>JAZHEH010001197.1:1047500-3447500 GCA_036589455.1 Ateles fusciceps
AAGTAACAATTATGCCATAGTGCTTTATTTTAATAAGCTTTTTATTTTAGATATAACAAAAAAGTTGCAGAGATGCTACAGACAGTTCCCATATACCCTTATTTGGTTTTCCCTATCAATAATATCTTATATTACCATGGTACATTTGTCACACCTAAAAAACCAACATGATTACTTACTGACCCTTTTACGCTGATATGGTTGGATAATTGTCCCCTCTAAATCTCATGTTAAAATGTGACTCCCAATGTTGAAGGTGGAGCCTGGTGGGAGGTAACTTAATCATGGGGGCAGATCCCTCATAAATGGCTTAGCACCAATCCCCTTGGTGATGAGTTCTTACTGTTTGCAGACATATGGTTGTTTAAGAGTCTGGGATCTCCCCATTGTCTCTCTCTTGCTTCCACTCTTGCCACGTGCCATCCTGGCTCCCCAACACCTTCTGCCATGATTGTAGGCTTCCTGAGGCCCTTAGCAGAAGCAGATGCCAGCACCATGCTTCCTATAAAGCCTGCAGAACCATGCGTCAAGTACACCTCTTCTCTTTACAAATTACCTAGCCTCAAGTATTCCTTCTTTATAGCAATGCAAGAATGGCCTAACACATACACCCACTCTATACTGAACAGTAGATTAAAAATAAGTTAGTAAAATGAAAGGGAAGACACAACTGTTACATAGAAGTATTTCAAATATGTATGTACATTCTCCCCCTTTAGGAGGTGGACCTTAATTCCCATCTTCTACCCCAGAGAGTGCGCTAGACTTAGTTACTTCACCTGAAAAATAGAGTATGGAAAGGGAAAAATAACACTACAGTGGAGAAACCTGGAAAATACTACTTAAACCAAGTGATCAATTTTAGTATCACCAATACCTTGTGGCTTTCATGTGTCCCTGACATGACGTGTGCGAATGGTACTGCACCTCAGTGCTGTTCCTTCCAAAAATTAATCAACCAATCAATAAGAAAGAAAGAAAAAGGAAGAGAGTGAAATTGGTTTTCCTCTTTCCCATTAATAATACAAAGCTGCCTGATGCTGCCATCTGCTATTAGAGATTACATCTCTGGAGGCTGAGGAAGTCATGACAGCTAGGTATGTAGAAGTAAGAATTATAAATTGTTCTTGCTTAAGACTATAAATATTCCCCATTTCCCATATAATCTATCCTTCCTTCAATCAATTAGCACCCAAGAAACTGAACCCTTTTGAACAAGGAGCTTGCCTCATAGTAAACTAAACATAAAAACATCTATAAAACCCCACAGTCAGAAGACCTGTACTCAAAAGGTACAAAATCTGCAGGTTTCAGAGAACAAGAAAACAACACTTTAAAAAAAAAAAAAAAAAAAAGTTGAGATAACTCCTAAAAGAAGAAGAAATCAACGTGGAAAGGGGGAGGAGAAAGAGCAGGAAACTAGATGAAATAAATAGTATCTGCAGCACTAACCATTCCAAAGAAGTCATTTATTAAGAAATGTATAAGAAGACCCAGGCTGAGCAAGATGGCTTATGCCTGTAATCCAAGCATTTTGGGAGGCTTAGGTGGGAGGGTTACTTGTGGCCAAGAGTTTGAGACCAGTCTGGGCAAACTATGGAGACCCTATCTTGCCAAAAAATTTAAAAAATTGGCCAGGCATGGTGGCATGCACCTGTAGTCCCAGCTACTCAGGAGGCTGAGATGAGAGGATTGCTTGAGCCCAGGAGGTTGAGGCTGCAGTGAACCATTGATGGCACCACTGCACTCCAGCCTGGGCAACAGAGCATGATCCTATCTCAAAAAAACAAAAAAAACAAAATTTTTTGAAGAAGGCTAAAATGTAACTACTGTAATTAGTTTCAACAATGATCTGTTTGTACTGTATAAAAAAAGAAAAGAAAAGGCTCCAAATTTGTTTAGTGTATTCTAGATCTGCCCAGGAAAAAGGTATTCAATTCACGGTCTGCAAAACATCAATATTCTATTTCTTTTACTCAGTCAGCTCAGCCCTTCTTCTTTCTTGGCTCATATCTTCACTGTTCATGTAATTCCAATCGGTCCCTAGAATCCCTAGTATTCCACCATTATATATCTTTATTGTCTTCTGTTTTTACCTAAAATCCTCCCTTCCATTTCCTTAACTTAAATTATATATAGATTTCACCAAAAACTAATCATAATTCTGTAAACTTTGAAAAAATGTTTATAGAGTTTATAAAATGCTTTTTCTCATATTGCCATACGTAATCTTTATAATAAAATACCATAGTGTATTATCATTTTACAAACAAAACAAGTATAACTTACATGTCTGAAGGCCATATCAGTTCTCCCAAAGGATACTCCCAATGACCCTTTACAAATTCACCTCAACATGAAGGTCTGAATTTGCTTGGTTTCAGAATATTACAGTTCTGAAAGGTCCCAGATGACTTCCTGTTCAACAAATCCAATATATGCTTATGGTTCTCTTTATGACTTCTCTGGACCAGCAACCCTCCTTGAAATGTTATCTTCCTTGGGCTCTTTTGAGAACCACTCTTTATTATTTTTTTCTCTAGTTACTCATTTTCATTCTTATTTTAAGGCCCTGTCTTCCTACACCTAATAAATATTGGGGTGTGTCCTTGGCTTCAATTTCTACATGCTATATGTTCTCTGCATAATCTTATTCAAACTCAAAGCTTCAAAAAGCCAACTATATTCTGGTGACTCCCAAAAGCACATATCTCATCCTGAGTTTTATCAACTCCAGACTCTTAAATAAATTGGGCCTATCTTTAAAGTTAATGTGGCCAAAGTTATAGCCATACTCGCTTTTTCTTTTCAGAGTCTGCTTTTCCCCACATAGCCACATAAGTCCCATCTTGTCTCTATATGCTTAATCCAGAAATCAGGGTCATTCAGATTCTGTTAGCTCCCACACTCAAAACCTCCTATCTTTTTTCCCTCTAAATAGCAGTCAAACGTCTCCTCCCTTATATGCTCATTGCCTCATTATAGCTCAGTCCTTACCATCAGTTCTCATCTGGACTACTTGTCTGCTAGACAGTGAGCTCATGAATACTGATTTCACCCCCTCCAATCTACCTTTTATCTTGCTGCCAGAAAGACTGAAACACAAATCAGATCAACTTACCAGCATTTACCTTCTCTAATCAAAACAAAACACCCACCTCTCCACCCTAGCTGGTGTCACTTAGGGTAAATCCAAACACCATTGTCATTGAAGGTACTCAATGGTTTGGACTCAGTTTGCCCTTTGGACATAATTCCCTTCCAACTTGCCTTTGAAACTTCCATCTCACCACTACAACCTACACTCTCATCAAATCAGAACTCCTGAAGTCTCCTAAATACATTATGATGGCTCTCCAGTAGAATTCTGATGATGTGAATGTTCTTTATCTGTTCTACATAATACCAGTCACATGTAGGTAACTGATAACTTAAAATGTGGCAAGTGTGACAAATACACAATTTATTTTACTGAATTATATTTAATTTAAATTTAAATTGTCACATGTAGCCAGTGGCCACCATATTATAGAGTGTAGTTCTATGCTTGGTATTTCTGTGTATCTTAGGATATGTCCCTCGGTCCAGAATGTTCTTTTCTTTATCCCACTGGTTTTTAACTACAAATACAATTTCTTTAATGATATACAGATATTCAACTTAACTATTTATTTATCCCTTCATGTAAATTGTAAAGCTTATATGTATAAAGTTACTTATAATAATCCTTTTTTTTTAAATATTTGTAGAATCTGTAGAGATGAGACCTCCATCATTCCTGATTTGTTAATTTGTCTTCTCTCTTCTTTTGACTGATTAATATGACTAGAATTTTAACAATGTTATTATCTTCTCAAATAGCTAGGTTGGCTTCATTGTCTTTACTGTTTTTCTGTTGTCTGTTTCATTGATTTTCTTCATGATCTTTATTATAATTCTTCTGTAAACTTCTGGTTTTATTTGTTTTGCTTTTAGTAGTTAACGGTGAAAGCCAATTTTACTGATTTGAGACATTTTTTCTTTCCTAATGTAGATTTTCAGTGCTAAAATTTCCCTTTAAGTACTGCTTTAGACACATCTAAGTAATTTTAATAGGTTGTGTTGTATTTTCATTTTCATTTAATTCAAAATACTCTCTAATTTCATTCTGAATTTCTTCTTTGACTCATGAAGTCAAGAAGTGAAAAGTAAGAAAAAGGAAAAAAATCAATCATAAACATCTTCAATACTTATTGACATGGAGGAATATTATATATAATATTAAGTTATATCAATACATTGCAATACCTTGCAAACGTTACCTATTGCAGTACTTTACTAACAAAAGGCAACAAGACTCTTCTCAAGGCAGTATGTAAAATGACTCCCAAATAATCCCCACTATGAAAAACAAAATTTTAAACTAAGTAACTAGAAAAATAAAACTTGAATATGCTCAGATGCTCATTAACTCAACACTTGTGTTCCCCCATTAAATATGAAATGGTCCACCTTCTTTAGACTTCTGTTAAGTTAAAAAGTTTTTTTAATTTTTAAAAAGGTACTCATAAAAGGAAGAAAAAATTATCTGTCCAGGTCCAAATATAAACATTTTTTAACGTAATCAATTCCAAATGGCATTCACAGGCCAGCCAAGTAAATCAGAATCAACCAAAAGAAGGATCCTACAATGAAACCACACAAACCCCTGTGGCAAAATGTAAACAAACTTTTTAATAACTGAATCAGAAAGAATGTTTAATATGATGGATTCTTCATAAATAATTTTCCATGATGATATGGGAATATCCAAATATAAAATCTATTACTGCAAAAAATCAGCATATCAACTACATGCTTTAGTTAAAGAGCCAGACCAAATTGCCAGCTGAGAGATGGTATTGGGGAAGGCAGACAGACATGTTTGAATTAACTTAAAGTATGGAAACATACAGAAAATTAAAGGAAGACAAATCAGACCCTGCCTCCTTAAGAACTGTATGATCAGGAGGGAGACAACTATATTCTAGACACAGCAAAACAAAGACAATGGCATTCATACTTGGAAAAACCTAGGAATAGTATTAAATGCTATTCCTATCCCGCTACAATCTAGGTAATCTTCAAGAGAAAATTAAGAGGGAGTGCCATGACTTGACTAGCTACATGTAAGTTGTCTTTGACTCGAAAAAAAAAAAGTATTCTCAGGAGGCTCAGGCAGGAGAATCGCTTGAAGCTGGGAGGTGGAGGTTGCAGCGAGATGAGATCCTGCCATTGCACCCTGGCCTGGGGGACAAGAGCAAGACTCTGTCTCAAAAAAGTGTTTTCAAAAATTCCTTACCCACTTCTGAAATAAGTACTTTAAAATATGAGAATAAGGGAAAGCAAGTACTAGGGGTGGGTTCTCAGAATAAAACACAACCATAACTAGGGAGCCTGACAAAATTCAGTAACTGATATGTATCTTGGAAGATTCTGGTAGTGAACAGAATGAACCACACAAGTCATAGTAAATCTCTAAGTTGGATGTCTGTTCATAATGTAAAGAAAAGTGTAACTCCTAATTTTATAGGCTTTTCTAATTCATCTTCTGTTGTTAATTTATGAAATTTAAAATCAAAGATGGCTTAAAGTAAAAATAAATCTAGAATTTTATTCAACCTGCCCTACAAAAAAATAAACAAAAAAAGCCCTCTGGTAATCATGACCATACTGTTTTTTCAGGAGCTTCTACTTCCACCCAAGATGAATAAATTGGGACAAGAATTGTCCTAATGCTATAAACAACTAGAAAAATGAAAAAAAAATGTATGAAACAACAGTTTCAGATGTTGGACAAAGAACAGTGGAAGATACGCTGCCAGACAAAAGGTAAAAAAAGTTGGGTGCCTCCTACAATCATCCCAGCTTGCTGCCTAAAGGCAGTTGCCAGGCCACAGCGCAGTGAGGGAATACTAATGGAACCTGGTGGTCTTGCTGAGTTATGCAGAGAGACTGGCATGCGTGGAAGCTAAGGATGCTAGCTAGACTTCACAGGGCAGAGTAGTAGAGAGGAGAAAGCTGCACAGAGAGCTATTTTGGTTACTATAGCCTTGTAGAATAGTTTGAAGTCAGGTAGTGTGATGCCTCTGGCTTTGCTCTTTTTGCCCAGGATTGCAAAGTTCTAGTCTTTGTTCACACAATTATTTGGAATCAACGTGAGTTGCGCATTAAAGCTTTATTAGAATGTGTCCAGATCAACCTTTATTTTTCCTGGGGCTAACTTAGCCCCATTACTAAGATATGAGGACCCTATCAAATATCTTGTGTATTATGTAGTTTTTGTATTCTGGCTGATGACAGTTCTACCTGGTTTTGGCCCTGTGTAAACTCTGGCAGTTGTTCAGCCTTCTGCTTTCCAGTGTTTTTTTCACTGGTCACAGGCATTTCATTCCATAAGTACACAGATTAATATTCAGACAAAGATCAGAGCATCCCTTTGCAGCTCTCCAGAAGTTGTAATTTTTGTAGACTCTTTTGTGATCATTTTTGTTATCAGGAATTTATGCATGAGAACCTTTCTCTTCATGGCCTTCCTTAGCTCCATTTGTTGGTTGCTTTTTTTTTTTCCCAACACAAGTGACTTCATTTTAATTCTGACAACTTTTATATCAGAATCTTGAAGTAGTAAGTTACTCTTTAGTAATGAATGTTTATTATACAATTTGGGGGGAGGTTGTTGTGACAATTTAATAAAACAATAAGATTGTATCACATCAATTATTTTTTTGGAAACACCTGTTAGTACTTCAACTTCAAGAACATTTTCTTATTTTTTTATGTGCCAACACTCTTCAGTGCTGCAAACTTCAAGAACATTTTTCTTCTTTATGCACTAAATTGGAAAACATTCTTTCACCAATTTTTCTGATTGTAAACATTGTGTGACTGTCTTTTCCCCCCCCCAAATAGATAGTATTTAATATATTTATTTTTATAATGTGACTTTGAGAAATAGGAGGAAACACAACAGTGTCTTGAAAGGTTCAGTCACAGAGAGTTTTTAGAAAAGATAAGGCATGTGACTCATGGAGTCCATCAGCCATGGAGACAGAAGTCAAATACAGAGATTAGATCATCCAGGAAAGATTAATGGAAGAGCCTCTTATCAACAACAACAATAACAACAACAACAACAATCCCCAACATACAAAGAAAATCTACAAAGTTCTTTAAAAAAAAATTTTTTTTTTTTTTTTGTAGAGACAGGGTCTCACTATATTGCCCAAGCTGGCCTCAAACTCCTGGCCTCAAGTGATCCTCCCACCTTGGCCTCCCAAAGCACTGGGACTACAGACATGAGCCATTGTACTCAGCCCCACAAGATTTTTCAGAACATTACATAACCAGAAACACTGCCAGCTTAAATTGAAAGGGACAAAGAGAAGACAAAATTTTAAATAAAATTTCAAAAAAGACTCTCAGACTCCCAAAATACCACAGCCAGGAAATGAGCAGATGAAACTGCTCGGCCACAAACATGTGCCACCTTTCAGAAAAAAGGAAGGATGACCTAAAGGGCAGAGCCCTGAGCCCACAAGGGTGGAGCCTCAAATCACAGAGAACTTTTTTCCCAGGCTGGATTATGAAACTGACTAGAACAGGTAACTCCATTTCTCCATTTTCTCCCTTTTTGAACGGGTATGTTTATAATTGCTATTCTATCCTTGCCCCACCATTTTGGGAGCAAATAACCTGTTTGAATTTCAGAACTTCACAGATAGATAGGAACTGTACCTTAGTAAAGATCATTCTCTGCCTCTCACCCATGCCTAATCTAGATGACTGAGTTCATGAGGTTCGAAACTTTTGAGCTGATAAGATTTCAAAGATATTTTGGACTTTGAAATGATGCTGCAATGGGGTTAGACTTTGGGAATGTTGGCATGGGGTGAATATATTTTGCAGGTGGAACAGACATAAATCTCTGGGGGCCAGAAGGCAGACTGTGGTAGATAAGCAGAATAACAGTACACCCACAAGTGTCCACATCCTAATCCCCAAATCTGCAAATATGTTACATTACTTGGCAAAAGGGACTTTGCAGATGTCATTAAACTAGGAATGAGAAGATCATCTGGGTAAACCCAATGTAATCACAGGAGTCCATATAATAGGGAAGAAAAAGAGAGTCAGAAAAGGAGATGTGATGATATTCGACGCTGAAGTGATACACAGCCAGGAGCCAAGGAATATGGGCAGCTTAAGAAGACAGAAAGGAATTTCTGCCTATGGCCTCCAGAAGGGTAACAGCCTTGCTGACACCTTGATTTTAACCCATTGAGATTGATTTTTGATTTCTGACTTCCAGAACTGTAAGATAAGAATTTCTTTTATGTTAAGCCACTAAGTTTGTGGTAATTGATACCATAATAAGAAATGAATACAAATACTTTCAAGAATGCATATAAACAGAAAATTTTAACTTGAAGATTAACAGAGATTTGAAGGGAAAAAAGAGCGTCAAGGTCTTAACAATAATCTACTAAGGAAAATTAAACTTTAAAATGTATAGAACCACGGAGGAAGAATAAGTATTTTTTTTCACTCAGTAAGGCCTTCAAAAATTGCTTAGATTTTCCTATTCACAGTACCATATTTAACAGTAAAAGTAATAATGAGGATGAGGATAATGTCGAGGAGCTCCTTCTGAGTGCTTACTCTGCACCAGGCACTGTGCTAAGCCTTTACATGCATTCGTTACAGCATATAGTCTCAACCGTGTAAGGTCGAAGCTGTTACATATCCACAGACCACACAGGGATAAACTGTGGCTTAAAAAAATAATCTGACCAAGTTCATGCAGCTAAAAAGGAATATATACTTGCGTGAATGTAAGCACGTCTTGTACTTTTTTCCGCCACTATACTACACAGCTTCATAGTATGTCTTTCACTGAGTCAGTGTTTCTTGCCTCAATGCCTTAGAAAGCAGATGGCTTGCTCTGTAAGAAGTAAAGCAGTTTAAAAAAGCAGGTACTCTACACAGAATGCTTTTGTACAAGGTTACAATGAAGTAGCAGAAAGTTAAATCTAAAAAGAAAACAGAAATTCTGGTTAATTGATATATAACCAAGGTCTTTTTTTATTTAAACATTCATTAGTAGTCTTAATAAAAAGTCTAAGTCTTCTCTCTTGCCTTGGAAAGCTAAGTATTTCAGAGTAAAGAATGTCATGCCTATTTGATGGCTTACAAGAATTCATCGTTATAATTCAAATTCCTAATTAGAGTATTCTCAAAGAAGAGGTATAACAATAGGCTAAAAATGCTGAGACTTTAGGAATTACTGTAAGGTGATTCTAGTAATTTTTATAAACTAAACTCAGGCATTAGTTTGCTGTCATAAAAAGTTATCTTTTCATCATAAGATAGTGTACAAAACTAAGACGGCTTTTGGTAGATCTGGGCCGCCTCTAGTACAAGGCTAATTTTCCATCAGAATTTCTGCCAAGCACTGGGGGATGGGAAAGGGAAGACGGCAAAATGTAATTTGTGATTCATAAGTGAGGAAGCCACCATTGGAGGGTGGTAGTGATTGAAAGGAGTACAAGGGGAACTTTTGGGGTACTGATAATACATGACACATATCTACAGTTGGCAGCTAGGGGTGGATTAGTTCCAGACTTTTCATTCTTTTTCTGGGTATATTTCTCATGACAATGACAGAAAAGCAAGAGGGCATGCAGAAACACTCAATGCCTCTTGTTAAAAGCACAGTTTGAAAATAGCATATTAGCTATCACTCCAGCCTTATTCTATTTGGTCAAGGTAGGTTACTTGACTATACTCAAAGTCAACAGGAGGGTAGATATATACATATATCTTCAAAGCCATATGGAAAATTTGATATAGGAAGCAGAAAAAGAACTGGGACCAACTCTACCACACAGACTATGATTCGATTCTGGCACTACTAAGTAAGCCTAGGTGGATAAGAAAGCTTACTCCAATTGGGCTTTGGAAACAAAGATTCTTCTGTGAACTTAAACTATCAGTAAAGTTCATTTCACAACGCCGTACAATATATAAAGGGGGAGAACTGCTCAATTAACAAATAATTATAAATAATTTACAATTTTGGTGAAACCCCATCTCTGCTAAAAATACGAAAATCAGCCGGGTGTGATGGCAGGTGCCTGTAATCTGAGCTACTCCGGAGGCTGGGGCAGGAGAATTGCTGAAACCAGGAGGCGGAGGTTGCATTGAGCCAAGATCACACCACTGCACTCCAGCCTGGGCAACAACAGCAAGACTCAGTCTCAAAAAAAAAAAAAAAATTGCAATTTTACATTTGTATACAAATAATAATTAATATATATTCAGGATTCACACAACTACAAATTCTGTTCTGCAATCCTAGATAAAAATATTCACACTGGTCACATGGTCTCCCAAGTTAGTTTGCAAAAACATGGTCAGAATTACCCATCAGAAATCTTCATGGGCCAGGCGAGGTAGCTCACACTTATAATCCCAGCACTTTGAGAGGCCAAGGGGGATGTGGCTTGAGCCCAAAAGTTCAAGACCAGCCTGGGCAACACAGCGAGACCTTTCTTTCCACACACACACAAAATTTAAATTAGCCAGGTGTGGTGACATGCAACTATAGTCCTAGCTACTTGGGAGGCTGAGGTGAGAGGACTGCTTGAGCCAATGGGCTCGAGTTCCAGTGAGCTATGATTGTGCCACTGCACTCCAGCCTGGGTGACAAAGTGAGACCCTGTCATGAAAACAAAAAAAAAAAAGTTTATAGGTTCCAGACAGTCAAATTGTCTGTAAGCTGCTAAAATTCGTGAAAATAAATTACTTTAGTGTCTTAAGAACAATGTCTCCCTCAAGTCAACTATAGGACACAAAGCTTAAGAAACAACAAACAGCAATTCCTCCATAAGGAAAAACCACTAAGTTTTATGTATTCCTTTTTAAGTTAGAAAGAAATTTGCTGTTTTTACTGTAAGTTTGTTAAAATTGATATAATTTAACAAACCAATTCAGTTAATTCTTAAATTCCTGTATTATTCCATCTTTAGGCATATAAATAAAAACAATGATAAAAATTCCTTGAATGACAAACTACCAAAGCTTCTTAAGAAGAAATGGGTAATCTAAGTGGTCCCATATGGATTAAATCCATATAGTGGCTATAAGAAATAGAATTTGTAGTTAAAAATGCTTCCATCAGAAAGGGGAAAAAACTCACTCCAGATTCAGAGAACTTCTTAGTAAATTTTAACACTAATTTAAGAGAAAAGTTTAAAACACATTCTGTACAAACTCTTGCAGGAAACTGAAGAGGGGGAAATGCTTCCCAACTCATTTTTTGAGGCCAGCATTATGATGCTGCAAAATCAGACGAAGTCATTCCAAGAAAACTAATGACTGTCTCTCATTAAGCAAAAATTCTTAATATATTAACTAATAAAATCCAGCAACACATAAAACGGTAACATTTCACATCAAGTGGGCTTCAGCCCAGAAATGCAAAGCTGGCTAATATTCAAAAATTAATCATTAGCAAAACTATATGATCACATCAATTGACACAAAAAAAGCTTTCAAGAAAATTCAACATCCATCTGTAATTAAAAACGATCAGCATCCTAGGAAAAGAATTTCCTTAACCTAAATAAAAGTATCTATGTTAAACTTATAGCTAAGATCATACTTAATGGTGGGAGAGTAATTTGCTTTTTCATTAAAATCCAGAACAAGAAGAGAATGTCCTTTACCACAGCTTTTACTCAACATTGTATTGGAAGTTCTAGTTAGTGCAACAAGGCAAGAAAAAGAAATAAAAAGCACACAGACTGGAAAGGAAAAGACAAAACTGTCCTTATTTGCAGATAACAGGATTGCCCACATAAAAAACTGCAAAGAATCTATAAAAAAACTCATAAAACCAGAAAGTGAGTTTAGCAGTCATAGGACACAAGATCAACATAGAAAAGTCAACTCTATTCCTTTATACTAGCAATAAAAATCTGGAGTCTTAAATCTTTAAAAAATACCAAAAAGTAGGCTGGTCGCGGTGGCTCACGCCTGTAATCCCAGCACTTTGGGAGTCTGAGACTGGTGGATCACGAGGTCAGGAGATCGAGACCATCCTGGCCAACATGGTGAAACTCCATCTCTACTATAAATACAAAAATTAGGTGGGGGGCGTGGTGGCGTGTGCCTGTAATCCCAGCTACTCAGGAGGCTGAGGTAGGAGAATCACTTGAACCAGCGAGTTGGAGGTTGCAGTGAGCTGAAAATGCGCCACTGTACTCCAGGCTGGACAACACAAAGAAACTCCATCTCAAAAAAAAAAAAAAAAAAAAATAGACAAAATATAACAAAACAGGTGCATGATCTGCAAGCAGAAAACTATAAAACACTCACAGAAGAAATTTTTTACATCTAAATAACTTGAGAGATGTACCATGTTCATGAATTGCAAAGCTCAATATGAAATGCAATTCTCCCTAATTGATAGGTACATTCAATACAATCTCAATAAAAATTTTACAGCATCTTACAAAGCTAAAGTGTTACCATAAACTCATGCTATCATGCTCCTAGGTATTTACCTGATTTAAAAACTTATGTCCACACAAAAACTTGCACAGGAATGTTTACAGTCACTCTTTTATAATTAGCAAAAGCCAAAAGCAACCAAGATATGCCTTAATAAATGAGTAGATTATTATACACTGCATGCTTATATAAAAATATCTCATGTGCCCCATAAATATACCTAATGTACCCACAAAAATTTAAAAAGTACATTAACAAACTATGGTATATCTATATAATGGACTATTATTCACTCCTAAAAACAAATGAAGTATTAGGCAATGAAAAATATAGATGAATTTTAAATGCATATCACTAAGTTTAAAAAACCAGTCTGAAAAGGCTAAACACGGTATGATTCCATTTATATAGCATTCTGCAAAAGGCAGCAACTATACAGATTCCAAATAAATCAGAGGTTGATTGGGGCTTGGAGAGAAGGCAGAGTTAAATAGGTGAAGCATAGAATATATTGTAAGACGGTAGATTTATTCTGTATGATACTGTAGAGTGAATGCATAACACTTTGTATTTATCAAAACATGATTTTACAGTAAAAAAGTGAATCAATGTAAAAAAAAGTATTTTTGAAATCATTTAGGAGATTGGAGGATTCTAGGATGGAATACAAACTACAAGCTCTATTACAAATGTATGTAATAACCACACTGAAAGAGTGGGGAGGAAAGCTGCTGACCTAAGTAACTTTAAAAATAAATGGAGTCAGACTAAAGGTAGAAGGAAGTATACATTAGCATTGTACTTTAGTTTATAAGTTGTTTCCCATGGAAATATGAGTTAATAATTCTAAAACCACTATAAATCTATACTGGAACTGAGCAATTAAATAGATGGCAGAAATTGAGAGGCAGGGTTCTCACTAAATGGGAAGTTACAGACAAGAAAGCCAAGAAAGCTAAAATAATCCATGTCTAAATTAATTGGCATTGAAGACAAAAATCTGAAGTCATGTTTAGCTGCCAGCTTAACATTGTGGTATTCAATCTCCATCTGCCGTCATGGTAACCTGAGTACTTGTCAGCACTATGAGATGTTACCCAATAATTTCCAGATATGGAAGACAGTGAATGGGCTGTGTCTGGAGGTGAAGAGGAAGGTGGCCAGTAAGACAAAGGGTAACCCAGTTCATTGGTAGAAATAACAGTGTAATGATAGTGGAACAACATTTTTGAAAAACTGAACAGAAAAATACAACTTGCAAAATAAAGATATTTTTGCAAATTCAAAGACAATGAATTCATAACTACAATAACTATTAATGAAAATCTACCAGACAGAAGGAAGTAATAACAAAAATATGGACTATACAAAGTTATGCAGAGTATAGGAAGTAGCAGGTACATGAGGAAATATTTATTTTCCTTATTTAACATCCTTACAAGGCTGGGTGCAGTGGCTCATGCCTGTAATCCCAGCACTTTGGGAGACTGAGGTGGGCAGATGCTTGAGGTCGGGAATTCAAGACCAGCCTTGCCAACATGGTGAAACTCGTCTCTATTAAAAACACAAAAATTAGTTGCACCATGGTGGTGTACACCTGTAGTCCTAGCTACTTGGAAGGCTGAGGCAGGAAAATCGCTTGAACCTGGGAGGTGGAGGTTGCAGTGAGCCAAGATCGCACCACTGCACTCCAGACTGGGCGACAGAGCAAGACTCAGTTTCAATAAATAACTAAGTAAATAAAGAAATAAATCCTTACAAGATAAATGACTAAACAAAAACCAAAATAAAATGCAGGTATAAAATTAAAATGTATCTTGATAATAGCACAATGACCAAAAAGAGAAAAATTGTATTACACTATCACAAAGTAGCTAAAGTGGTATAAGCCCTCACTGGAAGGTTTATTAATTTGCTAAAGGTGTACAGATACATGTTACAGCAACCACCAAATACAGAACAGAGCAATAGCTAATAAGCCAACAAAAGAGATAAAATAGAAATTTTTAAATATTCAATTGATCCAAAAGAACACAGAAAAAAAGGAAAAGAGGAACAAAGGTCAAATTGAACAAACTGTAAAACAAACTCAAATCTAACTGTATCAAGAATCAAATAAAATGTAAGTGTTTGAACTATCCAAATTAAAAGTATAGATGTCAGACTAGAATAAAAAGAACCACATATGATCTGGCTATAAAAAATGCACATTAAACACAAAGGCACAATTTGTTTAAAAGTTATAGCTTATAAAAAAGTATACCACAATAACACTGATCAAAAGAAACTAGAGTATAATAAACATTAGGTAATGTAGATTTTAGGGCAAAGAATATTACCAGGAATAAACAGGGTCATTTCATAATGACAAAGGGGTCAACTCACTAGGAGAATAAAATAATCTCAAACTTTTTTGCATCTAAAAATGGAACTTCAAAATATAAGAAGACAGAAATGTGAAGAGAAATAGATAAATCCACATTATATTATACTCAGAGATCTTAATACTCCTTTCTTAATAGCAGATAGAATAGGCAGGTGAAAATCAATATGCATACAGAAGCTTTGAACTACACTTCTGACAATTTTAGGATAATCTACCTACATAAATAATATTATGCTATGTTAATATAGCAGTAAATATAATGCTATAATAATAGCAGCAATATACATTTTAATAGAATAGATTCCATATCCCATAATCACCCAAAGCTACAAATTTGTGCGATCTTAGAAAAGAAAGCAAAAGCTTTATTTCTCCACTGCCTATGTCTATTATATTCTTTTTTGCAAGAAATGAGTACAAATAGTGATTTAATGTACAGATCACCTGGGGAATCTTATTAAAACACAGATTCTGAAAAGTGAAGTCTGGCATGAGGCCTAAGCATCTGCATTTCTAACAAGCTCCTCATATTGTTGGTGATGCTGACATTGCAATCCCATAGACTGTGCATGTAATAGCAAGGAACTAGAAGATGGGAGGAAAATGAGTAAAGATGCCAGGGTCACTTTAGCTTTGCACACTTCTACAGAGTCAATGACAGAAAATAAATAACATTTTTTGAATGATTCTAATGTGCTTAGTCATGGTACAAAGCATTTAATATGCATTATTTCATTTAATTTCACAATAAATCTGCTGAAATAAATACTATTGTTTACTCCTCATTTTGCAGAGAAGAAACTGGAAGTTTAGCAGGTCAGTGATTTGCACATAATACAGAGTTCTCTATCTGCTTAGTAGAGCACAGGTGTTTGAAGCACTAAATGAACTCCATGGAAATTTTTATTCCCAATATTTCCCCTAAAATCACCTCAATTTCAAATTTCCCTTTCTCTTAAGTCCTTCTCCCCATCCCCCACTGGAAAGACCTAATCATTTAACCACAAAACTGAGCAGAGAACTTTCACAATTGAACTGGCAAAAATTATTTAAAATATATGGCATTAAACTTCTTTTGGCTGACTTTTCTGTTGTATTTTAAAGAGACATTTAATATTCTGCCTTAAATAAAATATAATTGATAAAAAATTCAAGGCAAGAGATCTGAAAACTTCTAACTTTCACTGTAATGTCAAACTAGACCTACTGTTATTCACCTAGCTATTACAGTGATGATTAAGTGAAAAACATGAATATGCCACATACACTGATTTTGAAATGAAGCAATATTCTATATTATTCTAAAGTATTCCATAATAAACATGTATTTTTTTAAGTCAGGAAAAAACAAGTTAAAAATTTTTAATTCAATAAGGTATTAATTATCAAGTAGTCTCTAAGCTCCCATGTCCTTAAATACTAGCACTAGGCATACAGTTAAGGAAAGATTAACAGATATATATTTGTAAATCTCTCCAGAGGCTACAGAATTCCAAGGGTAATTATCCTAACAATGGAAAAAATAAATATTTGGTGAAAAATCAAGTATTCAAATTACAGTTTCCATGAACAGATGCAACACAGAGGATGCCAAAGAGTCCCTGCAGTCTTGTAGAACAGGTGGAACTCAGGCATCTAAGGGTGCTGGAGGTTTATTTCCAAGTACTTTCATCATCTCCAAAAATGAGGTCGTAATTGTGTTTCCCTGGTTATAAAAGAGGAAATAAACATAACCAAGCAGGTAAAGTTCTACCAACTGGTTGATACCTTATGGATAATACCTGACTTTGTCTAGAATATTTAACTTTACAAAAAACATACAGAGAAGCTGTCATAAAACATAATGTAGAATTATTTTTTCCTCTGAAGTCAGGGATTTAAAACCAGTGGCACAGCATTAAAACACACCTCCTTTGCCGTCTTGAAGGTAGTAAAGTGTTACAGCAACAGAGATGTTCAGGGACAAGTTGTTAGACTAAATATCATGGCACTTTAATACTAAAAAGGAAAATGAAATTTTCATTTCAATGTTAAACTTCTTTCCAGAAAAAGAAGAAATGTGTAGAGGGAAAGAAATGTAAATGGTGGTTTTTTTGGTGACAGAGTGTGTTTCTTTAGCTTTGTGGCAAATAGCCCCTATCAAAAACAAAACAAAACAAAGCAAAAAAAAACTTGTTGGTGAAGAATGCAATCACAAAAAACTTTATAAAGAGCTGAAAATATGGCCTCACTTGTAAGTGAGGCTGGATTTTCATAATTTTTTTAACTTTCATATGATGTGTGGTCTGGCAAAAGACGTGGCAACAATGAAGGTTACATTTTTCCCTAGACAGAAGGGCACATCCAGTGTTTCCAACATGATAGTTCAGAAGATCTAACCACTGTGAGAAGTGCTAATCTCAGACTATTTTAAGAAATTATAGAGAAAAAATGAAAAATCTGGAATAAAAATAAACAGCCATGAAACTCCACCTCTATAGTAGTTTTTTTCACAATCCTTATCTTATTTATTTCCTGGAAATTCCTCAAGAAACAGAAATCACTGCAAAAATTTTGTTGCCTCCTGACCTGTTAAGCCAAATAACACTTCTATTCAAATAATCCTTTTATGCTGTATCAGTTTTATGCTATATCAGTTCTAATATATTTTTAGCAAGTAATTTGGGGCAAGAACTCCTCTTAAAGCTGCTTCTTTACCCAATCTTTCTAGACTGCCAACCTTGCATTTTGAACTGTGCAGACTCAGCTCTAGCACTGCAGGTCCATTAAGAGTCAACAGTAAAATGCTGCCCTGAGCTGTCAGACACAAGAAAGGAGGAAGTCCACAAAGACCAAAAACTGGCGGTGACTTCATGTTCACCCTCTCACTGCCAAAAAGATCTGAATCAACTCTCAAGATAATTCTTTAGTTGGTGGCTCTTGTTTAAAATTTTCCAGACATCTGACTGACAGCATTCACAAAAGCATCGACAAATGTTGGAGAAACAAAAGCTAATAGTGCACATGGGTAAGCTGATAGTGCTCCAAAAGGCAGAGAGTTGTGCCATAAATCTGTCCTTCCACATTAGTTCTGCTGTCACATTTAACATGCCTCTCCCACCAAATGACTCATAATTTTACAATGAATATTTTTTAAACGTAAACAAAAAGTTAAGATGCCCAAGAACATTAACACAACAGCCTCCATCATAAGATATTACAATCAGGGTTAAGTGACTAAAGAAACAAAAATACAGAGAATATTTTAGGAACTAACACTGTGGCCCAATATATTCAAAGCCACTGAAAAACTTGCATCTCAAGATCACCATTTCAGAAGCAGAACTCTAAATATTCATAAGGAACATGATATTTATCAAGACTCATCTCTTTATTCAAGACAACAAAACTAAACCTAGTCAGGTATATAGTTATTCATAATGAAGCATTCTGAAGAGACAAACAGATTATAACATTTAACCCTGAAAGTTTGATTTCATAAACCTATTTATATAGAGACAGGCTCTATATCTAAAAGTGCAGATTTTTAAAAATTTCCTTTGCCTTTTGGGGGATGGAAAAGCATCCCCTGATTTGTATATTAAAGCACAAGCATCTGTCCTACTGATGATATTCTAGGGAAGCACATTAGCATAAAATTTAACGATGTCAAATAAGTGGATGTGAAATAGGGACTGCGTAAAGACACTATTTCCAAGGCTGACAGAAACATCACTGTTTAGAAATGCAAATGAAACCATTATGTTCAATAATTATATGAAAATATGAAGAGTTCAGCATGTTTTCCAGCCCTGATGGCGGTTAATGGGATGTACGCTTATGTAAATAACTACTATTAAAGCTAATGCTGAAAAAAACTAATAAATTCATACTAAAGCAACTGATTTAGTATGCTTTTAAACCCCAGCAGTGCTCACTTATTAGAAAAGAGTGCATTATTATGTTTAGAACTCATTACTGCTACAAGTCACTGCAACTCCATCAATTACCATGCATTAATGAAAATGGGACACATACAAAAAAAATTATTGCCTCTCAGCAGTTTTCTTTAAAGACAAAATCTAGGGGGCATTACCATCATGGGGCCTTGTAGGGAACTTATCCACATGATAATATTTATTACTAAAACAGTACTTCCAACACTATCATCTCAGGGTACTTTGATCATAAGAAGGGCTAACCTTTATGTAAAATTATCAACATTTTACAAGATTGGCCATTTTAACACCAATAAGAAAATTTTAATATTTGAATTGCATCTCTAAAAACTTTGCTAACATATATTTGGCACATTGTTTTTGCAAAGGGGAGGCTAAGAAATGAAAATATATAGTGGTAATCATAACAGTGTAGATGACAGATGATTTCATTCCAAGATACTGTCTGATATAACAGAGAAATCCCACTCCATTCTACACTTCGGTGTCAGTGAATTCTGTGTAACCAAAGGATTGAATTTTTAAGAACAAGCATCAAATTTCATTCTTGGCCACAAGCTGGATTTTCTTGCAATATATTAAATATTTAGTATAAGGTATTAAGAAGTTAAAAATTCTTGTTCTTTAAAATTCAAATTTAGCTGGCCCTTTACAGCAAGGAAAGGCTGACAGAGCAGGAATTCAAATATAGAAAATATGCTTTTGCTCTTACTTTATTTCTGCCAACTTTCCCAATTTATTTTTCTTTAACATATGTAATTTAACTGATCCTTCATTCTTTCCTAGCAGTCAGGAGAACAAAACATTTCAGTACCTTTTAAACGTGAAATATATTTGCTAAATCTCAAGCGCAGCCCTGATGCATATCATTAATATATGTTTATTTTTAAATTATAATTGTCACGACAATCCAATCATTTGCAGTTTTAGCTCACATGTTTATTCACCTCCTAAGAACTTTTTATTGCAATTTAGATGTACTATCACCAGGTGGCAGTAGGGTGCCAGATTATGCAGATTCAGCAGTAAAGTGTGTTTTCTCGAGTCAGATCTTCTCTGATAAAGCAACCTGTGGTTTAATGATTCATTCACGTAACATGTATTTATTTACTGAATGCATATTGTACATAAGGTAGTGTATTAGAGTCTCATCACTTGTACACAATAATGTACAAGACAGAAATAATGCCTTATGGAGGAAACAGACAATAAACATGTAAGTCAAGTGCTATAATCAGTGCTCATTCATGATTATTAAAAGCAAAAAACAAAGTAAGAACAGAATTTTTTTGCAAATTAAGAATAAAAGAGAAATTATTCAATGTGATATAAAAGGCATCTACCAAAACTCGTATGGGTAACATCAGACTTCAGGATGAAATATGTATTTCTTCCTAAGATACGAAACAAGACAAGGATGTTCTCTTCTCATCACTTCCAGTTAATACCTAACTGGAGGTATTGCAAGAAGGCAAGAAAAACAAATAAAGGGCATAAAGTTTTAAAAGAACTAAAATTCTTTTCATTTGCAGATGACATGACTGCAAATAATACCCTAAGAAATGTATTAAAAAACTATTAGAATTAATAAGTGAGAATTTACCAAGGTCAAAAGATATAAAATCAACATACAAAACTCAAATGTATTTCTAAATTCAACAATGGAAAAATGAAATTAAAACCAAAGTTAGAACAAACTTTCCAAAATTAACAGACTCTGTCCTGCTGACTAGAATGTACAAATCATGGTGGAAGCTTGGGGTCAAGATAAAAAAACTGTGGTGCCCTAAAATCTGTGGAGTCACTATACCTGCCTAAAATTGCTGGCACCAGATGACTTTTATATGAATACAAAATAAACATATATCTTATTTTGAGTATTGCCACTTTAGCTTTTCCTGTGACATGTGCAAGGAAGATTGATCCTGATATAGATTCATAAAACATTCTCAAGAAAGTTCCATCTAATCAGAGCCTTCTCAGCTTGATTTCTACATTATATTCCTTGAGATCTCTTCTATGCCTTGTCAGAACACATGATGCTAAGACTCTTTAGCAATTCCTAGCTGACTTATTTTTAGCAATAAACATCCTTACAACTGTTTCAAAAAATTAAAAGGGATGCTCCTCACATAATAAAAAAAAAAACTTTGCTTCAAAAAGCATATTATCGCTTCAAAAACTAGAAAGCTAGTTACTTTTCAGGCAACAGAAATCTGAATGAGGACTCTAAAGGCAAAACAAAAAAATCTTCAAATAGGAGATAACATCTGAAATAAAAGATAACATTTGAAAGATATGTATCAAATATGTCTTCACATCCATTTTGTATGCTGTAATTTTTTTCAGGCCAAGAAAACATTTTATAATCTTTATATTTTCATAGAACTTTATAGCTCTAAAACAGTTACACATTTTGGATCATTTGTTAATCCTGTGTGATAAACAATTCAGATATTATAAAGATGTTATGTATAATGAAATTAAGATTTACAAAGGTTTATCCAAAGTCATACAGTTATAGGTAGAACTAAATCAAGATTCCAAGTTTTATAATACTGGAGCTCTTTCCAAAATACTGTTGTGCTTCTTGTTACATCACATTCGTTAAGTCATATTTGAGATACCAATTTATAATTAACTGAAGATTTACCAATAGGGCGTTCCATGTAATTTTTTTTTTTAATGTAATAAGTGAGGAAAAAAAGCTGCCTTAGCAATATATCAAATTACTTCTCTGCCATGCCAACCTACTATATAATGTTATACAAATAACATACTTCTGAATGTTGTGACATCTCTAAATGATTAAGCTGACCATCATATTAAAGCCTCCTCTCACTCCTTTTTCTCTGTACTGCTGAAATAGTCCTTGCGCTTTTAGCCTGGCTCACTGATGCCATGGGAAGATTAGTGTTGAGACACAGGTGGCTACTTGGAAACTTTTCTCTGCACTCACTAATAACTATTCTCTTGTGTCACCATATGATAGGCTGTCTTTATTGTCAACCTTTCTCCCATGCAAGTTTCTCACTAGGGCAATTACTATTTCTAATCTCCATTTCTGTTGGTTTTCTCTCTCTCTCTCCTTCTTTCTCCTTTGCCTCTTGTCACTTTTCCTATGTTTATCAGTTTTTGTGTGGAACAAAGCCTTATAGGCACAACCAAAAAAATAAAACACACACATTATAACAACTATTTGAAAAACTGACCAGTTCAACTGAAACACAAGTATTATCTTTAGATGCCTGGTTCCAGGCCAGATTTATTTACAAAAATCAAAAACTGCTTGGGACTGTTTTGACAGGAAGAACTGTTTCTCCATTTGGCTCTGCTCTTCATAAGCCTGAGGGTTCAAGAAAATAAGGTGCTCAATAGCCTGGGATTCTGGTGACTTCTGATAATTTCATGAGCATACCATAATTACATTTACTACTTCTGAAAAATTACAGTTTGGAAATGTAAAATCTTGGGTACAACTATTTTTTTTTTAACTGTTACTACATAAGTCTCTAACTGAAGTGAGAGTACTGCCATCTGAATCATTAAGCTATTCATAAGTTAAGGCCATCCTTAGGTTAAGAATACTAAGACAAATTTGCTACTGATTGATAATAAAGTCATTCATTATATTCTTCATATGTAAAGCAATTACAAGCTGTTGGATGGCAAATAGATTTAGCTGAAAAGAATACATCAGATAGCCCTTTAAGGAAAGTCAGTAATGTAAAAGGCTAAACAATAATCCTAAATAATATCCTGAACGATAATTATGAAATTGATTTATTAATTTATTTAAAGTCTATTTCTTCATATAAGAACTGTTGAAACTTTCCAAAGTAATTTTAAATGATGTTATGCAGATTTAGTACCATTTACCCAGAACAGACCCATCACTAAAAATAAAAATTAAAGATGTAGAAAATAAAGGCTTTTTGAATTTCAGTTTGCTGAGCTTACATGTGGGCATCAAAAAGAAATGAAATCTGATACCCGATCCAAGATGGCGTATTAGACACAACTCCAACACACAACACCCAGTGAAAGAGACACAGAAACCCAGAGATCTCCTAGCTCCAACCGAGGTACCAGGTGCATTTCAACGGGTCTGGTCCGAGGGTGAGCAAAGCCCACTCAGGGCAGAGTGAAGCAGGGAGGGGTGCTGCTTCACCCAGAAAGTGCATCTGACTGGTGAGTTGGAGGCTCCACCTCTGGCGCTCCGGTCCAGATACAGCGCTTCCCCCAAAGCCTCGGCAATACACAGAACAGGGGGATCTTTGCCAGTTAAGCCCCGGGAATTACAAGTGCAGAGTTGAATAAGAGTCTGCAGACTGAGCAATGCCCCCTCCCCGGCCCAGAGAGAGAGGGAGCTGTAAGGGGGCCACAATTATCCCCCAGATTATATATTTCCCGCCTTGGGGGGGGGGGAGGGAGGGGAAGGGGGGGCGGCCCGGCCCGCGGCCGGGGGCCGGCGGACAGGGGGCCGGGCGCCGGGCGGGGCGGGGGGGGGACAAGTGCAGAGTTGAATAAGAGTCTGCAGACTGAGCTATCGCCCCCTCCCCCGGCCCAGAGAGAGAGGGAGCTGTAAACGGGAGCCCCTTGAGTTGTACCCAAGATTTTACATCCCTACCCCTTGATGGGAGAGAGAGAAAGCTGAAAGGGGGAGACTGCCGGGTGCGGCTGGGCGGGTCCCGTAACCTCCCCGACAAACCCCAGAGGGCTGAAGCTCTGACTCCAGTGGGTTGCGTAGCCAGTGCCACAGTCTGAGAGGAACCCTGAATGATCCAGCCCAGTGGAGGAAGGGCACAACCCACCACCAGAGGGGTGGGACTGGGCTACATGTTTTAACAAAAAACACAGGAAGCCTACGTAGCAATGGGACGGTGTTCTTGACAACCCAGCAGCACCTACAGGTCAGCGGAAGAGGCGGGCCTAATCTCCCCAGCATAAACAAAAAAGACACAGGAAGCTTCCCTAGTAACCTGAAGGAGTCCCTAGAAACCCAGTAGCGCCCCCACAGGCAGACAAGCGACCTCATCAAGCAGCTCTCTGACACCACAGCCAGGTAAATCCACAAAGATGGGAAAAAAATCAGCGCAAAAAAGGTGAAACCACCAAAGACCAGAACACCTCTTCTCCTTCAAGGGATCACAACTCCTCAACAACACAGGATCACAACTTGACCAAGAAGGAGTGCGAAGAATTGATGGAAACAGGATTCAGAAGGTGGATAATAACAAACTTCTCAGAGCTAAAGGAACACGTTCTAACTCAATGCAAAGAAACCAAAAACCTTGAAAAAAGGTTAGAGGAAATGCTAACTAGAATAACCAGCTTAGAGAAGAACATAAACGACTTGCTGGAGTTGAAGAACACAGCACGAGAACTACGTGAAGCAAACACAAGTTTTAATAGCCGAATCGATCAAGCAGAAGAAAGGATATCAGAGATTGAGGATCAACTCAATGAAGTAAAAAGAGAAGGCAATACAAGAGAAAAAAGAGTGAAAAGAAACGAACAAAGCCTCCAAGAAATATGGGATTATGTGAAAAAACCTAATCTACGCTTGATCGGTGTACTTGAATATGATGGGAAGAATGAATCCAAGCTGGAAAACACACTACAGGATATTATCCAGGAGAACTTCCCAAGCCTAGCAAGGCAGTCCAAATTTCAAATTCAAGAAATACAGAAACTCCACAAAGATATTCCTCAAGAAGAGCAACCCCAAGGCACAGAATTCTCAGATTCACCAGGGTCTAAATGAAGGAAAAAATGCTAAGGGCAGCCAGAGAGAAAGGTCAGGTCACCCACAGAGGGAAGCCAATCAGACTCACAGCAGATCTCTTGGCAGAAACTCTACAGGCCAGAAGAGAGTGGGGGCCAATATTCAACATCCTTAAAGAAAAGAACTTTCAACCCAGAATCTCATATCCAGCCAAACTAAACTTCATAAGTGAAGGAGAAATAAAATCCTTTACGGACAAGCAATTATTGAGAGATTTTGTCACCACCAGACCTGCCCTACAAGAGCTCCTGAAAGAAACACTAAGCATGGAAAGGAACAAGTACCAGTCACTGCAAAAGCAAACCAGTTGGCAAAGACCAAAATGCAATGAAGAAAATGAGTCAACTAATGAGAAAAGAAAACCAGCCAGTAACAAAATGGCAGGATCAAATTCACACATAACAATATTAACATTGAATGTAAATGGCCTAAACGCCCCAATCAAAAGACACAAGACTGGCAAAAAAATTTTTGCAATTTACCCATCTGACAAAGGGCTAATATCCAGAATCTACAAAGAACTAAAACAGATATACAAGAAAAAAACGAACAACCCCATTCAAAAGTGGGCAAAGGATAAGAACAGACACTTTTCAAAAGAGGACATATATGAGGCCAACAAACATATGAAAAAATGCTCATCATCACTGGTCATTAGAGAAATGGAAATCAAAACCACACTCAGATATCATCTCACGCCAGTTAGAATGGCAATCATTAAAAAATCAGGAGACAACAGACACTGGAGAGGATGTGGAGAAATAGGAACACTCTTACACAGTAGGTGGGAGTGTAAATTAGTTCAACCATCGTGGAAGACAGTGTGGCAATTTCTCAAGGATCTAGAAATAAAAATTCCATTTGATCCAGCAATCCCACTATTGGGTATATACCCAAAGAACTATAAATCATTCTACTATAAAGACACATGCACATATATGTTCATTGCAGCCCTGTGTACAATAGCAAAGACCTGGAACCAACCCAAATGCCCATCAATGATAGACTGGATAAAGAAAATGTGGTACATATACACCATGGAATACTATGTGGCCATAAAAAACGATGAGTTCGTGTCCTTTGTAGGGACTTGGATGAATCTGGAAACCATCATTCTCAGCAAACTGACCCAAGAACAGAAAGCCAAGCACCGTATGTTCTCACTCATAGGTGGGTGTTGAACAACGAGAACACGTGGACTCAGGGGAGAGGAGCAACACACACAGGGGACAGTTGGGGGGGGTTAGGGGGAGAGACAATGGGGGGTGGGGGAGGAAGGGGAGGGTGGGGAGGGATAACATGGGGAGAAATGCCAGATACAGTATGCACCTAAAGTAAAATAAAGAAATTATTTAAAAAAAAAAAAAAAGAAAGAAATGAAATCCTTAGCCACTAGAGCCAGCTGAGAAGCCCCAGTCCACATTTATTTGAACGGCAGTGTTTACTCACTATAAAGCAACATACGAGGTGTTCTCTGAGGATGTTATGGTTCATGTCTGGAGCCTTCAGTAAGTTGAAGACATCAAAACCAAAGCAAAATCAAGCTTGGAAAGTTAAGCTATTTATTTTATTATAAAATGAGTACATCATATATATTAAAAGCGTCTCAGATAATAAGGTAGGAAGATTTCCTAAAATCAAATCTCAGCAAAAAATAATATAAAAAGATACTTAAAAATTATTGTTCAAAAATGTATTAACACCCAACCAAGAAAATAAAATGATCAGAGAATAATACCTGAAAATACACTAATATTAGAAACACTACCCTTCACAAATACACTGAAAAGCCTTTTAAGCTAATACTTCGAATAAAAAATACCAAAGAACTAAGTACCTATTAAGTACTGTCTTGGTCTGCTCAGACTGCCATAACAAAATACCACAGACTGGGTGGCTTAGACAACAGAAATTTATTTTCTCACAGTTCTGAAGGCTTGGAAGTCCAAAATAAAGTCTGATAGGGTTTGGTTTTTGGTGAGGGCTCTCTTGGCTTTCAGGCTGCTACCTTCTTGCTGTGTCCTCACACAGGACAATGTGAGGGTGTGGTGTGTGACAGAGAGATCTCTCTGCTCTTCTTATAAGACCACCCTCATTGAATTAGGGCTCTACCATTATGACCTCATTTAACCTTAATTGCCTCCTAAAAACCCTGTCTTCAGCTACAGACTCACTGGGGGTTAGAGCTTCAACATATGAAATTTGAAGGGACATAATTCAGTCCACAGCAAATACTTAAGTAACAAATAAATATATAAGCAAACGAACCTTGCTAATCCCAGGATATCAGGCAAAGGGGCTGAAAAGCATAATCTCCTCTCACACTACTCCAAAAAATACATGTTTAGCAGTTAGATAAACTTATTAGAATTAAAAAAAAAAATTTGTCTCATTCTTACAGAAGAAAAACTGAAAATCAGAAAAGGTGCTAGAAGATATAAAGCAAATCTTTAAAATCTCTTCCAGCCTTAAAACAAACCGCAAAACATTCCTTCACATAGATGCCCTTTGGCATGACAGTATCTCCTTTTCTTCGTGGCCTTCACTTTCTCACCCCTACTCTAGCTTAAAGCCATTGCAAAGCAGCTTATTCTTCTAAAGTGTCACTGAAATGCTCCTGCATTCAATGTCTTATCAAAGTCACAAAGGTATAAAGTAGCTGATCCAAAATCTCTTGCAAGTTTTCTTACTGAAAATTCAGGACTGTTTCAAGTATACCACAGTGCCCTAAGAACCATAAGAAGAGACACAAGTTAGGGCAGCTGGTACAGTATGAAAGCTAAGAGCCAAATACTATTTTTAAAAATGTATTCAGGAAGATGTCTTTAAAACTTTTTGAAAAAAGAAATCAGTAAAACGAGCAATGAAAAAGAAGCAAACATTAGATGTAATAAGTAGGAAAATCCAATGAGTCTTTCTTATTAGCTGGTACGTGGGAGCCAAAAAATGAAGGTCACACGTTACTGTTTACTTGACACCAGTAATGGAGGGCTTGAATGTCAAAATCAAGAATATGCATTTGGTCCTTTAGGCCATAAGAAGCTTTGGAAAGGTATGAAAAAGCCAAGTGATATAAGAAAAAACAGAACTTAAAGCCAGGCACAGTGGCTCACGTCTGTAATCCCAGTACTTTAGGATACCGAGATGAGAGGATCACTTGAGCCCAGGACTTCGAGACCAGCCTGAGCAACACAAGGAGACCCCATCTCTACAAAAATACAAAAATTAACCAGGCGTGGTGGTGGTATGCCTCTGGTCCCAGCTACTTGAGAGGTCTGAGGTGGGAGGACTGCTTGGGCCTGGGAGTTAAAGGCCGAAGTGAGCCATGATTACACCACTACACTTCAGCTAGGTGACCTATTAAGACCCTGTCTCAAAAAAAAAAAAAGAAAGTAGTCCAAAAGCAAAATTAATCCGGCAACAGTAATGGAATGAACTCTTTCAAAGGACAGTTGGAAACGATGGAGACAGGCACACAAGGACACTATAGAGTAGCACAGGAATGAAGTGAGGCAGCAGTGAAAATAGCAGGAAATAAGGTTTCCACAGAAAATGAGTAAGACCCAGTGACTGAAAGGAGATGTCAAAGTACAAGAAAATTACCGAAACATTCCACATATCTGGATTTTCTGGTAACTTAAGGTATACTCTTTTGAGTACCAAAAAAAAATTTTAGCCAACTTTGGATAAAAAGCACTATAAAATATATTACACATGTTTATAAAATTGTGCTTTAAAAAGTAACAGTTATTGATATTTGTATCATTCACTGCCGCAGAGATAATTTGGTATAGTGAATAAAGCAGAACACTTGGTGTAAACAAACTTCAGTCTGAGCTCTACAATGGGCCGTTGCATTACCTCTCCAGATCTGTAAAATGATAGTAAGAGTATCTGTCTCACCTAAGTTTACCAGGTTATTATGAAGATTAAAAATGCATAAATGAAAGTGCTCTGTAAATAGAAAAGCAATATAAAACTGTAGGATGTCTTAGTAATAGAAGCACTAGTAGTTCTAAAAGGATAAAAATAATTTAACATTGTCTTGCCTCTGAATACTATGTTGTGTTTAATATACGATGTCTTTGAGATACATCTAAGTGGGCAGAGTTCTAGGCTGCTGTGTATTTTTAGTTCTTTTGTGTTTTTTAGTAGTTTGTCTATTAACTCCTCTGTGGGCTTCAATAGTCTCAATGCAGCTCCATTCTCTACATCTAATTTTCTGCTTTTAATCTTCAATGAGCTTTAAAACTAGACACCAAATAATAAGTTTATTATTATCCATATGACAGCTTTAGAAACTCTCATATAAGAGAAGTTCAGCTGAGTGTGGTGGTTCATGTCTGTAATCTCAGCACTTGGGGAGGCCAAGATGGGAGGATCACTTGAGTCCAGAGGTTTGAGCCCAGCCTAGGCAACATAATGAGACCCTTGGCTCTCTCTCTCTCTCTCTCTCTCTCACACATACACACACACGCACGGGTGCGCGCAAACAGCCAAGTGTAGTGGGGCACACCTGTGGTCCCAGTGACTATGGAGGCTGAAGTGGGAAGACTGCCTGAGCCCAGAAGATCCAGGCTGCAGTGAGTCCTGATCATGCCATTCCAGCCTGGTTGGCACAGCAAGATTCAATCTCAAAAAAATTAAAAAGATAGAGAGAAAGTAAGTTCATGCATAGGGGACTGGAGTGGGTGAAGAGAGCTTCCTTTTATTCTTATTTCCTGGATGAATTCCAAAAAAGTAAAGTGTAAATATAACTCATTATTAAAGAGTAATTTAATCCCTAGAGACTCTTATTGGGATAAAATTTAGTATATGGTTACATTTATACAATTTTTTAAAATAATTTTCACTTTCATTTTTAGATTCAGGGGTACATGTGCAGGTTTGTTACATGAGTATATTTGTGATGCTGAAGTTTGAGGTATGGTCACCCAAGTAAGTAAGCATAGGACCCAACAGTGAGCATCTAATTTCTTTACTTTCTACAGACTTTTGTCACAGTTTCTCCCTGTGGTTAGCATTAATAACTAAATATTTTTAAGAGAACAAAAATAATATTTAAGAATGGTTTAGACAACAATAAAATAAGTAACAATCAGTTCTTTCCTTAAGTATGCCTATTTCTCTGTAATACAAATGGAAAGAATCATTCAGTCTGATAGTCTGATATAAAATGTCATTCCAGGACAATTTACAATAACAATGGTCCAAAATCTGCTAAATTTATACAGCAACATACAGTAAGTAAAGTGGCCTCAAGAAATACAACTTGTATAGTATTCAAGATTATCAGATTAGTAAAACAGCATTTTCTAGGGCTTGTTAAATGGAACAAAGTGGCCCTATTAAGTACACAATATATTCTTTCACTAAATTATTCCATTTGTAAACAAAAAAACCAAAAACCTAATACTTATTCAAAACAAAAAGGCCAAGATTCATCAAAGCTGATAAGGTGTTTATAGCAGTATACCACACTGCCAAATACCAAAACACCCTTTCTTTTTCCATATCCTTTCTCTTCTACTTGTAGTCTTCTGCATTTTAAGAACTTTAGGTTTTTTACTTTCCCAAAACTATTTCAAAGACTAGAGCATCTTCCTTCTCTTCTAAAGGGCCAGAAAGATACATTAAAAAGGAGAGACCTTTTCTCTTGAAACTTACATTCTTTTTCATGCATTTTTTTTCTACCTCTCCTCACATACTACTCCACTAAGATCTATGATACAGCTTCCTGCAGTGTGGTTCCTATCCTTGTTAAAAGTCTAACAGATGATGGTGACAAACCATGATAGTCTGGCTCCTATGCAGGGGTGAGATATATAGTTAAATAGAAAGCTCTGGATATTTCCAGGGTATTACTGTTATTCACAACCAATGATTTCTTTCACATAATCAATATAAAAATCTTGTAAATTTTCTCTAACATATTTTCAGCACAGATATTATGGGATCTATGGCTCATTCTTAATACAGTCCTCAGAAAGATTAAAGCTAGTTCCTTTATGTAAACTAGTTCAACCACTATGGAAAATAGTATGGAGATTCCTTAAAGAACTAAATGTAGAACTACTATTTGATCCAGCAATCCCACTACTGGGTATCTGCCCAAAGGAAAACAAGCCAGTATATGAAAAGGACACATGCACATGCATGTTTATAGCAGCACAATTTGCAATAGCAAAAATATGTGCCCAACCTAAGTGGCCATCAACAAATGAGTGGATAAAAAACATGTGGTATATTACATATATACATCATGGAATACTACTAAGCCAGAAAACAGAACGGAATAATGACCTTTGCTGCCACTTGGGTGGACCTGGAGGCCATTATTCTAAGTGAAGTAACTCTGGAATGGAAAACCAAACATCATCATGTTGTCATTTATAAGTGAGAAAGAGCTAAGTTATAAGGATGCAAAGGCATACGAATGGTATAATGGACTTTAGGGACTCAGCAGAGGGGGGAAGAGTGAAAGCAGGTGAGGGATAAAAGACTATATATTGGGTACAATGTACACTGCTCCAGTAATAGGTACACCAAAATATCAGAAATCAGTTATTAAAGTAACTTATCCATGTAACCAAAAGCCACCTGTACCTAAAACTATTGAAATAAAATAATTAAAACAATTTTTTAAATTATATGTATTTCTTGAATACAGAGTGGTATTTCAATATGTGTACATAATTTATATTTTCACTTTTTGGACTTCTGAGTCACTTAGGGCTTATTCTGGTGTATGGTATGAGGCATGGGCTCAAACTGTATCTCTTTCCAAATGACTCTCCAGTTGTCTCAATACGATTTATTACAAAGTCCATCCTGTTCTCACAGTTGTAAAATGCCATCTCAATTATATTCTTCATTTTCATATGTAGTTGGATTTGCCTTTAAGCTTTCTATTCTGCTTTAGCAGTCTGTCTGTTTATTCATCTACCATGTTTTGATAGACAGAGGCCTAATCACATTCTTCTTGGCTCTTCTTTATAAGAGGTTGATTGGTTAATTTTGCATATTTTTCTACATGGATTTCAGAGCCAACTTGTCTAGCTCCAGAAAAAATCTCATTCATATATACGTGTTTGGGGAGTATCACATTACACATATATGAATCTGGAGAATATCTGATATTATTTTTTGTAGAGTCATCCAAATGAACAAAAAGGGTCGTCTTCCCATTCGTTCAACTTCTGCTTTTGTCTCTCAGGGTCATTGAAATGTTCCTCAGAAAGGTGTTGTACATTACTGCTAGGTTTGGTTTATTTTATTTTATTTTATTTTTGAGATGGAGCCTCGCGCTCTTTCACCTACGCTGGAATGCAGTGGCACGATCTCGGCTCTCTGCAACCTCTGCCTCCCGGGTTCAAGCAATTCTCATGCCTCAGTCTCCTGAGTAGCTGGGACCACAGGCACACACCACCTTGCCCGGCTAATTTTTGTATTTTTAGTAGAGATGGGGTTTAGCCATGTTAGCCAGTCTCAAACTCCTGACCTCAGGTGATCTACCTGCCTCGGCCTCCCAAAGTGTTGGGATTATAGGCATGAGCCACAGTGCCCAGTCATATTTTTTTGATGACATCTTAAACTTCTTTTTGTGCCATTACTTTTACAAGATAATATCATTATTTGGGAATGCCAAGTTAAGTTTCATACCATATGCAAATAAACATAATTTTCCTTTTTTTTTTTTTTTAAATAAAAAAGCTAGTTCCTTTAAAATTCTTTTTTGAAGAGCAAAGTTTCTAAAATGACCACCCATGCAATGGGCTCAAGGATGTGAGCTACTAGCACCTCTAAACCCCTTCAATTTACTATGTCCTAGCCGGAGAAATAATAGAAACAGACTTGAATGTGGAAAAAACCCTCGCAGCTCCATCAGTTTGATTTCTGGGAGGGGAAACTAAAAACTTGGTTTCCTCCCAATGAGCATTCAACAGGTGCAAGTGGTACAGAGAGGTTTTTCCTTCCAGAGAGATCAGAAGATAAAACAGAGGAAAGATCAATTTCATTCTTCTACTGTCTACTAAGCCCAAGCCCTTGCATAATCTAATGAAACTCAACAAAATCCCAATTAAGAAACGCACAGAAATGAGAAACTTGGCCTAGACATCTCATCCCTTATCCCTATTAATAACAGTAAAAATGAGAATTACTATTTTTTATTCAGTACCTACTAAGACTAGGTCCTTCACACATATAATGTAAACAATCTATCAAATTCCAATAGGCCTGCAAAGAAGGTATTTTAGTTATCTGGATATTACAGACGAAAGACTCAGAGTTCAGTAACTTTCTCAAAGGATCAGACAACTAGTCAGTGCTAAAATGGGATTATGACTATAACCCACTGTGCTTTCTTTGCTGTCACTTCCCTTGCTACGCCAGTTAAAACAGTGAAGTCAGCAAACATTAGACTTCAGTACTTTTCTAATGTAAGCTTTTAATATCACTGTTCACCATTGATCCGAGTCATATGTTCCAGAAATACAATTAGCTTAAATATTAATCAAATTTTATATTGGCTACATCCTCTGTGTCTTACACTATTATATGCTAACGTGTTTCAGAATTATTGTTATTGTACATATTTCTCTTTAAGTTTCAGATTTATCTTTCTTTTCATATTCATCCAGCCCGGTAAAAACCTACTAAGTTCATCAAACTGCTTGGCTTTGTAAATGGCATGTTCATTTACATGGTTAAGTTCTCTGGAAATAAGCTTTCTTTGCTTAAAGACTGAAAATTACTAAGACTTTTTATGTTTTAATAATAAATTCACAATTTTCTACAAGAGCAAACCCTTCAACAGGCTGATCCTGATGCCAATATATAAAATATCTTTTCCTTTTTACTAAGGCACTGGTCTGTGTTTGTACAGTTGATCAATAAATCAAGTAATTCAAACTTCTAAAACAAAAAGCCCATAAATGTTGGTATAACACATCTTTAAAATGCCAAAAAATCAAAATTAATGGATATAGTTTCTCACACAGAAACAGACTTTAAAACAATCTGAAATTATCTGATTTCACATATATGTAAGAGTCTGAATCATTCATGTATGATAGGTAAATGTATTTGTAGTTAAAATTATATTATTTTAAATTATAACCTAATTTTATGTTTCTAAGTTTTATAGAGTTTTATGTACGGTAAAATCATCTATATTAACCTTTGACAGGTTTATTCTGGTAAAGCAGATTTGTACCTGAGCAATCTACTTGGAATAAAAACCATAAATGTCATTTTTAAATAATGTCTTCCTTTCTTCCTTCTTTGATAAAGTTCTATAAATACTATCTATATTTTGGTGATTTAAAAAAATCTTCAACCGGTTTTACCAACTAAACCATTTTAATTTTTGACAACAGTATAACATTTACTCCAATCCTTATTCATAATAACAAAGAAATGCTTAGGCCAAATCCCTTTTTACTATATGTAAAATAAACCACATGACTAAAAGTCTTTGACTTTACTCGCATACCTTTTCCTTTCCTTTCTTAGCTTATAAATCATGAACCAGCAAAGCTTTATTGTAGAGTCAAATAATAAATATTTTAGGTTAGGAAATCTATAGGGTGTTTGCTGCAATTACTCTGCAGTTGATGCACAAAAGCAGCTGCCACAATACATAAAGGGATGGATGTGGCTGGAATTAGCTGGCACCCTACTGCATGTCGTCCATGGTAGTAGTGTGCTCACCCCTGAGCTAAATCATGAGGAAAACATGAAAAATACTATCCCTACAGTCACCCAGGTGACTTAATATTTAGCCTGACAAAAGAAACTATTCACAGCCATGCTAAGTATAGACTGCCTTAGCACCGAATAGAATTAATCTTGACCCAGAGAATGCTAAATATAAAAGTCTACTTGAATTAGATTCTACTTTTCCAGATAACCACAAATTTTTCTTAAGTATTTTACCAAACAAGGGCCCACTCTAACTGTGGCCAGATTTTCTAAACTGTCTACTACCAGTCCCTCTCACCTTTCCCTAACTCATCCCAATTCCACTGTATTCTATAGATTTTTTGTCCCAGGAAGGTTAAAGTATCACCACCTCCTCTCCATACAAAGAGTGAATTGTATTTCCCATACATCTGCTACCAGAGTTGGAGGCTAACTTCATTTCCAGTCTTCTTCTCCATTGCTACCTTCTACTACATAAGTTGGACAAGCTAAATGCTCACTTTTTTAGCCTCCTTTGCAGCCTACCATGGCCACATCATAAAACTGAGGACTTTTATAAATAGCATATAAAAGACTACTGGGTGGGAAGTAGGGAGAGCTCTCATAAAGTTTTTATGTTTTTAAAAAGAGGGAGAGGGAGTCATAATTACCAGGACCTCTTCCCCCTTTTCTGCCTGTTTTAATGCCTAGAAATGTAATGCCTAGAATTGGATCAACCATTAAAAAAACAAACAAACAAACAGAATTGTAAAGATGCCAGCACTGAAAACATTAAACCACTGAATCTCCATGACCTACAGAGTTCTTGGTATGTGAAAAATAACGAAGCCTGTAAATTGAATTTTTGTTGCAAATGAAAGCATTCCTAACCTACCATTTCTTGAAAATGCTAGGACCTAGAGTACCACTCCTCATGAGAAGCGGAAGAGTAAATAAAACTGGCTGAGCAGTTTGTTATGAATTATGACTAAACAGCATTCCTTTAAATCTGGAGAAAAAGGTAGCAGGAAGAAAAACACAAAAGACAATCTATCTTGAGGGTCGACAACCAAGGGCAATGAAGTCAAGGTGGGCAAAAAAAAAGAGAAGGTCGGAGATGTAGAAATGTCAGAGATGTAGAAAAAAATAATAATTGAAAAAGCAGTCATCTAGAATTGTAGGCCCAATAAGCCTTATTAATGTTATACTCAGCGAATCAATTCTGAGAATTCTGATTATATTAATTTCCTATCATGAACTCTCACTGCTTGGAAAATTCAAGTTCAGGACTCTATTTTTATAGCTACAGTCTTATGTTTTTCAAGCTAATTATTATAATTTATCTTTATGTTTCAATTTCTCTGGTATTCACAAAGGCATAGTTACTGTCAATACATGACCATTTTTGACATGTGCAGAATCTTTGAAACAATTATTAACAATCAAGTTAATGATGATACTGCCAATAAGAACAGTGGGTGTTTCACTCTTTCACACACTAGTTTAGCTGGCAGATCCATCACTCTAACTTGAAGGACTTCTCTTCTACATCAGTACTACTCCACAAAATACCAAAGATAAGTAATTCTACCTATTCAAAAGAAACTTCAGAAATAGCTTATTTTAACACACCTCTAAAATGTTACTTTACTTTCTTACAAATAATGCTATGTGTGCACGTGCACACACGCACGCGTGCGCACACACACACACACACACCCCCTCTCTAGTTCTAAACCCAACAGTTTTCTGCTACATAAGAAGGATTTGGCGGTTTTATGCTGCCATGTGAATACTTATCAGTTACAACATCTATACAGTAAAAAATATTTTTTTAAAATTTTTATGATTTCAGAGCAGAATTCCTAGGACGGTCAAAGCTTTAACTAGAAAGAATACCAAATACAAGGAGGTTTCCAGCTCAACTACAGTAGTGGAACAGAATTTAATAAAGTTCCATCACTATAATTTAATGCCCAAATTTCTTACTGTCTTTTTTAGTTGACAAGTATGTGCTTACCAGCATAACAGCAGCAGCAGAACAGCTGGATGGCCTTATCAGCCACAAAGGAAGCAACAGCACATACTGTTAAGTGTCATCATTCTGATTGCCTAGAAATGGCAGCACATGCAGATTTATTCCCTGTTATAAATTAGAACAATTATTTCTCTGGAGTTTACCTTGTCTTCATGAAACAGTCAAACTTCCTGCACGTTAAAAAGAGGACTTTCAAAAGGATATCTTCCCTTTCTTTGATGATCAGTTCATTCTGTTCTTCCAGCTGCCTGATCTTCTTCTCAAATGACTCCTGCTCAGCTTTCAGTCTTTCCTCTGTCACTTCCTTTTCCTCACTTACTCTGAAAGAAATAAAAAAATTTTATCAGAATAAAATTAAATATGTGCCTACAGCTGCAGTTTACAAAAACCAGACTTCTTCCAAAGGTATGCCGAATTCTTCAGGAACACTCTGTTCTGTTTTGTTGTTGCTTTTTAAAAAATGTAATCTCTCATAAGGCAATCTTTTTCATCTTTCTTTGTAATAAAAGATGCATGTAATTTTTACATTAAAAATGTTTTCAATCATCAGAAATATCTTAAATATGAAAAGCCCTACAAAAGACACAGGTGCCAAATTATAACCCAGGACAGAAATATATTCCAATTTTTAAAACATGGGTTTCATTTTTTAGTTACCAAAACAGGTACAATCAACTGATCTTGATTTACATTTTATATATGTTTATTTAAATCCTATTAATAAAATAAACAAAATATGTACTTTAAATATTTTACAAATATACACTGGCAATTTTACTTTTTCCTAGTACTAACACTCTGCATTCTTTAGTAGCATATAATTAATAGGATTAAATAAAAAGATGACATTAACATAAAGGACGGTTTGTAGTACATGTATTCTTAGTCCAAAAAAAAAATCATAAAGTTAAAAACACAGATCAAGAAATGTGTAACTCTGAAAAGGATTCTAACTTAATTATACCAAAAAGGGTAATTTCTGACAAGAGAACAGAGAGAAAGAAAAAAAAATCTAAAAACAAACAAACATGAACACCACCAACACTTTATTTGCAATTCACTGAAGTACAGATTGGGACAACTCTAATTTTCATTCAACTCTGTGTGCAGATACATTAACCACAAATTTCTCTGTTACTGGTACTTATTTCTCCACAGCTCATAGAATGCATTTATCCTATAATAGGAATAGGTGTAAGTGAAACACACAGGGAATCTAAACCTTTCTTTTGAGCTACTAAATTTACTTTTGCCCAGAACCCTACTCTACTAGAACAACTTCTGCACAACATGAATCTCATAGGTTTTCCTTCTTTCCTGCCCTCTGGTAGAGATACTAAAATCAATGAAATAACTAAAAATTAGAATCATGAATGTTCAAGAGTTGATTGTATCTTGTCTTTGAAATAATTTGTGTGAAACCACATAGCACCCAGTAATGCTCAATAAATAGGTTTATTTCTTCTTGCTCATCATGTCATTCAAGTCATTTTCCCTGGCCTATGTATTATTTATGTTTAGCATATCACTAGGCCCATGAATGGGATCCAGGCCCTTCTTTCAAAGAGGGTAATCTCAAAGACTGATATATTTACAAAGAATTCAGACAACTAAGTAAATATATATATATGAAGAGAATTTATAGTCTGTTATCAGGTTATTCTGCTTCCCTTATTCCCATCTCTTTACAATGCCTTCCCTTTTCCTGTTATTACACTCAAGTCCACTTACAATAACATCTTTCAAAGTAACTTTGACAAAGTCTGCTTATCTCTCTGGGTATCATTCCACTAAGAAAGAAAAAAGGCTAGACTAGACAATTTTAAAAATCCTTTTCCACTGAAGTTCCAGAATTTCTTTTACTACATCACAGATATCTTGACACTGTATATATATCCTTTACAAATATGGAAAGCACTTGTAAAGAAGCAAAAAGTTATCAAACATTTGGTCATGGAACAAGACATACAATACTATGATTTAGGCAAAAGCTATGCCGATAGGATGACAGAGTAATAAGTAGATTAGGGAAATATTAAAAAGTATAAAGATGTGAAATTTGGCATGAGACTACAGAAATGCAAAACAAAGGAAGTGATGAATCTGTAGGATGATGTATAACACAAAAAAAATGAGTGATGCTACATACAGGTTGAGTAGTCCTTATCTAAAATGCTTGGGACCAGAAGTTTCAGATTTCAACTAGTTTCCAATTTGGGAATATTGATCTTACCCTATGGGTATCATGCAGAACTTTTTTTACATTTTAATCAGTATCTTTAAATCACGGAGCATGGAATAAGCAAACAGTGAATAATGCAAGGAGGTCTTGTTCCCATGTGGGGCACTGTGAGGGACCTGCTGTGGGCATGTCCAGCCTGCTCAAATACATTTGTAGGACTGCTGGTGTAGGAGAATTTGGGCATGCTCAAAAATGCTCTATCACAGCTACAGGGGTTTTGGGAGGGTTTTCCCTTGTGGAGGTACACTAAATACACTGTAGTTGTATGCCTGTGTTTTGACTATGCCCTGTCACATGAGCTGTGGTGTAAAATTTTCCACTTTTAGTAACATGCTAGTGCTCAAAAAATTTCCAATTTTGAAGCATTTCAGATTTCAAATGTTTGTATTAGGGATGCCCAATCTGTATGGTGAGGAAAGAATAAACACTATCAAGGTGAGAAATACATAGCAAAATCTCTCCCAGTTTAGACTGGTAAAATCTTGAAGACACAATGAGAGAGGAAAATCCGTAAGTAGATACAGAAACACTTATTTTATTTATTAAAAAGGTATTTAGTGAATACATACTAAAGGAAAAAGTAATCACAATAATTTTATTCAGTATAGAGTATCCAAAAGGGATCTAAAAAATAGCTTTCTGTAATTTCAATAAAAGCTATATATAGATGGAAGAATGTTCCAAAGATGTGTTTCTTCAACAGACAATGCTCCATGATCATAGAAAACAGTAACAGAAAAGCAGATTGCAGGTTTACCTTAACATTAATCTCAATGCATAGATTATCTCTAGAGCCCAGCCAGGTAAGAAATTCCGTATGTCAGAGTCTGTGATGAGCTTTTCCCTAAATATATTTTATACAGATAAAATCATTCTTTTCTAAATTTAGTTTTCAGTGTAGGCTTGAAATATCTGTTGCTACGTTATTAACCAGGGCTTTTTCTTTTTAATCTTTTCTGTTATGCTGCTATGATTCGACTATCCTTTAGCAATTATTAAGCCCTGGAAGGCTATAAAATTAACAAGCTGTATTAAGAACAAAGAGCAACATTTTTTCTATAGGCCTATCTAAAGATATGCATGGTTTTTGTGTGGTCCATTAGCATAGTTAATATGAACAAGTATATTAATACAGATTGTAAATTCAGAGGACCTGCCAATAAAGCAACCTCAAGATTTGATATTCATTATGAAATCTGTCTTCTTATGTTCAACAGTATTTCCAATGAAGTATATGTAACAAGAAGATATTTGATATCATGATCTATGTTTTTCATCTAAGTATTCTCAGGCCACAAAGTAAAATAAAAAGAACTAATTCTCAATATCATTTTAGAGAACAATAGTCCTAATTTCGCCACAGTTTCACTTTCTATGGTTTCTGTTACCTGATGTCAACAGTGGTTCAAAAACATTAAATGGCAAATTGCAGAAATAAATAATTTTTAAGTTTTAAACTATGCACGCTTCTTAGAAGCATGATGAAATCTCACACCAGCCCTCTCTGTCCCACCAGGAACATGAATCATCCCCTTGTCCAGCATATCCACACTGTGTACGATTCCCGCCTGTGAGTCACTCAGTAGCATCTGGGTTATCAGACAGACTGCTGAGGTATCACAGTGCTAATGTCCAAGTAATACTTACATTACCTTCACTACAGTACAATGTTACATTCATTCTATCTATTAGTAGTTACTGTTGTTAATCTCTTACTATACCTAATTTATCAATCAAATTTTATCATTGGTATGTACGTATAGGAAAAAGCATCATATATACAGGGTTTTAGGTGTCCATTGAGGGGCTTGGAAAACATTTCCTGCAAATAAGGGAGAATACTGTACAGCAAAAAGCAAGTTAACACAATGAAAATCTAAATACATAAAAGGGAACTATTTGACTAATAGGATAAAATACACCTCCTTCCAGATAAAAGGAGATGTACAGTGTTGATTTGTTAATTATTTACAAGAAAGGCAATAACCTGGTCATAAAGAAATCATCATTGTTGGTAATACCTTAGAGTACTTTTCAAAAACTTCCACGAAATGTACTCTTATCTAATAGGTAGGAGAATTCACACTCTTAAGAATTGGGTGGTAGGGCTGAAAATCAAGCCAAAAGTACTAAATTTATTTGAAGTCTTATGCTTTACCTTAAACTTCCATGCACATTTTGTATTCCTCTCAACAAAACAATCCTATTTTAATATAAAGAGTTTTCCCACTCACCAATTCTAAATTTTTTAATAAAACTAATTTTTAATAAAACTCATTTTAATAATTAGTTTATTAGTTCATTAATATAAACTAATTATTTTTAATAAAACCAATTTTTAAATAAAACAAGAAAAGGATTTATTTTATGCCTTTGCATACACCTTATATTCTTCCAAATACTCCAGAAATTGGTACTTTTACACGAATGTGAAAGGCAATGTCAAGTCAGTAAACCTATCTCAGAGAGAATTCTAGCTCACCTAATAGTCAAACAAGTTTCTTCCCTCTTTAATATCTACCATTTGGGAGCTGGGTATGCTGAATGTATTTTGCAAATTATGATTAGCAACTTAGTGGGCAAGATTGGAAAAGGAAGGAACAGATTTCAGAGTATGCCTAGTAGATAGCAAAAACTCACATTGTTTTTAAGCAAAGGTAATTGCATTGATAAAAAAGAAGGAATTTCTCATTACAAAGAAATATTTCAATGAAATCAGTTTAACTCCCTCTTTATAAATTTTAATGTTTGGCTGTTATTTAATATGTACTGCTAAAGGAACATAAGTGCTTTCAGGAATCACAGACAGAGCAATATACGTCTAAAAGGGCTCTACAAACTACAAACCAGTATCTCTTATGAAAATAGACATAAAAATCCTCAACAAAATACTAGCAAACAGAATGCAGATATATAAAAATAACTCTACATGATTACCAATTGGGATTTATTCCAAGAATGCAAAGTTGGTTTAATATCCAAAAGTCAATTAATGTAATATTATGTGTCAATAGAAGACAAAAATCACACGATCATTTAAATAGATGCAGAAAAGCATTTGAAAAAATCCAATATCAATTCATAATTTTAAAAAACTCAATAAAGATGAAGAGAAGGGAACTTTCTTAACCTGATAAAAGCCATCTATGAAAAACCCACACCTAAAGTCCTCTTAATAGTGAAAGATTGAATGTTTTCCTCCATGTTAAGAACAAAACAAGGATATCTGCCATCATCGTTTCAATTTGATACAGTGCTACAGTGATAGTCAAATAATTAAAGAAAATAATGAACAATTCTTAACAATTAAGTTAGGGGAAAAAAGGAAAGACATCCAAATTCCAGAGGAAGAAATGAAACCATCTCTATTCCATATGGCATGACTGTGCACAGAAAAATCTAGAAAATTCACTAAAAAACTATCAGAACAAACAAAGAAACTTGGCAAGGTTACAGGATCCCAGATAAGTGTACAAAAATGAATTGTATATTCATATTCTAGCAGTAAATAACCCCAAAGTGAAATTAAGGAAACAATTCTATTTACAATTTCACCAAAAATAAAATACAAAGGAACAAATTAAGTTTTGTTCAAAGGAACAAAAATCATACCTGAGAGTAACTAAACGATGTTGAAATAAATTAAGACCTAATTAAATAAAAACCACATTCATTATTGGAAGACAACATTGTTAAAAACAGCAGTCTCAAAGTTGATGTACAGATTAGGTATAAAAATCTCAACTGGCTTCTCTACAGAAGTGATCCTAAAATTAATATGGAAATGTAAGAAATACATAAACCCAAAATACTCTTGAAGAAGGGGAGAACATAGAAAATTTGCAATTCCCAATTTCAAAACTTACCATACACTACAGCAATCAAAAACACTGTGGTACTGGCATGAAGACTAACGTATGGATCAGTGGAACAGAACTGAAATAAACCTTCATATTTCTGGTAAACTGATTTTCAATGAAGATATTAAAAAACTGAAGAAAAAAGAAAAATCTTTCAAAAAAAAGTGCTGAAGTAACTCGATATCTACATGCAAAGAAATAAAGTTGGACCCCTACATCACACTATATACAAAAATTAACTCAAAATTAGCCAAAGACCAAAATATAAGAGCTAAAACTATAAACTCTTGGAAGAAAAAAGGCATAAATCTTTGAGACCTTGGATTAGACAATGGTTTCTTAGATGTGACACTAAAGACAAAAGCAACAAAAGAAAAATAAATTTGACTCCATAAAAGTTAAAAACTTTTATGCTTCAAATGACATCAAAAAAATGAAAAAGCAATGCAAAGAATGGGACAGAATATCTGCAAATAATATATCTAATAAGGGACTTGTATATGAAATAGATAAAGCCTGTAAAAAACTCAACAATAGAAAAACCCATCAAAAAGGATATAAACAGACATTTCTTCAAAGTAGAAACACAAATGGCCAAAAAGCACATAAAAATACGTTCAACATCATTAGCCATTAGGTAAATCCAAATCAAACCCACAATTAGATACCACTTTGTACCTACTGGGACAACTATAAGCAAAAAGACAGATAATAACAAATGTTGACAAAGCTGCAGAAAAACAAAAACCCTCGTACAGTGCTGGTAGGAACATAAAATGGCACAATCACTTTAAGTATGGCAGTTCCTCAAAAAGTTAAACAAGGAGTTAGAATACAACGCAGCAATTCTACTCCGAGGTAGATACTCAAGAGAAATAAAAACATATGTCCACATAAAAACTTGTACATATATGTTTATAGCAGTATTGTTCATAATAAAGTACAACAACCTGACATCTATCAATGGATGAACAGATAACCAAAATGTGATATTGTCTATAAAATGGGCTGTTATTTAGCAATAGAGAAATTAGGTACTAATACATGCTACCTACCATATGAATAAACACTGAAATCATTATGCTGAGTTTTAAAAACTAGTTTTAAAAGATCATATATATGATTCTACTTATATGAGATGTCTAGACCAGGCAAATTTACTGAGACAGAAATTGGAGCAGTGATTGCCTGGGGCTAGGAAGGACTGGTGGCAAGTGGGCAGTGAGTGCTGGTGCACAGAGTTTCATTTTGGTGTGATGAAAACGTACTAAAACTGATTGTGGTCATGAGTCCCAACTGTGAATATGCTGTATAAAAAACTGAATTATAGGCCAGGCACAGTGGTTCACGTCTGTAATCCCAACAATTTGGGAGGCCCAGGCAGGCAGGTCAACTGACGTCAGGAGTTTGAGACCAGCCTGACCAACACTGGAGAAACCCCATCTCTACTAAAAATACAAAATTAGCCAGGCATGGTGTTTCATGCCTATAAGCCCAGCTACTTAGGAGGCTGAGGTAGGAGAATCACTTGAACCCGGGAGGCAGAGGTTGCAGTGAGCCAAGATCGTGAAAATGCACTCCAATCTGGGACACAAGAGTGAAACTCCGTCTCAAAAAAAAAAAAAAAAAAATTGAATTAAATACTTTATTCCTACTAAGTAACGACCTTTTTCTTTCCCTTTAAAGTTTAAATAGTTAAAAACTCTAAGTGAAATACAAATTTGGAGATCAAAAGTAAAATGAATGAATTTCTTTACAATTAATATGACAGATTCGATATTAAAATGGAAATAACAAAATTGAATTTAAATACAGAAAAACAATTAGATACAAACAAAACTGATCAAAGTACATACTGTTTTAAAAATCCTAAGAATAAAATACATTTTTCAAGAAACAAAGGATAAGAATTAGCATGAAATATAGTACTGAAAGCTGATCAGATATTTGATTATTTACACTATGGAGTACTATGCAGCCATAAAAAAGGATGAGTTCATGTCCTTTGCAGGGACATGGATAAAGCTGGAAACCATCATTCTCGGCAAACTAACAAAGAAACAGAAAACCAAACACCACATGTTCTCACTTATAGGTGGGAGGCGAACAATGAGAACACATGGACACAGGGAGGGGAATATCACACACTAGGGCCTGTCAGGGGGTGGGGGAGCAAAGGGAGGGGATAGCATTAGGAGAAATACCTAAGGTAGATGGTGGGTTGATGGGTGCAGCAAACCACCACGGCACATGTATACTCATGTAACAAACTTGCATGTTTTGTACCTGTATCCCAGAACTTAAAGTACAATAAAGAATAAAAAATTTAAAAAATTTTAAAAAAGAAAATATTAAGGAATCTACAGAAAATATATTAAAACAAGCAAATTAAGGAAAATCAGTTATTGTGGTAGGCAGCCTCTGCAATACAAACCAGTAACCCTTGTTTCCTGGTATTCATGTCCTCGTTTAATACCCTATCTTCAAGTATAGACTGGATTTAGTGACTCTCAAAATCAATGAGATGTAACATCTGATATTAGATTACAAAAAGATAGGGACTACTGTCTTGTTTACTCTTGCTTACTGTGACAGAAGCCAGCTGCCATGTTGTAAGCTACCACAAGGAGAGGCCTTGGAAACAAGGAACTGAAGAAGGCCTAAAGAACATGTTTCTGGAAATTGTAGTAAGGGTAATCATTGCATGTTGTAGCAGAATGGTTACCAACACTATCATATTTAATAATGTGTAGAGTAGGAAAGGTGCCAAATGATCTGACTGATTTATCTAAGGAGATTTCCAAGTACCTGCTAAAGGTACCACCTGGTTTCTTTTTGGTGCTTACAGTAAACTGAGAGAAGAAAGACATAAACTGAAGGAAAGATTATTAAACCACAATGAGCCAGGACTTCATACTCAGCTTGCCCATAGTGAAAAACATGCTAAAATTAAGAAATACCTTCTGAAAAAATTCCAAATCCAGGAGCATACCTGGATAAACATGCTCTAGAGATAAAATCAAGGGTGAATCTTTCATTGAGACCTCAGAAAGATCCAAGTTGATGCCTTAATATAGTCACACAAAAGGCACTTTAAAGATATTAAGGTTGTGCCCCACAAATCCTTTCAATCAAACAATAGGGCCTCCAGGAAGCTTACCAGGGTTTTGCTAAATGTTGTGGTAATATAATAGGCAGCCATAAATAACTAATATAGATTTTATCATGTTAATCAGTTATTTTAAATTTCTCATCAGATTGTTCCAACATCTGTGCCATAACTGCACCAGTGTATGTTGCTCTGTCTCTTTAAGTGCATGTCGTTTTCTCTACCTTTTCATACGTTTCATATTTTATTGCTATCTGAACATCTTGGGTAGGAAGTAGAGAATGAAGTAAATAATTTCGATACTTGGTAATGGGCAGACTTTTACTTTGGCTTGGTTTTTAGTGTAGGGGTTATGTTAATTTAACAGATGTTAGGCTGGTTTGAGGTTTATTGTTGCCATAGTTACACACAGTACACCACAGGTTTCAAATTCCTTCAGGCATAACTTCCTTTCAGGTGGGTCAGACATTCCTTCTCAAGGTCTGCTCCATGTTCAGTTTTATGACTTCCCCTCTTAGAGAGTCCATCTAATGAGTTTCTCATCAGTATTTAACTACTACTTTTACTAGATACTTGTTAGTCTGATGGTGGGGGTCTGGGCTGGGGTGATCTTTTTCTGTTAATCAGGCCTGTGCTAATCACACTCCATATGCCTGGGTCTTAGAAGTGTTCCTGTCCCTCTTCCATAGTTTTTGGACCAGCATATAATTCTGCCCTCCCCCATTGGTTATTTTTTGCCTCCCTCTGGACCCTCCACCTAGCCCCACCCCAAACCAGTGGTTTTTACGAGTATCCTAAGGACAATAGTTTATGTTGCTTGTCTTCCTGAAGTTATGCTTTTCGTTACACAGGACAGATATAGGAGAACGACTCAGGAAGTACTTTGTTTCTTTCCATGGCAACTACTGTTCCCCTCCCCCTAGGCCTGGACCAAGAGGGATGCTTTATGAGGGCTTTCACCAAGGGGGCCTAAGGAAAAAAGCCTGCAAGAGAGTTCAAGCTCTCCCATATTTGCTGCCCAAGGGGTTCCCCATTTTTACTCACCTATATGTGGCCTCCACCAAGCTGAAATCTTACCCATTTCCAGTTGTATCTGCTACAGTTTAGCTGGGACTCACATCTGTCTTTCCCTGTCAGCATAAGTCTCCTTAGATTTCTGGCTGGTCGTTTGCCTTTCAACCTTAGCTCTCTGATTTTTTTTTTTTTTTTTTTTTTTTTTGAGACAGAGTCTCACTCCGTCACCAGGCGCCAGGCTGGAGTGCAGCGGCGTGACCTCGGCGCACTGCAACCTCCGCAGCCCGGGTTCAAGCAATTCTCCTGCCTCAGCCTCCCGAGTAGCTGTGACTACAGGCGTGTGCGACCACACCCAGCTAATTTTTTTGTATTTTTAGTAGAGACGGGGTTTCACCATGTTGACCAGGATGGTCTCAATCTCTTGACCTCGGGATCCATCCGCCTCGGCCTCCCAAAGTGCTGGGATTACAGGCGTGAGCCACCGCGCCGGGCCCAACCTTAGCTCTCTGATTGTTTCAAGAAATGTCCTGGGCTTACTATACTCTAAGTTTTTGCTAAATGTGGATATTTCTGTTCCTTTTTGTAAATATGTGACATCCTGATTGATTCGGCATTTTTCATAGGCAGGACCTGGTGGCACTTCCACTTCCAGCCTCTGGCAAGATACTCCTACCAGTGGATTAGGGAGTAGCCTGAAATGTTTTAGTTTTCTAAACGTACACATTCTTATAGGTTAGACTTAAATTTATTAACTCAAATCCAATACTTCTATCAGACTCAGTTTTTTATAACTAATAGCTTTTTTTTTTTTTTCAATTTTCTCCTCCTCTAATAGCTTTTTTTCTTTTTTTTTTTTAGACGGAGTCTCGCTCTTGTCGCCCAGGCTGGAGTGCAGTGGCACAATCTACGCTCACTGCAATCTCCACCTCCCAGGTTCAAGCGATTCTTCTGCCTCATCCTCCTGAGTAGCTGGGATTACAGGTGCCCACCACCACACCCGGCTAATTTTTGTATTTTTTTTTTTTTCTATTTTCTTCTTTTTTGCTCTTGGCATGAAGATGATCTTACTGCATTTTTCTTTTAATTTTTTTCTCTTCCTCTAATTTTTGTACTTTTAGTAGAGACGGGATTTTGCCATGTTGGCCAGGCCAGGCTGGTCTTGAATCCCCTATAGCTTTTTTTTTTTTTTTTTTTTTAGATGGAGTCTCGCTCTGTCACCAGGCTAGAGTGCAGTGGTGCAGTCTCGGCTCACTGCAACCTCTGCGTCCCGGGTTCAAGCGATTCTCCCTGCCTCAGCCTCTTGAGTAGCTTTTTCAAAAATCTCCCCCAGTAGAGAAAAATTTGGAAAAGACAGAAAAACTAAAAAGGAAGAAAAAAGATCCCCTACTAGATACACTTTGTAAATACAACCACAATTAACATTTTGAACTATTTTCTATCAGCCTTTTTAGGGCATATTTTGGTTGGTTGTTCTTTACATAGTTGAAATTGTACCATTTATACAGTTTTATACTCTACTTTTTTCATTTAACTTTGTAACTTAAATATTTCTCCATGTTATTATAAGCTTTTCATAAACATTAGTATAGTCTTTTATAATTAATGTTTGTGGCTATTTCTTGGCATCGTTAATTTCTTATCCTAGCCTTTGGGCACAATTCCTGTGCTCAGAAATGAGAATGATGGCTCACCCCTGTAATCCCAGTACTTTGGGAGGCCAATGTAGGAGGATTGCTTGAGCCCAGAACTTCAAGATGAGCCTGGGCTCATGGTGAGACCCCATCTATACAAAAAATTTTTAAAAATTAGCTGAGCATGGAGGCACACATCTGTAATCCTAGCTACTTGGCAGGCTGAGGTGAGAAAATCATTTGGGTTCAGGAATTTGAGGCTGCAGTGAGCCAGGAGTATGCTACTGCATTCCAGCCTGGGGGACAGAGCAAGACCCTGCCTTAAAAAAAAAAAAAAAAAAAAAAAAATTCAGGCCAGGCATGGTGGCTCACACCTGTAATCACAGCACTTTGGGAGGCCGAGGCAGGCAGAGCACCTGAGGTCAGGAGTTCGAGACCAGCCTGGCCAACATGGTGAAACCCCATCTCCACTAAAAATACAAAAATTAGCCAGGCATGGTGGCAGGCACCTGTAATCCCAGCTCCTTGGGGGGGCTGAGGCAGGAGAATCGCTTGGACCCATGAGTCGGAGGGTGCAGTGAGCTGAGATGTCACCATTGCACTCCAGCCTGGGTGACAGAGCGAGACTCCATCTCAAAAAAAAAAAAAAAAAAGAAATCAGAGTGAAGTGAATGAGACACTCCACAATTTTCCTTCTCATTTTAGCTCCTTTGAACATTCAACAAATAGTCTTTTTTTTTTTTTTTTTTAGCATGTGGTAGTAGTTCTCATTGAGTGACACACCTCTAAATATTTACATGTTTGTTGAAATGTTGGGTAGGGGTGAAACTCCCGGACGCAGAGAGCTTCCTGTGCTGGAGTGGAAGGCAGCTTTGTGAGTTCCAGAGTGGGACAGGGTTCGAAGTTTAAAGAAGTCCGCTGGGCTGGAGTGGAACAGGGTGCAAGGTTTAAGGAAGCCCACTGGTGCTGGAGTAGTTCCACATTGGCTTTATTTTTTTTTAACCTGTCTTTGTGTCAAAATGATCGTTCATGTTCCTCTTGTTAAAACATGGCAGTTTGAGTACTGTGTTTTTGATGTTGTCCAAGGAAAATTTAAAACCTGTAGCATGAATAATGTATGTTTTTCATTTGAAATCTTGTGAATGTAGTAAATGTATCACCCTTAAGAGGCTGTGAAGTTCCTATTTTAAGTTCTTTTTTTAAAAAAGCTTTAATACATTAAATGGTGCTGTGTAAAGGAAACAAAAAAAAAAAAAAAAAAAAAAGAAATGTCCTGGGCTTGTTCCATGTGTTTTAAAAATTTTAATACTGGGAGCACTGTTCTCTTAGACAAACCTACATAATTATTTATACATAACTACCTACTTGCTTACATATTCATTTGTTTTCACTCTTATGATCCTAACATTTCCTATTTCCAAAGCTGGAACAATTTTAGCAAGAAAATAGATAACAGCATTAGATTATAATCCACAGAACTATATTTATTAATTATAAAAAAAATAATTTCACAGTGGAGAAACCTGCAGTCACCACCTTAATCAGGTAATCAAGTTTAACATCATCAGCAAAAAGACATGTCAATTTCAGGTAGCCCCTGATATGATATATTGAAAAGGCACATCACTTCTGTTGTTTTTCTTGCCAAAAAATGCATAATCTGAGGTAGAAATGGAAGTAAATTAATGTTTATATTTGATAACGAGCAGACTCTTCCTTTGGCTAGATTTTTAGTGTAGGAGTTGTGTTACTCTCACAGGTATTAGGCTGATTTGAGGTATATCGTTGTTGTCAGTTACCCACAATGCACCATAGGTTTCAAATTCCTCTAGGCATAACTTCCCTTCATGTGGGGCACATACTCCTTCTCAATTTTCAATTGAGAGCTAAGGTTGAAGGGCAACCAATCAACCAGAAATCTAAGGAGACTTATGCTGACAGGAAAAGACAGGTGTGAGCCCCAGCTAACCTGGGGCAGCCACAGCTGGATATGAGTAAGAAGATTTCAGCTTGGTGGAGCACAAATGAGGGCAGGTAAGAGTGGGGAGCCCCTTGGGCATTCTAACACCCATTTGAATCTAATCAAGAGAAAACACCACACAAATCTATATTAAAAAAATTCTACAAAACATAAGACATAAATGTCAAGTGTCAAGGTTATGAAAGACTGAAGAACTATCAAAAATTGAAGAAGGCTAAGGAGATGTGACAACTAAATACAACTTTAGATCTTGAATACTGAATCAAAAAAGTGATATTAGTGAAATGATATTGTGAGATCTGACTCTAGGTAATAATATTGCATCAATGTTAATTTCTTACTCTTGATCACTGTACTTCTGTAACGTAAAATGTATGCAAAGCTGGGTGAACCTGTCCGTAAGTTTTAAATTACTTCAAAATAAAGTTAAAAAGAAATAAATCCCACCCAAACATATGCAGCATATGTATGGGGAGGATAGGAAGGGATGGATTGTTAAAGAGGGATTTTGCTTCATCTGCTACTATTTTATTTTAGTTTTATTTTTTAATGGAATAATTTTGATATTTATATTACCATAAGTAAATTAAAATTAAAATAAAAGTTATACTTCAGAGTGAATACAGATGCAATGTTTCGGCCTCTTCAACAGCTAGCATATCACTCAAGTATATGCAGGATCTTAGATTAATCAATTACTCTAAAAACTACCAAAAAAATTCAGTATTACATGACAAAATCTGATTATCTCTTCCACAAACGCTTTGAAACATCAGATCACAGAGCAAAGGATCAGGAATTGTTTTCCAATCAAAACCTGAAAATTAATATGGTAAGAATAAACACTTTCAATTATAAAGTACTAATCTGAGAATACTCAATTCTCAAATGTCCTAAATTCAAGCCATAGTTCCAATTTTGAGGCAGCAACCTAAATAGTGCCTTATATATATATTTCTGGTTACCTCTTCTCTTCTCCCTTCCCTTAGCTCAATGATACTTCCTTTCTTCTGTTTATTTCAGGTCTAAGAAATCTGAATTCATTACAACAGGCATATAAAAAGTAAACTATGAAAGAGAAATCAGCATATATAGGCACATGAACAAGAAAACATGAAAACTGCCTGAGAATAGCTAAAGCATATGCTTGCATATCACATGTACCTGCAGTGGTGGCCTTTCAGCTTTTCATAACCGAAATTTGTCCCAAGCCTAATTCTGGGTAGATCTAGCAAGGTCACAGGAAATTACCCACATTCATATAGCACTGTACATGTTTCCAGATACTATGTAAAATAAAAAAAATATTGCTGTAGAAAACTAACTTCTTTTTGTAGAGTCTGGTAGAACCAGAAGAAGGACTATTGAGTGTACACTAGTTACTCAAAAGATACTCTTTTGTTTACAGAGCTCAGAACAGACCACCTGAAAATGGATTTTGGCATACTGCCTAGAGTGTAAATTCCACTAAAAATCAGAGAATGCCGTTCTACCTAAAACAAGTTCAAGGTTCCTTTTCTTAAAATTTTCTATGTAATCCATTATAAAGCATACTACTCCCTCAATCCCAAATAAAATCCATAAAGGCTTCTGATGGGAAGACAAAAAAAAAAAAAAAAAACCTGAGTCACTGAAAAATTAAGCCCTCTAATTTTCATGCTGTACTGCAATCAACGTACATTTAATTTCAACAAAAAAGTTATGATCAGTTTAAAAAAATAAAGAGCAGAATAAATACAAAATAATAATGATCTACTCATATTACAACGGGAAACTAATGGTGCTACACTTTCTATTTTTCTTCTGAGAAGTGTCAAGTACAAATACCAAACTGTCCTCTGGGAAAAATCAAAGTATCTGAGTCTGAAAAAGAAATTTCCTCAAATGAGTTAGTGCTTGAGTATTCACTGGGGAACAATGCATTACTTGACAGTATGGGCTTAGGACATGAAACACTGGAGTGTTTTTTTAAGGCTTCTTAGAGCATAGCTCATATACATCAACAATTGCAATTGTGGACAACATTGTTCTAAAACTTTGAAACTTTTTTTCTTTAATGACCAGGTCTACAGTACGATCTGTGCAGTAGTCCATGGTGCCCCTCTCTATCTTAAAAAGTCTCGGTAACAAAATGCAAATGCATATATAGAGAACTATCACCATCTTTCAGCACAAACTATAGTATTTTGCAAAGCCATTCATTTTTCAAGTCTCCAAAAATGACACTGCTTTCCCCAGCTATGCAAACAATTCATTAACTTTATTGAAAAAGACTTTCTGAGGTCACTTAATTCTGCAATCTTGAACAAAAAGAATTCTTTCTATCCTTATACCTCCTAGAAAGATCGATCAATATTCCACTTATCCTTCTGCAAATGTAAATCAATGCTGGATACCTCAGGGGAAACCCCTTCATTTACTTGAAACCCATATATCAACTCATCCCTTAGCAGTCTCTTCTACAAGCTAAACTATTTGCTATAACCCTATTTTATCTTTGTGGCTTCTGTCTTTCATTAGCCCGTAGATTCTGACTCACATTTATATTCTATTCTTTTATTAGCGTGGCTAAAACAAGCAAAAAAGTTTCCTGAGCATACACAGATAATTCGGGAGGCATCCATAGATTACCAAAACCATACCGGGCATTTTAATCTGTTGTAGCACAAATGGGTGAATCGCATTCAAGTTGAATTTAACTATGAACCAGAGATTTCTTTTTTAGACTATGGGGCCTAACCAGTCCTTCTTTAACATAAACTTCTAATCTGTTTTTATTCTTAGACACATAATACCCTGTGCTTGTTACTACTGTCTTTCACCCTGCTTGGATGAATCAATTGTTCCGTCTATGCCAACTCTAAAATGTATTTACATCTTTTATTCACTTTAACTTTCACTTTTATTCACATTTATATAGGCATCTTTATTGTTCTTTCATACAGTCCACCAATAAAGACACTGACTAAAGAGGACTTCACAGAGAGGGCCTCAAGTAAACCCTCCAAGATGTATGAAAACCACTCTTGGCCATGCTCTTTTAAGAATGCTTTAAACTTCAACTGTGCCATTAAAAAGAAGTTACTGTTTTTGCTTTGACTTTATACTGCATGTCACTCTATAAACAAAAAACATTCTGTATTAGGTCATTCTTGCATTGCTATGAAGAAATACCTGAGACCAGGTAAATTGTAAGAAAAGAGGTTTCATTGGCTCCTGGTTCTGCAGGCTGTACAGAAAACGCAGTGCTGGCATCTGCTTCTGGGGAGGCCTCAGAAAGCTTTTACGCGCAACAGAAGGTCAACTAGCACTTCACATGGCGAAAGCAGGAGCAAGATGGTGAGGGCAGTGCCATACACTTTCAAACAATGAGATCCTGTTGTTGTTTAAAAGCTAAAATATTCATTTCTCATGAATGGTTTAACACCTTAGTCTTAGTCCTGTTCTTGTGATAGTGAGATAGTGAGATAATGACAAGCAGAGTCAGTGAGACAGTGAGAACTCACTCACTATCACAAGAACAGCACTAAGAGGATGGTGCTAAACTATTCATAAGAAATCCATCCCCAAGATCCAATCACCTCCCACCAGGCCCCACTTGCAACACTGGGGATCACATTTCAATATGAGATTTGGGAGGGACAAATATCCAAACTATATCACATTCCATTTGTTTTATATGTTGTGTTGAGAGCTGCCGAATATTATATCATTCTGAAAATATGCTTGTCAAAGGACAGTATTGGGTGCCAAGCACTCTCAGTGACTTCTCCTCCAAAATAATGTTAGTGGATATGCGTAACAGTTGAAATTCTTTAAGTATGCTATACTTGAATATGTCATAGGAATACTAAGTTTTTCTAAGTCTTCTGACATTTGTCCCCCACTTGGTTTGACCTTTAACATAAATTAAACATCCTTTATGCTTCACAGGTATTATTTTCTGAAAAGATATAAATTAAGACAACTTTTAAAACTTCAGCCTCCTAGCCATTCTCTATTAAAACTTATTTATTATTCTCTATTTATCCAAAAGTTGACTGATTAAAAATGCAAGGTATCAGGCAAGACAGGCAGAAGACAAAGAAGCAGAAGGTTTGTCTTAATTTATATGACATAATCAGGAAAAAACAGTACATAAATATAATGTCTTTATTCATTAACAAGGGAATACACTTAATGTCTTCACTCAAAGAGATCACTTTCTCTCATCTGAAAGTGGAGCTTTGATTTCCTTTTTCTTATTTATTTTCCATTTTCCTTTTTCTTCCAGAACAATTAAATCCTAAGACCATAATCACAAGCAGAGTCAGGATCTGAGTGAGATAAAGAGAGCATCTGTATAGAAGAGTTTCCTGAGGTGGTAGGTCAGGAATCAAGCATCCCTTGGCTGATAGGGGCATCCACACATGGGGGTGATCTAATACCAGCCCAGTGTCAGAACCTAAGTAAGAGAAGAAGGACATCCAAAAGAAGCAGCCTAGCATGATGTGGCAGAACCAAAGTAGGGTGAGGTGTGTGTTCTTGCAGAAGGACTGGGGTGATTGAGCATGGAGATTCAGAGCCCAAGCATGGGGGAGGAAGAGATTTATGCAGGGGTTGGTAGTACATGCTGGTGAGGATTAGCCAACAAAAGATTAACCTGAAACAGGGTATTAGAGCTCAAGGAGGATGAAGACATATACTCAGAAGGCAGCCCCAAGTGTAGCATCAGAGCCCACGCAGAGAGCAGGGTTATCCTCAAAAGCGGCAGTCTGATATGTAATCATAAAGCCTGAGGTAGGTAAAGAGGACAACCATACAAGGGAGCAGACCAACAGGCAGATTAAGATCCAGAAAAGGGTAAAGGACATGACCACAAAGCAGTGGCCTGGTGTGGAATATGGCAGCATAAAGTGAGAGGACGGTCCAACAAGAAGAGTCAGAACCAGAGAGGCATTAAGGAGGACATTCAGGCAGAGTGTATCCTGAACTGGTGTGCTACAATACAAGCAGGAAGAAGAGGGCATCCATTAGAGGGTGATGGACTGAAATGGGAGTCAGATTTTCAGCAAAATAAAGATGAATTCTGTGCAGCAGAGGGAGTAGCCGCATAGATGAAAAGATTAGTTACATACAAGATTACTAAACAAACAAAAAAGGAGGCGGGAATATGTTAAAGATAACAGGAAGCAGATCTCTCAGTCATCCAAGAGAGTTACAGTAAGAGGGAACACTTCCTAACTCATTTTGAGGCTAGTATTACTATAATACCAAAAACAGACGAAGACAGTACAAAAAGCAAAAACAAAAACAAACTAGAGACCACTTTGATATAAAAATTACCAACAAAATAATAGAAAATCAAATCCTGCAAAACATAAAAACAATTATAACAAGTCAGGCATTACAGGTATGCAAGACTGATTCAACTTTCAAAAATCAATCAGTGTAAACTACCATATCAAAAGGCTAACAAAACTCACGTGATCATATCAATTGACACAGAAAAAGCATTTAACAAGCTTCAGCATGCAATCATAATAAAAATCTTATAAAACTAGGAATAATGGTGATCGGCTAAATGCCTTCCACCTAAAATCAAGAACAGAGCAAGGATGTCCTCCCTCATTATTCTTATTCATATAGCACTGGAAATCCTAGTTAGGAACAGAAGTTTAGAAAAAGAAATAGAAGAGACATCTATTGGAAAGAAGTTATAAAACTGTCCCTATATGCAAATGACATGATAGTCTACATAAAAGAATCCCAAAGAATAAACAGCAAAAATCCTAGAATTAATAAGTGACTTCAGCAAGGTTGCAGAAATCAAAGTCAACAGACAAAATTCAATGATATTTCTATAGACTGTCAACAAAATGTGAACAGCAAAATTAAAAATATGGTATCTTTTACAATTGCTCCAAAGAAAATTAAATATTTTAAGTATAAGAAAATATGTACATTATCTGTATCCAGAAAATTACAAAGCTATTGTAAGAAATCAAAGACCTAAATAATTGGAGAGATATACCATGTTCATATAAGAGAAGACCCAACACAGCAAAGGCAGCAATTCTTCCCAAATTTGATCTATAGTTTAATGTAACACCTGTTGATACAACAGCATATTTTTTTGTAGACATTAACGAGCTTACTCCAAAATTATTATGGAAAGGCACAGGACTAGAAGAGCTAACATAATTTTGAAAAAGAAGAATAAAGTAGGAAAAGTCTTTCTACTTAGCATTAAGGCTTACTATATTGCTATAGTAATCAAGGCAGTTGGCAGAGAAATAGACACATAGATCAATGGAATACAAAAAAGAACCCAGACAGAGACCCATATGAAAATGCCAATTTCTGACAAAAGTGCAAAAAAGATTTCAACAAATGGTGCTGGAATAACTGTACATCAAACAGAAAAAAGAAAAAAAAAAGAACCTCAACGTCACATGTTATTCAAAGGTTAACTCAAAATGGATCATGGGATTAAACAGGAAAAAAAACTGATAAACTGGATCTGGTTAAATTAAAAACTTTTATTTTAGGAAAAACCCAGTAAAGGGGGATAAAAGGCAAGCTACAAGCTAGATATAAGTATTTGCAAAGTACATATCCAATAAAGGATTTTTATCTAGAACATATAAAGAACTCTCAAAATTCAACAGTTACAAAAACATTCCAATAGGAAATGGGCAAAAGGGATGAACAGACATTTCACTGAAGAAAATGCAGATGGAAATAAGCACATGAAACAATGTCCAACATCAATGCCCATTAGAGAAATGCAAATTAAAATCAAGATGGGATATCACTAAGCACCTACCAAAATAGCTAGAATAGAAATTAATTATCACAAATGTTAGCAAGAATGCAAAAAGACCTCTTGCATTGCTGGTGGGAATGTAAAATGTTGCAAAATAGTTCAGTAGTTTCTTATGAAATTAAACATTAGTTCCACTATCCCAAAGAAATTAAAATGTGATGTTCACACAAAAACCTACATATGAATGTTCACAATAGCTTCATTTATAACACTGGAAACAATGCAAATGTCCTTCAATAGATGAATGATTAAACAAACTGTGGTATATCTATATCATGGAATATCAGTCAGTAGTAAAAAGGAACAAATTATTGATATGTGCAACAACATGAATGGACCTAAAGAGAATTAGGCTGAGTTAAAAAAAAAAAAAAAACCCCAGTCACAAAATGTTACATACTATATGATTCCACTTACATAGCTTTCCTGAAATGACAAAATAATATAGACAGCAGATTAGTGGTTGCTAGAGATTAGAGAAGGCATTTAGGAAAGAAAGTATCTGTGTCTATAAAAAGCATGAGTAATCCTTATTAAAAAAAAAAGTTCTGCATCTTGACTATGGCAATGGTACACAAATCTACACATGAAAAAACTGTATAGAACTAAAGACATACACAAATGAATACATGTAAAATTGGTGAAATCTGTACACAATTGATGGATTCTATCAATGTCAATTTCCTGTGATATTGTACTGTAATCAAAACATTACCATTGGTAAAAACCAGGTAAATGGTACATGGGCTTTCTCTGTATTATTTCTAACAATTGCAGGTGAATCTACAATTATCTCAAAATAAAAGGTTGTTTCTTTTTTAATGTAACATATTATTTCGTTTTTGTTTCTGTGAGTCCTGGATTGGAATAAAATGAATGGGGCTGGGCACAGTGACTCACACCTTGTAATCTCAGCACTTTTTGGGGGCCGAGGTTGGTAGATGGTGTGGGCCCAGGAGTTCAAGACCAGCCTGGGCAAAATGATGAAACCCCGTATCTAAAAAAGAAAAAAAAAAATTAGTTGAGCATGATGGTGCATGCCTGTAGTCTCAGCTACTTGGGAAGCTAAGATGGGAGAAGTGCTGGGGCCCAGGAGGTTGAGGCTGCATTGAGCCATAATAACATCATTACTTCAGCTTGGGCAACAGAGCAAGATCCTGCCTAAACAGAAAAAAAGATGAAGAAAATAAATGGCTATGAGTCTGATATTTATTAAAAATAAATAAATAAATACTGTAATAAATAAATAGGGCAAAAGAGAGAGCTCATCCTTAAATATAAATTCCAATTAATAAATTCAAAACAAATAAAGGAAATATAAAGTAACCATTAGAATATCACTGTAATAGCTGCAGCCAAGTTTCTTGGATGGATGCTTATAGTGGTGGGTAAAAGTTTCAGAACAAAACAGTATATTTGAATAGTCTCAATGGCTCTCCCCCAGGATATTCATTAATTACACAGAGAAAAATAATAACTTTTCAGGGGAGAAAACTAGCATACTATTCCCTAGCCAAGTGACAAAAGTTAAAACCACCAATGATAAGCCTATCAACACATCAACCTCATACACCCCTGATATAACATATCAGAAAGCAATATAATCATGAGAAAAAACCAAATAGAAGGAAATACTACAAAACATCTGAAGAGTACTCTTCAAAAGACTTGGAAGGCAAGAAAAGACTAAGGAATTGCCACAAACAGGAGAAGACTAAAGAAACATGAAAACTGAATGCAAAATAGAATACCAGAACAGAAAAGAACATATTTCTTTAAAAAAAAAAAACCACTAGTGAAATATGAATAAACCCTGTGATAATTAATGGTACTGTACCAAGGTTAACTTTGTATAATTTTACCACGATTATTCAAGATGTTAACATTAGAGAAAGCTGGGGGAAGGGAAGCGAACCCTCTGTACTATTTTTTTAAAAACAGCTTTATTGAGATATATTTTCCATATCATAAAGTTCACCCATATCGAGTATCCAATTAAATGGCTTTTAGTACATTTTACAGAGTTCTGTAACCATCGCCATAATCTAATTTTAAACATTTTCATTCTGCTAAAAAGCCTTGTACACATTAGCAGTCATTTCCTATCTCCCCCACCCTGTGATATTCTTACAACTTTCTGTAAGTTTAAAATTATTTTAAAATGTTATAAAGAGCAGTGATATTATCCTAAGTTGAAATTTAAATATACATGTAAACACACAGAATTATAACATGTAACATAACAAAATTTATACCAAGAAAGGAAAATGTAGTTCACGTATTCAAAAGTTCTTGCACTGTTTAGAAAAGCTAAAAGTGCCAATTAATATTCAATGACTGTGATTAGTCAAGAATGCATCCTATAAATCTTCAGGGTAACCAGAGGTTCATTTAACAACAATGAAAAAAATGCAAATTATAACTGTACAAAACTAATAAATACACAGTCAAACACACAAGGCAAAATTGATAAAACTAAGAGAAATATACAAGTCTCAAATCATGGTGGGAAACTTTAAAACATCTTTCTCAGAAATTCATAAGTCAAAAAAATCACTAAGTAAACAGAAGATTTGAAAACAATTAATCAAGATGACTTAATGAATATCAAAAAAACAAGGGAGGGGGAAGGGGAGGGGAGGGGGGAGCAGAGGCGGGAGGGGGGAGCAGAGGCGATAGGGGAGGGGAGGAGGTAGGGGAGGGGAGGGAAGGAGGTAGGGGAGGGGAGGGGAGGAGGTAAAGGGGAGGGGAGGGAGGGGAGGGAGGGGAGGGAAGTGAAGGGAGGGGAAGGAGGGAAGGAACTGATCTTTTTTTTAAAGGCACATCATTTAGATCTACACATTTAAAAATAATCAATTCTGAACAACTTCATGTCAATATATATGAAAAAGGAAATAAATTAATCCAGTAATAAAATTGAGGACAGAAAAAAGAATCCAACAAACATAAATTTACTAAAATAAGAAAACAAAACAATGTCATCAAAACTCTTCAGGTGATGAAAGAAAATTAAAAAATAAAAAAGACATAATGAAAGAAGAATAGAAAGGAAACTACACATGTAAAAAAGAACAATGAAGATGGGGAGGAGAAGCAGTATAAATATACATACAGATATTAAGATATAAAATAGTTTAATACTGGCATACAAATAGATGGAGCAATAGAATTATAAAAATACAAAAGATTCAACTGCTTATGGAATATATTATAAAATCATAGAAGATTTAATTGCCCATGAAGTTGTATGTATAAAAAAAGACTGCATCTCAATCCAAGATGAACAAAATGAAAAATTTAATAAGTAATACTAGAATTCTTAGAAAGTCATATAGAAAAAAATTAGTTCTATTTACTAAGAAAATTTACAAATGGATCAGAGATTTAAGTGTAAAAAAAAGGCAACCATAAGAGTATTAAAAGAAAACATGGGTTAATCAACCATAATAGGTCACGCTGGTATCATATGCCTATGATGCATCATGTGTGATGGAAAGGGCACTTTACCTCTGTAGAATTTTTCCCCAAAACCCAGTATAGTCCCAGAAGATATCAACTCCCAAATTAAGGAGCAAGTCTACAGAAAAACTGACCAGTATTTTTCAAGTGTCAAAGTCATGAAAAACAAGGAAAGCTACATATATTGAGGAAGATTAAGAAGACATGACAACTAAATGCAATGTGGCATACTGAATTGAATACTGGAATGGATTAGGTTAAGTGTTATAAACCAGGAAAATCCAAAGAAAGCTGATAGGCTAATTAACAGTACTATACCAGTGTTAATTTCTTAGTTTTAATAAACATACTATAGTTACATAAGCTGTAGATACTAGGGAAAGCTGAATGAAAGCTAAATGTGAACTCTCTGAATGATCTGTTACTCAACTGTAAGTCTAAAATTATTTCAAGATAAAATGGTTAAAGAAAAAATAAAGTACCATGAAAATGTTAATTTTAAAAAGCTGCCAAGGATATATTAATATCAGAAAAGCAGACTACAGAGCAAGTAATATTAGCAGGGATAAAGTGGGGCATATGATGATAAAATAGTCTATCAAGAAAATATAATAATTGTAAAGGTATATTAATCTAATCTCACAAGTTCAATATAAGTGAAGCAAAACTGACAGAAATGAAAGGAGAAACAGACAAATCTACAAGTATAGTTGGAGATAACAGCACTCCTTTTTGGTAATATGTACATCATACATAAAGAGAAAGAAAATCAGTATAAATATTGAAAACTTGAATTAAACTATCACTCATCTTGACCTAATTGGCAACCATAGACCACTATAAACAATGATAGAACAAACATTATTTTCAAAAGCATATGAAACATTTCTCAAAATTAATCATAGCCTAGGACCATAAAATTAGTTTCAATAAATATAGAAAGGCAAAATCACATATAGTCTCTGACCATAAAGTAATTAAATTAGAAAACAATTTTTAAAAATTTCTGTAAAATCCTCAAGTATTTAAAAACCACACCATGGAGGGGTAACGTCACAAAACATAGCAGAGTAGGGAGCTCCAAAAATTGGTCTCTCCACTGAAGTGACTGTTAAACTGGCAAAAACTAACAAAATCAACTTTTTTAGAACTCTGAAATCTAATAAAAACTCATAGTAACTAGGGGAGTTCTTAATGAGGAAAGAGGCTGGGAAATATTGGTAAAAGAGTGGTATGGTGTTTTTGCTTGCCCACCTATCATCCATCCTCCATTCCCTAGCTTAATGACGACTGCCAGGATGATGGCTCAATCTTGGTGAGGCTTGCTGGTACTAATGGGACAATATGGACCTTATCATCAAATATTTGTGGCTATTTATTTTGACATGACAGACTGGCAGAGAGGCTTCCTTTTGTGTCAGCTCCTTTAGGCTAGAGCAGATTCCCAAGCATTGTCTATGAAAATCATTTAAAGACACTTACTACTCACAGAAACCTGGGGAAAGAGACAGCAGGTGGGGGCAAGTAGGGGAACTAAAAAGCTTAGGAAAGAGAAGAATGAAAAAGAAGTTATTTGGTAAAATAAGGGTTTCGCATCGCTTCCACCTATACCAGGGAATCCAGAGTGTAATGCATATGCCGATAGCCACAGGCATGCTCAGAAAAGGTTTCAGAAAAGGTACACACGTCTGGTTGATCTGTAGGCTCCATGCAAGCAGTAGCTGGAGGCTAAGGCAGAGTTGTAGACTGAGTGAAAGTTGAAGGAATACACCAGATTAGAGCCAATCTAAAATGACTGGGAGAGTATGTTTTTCTCTTTTTGGCTTCAGTAGTTCAAGGTCAAGTCACTGACTGACATTGAAATAACAAAACAAACACTTCAGAGACTCTATATGACAAAGAAGACTTTGTAAAAATACTCTGGAAAAGGCTGGGTATGGCGGCACGTGTCTGTAATCCCAGCTACTTGGGAGGCTGAGTCAGGAGAACCACTTGAACCCAGGAGGCAGAGGTTGCCGTGAGCCCAGATCGTGACAGTGCACTCCAACCTGGGCAAAAGAGTGAGACTCCATCTCAAAAAAAAAAAAAAAAGAAAAGAAAAAGAAAAGAATGCTACAATAGGCAGAGATAGAGTCAATTCCTCAAGGAGATGGAAAAATTATAAAAATACATACCAAATAGCACCCCAAAATATATAAAGAAAATTTTAACAGAGCTGAACATAAACAGTTCTACAATAACAGAGAATTCAATAACACACTTTCAATAACATATAGAACATCTAAACAGAAAAAGAATCAGAAAAGACTTGAACAACACTATAACTAACTAGACCTAAAAGACATATATAAAGAGAATACTCAACCAAGTAACAGCTAAATACGTATTATTCCCAAATGCACATGGAACATTCTCCAGGATAAACCATATGTTAGGTCGCATAACAAGTCACAATATATTTTAAAAGACTTAAAACATACAAAGTACTTTTTCCACCATAATAGAATAGAATTCAAAATCAAGAACAAAAGAAAAAACAAAAAATGCATAAATATGTGGAAATTCACATAAACAATCAATAAGTCAAAGAAGAAATCACAAGAAAAATTAGAAAGTATTTTCAAATGAATGAAAACAAAAACATAACATACCAAAACTATGGGATACAGCAAAAGCAGTGCTCAGAGAAAAATTTATAGCTATAAATTCCTACATTAAATTTAAAAAGAGATCTCAAATCAGTAATTTAACTTTATACTTTAAGGAACCAGAAACCAAAAGCAAACTAAATAAAAAGCTAGCAAAAGGAAGAAAAAAAGATTACAATATAAGAGAACTAAAAAATTACAATATATAAAAACAAAACTTGGTTCTTTGAAAATATCAACAAAATTGAAAAATTTTAGCTAGACTTATGAAGAAAATAAGAGATAATGTAAATAAAAGTGGAGACATTACCAACTGTACAGAAATAAAAAGTATTGTAAGAGAATACTATGAACAATTGCACATCAACACATTAGATAACTTAGACAAAATGGACAAATTCCTTAAAAAAAAATTACCAAAACTGACTTAAGAACAAACAGAAAATCTGAATGGACCTATGCCAAGTAAAATGATTGAATTAATAACAAAAACCTTTGGGACCAGATGGCTTCACTGATTAATTCCACCAAACGCTTAAAGAATTAAGAGCAATCCATCTTGAACTCTTTCAAATAACATAAGGGGAGGAAATACTTTCTAATTCATGTTATGAGGCCAGCATTACCTGATGTCAAAGCCAGATAAAGACATTATGAGAAAAGAAAACTATAGACAATATCCTTTATCAATACAGATTCAAAAATCCCCAACAAAATGCCAGCAGACCAAATCCAAAAGCATATTAAATGATTTTATAACATAATCAATTGGTGTTTGTCTCAGGAATACAAGGATGATTCACCACAAGAAAATTAATCAATGTAATACAGCATTTTGCAGAAAAAATCCAAAAAATATGACCATATCAATTGATGCAGAAAAGCTTTTGACAAAATCTAAAACCCTTTCATGACAAAAACACTCAAGCTAAGAAAAGGAAGAAAGTTCCTTAACATGGTAAAGGGCACTTATGAAAAACCCACAGCTAACATGTTACTCCACTGACAAAAAACTACCGCTTTCCCATTTAGATCAGGAAAAAGACAGATGCCTGCTTCTGCCACTCCACTCATCAATGTACTAGAAATTCTAGGCAGAGCACTTAGGCAAAAAAGAGAAATAATGAAATCTCGTGCAGTCCAACTCAGTCCTGCCTGGGTCATGAATCATCCTTTGGCCAGCATAATCACATTGTATAGGCATTAGTCACATAGTATCCCTCTCAGTTATCAGATTGAGGTATGGCAGTGCTTTTGGTTAAGTAACTCTAAGTTTAGTAAATAATGGCTCCACAGTACAAGAGTAGTGATGTTGGCATATTGCTCTTATTGATCTATTTAATTTTTAGTTATTGTGGTTAATCTCTTACTGTGCCTCACTTATAAATTAAGCTTTATCATAGGTATGTATATACAGGAAAAATATATATATAGGATTTGGTACTATCGGCAGTTTCAGACACCCACTGAAAGTCTTGGAACATATTCCCTGATAAGGGGAGACTACTGTATAGAGAAAGACTAGAGAATCCTCAATCAATCAATCAATCAATCAATCAATAAATAAATAAATAAATAAAACTATTACAGCTAATAGACAAATTCAGCAAAGTTTCAGAGTACAAGATCAACACGCAATAGCCATTTGTGTTCCTCTACACCAGCAATAAACAATCTGAAAGTATATTAAGAAAACCATCTCATTTACAAAAGCATCAAAAAGAATAAAATACTTAGAAATCAATTTAACCAAAAACATAAAAAATTTGTACACTAAAAACTATAAATCACTGCTAAAAGAAATCAATACCTAAATAGCAAAAGACATTCCATGTTCACAGACTGGAAGACTGAATATTGTTAAGGTGATACTGATAAATTTAACATAATCCTATCAAAATGCCAACTGTCTTTTTTGCAGAAATGGAAAAGCTGATTCTAAAATTCATACGGCAATGCAAGGATCTCCAAATGGCCAAAATAATCTTGGAAAGGAAGTACAAAGTTGGAGGTCTTGTACTTCTTGATTTCAGTGCTTACTACAAAGCTATACTAATTAAAACAGTCCATTAATGGCATAAGGACAGACACACAGGTCAATGAAATAGAACTGAGAGTCCAGAAACTAACCTGTACACCTCTGGTCAATCAAACTTTGACAAGACTGTCAAGATCATTAAATGGGAAAAGAATAGTCTCTTAAATACATGGTGATGAAACAAATGAATTTTCACATGCAAAAGAATAAAGTTGGAACACTATGTCTCACAATATACAAAAATGAACTCAAAATGGACCAAAGTTCTACATATAAGATCTAAAACCATGAAATTCTTAGAAGAAAACATGAGGGCAAATCTTCATGATCTTTGATTTAGCAGTAGTTTCTTATACATGATATTAAAAGTACCATCAATAAAAGAAAAGGTATACAATTTAAATGTCTCTATCTTTTCTTTCGTACTTTAAAGAACACAGATGAGAAAGGACACAAAGAGTTTTGCAGAGAACAATTTATTAGGCAGAGAGAGAGACAGAAGTAGAAAGAGCTTCCACGCTGTTGTGGGAGGGGATCCCAGAGAGGGAAATCTGCACAGGTAGAGAGGGAAAGACAGTTCCGACGTTGGAGGGCATCTGGAGAACGAGTCCCCCACAGGTAAGGGACAGTGGGGTTTTAACTTTGAAGTTATTCCTATCCCATTCAGGTTCTTGTCCAATGAGAGGAGTTTTTTTAAATCTTCCTCTGGAGTGATTGATCTTTGACTCTGATCCCAGATTGGTTGCTTGGGCCCAAAACAGAGCCCCCTCCTTCCAGGGCTCTTGGTTGGCTTTCTGAACAAAGGAAGCTCACCTGGAATTTTACCTAGCCCGCTTGGGAAAGTTAGACAAAGAACTTGAGGTTCCCGGATGGGGAGATGGATGGAGGCATGGGGCTGGGAAGTTCTTGCCTTTGAAACCATACCCCTTGTGGACCCAGGAAGAGAAGTTAACATAGTCCCCCAGGCCCACCTTGGCCTCCCAAAGTGCTGGGATTACAGACGTGAGCCACTGTGCCTGGCCTTCTTTGGTTTTTTGTTTTTTATTTGCAAGACTTTGATTGAAGTACTCTGCCAACCTTGAAATTATGCTAATAGAAAGAAGCCAGACAGAACAGGCCCCATATTCTATGATTCCAGTTATATAGAATACCAGAGTCAGCAGCAAATCCATAGAGACAGAAAACAGATTAGATACTGCCAGAATCAAGGCGGAGCAGGAAAATGGGGAATAACTGGTGAATAGAGTTTCCTTCAGGATTATGAAAATGTTCTAGAACTAGAAAATGGTGATGGTTGTATAACACTGTGAATATACTAAATGTCACTAGTCATCAATTTTATGCCATGTGTATTTTACCACATTAAAAACACACACATACTATTTTCACTAAAATGATGTGGTAAAATTCATGGCGATAGAGTAGGACAGTGGTTACTAAGGGCTGGTGAGAGGAGTAATGAGGAGTTGTTTAATGGACATTGAGTTTACTTTCACCAAATGAAAGAAGTTCTGAAGACTGGTTGCATAACAATGTGAATGTACTTACCACTACTGAACTGTACACTAAAAAACTGGTTAGAATGCTAAATTTAAGGTATATCTTACTACAATTTTAAAAATTAAATTTAAAAATATACTAAGAAATTTCATGAAAACTACACATATTTCCGATGATGCAAGTATATTTAACAAAATAACAGGTAATCAAATTCAGCAACAGAGTAAAAAATAAAAATAAAAAACATGACCAAATGAGGCTTAAGCTAGGAACACATGGTAAATTAAACATTCAAAAATCAATCAATGTACTTTACCTCATTAATAGAAAAAAAGTATAAAAATCACATGTTCAGCAATACAAGATAAAAAAATTGACAAAATTCTACTCTAATTTATGACTAAAGATAAAAACTCTCAATAAACTAGAAACAAAAATAAATTTTCTCAATTTGACAAAGAACATCTACTAAAAAATCTACAGCTTACATTGGACATAATGGTGAAAGATTTAAGATCAAAAACAAGAAAAGGCAAGGATGTACACTCACCACTTTTATTCAACGTTGTACTGGAGGTCCTACCCAATGCAAAAGGGCAAGAAAAATAAAGCATCTATCCATTGGAAAGGAAAAGAGCAAAACTGTTTTTATTTGTAGATGACATCTTTTATGTGCAAAATCCAAAGGATTCTACCAAAAAACGACTATAACAAGAAAATTTTTAAAGGTTAAAGGATACCAAGCCAATACATGTAAAAAAAAAATTCTATTGTTTTTTTCAAATGAGCAATCAAAAAAATGAATATTGAATGTATAATAAAATTTTAAATAACATCATTTACTTTAGGACACATATAACTTTAGGATACATATAACAAAACCTATGACCTGAAAATTACATATCACTGCCTAGAAAAATTAAAGAACATTTAAATAAATAATAGATAACTTTTTGTAAATTGGAAGACTCAATAATGTTCGTTTTCTTCAAATTGATCTGTAAGTCCAATACACTTCAACCAAAACTCCAGGAAACAATTTTAGAAATTGACAAGCTGATTCTAAAAATACAGTGAAATGCAAAGGATCTCAAAGAGTCAAAACAATTTTCAAAAATAAGAACAAAGCTATAGAATTTACCTGATGTTAAGACAATATAAAATTAAGTAATCAAGTCAGTGCAGTGTTGGCATAGGGATAGACATATACATCAATGAGTCAAACAAAGAGTCCAGAAATAGACCATGCATATATGGTCAACTGAGTTTGACAAGGAGGCTAACGTAATTCTGTAGGAAGTCTTTTCTAACATAGAAAAAAATCTTTGCAATTTGTGATGGGTAGGATTTCACAGATAGAGCTCTAAAACATGGACCACAAAAGGAAAAAAATCGATAAATTGAACTTTGTCAAGGTAAACAATTTTATCAAAACATTAAAATAATTATAAAGGAAGCTGCAGACTGAGAATAATACACATATTTGACAACTGATGTACAGAACATATAAAGAACTCTTAACACCTCAGTATTAAGAAGAGAATGTGATGGGTGAAAAAAGAGGAAAAAGAATTGACAGACATTTGACAAAGGAAGAATGACTCATTAGTCATATTATTATAATGTGATTATCATACCAATAAACACATTAGTCATTGGGGAAACACAAATTAATTCTACAAGGAGAAATCACTATACTCATTAGAATGGCTAAAATTTAAAGAAATGACAATACCAAGAGTTGGTGAGTATACAGAATAATGGAACTCACATAAGTTGTTAGTGGAAATGTGAAACAGCAGTCACGCTGGGAAGCGGTTTGGAAGTTTCTTATGAAGTTATAAACACACAACATACAATTGAGCATTTACTGAAGAAAAATAATTACGTTCATACAAAGACTTGTACATGAATGTTTATGGAAGCTTCATTCATAAAAGGCAAAAACCTGAAGAACCCAAATGACCATTAATAGAATAAAGAAACAAATTAAGGTATAGCCATATAATGAAATACTATTCAACATAAAAAAAAAATGACCACTCATACACAACAACTTGAAAACAACTAAAAACCTTATGCTGTAAAATAAGCCAGACACAGAGGTCAAACATTGTATGATTTCACTTACATGAGTTACCTAAATTAGTCAAATTTATAGAGACACACAGAATAGTGATTAACAGGGGCAAGAGGGGAAAGGAGAATGAGGAGGTATTATTGAATGGGTACAGTTTCAGTTTGTGATGATTAAAAAAAGTTCTGGAGATGGATGGTAGAGATGTTTCCACAGCATTGTGAATGTACTTAATGCCATTGAACTGTACACTTAAAAATGGTTATGATGGTACATTTTGTGTTAGATGTATTTTACTGCCCCCCATCCAAACCATTAGGCAGAGGGAAAAAAGTAAAAGAGCATATACTGTGTGGCCTTTATATGGTGTGCCAGAACACGTAAAACTAAACTACAGTAATAGAAACCATATCAATGGTTGCCTGGGTTGGGGGAAATAGAATGTAAAAGGTCTAGAGGCAACTATTTGGAATAACATAAATGCTGTATATCATGAATAGGAAATCTTGTATATCTTACATTTGTTAAAACTCATTGAAATACACACTTAAAATTGGTTCATATTATTGTATGCAAATTGCATTTTGACATATTTACAAAGAAGCAGATTGATAAGCAAGCAAGTATGCTTGATAAAAAAATGCAACAGAGTAGAAAATAATATAGACTATTCTTTCTAGAAAAAAGGTTATGTCTTTTAATACAAAGAAGGCAGTGACTGGGGGAAATATATAGTGAAAGGAGCATCTTTAAGATAAAGAGAAATGAGTATATTTAACTATTTCAAACCAGATTGAAAATTCAAAGGGAAAATAACATAAAAACTGGGAAATGTTTTGTCGCCAGTGCTTGATGTATATGAGATTCTATTCCCTACATTCCCACTTCAATCAAACAATCTTGCAAACAAACAAAAAACCAAAGAAGGCCAAGCACAGTGGCTCACGTCTGTAATCCCAGCACTTTGGGAGGCCAAGGCGGGCCTGGGGGACTATGTTAACTTCTCTTCCTGGGTCCACAAGGGGTATGGTTTCAAAGGCAACTTCCCAGCCCCATGCCTCCATCCACCTCCCCATCCGGGAACCTCGAGTTCTTTGTCTAACTTTCCCAGGCAGGCTAGGTAAAATTCCAGGTGAGCTTCCTTTGTTCAGAAAGCCAACCAAGAGCCCTGGAAGGAGGGGGCTCTGTTCTGGGCCCAAGCAACCAATCTGGGATCAGAGTCAAAGATCAATCACTCCAGAGGAAGTTTAAAAAAACTCCTCTCATTGGACAAGAACATGAATGGGGTAGGAATAACTTCAAAGTTAAACCCCACTGTCCCTTACCTGTAGGGACTCGTTCTCCGGATGCCCTCCAATGTGGGAGCTGTCTTTCTCTCTCTACCTATGCAGATTTTCCTCTCTGGGATCCCCTCCCACAACAGCGTGGAAGCTCTCTCTACTTCTGTCTCTCTCTCTGCCTAATAAATTGTTCTCTGCAAAACTCTGGGTCCTTGATATTTATACCAACAGTAAGCCCACTGCACCTCCAGGGCCTCTTCCCCCATTCCTGAGGCAGTGGAGGCCAAGAACCTGGGACACCTGGTTACAGGCAATCACCTGAGGTCAGGAGTTTGAGACCATCCTTGCCAACATGGCAAAACCCCATCTCTACTAAAAATACAAAAATTAGCAGGGCGTGGTTGTATATGCCTGTAACCCCAGCTGCCCAGGTAGCTGAGGCAAGAGAATCACTGGAACCTGGCTGGGCAGGGTGCAGAAGCTACAGTGAGCTGAGATTCTACCATTACACTCCAGCCTGGGTAACAGAGTTAAGACTCCATCTCAAAAAAAAAAAAAAAAAAAAAAGTAAAGAAAACAGTTTTCAAAGTATGAGTAGACAAAAGTAGACTCAAATATCCAATAGAGGAAACTCAGCAAATTTTAAGATATCAAGAACACATTATTCCTATATACTTGCACATTAACAGTAAATATAGTAATAATGGGGTTCTTTAGTAGTATAAGCAGATTTTTACTAATATTGACCTTGTACTGACACACTGACCTTCTACAAAGAAATTACAGAAAAAGAAAACCTAGCATATTTTGTAGGAAGTAGAGGGTTATTAAAACCAAAACGACATGCTCTAATATTTCAGGTAGTCTCAAAGCTTGACAGTTCAAATAAAATGGGTTAGTCAGGACAATAATGGCACCTTAGGACCATTAACAAACAGAGACAAACAAACAGCAATAGGTTTTCGATACCATCAAACATATTTGGTAAATCCTCATCAAAGGTCTTACTTACTATGTGGTAAACAGTCTCACAAGAACATCATCTTCAAATATTGAGGATAACAATGAACACTGAAGTTAATAAAAACTCTACTTTAGAAACTAGAACAGCCAAAGAATTCTAATGAAAGAGATCACTACTTATCTCAGGTAGCATTATCAAACTCGGACTAAGGCATCTACTTTGAATTCTCACACCCTATATTCTGGCTCCCAAAACATCACTTTTTTATAGTCACCTTTGATACTCATGATTGTATGATTTGGAGTAAAGTAATTTTTTAACTTGAGTCTTTTTAAAAGCCTCTATAAACATTTTGTTAAGGCTTCAACAAAAAACATATTGAAAACATACCTAATATTGTTATCTTCATTTGCAATTCAATGGCAAAAGTAGTACTGTTTAATCGACTTTCAGGTATGGTCTCTCCTTTTACAATTTATATTCATACATTTCTCTATAGATATCTTCATTTATTAAGCACTTTTTAAGACCCTCAAAACTGGACATGTATATTTGACAAAGAAATTACACATACAAAGTAGACGTGCCTCATACACATCATTAATAAACTGGAATAATATTCACAAACAGCTAAGAAGTATCATTATCAAAATTCAAAATCCATTAGTTGAAAAACATTCGGAGTTAGCAAAGCAACAACAGATATTCTTGTGAATGAAGTATTCTCTCTTCACATGCTGAAGAAAAATCAAAGGTAACTGCTGTGCCTCTGATTACAACAACATCAACCTACTTCAACAGCAGTTTTCAAAACTTCCCCTCCATAGATGACTGCTACAAATATTTGCATCAAGCAATTTGGAAAGTTAAGTAAATAAGAAAATATAAATTGGAAAGTAGTTTGCTTTTGATGCTTCTTTTTAAACCTTTTTGGGAGGATTTTGGCATCACAGAGTATCTTTTCTCTAAAACTCTTTGCTACCATAAGATCAAAGATATTAAGTCATCAAAATACATTTGCAATGTTCTGTTTCTAATAAAGAGTTGTCTTTTGTATAATAATGCATTTCATATAAGGTTTTCTCACCTGGCCAGTTCTTTAATTAAGTTTGCAATGCGTCTTTTGTCTTCAAGACATAAATCCTTCAATGATGCACTTTTTACTTCTCCCCTGTAGGAATTCTAAAAAAATAAAAATTTAGTTACACTTTTTCTAAAAACAATTTTTAAAGTCTTTTCAAGAAACCTAAGTACAAGGTAAAATTTCTTAGATATCTTTTATCGGATGGAACATTATCTACCTGTTTCAATTTAAACCTACTGTGAACTAAAAACAGGCTAAGGAACTGACTGTCCACTAGGACACTTCATGAGATTTACGTAAAGAAGCACACAGAAAGAAACTAAAAGCAGATGTCCCCGCTTAAATACTAGGGTATATTAGGAAAACAACTTTCCCTTTGTGAATTTCACAGAAACAAATACTCAACAGAAGATACTGAGTACTGTTCTTACACCATAGTCCCCATGCTGCTTAAGGGTATACTAGCACCTGGTGCAACAGAGGCACCAGGTACTAAGCATTCAAAATACCCTAATGTTCATTCCAAAGAGCACTAAACCAAAGAGTAATAATAGCAATAGCTAACATTTACATCTAGTGCTCATTCCATGCCAGGAATACTGTAAGTACTTGTACTTATTATTCCATTTCATTTTCATAACAATGCTATTAAGTATTAATAGTTACTATTCCTTTTCTACTTTAAGGGTACATATCAAGGATTATAGCAATTAAATAGCAGAATCAAGACTCAAACACAGTTTCCAGAGTCTGTGCTCTTTAAACACCATACTATCTTAATCTTTTGTGCTACAAAAAGTTTTCTCCAGTACCTCAGCATCGTTAAGAGGGGTCCTTAAAGACATAAACTCAGGGAGTCACAAAGGAACTGGAGGTAACATGTAAAAGAAAGGAACTATAATCCTTGGCATTTGCGCAACCACCAAAGTTAAGTTAGTCCAATTGCTTCAGGTAGCCAAGAATAACTGAAAGCCCCTAAAGTGAATTCTGGAAATAGTAACAGCCAAAGGTGGGAAAGAGAGTAGGAAAAAAAAATAGAGAAAAGAAGATGATAATAAAATAAGTTTGGTTTTAGAAATTCTCAATGTAAGATGCCAGCAAACCATTCAATTGGAAATGTCTAGGCAGGAAGCTGGAAAGGCAGGTCTAGCTTTCAAGCTAGAGAAAAGCATAAAGATTTAAAAGTCAGTTGCATGGTATTATGGATAATGTTGATTTTTCTTATTATTCTTTTTATTTGTCTATGCTTAAAATTTTTCTTTAATAACTATGTATTTAAAATTAAGAAAAAATATTAGTATTTTAAAAATCATCTACAAGTCCAAGAAAATTGGCATTTGATTTTAATTTCAATTTAATAAATTTGATTTTAATTTAATTTAAAGTGGCATTTGAAAGGACAAGAGGAGAATCAGAAGCATATATCATTGTGGTAGAAAAGATGAAAAAAGTTTCAAGAACAGTGTGGAGTCAATAGTGCTAATGATTAAAAAAGACAAATAGACTGGGGGAAGAAGGTACTGGATTTGGCAAAGGAAGAAACTGCTGATAAACCATGAAAAGACATTTCGTTAGTGATGCAGTCAGTAAAAGAACAAAAGAGAAATCTTTGCACATAGGCCAAAAAAAATTAGCAGCATTGTGTTTACAACAGCAAAAATCTGAAAACACAAATGTCTATTAAGTAGAGCATAGTAAAACTTAATGGCTGGCATATTTATACAATGAAATTCTACAGGTACTGGTAGTTATACTACTAACTTTCCCCCTCAAAACTACCCTTCCATCCTCTGCTTTGAGATGCTAAGGCTAAGACTCTGGAAACACCATTTCTCCTTTGCCACCTGGCTCTCGGTTGGACTCTGCCAACACAAAGAACCAGATGAAGACCAGGAAGAAAAAGAAAGGATATTTCCTTCCTGTTACTGACAGTGTCACCCCTGAGTTCCTCACCCTGGCAAGTACTGTTGATTCCAGTTTGCAATTTTTTTCCAGCCCTTACAGACCCGCCCTTTATCAGGCCTCCCCAGGAATGGCAGTAGCAGCCAGGCTGGTGTCCCATCACCAGAGGTCCAAGTTGCAGCTTTAAGGGGCCCCTCCTCTAAGCTTCTAAGTTTTAATAATTCCAACTTATTCTGCCCTCTCATCCAGTTCTAGAGATTGTGGTTGTTTCGTAGTTACTACTTTCACGATACCTTAAGGTCCCTTTTTTGGCTTTTTGGTTCTCTAGCACTATTCAATAATTTTTTCTTTTAAATATTCTGTTAAAATAACTGACTCAACCCTGAGACATCAGTGAAAAGAAATGAAATATAACTACATAAAATATAAAGAAATCTCATGTTATGTTGGAAGAGCCACAGAGGTGAAAAAGACAAGAAATCTCATGAACATAATATGGAATAAAAAAGCAAATCATACAATACAAATGGATATGAGCTCATTTCTATAAAGTTCCAAATACATATGAAATTAAACACTGTTTAAAAAAATGTATTTACACTATATAGGACAGGGTTTGGTAAACCATGGCTGCAAGCTGAGTCTGGCCCACTGCCTGTTTTTGTAAACAAAGGTTTATTAAAACACAGCTTTGCTCATTCATTTGCATATTGCTCATGGCTCTTTTAATGCTACTGTGGCACAGCTGAGTAGTTGAGACAGATGTTATGGCTTGCAAAGGCTAAAGTATTTACTACCTGTTCAATTTACAGGAAAAGTCTGCCAACCCCTGATATAGAAAAATAAAAGAATTATTAATATAAAATTCAGGATAGGAATTACCAAAGGTATGATGAGGGAAGGTCACATCTCTACAATCACTTGACTTACAACAATGGCATCACTGCAATTCAGAGAAGAAAAGAATGCTCTTCCTAATAGATGGTACTGGGCCAATAGACTGTCAATACGAAAACATGAACTGTGACCCTTGCTTTACACATGTGCATATTACTTCCTGATGAATAGTAGACCTAAACTGTGAAAAGTAAAGCAATATGGCCACAAAAGAGAGAGGGAACTTGCTGCAGAGTATAATCATCTAACAGCTTCCAGTTGCAAACCTTCGGGATCCACTGCAGTGTTCATGCCAATGCCAATGCCAATGCCTGGGAACAGCAGAGACTCTAGAACTGAGCTATTTCTGATCCAAATGGCATCCTCAAAAGGCAGTATTTACTCTGGGGTTCCTCACTAGCAAAACGGACACTATCTCAGATTGCACGGCAGTCTGAAGGCTGAGGTTCTTCCTAGTCAATCTTCCTTCCTTCTTTATGTCTCCTCTCACAGGTGTCACACTGTGGTGAAATCTGAAGACTTCCCTTTTCTATTCCTCCTCATTCTACTCTTTATGCTTTACAGGTTTTTTAAAATCTCTTGCATTCCTAATTCTATCTTGCTGTCTGCTTCCCAGAAGACTTGAACTGACTTAATTACCACTGTGAAAACCTTAATGAATTAAGGATACTGAACATCAATACCAACAAAGACTACCCACAGAAAAAAAATCACAAGATGGCTAGGCGCAGGGGCTCACGCCTACAATCCCAGCACTTTGGGAGGCCGAGGGGGGGCAGATCCTGAGGTCAGGAGTTCAAAACCAGCTTGGCCAACATGGTGAAACCCCGTCTCTACTAAAAATACAAAAATTAGCTGGGCATGGGCACATTCCTGTAATTCCAGATACTCGGGAGGCTGAGGCAAGAGAATTGCTTGAACCGGGACCTGGGAAGCAGAGGTTGCAGTGAGCTGCAGTGTAGCCTAGGCTACAGAGCGAGACTCCATCTCAAAAAAAAAAAAAAATAAATCACATGACATGCTCTTCAATGAAAAAAAAGCACACCACAATTTCTAGTCTTAAGAGAAAGCATACAAACACATATATACCTCCCATGTAGGGAATCCTCTTCTAGCCCAGATGGAATAACAGGGACCAGATCTACCTTAGTTTCAGAAACAAAACAAAAACTTGACAAAAGATAAGAAACAATAGTTTTCATTGGATAGCAGGCAACACAGAATTATGATCATTGAAATTACAGAACCAAATAAGGTGATCCTACAACTGTTCCAGCTAACTGCTGTGGAGAGTTTTCAGGGCTAAGGTAGGTAAACCCAGACAGAGCCCAGTAATCTCCCTGAGATGAAAACATAGAACTGGGAGTCCAGGAAAGCCAAGATTTCTAGAGTTTGCAGGGCAAAGTAATGGCAAAGATAGAGCAGCACAAGAGAGCTCTAGAGATCTGAAGAATGCTTTCATGTCAACTACTGAGTACTGACCAGCATAGTTATGTGAGAAAACTACTCATGCCAGGGAAAGAGCCCAAAAAAAGCAGTGGCAATAATTTCTGTAGCTAATATAGCATAAAGAACAGTCTGTTCCCACCAGCCAGAGTTGAAAACCTTGTAATTTAAGGGGCACCAGGAAGAGTATTCAAAAGGATATAGCATACAATGGACAAAATTACCTCTATACTAAAAGCTGCTCTGGCGCCACCTTTAAAAGCTCAAAACCAAGCTGGGAAAGAATCAAATTACTTCCAAATAACTTACCACTGTCTCAGAAACCAAAAAGGTAAAATGCGTACTTTGTGACATCCAATAAAAAACAACCAAGCAGGCAAAGAAGCAGAAAAATACAGCCTATAATTACGAGAAAAATTGCTCAATTGAAATCTACCCACAAATGACTTGGATGACAGAATTTGTAGTCAAGAATATTGAAACAGTTATTATAACTATGTTCCATATGTTCAAATACATAGAAGAATGACTGGGCATGTCAAGTAGTGACATGGAAGATGTAAATAAAAATAAGAGACTGAAACCGAACTTCTAGAGATAAAACTATATTGTTTCATATGAAAAATATACTGGATGAGATTAGTAGCAGATTAGACATTGCAGAAGATTAATGAACTTGAAGACACAGCAACAGCAATACAAACTATCCAAGGATAAACAAAAAAAAAATTTTAATGAAAAAAATATGAACTGAGGATCAGAGAGCTGCGAGGGTAACTTCAAGAGGTCTAGTATTTCTGTAACTAAGGTCACTAGAAAGAGAGGGAAACACAAAAATATCTGGAGAAGGAATGGCTGAAAAATTTCCCAATTTAATGAAAACTATAAAGCCACAGTCCCAAAAAGCTCAACAAATCTCAAACAAAAGAGATAGTATGCTATAATCAAATTGCTCAAAACCAGTGATAAGAAAATCTTAAAAGCAGCCAATATTTAAAACACAAATACACACAAAAATAAGGAGGAATAAAAAAATAGCCACTTCTAAAAAACAATATAAGCCAGGCAACAGTGCAGCAAAGTCTTTAAAGCACTGAACAAATAAAACTATCAACTCAGAATTTTATAACAGTAAAAATATCTTTTAAAAAGGAAAGAGAAATAAAGACTTTTCAGGCATACATGAGCTGAAAAAATTCTTTCCTAGCATACCTGCACTAATGTTAAAGGAAGTGTTTTAGGAAATCTGGATACACATAAAAGAATGAAAACACCAGCAATGGTAGCTGTATGAGTAGATTTAAAAGACTTCTGTTGCATTTGTAAAATGTCTTTTAAAGGCAATTAAAATAAAACACATCCAAAATGGAATAAAGGCATCCAATAGGAATATGTAAACTATCTCTATTCACAGATGACTTCATCTTATACAAAAAAAATGGTAAGGAATTCACAAAAGAACTATTAGATTAGAAACACTGAGTTCAATAAAGCTACAGGATACAAGATCAGTTCACAAATCAGCTCAGTTTCTATATACCAGCAATGAACAATCCAAAAGTGAAATTCAGAAACAACTGTGTTTCTAATAACATCAGAAGTATACAACATATGCTGATTCTATAATTCCTATGAAAACACAAGGGACCCAAAATAGCCAAAACAATCTTGAAAAAGAAGAAGTTAGAGGACTTATACTTCCTAATTCCAAAAATAAAAATAAAAATCAATGGAGTAGAATACAGAGAGTCCAGAAATAAAGCCTTACACTTATGGTCAACAGATCTTTGACAAGTGTGCTGAGAACACCCTTAACAAACAGTGCTGGGACAAATGGATAGCTACATGCAGAGTAATAAAGTTAAGTTACCACCTCACACCATATACAAAAATTAACTCAAATGGAAGAAAAACTAAATGTAGGAGCTAAACCTTTAAAACACTTAGGAAAAAAGTATAGGCGCAGATATTTGTGACCTTGGATTAGGCAACAGTTTCTCAGATATGACATCAAAGCACAGGAAACAAAAGACAACACTAGACAAACTGAAAATTTTAAACTTTTGTGCTTCAAAGAACACCAATAAAGAAAAGAAAAAGCAATGCACAGAATGAGAAAAAATATTGGCAAATAATGTATCTGATAAGGGATTTGTAGACAGAATTTAGAAAAAACTCATAACAGTACGAAGACAAATAATTCAGTTAAAAAAGGATATGACCAGATATTTGTCTGAAGAAGACATGCAAATAGCCAAGAAGCACATAAAAAGATGCTCATCATCATTTAGTCATTAGGGAAACCCAAATCAAAACCACAACTAAAAACCACCTCACATCCACTAGCATGGCCATCCTCAAAAAGGATGGACATAAATGTTGGCAAGAATGTGGAGAAATTTAAATCCTCATACATTGCTAGTGGAGTGTAACATAGTGTGACCACTTAATAAAATAGTTTGGAATTTTGTCAAAAGGTTAGACATAAAATTATATGACATAGCAATTCACTTATAGGGATATACACAAGAGAACTGAAAATATATGTCTGCACAAAAACTTGTATACGAATGTTCACGGCAGAATTATTCATAAAAGCCAAAAAGTAGAACACGTCCATTAACTGATAAATGGATAAACAAAATGTATATTCACACATAAAAAGGAATGAAGTATGATATAGCATAGATGAACCTTGAAATCATTATGCCAAATGAAAGAAGTTAGTCACAAAAGGCCACCGCATGTCATGTGATTTCCTTTTATATGCAATGTCAATAACAAGCAAATCTATAGAGACTTAAAGCAGATTAGTGTTTGCTAGGGGCTGAGATGACTAGAGAATGAGGGGGTGCCCGCTAATTGGTATCCTGTTTCTTTTTTTTTTTTTTTAAGACGGGGTTTCACCATGTCGGTCAGGCTGGTCTTGAACTCCCAACCTCAGGTGATCCACCCGCCTTGGCCTCCGAAGTGCTTGGATTACAGGCGTGAGCCACCACGCCCGGCTGGTATCGTGTTTCTTTCTAGAGTGACAAAAATGTTTTGAAACCAGATTGTGATGATGGATCCACAACTCTGTGAATATACACACACACAAAATCAAAACAAAACAATAAATTGTACACTTTAAAAAGGTGAATTTTATATATGAATTATATCTCAATTTGAAAAGACAGTTGACTAAAGCAAAAGTAATACATATTTTGGGGTCTGTGCATATAAGTAAAATGTATGACAATATCAAAAAAGTCAGGAGGGGGAGAAATAAAGTAAAATGTTGACAGTCCTTAAACTATAGGTGATGTGGGAAAATGTCACTTGATAATAGGCTATGATAAATTAAAGATGTATAGTATAATCTCTAAAAAAGCCACTGAAATAACCCAATCAAAAGTTACAGCCCATAGGACAAAACTATGAACTTAATCCAAAAGAAGGCTATATTGTTCAATGTAAAACAAATCAACCATTATGTGAAAAAACATTTTCAACTTTTGATAAGAATTTGCAAATTCAACTATTCACACCCCGGTGTGAAGTGGGAACACTGGGAGGAGTAACATAAAATAGGCCATTTGATTCAATCATAGTAAAATCATGTAGTAATAAAAGAGGCACTGGAAATATCTTTGAGAACATAATTCACAGAGTGAAAAAAGTTTTCTATAAAAGGTCTGATAGTAAAAGTTTTTAGCTTGTTGGCACACAGTCTCTGTAGCAACTCTGCTATTGTAACACAAAAACAGCCATAGACAATTACGTAAAAGAATGAGCACAGTTGTATTCCGAAAGTCCTTTATTTATAAAACAGGCAGGAGAAGGATTTGGTCCACAGGTTATAAATTCCAAAGCCTGACCCAAATTCTGGCTGCAGAGGGAAAATATAACAAAAATTAAAGTAAAATCAACTGGTCAGATAGGACATGTGCCAAAGGAATGCACCAATGCTATTACTATGCCCAGTCATTGATTTGTCCCTCATCTTTACAATGCACAAATCAGTAACATGGCATAGTAACAGTAAGAAAGATGAAGATACCATAAAGTTTCAAAAGTAAGAATCTTTATGATATTATTTTCCGAGTGAGGGAAATAATATTGAGAGTTAATTTTTTTTAAATAAAATATCTTTCTTATGTAAAAGGGTTCATCCATCAAATAAATTCACAAGAACAAAAATCCAAAAGGATGTCTAATTAAAAAACAATTCTCATCAGTTTGATTTACTAATGCCATACAGATCAGAATGTAGGTCTTTTGAGACATACCAAGATAATACATTATCGTGGCTAAATCTTACACCAAGTCAGATGTTTTGGAGCAAAACCCTTGAGTAATCTAGATAAGTTAGGCTCAAACCTGGCATCATCAAAGGATCCTGGAATCCTCTGTATCTTTTAAGAATGTTTGTTGATCACCTACCATACTTTCAAATGTTCTTCTACCCTTTTTGGTCAGCACTTACAAAGATGGGAGAGTAAGGAAAAAAAGAAGAAAAATAACCAACCTGTTCATTTACTGAATCTCCTGCGCCTTTTAAGGACTCCATGGAGACTGAAGCATCAGTCGCCCTGGAAGTCTTAAGTTTAACATCAGATTTTGGACTCATCAGCTTGTGTCTTGATATGACATTTCCTTCAGCAGAAATTCCTAAAGATTTCCATTAGACAAGATTTCAAAATTATATCTTATTCTCTTAAACCCTCCCCCATCAAAACTCCTTCCTTGGAATTCTCCACTTTAAGGGACCTGATAGAGGAAATTCTCTTACTTTATAAACTTAATTTTAAAGCTCTTAATATATGAATCATAAAAAGAATATGTTTTAAAGAAATACACTAACGATTCAATTGAAATTTGTTTTTATTTTTATGTTTTTAAAGAGACAGGGTTTTCCTATGTTTATCCAGGCTGGACTCAAACTCCTGGACTCAAAGCAATCCTCCCACCTTAGCCTCTGGAGTAGCTGGAACTACAGGGACATGCGATCATGTCCAGCTTAACTGAAGTATTTTTAAAGGGTATTGTAAATGTTCATAAGTCACATTAAAACCAATAAATTATAATATGCCAAATATACATTAACTTAGGGGAAATCAAAGATATTTTTCACCCTAAATAATTAGGGTGTTTTCAATGGTTGTTTTACTACCATCTAGTTATAACCATTAAACTTTAAGTGTCTCTTACCTATACCCTGTATCAAGAAGTGGTATACTTTTCTTTGAAATATTAAATTTGGCTATCATTTGTAAAAGAAAAAATAAGAATCTTTTGCCCCTTATCACATGAAGTGTTCCACAAGTTCATTAAAATCTGATTTGCCCAGCCAATCCCAAAGATGAGCCAGTATTTCAAAACTTAATAGGGTTATGCCAAATATTCAAAAACAAATTTTAGGTTTTGAAGTACTGCTCTGCATCCAGTCAGTTATACCTGCAACGTTGTCCTAATAGCTTTATTTTCTTCTAACAATTAAGGACCAAAGGAAGCTTCCCAAATTTTAACATAGAAAAAATCATACCTGGAACGTACACTACTGATTGTTCTTCATCAGAAACTATGCAGGAGAACATGAAGGAAAATACAGTAAGATTATCCAGCATCCAAATGCTGCTTCTGTTCTGTATACCTCTTATAATTCATCATTTCTTTTGACCTGGGAATTTATAACTAACTTTTAAAAACAAACTTAGAAAGCAAAGTAATTGAATTAAATATAGCAAAATTAATATTCTCTAAAAGTTCATCTTCATATATTCACAACTACAGGTCTTATAAAAATCTTGGAAGATACTGTTCCATGAAACTTCCATCCACTCTCACTGTCAAGTGGGTTACCCTGCAATATATATTCTGATGTTAGTTTCCTTTCCTTTTGAAAACAAAAAGTTAAGTGCTCCAGTTTGGTCATTACTGGGGAACTGACAATTCTGAAGAGTAAATAATTTCAAGATGGGCTTCAGCGCTGAAGAACAAACACTGAGGGCAGGTCAATCATGCAAACACAAAGACAATATTTATTCTTCTACAGTGCATTAATAAAATATCCCAAGAAGCCCTACTATTTAAAGAGTAGAAGAAATTTAAGACACAAATAAGGATTTTAAATTTCAAAAGGAAAAAGTTAGAAAGGCTGTGATTATAACACACAGTTTTCAACTGTCACCTTGATCCAAGTCAACTGTTCCTCTCCCAGGATTATCGCAATAAGCTCCTAACTGCTCTCTGTCACTTCTGTGCATGTTCCCTCAACAACCTATTTTTTCACACAGTGGTTAGAATCATCATTTTAATACTAACGTCATTTTCAATTTAGATTGAAAGCCAAAGGTTTAACAACAGCCTACAATCCTCAAGATCTGATCCCTATAACTTGTTACATCTCTGACCGCATTCCCTACTACTATTCCTCTCACTCGTTCCTGGCTTTCTTACAATTGCTAACAAGCTATGCAAGTTCCTACCTCATAGCTTCTGCATTCATGATTTCTTCTACCCAGGAAGCTCTTTCTCCAAATATTTTCATGGCTCACTTTAGTACTTACATCATATGTCATGATGTCATGTCACCTTCTGAATGAAGCATTCACTTCCTAACCATGTAGGTACTTGAAATTGCAAAACTCTCTCTTCCTGCAACCTACCTACCTCACCCTACAACTTACCCCTTTCTTGTTTTTTCTCCACAGAACCAATAATAATTGGACATATATTTACTTATTCATGACCTGATTTCATCTCACTAAAATGTAAGCACAAATGTTCAGTGTTGTACCCTCAAACATAAAAGAATGCCTGGCTCCATAATAAGCCATCTATGAAAGAATAAAATTGATATTTATTTAATTTTATGATGTATTGTCCAACAATTTTCAATGTTATCTTTCTCTATCTGACTCAAAATATGCAGACAAAACCTTTCACTTTCAGCTACATCCACGCCAAAGTTCTTTTCAAATATATCAAACTCTAAACTGACTTCAAACTTTTTTAAATAACAATATTTGATATTGCCTCTATCCTTTCTAATAATTTGTAATGCATATTCATCTCATTATATTAAGAACCCAAGTATTTACCTTCTTCAAATGTAGAATTTCCCAACAAATGTATATTTCATGGGGAAGTCAAACAGACATATTATATACCAAATGTATAGTGGACCTACTAGTGGGTCATTTCTAGATCATTTATAACACCTAAAACAATGTACATGCTATATAAACAGTAGTTACATTGTATAGTTTAATTTGTATTATTTTTTATTGTTGTGTTATCTTTTTTTCTCAAATATTTTCCATCCACATTTGAATGAATCAGCAGATACGAAGGGCTGACTGGAATTAGAAACCCAGAGCAGAAGTGGTATAGAGGAAGATGCACCTCTATCCCAGACCTCCAAGATTTGAAGGACATAAGCTCAGTACTGCCCATTCTATTCTAATCTGCTGAGTTTTGCCAGCAATACATGTATATGTAATTATTATCAACCACAGAGACTTTCTGGGTTAATATATTATTTTTACATCAACACAAAGTCTTTGTTTCCATTTGAAAACTTAACAGCAGAGATTATATTGTAATGTTTTGACCCAGTCACTTGCAGTTCATATTTTTTAATATCAAGTTCCTGATATTGCTAATGGTAATACGCTAGAGTGCATTTAAGCAGTCAAATTTAGGTACTACAGAAACCCTAACTCACTCTGACATTACTAGATACTGTAATGAAGGAGAAGGGCAACTGACAACTGAAGGAACATATTTTGCTGGAAGATTTAACCCATAAAATGACAACACTACACACTCATTGCTTACACAAGCGGTACTAAAACATACCTTGTGCAAAACAGCACTGCTGAATCATACTGTGCAGGAGATGCATAACTCACAAAAACAACAGTTAAAACAAAAGGGGCGGACATTCAGTCACAGATGATCTGTCCTCTCGTGATGGAATCATCAAGGATTAAGGAATCTCTCAATCACATTTCTCTAATTGTTTGGGTGAAGAATTGCAAATCTTTTTTCAATAATGTGAAAAGAATACCAGATTAAAGGTACATACTTTTTGAAATTTTTCTATTGAAAATTCTACTATAAAGGCTCTAGGGTGGTCTGGGAAATAATATGACAAAGGGATCAAGATCCAAAGACATGTAACCAAATCAAACGATTAATAACTATCATTATGCTTTTCAGCAAATATTCAGCAACAAATTTACATTTGACATTGCTTACAGTGACATTTTCTATGGAGATTTAAAATGAAAATATCTGAGGTTTGATGCTAACTGGTCATTATGTGGAATACGCTGGGGGAAAAGGTGACACTAGTAACCTTGCAATGCCTTTCACACATCTGAATTAGATCTCATAGGATATAATAACCACCATTTTTCCCCTGTATAATTTCAATTCCTCACTATCAATGAGAAGATGAGTATTTGACATTAAATGTTGAGAGTCAGAGAATATACAAGAGATAAGGGAGTATATATGACTTCTATATAAAATAGGGAGTGATATAACTACATGAATAAGTGCAGGTACTGGGTGCGAAGACCAAGAGCACAGGTTCAGTCCATGTATCTATTAATTAACTTATTCAGTCCCATTGCAATAGCTTGTCCCCCTCATCATTAATTCTATATTTGAACAATACCATAGGCTAATAACCTTCAAGTGTCTCCTCTATCACAAAATCTTGTTAATGCAAAAGCAGGGTTTCTTGAGAAAAGACTTATCCCAATTTCCTAACTTCCTAATTCAGCCCAGTTGTCCACGGTGCACATATTCTCTTCTGAGAGATAAAGGAAAAAATGTTTAATTTGCACACTGCATTAATATGTATTCATCCAGTGTATGTTCATGATTTCATTTGCTTTTCACCAACCTATCAGAGACAAATGGTAATTATGCCTAGTAAGTGCAAACACTAAACACCTGATCAGCACACAATATGAACATATCCCTCTCTCCACACATGACACTAAACTCAGCAGAGGAGTTGATAACACAGTTTTGTACGTTTCACCAGGAGCTTAGAAGAATGTCCAAAGAGTGATTCTGCCAAAGGTAACTGCAATACCTTAATGCCATCACCAATCCCAGTAAACAGAAAAAGCTGCCTCTGAAAGCACTCGGTAACACTGATTGCCCTCCCTCTTTCAAGTAACTCCTCTAAGGAACATGAAGTGAATTATCAGGACCAAAGCTCAAGCGAGAACAGTCTACCTACTCCAGGGACAGAAACACTCCTGTCACACAAACATCTTATCACAGCTGCTGAACTGGTAACACTACCACTGGACTAAAGAGTTCCACTGCTTCTCCATCTCACAACGATCCAAGAACTGCAATGCCTGCCAGTGACCCACACTCTACAACTAAGTCAACAATACTTTCAGGCAAAATGATTCCCATCTTACACAGTAACCAGCACCAACAGACCACATCCCAGTAACCAAGCTCCACAGCTCCCCTGAAATATGTCATCACTGGAGGGCCTTTTAAGTCCGACAAGGTCCTGACTTGCTCCTAGCAATGCAGACTAACGACAATCCTAAATCAAAACAAAAAGGCTCCCTGTCCAGCCAACACCCACTCCTCCCTCAACCTCGAGCTCGCTCCACACACTCAGTCGGCCTGGGGCACTCTGAGAGGGTGGGCAAGGGACGTCGGAGAACCCGCCCAGCCCCAGGCTGAGCGTGGACTCTAGGCTATCTTTCTCGCTCACCACTAGTGAGGGCGGGGAAGCGTCTGCGCCGCGTCCCCGCACCTGGAGACAGTACCAGTCTCTCCGCTAACACGCAAGCAAGGGGAAAGCCCAGCACCTAGACTGAGGCCAAGCAGCACGTCCCCGCCACCGGGGTTGGCTCGGAGCTTCTCCTCCGCACTCAGACTGCCACGCGACCGCTCGCCCCTCGCCGCCCCGGGGGAGGGCGCCGGCGCCCCCTGCCAGGCGGGCAAAGGATACAATCCCGGCTCCAGAACGCCGCGGCGCCGGGGCGGGAGGGGCCGCCACATCCGCCATCTTGAAACAACCGCCACTCCGGGCGTTGCGCCGGGGCCGCCACGCCCCGGCCTGCAGGCGCGGTCCCCATTGGCCGCACCACGCAGAGGCCCGCCCCCGCCTGCTCCGCCGGCCCCTGCGGGGCGAGAGGGTCGAGGCAGAAGGGACGGTGTGTCCTGGAGGTGCGGTGCGGGGCACCGGCCGGGGCCGCGGGAACTGGCGCCCCGCGGAGCTGCTGCTGTCAGACCAACCCCGGGTCCCCATCACCACAGCGCCGCGCTCTCAGACGCCGAGAACTACAGTTCCCGGCATGCCGTGAACTTGGCCGAGGCGCTGAGGCGGGGTCCGACCCTCCGCCAGCTCCTGCCGCGCGCGGATCGGGGACGCGAGCCATGGAGGAGAAGGCGTCGCCTCCGCCGCAGGGCTGCAGCAAACCGCACTTGGAGAAGCTGACTCTGGGCATCACGCGCATCCTAGGTGAGGGGTGGGGGACCGATGCCGAGAGGGTGTGGAGGAGAAGGAAGGAGGAGCGGAGGGATGAGGTGCGGGGTGGGCGGCGCGACGCTGGCCCCTGCACAGGAGTGGACATCGCTGCTGTGACTTCTGTTGTTACGGAGGAAAGTGAGGGACCCGGTTTGTGATTAGGCTGCCAGGAGTGGAAGTGTCTGCCAGGAGTGTTCGGAGGCAGTGCTGGGGAAGCCTGAAGGTTCCCCTGCTCACCGCCCCACCAAGGTCCCATGCAGGAAGGACGGGCAAAGACGTACAAAGGGGACACAGCAAGCACCTGAGGCGTTCTCAGCCAGGGCATCATCCCCAAAACCTAAGCGCTTCCTCTGGGGAAGTGATGCAGCCGACTTCCCAGGGCGACAATTAACTCGGGTCTGAAAGGAATCCAACCTTGCACCACTGAATGACTTAGAGTTTTTCTTTTATTGAACGTTTCTTTTGTTGTTGTTGTTTTGTTGTTTGTGTGTGTGTGTGTTTGTGTGTTTTGAGACAGAGTTTCGCTCTTGTTGCCCAGGCTGGAGTGCAATGGCGCGATCTCTGCTCACTGCAACCTCTGCCTCCCGGATTCAAGCAATTCTCCTGCCTCACCCAGCTAAATATTTGTATTTTTAGTAGAGACGGGGTTTCACCATGTTGGCCAGGCTGGTCTCGAACTCTTTACCTCAGGTGATCCATCCTCCTGAACCTCCCAAAGTGCTGGGATTACTGGTGTGAGCCACTGTGCCTGGCCTATTGAACGTTTCTTTGGTACTCACCACTATGTTAGACTGTGAGGTTAAAATATGAAAAAGACACAGTTCTGTGTAAAAAAAAAATTAGGTCCCTAGGAGTGTGAAAGAGATCAGTAATCTGCTGTTACTCAGAGATGTCACAGAGGAGGGGGACTGATTTTATCAGGGGAAGTTAAAAGAACATGTCGCAGAGGAGATGATGCTAGATTTTGAAAGATGTATGGGAGTTAGCCAGAAAACCAAGGAGGAGAAAGGTCTGAAAAGCATGCTTCAATGCCTTCCCATCACAATTATAATAAAATCCAAATGTCTATACCATGACTTACAAGTCCCTGTATGATCTGCTCCCATCTCTTTCTGACTTTATTTTCACTCTTTTGACCACATGGCCTTCTAGCTGTACCTTAAACACACTAATGTGTTCCTGCTTCAAGGCTTTTGAAATTCGCTAATCCTTACACCTGGAATCATCTGTCTCTGAATGTCCGGCTTCTTCAGGTCATTCAAATCTCTGATCAAATGTCATTACCTCTGAGAAACCTTCCCTGAATATAATTAGAATAACCTCCGTCTTTCTTGCTCTCTTTCCTTATCCTGGTTTTTCTTTATCCTTGTAGCACTTAGCACTACTTGCAAGGTTGGTTGATTTTGTAAATTTGTGTCTCTTTTAATAGAAGTCCAAGACCAAGTGTGATTTAGGAATGAGTGGTTTAACATATGAAAATCAATTAATAGCTGGGCATGGTGGCCCAAGTCTTTACTTCCAGCTACTGGGGAGGCTGCGGTGGGAGGGTCACTAGAGCCCAGTTCAAGTCCAGCTGGGCAACATAGCAAGACCCAGTGACTTCAAAAAAATCAATTAAGGTAATGCAACTTATTAATAGAATAAGACAAAACTGCATTATCATCTTAATAAAGAAAAAGCACTTGATGAAATCTAATGCCCTTTCATGATTAAAAAAAATACTCAACAAACTAGAAATAGGATACAATAGAGATAGAACTTTCTCAACCTGATAAAGGAGATCTATAAAAAACCCACATCTGACATCATGTGTAATGGTGAAAGACTGGCAGCTTTCTCCTTAAAATCAGGAACAAAAATTGTGTCAAGGTTCCCCAAGATCACACCAGATTCAAGGATTTGACATAAGGACTACAGAACTCGGGAGATAGTCCTACTCATAGCTGTGATTCATTACAACAAAAGGATTTTGGCAGCCCGATTAACAGGCCCTTTTAAGGATTATTGTCTTGGGCCTGCTATGTTCACTCTTGTCTGCACAGTAAGAACTCCACTTTTATCACTTCTATTCAACATTGTACTGGAGGTTCTAACTAGGGCAGTTAGGCAAGAAAATGAAATAAAGTCATCCATTTGGAAAGGAAGAAGTTAAACTCTCTCTTTGCAAATGACCTTATCTTGAATATAAAAAAATCCTAAGGTACACACACACACACACACACACACACACACACACACACACAAATATCCATGTACACCAGCAATGAACTATCCAAAAATAAAACTAAGAGAACAATTCAATTTACAATAGTATCAAAAAGAATAAAATGTAGCTGGCATAGTGGCTCACACCTGTAATCCCAACACTGGGAGGCCAAGGTAAGAGGATTGCTTGAGACCAGGAGTTGCAGACCAGCCTGGGCAACATAGTCTTTACAAAATATTTTAAAATTAGCCAGATGTGGTAATGCATGCCTTAGTCCTAGCTACTCAGGAGGCTGAGGTAGGAGGATCACTTGAGCCCAGGAGTTTGAGGCTATAGTGAACTAGTACACTGCTGCACTCCACTCCGGGTGACAAATGTGAGACCCTATTTCAAAAAAGAAAAAAGAATAAAATTAATTCGGAATAAATTAACACAAGATGTCCATGACTTACGTACTGAAAGACTATAAGACTGTGGAAAGAAATTAAAGAAGACCAAAATAAATGAGAAGACATACTATGTTTATGGATTGGAAGGGTGAATATTGTTAAAATCTGTTACTCCCCAAATTGATCTACAGTTCCCATAAAAATCTCAATTGTCTCTTTTGTAGAAATTGAGAAGCTGATGTAATCCTAAAATATAATATAGAAATGCAAGAGACCCAGAGTAGCCAAAACAATCTTTCCTTTCCAAAACAGGAAAAAAGTTCCTCTTACTCACATTTTCCTGTTTCAAAGTTTACTATATTTGAGATGATGGAAAAGTTCTGGTAATGGTTGTACAACAGTGTGAATGTACTTTATGCCACTGAACTATACACTTAAAATTGACTAAAATGATGTGTATTTTGCTATAATTTTAAAATTTAAGGCACAGTAGTCTTCAGAGTGGTAGTGGCATTAAAGAAATACAGATCAATGACATAAGATTGAGATTCCAAAAATAAACATCACATTTATGAGTCATTGATTTTTGACAAGGATGTTAAGACTTCTCAATGGGAAAAAAATAGTTTTTCAACAAATGGTTCTGGATTTCCACATGTAAAATAATGAAATTGGACCTCTACCTCAAATTACATACAAAAATTAACTCCATAAGACTCTTGAAAGAAAACACACCTTAGGTTACTTTTTAAGTGACCTTGGATTAGGCACTGGATTCTTACATATGACATTAAAAGCATAAGCAACAAAATAAAAACATAAATAGAGCTTAACCAAAATTTAAAATGTTTGTGCTTTTAAGGATACAGTCAAGAAAGTGACAAAACAATCCAAAAAATAGGAGAGGCTATTTGTAGATCATATATATGAAAAGGGACTTATAGATCGGCAAAGAACTCTTACAACTCAACAATAAAAGACAAATAATTCAATTTTAAAGGATCAGGACAGACATTTCTCCAAAGATACATAGATGACCAGTGACCACGACATAAAGATGATTATCATTGTTAGCCATTAGGGAAATACAAATCAAAACCATAATGTGATTTCACTTCACACCCACCAGGATGGCTATAGTCAAAAAGACAGATACAGCAATTGTTGGCGAGGATGTGGAGATGTCATACACTGCTGGTGGGGGATGTAAAATGTACAGCAGCTTAGGAAACTAGTTTGGCACTTCCTCAAAAGATTAGCTACCATATGGCCCAGCAATTCCATTTCTGGATTTCATTTCTCCAAGAGAAATGAAAAGATATTTACATGAAACACTTGTATACAAATTTTGAATCTGCATTATTCATAATTGTCAAAAGTGAAAACAACCCAATGTTCATCGATTGATGAGTGAGGTATGTAAAATGTGATATATGTATATAACAAAAAATCATTCATCCATATAAAGGAATGAATACTGATCCTACAACGTGGATGATCTCGAAATCAAAGTGAGAGAAGCCAGTTGCAAAAGCCACGTGTATGATTCCATTTATATGAAATGTCCAGAATAGACTAATCTATAGAAACTGAAAGTAGATTAGTGGTTGCCAGAGCCTGGTGGGAGAGGGGACTGCTAATATAATAGGTATGGGTTTCTTTTAGGGGAAAGGATGCATAACTCTGAATATAAAAATCACTTTATAAGGGTGAATGATGGTATGTGAATTATATCTCACTAAAGCTATTTTTAAAAAGGAATCCTAAACACAGTACTATTAGAATTCCTGCTCTAATTCCCAGGACTGTGAAGCTGATGAGATATCACACCTGGATTATTTTATATTAAATGACAAAAGCAAGATTATCCAGGTGGGCTCAATCTAATCACATAAGCCTTTAAAACAAGCTGTTAACAGGGAAGTCAAAGAGATTTGAGGCATAAAAAGAATTTCTTACCCGCTGTTGCTGACTTGAAGATGGATGGGACCTTTTAACAAGGAATACAAGTGGCCTCTGCAAGCTGGGAGTGGCCCCAGCTGACAGCAAGCAAGGAAATGGAAGCTTCAGTCCTGCAACCAAAAGGAACTGAATTCTGTCAATAACAGGAATGAGTTTCCAAGATGACCCCAAGCTCCAAATGAAAATACAACAGCTAAAATACCTGTCAGCACATCTGGTGTAAGGAAAGGCCAGTAATTTCTGGTCTTTCCTAAGCAGATAACCCAGTCATGGTGTGCCAGACTTGGTAGCTACAGAACTGTAACTTAATAAAAGGATGTTGTTTAAAGCTGCTCATTCATGGTAATTTATTACTCAGCAATAGAAAACATTCCCCCAAATTTTGAAAGAATAGAGCAAATGATATGCATATCAAAAAGAAACACAAGTATAATATAGCACACATTATTATGGACTATTATGATAGAGTTTAGACCAAACATATCTGTCATAACAATAAATATAAATGATCATGGCTGTGCACTGAGGCTCATGCCTGCAATCCCAGTGCTTTGGGAGGCCAGGATGGGAAGATAACTTGGGGCCAGGAGTTCAAGACCAGCCTGGGCAACATAGCAAGACTCCTGTCTCTACAAAAAAAAAAAAAAAAAAAAAATTAGCCCAGTGTGGTGGTGTGCATCTGTAGTTCCAACTACTTGGGAGGCTAAGATGGGAGAATCACTTGAGCCCAGAAGTTGGAGGCTGAAGTGAGCTATGATTCCACCATTGCACTCCAGCCTGAGTGACAGCAAAACCCTGTCTCTGAAGTATATACATATAGGTTTATGTCACCTATTAATAGAAAACAGTTTAAACCTGACTCACAAAACCCAGTTATTTGATGTTTTCAAAAACATACCTAAAGCAAACAAAATCAGAAATGTTAAATATAAAAAGATGATGCATGTTTCTGGGATCCCACAACCATCCACACATTTAGATCTACCAGATCCACTGCAAGGACACACAGGACTCAGAAACAGTAGTAGTCCCTAGTGTAATTTATTGCATTGATTAGCAGGAGGAAAAGATATAGGTAGAATCTAGAGGAATCCATGCACAGGCTTCTGAACTTTTCCCTGTTGGTCACACACTTCTTAAACAGTGAAATGCAACAATATGTGTGTAGTGTTTCTTCTCCAGAAAGCCTGTTTAAGCCTTAAGTTGGCAAAACAACCAGCCACAGCTGTCAGAATTTCAGACTCCCAGAAGGATAGCTGCAGAATCAAACATTGCTCCTGCTTTTGCTCCTGCCGCCAGCACCCTCTGAGACTGAAACACCTGTGAAACTATGCTTGCAAGAAGATCTGGTCCCTCCATTTGTTCTCTTCCTCATCTGCTGATTCCCCTTCTTCCAAGTTTTATGAGAGTTGGTTTCTATGCAGGCATCCCAGCCACCAGAGGGAGTCTAACTGCAGTGAAATCTAGGAAATGAGGTCTTTAGCTACCCAGTCTAAAATAAAGAAAAGCACACCAGGGGGGAACAGGAGGAGGTGTTAATTGAGCCAGTCTGCAGTACCTGACACATCATCCCTGAAGGCCCAGATCAGCTGTGTGCAGTTTCCTATGTTTCCTATCACTTGCAGTCTTTGTCAACTTACCTCTACCTTCAACTCCTGTGGCCTTGACAATCAGTATCACCTAGTTTAACATGTAATTACATATTATCTTGCAGTTTTCACTTTGTTTCATGTTTGTCTTGTTTATCTAACTAGGCAATAAGTTTCTTGAAACAGTGTCTCCTACTTAAATTCCTAATCTCTAGCAGTAATTTTCCCAAGCTTAGGACATAGCAGGTCCCCATTAAATACCACAGAGAGACTGTCACCAGAAAATATATTCCAGTTATCTATCACTGGGTAACAAATCATCCTAAAACATAGTTTGCTTGAAATAACCATTAACTATCTCTACCAGCTCCGTGGATTGACTGGACCAGCTGGGGTAGTTCCCATTTGTGGTCTCTCAAGTGGTCACAGTTAGATAGCAGCTAGGACTGGAATCATCAAATGGCATCTGCACTTGAATGTCTGCCCCCTTCAGTACTTCTCAGTGTGGCCTCTCTCCCCTCTCTCTCTCCAGAAGAGTAGCTTGGATTTTGTATGTGATGGCTCAGGAATCAAAGAAAGGCAAAGGGAAACTGCCAGTTCCCTTAAATTTTAAGTCCATAACTGACACTATTTTTTCACCATATTTTATAGGGCAAGGCACTCACAGGCCAACTCCAAACTCACGAAGTTGGAGAAATGGACTCACCTCTCAATGAAAAGTAGTATGGGCCTGCAGGGAAGGAAGGAATTGATAGCACCCACCATTGGAGTAAGCCAGCACAGAGTTTTAAGCTGTGGCATATCAACAGTTACTTAGAGTGGACTGCACTGAGTCTAAAGATCTGAGTTTCATATCTCTTACTCTGCCATGAAGGTTATTCCAGCCAGGTGGCTGACAAATGCTTATCATTGGTCACAAAGGCAGACAGTGAAAATGACTATGCCTGTTTAGATATTGCTTCTCAAATATGGCATCTTGATAGACCAAGGACAATGTATAATTTCTGTTGCTTTCCAAACATCAGCAAAATGCTTTTAGTTATCTCAGCAAAATGATAGGCTACTAAGACAATGTAATAAAAACAGCATTGGGCTTGGTGTCCACAGCTTTGGTCAGAGATTTCATTCTGTGAATTACTTAACATCTTTAAACCTTAGTTTCCTTATCTTTAAAACAAGGGTAAGGATACCTACTTCACAAGATTGTTGAAAGATTAAGTGGGATAATTTATGCCAAAGATTGTTGAAAGATTAAGTGGGATGATTTATGCCAATTTCCTATAGCAGAGCATTATACAAATGGAATTTATTGAATGCCCTCTCCTCCATATCCCCCAACACTTCCTCCTCACCAATGCTGAAGTACTATATTGGATATCGGAGTCTCTACAATGGGTACTTCCTAAGCAACTTATTATCTGAAAGTTATTAAAGTCAACTTCTTGGCCAATTAGCTCATCATGAGAGTATTCCAAGCTTAAATATGATATGACCACATCTGCAGTAGCATAACAGTAGTTTTGTCTGAACCTATAGCCCTTCCATGTAGGCCTGTTATAAACAGTAAATAATTGTATGTGTCCTCTTTGAAACCTAAGGTCTATTGTGACTTACCGAAAGTGAAGGGAAGTGAAGATCCATATAAGATCATACAACTAGTAAATGTATAAAGCAAGACTAGAATAGGTAGAGTCTAGATTTCTTAGTTCCTATATTGGGCCATTGCTGCATCCCAAGATTTGAATTTCTGGCAACTAATTTTATAATGCATAAAAAAGGCACTGGCTTAATTATAGAATCAGTGAACCACATAAAATGATTCTAAGTCTCTGCCATAGTCCATGAGATTTTAAAAACTCAAGCTACCCTCCTGTGTCAGCCTCCCAAGTAGCTGGGACTACACGTATCCACTGCCACACCTAGCTACATGTTGTTCTTTTTATAAGGGCACCAATCATTGCACTAGGGGTCTTATTCTACTTCAGTATGACCTCATCTAAACTAATTATATCTACAGTAACCCTATTTCCAAATAAGGTCATATTCTGAGGTACTGGGGGTTAGGACTTCAGTATCTTTTTTGGGGGGTGGGGACAGAATTCAAGTCATAACAGCTTTTATGACATTTTATTTTTTGGATTAAGGACTTCAGAATCTTGAGTCTGCTTGGCCACAGACAAGTGGAGAATGTTGGAGGAGGTATTGAACTCTGTAGTATTTCCAGGTGGCTTCTGCTTTTCATCAGAGTGAATGATAGAACATAGCTCCACCAAGAGAAGCAGACCAGATTGTTTGGAGACCTTTTCCTACTTCAAAGATTTAGAAATGTGACTTCTTTTTTCTCAGTATATTTATGGATAGCATTTGTTTTTTATGTTAACCCAGCTCTTAAATCCTAAACCTCATAGAGTAGAAGATTATGTTCAAGATGAGTTTTATTTAGAAGAAAAGTTAATAAGCAAGTTTTATGTCTTATAAAAGTTAATGGATTGCTATTTATTTCTTTTCACTTCATCTTGAGTATATAGATTTAGCTCACTGAGAATTTCAGTGTGAAATCACTAGGAATCTACAATCTGTTTTTTTGTTCAATAAGATTAATGACTGAGCAGTGACAGTATAGAGCACATTCTGTGGATATCCTTTCTATCAGGTAGACTACATTGTCCTAGGTGATGGGACCATGCCTTTGAGAGGCCAACCAGTCCTTTTCTTTCATCACAGGAGTAGTAAGTGTGTATGAGAAGGATTGGATGTTCTTAGAGCAGTCATCAACAGCTAGTCAACATCTAGCATAGAAATGTATGACAGTGCACTAATTGCAACTTTACAGACTCTTTTTTCTCCTCTAGAATCTTCCCCCAGGTGTGACAGAGGTGACCATCATAGAAAAGCCTCCTGCTGAACGTCATATGATTTCTTCATGGGAACAAGTAAGTGTTGCCACATGAAGTCTTTACCTCCCGACAAAGACAGGTCAATGTAAATGTCCCTGAGAAGGAAAGACTGGGGGAGGAAGAATACTTATCTCAAACCATAGCTGCTTTCAAGGTAGAGTTTACCTTTTCTATGTTCCTGTTCAGTCCACTTAACAGTTCCTTTCATTCTATGCCACTTACCCAGCATGGAATGTCTCCCCTGAGCCCCACTCTCCTGTAGAGGTAGTGGACATTCAAAGTTGTATACAACAAAGCTAAAAATCAATTAAGGAAGGAAAAGTATATATATTAATAAGTATGCTGTCTAGAACATGGTTAAGTGTTGCACATAACTGCTAAGCAGATTAAAAGCTAATGCTTTCCAACTTTCCTCTGAACTTCATTTATTCAATAAAAGTTTTAAGCTTCTACAATGGGTCAGACATTGTGCTTGGTGTTGAGCCCTGGGGGTTAAATGGTATTTTTTAAAAGGCACCGTTTTTGCCTCTTGATCTTACTGCCTAAGACATGGTATAGATTGTTATAAGGAGAAGACTTTACCCATTTGTCCCAGTTTTACTTATACTGTACTTTTTTTCATTTGGAGCTGCCTTCCATAGCTGTGTTTCAGGGATGGAGTCTGTAGGGGATCTCTTGGGATGTAATCTGCCTCCTGGACTATGCAGCTTTATTAGGTTCCCTTTTAGCTTAGACTGGCACTTAGGGAAATGAAGTTGTAGTGCTAGATAAATAGCCATCAGAGATCTAAAAGGATGAAAGGGTAAGCGTCAGAGAGATTTTTAACTAACTGAGACAGTTAATGGAACATTTTCTTCAGACATATTCAGTTGAGAGAATGCCTGTACCTAAAATAACGTACATAGATACATAGATTTAGAATTTTCCTTTGAGTTCTATAGTTAAAATATCTCAGATCTAAGTTCAAATATGCCAAATCTAATATACAAACAAGCTAGGTGTGATGGTGCACACCTGTAGTCCCAGCTACTTGGAAAGCCAAGGTGGGAGGATTGCTTGAGGCCAGGAGTTCAGGAACAGCCTGAGAAACATAATGAGACAACCCCTCAACCCCTATCTCTTAAAAAATAAATAAGTAATCAAAATTTTAAAAATAAGATACTAGCAGTATTAGGATCAGTAATGTAAAAATGTTTCTTTCAAGATGAATTTGGCATGTCTGGGCTTGTAAAGGCCTGTGAGATGCTTGGGGAATAAGATAGCCTTTGGGGTGTGTACGTCTGTTTTAAGATTCAGTTTTTATGTAACACTATTTTTTTCTGATTATGCTATACAAAAGTCAAAAAAGTATCGAAAATACAAAAAAAAAAAAAAGAATTAAAAAAATACTTCTAGGATTTTACCACCTAGACATGACCACAGTTGGTGTATTTTTGGTTGTATGTGTGGGTGGAGAGTAGGCAATGGGATCCCTTACAAGTCCATGAATGGGAAGTGGTCCATGGACTCCTTGAAATGTATGTCAGATGTATTTTTTTTGGAGGTGGGGGAAGACTTCATCAGACTCTCAAAGGGACTCATAACCCCAAAAAGTTTAAAACAGGTTTTTGCATAATTTTTTCATTCAAATGTGGCCGTGCCCGATGTGCTATTTTCTTACCTACTTTTGTCTCCTAAGCAATGGAGGGTAGAAGTTTTGGACTGCTCCGAAACTTCCTTGTTTCACTTTCTCACCCAAGAGGTTGCTAAGAGCATGCTGTCACAGGAACAGGCTTGATACGCCACCCCTGCTGTGTGCCTTCTTCCGGAAGTGCCTGTACCAGAGAAGCAGGAGCATCCCAAGGGGCTGATAATTCCTACTTCTCTAGAGAACTGACCCTAGAGACCTGTCTCCTTGGAGACACCTCATTGAGAGCCAAGCCTCCATCTGGTATACCTGGTGACCACAACTGCATAAATACATTCAGATAAGGCCCCCCACGAAGGGGACCTCTGCCCCTTTGGGCAAATATAGCTCTCTGGGAAGCTCACTGAGATACAATATACTAGTAAGGATATGGAAGCATTTTGATTTGGAAAAAACAGACTGGAGTAGAAGTCTTATGCCAGCTCTGGACCCTTGACTAAGTCAACTAAGTCATGTAACTTCTCTGGATCTCATGTTCATCATGTATAAAATAAGTACTTTGAAATCAGTGTTATTGAAGGACTCATCCAGCTGTAATCTACTATTTTGTGATTCTGTACTGCAAATCCAGAAAGAAAGGTCGACAACTGAAACCTAAATGATCACATATCTGTTGTAGTGACTTGAGGTTGGAGGGAAATGTGAACAACCTTTTTCCATTTTTATATACTTCACCATTTTTTCTTCTTCAGTACACAGTTTCAGTTTGTCTGCCTCTGTGCAGTTGTATGATTCATGTTCATTGTACCTGCTACCTGCCTTTTGTCATGATGGTCCATAGTAAGGCCTCATGTCCACATTGAGCTTTTCATCTTTCAAGCACCCTGAAAACATCTGCCTCTTAGTTCTCATAGCATCCTGGTACCAGAAGAGTTCTCTTATTATTAAGCATGTCAGTGACATTTCATAGTAGCAGACTGCTTTACAATTCTTGATAGGTTATACACTCTTCAGTCCCCAGATTAAAATTCAGCTCACTTGATAGTGAAACCATGGCCCACAGAAACCAAATGACATAGCAGAATATCCCTATTGTTTTCAGGCTCAGTTTTTCTACAGTCTACAGAGTGGGTTCTGAACCTTCTTGAAGATATGTTCCTTACATGCCCCTACTATGAATTTATCATAAGCATTTCCAGTAGAAGAAATCATCCTGCAACACCATGTCACTAGTGACCCCCTCATCTCAGTCTCTTACTCTGGCTGGGAGCTTCTCTGTTCAATCAATCCTTCTCTCTAGCACTTCTGCTGGCCACTTCCCCATAGGGCAAAAACAAAAAAACCTTTAACGCATGTCTGCTTCTAGCTGTTTAGCCATTTGTTCCTTTCATGCCAAGTGTGTAGAAAAACTGTCTACATCAGGGGTTGGGAAATGTTTTTTTGAGAAGATCAGATAGTTTATGCTCTGTGGGTGCTACAGTCTCTGTCACAACTACTCATTTCTGCCATTGTAGCTGTGAAAGCAGCCATCAAAAGTACTGAAATGCATGGTGTGACTATGTTTAAATGAAACATTTCTACAAAAACAGGTGACAGGGTGGATCCAGTGGCCATAGTTGACAAATTACTGTCCTTCCTTCATTTCTCAGTTATTCTTCATCCTGCCACAGCCTCTCTTAGCCACCATCATCCTTGGATATCATTCTGTCAAAATCACTGGGACCCCTTCATTGCTAAAGACTTACCTCATCTCACTTGGTTCCACGCCTGCATGTCTCACAGTTAGCCACTCCCTTCTCTGCTAGTCTCTCCTCCCTTGGATTCAGAAGCACACCTCTTCTGATTCTTTCCTTCCTTGCAGACTCTTCCCTCCTAGTTCTCTTTGGCCCTTGCAGCTCTACAACACTTATCTGTTAAACATTTGTCTCTGTATAAATTAGGAATATGTTTGGCTCAAGGAAAGATAATAATAAATTAGCAATAGCTTCAGCAAATAGGAATTAATATTTTTCATGTAACAAGCCCTGAGGTAGACAGTTGCAGTTGGTTCCTCAGCCCTGACAATGTTAAGCCTTTATTTCTGTAATTATTTTGTCCTTTTTCTTTATGGTGCTTCTGAGTAGGAAAAACATATACTGCTTTTCCTCTCCTATTACTCCACAACAGTCCACACAGAAAATTTCCATGATCAAACGTGTGTGTTTTGCAAGGGGGAGTTCCCAAACATCAACAAGCAATCACTTCTGCAGTGGACACCAGCTGGGTATCCTCCAATTCAGTTCCAATGCTATCTCCCTGGATATAGCGTCAGATCCCACAGGTTAAGGGCTCAGTCTCACAAGACTGCCCCTCACTTCCAATACCAATTACAAGTCCCAGGTTCTTTTACCTGTGCTTCTGACCCACCAGTTATAAATTCGGGTTCCCACGACCCCCTCCTCAGGTTCAGTTAATTTTCTAGAGTGGCTCACAGAACTCAGAGGAACACTTACTTAACATTTACAGGTTTATTACAAAGGATACAGATGAAGAGATGCACAGGGTGAGGTGTGGTGGGAGGGGTGTGGAACCTCCATGCCGTCCCAGAGCACTCCACCCTCCAGGAAATTCCTTGTGTTCAGCTGTCTGGAAGCTCTTCAAACCCTGTCCTTTGAGTTTTTATAGAGGCTTCATTATGTAGACATGGTTGATTAAATCATTGGCCATTGATGATCGACTTACCCTTTAACCCCTTTTCCTTCCCTGGGGTTAGGTGATAGGGCTGAAAGTTCCAACCCACTGCCTGCCTTGGTCTTTCTGGTGATCATCCCCCATCCTGTAGCTACCTTGGAGCTGCCAGTCATTTGTCAACTCATTAGCACACAAAAAGACATCACTTTAGAGATTGCAAGGATTTCAGGAATTGCATGCCAGGAAACTGTGACAGAGACCAAATATATATTTCACAATATCACAGTGGCAAAATAACTGCTACAGTCTCAGCTATCACTTCCAAGCTCAAGGAACAAAAAGGAGGTAAGGGATGTTGCCAGGCACATCTGTCACCTTTCAACAGGAAAGTTAAAATTTTCTTAGAAACCTTCCCTTTTGGACTTGTGTTTACATTTTAATGTCAAGTACTAATTGCAGGAGGTTCTGAAAACAGGTATTTAATAAGACACGTTGCCATCTCAAACAAAATGAAGGTTCTGCCAAGGAGAAAAAGGAAGGTGGATTTGAATAAGCAACCCATATGCTGACACAGCCTCCTTTGCCCTTCCCTCATTTCTCTTTCTGTTGCTAGTGCCCCACACAGTGTTTATCCCATAATAGATACTTAATAAATGTGAGATGAGTAAGCGAATTAGATAAAACACAAAAGTCAGAAAGAGTGTGGAAGTTTCCCAAGGCTGCCTAACTTCTTTTTCACAAGCAGTCCTTAATTTCCAACCTGAGACTCAGGCCACCACACCACCATCTCTGAAAGAGAGCAGCTGCAGATGCAAAGGCTCTCCCCACTGATTCCTCCAGTGGTAGAATTTTGATGATTATATAAACCTGAGGTCATTACTGTTCTGAAGGTTGTCTGGCATGAGCTGTCAGACACACAGCTTCACCAAGACTTGTGGTGCCTCTAGACAGGCTGATATTTACATATTTCTTTCTTCACGTATTTTTAGAGGGAGACTGATGGTTCTGTGGAGAAAGGATTTTGGAAAAAGTATGCTACCTTTCTTTTGGCCCTTAAGTGTTGGGATTCACTTGGGGTGGCTGGCAAAATATTAGGGAAATATTAGGGAAAGTTATAGATTATAGTCTCAAACCTTTTGGAAGGCTGAAATGTTTCAAGAGAACGGGCCGAAGGCAGCCAGTTCATACACTAGAGCTTTAAGTCATAGGATAAAGTTTAGGAATAATAAAAGCTTCCCCAATTAAGTCTGTTTATACTACATTCCTTTGTCCCTAATTTGTTTGCTCATGTAAACTTTGTGCTGGATGGTCCTCTCAGGAGGAGGTCGAAGGGGAATTAACCATTAATGGTATTTATTCTGGGCCCTGGAACCAAGATCTTTTATCATTTGTAAAACCACTCTTTTAACCATGTTAATTACCCACAAGCATGTTGACTTAGATCCTCTGTTATTAAATCCTACCGAATAAATATGAGGAGCAGCAGCGAGTGGTGGTCGGTTAGCTGCAGTCACCCTCTGAAAGCAGCTGATGACCATCCCTAGCCCACTCAGATTCACTGTATTCTGGTGTGTGTGAGTGCATTCATTCATCCAGTCGTTAAGTCGTTAAGTCAGGGTTAGATCTCCGCAGGTGATCAACGTCTCAGGTGGGACCCTGACATGACTGAGGTCTCAGGTGGTGACCCTGGCGTGATCGAAGTCTTGCTTAAGTAATGCAGCTCTAGCCCCAAACTCTCATACCCTACTCAGCAAATCAAAAGGGTTCAGTTAACCAAGCCCGCCACCTCTCCTAAGGTGGGAGTTTAAGGATATATTTGGGAATTCTCTTGGGGATCTCACACCATCCCTCCACAGCTCATCCACGTTTTCCTTCCACTTCATGGAATGTCCTCCCTGAGAAGAGTTTCAGGAGATGCCATTTTGCTCATTGCCAGTTTCCGGAAGTGTTCTCATGCTCCTTCTTGATGGACGTCCTGGGCAGCTCTTCACCTGGCTGTGGTTGCAGACCAGCCAGAGCCAGCTCAGCATGGACCAGCACCTACAGAAACATTGATTTCTGTCCTCTGGTCCCTATGCTGACCTGATCCTGCATCTGCTCCCCCAGTTGGGAAGTGGCCTCTAAAAGGGGGTGGGGGAACAGTGGGGTGCAGGATTGTCCAGAAGGAGAAAAGGTGAATAGAAGGCAATGGACAGCCCCTAGCCCTTCCCTTGAGGCCCAAGCAGTGCTACTGGTTTTCTGGAATCTTGTTGATAGCTCCCAAAACATAAAAATGGTTCAGGTCCTTCATCCAATGAAGTAGTAACAGAGCTTGTGGTGGACTCTTACTAAAGTAACTTAAAGAAACCATTGCAGATCGTCTCAGGAAAAGAAAAGAAAGATTGAAAATTAGGAACTGTGTGACAGAATCACCACTGGGCTGGATAGACATTGCAAATACCATTTTGATGCAGTCAGCTGTTATTACAGACACCAGTCAGTGTTATTCTCCCTTGTTGGCTTTCTCCTCAAACCCTGCCTCCAATCCTGATATTACCCTTGTCCATTCACTTTCTGCCAATCTTTTTTCTCCCCGCCCTCCTATTACACCCCCCCAAAATATAGACTGAGCATGAATCTGTGGAGGAGGAAGCTCTGTGATGTGGGCAGATTGCTCCCCTGTAGAAAAGCAAACTTTTCAGGTTGGTTAGAAGATAAATTTTAAAACAGCAGTAACTGAGTCACTGGCAAGAACAAAAAAATGGTGAAATATATTAAAATTAGGAGAGGTTGTTTACTTTTCTCTCCAAACTTAAAGGACTGAAGAGGGTATAATGGTCATTTAAGCTTTGGTTGTGAACCTTTCATCCTGGATTTGCCCCACTCATAAGAGTTACATGCCACTGAAAGAGGCTGAAGCACTGCAGGCCCAGCAGCTGCCCCCAGGATGCTTGGGGCAGAAAGGTCTGTAGCAAAGAGCAGCAGAGACAGGGCTGCTAGTCATTTACATTAGAATGACAGTGAGGGATTGATGTTTTTCATGAATTTTGTTTACTTGAAAATTTTTATGTATGTTAGTATTTGAAATGTGTATTAAATATTTGATTTCACAGATTTTTTCTCTTTGTTTGAATTTTGAATAATTGTAAAAATAATGGTATAAAATAATACCAAAATTTCTTTCTTGAGTGAAATAAATACCATAAGAAATGTTATAATTACTGTTACTGGAATTATTCAGCCTGACTTACCTAAGAACAATGCCCAATAGTCCACCTGCCCTCAGCCTGGTTTTCATGGAATCCCCATTAAGAAAGGCTGATAGACAGTAGTTTCCTCATCTTCACCACTAGATGGCACTAGTGATCAAAATGTCAGAGGGATGCTGGCCTTTTGGGGTAGGAGCAAGAACCTTGACAGAACACTGGTAACTGTAGGCTTCCTGTACCAGGGTTCTAGGGGTGGGGAGAAAGACATTCTGCAACTGCGTTTTTTCCCTCTGAAAGCACAGATAATGTAGCCACACAGGAGGGACTAACTCCAAATAGTAGGAAAACAAATAAATTAGTCCAAGGGGTCTACTCTGAGAGTCTCTTAAATTTCACATCTATGAGACTGGGAACTAAATAGTGGACACAGAAAACACAAAATTTGATCAGAACATACATTTTAGTTCATAGGTAAGGGAAATTTAAAGCCTGTTTCATTAAAATGACATCTGTTATCCATTTAATAATCTAAAAACACTGCTTAAAATCTCTGGCAAGATTGAAGCTTTCTCTTTATCTATAGTTCCTGAAGATGCTATGGCTGTCTTGGAATAATAATAATTTCCTAGTCTTCTCTCTTCTTGTCAAACGCACACCCCCTTGTACCTCCAGTGTTCTGTATATTCAGTCAGAGTTTATTCTTTAGTCTAAATTCACGAGTGACATATTCAAGGTCACTCAGCTAGTGGCAGAGTTGGGAAGTGAACTCAGATTGTCCTTCTACGGTATGCATTCCCACACATTGGGTACCTAGAACTGACTGACAGGGTGACCTAATGCAGTCTTGACATGAGTAGTAGTATCACATCTCAGAAGGGGCCAGTAAGCCACAAGCCACAAGCAACAAGTTCCTAACATGTTGCTTCTTTGCCTCTATAACTAGGTCAAGAAGTCACTCTAGGAGCCCAGGAAATGAACTGGAGAACTCCCTTCTGCACACTCCAGGGATTTGAGTTGGCTAGGGAAGACTAAAGACTGAGTTATTTAGAATGCAGGGCTTGTTCCTGGTATCTCCTGAAAGGATACTAAGCTCCTTCTTTGTTCTCTCCACCAACAGTTTGGATGGTTTGTTATCCATATGAAATAAATATTTGAGTATATATGGTTACTTTCTAAGAGCTGTCAGAACTTAGACCTTGCATAAGTTTTCTGGAAATAATATACGCTTCACTTTTAAGATGTTCTCATTTGCCCAATTACTTGTTTCAGAAAATAATATATGAGCATGGGTCAAATGTATGGCAGTGATTGCTTTGCTTGAACATTGTCAGACTTTACCTAGGACCTCCTCTCTCGCCATGTTCCCGTCTCCTCTTCAGCTTGTTCCTCTTGAGATCTTTTGCTAGATGGCTGCCCATTGAGGCATTATCATGGCAGAGCAGATATCTGGTTTGCTTTAGCTGCTGAAGAAAAAAAAAGGCAAACTGGTGACTCAGCTTGCAAGACTCCAGTGCCTCTCTATTAGAGTTTTGTAGGTAACTATCAGAGTCTTCCTATTTTGGGGACCTATAACATGGTAAACATGTCCCCCAGTGCCTTGAGGCATAGCCCTGTACCCTCTTTCCCAGCCCTGACCTGACACTTAGCTGCTTTGTGATTCTAGAAGAATAACTGTATGATGCCTGAAGATGTGAAGAACTTTTACCTGATGACCAATGGCTTCCACATGACGTGGAGTGTGAAGCTGGATGGTGAGTCAGCCTCCTTGCTGTAGGGAAACATTTCCCTGGCTCAGAGATTAAATAGGACAACTCTGAGGGCCCTTTGACTTTTGAGTCTTTGAATCTGGTTGGTTTTCATGGGTGCTCCTCAAGTGCCATTTCCAGAAGCTGTGATTATGTCCCAGAACTAACAGATGCCATCATTGCTTCACCCACCATGAACCCCATGCCAGTCTAGCAGTTTGGAACTGGAAACTCAGTTTAGAGGCTTCCTGTAGGAATAGGGTAGAGAAAACCATTAATTACTACCTAAAAATTCCTAGCCACCTCAAACTTAAAGCCTCCGAGGACTCCATCTTTATCCTTTAATGTGTCTAGGACAAACAGTTGTGTGTGGATGTAGGAACTCACAAGTTTGTACATGTCAGATTGTAAGATACTATGTAGGCATGAAAGGCAGTGCTGAACATTTAGGTGAAGACTCCTGAAAACATTTAATAAGCTGGAAAACCCTGTCTAGCCACAGTGCCCATTCCTGGCAGATTCCCCAGCCCTTCCCCCTCCAGTCCTTTATTGTCTCTGACTCTAACCAGATCTGTTTTGGCCTTGGGAAGTACCCTGCATCTCCCCACTGCTGTTCCTAAAAATGCAGTGACTTCTGTTGCACTGCAAATCTACAGAGCAGACGTCTCCCCTTCATTGCCTCAGCCTTCTACCTACTCACCTGAGTTCCCTGTTTGGGTGATTTCCAAAGCCTTCCTGTCTATCTTGCACAGCTGGCCAGAGGGTACTTTTGTAGCCTACTGGTTAATATTGAACGTTAGCTTTTATCTTAGAATCATTTCCGTCTACGACTTAGAAACCATCCTTGCCACCAGCATCAGAACGCTCTTATATAGCATGGGCATGGCTTTTGGTGTCTGGAGCAACACAGAGGGGACATAGACTAAACCGACCGGCAGACTCTCCCTTGCTCACATCCTTGAAACAGGCTATCCCCTCCATAAGCCTGCTTCAGAGAATAAAAGTTTTATGAATGAGTCCCAGTTCATTATTGCAATACCTTATCTCATTTAATCTCCCCCAAGCCCAGTCTTCTTATCCCCATTACCATACCCTTTATTTACTGAACAGCCTAAGTCAGTGACAGAAAGGCAGCAGAGGCAGCTTCTGAAGTTTGCCTCTTTAGTGGTCATTTCTTCTTAGACATTCCGTGGTCTATACACCAGTTGTTTTATTGCTTTAAACCATTCCAGTGTTTTTCAGCAGTCAAATAAAGAAACATGCAGCCTTCCTAGTCCTTATTTAGACCCTAATCACAGAAGACTAGAATCAAGCAACAAGGCTGCCAGATTCTCAGCACTGAGTAAAGGAAAATGATAAAGGGAAGGAGGGGGGGGATTTTCTTTTATCATGAAAGCTTATAACAAGAAAAATAGAAGGGGTCCATTATATAATCAAAGCTATTACTCCTTCATAAAATATTTATGCAAAATACTTGCTAAACAAAGGAAAGAGGGAGCACAAACATTTAAAAACCCTTTACCCTTCAGCTGTCCCTAAGCCAAGCCCAGATTTCTCAGTTCTTTGTTGGTATTCCCTTTTAAAATTTTCTTCAACTCCACTCTAATACATACAATGGTTGCTCTTCATCACCCGTAGCCCCCAGTTCCTTTTTTGTATGAAAGTTTGGTACTTTGGAATATGCAGTGAGTGATCCTCTTATTCCTACCTTCCATCAGAGTCCTCAGCTATAGGGCCCAACAATACCTGGGCTTAGGTTATTCAAGAAGAATCTCATAACCATTGTAACTAGGCTGTTACTCTATGTAATTCTCCTTGTGCATGTTCCCCTAGAGCACATCATTCCACTGGGCAGCATGGCAATTAACAGCATCTCAAAACTGACTCAGCTCACCCAGTCTTCCATGTATTCACTTCCTAATGCACCCACTCTGGCAGACCTGGAGGACGATACACATGAAGGTAGGAAGAGATGCCGGGGTTGGCATCTTTGTTTTGTTTCCAGCATCTAGTTCAATGCCTGGCACATAGTAGGCACTTAATGAATCTTGGTGCATGAACGTTAAAGACTGAACTTTACTCAACATTTCAGTATCAAGAGGATTCAGTGAACACAGGCATCTAAATACGCTCCTTCCTCTCCATTCTTACCTCCAAGCTCTTTGTCACTTCTGAGTGAAATGGCTCATAAGTCAAATGGCTGCTAAAACCTAGGAGTAGCTGGGTATAAGTGAGGACTTATTCAGTCAGAGTTGTATTTGGTCGCATGTAACAGATGTACTTACAATGTTTAAATAGCAATTTATTTTTCTCATAACAAGACATCTGGAACTAGGTTGATGTAGCTGCTGGAGAAAGTCAGTGATAAAGTTTCCCTCTGGCATTGTGCTGCACCAGCCTGTGGATGTGGTTTTCATCCTTGTGGTTGAGGAATGTGAGCTATTCCTGTCAGGAAAAAAGATGAGTAAAAGGCAAAGGGCAGTATACCTGGCTGTTTGCAGAATCTCTTCCTTTTGATAAAGAAAACAATAGTTTTCTCAGCAGCACCTCCTAATAGCTATTGGAACAGTCAAATGGCAACCCAGGTTGCCAGGGATCTGAGAAGGTGAGTACTTTTAGTTGTGCAATGTGGCTTCCTTGAACAGAACTGGGCTTTCATTAAGAAAGAAAGGAAGAACAAATAGTGAATAGGCAACTAGTGTCTCCAATCCTAAGACCTTGGGGTTCACTAAGCCCTGGCAGAGAAAACTAATGTAAGGCTTTCTCCTCCAATTGGGTGAGCATTGAAGAATAGTACCAGCGGAGGTCGGGGGCAGAGGCTGGACAGCGACGGGCTCTGGGAAAAGCCTGTCACTCAAAGATCTGTGAAATCCCCAGGGATAGGAAAAAGGTCTCACTGTCTTTATATGTGTGTGGTGGGCTTCTCTAAAAGGCAAAGGAGTAGTCAAATAGGTAGGCTAAGTCTTCACTGTTCTTGAGGCTGGAAGAGAAGAGGTAGAGTAGATAACAGAGAGGCTTCATGGGATCACATTGTTCCACATACAAATGGGGGATAAAAACCACTTGGCCTTCCGACACCTGCTAGATTCATGCATTTTAAGACAGTGCAACAAGTATACCTAGGTCTCATTAAACCTAAATGGAAAAGCAGTGACTTTTCTCAGGGGACTCAGCAGTCAGAGAGATGATGATCAGGAAAAAATAGAATACACAATCAGCCGGGGTGCAGTGGCATGAGCCTGTATTCCTAGCTACTTGGGAGGCTGAGGCAAGAGGATCACTGGAGCCCAGGAGATTGAGGCTGTAGCACGCTATCATCACATCTGTGAATTGCCACTGATCACTGGAGCCCACAAGTTTGAGGCTGTAGCATGCTGTGATTATATCTGTTAATAGCTACCACACTCTAGCTTGGGCAAAATAGTGAGATTCCGTCACTGTTTCAAAAAAAAATACATACCCAGAGAAATAAAACTCATAGAGGACACAGATAAAAATCTAAATAAGAACAAGAATACTTAAAGAGATTTAAGACAACATAAAGACTTTCTGTGGGTAAAAACAAAGATTCTCAACTCAAACAATTGACTGCATGAAGAAGAGTATATATATATATTTTATTGAGACCCAAGTTAGCCTGAAAAATCAGGTACAAGATATATCTTAAAGCATAGATGAATAAATTTAGTAGAGGGGAATTATGAGGGAAAAGGTAGGAATTAGAGAAGTGGAAAATGGATTCAAGACACTTTCCACTAGAATTATAGGTGCTCTAAAAAGAAAAGGAATAGATAGAAAGGCAGTAAATACATACTAATAAAAGAAACCTCCCTGCAGATGGAAAAGGCTCACCTAGACCCAAGCTGAACAGGTGAGGAAACACAGACACCTATGCATATCCTGATGTGGAGAACATGACAAGCTTCTAGGCAAAAATAACAAATTACTTGTGAGGGAATAATAAGCAGACTGACATTAAATGTCCCATCTACAACAGTGGAAATTACAAGATAGAAGATAGTGAAAAAGCACGTACAGTTTTCTGAAAGGAAATAAGTAAAAATCAAGAGTCCTATATACACAATCCAAATATATCTCTCAGGTCATAAGAAGGATGTTAAAAACCGTAAATAGCCAAAAAACAAATGAAACCAAATGGATATTTCCGGATGCATATACACAAAGAAGAAAAGGAAATGTAGAATTAATGCACCTTCCATGAGAGAGAGTAGGTGTGTGTGTTTGTGTTTAAAAGTAAATCTTAATATCATAGAATGTGTTGTGTAATTTTTACATAAAAACTCTTGGAACATAGTACAAGAAATATTCTATAAAGTATTATACTGTCTCAGTTAAACCTAAAAGGTGAGTAGAGAGACCAGATGTAAGAGTGTTACAGGTTAAATTGTATCAAAATAAATTATGTTGAAGTCATAACCCAAAGTACCTGAGAATGCGACCTTATTTAGAAGTAAGGTCACTGCAGATTTAATTACTTAAGATGAGTAGTTACACTAGAGTAGGGTGAGTTCCTAATCCAGTATGTGTGGCACCCATCTAAAAGGAGGAAATTTGGACTCAGGGGCACACAGGAAGAATACCATTTGAAGAGGAAGGTAAAGGTTGGGGGTGATCCTTTTACAAGCCAGGGAATACCAAATATTACCAGCAGACCACCAGAAGCTAGGGGAGAGACATGGAACAGATTCTTCCCCACAGCAGGAAAGAACCAATTATAAAGATACCTGTCTCAGATTCTGACCTCCAGAACTGTGAGGCAATAACTGTTTGTTGTTTAAGCCACTTAATTTGTGATACGTTGTTACAGCAGCCCTAGCAAATTAATACAGAGGGTGTTCCAGAGGTCACAGTGGAGAATAGTAAAAAGACCAGACAAAACCAAAAGGCCAAAATCAAGGTATCAGCTGGGGTTGTGATCTTATCAGAGAAATAAGAGCCTCTTGCAATCTTATTGTGGTTGGCCGTTCTCCGTTTCTTACAGGTGTGCAAGTAAGTCCCTGTTTTACTCCTGGGTTTTGGCCAGGGTGTACTCTCACTACCTTTAGCTGCCCTCAGATTCTGGCCACATGACCCTCTTACAATGTAGCAGCTTATGTCTAAGTCAGGAGGGCAAATTTCTCTCCAGTGTACTACAGAGTTATTTCATGTAACAACCAAGGGAATGACTACCATCATATTCACAGGTTCCGATCACACTCAAGAGAAGGGGTATAAGGTATGTACACCAGGGGGGGGGCAGGAATGCTGGGAGCCATCTTAGAATTCTGTACATCACACTTGGTTAGGGAAATAATAGCACATTGTTTCTAAATAACAATAGAGTCATATGGATGTAATCATTGCAAGCAAAAACAACAGCAAAAAAGGAAGATAACCACCAAAGGAATGAAAACTACATTAAAATCTCCAGTGTAATAAGAGGAATATTGAATGATATGAGTAAAATTAAGAAAAAGGAAAAAGAAGAAATAACATGCATTAAGAAACATAACTTTAAGATAGAGGAAGAAAATAAAATAGATCGATTATTACATTAAATATGGGCCAGGGGAGAATCCTAGCACTTTGGGGGGCTGAAGTTGGATGATTGCTTGAGCCCAGGAGTTTGAGACTAGCCTGGGCAACATAGTGAGACCCTATCTCTGTAAAACAAAAAGATAGATTAAATGTAATAGGATTGAATCTCCCTTTTCAAAGACAAAGACTATCAGATTGATGAAGAGACTTCCTCTTCTGGTAATGGGAGCTAGGTAATTCAGAGCAGCCTTCCTGCTGAGGACAGCTGAAAAGCAGTACAGAACTAAAAAATCATCTTCCTAAAAGTATTAAAGAGCTAAGAAGACAATGAGGTATAATACCACATCAACATTCAGGAGGAGACACAAATCCAGGGAAGAGGCTCAACGTGTGGCATTGCTTTTGCCTAGGGTACACTGTGCTTTTCAAAAGATGCAGTGAAGCTGCTGAAAAGCTTAAAATTTGACTGATTTGTGAGACAGGGAGTAAAATGGAGTCCAGAGCCTACAAAAGGTGACATTATAAAATCATCTACCCTCTGGGTTGACACTGTGAAAAGCTGTACCCTAGGAGACAGGGTGAATGAAAAGTAACCATTCTTCATGTGGACTGAAGCTCAGTGTATCCCAGAAAATGTGTTAAATCCCAAAATTAGGGTAAATTGATCCCAGATTACTAATCTCCCAATAGGCCTTGCAGAAATAAAAATTGACTCTAAAATGCTCTAAAATTGTGGTAATGACTGCACAACTCCACAAATATATTAAAAACCATAGAATTACATGTTTTAAATGAGTGAAATGGTATGGTAGGTGAATTATATCTCAGAGCTTTTGTATAAAAAGAAAAGTTCACTCTGGAATGAGATAACATTATGCCAGACCTCGATTTGTTTTTATAAATAATTTTTCAAAAACTAATTTCTACTAAAAAATAGCACATGAGGACACACAACCCCATGAATGAGAACCAGCACAGGTAACAGGTACCAGATCAGCAGTGGTTACCAGAGGCTTGCGTGGGGAGGCTGGATGGGAAAGGGGGAAGCGTTGGTCAACAGGCACAGTTTCAGTGAGACAGGAGGAGTAAGTTCTGGTGATCTGTTGAACAGCATCGTGACTATAGCTAATACTGCATATTTCAAAATAACTAAAAGAAAAGATTTTAAATGTTTTCACCACAACAAAATGATAAATAATAGTGGTGGATGTGCTAATTAACCCGATTTGATCTTTCCACAATGCATACATGTGTTAAAATAGCACATTGTACTCCATCAATATATACAATTATTATTTGTCAATTAAGAATGAAACTTTAAGAAAATGTTAATTAAGGAGAAAAAGAGGGCCAGGTGTGGTGGCTCATGCCTGTAGTCCCAGCACTTTGAGAGGCCGAGGCGGGCAGATCATGAGGTCAGGAGATGAAGACTATCCTGGTCAACATGGTGAAACCCTGTCTCTACTAAAAATACACAAATTAGCTGGGCATGGTGGTGCACACCTGTAATCCCAGCTACTCGGGAAGCTGAGGCAGGAGAATCACTTGAACCCGGGAGGTGGAGGTTACAGTGAGCCGATATTGTGCCACTGCACTTCAGCCTGGCCACAGAGGAGATGCCATCTCAAAAAAAGAAAAAGAAAGAGATTCATTGATACTGCTAAGAGTGATATTATTAGATACAGAGTACAAAACGACATGCTTATATGCCCATGGAGGTAACACCAAACTAAAATTTCAGAGGGGAACTGAAAACAGTGATTGCAGATTTGGAAAAAAAAAAAAAAAATCAAATATTGACATTGTGTTTATAATATGGCAGAATCTCTTTTACCAAAGCAAGGCTTCTGCAGATAATACTCTACACTCTGGAAGAAGTTTAAAAACATGTGCCTTAAAGGACTGGAGAGTAGTCAGAAGCAGGCAGAAGCTGGAGTGCTGTCTACAGTTGGCAAAAGGGAGCCACATTGAGTTTTCTATTCTTACAACTTTTCACCTGAGGGCAGACCTCAGTCAACACCAGGCAGGACTGCTAAAACATACATATGGGAACATATCAACTGGACTTTTTATTTCATCCAAGATGGAGTAACAGAACAGATTTATCTACCCCCCTGGAGCAACAGTGACAAAGAACACAGACAAAATATATAAAACGGTGATTTTCAAGCATTGGCCATTAGGCAGCAAAGGACAGTGAGTCCTGAGAAATGGGAAACAAACAAGGTGAACCCTACGATTTCCCTAGAGAGAGATTCTATTCCACAGCATAAAGAGGGGAGACCCAGGCAGGACCCGTAGCACTCCCTGAGTTGAGAAGACAGCTGAAAGTCCAGATCAATCAAGACAGCTAGAGTTCACAGGACTGAGTAACAGATAGGCAAATGCCACGTAAAGGAAAAACCCCAGAGTTCTGCAGCGGGTGTCCCCCTCAACTATTTGGAGAGGAATTGATAAGCATATGCATGTCAAACTGTCCAAGGCCAGGGGGACAAAGCCACTCATGGTGGTTAGAAGAAACAATGCCCAGTACTCACACAGGACCAGGAACAGTGCCTGTTTCTGTCAGACAGGCTGAAACACCTCATGATTTGGACAGCAGTAGATAGAGTACTCAAAAGGATGGTGCCGCAGCAATGGAGAATAATTAGCCCTAAGTAAATACTGCCCTAGTCCTGCCTGACAGATCTAAAGAGGAGGGCCTAAAGTATCTGTTTCCAAGTAACTTAACTGTCAAAGAACAAAGCTCAAGAATATTTACAGAAATATAAAAATATCCAGCACTCAGCAATGCATATATAGTAATAGTTTCTATAACTATATTCTATGTATCAAAAAAAAAATAAGTACAGACATGGAAGGGGTGTGTGTGTGTGTGTGTGTGTGTTTATGTACATGTGTTTGTGTATATATAGAGAATATATATAGATCCCCAAATTATATATGTTTATATATATATGTTTTATATATATTTTATGTATATATATATATATGTTTTATATGGAGATATATTTATATCTCCATCCCAAATTTAACTTTTAGAGATGGAAACTAGTTTCTGAGAGGAAAAATGCAGTGGATTGGATTATTAGTGGCTAAGACATTGCAGAAGAAAAGACTAGAGAACTTAAAGACATAATAGAAGCTATCTAAAGTTACACAGAAAAAAAATCATTTATAACAAAAAGAGCATCAGTGACCTGAAGGACAACACATGGTATAATCTATGTGTAATTGAAGTATTTGAGAAGAGAGGTCAGGGGCCAGAAAATATTTGAAGAAATAATGGCTCAAAAGTTTACCAATTTCATGGTAACTATAAACCCACATATCCAATAAACTTAATAAACCAGGAACAAGAAATGCAAACGATACCGAGAAGCACCATAATCAGATAGCTCAAAATCAAAGATAAAGAGAAAATCATAAATGCAGCCAAAGGGAAAAGACAAATTACATAAAAAGGAACATAGATAACAGCATAATTCTCCTTAAAAGCAATTCAAGTGAGATAAAATACTCAAAGGAAAACATAGGCTAGTGCAGTGGTTCCTGCCTGTAATACCAGCACTTTAGGGGGCTGAGGCCAGAGGATCACTAGAGCCCAGGAGTTTGAGATCGGCCTAGGCAACATAGCAAAACTCCATCTCTACAAAAAAATTTTAAAATTACCTGGGTGTAGTGACCACGCTTGTGGTCCCAGCTCCTTGGGAGTCTGAGGCAGGAGGATTGCTTGAACCCAGGAGGTTGAGGCTATAATGAACCATGTTCACATGCTACTGCACTCCAGCCCAGGTGACAGAGTGGAGACCCTCAAAAAAAAAAAAAAAAAAATCAAATTAGAATTCTATACCCATTGAAAATGTCTTTCAAAAACAAAGGATTTCCAGTCTATCTTCCTGGATCTTAAAAAAGGCCTTTTTGAAAAGCAATCTGGCAACATCTATTCTATTGCAGGATATCTGTCCCATATAATGAAAACATCAGAATATAAGGGCATGTACAGAGAAGATTATTGTAGCATTCACAAGTAATGGTAGGCAAATGCCTATCAATAAAGGAATGTTGGAATAAATGAGGGTACTTCACTCCCACAGACTATGAAACCGTCATTTAAAAAGAATGAATTAGAGTTATGCCACATGACTTAAAGGGCTTCTCCATGGTATTGCACAGAAAGCAAGATTCAGATAATGTGTTTGCTATCCCACTTTTACAGAATAAACAATCTCAGGAAAGGACATGCAGTTATGTCAGCATCAAGCCATTCAGATTGCTCTGTGGTCCCATTCCCAAGAAGTTCAGTTTGCTTTCCTCATGCCTCCTTTTCCCAGATTCCCTGACATTGTCTGTTGCTGATAAGGAAACCCAGACAGAAGGCCTAGTCCATGAATGAGTTCAGGGCTTTAATTCAAATACAGAATTTATTTGAAAATACTACTTAAGTATATGTCTGAAATAAGGCTTTTTCCTTCTGTTTATTCAACCTAGCAAAGTTGGGTATGTAAGTATGTGTTTGAGTTGAGTTTGTTTGAACATTACCATTAACTTCTGGGTTTGCAGCCAGTGATGATGAGCCAGAGAAGCCTCACTTTGACTCTCGCAGTGTGATATTTGAGCTGGATTCATGCAATGGGAATGGGAAAGTTTGCCTTGTCTACAAAAGTGGGAAACCAGGTAAGAATTGTTTACAAGCATGGTCCTGTAGTTTGACTAGGGTCTTGTCTGACCTTGCTTGACAGCCATGGCTTAGGAGACACATACCTCCTTGGCCTGTTGAGATGCTCCAAGGTTTCTTTGTGTCCCAAACCCAGAAATGCCTTTGGTTCTCTCTGAGCATCTCGCTCTGTGCTAATTACTAGTCTTTTTATCCATCTTCATTTGTGAGTCATTGCAAAATAGTAGATGGGATTAGGGTAATATGGGAGTATAAACTAAAAGAAGTAGACATTTTGTTTATAGACTCCGACAGCAAGTTCATGCACTAGATAAGCATACAAAAGCGCATTATCTTTTATCTTTCATATTATACCTTTATATGCAGGCCAATTAACAGCAACAAAAACCTGAATTACTAGACCTCAAGACCCCAGATGGGAAATTAAAAGCCCCTCTGCCCTCAAGCAGCAGCTGCCACCTAGCCCCTAACAGCCCTTCAGACCCTAGCCTGGGGACTGTGAAACTACATAGCTGGACAATGTCAAGCCCTCTTCAGCTAGCTGTCTGGTAGGGGTGAGAGGGTACAGACACTGGGATTTACCTCTGGGGGGAAGGAGAAATCAGCTGGCTGGAGGAATTGTTGCAAAATAGTCTTGGAGCTGCATCTTGAACTGTGGGGTAGGAATTAGATACGGGGTGGGGAGGAGGATTTGGTGGAGTAAAAGAGGCAAAGGGGAATCCAAGCCAAGGGACAAATGGGCAAAAGCCAAGCCATGAGAAAGTACACCTGATTTGTGGGGGAATGACAATTCCAATTCAGTGGGCCACATGGTTCATGTTGGGGGATGAGGAGGGGATTAAGCCAGAAGGCCAGTTGCTCTCTCTCATGCAGAGCTTTGAAAGCCAAGCAAAGGAGTTTGTACATACTGTGGAAGACAGTGGGGGAGTCAATGAAGGTTGTTGAGTAGAATGGCAGGGATCATGACCACTAGCAGTTTTGTCAAAGAAAGAGACTGGATGGATAATGGAGGCCACTTAAGGAGATGTTTCAGCTATCTAGACAGCAGATGAAGTAGGACAGGCTTGAAGTAGTGAGAATGGAAAGTCAGAAACTGCGAGAGGCAGGACATCACACCACAGCATAGGCAAGACTCCCAGGAGTGAACTCGGCTAGTCTCCTTTGTGGTGGTTTTTCGTAGCACTTTTGGTTTTTCATGGCACTGATAGAGACCTCTTCAAAAAAAAACCCAAGCCATTCAGTGGTTTTCTGTCAGGAAAGCTGAGATCACAGTGTGCACACCCACTGAGGGAGGGGAGTGCTGATTCCACACATCAAAGGAGCAGCTGCCTAGATAGCCTGAATGTACTTCCATGGCCACTAGAAAATGAGACTAAGAGGGTTAGAAGTGGGGCAGAAGGGGAACTTTTACTTTATATTTTACGTTCTGTCTGTTGGGATTTTTTTTTCTAAACCACGAGTATAACCTTTTATAGTTAAAAAAACTGTTAAGCTATTCCTTGTCTTTTTTTCCCTTTGTCTTCCATTTCAGCATTAGCAGAAGACACTGAGATCTGGTTCCTGGACAGAGCATTATACTGGCATTTTCTCACAGACACCTTTACTGCCTATTACCGCCTGCTCATCACCCACCTGGGCCTGCCCCAGTGGCAATATGCCTTCACCAGCTATGGCATTAGCCCACAGGCCAAGGTAAGGGAGGAACACCTGCCATCGCAAACTATGGTTTATACCAAAATCTAAGGAAATGGTTACGTTGCAGGTTCCCAACTTCCCCATCTGACTCAGGAGATCTAGGGTGCGGCCCAGGAACCTACATGTTCAATAAGCAAGACAGGTGATTCCTCACTTTATACTCATCTAGTTAAGTGGTTCCCAAACTTGACTGATCCTCAGAATTAACTGGGGAGCTTTATTTTTAATTAAATTTTATTGGCTAGTTTATATCCGATGGGTTGTTCTGGGTGGGCAGTACATGCACCCAGGAAGAGTAAAAAGTCAGACTCTCACTCCCCTATTCTCCAAGTGTACTTCCCTAGAGGCAGCCGCTATTATGAGTTTCCTGTGTGCCCTTCCCAAGATACTCATTGCACATAAAGCATGCATGCACGTTCTTGTTGTTCCTTTTTCTAAATCACAAGTATAATGTCCTGTCCACATTATTCTGCATCTTGCTCTTTTCCCATAACACTCCATCTTGGAGCTTATTCTCTTCAGTGCATTTAGAGCACTTGTCCTCTTCAGTGGCTACAGAGTATTCCATTGTGTGAGTGTCCCTCATTTATATTACAGGTCTGGTCACCATTTCAGACATACAGATGCCAGGTATACAACCTGGTTTGAAAACATCAAGTGTAGCTGGAAAATCTTTTGACTAGAGTGAGCTCATCTGGGCTCTTTCATGGTGGTTTCTTGCAGCTCTAAATTAGCAGCAAGTTAGGAACTCAGCTCCAGCTCACCATACCATGTATGTATTCATCTAGTAGGCTTCATTTTCTTCAAATGTCACATAATTATAACAGTTATCTGGTCAACACTGGGAGGCAGCTGTGATTTAAAAGGTAAATAAATGTAGATGCCCTTTACCCTCAGCTGCCTAAAAAAACAGTAGGAAACAGAACACCAACAGATAGAGCACCCCTCAGCAGAGGCCCACACTGGCCCGTCTCCGACCTTTCCTGGGAGAACGGTGCTGCCAGAATCCACCTGATGGGGAGTAGCTGGTTTGAGGGCAGAACAATTAGACCCTGTCCTCTAGAGCTTTGGAATCTAGCAACCCAGTCTCAGGACTCACTAGATCAGAAGGAAACGTGCTCAGATTCTTAGTTCTCATATTGCATTTATCTTAAAGGTCATGAGACCCCACAAAGCAATGTGTGTATCTTACCAGAGGTTGATGGGATCTGTTATCACTTCCACTTAAAGGAAGAGCAAATAGATTTTTAGGTAGATTTTCATCAAAATGTACCCGCTTCCTGTTCCCAGCTGTCCTGCATCCCCCAAAAGAGCACACAGAATGACATTTCTTCTTTGAATTGTGACCTTCTCTCCCAATTCTGCCTTACAGCAATGGTTCAGCATGTATAAACCCATCACCTACAACACAAACCTCCTCACAGAAGACCGACTCCTTTGTGAATAAACTGGATCCCAGCAAAGTGTTTAAGAGCAAGAACAAGATCATAATCCCAAAAAGAAAGGGCCTGTGCAGCCTGCAGGTACCCAGAAAGGGTCCTCAGGACCCTCCGGTCCCTCTACTTCCTCCAATTCTAAATCCTCCTCTGGCTCTGGAAACCCCGTCCGGAAGTGAGCACCCCTCCCTCCAACTCCCCAGCAGCTCCAGAGTGGTGGTTTCTATGCACAGATGGCCCTTGGGGGGTGACCTCTAGTTCTGTGTGTGGAACCATAGGCCTCTTTCCAGCTGAATGACCAAAACATTAAGTTTTTTGGTCCCACTGACATTAGCCAGGAGTTGGAAGCTCCTAGTGAGGCCTCCCTCAGAGTCCTTCCTCATATCCTTCACAGCAGGTTGTGCTGTTCCCTGCCTTGGGAACCAGTGGGGGAATTTGGGTCTTATTTAAGTGGCCGAATAAGTCTGGTGGGTTCTTTCCTCTCCTTCAACACTCGCGCCTCAATCCCTTAGCACTGATTGGAGAAGTCCCCAAATAAACCACTGGTTTTGACCCATGAAGCATTAGAACTGCATTGTTCATTCAGGAGCCACTAGTCACATATGACCTTGTAAATTTTAATTAAATTATATGAAAAATTCATTTCCTCAATTGGATTAGCCACATTTCGAGTATTCATGCAGCTGGTAGATTCTGTATTAGCACAAAGATAATGAACATTTCCATCACCAAAGAAAGTTCTGTTGGACAGCACTACATGAGAATATTTTCATACTGCTCTTCCTCAGATAAATTAATTTTTGTTGTTAATGTTGATGTCCTAATTTGATGGATCATAATGTTCCATTAAACCTCTCAAATACAAAATTGCACGTTCTTTGTATTCCTTACCACAGATATCTTGCTCTGCTCATTTCTTTTGCAGCTTCCTATAAAGTTTGTCTTCCTCATCAGTTTCCAGTGAAGTTTCTTGCTTCCAGTTTGGTGTTATGATGTTTGTACGTGTACCGCAATGTGGTTAGGTTATTACACTTCAAGCATTATCCTCCTTATTAACTTTTTAAAGAAGAGGTGTACTTCTGCTATACTTCATTCTAACCATTTAAAAACAAAAAACTCCCAAACATTGCTTTGGGTGACTATTCATAAAGAGTTTTAATGATGCCAATCACTGCTAACAGAAGCTTTCCACCTGCTCTGCCTGCCTCTTCACAACTCTGAGTTGTCCAGCCTCACTTTGCCTGGTCCCTGGCCATCTTTGGGACAAGCAATCTCCTGCTTTGAACAGGGTGAGCTTCCAAGAGTTCCTTTGCAAGCAAGTTGCAATTCAGAAATCACTTTCCCATTGACATATAGGAGTACTGGACCTCTAGCCCACATTTGCTTAATATTTGACACAAGATAAATCTGACATTATCTACTACATTTAATGAAATTTTTACAGAGGAGGTCACTCAGATTTTCAATTAGGAATGCCTGTTTATTTCCTCCCTCTACAGCCCTGGCTGTGGGCAGAAGTAAGACCTTTACTCTACTTCCCAACAGGGAAAGTAGGGAGTCACCCACCTGGACTCAGTTTCCTTGGGTGGCTGCAGTTTTTGTCCTGAAGTCCCAGAGGTTAGAGAATGAAGAGTTCTGAGGAATGAGGTGCAGGGGCCTGTACCATCTGCACTCTTCAATCCCAGCTGGCTCACTCTCTTTCCTGACCGCTCTCTACCCCAGTGCTTGGCCAGGCTTCCTTCATTCGCACTGCGTCTGCCTACTAATCAACCCAGGGTTTCCCTCTTCCAAACCCACTGGGGAACTCAGAGCAGTCCACAGGATTCTCCACGTGCTCTTTTGCTCTGAAACATTTGTATTTTGATTGTTGACAATAGTGGTAGATATTCATGAAAAAGAGCCTTCGTTATTTCCTCCACCTACCACTTTCCATAGCCCCTAAGGAAAACCAAGGTGAAGAGTTAGCCTTCAAGGATGAGGGCAAGGGCTAACTGGCTGCTTCCCCATTTTTGTAATAGATCAAAGTCTTGAAATATCAGTGCTTGAACGTCTTTGGGAGCATAAACTGAGCTTCGTGTTAACAGCTCATTCATTTGCTTTAAAATAGCGACACCTCTTACCTTTGCAATCCCAAAACTAACCACTTACAAATTCAGTCTGGTCATTTAAACATTTGTGTGTGTGTGTTTTAACCATAACATGACTCTGTCACATATTCTCTAGGAGACATTTTGGCCCTTCTAATTTAATTGTGTAGGTTAGTACACTTCAAGCATTTATAAACGTGCAACAATTCATGGAGTGGCAGAAAAGAACAGAGAGAAACCAAGTTGTGGAGGACAATAGCTGGAGTTGAGTCTTCTGGAAGTATTTTTCTTGCCACAACTGATCAAAGGAAGAGCCAACAGTACCAGATGAAAGATTCTAGCATTAGGCTTCTCCAAGACAAGCAAGGTTAGAAGGGAGTTGAGAAGTTATGGCATCTTCCACTGCAGCAGATATCCTTTTTTTAGTACCTGGTGAGCCCCTGAATCACAGCATTTCTAAATCAGTCCTGGATTCCCCCACGTGAAGCAGCAGAGGAACTAGGAGGTCAATGGTGCTCCTCAAATCTGTGGCAACCAAGCGGGAGTTTTCAAAAGGCTATCAAAGGAAGTGGATTACGATAAGGAAAAGTTGAAGACCTGCCTCAGAAGGAGTGAGCAGTGAAAAGCAGGACTGACTCCACAAAATGCAGGATGCAGTACAAAATGAAGATGTGCAGCTTTTGTGCAAACATCATGAAAACACTACCTCTATAGGTACTAAAATGTCATTGTTTTCCTTTCTTCCATAGGCTCTTTCTCAACTTGTTATGGTGGTGTTTTTTAACTACTTAATGCTGTTGTAACTAAAAAATGTTGAATTCCTATCATGTATTTTACTGTTTATGTTTATATTGTGCAATTCCAGTTTTAAATGAAAATATGAGCATTTAACTCATGCAGAATAGCCCAAATTACACAGTTTGTATTTTATAGCTTGTGTTTACATACTGTATGCATATATATTTTGTTCTTATCACAGCAGGAGAAACACTGTACAAAAGTAGCTCAACTCTTACTGTTTCACTTCTTGGTATTTTCAGCATAAGTGGTTGGCTAACACAGGAATATAACATGAGTAAAAAAGGATATCATAGGGCTCCCTAGTCATTCATGTTTCTTAGAATGCCATTGCCTTCTGTGTTTGAAGCCAGTTGGGTTCGGATGGGAAGTGCAGCCTTTTGGGGCTCTCAGAATCCCCCCCACTTATTAGTCATAGATATAAGATGCTTACTTTGTACTCACTTTGAATCTCTTCGAGCTCTGACACATCATGAGTCCAACGGAGTTCTTTGCTCACAGGGCCTCATGAAGGCTACATATGAACGGGGCAGTAAGAAACATTGGATATAAGTTGCACATCTCCTCCTCTCATGTGTATATTCCATTGTCCCATCAGACTTCACTTACAGAACACAGGTTCAAAGATAAAATAGTGCCAGAAGAGCACTAAACTGAATGTGAGGCCCCTCTGAGTATGGGCCATCCGCCCATGGAGCTGGCCCTGGTGAAGGAGGAGGGGAGCACTTCTGGCAAAAGACCCAACAACAGGAGGTTGAGTGGGTTAAACTGGGAAAAAAAAAAACACCCATGAATTTTATGTTTTGAAACTAAAGCAATTAAAATGGGAATTGGCTGTATTATAAATCAACTGCTCAGGAAAAAGACAGTATGCTGGAGTCACAAAATGAGAATAAATGGCAGAATGTCTCATGATGCACTGATGTAGTCAAGATTGTACATAAAGTGCTACATCATCATGCTGCTTGCAGGGAAGTAACCAAGCCAAAGATAGGAATGAAAAGGGGCAGCTTGCACCCAATAATCCACAGAATCTAGCCCTTAAAGACTGACGTGCACCAATGCCACTAGAATCGTGGATAGAAGAGTACAGATCCCCCTCCAGACCTACTAAATCAAAATTGCCAGGAAAGATTCCAGCCATCAAGATTTTTAATCAACTGAAGTGGTGACAATGATGCTCACCAAGCCTGAAATTTGTTACTTAATGGGTCTGGGTGGTTTTGCTTTTATTGCATGGAGAATAATTCAAAATCTGTTTTTATTCCAGTAAAGCATATATAATGACTGGAATAGAAGGACCAAGGGAACTTTTTAGTTTCTCCATAAATGCACATATTTTTCTGAACCCTTTAGTATGGAGAATTTTTAACATTTACAAAGATAGAAGAACATAATGAATCCCCATATATCCATCATCCAGTTTCATCAATTATCAACTCATGACCAGGCATGCCTCGGGTATACCCATATTTACTCCTTCAATTTTAAGTCTATTCAATTTATCTATTGGCTTTTATGCTAAACTGCTTTATATTTTAGCAATTGCTCTGAAGATTATACTATATGTTAACTTTTTCTTTCCAGTAGCCACTCACAAAGTCCCTGGTAGCTATATTTATCTAGTAAACTCTGGCCCCTTTATTACAGTTGATTAGACACCAGGTGGGTTTCTAATCCAAGTTGACTGTGCTCTTACCCTTGAGATCTTGAGTTGAATTTCCCTATTTTCTTTTATTTTCTTTTCTTTTTTTTTTTTTTTTGAGACAGGGTCTCACTCTGTTTTCCAGGCTGGAATGCGGTGGCACAATCATGGCTCACTTCAGCCTTAACCTACTAGGCTCAAGCAATCCTCCCACCTCAATTTCTTGAGTACCTAGGACCAGAGGTGTGCACCACCTGGTTAATTTTTTTATTATTATTATTTATAGAGATGCAGTTTCCCTATGTTGTCCATACAGGTCTCAAATTCCTGGGCTCAAGCAATCCTCCCACCTCAGCCTCCCAAAGTGCTGGGATTAGAGGCATAAGCTACCACACCCAGCCAGATTTCCTTCTTTGGCTTAAGAAACCCAGACTGGATTCTGTTTTTCCAGCCATGCATTGTCTTGTTAACAGACATGGCCTCCATTATGGAGTTAATTGTGACCATTAAAAGAGCTAATATATAGTTGAGAACTCAGAAAAGTTGGCTCCTCTTTTGCTCCTTCTTTTATAATGTGATCCCAACCTTTGTTTCTAGCCATTGATTTTCTATATTACCTATCTGGCCTTGCTCTCCTGAACCACTCATTCTTTCCAAAATTCCAGCTTGTTCTCTTCCTGTGCCTTTACACCTAGAGTTTGCTCCTAAGGTCCAGCTCCAGTCCACCTCCACCTCAGAGGCCTCTGGGAAGCCCTAGGCTACAAGGAGAGCCCTCCTTTAGGTGAAGTGCTTCATGCCAATACCACTCAATTAACTTTTGATCACCTTGCCTGTGTCTTCTATGTCTTCAGTGTTGAGATGGTGTATTAATCCATTCTCACATTGCTGTAAAGAACTACCTAAAGCTGGGTAATTTATAAAGAAGAGAGGTTTAATTGATTTGAAGTTCTGCAGGCTGTATAAGAAGCACAGCTGGGGAGGCCACAGGAAACTTACAATCATGGCTGAAGGGGAAGGGGAAGCAGGCACATCTTACGTGGAGGGGAGGAGGAGGAAGAGAGTGAAGGGGGAGGTGCTACACACTATTAAGCAACCAGATCTCATGAGAACTCACTATCACTAGAATAGCAAGGCAGAAATTGCCCTCATGATTCAGTCACCTCCCCACCAGGCGCCTCCTTCAGCACTGGGGTTTACAATTCAACATGAGATTTGGGCAGCGACACAAATCCAGACCATATCAGACGGGGACTTCATGTTACTTTGGAAAATCCATTGCTACTTAGTATGGAACCCCATGAACCATTAATAAACCTAAAATCAGTTAATACATAATCTTGTGCTAAATCAAGAACTGCTTCATACTTCAGGATAGACCAATAGGAACAGATGACAAGCAAAATTGAGGAAAAAGTTAAAAAGCTGTTAATTTAAATGTTTATGCAAATTATGAAAAGACAGTCACTATTTTAAAGCCAGGATACCTTAGTTCAGCCCACAGACCACCCCCATCATAAAACTGTGCCATAATGGAAGATGTCAGCAATGTTCTAATGTCTTAGCTTCCAAACATTGTCTCCCAGACTGCCTCTTGCCACTTACGAGCCATGGCTCAAAACTCTTTTTCTGACAGTGTACCTTTGTGGCTTTGAAATGGGATTTTTATAATTTCATATCCTTATGTTCTCTGTAGTACTGGCACCCAGGCCTTGTCCAATACCATCCTTGATAAATGTAGCGAGCATTATGAAAGAAACCATCTATCTGGATGCTTTCAGTTTCCAACCAACTACATAGTCTCACATGGATAAAATCTTTTGTCAGCAGGATTCCCAGGTGATAAGGGTGAAATGCAGTAGTGAAAACCAGCTAGAGGGTAACACAGTGTCCCTCCACCACAAGAACTGAAATGCTGCTTTTTAAAGCATTACTGTAAGATGAATTTAGCTGTTAAAGATGTGTGTTCTGCCATGGTATGTATTATAATAACTGAGTTATACTCACAGGTCTGATGTGGACTCTGCCGAGGAGAGATTGCTTCTTCTAGGTGGGATATGTCAAGAGAGGAGAGTGTATATTTGATAGTATTGACTTCACATAGAATTCTCCTTTGTGGACAAGAATTCCCAAGACTCAGAACACAATGTAGGCAGGGGTGAACATAGTGTATTAGTCCATTTTCACGCTGCTGATAAAGGCATACCCAAGACTGGGTAATTTTTAAAGAAAAAGGTTTAATGGATTCACAGTTCCATGTGGCTGGGGAGGCCTCACAATCATGGTGGAAGGTGAAAGGCACATCTTACATTGTGGCAGGCAAAGAGAGAATGAGAGCCAAGCAAAAGGGGAAACCCCTTATAAAATAATCAGATCTTGTGAGACTTATTAACTACCACGAGAACAGTATGGGGAAAACCGCACCCTATGATTCAATTATCTCCCAACGGGTCCCTCCCACAACATATGGGAATTATGGGAGCTACAATTCAAGATGAGAATTGGGTAGGGACACAGCCAAACCATATCACATAGTTTCTTAGACATTGTTTCATGTTCTTGATGGAGGAAACTGCAGTCCAAAGCAATTTTGTACAAAACTAAATTTAACATAAAAACTTCCTGTGTATAAAATTAATAAACAGCAACAAAGTACATATAAAGGTATATTCTCTCAGACCTGCACTAATACATAGCCATAAACTAAACTAAAATTTTAAAATTCATTCCTCAATCTTCATCTACATTTCAAGTATTCAGTAATCACATATGTCTAGTGGCTACCATATTAGATAGTCATAGAAGAACATTTCCATGATCACAGAACGTTCCATTGGGGAGCCCTAGTTAAGAGCAAGCATGGCTTGTTTTATAATTTTCAGAATAATTCTGGTGAAAAGCTGTTTTATACTATGCTATACTCAACAAAGAAAAAGGATATTTACCCAATCTTAAGACCTTTTTACCTAAAACACAACATCCTTTTCTGCTTTACATATCACTTTTGCAGCCCGTGGCTCATAGGAAAAGCCAAAGATGAGTTAACCTGCTGCTATCCATTTTGGCTGCAGAGTAGGCTGTGCAGGTTCTGAGCTTTCCCCATTTGATAGTCAAAGACCCCAAGGCCACCCAGCGTTTCTAGGTCTCTGCACAGTCTCCAGTGTGGTAAGCTATGGGAAAGGAAGGAGGAGGTTCTAGGTCTTCAAGATTTTCTGCATCTTAAAGCAGCTCCTCTTCCTTGCCTTCTTAGGGAGCAGGAGGGCCTAGCTTTCGGATCATCCTCCTAGCCTCGGAAATAATTGTTCAAGAGATAACATTTCTCACACAAAGGATAAATGTTTGAGGGGATGGATACCCCATCTTCCATGATGTTATTATTACACATTGTATGTCTGTATCAAAACATCTCATGTGCCTCATAAATATATACACCTACTGCACACCCACAAACATTTAAAATTAAAAAAAAACATGCTCTGACATAACTGGTACTCCCATGAAGACCAATTAAGTTAAATTTTCTTCCACAGCATAAAGACTAGAAAAGAATATGTTGGAAACCAACTAGGGCAAGGACACAAATCCTGAGTAGAGTTCAGTGTAAAGGAGAAACTCCATCCCTCAAGCAAAAGCTTCAAGTGTGGAACACGCTAAGGACAAGACTAAACCTCCGGAAAAAGAGTTCACCTTTACTGAGGCCCCAGCTCACAGCTTTATACTTTTCGTCTTATTTTGAAAACGAGGCCATCTCATAGGATAGAGACAGCGATATGGATGGTACTGCGGGTTTGTCCTTAAGTTTGTCCTTAAGCTACCACAGGTCGAGTTCTAGATCCTGGCCACACAGGTTCTGGGACATGGTGTTGGGGCTCTAAAATGTATGTTTATTGAACAACTTAATGTTCATCAGAAAACTCAATTTTCCTTTGAAAATTAGATTCAATAGATGGCTGTGGCCTTAGTAAATATCTTCACAAATCATGTTTTTAGGCCATTAAAAAATGGTAAGCCATCTTCAATATAAGTTAGAAACAGAATTCAAGCACAAGACAAAATCAAAAATCTGTCTTATATTTGTTCACAAACAGAAGCCCACAGAGTTTAATTTAACCCAACAGCTAGTGAACTTATATGTATGTGTGTGTGTATACACACAGATTGATCGATCAATTGATCGATAGATACAGAAAGTTCTAAATTACCAGAACGCTTGCAATTTCAGGCAAGTTTTTCTTCCAAAGAGATAAATGTTATTTTTTCATATCACCTGCTACAGAGGGATAGCTAGCTGGATTAGAGCTCATTTCCTTCTATCGAGACCGCATTTCTGAGGATGGGTTGCATCTTCGTCAATGAGCTGCTTTATTCTTACGACATTCCTAATCGCATGCCTAATTATCCAAGCCAAGAAAGCCTCTGAATTTGACTGAATTGCTCTATTCTGTAGCCAGTTTACCACCTTGTGCTGTGTTCTGAGTTCCAGTAAAATCACCTTGTCTAAATAAGTGTATCATCAAGGATGCCTCTTTTAGGGACTGGATACATTGGCTACAATAAGTTTCTCAGGCAGCCAGCTCTTCCTGTGTAACTACCACATTTTTATTCAGTTCTGATTTGAAAACTGGGTTTTAAAAAATTATAATTATTCCCCTGGGCACATGACAAGTGTTTTTTGGAAAGGTAACTATATCTATTTCCTAGCCCATTGCCCTGCCTGAAAGTATCTGGCTGTTCCCCAGTGGGATCACCCTCCCCAAAGAGCAGCAAGGGCTTAAAAGCATTTTTAAGCAGATATTATTAGTAGTGGAGTCTCTCTTTGAAAAGAAAAAAAAAATTCTGGTTAGTTTTCTGAAAGAGAAAAAGCCAAGCCGTCTGCTTAGCTGGGCCAATTCAATAGCCCACATACTGCAGTGACCTCTCACATAGTCCAGGAAAACCACTATTGACACAGAGGAACACAAGGCCCTCTATTACCTTGTGCCTCATTTAATGTGCTACCCGTATAATGCTATGCATGCCTCTGGAATTTTTTTTTTTTTTTTTTTTTTTTGAGACAGAGTCTCACTCAGTCACCAGGCGCCAGGCTGGAGTGCAGTGGCGCGACCTTGGCTCACTGCAACCTCCGCCGCCCGGGTTCAAGCCATTCTCCTGCCTCAGCCTCCCGAGTAGCTGGGACTACAGGCGCGCGCCACCACGCCCAGCTAATTTTTTTGTATTTTTAGTAGAGACGGGGTTTCACCATGTTGACCAGGACGGTCTCGATCTCTTGACCTCGTGATCCGCCCGCCTCGGCCTCCCAAAGTGCTGGGATTACAGGCGTGAGCCACCGCGCCCGGCCGCCTCTGGAATATTTTTAAACTCTGAACTAAGATTCATTTATTTCTATTTCCACCTACACCAGATAACTTATAATATCAAAATGAATAGAAGAAAATCTGTTCACTGGAGACTGGCTGTCGAGTCTCTCTGATGGGAGCTGAGGAGTTGTGTGTGTCTCCACAGGCATGGAGGCTGGCCAGAACCAAAGAGCCTGTGGCATCGAGCCCCAGAGGCTGAGGCAGGAGAATCACTTGAACCCAGGAGTCGGAAGTTGCAGTGAGCCAAGATTGCACCATTGCCCTCCAGCCTGGGCAACAAGAATGAAGCTCCATCTCCAAAACAAAACAAATTTATTTTATCACATTTCTGGAGGCTAGCTGTTCAATTAATTTTATTGAGCCAAAATCAAGGTGTACAGCAGGCTGTGCTGTTCCTGCAGGCTCCAGGGCAGCACCTGTTCCTTACCTTTTACAGCTGTTCCTTGCCTTTTACAGCTTTTGGTGGCTGCCAGCATTTCATGGTTTGAGGCCATGTTACTCCAAACTTCGTGTCTGTCTTCATGTTGCCTTTGGTGTGTATCAAATCTCCCTCTGCCTTTTCTCTTATAAGGACACTCATGACTGGGTTTAGAGAATACCCAGATGATCCAGGACAATCCACATATATCAGGATCCTTAATTTAATCACACTTGCAAAGACCCTTCCTTAGAAGGTAACATTTCTAGGTTCCAGGGATTATGACCTTGTACTGTTAGATGGCCACCATTCAACCTATTACAGTGGTATTCGGTGATACACCATCAAACACAGAAATAGTGGATTTGGGAGACATGTACAATGTGGGAGGCCACTCACAGACCAGGAGCCTGGAAACTAAGTCTCCTACTCCTAGCCCCTGTTGTTCCCCCACTGCCTGCCCTTCCACCCACACTGCATTAACAATGCACTCCAAAGAAAATAAAACTAGGTCATTAGCCCTCCAAGGCCCTGTGCACCCTCCCCCACCATCCCCAGATCCTTACGTTATTTTTTAAACAGAAAGAAAAAAACCTTAATATTCCAAAGAAACCCAAATCCAGACAGCTTTAACAGAAAAGCGTTTGCCTGCCTTTTCTGGCAGTTTTGTAATTTCAATACATATTAAAACATAGGTGCTAAGACACAGGAGCAAGAACAGCTATGGTAATTACCAGGCAGGTGAGCAATAGCACCTTACAAGTGTAAGGTACTATTCACTTTCATGCTTCTTGAAGGTCTTTTAGAAAAATTTAACATCCTGAATTAAAAATTGCTCATAGAGGCTGTTAGAATGAGTGGCATCGAGAGAGAGGAAACAAGCAACAGGAAAACATCCTTCAGTTTCACAAAAAAATGAATGAACCACGAAGTTTAACAAAGCAGAATGATTTTTCTTATAGGCACTTCTAGGCCTTTTTGATGGATCTAGTCCCTCAGTGGATTTGAATAATCCAAGGGAAGAGAAGCAATCCAGAGCAGATGGTTCTAGAGCTCCCGGTACTTGCTGGCGTAACCTGACTGCCCCTTGACATTTGTGGACAGGGCTCTGGGTTCACCTCTGACCCACCATGTCTGTCCTGCCACTGAGCTGGCAGGCATTTCTGTGGGTGAAGAAAAAACAGAGAGGTGGCAAGAGCTGGCCTTTTATATCACTTGCGATGTTCCTCCCATATTGCTGGGGATTTTTCAAGTGTTCATTTCAATTCTAAATGTTTAGTGAGGGACTTGGTTGCCGCCACCTCCTGGCTTTCAGGGCAAGCAAGGAAGCGGCACAGATCTCAGGGCACACAGCATGAGGGCAGCTTTGCTCAAAAGTGTCCTAGTCGATCAGTTACTTGATAGTGATTAAAAACCAATTCTGTCATGGGGAATTATTATTGGTTTTGCAAAGTTCTCAAAAACACCATCTTCAGTCTCCAACTCCCACTCCATCCCCCACCAAAAAAAAATGAGAGAGAGAAAAAATACCCAGTGATGTCCGTTAGAATCATGGGGAAGGAGATGAGAAGATCTTTTAAACGTTCCAAAGTCCAGACCACACTTCACACCAATTAAACCACAATCTCTGGTGGAGGGACAGAAATATCAGTAGTTCTTAAAGCACCCAGGTGAATCTGATGTGTAGATTGGGCTGGGAACCACCACCCTATCTTATTCCCATACTACAGTGGGATTATTCAAGATGCTGGGCCCAATAAACGAGACCCCTTCTACTTAGCTGTAAGCAAGAAATTAGTTGACCTTGCTTGCTGCTTCTGAGAGCTTTTCGATCCCTAAAATGAAATTAAGATTAGGCTTATTCAATCACTTCCTTCTGAATGTGACCTTCCATTCTAAAGCAACAACTCAGCAGAATCCAAGGACCCCCCAGGAGGACATTGACATATCTGTTCACTGAACAGTGTGACAAAAATGCAGCTTCCTTTTGTCTGTGCATCATCTCATGTGATACAAATATTCCAAATCGGCATTCAGTGCCAAGCAATAGGCAAACACTCACAAACTATTAAATCATAAGTGGAATATTATTCCTGTTATTTAGAAGCATATTGAAAATGACTATTAATACCCTATATATTCTTTTCAATAAGGTGATTAAATAAACTCAACAGTCTATAGCATACAGACCCAACTCTTTCAAGTTCCAGGCTCTCCTGGGGTGCTCACATCCATCATGTACTATTTGACAAATGACTGCTTTGGCAAGCTCCCTGTCTCTGTAAGTGGGGTTAGAGCAGAGAGGGGAAGACAGACACAGAGGCCTATGAGGAAAATATATTATCTTTGGCTTTTTAGGCAATGCTACTGCACGTTGTCTATAAATCACATATCTCTAGATTCAGGAATGCGGAGTCACAGAGGTTTTACAAGTGGGACAAAGATGGAATTAGTGACCTGATGATTTTTCAACCCCTCGAAATACCTGCTGAAATGATTTACCTTTCCCTGTTTTCAGAGGCAGAGGTTCTTCATAGGGAACCATGCTACCCCAGGCCAAAGGGGTTCTGTGGAGGGTATGGCCACCACCTGGGCCTCAGCCCCCTCAGTATTGCTCTGCAGTTGCTGAGAGCCCCTCACGGTGCCTTCACCTCTGACCTCAGCTGTCGATGACCTGTGCTTGAGAACCATGTATAGTCATGCGCCACAGAACAGTGATTTGGTTCACAATAGAGCACATATATGCCAGTGGTCTCATATTATAATGGAAATTTTATATTTTATATAATGGAAATGAGAAATTCCTATCACCTAGTGACGTTGTAGCTGTCCTAACAGTGCATTGCATTACTCACGTGTTTGTGGTGATGCTGGTGTAAGCAAACCTATCATGCTGCCAGATGTATAAAAGTGCACAGTAATGTCCCAGACCTTCACATTCACTCACCAGTCACCTGCCCAGAGCAGCTTACAGTCCTGCAAGCTCCATTCATACTGCATGCCCTATAGAGGTGCACCTTTTTTTTTTAATCTTCAATATTGTATTTTTACTGTACCTTTTCTACGTTTAGGTATATTTAGAAACACAAATAGCAGTGTTACAACTGCCTACAGTATTCAGTCAGTAACATGCTGTATAGATTTGTGGCTTAGGAGCAACAGGCTCTATCATATAGCCTAGGGACATAATAGGCTATACCATCTAGGTTTGTGTAAGTATATTTATAATATTTGCACAATGATGAAATTGCCTAACGACACGTTTCTCAGAACATATCCCCATCATTAAGCGATGCATGACTATACTAAGCATGCGATTCTGAGGTTCCCCTGTACACAAGTCTTTAAATTTCCATTTTGTTTTGGTGATTTAGTACACTTGAGAAAACGATTTTTTTACATAAGAGGCCAGTGAGTGAGTTGTAGAATAGTTCAGATCTGTAAAATACTACTCTCATTTTTGCTTCCCCATCACAATGGGGCAAAAGAAACCTTATCATGGGTAAGGTGATAGATGTTAGATTAACAACAGCTAACACATCCTGCAACGAGGACCTAGGCCCAATTATAAAAGGAGTTCCAAAGAGCACGGTGTTGATGCTACTCACTCTATTAACAAAATACAGCCCAAAGGATCTGAAGGCCGTTCCAAGCAAGGGTGCTTCTGATGACACTGAGAAGAGTTCTGCCATTCTGAAGAGGTGAGCCTGTGGAACTGCTGCAGGTCCTGCTCCCAGGAGAATAAAGGTTTCTCAGGATGACATTAAACTCTATTTATTTAGTATTTGAAACATGGTGTACATTTATGTATTTGTATAAACATTTGGTACATCTAAAATCCACAACTGGTAAACAATCTGTGCTTTCTTTTGTGTACAAGTTTGGGGTTTACATCTGGATATTTCGGTGTTGTGGAGACTCAGTCTGTGAAGCTAATCAAATTGCCTCATATTACCGTAATAACTGTGAAGGAAGTGATTTGCTCCTTAAAGGGGCTGTTCCTTGCTCAGAAAAGGTGTCACACTTTTGAATTTGAACTAATAAACCAGTTGTGTCACGGAATCAAGACAAACACAGCTGACACGATGGAGTAGGTATGTGCAGGGGACTCCTGGAGATCCAAGTCAATGCGTAGCAGGCAACATAAGCTGCGCAGTGACACTGGGAATTGACTCTCCCTTTTCAAACCGTCGGATGTTAATGTCAAGTTTCCCCAACCCCACCTGGAGGGGTTTTGTCTGGCAAGAGCTTGCCTTCTGCTCAGCACACTCCTGGGGGTACCCACAAGTGTCACAGCTGCAACTCCGAGGTGCCAACCAAGCCCAGGGCTCTGGCTTCTTCTGGTGTCAGGCCGCTCTTCAGGGTTCTTCGCACTGCAGCGGTGGCCACAGGTCACAGCCAAAGAGATAAGAAGAAAAGGACGTATGAGCAGAAAGGCACAGGGCAGTCAAGACTCCAGTCCCCCCTTCTCCCCAGGGACTTCCAGAGAAGCCAGACGGTTCACACTCTGCACCCTCCTGCTCTTGCTGAATTGCCCTGCAGTCTGTCTGCCAGGGCAAAAAAAAGTTTGAGGCTACACAGGCTGTCCTAACGATGCCACAGGTGTTGACTTGGAGGGCTGAGAGTAGGGGTGGGGGCACTTATAAAGAGGAGAGAAAGGAGGAGAGGCTCACCCTCACAAGGCTTCTGAGAAGAGGGTGCAAACCGCAGAAGTGCAGAGAGCAGGAGAGACCTCAGCATCTGCCCAGTTTGAGGAGTGTATCAGAGCTAGGAAGGTGATTCCAGAGCAGAGGAAAATGCAAGCTCCACTAATACAAATGAGGTGAGGCAACCAATGTCCAGCGAGGGGGATCCACAAGACCCAGCAACTTCACAAACCCAAGGGAGGACCAACGATAGCTGGGGACATGCTCAAGAACCACGGCCCCACAGAGCAAGTTCATGAAGCCAGGGCAAGGGGCAGTAGTCAGGGTGAATCTCTCCATGAGTGCTATGGGTCTTAGCCTCAACTCACTAAAGGGCCCCTAGAGACAATAATTAAAATAACCAGAGCCTCCTCAAGGAATGGAGGCTAAGGAGCAAACTGCCAAACTTATTCTGGATGGAATTGGTGGCTGTTTTCTATGGAACACACGAGACTTAAGTACACTCAGCATTTAACTCAAAGAATCAAAATACAGACATCAAGTACGGATTTTTAGAAAGACATGGGATATGTGGTGAGGGCGCTCTTAAATCATGCCACTGCACACTAGCTTGGGCCTTAGAACCATCTATTTCCAAGCCTAGCTTTGGGCCTCAGAGTCATCTATCTGTAGCTGTTCTTGCACTAGCTTCCCCTTCCCCCACCCCCGGTCCCATGGCCTCCAGACTGAGTGTCTGGCTGAACCAGATGAAACGTTTGGCTCCTGAGTCTCAGCTGGAGACAGATTACATTCAACTGAGTAATAGAATTTGTTCTATGTGCCAGCAGTAAAAATACTAGTTTCTAATAACCTTTTATGTTCTTTAAACGCTCCTTAGAGTGTTTGTTAAAGAAAGAGAATTTTAACAGTAAACAAGATAAAATATCTCTCTTCACAAGAAAGACCTCTTGCTGAGAGTTCTTAACCAAGATACAAAATACTGCCTAAAGAAGTCCATGCTGGCCAGGTGCAGTAGCTCATGCCTGTATTCCCAGCACTTTGGGAGGCTGAGGCAGGTGGATCACTTGACATCAGCAGTTTCAGACCAACATGGTGAAACTCCATGTCTACTAAAAATACAAAAATTAGCTGGACGTGGTGGCATATGTCTGTATTCCCAGCTACTCAGAAGGCTGAGGCAGAGAATTGCTTGAACCTGGGAGATGGAGGTTGCAGTGAGCCGAGATTGTGCCACTGTGCGCCAGCCTGGGTGACAAAGCGAGACTCCGTCTCAAAAAAAAAAAAAAAAAAAATTAAAGAAAGAAAAGAAAAGAAAAAAGAAGTCCATGCTGCGCTAGCTAGGCATCTTAAGTTATCTTAAATTTCACCAGCCACAGAAGGTGGTGTGGACATGAGTCTACGAATCTTTGTGCATTTAGGTATATATTTTGGTCAAATGACTACAAAAGACCCCACAGACATTTTACCCATAAAGGTATTTAAAGATGCTTAACACTTCCGTTTGCACATTTGCTTTAGTTCAGCCTTATGGCTGGGAGGTCCCTGGCTCGGCCACCGTTCAAGACCGTCCATCACGCCTTCCTTCTTCTGAGTGGAGTCAAAATGGCAGGGCCAGATGTGCTCCCTGGGACATTCTTTTTTTTCACATAAAATCCTGTCCATTATATGCACAGGTTTCCCAAAATGGAAGGACATTCTACAAAATAACAAACCGGTACTTTTCAAAAGTATCAAGGTCACAAAATGCCCCCATAGATCAGAGGAGACTAAGCAGACGTGAGGGCTACATGCAAAATGGAATCCTGGGTAGGATCATGGAGCAAAAATAGGACCTTCATGGAAAAACTGCTGAAATCTGAATAAAGCCTACAGTTTGGTTAACAGTACTGTACCAATATGAATTTCCTGGTTTTGCTAAATTGTCCTAATATTTTTGCAACTTTTCTGCAAGTCTAAAATGTTTTTAGAACAAAAAGTTGAAGCAGTAAAACCCAGGACAACAACAAAAAGCAGACATTCCCAAACCTGTTCACTTAAATTCAACTTCCTGGACTCACCCCCAACACACTGAGCAAGAGTCTCTGGGAGAGGCCAGGCACTGCATTTGAACCTTCCCTGGGTGGTCAGATGGCCAGGTTTGGGGCCCCTGACTTAAATCACTGCCATCTGAGATGCAGGGAAAGGCGGGGTTTTCAGGACAGTGACAGTCTTTGCGGTGACAAGGCTGAAGTCTCCTAGTTCCATCTAACCCAAGATGAAGTTCACGCAGGCTGAGAGGGCACTCAGAAATACTCAGGGCATTAGGCACTTTCTGCCATCACTGATCTGGCTGTGGCTTCCTTGGCCTTGCAGAGCCCAGCCCACGCCCTCCTCCTGTACCTGTGGCTATATTAGCATCCAGTACTCCTGAAGACTGTTTTTGGCTTCTAGGTAGGATCGGAACAGAAAGCAGTCGGTTAAAATGCAAGCACCAACTGCTGCCTCCTGTGACTCATGCTGGGGGGTGGGCAAAGGGAGAGTTTGCCCTGAAAGGAAAAGTAAGTTCTCCTCATTGTTTTCTGGGAGAATGTACCTCAACTAAGGATAGACAGGAAAGGCAGCTCAGGAATCTACAGACTCAGAGTTTTCCACAATATTTTAAGTTATGGGCAGGACAAAACTGCCTTCCCCCTTCCCAGATTAAATCAATAGTGTCAGCGCTCTGCCTGGGGTATCTCAACAATACTAGCCAAGTGCTATGCTGACAGTGCAGGCTTTATGTGCACAGGCACAAGCATTCTGGGGGTAAAAAAAAGACTGGTGAAGATTGGTCTGGGCTACTAATTGTAGCAGGCCGGAGTGAGGTGGACGGTGTGGTGGGGAGTAAGGGGGGTGACGGGAGCAGACAGTTGGGTAGGGATGTGCACAACAGACCCTAAGCACCTTCAGGCAGCTACAGATTCCCACCAGCAGCTTGTCCCTTGGGCAGCAGTAAGACACAGCCTGAAAGGGAAGAAAGGTGGTGGGGAACTTGTCACAGATGCCTTGCTTAACCCCACAACCACCCTGGGAGGCTGGCACTACTGCCTTCATCGTACAAAAGATGACTGATACTCAGTAAGGCCAGGTCACCGACGTGAGACCCAGTCCCATCCCTGTTGCGTGCATGTGTGCATTCCTGAGTATGGAAATGGATTCCATTTGAACTTGGTAGCAGAAATGATGAAATACTGTAACATCCCATCGATCAGGTGCATGGCACCTTCCTGAGCACCACCATGGGAACCCTACGTCTCCCCCTCCAAAAGGCTCTCAGAGGCAGAAAAGACAGGTTCTTGGATTCGTCCTTTTACTGCCCCTCCATCCTTTTGAACCTGGTACTCAGACGGACACTGGGGGAGGACTTAAAGACCAGCCTTCTCTTTAATGTGCCAGTATCCCCTTGTTTGGGAGGGTGATTTGTCTAAAAGTGAAACAACCAGAGAGCCACGTAATGTAGTGAAATGCATCAAAACTGTTCCTGTATCTGTCTAACCCCGAGGCTTCCACCTGAGCCCTTTCCGACTTAGCACATTAGTGTCCTGGCCTCTAGCCTGGCCCTGCTCTGGAACAAGGGACACCCTCTAAAGGGCAGTGGATTTATGGAAGAGAGCTCGGTTCTCTGTTGGACTTGCTTTGTTTAGCTTCTTGTCCTGTGTCTTGTGCTCATGCGTAGGTGCCCTCAGCTGTCTTTACAGGAAGGGCCAGTCCATCTTTAATCAGCTCTAGAAATCATTTCCTAATAAAGATCCTTGGGTAGAATGTGGGGGGAGGACATGAGGTAAGCTGGATCGGCTGTTTCACGGGCTAGAGATCACCTGGACAATTGGAAACATTTTACTCAATGTGCCCCTGATTGGCACCAGCTGGGAGAGCGGTCGACCTGAGCCATGGGAACCTGTGAATTGATTATGACACCCTTGGCTATCCCAGTTGACTGCAAAATTCAGGCTTTGGTGGGACATTCGGTATGTGTGGGCCCAGTCACCAGCATCAAACGTGAAAGCAGATATTTAATTATCTCTGAGGATCCTCGAGTGGCTTGCCTTGTGGGCCATAAATTTCAAGGTTGTGGGATGGATTCTGTCTTCGTTTCCTGCAAGAGCAGAACTATTATTGTCTTAGCCAAATGAATTGTGGCCCAAATATGTTGGTTATTCATTTATCCACTTGCTTCATTGCCATCATTAAACAAATCAAATACAGCACTGTTTCACCATGAGGCCCAAACCACTAAACTTCACATTGATTTTGCAAATTGCTTTTTCTTGTTCCTTTAACCTCTGTGAAAAGCTGGAGTTTATCATCCCTTTATAAAAGAAATCAAAGTCTAACTTCCTCCTTCTTAAATTTCTGCTGATAGTGCCATTACTAATAAATTAAGCCTGTTACAGATAAACACATACATGCTGTGCTGTACTTGTTATAGTAACTGTGTCACAGAAAAAATGTGTTTGGCTAAATAAAAAGCATAGACGGCTGTTTTGCATAAAATCAAAATGGAAACGATACCACAGGAAATTATTTTATGTCAACCACAAAAACAGGCAAAACAATCTCTCTGGCCAGATTGAAGAGGAAAATTAATTATGACTGTGTTACTGTGCCCAGTGACATTATGAGTCTCTCTAAGAATTTGGATCTCGGTAGACCAGAGGATGGGGCCATGCAGATTGGAAGAGAAGCACGTGCTCTGGGCCTCCAGGGACCAGCCAGGCCAGTGTTCCATGCTGTCTCCTGTCTGAGGAGACAGCTTCCAACCCTTCCAACCCTCTGTCAGGGTGCCATGCCCCTGACGGGATGTCTCCAGCTTCACAACGTTGAAGGCTCCTAGTTTCATCTAACTCTCCAACCCTCGCCCTTGGCCCACCTCTTCATGGCTCTTCCCAGCTCCTCCCCATGGTGAGCTCTGCACTGAGGTTGCCCACGCCAGAAAAACCAGGAGTTAACTGGTGCGTGGTTCTTGCCATGTGGTGACCTTGAAGTCACTATTGGCCTCCTTGAACGAACTGAAAGGAGGCCAATAAAGGGCAGCTACTTACTCAGGAGGCTGAGGCAGGGGAATGGCTTGAACCCGGGAGGCATAGATTGCAATGAGCCGAGATCGCACCACCGCACTCCAGCCTGGCGACAGAGCGAGACTCCATCGCAAAAAAAAAGAAAAAGAGTGGTGGGGGGGGCAACTACTGAAGATAACCTACTTCAGACCTCAAAAACCTTTTGGAAGTTTCATTTAAAAAACTATTTAAGCAGATTTCCTATCACAAAAAAATGGGCCAATGATATGGACAAACCATACACAAAAGGAGAGATGCAAATGGCAATAGGCTCAACCTCCCTAGAGTGAAGGGAAATGTAAATTAAAACCACAGAAAATGTTATTGCACACCCTGCAGATAGGCAAAAATGGAAGCATTGCCTTGGCCTAGAGCAGCTGAGATGTAGCCCAGAGCATGAGTGCGGATTAGCCTCACCCCTTGGGAGAAGAGTTTCCATGTCTGGTCTCAAGCCCCAGTGCTGTTCATCTTACTATGAACATGAATCACCTGGGGATCTCATTAAATGCAGATTTGAATCAGTTGTCCTGGAAAGGGGGCCCATAAATCTGCAATTCCAACAAGCCTCCAGGAGATATTCATATTGTCTGGGGTCCAACTTTGAGTTGCAAGCCTCTAGCCAAGTTCTCTCACAAGTGTACCAGGAGATGAGCAAAGAATTCCTGACTGAGAATATAGCAAAATATCAGAAGAAAGCAATGTAAAGCCCTTAGATATTGATGTTGGAATCTACAAACATATTCTTGAAGATGTACAAGCCAGTCTCCCTGAACGATAGTTTTCCATTTAAAAAGTGAAATAAACGTAGTGGGGAGCAGAGAGGAAGGCATACAGTGAAGAGAGAGCTGACACCTAATGCCACTAATCCAAGGGGCAGGGACCCAGACCTCAAGGCCTCACCCCTGAGGTTCTGCAGTAGTGGGCATGGGTGCAGCCCAGATATCGGAATTGAAACATCTCTGCAGAACATTCTAATGTGCATCCAGGGTTGACAACCACAGCTCAAGAGCCTTGTTACTCACAGTGTGTTCCAAGGGCCAGAGGCATTAATTTCATCTAGGAGCATGTCAGAAACAGACTCTTGGTCCACCCATCTTACTGAATGAGAATCCCATTCCCCCCCTCCCCACCCCATCCCCATCTGTACCCCCACCCCCATCTTAACTGTTATTTTCCTTCCTGGGGGAAAAATTCTCATCAGCAACTGAAGCAGATCACAGGAAAGGAACAGGGGACTGCAGGAATGTGGTTAGTGTTCTGTACCCTGGAAACACACGTGTAAATGGGCCAAACAGAACCACTGGGTCCAACATACACAGGCCACACCCTGGTCACCTCCTCTGTGAATCTCAAGGGTGGATCAAGTTTGGGCTGTCTGAATTTGAGTTCTTACTTGACTCCCTGCCTACCTGGACTCAGCTCCTTTCACTTTTGGGAGAAAACAGGAGGGGAGCACCTGGCTTCATTTCCTTGTCACCAACCCTCATTCTCCGAGGCAAAGCCAGTGGAGACTACAGCAGCCTCTAGAGTGACCCAGTGGCCGGCTGATTGCTCTTCTGAAACACTTAAGGCCACAGCTCATGCAGGGAGATGTCAAAGGAGCCACAGGATCCTATTTCCCTACAGATCACTGTTCCTGAGAGGGTCAGACAGAGGCAACTCCACACCCACGAGTTGGGTGGGCAGGAGCAGGCAGTACGCTCAGACCAAATAGGAAAATCAGTCACTTTGATTTAGTTGAATCCTCCCTCTGGTGGGAAAAGGAAAAAATGGCCAACCTAGGCCACATTAAATATTTCAAGCATCCCAGTGACCATCAAATCACTTGCTACGCCTGGTTTTTGCCTTCAACATGCTCATGGGCAGCGATAAACCCAGGGTGAGGCCAGTCTTCAGTCCCGCAAGCGCCCCCTGGTGCTGGGTGTAGGGCAGAAACATGGCCTCCAGCAGAGCATCTTGGGCTGGACTTGACGATGGGTTCCACTAGTGCTCAGCCCTATATACCACAGACACTTTAGGGCCTTTCATACCTTCCTGGGAACAAAGTATGAATTGAGAGAGGCCTGGCCACCAATGGCAGATACATTGAACAGATGTGGCTGCAGCTTCCCTCTCCACAATGGCCAACGTTGATAGCCAACCCTAAAACCTTCTGTGGATGAGTGTAGGTGGCACTCTGAAAGCCACTGACAATCCAGTGGAGCCGAGTCTCCAACTTTCCCGGTTCACACAGAATGGGAACGCAGATCCCTGCAGGGGTGAGACTCACCCCTCCTTTAATGCACTCACAAGATTTCCGGTTGGCCCGGATCGTTCCCTCTCCCCTCGGCACCACTCGCTGACTGGGCACTTGGGTGGCCGACTTGACGATGCGGTCCATGATCTCATCAGCTGCGTCATCTGTGACATTGGGTGAGTCATCGGTTCCCATAGTCCAGGAACTAGTGGATCCTAAAAAATTAAACAGCCAGAGTGTACAACGTACTGAGAGAGAAGGAAAAGACAAAAGAAGATATGCAGCACTATTCCTCCAAGCAGCTGAGTTCTTTCAGCAACAGACCACAGGGAAGGCCAGAGTTACAGTCCCAGAGCTAGTGACAGATCCAGAGCACTAACCTGTCCCCACTGCAGGGAGCACTGCTGTAACTTGTGACTCTACCCTACAGGCTCTGAGAAACCCATATGCGAGGCACTTATTTCATAACACCCTGTAACACAGCTATGTTCTTGTCTCTCATTATTATTTAACTCTCCACCCCAGGTGTGTTGTCTTCACCTGCCAGGTCCTGTGATCACCTGAGGGCAGATGACCCAAGCCACACCCTGCTGCACAGCCATCAATATTCAGCGATGCACATCAGGTAATGTAGAGACCCACTGAGGGTCTTACTGAGTCCGCTCTCTATCAGTAATTGTATATGCCTAGCGAATGTCAACTGACCCTAATTTCTCGCTAAGTAGACAGCAATAGATTTTTACAATACACAGTTTATCTTTGAATTATCTAGCTTTTAAAAATTGTAACAGGATTGCCTTCTTTAAACAGGAAAGGGTCGTTAACCTAAATTTTTCTCTGGTACATTCATCTGTTCCCTCAACCACATTTTCTATAGTTTATAAATAACTACATGTTAAAACAAGTCAGAAGAAAGCATCACCAAAACATGGGTCCCAAGTACAGTCATCCCTTAGTATACAGAGGGATTGGTTCAGGACCCCCAAGTATACCCAAATCTCTGCATACTCAAGTTCCACAGGTGACCCTGTGGAAACAGTGTACATCCTGCAGATACTATTCTTGATCTGTATTGTTGAAAAACATCTGCATATAAGTAGATGTGCTCCATCAAATCCAGGTTGTCCAAAGGTCAACCACAATGTTAAACAGTTAGAAATTAATGCCAGTGTAATACATCCAGAACTCCATCTCTGTCATTGATTAGCTTCCTTGTGAAATCTCTTCTGCATGATGGTGAATATATGTTGCTACAAGAGGAGAGATGTACAAATGCTCAAGATGTTCACTTCTACTACCTGCACTTCATTTTATAGTAGATGCTCAACAACTTCAAAGACCTGTAGGTAAGAATTCTCAGCATCACTGCCTATGCACACAAGTACCCCCAGCCTGACTAAAAAGTACAACAGAGGCTAGGGAACTGCCAACTTTTCCCAACTTGAGGAAAAAGAATGTTAATAAACAGTTAAAATGTTTGAGTTCTCCCACACTGATTTCTTCCTAAAAGTTTTGGTGCTTAAAACCACCTGGCTGGTAATGAATGAACCAAGAAAAAATAGATATCAATGGAAATGATTGGGAACAGTGGATCACAGTTCAGTGGACTGTGATTTTCATTTATGTGTGTGTAGCTGAAATATTGCTAATAGTACTGTGCTCTATGGTAGTCATAATTTCTGACAGTAAAATTCATGGCTGAATTAAATATATAATATTTCACACTTTGTAAATGGAGAGCCAGGACTCCAGGTGCCCTATACCTGCGTGTGTGTAAAACCTGTGGCTGTGGAACAATGATGTTTTCAAATGGTAAGATTTTTGTTGGCCGGACGCCGTGGCTCACGCCTGTAATCTCAGCACCTTGAGAGGCCGAGGCGGGCAGGTCACTTGAGGTCAGGAGTTTGAGAACAGCCTGGCCAACACAATGAAACCTCATCTCTACCAAAAATACAAAAATTAGCCATGCATGTTGGGGTGCACCTGTAGCCCCAGCTATTTGGGAGGCTGAGGCAGGAGAATCTCTTGAGCCCGGGAGGCAGAGGTTGCAGTGAGCTGAGATCGTGCCACTGCACTTCAGCCTAGGCAACAAAGTGAGACTCTGATTTCTGTTATTGTTGATACAGTTTTTTAAAAATTTGTTTTGCTTAGCTTTTATTATTTTTTAAATGATAGCATGCCTACAGCATGGGCACATGCAAAATCAGTAAATTGTACTTTCTGTGCTTACACCCAAGGGAACTTGATCTACTTGCTCTTATTAGGCCAGTTTTATTCAGCATTTAAAAAACAGACTCTTTTCAAAAATAAACTGTTGAAATTGCTGCTGAATGTTTCTGCATTCTCAGTCAACATATTCTAATTGGAAGTAAAAGTCCTCATAATGCCACAGCTCTTAGACTGGGCCTCTGCAGACTCTCTGAACAACGAGCAGAGCAATCAACAGTGCAGTTGTGTTTTACCCAGCAATTTCCTGTTTTCCCTTTATCTACTGATTTATGATTCTCTATCTTAAAAGGCCAAACTACCTTCTAAAAACATACAAAGCTCAATAAATTGTCTTTGCTCATACTACATTCTTAAAGCACTGGGCCAGAAATGAAGGCATCTTCTAATCTTCCCTCTGAGATTACCTGTACTTTTCCATCTTACACAGCCCTAGGGATATTTTGTCAACGTGATGTGTCAGGAGATGCTTAAAGGAAACATCTTGCCATAGGTCCAAGATTGTCAAACTCAGTTTTATGATGACTTCATTTTCTCATGACTTCATTTCTGGTTCTACTTGACGTCCACTCCTCTTGGTTCACTGCCTGATTACCATTATTTCCATTCTTCCTAGTCATGTATGTATTCCTCTTCCTGGAACCCTTGTACCTACATTGCAGCCGTTAGAGTAATACTGCACACACATTTTACATACCCAAGGGACCACGTGTTAGTAAGTGTTAGCAAGACATTTGAGATAGGGTGGAGAGGATAAAGCATTCTAGACTGTAATAGCACAATATCACTTTACTTTTATTTTTTTTGAAACATGAAATCTGAGGCTTGAAAGAAAACACTGACATTTTTTTTCCCTTACAGAAATCTAATCTAAAGAAATAGTCTACAAGGAAAACACTTACGTCAAAATGGATAATCTACTGTTTTACTGTAAAAAAAGTTTGCTTTCATTTCTGAAAGATAATTTCCCTGAAGATAGACTTCTGTGGTTGAAGTTTTTTCTTTTGACAGTTTAAAGATATCATTCCTTTTTTTTTCTGACTTCTAGTTCTTTTTGAAAATTGAGTCATCATTATTACCACTACTCCATAGGAGGTACTCTATCTTTCTTCTCTGTTTTAAAGAGTTTATCTTTATCTTTGCTTTTATTAGCACTTGGTCTATGGTATGGTTCTCTTTGTACTTACTCTCTTGGATTTGCTACGTTTCTTAAATATGTGGGTTGATATCTACCATCAGTTTTGGTAAATTCTAGCCATCTCTTCAAATATCTTCAATCTCTTCAAATATTACTTCTGATCCATCTTTTTCCAGTACTCCAATTACACGTTAGACCATTCAACTGTGTCCCTCAGATCTTACATTTTGTTCTATTCTTTCCATTTTTTCTCACTATGCTTCTGTTTGTAAATTTTCTATTAACCTGTCTTTGAATTCCCTAATCATCTTTTGCTGTGACCAATCTCTGTTAAACCCATCCGATGGGTTTCTTATTTCAGATATTTTATTTTGTAGCTGTGGAATATCCATTTGATTCTTTTTTTATAGAGTCCAATTTGCTATTGAAATAATCTACCTTTTTAACCATTTGTCTTTTTCCCCTTTAGTTTTTATTTTAACATTTATAATAGTCATTTAAAGTCCTTGACTACAGATTTCAACACCTGCGGTCCCATTCTAATTCTATTCCCTTTCATATGCCAGAAAAGATGACCACATGTTGTACAAATCAGCAACATCTTTTCTCGCCATCCACTGTGCCCGGCCCAAGTCCTATTCTAAAAGGTAAACACCAAGGTCCAACATTAAGATAGAAGAAAAGAGAACTAGAGACAGTACACTGTAGCCATATGAAGTGAGAAAACCAGTCAGTAATTTAGTAAAAAAGACCAAAGTGCCAATCTGCTTGGGAATCCCACAGAAACCCTAGGGTTCTGGAGCACAGCCCGCAGGTCCCTTTGAGGTCCTCCCTGGATAGTAGTTTGTGGCTCTTTGGTTCATAGGAAACTACAAGCAGCCATATGCATTATGTGGTAATAACCCATCTTCTTCTCAAGAAAACTCAGAGACGCATTTATTTTCTCCATTATGTTGAAGTTATCATTACTACCATTATTTCTGTATATTTAAGAATGTTGGCAACAGCAAAATTCCAAAAAGCACTAGCGAGCAAAGGCTATTAGAAGTCGCTGAAGGGCCTCCTCAGGTTTCTCCAGACTGCAGCCCTCCAGATTCTAGCTGCCTTTCTGCCTGCAGGTTCACTAGAGCCTATGAAAATGCCTGGTGGGTGCTATATTCACTCATTCACTCATTATTGCATTTCTGTGATGTGTATGGCAACCCATAAACCAGCTTACCTGGCATGCCATTTTACTTGCTCCCCCAGCATAATTCCTACTAGCACCCCCTTTCACACTCCAAAGCATCCCAGCTTGGACAAGATTAGACGGTTTCTCTAGCTACACGTGTGCTGAGCAAATACGGAGAGAAGAAAGCCTGTCTCCAGCAGTTGATTATCCTTAAAGCTCACCATGTTTAGTAGGTCAACTGGGGTCTCTGGAGTGCATGGAAAAGATAGAGCAGCCTGGTGATCGGGACAGTGCCTGGAGGATGAGGTTTTTGGAGGTGAATGGGAATGGGGCAGGCAGAGGAGTGGGCATCCTGAACTAAGGGAGCAGCATGAGAACAGCGGGGACTCTGGGATGCACAGGGTGCTTGAGAAATTTGGTGGTGACCCTGCAGGATGAGGGAAAGCCAAGCTTGGGGAGATAAGACAGCACCTGACTACAGGGGGCCTCTAAGAACTGTGTGAATGGTGTGGCCTTCAACCTGCAGGCAGAGAGGAAAGCTAGGAGGGTAAACAGGTTATCAGGCCAGACAGGGAAACACGAGGAAACATTCACAGATGTAAAATGCATCTTAATCCTTTCAAATGATAAAAGCAAATCTGGAAACTCAAACCTGTCTGCCATTTTGAAGTTTCAGTTTTGTCTCTCCCTGAGGATGCAAAGAAGGGACAAAGGGGTTGTGCTTTATGCTGAGGCTGGCAACCTTGTCCTGTGCAGTAGGTGTTTTAGGCTCTGTGGGTCCCACAGTGTCTGTCACAGTGACTCAATTCTGCCAAAGCAGCCACAGCCAATACACAAATGGGTAAGTATGACTGTGTCCCAACAACACTTTATTTCTAAAAGCAAGGGGAAGACTGGGTTTGGCTTGCAGGCTGCAGTCTGCCCACCCCCGCTCTCCTGCAGGAGGCCATCCCCTGTAAGGATTCCCTCTATGTAAACTGAGGTACTCTCATGGGAGTGCTTGTTTTTGAGACAAAGTTGTTGAAGGTGGGTCACGAAGATGCTAATGAAGGAAGGCGTGTGGTTAGGTTGGCACTGGAATTCCTGGGGAGCTGAGGGCTGGTCACAGCCGCGGACTGCAGCCTGCGATAGGGACTGGACCCCCCTGGAGTGACCAACTTGAGAAGACAAGACGAGCCTGCATAGCCAGGAGTTACCTCGGCTTGCTCGGCTGCGTGTACGGATGCCCAGCGTGGGGGTGGCGTCCTCCACAGAGGGGGGATGAAGTTTTCAGCACAGCCTTCATGTTCTCGTGCTCAGCCGCATCCTCTGCATAGCTCAGACCCTGTGGCTGGCTCGGGGTTGCTGGAGAACTGCTGGAAAACTTGCCGGACTGCAAAACCAAGGGACAGTTAGCAGGTGAGGGAGACTCCCCAAAAAGCCAACTCAAGCTTCTAAAACCCGTGGTTAAGGAAAACCTCCTCTCCTCTTTCTTGTTTTGTTTGCAGTGCTGCAAACAAAATTCATTATGGAAGTCACTGAGGTTGTTAACTAATGACAAAACATCTGTGCCTACAGGAAGATCTAATATGAGACAGAAAAGTCCCTGGCCCAGAAGGACCACCACCCACTCATCCATTGTAGCGGGTCTCTCTCACTCACACAGATCCCCTCAAAGGTTGGCTGCCAGGAGCAACTGGCATTGGCTCTGGGAAGAGCTAAAGCCAGATGCGTTTCTAACACCAAAGCCCTGATATGAGAATTGAAATGAAATATCCTTGTCAACCAAGCATATTGAGCTTTATTTTTTTACTTAGTGTCAGGAAGCAGTTACATTTTTCTTAAATGTCACTGACGATGGTAGAATCACAGAAGTGGGATTCAATCACAGAATCCCAGTATGTTAAGAGTTGGGAAGAATTCTTCCAGACCTAGTCCCACCTTGCTTTTATGAAAAAGGAAACTGAGGCCCTCCAAGAATATGTGGCTTGTCAAGGGCCCCAAAAGAATTAGTGTCAGGGCCCAGAACAGAACAAGACACAGGAATTCATGCTGATTTTCTCTAACTGAACAAAAAGTCAGGACATAGATATTTTAAAAGAAGTATGCTGGAATGCCATATGTACACAGTGCCAGACATCTGGATGAAGAACTAAAAGTCAGATGAACATTTGCAAAGAACAGCTCCATAGATTGCTGGCTTCCTTTTTCACCGGTGTCTTAGCCACAGCAACAGGGTTGGGGACACATCTGTGGCTTGTAACATCCACACGGCTCTCTCTTCATTTTCCAGGGCCAATTAGCCCCCCTTGGTCTCTGGTTCTCGCTCCTGCATCCAGGGTGTGGGGAGGAGCCCCTGCCATCCAACACTGCATGCTCATTGGCCCACGGGAGCCATTAACACTAGCAGAGGAAATGGGCACACATCAGAGGCTGCCTACTGGCTGGGGACAGAGGCTCTAGCCTGGCCCTTGGCCACTGCCCTTCTTCCTCTTTGATTTGAGGACTCTTCATGTGGTTATTCCAGAATCCAGTTCTCATATTTAAGTTGCCAAAGGAAAATTCCTTGTCCACTTTTCCAGCAGCAGGGAGAGACCTGCTAAACCTGCCACTTGTGACATGGTTACTGATTAGCTGGGCTCAGGGACAGCTTGGAAAATGCATTTAACCCTTCGGTCCCTGGCACACGTGGCATGATGAGAGCCCCTGTCGGGTGGTTAGTGATCACACGAAAACCAACCAGAAAATGTCCATGCATTGTTTAAAGCACTGAACGGTGCTAACACTTCATGCTGATTATGTTAGGTTAGACCAGAGCATACACGAGGCGGTCAATGTGGCATTCTTCATGTTCATAAACAGTCATACCTCAACTTCCTCCTCGTCATCAGTCTACCCGACAGGACAGGACAGGACGGGACAGGACAGAACGGAAAAGACAGAAGGGATTCTTAGAAGGCACAAAAGTCAGCAAAGAGATAATCTCAATGTCACATAAAATTCCAAGTAAATAAATTGGTCACCACAACCAGGACATATCCTCTTGGGAGCCGCCAGTCCCCACCCTCCTGTCCTCATCTGGACACTCCTTGGGTGAACTCCAAGATCACCCATGACCAGAGTCAGGAAGGACTCACGGGGCCCTGGGCCAATCTTCTGGGGCTGGCCCTGAAGTTAACAGTCAGCTTACGCAATTCCCTGACCACCACAGACCTCATTCACAGTTCTGCATCCTGCTGGGAGTGTCCTGCTCTGGGTCTCATATGGCTTGGGTGGCCACATCCTTATGGACCCATCACTGCCCGACAGTCACCAAGGCCTCTCTAAGTGGACTGGCTTCCGTTTGCTTGGCTCTGCCCGTCAGCCGCCAGCCCTCCCATCCCACCCGGAGCACAGGATCCCTCCCTGCCCAGGCTCCCGGTTCTGGGCTACCGCTATTCCTTCCACATGCAGGCCAGCCAGGACAAGCGGGACAAGTACTCCAGAGCCTGTTCACACTACTGTCTCCTCGGGAGCATGACATTAACTTTTGTTTCAACATCTCACCTGTTTCTCATGGTGGCCACCTGAACTGACTCTCTGTACTTTTAATTACTTTAGCACTAGATACACGTCTTTAAGTGACTTTAAACAAAACATCCCTTTTTAAAATAGAGTGAAAAGTCATGTCAATCTCTTGATTGTAAATTAAACACATCTTCAATTTAGGAGTGTCCATGAGGTTACAGGGCCAGGCCAGCAGATCAGATTAAAGTGTTTTGGGAATTGACTATACTTTTGGAAATTAAAATGACACTCTGCTTCCAGTTCATCACATTCCACACTGCCTCGCCCAAATGGCATTGTGTCAAGAGACAACAGTCCTGTTCCATTACTCTCTTCTTTAAAAAAAAAAAAAACATACAGTTTATTTATATAACCTGGATGGTTGGGATTTCTTTTCTTTTTTTTTTTTTTTTGAGACGGAGTCTCGATCTGTTGCCAGGCACCAGGCTGGAATGCAGTGGCACAATCTCGGCTCACTGCAACCTTTGCCTCCCGGGTTCAAGCAGTTCTCCTGCCTCAGCCTCCCGAGTAGCTGGGACTACAGGCGCACGCCACCACGCCTGGCTAATTTTTGTATTTTTAGTAGAGACGGGATTTTACCATGTTGGCCAGGATGGTCTCGATCTCTTGACCTTGTGATCCACCCACCTCGGCCTCCCAAAGTGCTGGGATTACAGGCGTGAGCCACCACGCCTGGCCGGTTGGGACTTTTTTCCAGCAATTCGGCCATGTCTAAGGTGCTACATATACAAAATCTTGGCCCTCTCAACATCCCTAAAATTAATAATCATTCTTTTTCTAGAGGAGAGGCAGCTGGGGTTGAGCGAGGCTAAGGGTATCACCGAGGATTACCACTGCCCTCCAACGTGGGAGCCCTGGGGGGACCAGCCTGGGTTCTCACAGCCCACATCAGGATTGTGATGACCGCAGGAAGGCTGTGGTTGCCTCGTGTTGCCTTGTCTGTGTCACCATTTGCTCTAGGACCAGCTTTGTAGACAGGATGAGGAATTAGTTGCTCACTGATCATATCCTGGGGGGGACCCCTGGATGATAAGAAAGCAAGCCTTCTGAATACCCAGAAACAGGGGAAGAAGAGGGATAGGAACTCAAGAGCTGGTGCGTGGGGTCTGCAGATTTTACCCTCACACCTCTTATCTCTAAATGCTACCACTTGCATCCTCATTTTATTCCGCAGGTACATTCAAGGTGACTTACTACAAACAGTTTTCTCTAAAATTTCTTCTAGCTCCAATGTTCAGGAGGTCCAAGATTCTAAGTCTGTTGTCTGGCTTTGTTTTCAGTGATTTAAGTTGTGTAGATGCCATTTTTTAACCAGCTTGTGATGTCCATGGGATATAAGCTTGTCTTTCTTTATACTCACATCTTCCACTGCTGGGCGCACAGTAAGCCCTTAATAACTGAGAGCTGGAAAAATCCAAGGCTGTATACTTCTCCTTAAGGGACAATATCCTAATCTTCCAGCAGAGGGCAATCTTTTCACATAAATGATGCCACCTTGGCCATTAAAAACACGGACTAGACTGAGAATGAAGCCTGACCAAGCCTGTACTAACCAGATTTTAATGGGAATTTAAATATTTTTGAATCAAACTCTAGAAACATTCACCTCTGTTTATGATTGGGAAAGCCAAATGTTTTCAGAGAAAGACAGAATTTAAAAATTAGAGGGATCTGTAAAAAAAATCTCAAGAATTTAGCAAGAAATTTTGACATGTCCACACAACTACAAGCATATTGGGCTCGATTTTTCACCCTCCAATGTGTCTTACAGTCTCAAAAATAAGCAATCTCTTTTTCAGGCTTTCCAAAAATAATACGGTGAATAAAATGTGGGCCACAGCTTGCCTAACATGCTTCCTGAGTTGCTGTCCTACTGAAGGATCCTACTGAAGGCGAAGGATCCTACTGAACTCAAATTTCAGGAGAGGAGACAGAAGACTCTTGGCTGATGGCACTGCAATTCAGAACTGCTTGGGTAGGGGGTAGAGCTGTGGGAAGGGCTCCTTCTGCAGAAAAGTGACCTGAGCACTTCCTAAAGGTTCAGAAAATTCCAAGAAAACAAGGAACTTACGCAAAGGTGGATGTTAAGAGAAATGATTAGCCCACGTTTCTTAAAATTACAACAAAATTGGTAATTTAATGCATCTGGCTTTCCCTGTAAAGTCATACCCTCAGGAATGTGGACTTCTAGAGAGCAGTAACCAAGTGTCCTCTGCTTGGCCTGCTACATACACACATATCTGTGCACATAGGGCAGCCTCAATAAGGTCTTCCTAATTGGTTTTCTTCCTCACCACAAAAAATCTGCCTGACTAGGGTTCAGTTGAAGCATGTAACTGCCCAGATGATGGCACGCCCTGTGGCTTTATCCTTTTCTCATTCCATTCCCTCTGGCAGCATTATATATTGCCAGAAGTCAGTGTGCTACTCAAATACATGCACAGATGGGAGAAATCCATCGGCACCAATCCAAACCATGAAAAAAACTCATAGAGTCCTTCAACAGGTTCCAAACATGACCTGTCAATATAAAAAAAGATGACTTTATCATCACTGAGTCTGTTCAAGAAAGAATAGTGACTAAAGGAGGATTCCCCAGAAAATTGCAGCCTTTTGCCTGGAACTGACCTTACAGTAACAGATGAGGTAAGTGAGATACCAGCCCGGGTTTTATGTTTCACAAAGGTACGTTAAGAAAAAGGAAACTGCACTATGTATCTCTGTTGGTCTCTGGCATCTTCATGCATCCCTTCATCCTCCACGTTATTGAACATCTGTCATCTGAATATCCACTGCCCCCCCAAGACCTGGGTGGGCTTGGGGCTGAGACAGGAGAAATGGGGAAAGAGCCCCAAAGCAGGGGCGACATGCAAGTGTGAGGGGCTCCCCCAAGGTGCTCTAGGGAAACTCTTACTGATTCACTGTCCTCTGGGATCTCTTTCCACCCTGATGCCCTGTGATTCAAGGGACAGCCGAGAAGCCATTAGATTATATCTCTCAGCAATCATATCAGTTTATTCAGATGCCCAAAATGGGTGGTCCATGTGTCAACTGACTGGTTATGTAGAACCATTATGATGACTAAAATACTGAATCAATTCCCCAATCAGTACATCTGTCTTTCTGTGATAAGTGGCATTATCTTTTATATTTTTCTTGTCTTCTTCCAACTTTACCCACATCACAGAGGACAAAAATAGAATCAAACATTTAATGTCATCAGCCACATACAACACACCAAAATGGGTTCCATGTTCCTCTTCTAGCCATACGTTCTTAACTTTACATCACCTAGGTCCTTGTTTGTTACATGGCAGATTTTCACAGAAATGGCAGAGGAGTACTTTAGAACTTTTTTAAAAAAGGGATTTTTTTTTCAATAGTCAAAAAAAAGCACAGCTTCTTAACTGTGGGGAGGATTTCTGATTGATCTTTTTAAAAATGAATGACATAGGAGAGGGGCTGTGTGAAACTTACATCGGTGATCATCTTCCCTCTGGTCTTATTTCTTTCTCTGTGGTTGGCCCGTTTCTGTTTCTGCTGCAAAACCCTTTCCCTGGTTGTGCGATACTCTAGTGCAAATTCACTAATGATCCTGCAGAATTTGTTTATGTTCACTTCCCGAATTGCGTAAGGTGGATGACCCATAAAGAGTAAAAAGGAGTGGAATCTGCAAGGGAAAAACAGTAACGGCAATGACTTCAGTTTTACGGAACAAAAATTACTTGTCTAAAATCTCTCAGTAAGGAACCAATGTCAGAAAAAATAAAGAATAATAATAGTAAAGAAATCCATAAGCCACACACTCAGTCAGAAGACACTGTCTGTCATTCCTGGGGCTTTGAATTTCAAGAGTCTTCTCCAGTGAAAATGCAGACAGAAGTTCAACTCACTTTCCCACTGATGGAGGTGGTATCTAGGAGGTAGGACTTCAGCAGATTACTTTTTCATTTTGCTTATCTGTGTTTTAACATTTTTCTAAAATGGATATGTAAAACTTTTGTAAGAAAAATGTCAAAGTAGTATTTTAGAAAAATATTGCATCATTTTTAGATTATATGAGAATTGAGTAGGAATAAAGAAATGTGGCTTAGAAATTTTTTTGAATGAATACTTAAAATAGATATGAACATATTATGAATGGCACGTTAATCTATAGTTTGTAAATAGATGCCGTTTTCTGAGTAAATATTTCGAAACATTTTCTTGCAATATTACATATAATCTTACTTTAATTAGGAAACACCAAATAAGCAGAAAATAAATTTATTTTACCTATTTAATTTCTAAATAAAAATTATTAGACATTATTTAAAATGTTGTAAAAGAAATTACATGAGCAAGAAAGTACCCAATTTTTAGTTATCAGGAAATGAGAAAGAACACAGTGGGAGACAGAGGGAAATCTTTACATGGAACAAACAACATTATGTAAATGTACCACTATTTATAGACAAAAAATCTTATTACTCTAACTTGTACAGTCTGAATATGGATTTTTAAAAAATAAAGGACACTAGCTTACTCTTTTTGAGAACGATAATGAAGTAAACATAAATTTGTATTTAAAGTAAAAGGACCCAAACAATACCAACTGAAACTATCTAACTCTTAGAAGAAAACAACCTAGAAATCTTCAAGACTTTGAATTAATGTTTTTAGATATGATATCCAAAGCATAAGCGACCAAAGTAACTAAACTGGACTTCATTAAAATTAAAAAACTTTGTGCTTCAGAGGACATTATCAAGATCAAAAAGAAGTCCAAGAGATGGGAGAAAATATTTGCAAGTCCTGTGTCTAATAAGAGACCTGTGTCAGAATATATAAAGGAATCTTATAACTCAACACCAAAAGACAAATAAAAAATGGACAAAGGATTTGAATAGACATTTCTCCTAAAAAGGCATGCATACGGCCAACAGATACATGAGAAGATGCTCAACATCATTAAGGAATGCAAATCAGAACCACAGAGAGACACAATACACACCCACCAGGATGGCTGTAATAAAAGAGACAGGCAAGAATGAATGCTGGTGAGAACGCTGAGAAACTGAACCTTTGCTACAGTGCTGGTGGGAACATAAAATGGTTTAGCAGCCATAGAAAATGATCTGGCAGTTCCTCAAAAAGATAAACACAGAGTTATTATATAACTTAGCAATTTTTCTCCTTTGCATAAAAAGAAATGAAAATATCTGTACACACAAAACCTTCTACACAAAAGTTCATAGGAGCATTATTCATAACAGCCAAAAGTGGAAACAACCCAAATGTCCATGGACAGATGCATGGATAAACTAAAGACAGCATTTCCAAATAAGGCCCTGGGCAACTAGCCCCATCACCTCTCTGACTTCATCTCTCATGACTCCAGCTACACTGGACTCCTGCTTGTTCCTTGAATAAGCCCATCTCAGGGCCCCAGACACTGTGTGTGGTGTACAAGAGCCCTGGAGGGACAAAGAGGCTGAGGAGCGGAGAGCCTGCTGAGCCTTGGGGGAGGGGTGAGGAGGCCGCTCCACAGGGGAGGACCACGGGCCTGACAAGGTGTCCACTACCAGCTGTTCCCCGTGCCTAGAACATTTTCCCCACTGACAGCTGCATGGATGGCTCTCACTCATCTCAGAGATCCCTGCCAAATACCACCTCCTCTAAGAAGCCTTCCCGGACCACCCTGTGTAAAACAGCACCTTCTAGTCACTACCTAGCCATTTATACTCTTAATTCCTCTTCCTAGCTCTTATTACCACCTGACATTATATATTAGATATATGATATGATATTAGGATAGGATAGAATAATATAATATAACAACTATTCAAGATCTATACTCAGGAAGATTTGAGGGGAGAATCCATCAGCCCACAGTTAGCTAACCACTTCACTTCCTTCTAATATATTAACTTTCTGGGTCCTATTTTATATATAAGTACAACCCAAGATTTCTTATCCTACACTTTCCAGAGCATTGTTTTTTGATACACAGGGGATCCAAACTTTGAGGCAGTAAAACTTTTAAGGAATTTTTGTCAGTTGAGTTTGTAACTTTTAGAATACATGATAGGAAGATCTTATGGTTGTGGGCAGGCTGGTGTCCCTAACCAGTACTTCAAAGCACAAGTCAAACATCTTTGATTGGTTCTATCATCTGCCTCTGACTCAAGCCTGTCACTGAGTAGTGTGTCTGGCCCAGAATGGGAAGGGGTGGACTTTGGGCAATGGCACACCAGTCTTGGTGTTTGCCTTCTGCCTATCTATCCCCCTAGAATGCCAGTCCATTGCTGTAGTTTGCTAGGTTTCCCAGGAAAACTTTTGATATAATTTGACTTTGTCTTCACCCAAATCTCATCTTGAATTATAGTTCCCATAATCCTCATGTGTCATTTAGAGACCAGGTGGAGACAAACTGAATCATAGGGGCAGTTTCCCCCATTCTGTTCTTGTGATAGTGAGTTCTACTGAGATCTGATGGTTTCATAAGGGCTTTCCCCCTTTCCTCAGCACTTCTCCTTGCTGGTGTTATGTGAAGAAGGACATGTTTACTTCCCCTTCCGCTGTGATTGTAAGTTTCCTGAGGACTCTCCAGACATGCAGAACTGTGAGTCAATTAACGCTCTTCCTTTATAAATTACCCAGTCTCAGATATGTCTGTAATAGCAGCATGAGAATGGACTAATACAGCTTTCTTATCTTTCTCTCCCCAATCCCTCTCTGTGCCTTTCACAGTGCAACTGTAGCCTAATGGATCTACAGGAGTGAGTGGGTGGGTCTGTACATCCAGAGAGTATAATGAGATAAAAGGAAAGCTTAATATCACATTTAAGAATGAAAGACAATATAACATGATTATCTCAACAGACACAGAAAAGGCTTTCAATAAAATTCAACACCCTTCATGTTAAAAACACTCAATAAACTAGGTATTGGACGAACGTACCTCAAAGTATAATAATAAGAGCCATCTATGACAAATCCACAGCTAGTGTCATATTGAATGGACAAAAGCTGGAAGCATTCCCCTTGAAAACCAGCACAAGACAAGGATGCCTTTCTCACCACTTCTATTCAACATAATGTTGGAAGTTCTGGTCAGGGAAATCAGGCAAGAGAAATAAATAAACGGCATTCAAATAGGAAGAGAGAAAGTCAAACTATCTTTATTTGCAGATGACATAATTCTGTATCTAGAAAACTCCATCATCTCAGGTCCTTCACCTGACAACTTCATCAAAGTTCCAGGATGCAAAATCAATGTACAAAAATCACTAGCTTTCCTATACACCAACAACAGTTAAGCTGAGAGCCAAATCAGAAAGGCAATCTCATTCACAATTGCCACAAAAAGGATAAAATACCTAGGAATACAGCTAACTAGGGAGTTGAAAGATCTCTATAATGAGAAAATACTGCTCAAAGAAATCAGATGACACAAACAAATGGAAAATTTCCCATGCTCATGAATTGGAAGAATCAGTATCATTAAAAAGGCCATACTGCCCAAGGCAGTTTACATATTCAATGCTATTCCTATGAAATTACCAAAGACATTCTTCACAGAACTAGAAAAACTGTTTTAAAATTCATATGGAACAGAAAAAGAGCCTGAATTGCCAAGGCAATTGTAAGCAAGAACAAAGCTGGAGGCATCACGCTACCTGACTTTACACAACAGGGCTACAGTACCTGCGACAGCATGATACTAGTACAAAAACAGAGACACAGACCAATGGAACAGAATTAAAAGCCCAGAAATAAGGTCGCACACTGATGACCATCTGATCTATGACAAAGCTGACAAAAACAAGCAATGGGGAAAAGACTATTCAGTAAATGGTGCTGGAGTAACTGGCTAGCCAAATGCTGAAGATTGGAACCCTTCCTTACACCACATACAAAAGTCAACTCTAGACGGAGTAAAAAATTAAATGTAAAACCCAAAACTATCAAAACCCTGGAAGACAACCTAGGCAATACCATCCTGGACATAGCAACAGGCAAAGATTTCATGGCAAAGACACCAAAAGCAATTGCAACATAAGCAAAAATTGGCAAATGGGACCTAATTAAAGAGATTTTGCACACTAAAAGAAACTGTCAACAGAGTAAACAGACAACAAATAGAGTGGGAGAAAATTTTTGCACCCTATGCATGTGACAAAGGTCTGATGTCCAGCATCTTTAAGGCACTTAAATTTACAAAAGTAAAATAAACAACCACATTAAAAGTGGGCAAGGGACACAGACACTTTTTAAAAGAAGACATACATGTGACCAACAACAATATGAAAAAAAGCTCAACATCACTGATCATTAAAGAAATGCAAATCAAAACCACAATGAGATACCATCCTACACCAGTCAAAATGGCTAGTTATTAAAAACTCAAAAAATAACAGATGCAGTGAGGTTGTGGAGAAAGAGGAACACTTATACACTGTTGGAAGGAGTGTAAATTAGTTCAACCATTGTGGAAAGCAGTAATGGTGTTTCTTCAAAGAGCTAAAAACAGAACTTCCATTCAACCCAGCAATCCCATTACTGGGTATATACCTAGAGGAATATAACTCATTCTACCAGAAAGACACATGCACACGAATGTTCATTGTAACACTAATCACAATAGCAAAGACATGAAATCAACCTCAATGCCCATCAATAACAGAGTGGATCAAAAAAATGTGGTACATATACACATGAAACACTATGCATCCATAAGAAAGAACAAGATCATGTCTTTTGTGGGACCACGGATGGAGCTGGAGGCCATTATCCTTATCAAACCAACACAGGAACAGAGAACCAAATGCTGCATATTCTCGCTTATAAACGGGAGCTAAAGGATAAGAACTTATGAACACAAAGAAGGAAACAACAGACACTGGGGTCTACATGAGGGTGGAGGGTGGGAGGAGGGAAAGGAGGAGAAAAGATAACTATTGGCTAGCAGGCTTAATACCTGGGTGATGAATTAATCTGTACAACAAACCTCCATAATGTGAGTTTACCTACGTAACAAACCTTCACATGTACCCCTGAACCTGAAATAGAAGTTAAGATAAACGCAGGTTTAAACATCCAAAACAAAATTGTCTTAGCCAAGAAACAGTTTCAAAAACAAGGTTTTACCTAAAGAGACAGCAAATTGAAACTTTTTGATCTGAAGTCAAAATATAAGTATTTAGGCTAATTTGCATGACTAAAATGATCCCACTGGTTACCAGCTATAAGGCCCTGAACCAGGGTTCTTCTTTCTGTGCCTCGGTTTCCCAATGTGTTAAGTAAAAAAATATCACAGCTATGATCCTGAGGACTGTTGGTGGGAGGGGAAAGGAAGAGTAAGGCACAGCCTTGGGCTCCCAGTCCTCCATCTCAGTTTCAACAAGATAGTTCTGTTTTAATCTACTATATACAGGGCTTCAGCTAAAGACTTCATTTGAATCCAGGGTTCTACGGTTTAGATACTTTGGATTGGCCACTTCCCTTTAGCCCGTTTTACTACCCACACCAAAACCACAATGAACTTCTGGCTCCTCCTGGTCATCCCCAGTGAGACGTGGACAGGTGAGGTGGGAGAAGCCATCATCCGGGTAACCAGCTTACCAAGGAGAATGGGACAATTAGAGCAAATACTTTATAGCTTTAAGAAATAGAAATATCACCAAACTGAGTTTTTATCTGTCTAGGATAAAATGTTAACATAACCAGGCTCAATAGCTTTATAAGACGTTCATAAAGTTACTCCAGTTTCTTGACATTCCAAATAATAATCTGTTCTCTCTCTCTCTCTCCCTCTCTCTCTCTCCCTCTCTCTCTCTCTCTCTCTCTCTCTCTCTCTCTGTGTGTGTGTGTGTGTGTGTGTGTGTGTGTGTATTACATTGGGAATTGCTTGCATCATACAAAGCATGGAGGGCCAAACCAGTTCACATTCCCTGCTTCTTTGATTTCAGTAAGAAATCTAACAAAATCTCCTAAAAGTTCCCTTGAGGAAAGCAGGACAGCCAGAAGGTTAGATAGAATACAGTCAGGGAGATTTATAGTTGAACAATTACATTCCAAAAGAACTGATTAACAGATAGTTGTCAACCTGGAGGGAAGATTCTGCTCCTTATTTTTGTCCTGTCCAACATTTAAAAACTACTGCCATTTTCTTAGTGGTCTGGATGAAGACCCAGGGGGTATGATTATCAAAGCAGAACTGACACAGCTGGGAGAGGGCTTATGTGCAGATAAAAGGATCAGGTTTTTAAAAGTTCTGTATAGGCTTAAGAAAGGTGAAAGAAGGAAGTGAGGAAAGAAAGGAAAGGCAGGAAGGGAGGGATGAAGGAAGAATGGGTGAGGGTCCCTCAACTGTGTTCTGTGACACAGCAAAGGAGAAGAGAATGGTAGCACATAGCACGAAATGTCCTGGCTTGGAAAGTTAGAAGATCCCAGTTCTAGCCTTCCGGCTGCCACTGCTTTCTGGTGGCACAGCCCAGGACAGCTATGGGTTCCAGACCCCATTCTCCTTATGGGAAAAACAAGGTCACTGGGGTCTACATGAGGGTGGAGGGTGGGAGGAGGGAGAGGAACAGAAAAAATAACTCTTGGATAGTGGGCTTAATATCTGGGTGAATTAATCTGCACAACAAATTCCCATAACACGAATTTACCTATGTAACAAACCTGGAGGGAAGATTGGCTATACTTATATAAGTATTTAGGCTAATTTGCATGATTAAAATGATCCCTCTGGTTACCAGCTATAAGGTAACCAGTGTCTCCAAGGTCCTCTTGGATCCTGTGACTCTGGGGAGAGCTGGTTCAGAGGACAATGATGTGAGGGAGCCTGGACCTCACTCAGGTAGGCTGTGATGCAGAGCAGCTGCTGGAGGATCCATTTCCGGAAGGTCCTCCAAAGACCAGCTGCAGATCAGGTAAAGGAGGAACTTTTCTAACAGAGAGCTGCCTTGCAAGGGAGTGTCCTCTCTATAGGTGAAATTCTTCCAGCAGATCTAGAGATGCAGGGTTCAATTTGTTAGGAGTCTTACAGGTGCAATTCCTGATAGGTAGGATTTTTGATGAAATTATTTCTGAGATTCCTTCCAACTGTGAGGTTTGATGGCATTATATTATTGTGTAAGAACAATTAAGTATCCATGAAACTGAACATTTGTATCACCACTGTAATTGCTACGTACCAAGAATGTACCAAAAAAACCTGTAAATTTAACCTTAATTTGCAGTACGTTTTCAGTATGCCATCGTATCGATGTTTTTATAAGTTCTCAATCCACTTACCTGTTGATTATCCTTCTATGGACAATCTTTAAAATTATAATTCGCTCTGCACAGTCTTTCAGGAACTCTGACATCCGTTGTTTTAAAACTGGCTTCATTTCATGTTTTGCAATTGCCTTGAGGTGATCCCAGGAAGCTTTGCCTCTTCTCTCCATCTGACGTAAATTATCCTGAAGTTGGTCAAAGTCAACCTGAAAATCAGAGTGAGAACATTGCAACACACTGAGACCGCCGGACACCAACCTGAGTTGGGAGACCAAACTGCCTCCGGGAAGAAACAAACATCAAAACCAAATTCACATCTTGAAATACAAACATATTTATATTCTAAAAATTATTCACATGTGTATTTGTCATTATCTTGACATCACCTTATTTAGTGATAAAAATGTTCTCTAAATGAACCCAATACATGTGTCACCTTTTTTGTCCATATTTAGAAATAAATCTTTGGGAACCGTAAATTAAAACATGATATCAAGGAACCCTAGTACAAGATGAACTAAGTAGATGTCTCATAAATTGTTTCAGAGCACTCTTTATTCTTCAGAGATGATATTTCTCTTAAAGTTGAGAAATGCACCCTAGTCCTACGAGGATGGCTCTGCAATGCTGGGGGACCACCTAATGGTCAGCCAGCTTCTGTTTGTGATGATCTCCTTTATAATGTGAGTGACAAGTTGTTCTACTCACCTGCCCACCAGTCTCTAAGCCAGGCATTGAATATAAACACAAATGCTGAATGAGACAACTCCCTGTTCCCAAGGAGGCTGACTATACACAGAGGTGATCCTCAAACTCTGAAGGACGCACACCCCCCGCCAGGCCCGTGTGTGTGCTTGTGTGTGGGTGTGAGGGTTGCCACAGATGCATATCACACATGGGAGGGACAGATGTGACAGGGCACTGGCTGTGTATTCAGGGACGTGCAGACAGGCGGGATTGCCCGAAGCAGCCTGAGATGAGGTTTTCGAAGGTGATGATTTTACAGAATTTCCTAACTAAAAATTACATAAACCAGAGAGTTGTTTAGTCATGAAAAAAGATATCAAAGGGCCACATTTAACAGAGGGATGGAGAAAAACTGAGATGGACAGTAGAGGAGGAAGAAACAGATAAATAAGTGGGTAAGCTGAAGGGAGGGGATTGAGGTGGATGGAAACTAGTTAAGGTGAGAAAGGTTAGGTCCAGCAAGCAAAAGTCAGAGCAGCAGGAGGTGCGTGGGGGTGAGTGGGAGGTGCGCGAAGGGTGCTGCGGGGGTGAGCGGGAGGTGCGTGGAGGGTGCTGTGGGGTGAGTGGGAGGGGTGCTGCGGAGGGTGTGCGGGGTGCGGGGGTGCGCGGAGGGTGTTGCGGGGGGGTGAGTGGGAGGTGCGCGGAGGGTGTTGCGGGGGTGAGTGGGAGGTGCGCGGAGGGTGTTGTGCCGGGTGAGCTGAGGTGCGTGGAGGGTGTGGGGGTTGGGGGGTGAGTGGCAGGTGCGCGGAGGGTGCTGCGGAGTTGAGCGGGAGGTGCGCGGAGGGTGTTGCGGGGGTGAGTGGGAGGTGCGTGGAAGGTGTTGCGGGCGTGAGAGGTGCGCGGAGGTTGTTGTGCCGGGTGAGCTGAGGTGCGTGGAGGGTGTGGGGGTTGGGGGGTGAGTGGGAGGTGCGTGGAGGGTGTCGCAGGAGTGAGCGGAGGTGCGCCCAGGGTGCAGGGTGGGGTGAGTGGGAGGGGCACGGTGGGTGCAGGATGCGGTAAGCAGGAGGTGCGTGGAGGGTGTTGGGCAGGTGAGAGGGAGGTGCGAGGAGGGTGCAGCGGGGAGGGGCGCGGAGGTGAGCAGGGGCGCGGAGGTAAGCCCTGATGCTTAGGGGCCACTGACAGAGGCAATGAGCAAGGCCTGCTGAACGCCCACAGGGGACTTGCTGGAGTGAACTCAGACTTCCAGGCCCACCCTTAGAAGGACAAGGGAGGGGAACAAGCCCGCAAAGGTGGATTCTGTGAGAGGATCTGTGGCACCAACAGCATGAAGACACTCAGTGTAATGTCTGGCGTGAGGCAGGGAGGAATGCAAGATACCATATGTACTGGCCTTTCTGATGCAAATGCAACAAAAAGAGGAGGTGAGTTTAGGCAGAGCCCTTGGATTTGGGTATGGAGGAGTTCATGGCACTTTGAGGAAAATGATTTGTCTGAAATCAAAGGAATCCAGAGTCCAGATAGGAAAGGCTTGGCTTTCTCATGATACAATGAGGCTTAGAAAAAAATTCTGATAGGCTAGTTCAGGGTCCCCTGCTCCGTGCACCTGGCAGAGGCCAGCCTGTGGCTCTGGAGGTAGGTGGAGGAGCCACAGGCTCTCGGCCACTAGGTACCCACAAGCCAGGGCTGTGGCAGAAGGCAGACAGGAAGGGCCCCTTGAAACAGGCCTCAGCAGCCACCTCACATCCTTCCCCACCTCTGCCCACCACTTTCTCTCTTCCTCTCATGCTGGATTCCAACACACCCCAGTACTTCCAGCTCTCATGCTCCAGCCACAGGTATTTCTAGAAGGTTCCTCCACACTGGCCTGGCTCCTGTGCTCTATTTAAGGGTGTCTTCCACCCCTGCCTCCTCCCCTAGCCCCTTTCCTGTAATCCCAAGACCTTCACATCTCCCAGTTCTGGTGTGTTTGCGATCCCTCCAGGAGTTGGTCAGCCTCAGTGACCCCCTGCACTAGAGGCAGCTGGGTGTCCACATACTGCGACTGTCTCTTTTCTAATGAAGCATACACTCATGAAGATGTTAACTCTGCACTTGCTTTAAGAGCTTGCAGCTGAGGGCCAAGGCCATATACTGTTTATAGGCCTATAAAAATGTTCCCTCTGGGCAAGATTATAGGGACAGCTGATCTGTGGGGGAGGAGGGGCTGGGAGGACCCTGTTTTCTGGCTCCACACCTCACTTCAAGGTCCTTAGGAAGAGACAAATTGCATCTTTTTGACATGGTTGCCCACCTAAGACAAAGTGTGCTGTTTTAGTGTTCTGGAGAATCCAGCCTGGTGAGTAACACTGCTCAACAGTGGATGCAGCATTTAGGAATGGGATGGCAGGCTTGCCTTGCATACCTCAGTAGGAAAGAATCTGACCGAGAACCAGAGATAGGAAAAAGTTCATTAGAAATGCCATGAAACAAATCATATTCACAAACTCCGAAGCAGGGAATGCAGGCAGCACTTGGGCATTTTACTTAATAGGGCACGTGATCCTCGAGGATGACTGATAGAGACCCCCTGGCTGCAGCAAGACCAGGCCCACTCCTCGCGTCCGCGAACCTACCTTGGCTGACCTGGTGATGGCCCCGATCTCCGAGTACAGATCGGAGCTGTCTGGGAAGTTTTCCACCACCATGGTGCACACGTGGTGGAGAAGCGACTGCTTGTGCACTGTGTCTTTGACTTCTGGAACCTTCTCGAGGTAGCTTAACTCAAACGCTTTGGCCTGCACAAACATCAAAAAAGACGAGTTTCACACAGGCTCTTAGAGAATAGCACAGATGGTTAGAATCAATTCCCGGCTGCAGTAGCCCAACGTTCAGCTTCTCTGTGGCTGAAGCTCCTCAGGCCACACACTCCATGATCCATGGCTGATCACACATGGGCCAGCCACACTGAGAATGAGGGAGCCTCTAGCCCTTTCCCACCACAGCCATGAGCCACGTCCCAGGGCTCACCCCTAAATCAGGGTGCTGTGGGACTGGGCTCTGACATCTGCATATTGACTTCTTCCTCCCTTTGCCTGTTGTTGTCTACTTCCTGGCTAAAGCTGGGCCAATTTGAAAAAGTTGCTTTTCTTAATAGCTAATGCATGCTGGGCTTAATACCCAGGTGACGGGTTAATAGATGCAGCAAACTACTAGGGCACACATTTACCTATGTAACAAACCTGCACATCCTTTACATATACCCCGGAAATTAAAAAAAGTTTTTTTAAAAAGTTGTTTTTCTTTAAGCATCAAAATGCATATAAGCATGAATATTTGAGTGATAAGCTCAGAAAAAAAATGGGGTAGAAGAAAGTTTTCCAATGTCAATTTTGAGAGTAGTTACGCTTCATAAAGAATAGTGTGTGCGGTTTTTTTTCTGTTTCTTCTTTGTAGCAAGACACAGGTTGAAATAAAAAGGCCCTGATATCTTAACAGAATTCCTTCTAGATTTTCAGCAAGAAGACACAAAAGTCAGTTGTTCTGTGCTTTGGGGGACCTGAGATACAACATTCATCAGCGATTGATGGGCAGGGATTTTGTGACAAGGGGTGCCTCAGGATGAGGGATGGGGAAGACTTACATTAGTTCCATTTAGAAAGTTCCCAATGGCTAAGAGAGTAGACAGGATAAAGCCCAAGGTTTTATTGTTCTCCAACTGGTCTATTCCTTCCTTCAGGTCCAGGAGTGGTTCTGCAACTTCCTTTCAGTTAAAAAAAAAAAATTAGACGATAAGGCATGTATACTTTGGCTTCGCTTTTTCTTTTGACTTTTTGTATAAAGGAATAACAAGCAGTGTTCTCCCCAGCACAAGGTGATCCCCCCGCGGTGAGCATTGCTCCTAGGTATGGAAACAAGTGGCAGGGAGAGCCTCTACTCCCCAGACTCTGCACAAGACCAAAAGGAGCTTGTGCTGGGGTGACGAGGGCTCTGGACTCCCTGTTCCTGCCCACTGTGCAAGCTCAAGCAGGGCCCTCAGGGAACACCCTCCTCTTTACTCTCCTTCCTGGCTGTGGCTGATTTCTGGGACACTCTTCTTCCCATCTTCCTTCGGCTTCTAGACCATAGTCTTCCTCTTTGCTTTTTCTCCTTCCAGGCAGATTGGCAATGAAAGTTGTGGCCTCACTGTCCCTAAACTGCCCCAGGCCTCCTCCTCCCCTCAAGGCACTGCATGCTAACCACCTCTCAGCCTGGGCTGCACACTAGAAGGCTACTATCCTCACTACTCCACTGCCTTCATGATCCCCCCTCCCTCAGACCTCCAGCCTGCCCTATAACCTCATAGCCTCCAACTCCCCTACCCTCTCTGCTGTTATTCTGGGGCCCCCATTACTTTGTCTTGACTGAGGCTCTTCCCTAGCCTATATCCCAAAGCCAGGAGGTTCAGCTTCAATTTCCCCCAGCCCAGGTCCTGCCAGGCTGACCCAGTGATGTTTTCTCCATGATGTTACCTCTCTTGGCTAGAGAAGTCACCTGAGCATGCTGGGTGGCCTTGTGACCCAGTCGTAGCAGTCACCTCAGCAGTACTAGGTGTCTTTATCTCTGCTGGACTTCCTGATGAATTCAATACTGTAGTTCCCCCCCTAAACCCCCCCCTGCCATACCCACCACCACATATCTGGCCCTCACTATAGGACCTTGCTCTCTCCTTTGCCAAAAGATGGAGACCACATAGACTCTCCACTTGACATAATTATTTTTCTTTTTTAGAGATGGGGGTCTCACTCTGTTGCCCAGGCTGGAGTACAGTAAGGCAATCATAGCCCACTGCAGGCTTGAACTACTGGCCCCAAGTGATCCTCCCACCTCAGCCTCCCAAGTAGCTAGGACTACAAGTGCATACCACCACACCCAACTAAGTTTTAATAATTTTTGTAGAGATAGGGTCTCACTATGATGCCCGGGTTGGTCTTTAACTCCTGGCTTCAAGCCATCTCCTGCCTCAGCCTCCCAAAGTGCTGGGATTACGGGTGTGAGCCACTGCATCTGGCCTACGTGGGCTTTAGAATCTGTCTCCTCTGGGTACTTCCACTCAACTAAGATCTCACACAGTCCACTTTTCATCTCTCCCTTTTCTTCTCCACTGGCTCTTTCTGTTCAGCTTGTAAAAAACTGCCCCTGCCCCATTCCAGAGAGGATGCCCATGTCCTCTGCATTCTACTCAGGAGGAGTCTCCTAAAGCTTTCTACATTAAGGCCCCTTTCCTTCTTTTCTCCTTCCAAACATTTGTAATAGGCATCACCTTCAACTTTCTACCAGGGATACTCTTTCAAAGGGACTCAAAGACCTGCTAATTGCCACAGTCACTGGCAGTTTATCAGGTGGAAGGATTATAGAAAAATTTCTATATTGTGCTTTTCTGTATTTTCCACATTTTCTACAATGAGAATGTAGGATCTGAAAAAAATGTAATTGTTTTGTTTTTTGATCAGTCCTCTGGTGCCCACAATCTAGTGTCTGAGGCTGGTGCCAAGCAGACACTTTAGAATCAGCCCTCATTTCCCAGCTGCCGATCACCTGGTGTACACACAGCTTCCTCATTGTCACCCTCTGCACCCTGTGCCAAGAATGATATTTCACTGCCTTAATACTGATCAGTGAACAATTGCCTTTCTCTACACTGTGGATGTGGGATTGGCTGCCTCTCTTACTGAGAGCTTACCTTTTCTGTGGTTTCATAATCCATTTTGAATGCCCAGAGGTGAAGCCGCGCGGAGAGCTCGCTGATGGAGGAGAGGGTGAGGAGAAACTGCTCTGCACTGCCCAAGGGCATTTCAGGGTTGGCCAGCTGAGCCTCCTGGATTTTCTGCTTCTCTTCGTCAGTGGGAATCATCGTTAGAATTTTCTGGAAATAGGAAGTGATATAGTATATTTTCTCTTAGTGATATGCCCTCCCCTGCCCCTTCAATGTTATAAAATTTATATTATAATTTTCCAACCAGGCAGTAGAGATATGTACAGGTGTTATATTGTCATAAACCTATTACACTTGAAGCAACTTGACCCAAATTTTCAGGGTCTTACACACAAAGGACATTCTAGGCAAGGAAGGGAGATGGGAGTTGACAGAAAGATGAAAGACAAGACACAAGATTAGAGAACACCTCCCTATTCCCTAGGAAGTAGAGTAAGACATGTCAAAAGATTTGCTTTGTAGTATTTTCCTGGATTAAATTAAAAGCTTACAAAAATGAATCATTTTCAAAGAAGTCAGACTGACTTTTGTTCATATGACATATAATTATTTTAACTGTATTTCAAAACTTACATAGAAATGATAGTACCTTAAGTAATACTAAACTTAAGTCTGATTGCAGAAAAAATGATGATGGTACCTACAAATACAAGCTAATGAAAAAAAGCATATCTTTTTACTTTTATTTGTTTCTGGTAAAAATCAATTGTGGAAAGCAGAGAAGACAAAAAGGCACCAGAATACTTACGATTCTCATATGCTCAACTTCCTTTGTGATTACATTTTTTTAAGTGAAAATTCTCATGTCTACTTTTACCATTCCTATTTAATATCATATGGAAATCTTAGCCAGGCATATCAAAGAAATAAAAGACATACAGACTGGAAAGGAAAAAACTGCTCATACACATAGATGTCCTAATGGCATAAAAAACTACAAGGAATCCACAAAAAAAGTTCTAAAACAAAAAAGTGAGTTAATAGTGTTGTATGATATAGAGTCAAGACACAAAAATCCATCTTATTAGTTCATTATCTATACATTTATAATGAACTAATTTTTTAAAGAAATGCTATTTACAATAAAACACATAGGCATAACTCTAACAAATCCTATTAAGTATCTTTATGCTAGAAACTAGAAAATGCTGATGAAAGCAATAAAATAGAAACAAATAATAAATAAACAGAGTGACATACTATATTTATGGATTGAAAGACTCAACACAGACAAGATGTTAATTCTTCCAAAACTGATCTATAGATTTAATTCAATTCCAATCAAAATACCAGCATGATTTTTGTAGATATATGATGCAGGACAGGTGAGCACCAAAATTAGGGCTTAGTCTGGGAAGGTTTTTGGCTTTAATCAGGAAAGAATTCAAGGGCAAGCTGATGGTGATAGACTGAAATTTTTTATGGAACAGTACTCCTTCTGGAGCAGGGCTAACTCCTAGGCAGTGTGCCCAGAATCAGCGAAGTATGGGCTTTTGGCAACTGTATTTATTCTCATGTAAATCTGTTTTCAATTATATGCAAATTAAAGGTCAGGTTAACACAAATTGAGGGGGTGGGTTGTTTAGAACTTTTTAGGAAAGGGGCAGTAAGTTTTGGGTCTTGTCATGGAAAGAGGCAGTAACTTCTGGGTTGTTGCCATGACATTTATAAATTCTCAGGGCTCTAGTGGGAGTATCTTATACCAATGAGCAATGAGGGCAGCTAAGGATTGCTTTTGTCGCCATCTGTGTTTTTTGTCCATTTTTTTTTTTTTTTTGCTTTATCCCATGTGAACCAGATCCTGTTTTGGTCATCATGGTTGGACCAGAAAATAAGTCCTGCAGATTCTAAAAGTTACATGGTAAAGCAGAAGAACTAGAACAACCACATTTGAAGAAGAGTAACCTTGGAGAAATCATATAACCTGACTTTAATAAATAAAAAGCTACAGTAATTAAGACAATATGCCATTGATAAAAGGACAGATACCTAGATCAATGGCACAGAGCTGACAGTTCAGAACAGGACACACAAATATGGCCCACTGATTTTGAAAAAGGTGCAAGGCAATTCAATAGAGAGAGGATATTATTTTCAACAAATGGTGTTAGAACAACTAGGCTCTATATGCAAAAAGAGTACTGCAAGTTAAACCTTACACCATATACATAAACAGACTCAAAATGGATCACAGATCTAAAAATAAAATGGAATACTATGAAACTTTGAGAAGAAAAACATAGGGAAAAACCTTTATAACCAATGTTAGGCAAAAAATTCTTATACATGATACTAAAAAAGAATAGGTTAATAAACTGAACTTTATCCAAATTAAAAACTTTTGCTTTGTGATAGACACTGTTAGAGAACAGAGGGCAAGCTGTAGTTCCTCATAAGATTAAACATAGAATTATCATATGACCCAGCAATTCCATTCCTGGGTATTTACCCTAGAAAAATGGAAACTTACATTCACACAAACACTTCTACATGAATATTTGTAGTAGCTTTATTCATAACTGCCAAAAACTAGACCGAGCTAAACATTCTTGAGCAGTGAATATATAAATTGTAGTAGATCCCCTACAATGCAATAGCACTCAGCAATAAAATGAACAAACTATAGGTGGGTACAATGACTTGAATGAATCTCAAAGGCATCATGCTGAGTGAAAGAAGCCAGTCTCAAAAGGTTACATGCTATTTACAGGACATTTTGAAAAGACAAACCCATAATGATGGGGAATAAATAAGTGGTCACCATGCGCCCGAGATGGCTTGAGGGTACAACTACAAAAGGGCAACACAAGAGTTTTGTTGGAAAATGGGACTATTTTAAATCCTGATTGCAGTGCTCATTGCATGAATTTACATGCTTTAAAACTCACAGAACCATATACCAAAAAAGTTGACTGCACTCTGTATTAGCTAAAAAAAAAAAAAATGAGAAACAGGACTCTTGACACCACAGTCCCTACATATGCAGATGTTGACACAAGTATGCATCAGGATGTATCTGGCTGGGACAGATGGAGTCCTGGGCTTGATGAGGCTGTTAACAGGCAGGGCTGCCTTAGTAGTTTATCAGAAGTCAGTGAGGCAAAACTGCATTGCAGATGTGAATTCAGGCTGTAGTCAGTATAAAGTTGTCGAAGGTAAGCCTGAGACAACTCCCTCTCCAACTGTCCCTTCACCAGAGTTCCAATCACCTGAGGCTTCAGGTGGAATTTGAGCATCTGGAGAGATATGTGGTGGCAGTGCTCCTTGTTTGCCTACAATCTGGCACGTGTCCCACCTGCTCACACAGATGGCATTAAGAGATAGGCAAGACACTTCAAGCAGATGTTGCCTCTTTAAAAAACATGCATGATTTAAACTCGACTAGTTTTTAAAATAAATGCTTCAATAAAATGTGTATTTTAATTTCTTTAGCACTGCCATTGTTTTCGGTATGACCAAAATTGCAAAATGAAAAACTGTCAACACTTTGCACAACCTTCAGAAGACATCTGCCTGTGATAAATTTTGTTGCTTTATTCTTTTGAGAAAGCACTCTTCTTTTTGTTTTTCATTTCTCTAATTTATACTATTTTCACACTGAGTTGAAGATTTATGAGGTTGCCACCTGCCAGTTGATTTTATTTTTTACACATTTACTGACAATAAGAATAGCTGTAAGATAGAGGGATGGCAGGTTAAAGCCACCTCCTATGAGCCCCTCCTATGAGCTGACGGCCCTTGTTTTTCATAAGCAGATGATAATGTGATGAGTATGAGACACTATATTTTAACTTGCTTTTCTACATCAGGAGATTGATAATTTTATGATCGTCATTTCACAGGAAAGCCAACATCAAACAAGACCAATATGTTGATAGGAATAGGGAACAGAGAAATTCTAGGCAGCAAAGGCTTAGAATTTCCAGGCCCCACCCTCAAGCCTGGAACCCTGGTCCAAAGTGAGAACTTTACATCCCCATTTTCCCACTTGAATGTTGCCTTTTCCAAAACCACCCAGGGTCTGCCCCACCCCCACTCTGTACCCATAAAAAACCTCAGGCTCCACTGGCAAAGAGGAGAGAAGGGGAGAAAGAGGAGAAGAGCAGGACATCAGAGATTGTGGTTTGATGTCAGAGAGAGGCTGCTTGACCCCAGAGGGATGGCCTGACAGCACTGTTTTGAAGTGGAATATAGCTGGGACGGCCAGACTCTGGGGAAGCTCACTTTCCAGTGCCATCCCCTTTCTGGCTCCCCTTCCCGCTGAGAGCCACTTTCATTGGCAATAAAACCCTCTGTTTTCATCATCCTTCAATTCGTTTGTGTGACCTGATTTTTTCTGGACACCAAACAAGAGCTCTTGTGCCACACATGTGGTTACTAAAGGCTGTCAGATCTGACCCTCTGCCCTCACTGGTGGAGAGCAATCACCTCACTTGAAAAGGCAGAGGGCCCACTGAGCTGTTTAATACTTAAGCCGTCAGCAATGGCAAAGCTAAAAGAGCACACTGTAACACACGCCCTCTGGGGTTTCAGGGTTGTGGGTGCTCCCCGCCACATGCTGCTGCAGGGCCCACACGGAGTTTTGCTCCTGCTGGTGCCCGGAAGCACTTGCCCTGGCTCCTGCACTCGCTCACCTGTGTGCTCTCACTCGGAAGAAGGGTTGAGGACTGCAGGCTGAGTAAGCAAGACACCCCCATCAGGAGGCCCATGAAGGGGTCAGGGAAAATTTCCTGTTTCAATGTGATAACCTCCATGTTTTCAGCTTTCTCCTAGACAGTATCCCTCTAGCACTGCTCTAAGTATATTTGCTTTTGTATCTGAAAGTCATGTATTTTGGAGAAAAATGCAGAAATCTCCTTTTTTTAAAATAGACCCAAATACCATTGGGTTTGGCCATTTTATTTACCTGCACATGAAATCATAATGAGTAATTCTTTTGCCCTGTGAGTTTTAAAGAGAACCGTAGCTACAACTTTATATGAGCATCTACCACAAGGATTTTGGTGACCACAGCAGAAAGCTGAAGCCCTAAGAGCTATGCCTGGTTTGCATACAATGTGCATATTTGCATGAGAAAACAGTGTTCTATCCATGTACTTACTTTCCTGTAGCAACTTAAAACAAACTTTTTAAAGCATCTTGATAGTATCCTTTCACTCTTATTACTAATTGAGGCACATTAGAGCAGAAATTATTGTATCAAATTCACAGATAAAATAATTTGCCTGAAGCTAAGCTGGATCAACCAAGGCAGAGCTAGAGAAGAACCCAAGGGCCACCTCTAGTTTCTAGCACTAGCTCCAAAGTTCATGGGGATTTAAATTCATACTGAATAAATTCAAATAAATGCAAATTAATGGTGCAGCTAAGCCAGTCAGTCATCAAGATATTCTGGTTCCCTGGCACTGCTGAGCCAACCGTGACTCTCTGTGGTCAGCCTCCTCTGTGTGTGTGCTAGCACCCACGCAGCTGGGCACCTGTGGACAGGCACTGTGCAGGGTCAACTGCTTTCAAAGATGCTGTCATTTTTTATCTGTGGCCAAAGAAAACTTCTGTTTCTAGGATGCTGATTGGACTGGCAGCCAAACTGGGCCAAGTTAAATGTTGTTTGGGACCATTCAATTGTGCTACCCTTTGAGTGGACACAGACTCTATAAAAAATTAGAAAAGAAAGAAAAAGAAAAATCATTATATTTCTATTTATGATAATTTGATGCCATTTTACGTGGGGAAATATCATTAATGCTACTTAGAGATGGCTGCAAAATGATTTTCTGAAGTTTAATACTCTTATGAAAAATGACTTTCTTAATGAAGTTAACTACTCCTTCAGGTTTTCATGACAAACCTGGATACGTATCACTGGGTTGCTAAGCAAAGCCGCAGGATGAAAACATTCTAATTATGTTTAGATATACAGAGCTTTCAGACGACACCATTAAGCTGTGGTGCCATGCTACAGTGCCTGCATCTGAGAAGCAGACAGTTTGGCTAAAGGCCCTTTGGGTGCAAGCTGGAAATCTCATTAACAAAGATCTGTATGTACCCAATTACACCTCTTCTCAGTCATGATTTAACCCTCGAACAAGCCTAGAAAACAAGCTCTGGGTATTGATTTGGCACGTAGGTCTAGATCATTTCTGCCTCTCAGTTCCTGCGATCAATGGCCCAAGACAATAGGTGATGCCGGAGAGTCCCCCTGGATTCCATGTTCTCCAAGAGGGCTGTTTCCACTGGAGCCTTCTCAGCTGTGACTGGGGAGTGCTGAGGGGTCTACATAGTCTCTGCATTCACATAGGCACCCTTTAGATCACAGGCTCTCAACCGGGGTGACTTTGTTCCTAGGGGGCACGTGACAATGAATGGAGACAGTTTTGGTTGTGGAGGGAGGGTAGGTAGGTGTTACTGGCATCTAATGGGTACAGGCCAGGGATGTGCTAAACATACTATAATGCACAGGACAGCCTCCTATGACAAAGCACTGTATAACCCAAAATGCCAGTAGCACTGAAGTTGAGAAACCTGCTTTAGAAGGAGAACGTAAAAACGTAACTCTCCATGTCATTGTGACTATGAATTTACTGAGGACTCGCAACGCAATTAAATCTCTGTCAGGGCTACCGGTGTTCCCTGCGGCTGTGTGTCCTCACTTCAAATTGCTCTGTAAGTCAGCTACTCCCAGGGAGCAAACGTAAGCAGCACAGTGAAGAGGGCTGTGCTGCTTTGTTCATGTCTCTCCCTCCCCTTTCAGATTCCCTCTTAGTCTCTGTGGCACACAAACCAGGCATGGAGGGCCCCCACAGGGCCAGCCAACCCCCAAAACCGCGGCCTGTATTCTGGATTCAAGCTACAGAGCTCCCATCCCAGCTCCCGGGCTCTCCAGCTCACTGGCTTGGCAGCCTGGGCACAGACTAATGCTGGGACTCCCGTTCTTCATCTTCACAGTGGGGAGCATATGTACCTCATAAGCTTTGATGAGAATCTGTGGCAGGCACCTACCTGCTACCTGGCCCACAGTAAAAATCCTACGAAAGTCAGATTTGGTGCTGTGCTGCTATTCCCATATCTGTCAGCATCATAGCTATAATTATTTCTTCCTGAATCAAAAGTGTGCTCAATTGGAAACCAGCCAGACAAGAAAAAAAGAGTAATTTGGTTCATTCTAGAATCTGAGTAACTTATTGTATCTGAAACTTTCCCCACCTGGGAAAAGTTGCATTTCAGGAAAGAACACAGGCAGAACCAAAAGAATCAATTTCTCCTGATGGACTTTCAAGTTCTCATGACGAGGAGGAGAAATATTTTTAAAGGGGGCAGTTGTCCTTTTATTCCTTTAATCAGGCTGGCTCTGGCTATCTTTGTAGCCTCTCTCTGTCTGAATCTGAAGCTTTTGTGCTCTCTAATGGATCTTGTTGTGTAAACAGGATGGCCCAAGAGCCAATGCCTTCTCTCCTCTAGAGGACAGACACTTTGCACTTGGTACATCCAGGTCCACCTAAGAGCAAGCCACCGCCCTTCTCCTCCCTTGCTCCTCTAGGAGGGTCCCAGAGTGGGTTGCATCACACTGAGGCCTGGCCTGCCCCTTCCTGCAGTCTGGCAGCTGCCTCAGTCTCTCTCTTCGTATCTTCTGGCTGTCACCCATTCACTCCTTCATGCCCCCTGCTCCGGTCTGTTGCATGCCCTCACTCTCTTGATTGGCTGGATTCCTGGATTTGAGTGGGCCCCAAATCCAGTGACTGATATCCTAAGAAGAAGAAGGAAGTTTCAACACAGAGAACACACATGGATATGCTGACCGGTTTTGCTGCCTGGCCTGGCTCCAGAGCTCAGGGCACAACTTCTTCTGCCAGGAAAGAAGTGCATTTCCCTTATTGTACCTGTTCCTGGAACAGGGTGTGTGTTTCTCAGAGTAGAGCTGCTTGGGCCTTATATGGGTTTTCTAGGGCTGCCATAATAAAGGATCACCAACTGGATGGCTTAAACAACAGAAATGTATTCTCGCAAAGCCCTAGAATCCCGAAGTCCAAAATCAAGGTGTCAGCAGCACCATACTGTCTCCAAAGGCTCCAAGGGATGAACTTTGCTTATTCCCAGCTGCTGGTGGCATTCCTTAGCTTGTAAAGACATCACTCCAATTTCTACCTCCATCATCACATGGCATTCTGTATGTCTCTCCGCATGTTCTCTGTCTTCAAATAGCATTCTCCTCTCTGTGTTCAAACTTCCCTCTTCCTTTTTTTTTTTTTTTTTTGAGAAGGAGTCCTGCTCTGTTGCCCAGGCTGGAGTGCAATAGCATGATCTTGGCTCACTGCAACCTCCGCCTCCCAGGTTCAAGTGATTCTCCTGCTTCAGCCTCCCGAGTAGCTGGGACTACAGGCACATGCCACCATGCCTGGCTGATTTTTGTATTTTTAGTAGAGATGGGATTTTACCATGTTAGCTAGGATGGTCTCGATCTCTTGACCTCATGATCCGTCCACCTCATGCTGGAATTACAGGCGTGAGCCACTGTGTCTGGCCATCCTTCTTTCTTCTTACAAGGATACTAGTCATTGGATTTAGAGCCCACCTGAATCCAGTATGACCTCATCTTAACTTGATTACATACGCAAGACCCTTTTTCCAAATAAGGTCACGTCCTGGGTGGGCATGAATTTGGGGGGTTGCTATTCAATGCAGTTCAGGCCTCTAGGAAAGGTTTTTCCTTTGAAGGTCCCTTCCTTTCAAAGCATGAAGGCACGCCTGGCGGGCTAGGTGCAGACCCCTCTGCATACTGTGTGCCCACCACTCCTTCCCATTCCTGGGGCCGTGGGTGATTCTGGCCAGAGGCCCGGGCCCTTCCTCATTCTCAAATTCTCTGTAGAAGGGTTGTTCTCCCTCTCTGGAGTTAGGCATCATTGGTTCTGTCCATGCCCAAGTCTCTCAAACAGAAGATGAACCCCAATCAGGGAGAGGCTTTAAAGGAGTCTGGGGCTCCCTGACAATCAGAGGATGGGTTAGGTGCCACCCAATGCCACAAAGCAGTGTTCCCCAGATCCCCACTCTGGCCCAGTGGGCCCCCAAGCTGTAATATCTTTCTGTAGGAATCGGGTGGGTGGGGCACATTGGCTCTGCCCACTCTTTTCATATTATAATAAGAGATATAACCTGCTACAAACTGGCACCAACCCACAGTGGAGGGAGAGCATGGCCTGTGGAAGAACACAAACCCAGGCCTAGCAGGCGAATCCTGCCTCCAGCTACCAGCTGTGTGGTCACAGCCATGCCATCCAATCTCTCTTCACTTTGTGACATTCAGATCATCAAATGCGAAAGCCTTAGCTGGCTTGAGTTCTCCGGCTTATCAAATGAAACGTGTCTCTCTGTACCCCAACAAATGCCAAGAAAGTTCTTACATGGATGTGTGCGTGTACTGAAAATCCTACCTTTGAAAGTGTGTGTTAAATGTTATGTGGTTTAAAATGACATGAAAGAAGACCCTAGTGGTCTCCCAAGGAGGTTATCATATTCTTCTTTCATTTTGAAGTAGGCAAAATGTGGTCAGAGGGAGACTGGTAAATGAACCTGGGTGAAGATTGCTGAACTTCAGGGGGCAAAGTGAGGCTCCCTCTCCCCCTCTAAAAGTTTAACACGTGTAAGAGTTATTAACCGTATTCAGAGTCTAGTTGAGGATAGAAAGGCACCAATGGACCTTTTGAAATGGGGACATGCAGCATATTATAAAATACAAATAATGCTTAATAGAGCTTCCCTTACCTCGATTCCTTCTTTGTTTAAGGCATATTCATCAAAATTCAAAATGGCGATCTTAATCGTCCTTGGAGGGGGCAGCACCGTCAGACCAATATTGATGGCATTACTCCTCTTGGAATCCAGAACAATGATCTCTTGCCTTTTCCCATCTGCAGCAGTTTTCTTAGTTATAAAACAAGGAGAATCTAAGATTAATGCACCATCTTGGGTCCTTCCTGCATTTCATTATTAAAAGCACTCACTACTTATTTAGAAATGAAAACAAATGGCCTCAGTTCAGCTCAGAAGGGATCATGGATTAGCTCTGAGGAGCTGCCAAGCTTGGGTCAGCAACAGAACTTCAAGAGTCAGACACATAACAAAGTAAAATGGATTTTCCTTCAATTGGGAAAAATGTGATATTTTGCAAGAAAAAAAAACTGTTTTTTTCCATAGAAGCAGTGAAAACAAAATCAAAACCTTTCAGAGTTCCTTTCCTGTGGGCTTTGAGGTGTCAGAATGTGTCTTGGTTGGGCTTCATACATACGGTGTGTGCCCAGAGAGAGCTGGTTTACATGCTGAGAAGAGACGATCGATAAGGAGAATATGGCACCACTGGCCTGTCAGCCCCTCCAGATCTCCAGCTCTATTGCCTCAAAGCGCTTGCCTCACCATTCAAACATTCCATGCCCCTTATACCAGAGCACCTCCACCTTTGCTGTGCACTTAGACCTCTGTGCAGCTGCCTGTTGGATGAATGTAGAGGGGCCTTCTGAGGAAAAGAAATGAAAGGGCATGCACTGGCGAGGACGAGTAAGGGGACAGACAGGCTTAGAGGCCTAGGAGGGGAGCAGGGAATAAGTGTCCTGGCATTCTCATAAAGCCCTTGTATGTGTGTCTTTCCTGTTGGCCTGGCTGGTCCCCAGAGGCAGGTCCTAGGCTTCACTTATCTCTGCAGCCAGCCCAGAATTAGCACAAGATGGGAGTTTGGCAAGTATGTGTTATGAGCTGAATGTTCATGTCCCCTCAACATTCATAAGTTGAAGCCCTAACCCCCAAAGTGATGATAGTTGGAGGGAGGGCCTTTGTAGCTACTTAGATTTAGATGAGGTCACGAGGGTTGGGTCCTCGTGATGGGACTGGTGTCATTATGAGAAAAGACCAGAGTGCGACTAGTTCTCTCTCTCTGCTACTTGAAGACACAGCGAGAAGGTGGCTGCTTACAAGCCAAGAAAAGTGCCCTCACCAGGAGCGAAATTGGCCAGTACCTTGATCTGGTGTCCCTAGTTTCCAGGACTGTGAGAAATAAATTTTTGCAATTTAGGTCACCTGTGTGCGGCATTTTATTATGATTGCCTTAGTGAACAAAGTGTGTGTGAAGTGATGCCTTAACCCTGTCTCTGGTCAGAGCTGTGACCACAAGATCCCCAGCTTTCCTCTTCAGCTCTCGGAAGTTGGGTGCAGGTGGCACTGGTGGGCAGGTAGGAGGAGACCTGGCTCTGCAAGCTCCTTGCTCTTGCTCAGGTTTCCCTTGAGGCAAACATACCGGGGAGGATGGCTATTTTGGCTCATGTAACAAGTCCAGAGTGACAAAGATGAATGAGGCACTGTGCATCTCCTGAAGACACATTCAGCACAGTAATGGGGTGTGCTGCGCCCTCTGTTATTGAGGAAGCTCAACAGCAGAGCAACTGTAACTCACCTGGTGGTGGAGGGGGTCTGGAAGGACTGACCCTTGGGCTGGGCCCTAAAGAATGTCTAGGATCTAGTCTAGGAAGAGAAGACATGGCTTTGTCTAGGTTGTTGAGAACTGCCAGGGATGAGGCTGGAAGTTTGATGGGGCCACATCCCAGAGGACCTGCTAACCCAGCCAAGGGGCTCTGACCACACTGCAGGCAGGTTTCCTCTGGGCAACTGACTGTCACTCATCATCCAATCTCCTGCTCTGAGGCCTCACCTTGTTCTCTGAAGCAGGGGCCCTGGCTGGGCCTGGGAGCAGCCAAGCCAGCTAGAGTAACCCTAGGGACAGCAAGTCATCAAGGAGAAACAGGCTAAAGTCCAGCTTAAGTCCTGCTGGAATCTTCCAGACTTAGTTGCTAAATTTCTATTTTAGATCCTTAAATATGCAGTTGTAAATAAACGCAAACTTCTTAAAAACAACAACAACTGAAAACATCCCAGCTGTTCTGGGTCCTGTTGGTGGCCAGGAGAGGCAATTCCTGTGGGTGGGGTCATCAGCTTTGAACAGTGGGCTCCCAGGGACACATGGCATATATGCCTCCCCCACTCTTCAGGGAAAGTGTTCTGTTCTATGTAGTTAACTGAAGAAACTTACCAGGAGTCCCTGGAAATTCTCAACTTAGCTTTTAAATCTAATTTTATGTTGTGTGTGGAATGCTAAAGGAATAAGAAAGGTGTGAGAAAATTCTGAATACAGGCAATCAAGAGGAATGTTACAACTAGCAATGCCAACACTGTGGTGTTAGACGCCTGCTTCTCTGGGCACTGCTGAGCACCTACCCTGAATCATGCCCTCTTCCCCACTCACCAACAGAACCCTGATTTTTTTCAGGCTGGCAAAGTGTCCGTTAAGTCAATTCCTTCCCTGGACCCTCTGCAGCTGAAGCTGGCCCCGTGACTTGGTTCTGGCTTTTGTTTTCCTGATTAAAGAGCAACAGACTTGGTGGGGCATCACTTGTGCTCTCCCCTTCTTCCTGTCTAGAATGGAGATGTGGATCTGGAGGCACAGTGGCAGATGTCTAGTGAGCACAGGATGGCAGCAGGGATTCCCTGGGAACCAGTAGTCCTTAACCCCTCATCCACACATCCCCATCACTCTAGGAGCCTGGAGAGATGCCTGGTCCACTCTTCCTTCCAAAAGCCTCTCATGCCCATCCGTCCTCTTCCATTCCTACCTCCTCCACTCGGGGCCTGACCACCCAGAACCCCACTTCTCAGAACAGCCCAGCAGTAGCCTCCTGCTTCTAGTCTCTTCTCTCCCTAACCCATCCATCCTACTCTTGCTAAAAGGCACTTTTCCTTAGTGCATTTCTTTGTTCAGAAAGCCACAGTAGTTGTCCATGGTTTAAAATTTGAAAATAAAGAAATTGGTCTATGATGGGAAGGGGATGTAAGGCAGAGGTTAGAGAAGAAACAGTGGTCCTTGTGAATGTTAGAAAATGTCAATGCCCTTCTTGAAGGGGACTGCATCTAGAAGGAGGGAGTGAGATGCGACAGGGCAGAGGTCAGACAGGTATCAGGAAGAGGAGAGGAAGCAACACTTCTTACTAGGAAATCAGAGAGTTGTTCTGCATTTGATAAGAAACCAGACAGCCCCTGAAAAATACTCAAACAAGGAAACAAAGTAAAAAACCTCTTGAAGTGTCTTCTCTTTGAAGAAAATGACATTTTTTTGAGAGTAATAAAAGACTTGAATAAATGAGAAACTTCATGTTCCTGGATAGGAAGTCTGAATATCATAAGTGTGATTTACTTATCTCTCATCTAATCATATATATTTATATATATATAACACTTAGATATATTTATATATGTAATATATATTTACATATAACATATATATTTATGTATATAATTTATATATATAATATATAGGTTGCCTAATATATATATATATTATTTTTATTTTATATATGTGTAATCCTATCAAAATTCCTATAAGATTTGTTTTTGGAATTAGAAAAAATGTCTAAACATGAAAGAATATATGTATGAAAGTGTCAAACATGTTCTTAAAATGTAGAGTTACATATAATATCTACCCAATCAGCTATCAGTTGTGGAGCACAGGCCCTAGAATAGCTGGAATGATAGAACAGAATAGAATAGTACAGAAAAAGCTCTTATACAATGGTCCAGGACATTCTAACAAGGACACCGAGATTAGTGACCCAGAATCTAACATGAAAAGATCAAGTTTTAATATGGAATCAGAAAAACTAGCTTTAAGCCAAAGAAACCAATATGGTGAGCAAACATTGTGACAGACTGGACTGACTGACATCTTCCTTCTTAAGAAAGGAAAAGGTCAGGAGAAAGCAGGAACCCAGGCTGGATGGGAATGGCCAAGTGTCAGCACGGCACAAGTATGCCACAGCCAGGAGACCCCTTGCTGACTGGGGTATGACGCCACCCTACTGCCTGGAGTCTGAAGACATTCTCAATGATGGCTCATGATGCTGAACCCTGCACAGGTGCAGAAGAGGCTGAGAAACAAGCCCAGTCCCGGATGGCCTCTTTCTGATTGACTGTGTAAGCTTCCCTAGATTTATTGCCTCTCTTTGATATATAGTTCATTTCCTTAAACAGATATTTCCTGAGTGCCTGCTGTTAGGTGTCTGGTCCTCAAGTGGGTACATTTCCATGCAGACTAACAAAAAAATGCGTACCTGTGGAGGGCCAGGATGCCCCCAACTCCTATGGTCAGCTCTGGAGCAGCCAGGACATTGGGATTTTTGTTCAGTTTGTTGATAAAAGAACAATTAGTCAAAACTCTGTCTTATTCCTCAGCAAGTTCTAAGAACTATTAGGGAGGAAGGAATGATGGAAGGAGGCGCCTGTGAGCCCAGGCTCCAGGTACAGGATGCTAGACTAGGGGTTGGCTGGATGTGAAAACAACAACTATCTTTGGGTTGTCAGCAAAAAGGCAGACATGAGACAGTGTGCGGCAAACCACTGCGGGGCCATCTCTGAATATGCTGCTTTCCCAAATACGTCCAGAAGTGATAAAAAAAAAAAAAAAAAAGAAGAACTTGTTTCTTTAAGAAAGTAGGGGGGAAGCCTGGGAGGCAGCCAGGCTCTGTTTTGGTTTCAAAAAGCCTAGTTAAGCTGAACTCCCACGGCAGAGTGCCTCCAACATACCTGTAGTAGCCCCTCTCCCCCTGGAGGAAAGATAGTCTCTCAAGAAATGCTTCAGGGTGAATGCCATGTAAGGCTTTTGTTTGTTTTTGTTTTTGACTTGGCTAAGAACACTGCAGGGAGAGGGGAGCAGGGGTGTGCACAGCCAAGATGAGGGAGAGGCAGAGGTTACCCTTTGTGGAAAGAGAGGCTGTCCAGGCGAGCAGGAAACTCAGAGGGAGCAGGAGGGGGTCATTAAGGCAACTCAGGGAGAGGGTACAGCTTCTAGGAAGACGGAAATAAGCCCCTCTAGGATGAGGCTTCAAACAGCACAAAGGGGAGGTAGTGACTGTCAACTACCAAAACTTCAGGGAGGGGCTGTGCCTGTTCTCTGCAGCCCCAGATTCAGCTGGTGGGCAGCTACCTGGATTGGGAGTCTGCTTTCTGAGAACCAGCAGCCCCAGGAGGTAGGACCCTGCAAACTCAGCCACTCCGTGGGGCAGAAAGTCACACATGGTTATAGGAATATTTTCTAGAAAAGCTAAGCCAGATATTTCAGTTCGGCTGGATATAAGCACCACAGTCACAAGTTCATCCAGGTGCTTCCTTGGTGAGACACCAATCCTTGATGCAGAGATGGATGGCAAAGGGCCCTTGCAGGGGGAGACACCCAAGTCAGGCTTTCGGAGAGAACAGATTATTGCCTCCAAGGAAAAGTATTTAAGAATCTGCAAGTAAAGACTCGAATTGATTCTGATTGGTTACTGGAAAAGAGGGGCCCACCATGCAAGAGTGACCACAACCTAATTTCAGTGGCATCCTGGGAAAGGAGAAGACCTAACTCCTCCTCAGAGACACTCTGTTTTGGAAAAGAAGAGTGAGGATTAAGGCAGCAGTTAGGGGAAAAAAGTGGAAAGAAAAATTTAAATAGTAAATAGTAGTCATTAAGGCTTCCTGACATGTTCCCACATTACATTGCCCCTTTGCATTTTTAAAGAGTATTTTACTAGTAACAGAGGATGCAATATGTAAAAAGTGGATATTTAACATAGAACATATCACCCCAGGAGGTGCTGCCATTGACAACAGACCCTGCGCTGAGGATGTGATTTATTAGGAGAGCTGCAGGAGGTCTGGAGTATGCTGCTAAGCCTGACAGCGCTTCCATGAAAGGCAACAGACCTTTGCAAATGCTTCACCGCATCACCGCTAGAGACCTTGGGTTGGGCTCAGAGAAGCAGAAGTTCTAGAAATGGTAAGTCATCCCTCCTCACTCCCTGCTCACTGCCAAAAGAGTGACGCCACAGGATATTTTCAAAACTGTCCATTGAGAAAGTGACAGTTTACAAGGATGCAATGACACAGATGTCACAAAGATGTGACAACTATGGAGTTTTCCTAAAGTCTTGAAACAAGGGAGACAGGGAGATGCATAGGAAAGCATTAAGGCAAACCACCCCCCCAATTCCCCCCACTCACACACACCCTAAAATGAAAAACAAAAGCAAAAATCTAAACCTAAGCAAAGGCTGAGAAATCCTTAGAAATAAAATTTCTTGCCAGATTAGGTTTGCCTTATTGTTAAGGAAAGAGTATTAATTTCTCATATTTGCCCTTTGAGTTGTCCAGAGCAGAGGCCAACTGTTAAACAGACTTCCTGCATTAATTCAGTTTATTTGTTATCCTAACCCAGAGACCCAGGAGAGGGGGAGGGAGTCTCCATGTCCTCCAGGGGCCTTCGGATCTGACATCTTTCTCTGGGGTCATTTTATTCTCCTATAGGGTTCACCGCATCCTATAGGACCAGCAGGCATCCACCAGGACTGTCTGGCACACAAGGATGTACGAGCACCCTGCTGAAGTCCCAGAGCTGTGTTCAGAGTTTCTAGGTAGAATTCAGGTTTCTGAGGGTAATGTTAAATAACTTATTCCCTTACGTCCTGAACCTGAATATAGCATAGGAAGATTTCTGATCTCTTCGCAGGAAAATATAAAGGGTCGGGGGTGTCAGTGTGGAGAGTGGTGCTGGGGAACACAGTGCTCCTTCAGTGCCTCATTTTTCACCTGAATCAGTGGTTCACAAAACCTTGGTTGCACTTGAGAGTCACTGAGGAGCTTTTACAAATATTACTTGGGAAGCTGAGGTGGGAGGATCCTTTGAGCCCAAGAGTTTGAGGCTGTAGTAAGCTATAATTGGGCCACTATACTCCAGCCTGGGCAAGAGAGTGAGACCTTGTCTCTAAGAAACAAAAATTAAAAAAAGAAAAATAACCCAGGCTAAGGCTCACCCCCAATCAATTAAATAACTACCTCTAATTTTTCTTTAAAAGTTGCTGTTACTAGTTCAAATAGATTTAGAAACTTCAAAGTAAATAAACTCCAGATATATTCTGGAGTCCCTCCCTATGATAAAGCTAATGAATACAAGAGAGTAAGACAGCATCAGGTCCCCAAAGTGGAAACTCAGTTCCACTCCAGGTCTGTTTGGGTCTGGCTATAACTTGGGGCACAAGCTGCCCTTTGAGAGCAGGAGGGATTTTGCTGCCCCTGGTTAGGTACAAGGATTGGAAAGTCACTTTCCTGGGGCTCCCAGGGGGGATGTCAAGCTCAGGGAAATCTCAAGAGCTTTCTGCTCTGACATCTTTCTCTGGGGTCACCTATGGGGCTTACCAGATCTTAGACCAGCAGTCAGAACATAACAATGAAATTTAGCACAGGATTTCTACCGTTCTCCATAAAACACAATACAATTCATCTTATTAAAACATGACATAATTCCAGGTGATAGAGAAAAATCGATCCAATTCCAGAAACTATTTTGAAAGAAAATTAAAAAGCGCATCTTTTCAGTCTTATAATTTTTTCATTAAGTGGTCACCCCAGCCTTAGATCTGGCTCATGAATCCTTGTTTTTGGGTGGCTTAGTCACAGACATGCCCAATAACTCTTATCTAATGTTAGTGTTTTTGATGAAACCTAAAACCAATTCTCTTTGTTTTGTGCTGTCTTGTGAAGTCTATTTCACTCTATTTTTGTTGCATTTTATTTACTGTACTTAATTTAAAAGTTTCTGAGCCAAAATCCAGAAGCGGCTGTTTACATTGTGATTTATGAAAACCAAAGTCAAGGATTAGAAACAGAAGTGAAATTGGTTATATTTGTATTGGTTTCATATACAAAATGGATTCAACTCTCCAATGTAATGTGGGGTTTGTTTTGTTTTTTTGAGACAGGGTCTTGCTCTGTCATCCAGGCTGGAGTGCAGTGGCGTGATCACAGCTCAGTGCAGCCTTGAACTTCCCAAGCTCAAGCAATCTTCCCATGTCAGCCTCCGAAGTAGCTGGGACTATAGGCATGCACCACTATGCCTGGGCTGTGTGTGTGTGTGTGTGTGTGTGTGTGTGTGTGTGTGTGTATTTTGTAGAGATGGGGTTTCACTATGTTTCCCAGGCTGGTCTCAAACTCCTCAGCTCAAGCCATCTACCTGCCTTGGCCTCCTAAAGTGCTGGAATTAGCTGCATGAGCCACCTATTTGGCTAAAACACGGTGATGTGTTTTAATCCTACCTTACATTCTTACCTTTTGTAACATTTTGTAAACTAGCTCCTGTTCACATTTCCTATCCCAAAAACAAAGGTAGGGGTTTTGGGGTCTCATTACAGAACATTCTGGAATCAGTTTGGTAAACTTTTCAATATATCACTTTCCTCTTATGCTCCTACTTGATAAAAAATATGCAAACATTTGTCTATTAGCTAGGCAATAAACTGTTCTAGAGGTCACTACCTGTTTCAGGCAATCATGGAACTTTGGGCTGAGATGGCAGAGGCTAGAATATTATCACCGACCAAACTGGCTGCAGTAGGAACAAGAGAAGGAGGGAGGTAGGTGAAACATTCATTTTGGGCCTTCTTGAGGAAATTTTCAATCCTCTAAAAATGAAGCTAGGAGTGCCTTCACCTCCATACTTTTACTCCATTTTATTCCTCCCAATACTGAATCAAGGGGCAGCCTCTCCCCAGCAATCTGACAGGGAAGCACAAGAAACCTAGAGGTGCAGCCAGCCAAGTGGGCAATGAGGGGAGGAAGAGGAGGAGGAAGAGGAGGGGGAGGGGAGAGGGGAGAAGGGGGAGGAGAAGGAAGAGGAGGAGGAGAGTTCTGTCCAATTAAGTCAGTAGGTTGGAGGTTGGTGTCAGCAAGTTAGGTCACAGGTAACTCCTGGTGACCACAGACTGCTGTCTTAAACCTGCCCTGGTCTTCTCCTAAATGTCAGGCTACCTATAAGAATTGGAAGCATGAGACCAGGTGCAGTGGCTCATGCGTGTAATCTCAGCACTTGGGGAGGCCAAAGTGGGTGGATCACCTGAGGTTGAAAGTTTGAGACCAGCCCGGCCAACATGGTGAAACCCCACCTCTACACAAAATACAAAAATTAGCTGGGCATACTGGTGGGTGCTTGTAATCCCAGCTACCCAGGAGGTTGAGGCAGGAGAATCTCTCAAAGCCAGGAGGTGGAGGTTGCAGTGAGTCAAGATCACAGCACTGCATTCCGTCCTGGGCGACAGAGCAAGACTCTGTTTCAAAAAAAAAAAAAAAAAAGAATTGGAACGGAGCATGTGGATGGCTTGGCACCACTTGGTACCAGTCCTAGAAAGTCAAGACTCAGATATACCAAGAGTGGGTATCTGGCAACCCTTTCCTAGGTGTTATTTTCTAGAGAAGACAAAAGCTGGGTCTCCTTTCAACCAAAGGACAGGACTGATTGGGTATGATTTTTTACACTGGATCTTAGCAGTGTAGATTTGTAAACGAGACAGTTTTAATTCTGACTTGAGGGGATTCTTGATGCTGGAAATGATTCAGACTCATGTCCTCACTGAGAAATACACTCTGGGGCAAACAGCAACCAGCGAAGGGCAGCAAGCAGCTTAAGAATTCCAGCACGTGTTTCGAAAGGAAGTTGATCAGCTACAGCTCCCCCTGGCTGGCCTGTCAGCATCCCACAGCAGTTACGGGTGCTGACTCTGTCACTGTGCTCCTCGTCTGAAGGGCTCAATTGCTCTGAGGATCCTGCATGTAATTTTTGATACAGAATTGGTACCCAACTAGCAGGGCTGGGAACTTGACTCAGACAGTTTTATACTCACCCAAAAAGATAATAAATGCATGCAGCAATACAGGGAGTTAAAATTAATTCATGATTATAAACTTTTGCATGTTTATTCTAAAGTATACTTTACAAAGTTCTTTCTCCAACCCCTAGTACCTGGAAAGAGAAGTTAACTTTAAACCTGTTTTAAAACTGAAATATATCCAGAATGGGTTTTTAAAAACCAGTTCTTTAAGATATGCAAAGGAGACTATTAATTTAGGGAATCATCAAATATAAAATCTGTGATCCAATATCTTGCAGTTTATCAGTGTAAATTAACCATGACTTAACCTTTGATGTCCAATAACTTTATGTACAGCGTTTCCCACTGATAAAAGTGGTATAACATCTCTGTTACTATCACAACAGCAGTACCTATAGGATTCTCAAACATTTATCCCAAATACTAAGTCTAGATGCATGTGTAATATTGACAGGATGCCAAATACATGGCTCCTGGAAAACTTCCAGACAGCTGCAGAATGCTGGCTTGATCAGGGCCGAGCCAAAGAAATGTCACTTGGATTATTGCCTTTGAGATTATTGGGTGGTTACAGATAAAGTTCAAACTACTACTATCAATCATAATCAGTGAAGGTAAGATTAAATAAGCACATCCCATATTTGGTGAGTCAGCAAGTCCACTTTCTCTAGTTAACGTCAACATCTGTTATCAGCTATGCTGATATTCCTTGGTTGACCATTTCTGTCTTCTTTTCCTCAGGGGTATTTGCCTAACATAAGTAAGCTGGTAACCATGTTAGCTAATAAGGGTCTCTGACTCATGTAGCCTACACTTAGCATGTGGCAGAAGGAACACTACGTTAAAGATCAGATTTTTATACCAGTGGGCTTTTTACCAAATAGCAAAAGCAACGCAAAAGAGTATTTTATATAGAACAAATCTCTTCAGCCCTACCCAACTTCCAATTAAGAAGCATGCTGAAGACTAGCAGTACCTTTGAGACAGACAGTTCCTTGGATTTAGACTCAAACAGGTGCTCCAGTCGGGAAGTGTCCACCTTAATGGGTTCCAGTTTTGACCACAGGAATTCTCTGCAGCGTCGGTTGTTTTTACATGGCCAGTCAAATGGCCGAACTTCATTCCAGAACAAACGGATGGTCTTCTTTTTCTTAGTGAATGTGGGCTGACCCCTGGGTACCTGGGACCACCCTAAGCCCTGAGGAGCGTTGAACACTGGAGGAGGAGGAGCCAATAAATTACCAGGGACAGGAGGGGGGAGGGATGCTGTCCAACAGGGGTGGAGGGGGTGGGGGCGGCAGACCCAGAAAGGTGGGTGGGGGTGGGGGGAGGCGGCCCAGGGGCCTCCCTGTGACCCAGGTCCACATCTAGGACATCGATGTCATCCTCCTCCCCCAGGTCAGTGAAATCCATGTCTTGGATTCTGAGCTCCCTTGGATTGGCCATGAGCTGGTCCCAGATGTAATCAGACTCTGTCTTCAGCTGCACCGGTGCTGTCTCCGGGACCTTGTCATTGGGCTCAGTATCAGGGGAGACGGAACCTCTCCCCCAGGTCCCCCACTGTTGAATTTCTCAGCAAATGCTTTCACACTACCCCGATTGTCCAAACAGCCGACGTCCACCCTCCTGACACTCTCATCCTGGGCCTGAGAGTTGGCCTGCAGGGTGGATATCCTGGTGGCAAGGCTGGCTACGGCCTCCGCCTCCTGCTGGGTCCTCCCAGCCTCCTCATCCCCCTTCTCCTCGTCATCAGGGGACTTCCTGTTATGGGCATACAGCATGTCCAGCATGAACCGTTTGTTGGTGAGGATGTCGCCACACTGTCCATTTACACCTGCATCCTGGACACCTGTGGGCCACAAGCCTGAAAGTACATAGGAGAGAAAAATGAGAAAGGGGGAAGGGGGCCTCATTTCCATGAAAAATCTGATTAGAGAATAAGTGAACTTGACACACGGGAGCGACTTCAGAGAAGACACTGCATAAAGCAGTCAAAGCCGTGGGCAACAAGATGCTCCTGGGCAAGAAGAGATGCTGCTTCATAGTCCCAAAGACCTGCACCAGGACCCAAGACTCTTCCAGGCATAACACTGCTCCTGGCTCCTACCTGGGCTCATAGGAGAAATTTTCCTTTCTCCTGCCCACCCATGGCAGCTGGCCAGGACCCGCCCAGCCACAGGTAACTGAGGAGTGTCTGCCCTAACTTGAGACAGGGAGGCAAGAAGCCACTCCCTGGCCCCAGCAGGTGTTGGAGAGCCTGGAAGATAACCTTCGTTTCTCTCCCCTACTCCAAATCTGCACTAGTGCAGCTCAAAGTGCCTCAAAAACACAGAAACTGTGCCACTGGTCACTCTTTAGGCTCACTCCTTATCACAGTCCCTAGTTTCCAGGGGGCTGAATGCTGCCTGGCAATCTCACCCACTCCTCTCCTAGGTGACTTTCCATAGCCTTCTCTCCTCTAACCTCCTGGCCCATCTTATCCTCAGAGATGACCTTGCTTCCTAGTTCACCAACTTAACAGATAAAGCCAGAAGGAATCTTCCAGAACCTCCCTTCCACCTCTACCCTCCCACCTGCACTGACCCTCCGAACACAGTCTCCCTCCTGTGACTGCCTCATAAACATCCCTCTTAGCAGGGGTTGGCTACCCACTTGTACATTAGACACCCGCTCCAGAAATTCTCTCTCCTGCATTTCCCATGGCCCTCCCACTGGAGCCTTCCTTCTGGCACATTAACATATATAATAATTTCCCCCATCTTAGAAAAGCAAAAGCACCCTTGGTCCCACTCATCCCTCCAGCTATCACCTAACTTTAACTTTTCTCATTTCCTTTAAAGTATAACTGCTCATAAGAGTTGCTTTGCCCACCGCTTCCAATTTCTCTTTTTCCTTTCTCTTCGACCCAGTCAAAGGGAGCTATTGCTCCCACCACCCTTCACAGCTGCTGCTTTCAGGAACCAGTGACCTCTGTGTTGCACTAGATGTAGCCGACCACTCCCTCCTCCTTCACGGGGCTCCCAAGAGATGATACAAGGCCCCCAGGACATCTGGCTACTCCTTCTCAGTCTCCTTCACTGGTTTCTCCTTATCATTAACCTTTAAATGTCCATGGACCTCTTCTCTCCATCTGCACTCTTTCAGTCTCATCTAGTTTCAGGGCTTTAAATGCCATCCATAAAATTCAACCTTCTCCACCCCTGCACGCCCCCAACCTAAGCTGCTTCTCCTGCAATCCTTTGCTGTCTCAACTATGGCAGCTTCATCCATCTTGCTGCCAATTCCAAAAACCTCAGAGTCAGCCTTGACTCCTCCTGTTCTTTCACCCTCCACATCCAGTGTTGCAGGAAACTGGCTATACCTTTATGCCATATCCAGAATCCAGCCACTTTTCTCAGCACCTCTGCAACCATGACCATGGGCCAGGCCAGCATGTGTGCCTGCCTACAGTACTCCAGGGGCGTCCCCCGCTGGACTCTCTCATGTCCCTTGATAGCCAATTCTTACCCCAACAGCCACATGATGTTATAAAAATGTCTGATCATATCTTTCTGCTCAAAGTCTTTTAACAGCACCACCTTTTCCTGTGAGAAAAAGCCAATGACACGAAGTTCATGAGGCCTTCCATGATCCTTCCCTACTTTTCATTCATTGCCCACCATCACCACTCCCCCACCCCCAGACACACATGCTCATAAACCTTGTTAGCTACAGCAATTTCTTCCCATTCCTAGAACTCACCAAGTATGAACCGGCCTCAGGGTATCAGCTCCTCCTGGGATAAACTGCACCCAGTGAATCACACAGTTTTATCCTTGACCTCCTTTTAGTCTTTGCTCAAACCACATCTTCTCAATGAAGTCTTCCCTGACCACTTAGTGAAAACTGTGCAATCCTCCTCCCATGCTGTTGATCATCCTTTCCTGCTTTATTTTTCATCACAGCTCTTAGGACTATCAAATCTGTCACATTTTACTTAGTTTATTGTCTGCCTCTGCCCTGTCACTGGAATAATTATAATTACTGATTAAATTGCCTTCTTCATGGGATGCGAGCTCTATGAGAACAGGACTTGGGCTTGTTTTGCTCACTGTTATTTCTGCAACATGTGGAACGAATGAATGAATGATCAGGAATGTTATTGCTCTGGGTTTGCCTCCTTGGGGCTTGTATTAGTCCATTCTCATGCTGCTATAAAGGACTGCCAGAGACTAGGTAATTTATAAAGGAAAGAGATTTAACTGACTCACAGTTCAGCATGGCTAGGGAGGTCTCAGGAAACTTACAATCATGGCAGAAGGGGGAAGAAAACATGCCCTTCCTCACATGGTGGCGTGGGAGAGAAGAATGAGTGCCCAGCGAAGGGGGAAGTCCTTTATAAAGCCATCAGGTCTTGTGAGAACTAATTCACTATCATGAGAACAGGATGGGGAAACTGCCCCCATGATTCTATTACCTTCACCTGGTCCCTCCCATGACACATGGGAATTATGGGAACTACAATTCAAGACGGTATTTGGGTGAGGACACAGCCAAACCATATCAAAGCTGGCAGAGCCAGGTGGCAAGTGCTTTAGGAGGTGAGTTCCATCAGCTTTCCAGGGCCTCAGTGGATCCTGATGTTGGGATGTGGCAGGAGACCCAGGCCTGGGAGGTCAGCATGTGGAGCTTCATTCAGCTGAGGGAGCATATTCCTCAAACACACTGAGGATGGGCCCTGGCTTGAGAAGGCATTGACCGGGGGAAGCACAAGCTCTCCCAGGATTTCCAGTGTAGCTTTGTTCTCTGTCCTCGCTATAACAACAGCTTAACCTGACCAGGGGACCTTAGGCCATCTCAACACCAGAACAAGGAGCTCTCGAATCCTCTTTTAGGTTTTACAAACAAAATATACTTAGGAAATAATCACCATCAAAAGGAGATGAGATGACATTTGAGGATAAGAGCAAAAAATCTGATTAGCTGGAGTTTCAATAACTGGTCAGACACTCCAGGATCAGGGAGACCACTTGGATGCCAGGAGGCTGCAGCAGATAAAGCAGCTGAGCCCTTCTCAAGAGGTGGACTCATTCTTTCTCCATTTATCGGGAGATGTAGGCATTTTCCTATTTTGGCAATAGGGAAAATAATATAATGAGGTAATATATTTTTTTCTGAGACAGAGTCTCGCTCTGTTGCCCAGACTGGAGTGCAGTAGTGTGATCTCGGCTCACTGCAGCTTCCACCTCCCGAGTTCAAGCAATTCTCATGTCGCAGCCTCCTGAGTAGCTGTGACTACAGGCATGCGCCACCATGCCCAGCTAATTTTTGTATTTTTAGTAGAGACGGGAGTTTCACCATGTTGGCCAGGCTGGTCTTGAACTCCTGACTTCAAGTGACCCGCCCACCTCGGCCTCCCAAAGTGCTGGGATTACATGTGTGGGCTACCATGCCCAGGCAACCAGGTAATATTTTTAACATGCCAGTTTCCTCGCTTATTCTCTTCACTCATTTGTGACTCCTTTCATCGTTTTGCAGTGTCCCTCTTTGTCCTTAGTAACTTCCTTTGTTCTGAAGTCTACTTTATCTCATGTAGCCATTCCTGCTTTTCTCTGATTTTATGTTTGCATTAATATATCTTTTCTCAACTTTTTTTTCTTTTTTCTTCCTTTCATACCTAGTCCTACAGATTTTTTTCCCAACTTTTAACATAAAATCTACCTGTGTCATTATGTTTGAAAAGAGTTTTCTATATGTAGCATATGATTGGGTCATTTTTAATCCACTTTGCCATCTATGTTTTCATTTAAAGGAATAATTGATATGTTAGAGCATAAGTCTGCCATTTTATTTGTCTTACTTGTTTCATTGGTTTTCGTTTCTGTTTCTCCTTTCTTGATCTCTTATGGGTTACTTGAATACTTTTTTTTTACTTTAACAAATTTTTAAATTGATACATAATAGATGTACATATTTTCAGGGTACACGTGATAATTTAATACATTCATATAATTTGTAAAGATCAAATCAATGTAATTGGGATATCTATCACCTTAAATACTGTCTTTTCTTTTTGTTACATTCAAATTATTATCTTCTAGATATTTTGAAATACACATAACAGATTATTGTAAACTATAATTTCCCTACTGATCCTATAGAATGCTAGATCTTATTTATTCTAACAAATTCTATACTTGTACCCATTAGTCAACCTTTCTTCATTGCCCTTGAATATTTTTTGGAATTTCATTCTGATTTATTTATAGTGTTTTCAAGTACATTGCTTCATCTGGTTCTTGCAGTGGTTGCTCTAGGTATTACAATATACACACTAATCACAGTAAACTAGTATTGCTGTTTTACCACTTTGAAGCGTGAAAAGACTTACTTCCATTTAGATACCTTTAGCTTCCCCATTTTTACAGTTGTCTTAAGTATTCCTCTACATACACATAGCACTACATTACATGATGTTATAATTTTTGCTTCAACCATCAAGTATGATTTAAGAACTCAGAAGCAGAAAGTCTATTTATTTATCCCTGTTTTCACCCATTCTGTTGTCCTTTCCTTCCTGAAGTTCTAAGCCTTCTGTCACCATTTTTCTTCTGTTTGGAGAACCTCCTGTAGTAATTCTTTGAGGGTAGGGACACATTCTTTTAGTTTTTCTCTGAGAATGTCTTATTTTCATTCTTAAAGGATACATTTGAGGGATACAGAATTTATAGTGGACAGTTCTTTTCTTTTAGCACTTGCAAAGTGTTGTGCCCCTTCCTGCTAGCCTCCATGGTTTCAGATGAGCCATGTGCTGTCATGTGGACTGGTGTTCCCCTATAGGTAACATGTTTCTTTCTTAGCCTCTTGCAAAACTTTTCTTTGGTCTTTAGTTTTCATAAGTTTGATTACCATTTGTCTTGGTGTGAATGTCTTTAAATTTGTCTTCTTCGGGGTTTGCTCAGCTTCCTAAATCTGTGAGCTTATACATTTTGACAAATTTGAGATGTTCTGGGCCATTATTTCTTCAAAGAATTTTTCAGCATTTCACTCTGTCTCCTCCCCCAGATTCCAGTGAATTGGTGTTAGATGGAGTCTTATTGTCTCACAGGTCCCTGAGGCTCTGTTCATGATTTTCAGTCTATTTTTTTCTGTTATTCAGAGTTTGTAATTTCCACCGGTTTGTTTTTGAGTTGACTGATCATTTCCTTTGTTGTCTCCAATCTACTATTAAGCCCATCCAGTAAGTATTTTATTTTGGTCACTGTGTTTTTCAGTTCTACAATTTTCCTTTGGTTCTTTTTAATATCTTCTATTTTTTCTGAGATATTTTATTTTTTATGTATTCATTCAGTGTTTGTAACTGCTCACTGAAGCGGTATTATAAAGGCTGCTTCAAAATCCCCATCACATAATTCCAGTGTCTGGCTTATCTCAGGGTTGGCATCTGTTTATTGTATTTTCCCATTCAAGATGTGATTGCCTTAGCTCTTGAAGTGATGAGTGATTTTTCCATTATGTCTTGGACATTTTGTGCATTTTTTAGCCAGACTTTAGATCCTATCTAACCTTTTAGCAGGTAGTCACCCTTTTTAGGTATCCATACAGATGCTGGTGGAGGGAGATGTCCAGCTCCCTGCTGGATCCTGCTGTCACCACCCCAGCAAGAGTGCTGACTCACACTGGCTCATTGCAGATGAGGAGGGCAGAAGGTCAGTTCCCCCTCCCTTGGCCCCACTGGCACCTTCCCAGGGAAATTAAATCACTGACTCACATTGTCTTATTGCCTCCAAGTGGAGGCGGAGGTGCAGCTCCCTATTGGTCCCCATTGACTCTGGGTCAGGTTTTTCATTAGTGCCTGTCTAGGGTACAGGAAGTATTAATGAGCAAAAAGTCTGTGTTGTGTTCTGTTAGGCAATCATTTTCCCAGTCCTTTGGCTAGGGAAATAAGCTTTACTTGGAGCTTCACTGTCATGTAATTTAAATCCAGAGGTTCCTAGGCAGTATGCCTTCTTCTTTCCACCTTTCATAGTCAGCCTCTAATTGATCGTTTTGGTATTCTTGGGGTGTTGCTATGTTCGTTGTAAGAGGGAGGACCCAGGAGCAATGAAGATTCCCCATCTTAACCAGACGCCTCTTCATTTATTCATCAATTGTTTTGTGAGACTCTGCTAGGAAGTGAGGACTCACAATGAATAGACAGACATCCCTATCCTCACAAAGCTGACATTCAAGTGGAGACAAAGGAAAATTATACAAGTAATTATTAAAAAAGTATAATGCATGCTGTGATAAAGCTTCTCACATGCATGCCCTAAAGTGGAACACATGAAACAGAGAAATTAAACTACGTAACTGGAGTAAGATGAGATTTTTTTTCAAGTCCTAGAAATTCATTTTTGACATAGTCATTAGAAATATTTCTGGGAATAATTTTAATTATCTCTAAGGTGGCTCTGTAATTTGACAGCACTCTGAAAAGCAAGAGCTATAATGACATAGCTGCTCTGAATCCACAACGGCTGATGACACCTGTGAGCAGTGAGATTTCTTAGGAACCAATAAGCTACAGTAAATAAACATGAGCAAATCTCATAACAGCACCGGAGCAAAGCAGAAAAATCATTGCAAAGCCCTAATTCCTGCTTCGAAACACTTGGACACTGCCCACTTTTGGTAGAAAGTCAATAGTTCTTCACTGGGAAGAGTTTCCATTTTTGGAAAGTTGTCCTTATTGGGAAGAATATTGGATAAGCTGATCCAAGAGTGTTCACTGCCTGGTATATTTTTACTAATCCAATTTGTTGATATGTTTTGGGCCTGCTAAATCCAGTTATGATGAATAATTCTTAAAGTTATTCCTAATAAATAAAACATGATTTAAGGTCAATATGATCAATAAGACTTATCCTACACCCAGTATCATGACAATAATTACATTAATGTGAATGATAACAAGTAGAATTTGGGGGACCTACCTGATTTTGAAAGAAATTCAGTAAATATCAGTATATAGAATACCTCTTGGCACATATGTATTCAACCAAATGATGACACAGGATTTTCAATGCAATAAATCCTAAGATGTAAACTAATAAAGTCTTTTATATTCTTTTTTTACTGCATCATAGTGACCAGCAATATAAAATATAAAATCTAGTAGTATATTCTAACTGGGAAAAATCCAAATAGTAACTATTTTAGACTACACCATTGATTGACAGGTCTATTGAGAGACATTCTGGTTTCATTCATTCATTCATTCATCCATGCTTCTGAGATAATGTATTTTAATCTAAGAACTAATAAGTCATTCATAGGTCATGGCACTGGCTGGCAGGCCTTTTAGAGGTGTCATGTTGCCCTTTGGACCTAAGACATGCACTTGAGTGTAGCTTAATGAAGGCTGGCCCATGAGACGTGACTCCACTGGTTTGGAGTGTTTGTTGAGGAAGGAGGCATTCTACCACCTTGGTAGCACACAAGTCATGGGTAGGAAAATTTACCCTGTGGTGTCACAGATCATATGAATCATTTACAATTCCTATAACCCTCTATGGCACTCTCCTCAAGTCCTTGGTGAGGCTGTTTCAGGCCACACCAAACCTATAATCTAACATTCCATTTGGTCCCTAATTGTAAAGTTATCATTCACAGGAGAAGTGAATGAGTATTAAGTGTAACACCAAAAAGCATGTACTTCATACTAAAGAAAAGAATGGTTATGAGTATAATGTAGAGAACAAATTATCTGTATTCCAGTACCTCACATCAAATTGAACTCAGTACACTAGGTAATACAATTTTTTGGAAATACTCATTCAATCCATTTAAACAAATCTTTCCAGTCTGAAATGTTCAGTCAAAATGAACACACTTCAGTAAACACATTGTTAAAGAAATAGATAACAATGTGACTACAGTTTCTAAACTTCTATCAAAAGCTGAAAAAAATCTTACTATTATTAACCTATTATTAACAATAGAACATTCATAGGAAAATGAGAGGTTTCTCTTCTAGGGCTTATTTCCCAGGAAAAGCCCTCCTTATTGGTCCGCTTTTCCAGGTATGGAAGTGATGACTGTGACAGTGTGGCAGAGGGTCTGGGGTCATCTTTCTATGGGGTAGAAGGCTGCTGGCTGGCTGCCAGCGTGGCCACACTCCTTGTCCCCAGACACTGGGTGACACAGCTGGGTGAGTGGGCTGACCCAGGTCACTTTAGAGACCAGCCTGTGGACAAGCTCTTAGTGAACCAGCCCCTGCACCCCAGGCCTCCCTGGCGCATGCCCATTGAAACAAGGGGCTTCATTTACCAGTTGCCCTGTCCCTGGAGAGTTTGTCCTCCTTCTCCTCCCTTTCCAAGGTGCTGCTGGAGGACGAGACGCTGGAGGCAGAGCAGTTGTCCCTTTCGTTCACCCCCCTGGTTCTGCCTCTCTTTCTCACTGAGGGAGGCTCTTTCTTCTGGCTCTTGCTCTAGTGCCCGCTCCACTTCGGTCTCTGCACCCTCGTGGGCAGAGGCTATGTCCTGGCCGGCTTCATCAGCAGCCTGCCCAGCTCCTGCCTCTGGTTCTGGTTCTGCCTCTGATTCAGGCTCAGGATCCCCCGGCACTGGCTGGTGGAGACAACAATGGAAATTATATTGACAACAGATTTCTTGGAAGGGTGAAGTGAGGTGAGAATGGATATGAGGCTGATTTCTCTGTGGTGGGCTGATGTCTGAAGACGGTCCCCAAGAGACCTATCCCCTGGCTCTTCAAACCCTCATCCAGGCATTGCTGTGAAGGGATTGTGCAGATGAAAGTCCCTAGTCAGTGACCTTAAGATATGGAGATTAACTAGAGGAGCTGGATTCAATCAAGAGTTGGATTCAATCAGGAAAGCCTTTCAAAGGCAGGAAGTTTTCCAATTGGCAGCAGAAAAGGAAGTCAGAGATTAGAAGCAGGAGAAGGATCTGCCACTTCACAGTTGCCTGACAGGGAATGCAGGTGGCCTCAAGAAGATGAGAACCACCTCTGGTCAACAGCCTACCAGGAACAGGGAACTCAGTTCTGCGGGCACAAGGAACTGGATTTTGCTATCATCCTGAACGAGGCTGGACACTTCCCAGAGCCTCCCAATAAGAACCCCGCCAGCTGCAGCTTTAATTTCAGTCTTGTGGCAGCGGACAGCCAAGGTCAAGAACTCAGCTGAGCTGTGCTAAACTTCTGACCTATGGAAACTGTGAGATAATAAACGAGTGTTGTTTCCAATCTCCACGTCTGTGGAAATTTGTTACATAGCAATAGGAAACTAATATATGACCTTTTTGCCTGTTTAGGCAAAGAAAAACAAAATCCATGGTGGATCAAGCTGATGAAAAGTAGTAGCCTAATGTGTTCTGAAATCAGTTGGCTGAACCAGTGAGGTTCATCACCCTTTTCTTGGGTTATGTTTGCTTATAATATGAAGTTAGTTTGTGATTTTGAAAGCAGTTTGGAAGAATCACTCATGGTCACAGTCTATTTGCAAACCTATCAAGGCTGGAGATCTGATGCTGTCACTGAGATAAGACACCCATGTTCTCACTTGTGTGACATTCTAGGGAACATGGAAATGGCACAATCTGGCTTATGCATTTTTTTGTTTGTTTGTTTGTTTTTTGAGCAAAACTCTCAGCTGTGAGCTGTGGATGTGTAGCAAAATGATTGAGAATACACAAAATTCAGGTGCCAAATGTGAAGGCTGGAGGAGGGTGGCTTACTCTTAAGGGAACTGCCCTCAGGCTGGGCAAAGCCACTTTTGTAGAACCCTGGCAATGCACTCTAAGGGCATGTGCTTGAACCCTAGGTACACACTGCTCAAAGACACAGAAATTCTGGCAGGGTCTACGCATGGCAGGGGCTGGATGGGACCTGCCCAGAGTCCATGAGAATATGCAGATCAGGGCAGCTCTCCGTGGAGGCATCCTGCTGGCCCAGGTAATAGGCACAGTTGGCCATGGGGCACATAGAACCAGCCCTTAGGAGGCTGGGCACGGGCATTACTAAGGGGGAGGGACACTCAGGCCTCACTAGGCAAGGGGCCCAGCTAACCCCAGCTTCCCAGCAAGAACTTATTCTTCAGGACCCACAGGGCCATCACTCCCTAATCCCTCATCTGCTCTCAGGCTGTCATCCTCTGAGGATGAGTCAGGGAGTTAGCTGGGCAGGGAAGATGCAGTGGAGAGGATGAAACGTCACTTTTCCTTATGCTTCTGGGCAACTTCCAAATTCCACTCCTCCGTGGGAATATCCCTGAGTGCCAGGTAGGAATTTGGGGGGCAGAGGAGTAAATTCCTCTCCTTTGATTACAGGATGTGCATCTTCTGCTGGGAACCCCAGCCTCAGGCAGGAACCTGCTTCCAGGGAAGGCTGGAGGACATGGGAAGGGGCAGCAAAGGGGCTGCCCTCCTGGGCATCCCGAGAAAGGAAGGCTTTAGGAACTGGGGATCTGAGGGCACAGTTTCCAGAGAGGCATGGGTGGCAGTCACAGAAGGAAACCAATGGATATACAGCTGTGAGTCTGCATGTCTGAGAACGAGAGCATCATACCCTCTTCCTTAAAAGTAAAAACTGCTGGGTCATGGAATGAAGTGAACAGGCCTTTTAGAAACATTCCCTTTGGTACCGAAGGAATTTTTATGGTAATTTCTTTTTCATCTGATAATAGAGTATTTAGGAGAGATACAAAACCCCATTAGTTTTATAAGCATGGCAAGAGCACAGCCTCAGCAGAGGCAGCGTCATCATTTGGTTGACAGAAAGCACATGTTTTTGCACACATGGACTTCAGAATAGCCACATCAAAACAAAAATGTGTTTCCAACAGCCCAGCATGTGGCATGAACTGAAGTTTTAATTGGTAAGCATATGGTGAAAAACAGCAAGGGCCCCTCCTAGTGGCTTCATCACAGACAGGGACTGGGGTTCAGTTGGCTGTCATAAGCCTATGTCTATTCACCACCCCCAGGGGTCTGGGCAAAGCACGGAGGCTCCGTGATTGACGCCTGTTTGACTTCAGCCTGCGTGTGTGCACTGCCATGTTCTATTCCACTGAACATGAGGATTCTGCCCAAGCAGCAGCTCTGGCCCTGTTTAAGCTGCCTGGGCAGGTGTGCTAACAGACACACAAGCCCTGGAAAAGCCACATTCTTGGGGGGGGAAGCAGTACAATTTTATCCTGCTACACTAGGGCCTAACTTCATGGAATCAGACATTTCAATTTGTGATTTCAACGACTGGGGTGGTTTCTTTTTGTCATGACTGCTGGGGAAGGAGTCATCTGCAAAGTCATCTCCTGCCCAGAATACATGACTCAGTGTCTACAAGGTCTCATTGCAAATCTGAGGCCGTCCTAATGATGAACAAATTAAATAACTGTCACAAACATTCAAGTCAAACAAAACTACCAGGGTCCATGGCAGAGCTCTTCAATCGCTGTCTTAATCAAACACAGGCAAGTTGTCTGAGGGCCAAGACCTTGTCTTCCTCTCCTGTTGGAGGGCCCCGGCATGGTCCTGGGGCCGGTGTCTACTCAGAGCGCTCCTGCTGATACTCAGGAAGCATCCAGGACAGCCCCGAGATTCCACACTGAACTCCAAAACATTTCTCTTCCCCTTTCCCATTATCTTTCAGCAGGATTTTCCTCACTCACACTTCCCTCTGCACACACACATACAACAGTTCCTTTTGAGTCAGTGGCTCTAAGCCTGCTGCCCTCTGGGTAGATACAGGAAAAAAATCTCATTTACACACACCAAGTCCCCAGGAAACAGGAGAAATCATATAATCCTGTAGGAAAAGTCCTAAAGGGGGTTAGGATCTTTGGCAACAACTAGGGAGAGAAAAGGGAGGAAGGTGTTTGTTTCCCTCCCCAGGAATGTTTACAACTTCTCACGGTTACCAGTCCCAGAATTTGATGAGCCTTTCTCTGACCCAACAATGTGGTGTTGGTGGTGAAAGACAGACACAGTGACCCATGAGACTGACCCAGATCTGTCACAGGGGCTAGAGAGAAGCAGATTAGAGAGATCCCCGAACAACCTGCCATGACATCCACGTGGCAAAAGTGAGTGAGCTCTGCCACCAGTGGGCACAGGGAAACCTCCACCTCTCAACTGCCAGCAGACACAATAACAAAAATGCATTTGTAAGAGTGATGGATGCTCTAAGATCAGATGCACACTGTCCTGGGAAGGCATGGCAAGGGTCTTTGGCAAGACCTGGGAAGTGACGTAAGTCTCTGTGCCACCATGACGTTTAAATAAAGCCTCAAGGGGTAAAAATGAGTTAAAAGGGGAAACACTGAGAATGCCCTGGGAAGAGGGAAGTGCACACTCAGGGACCTGGAGCCCATGGCGTGCCGGAGGGAACGAAAGCTGTATGGCCTGGCAGGAGGAATGAGATGAGGTTTGGATGGTCATCAGGGGCTAGGGCAACCAGCCCTGCGTGTTGAGGGAGGGATCCGGGACTTTACCCTAAGGGCAGTGGTGACTGTTCTGTGTTTCATTTCATCTGAGGTGAGCCCTGCCTCCACCTGCGTCACAGGCAAGCGAGGCTTTCTGCTGGGAACAGCTTGGGTGTGCCTGCGAGCTGAGGCCCCTAGTCAGTGTGGAATCAAGAGTCCACAAAGCAAACCCTTAGAGAGAGAGAGACAGATGAGGAAGAGGTGAATGCCAATCAGCAGAGCTCAAGAGAAAAAGAAAATTAAAACATAGCACCACTGGAAGAACACATGGGTAAGAACACATGGATTGAGACTGAACAGCAGGAAGGTCTCCATCCCAGACATCAATCGGGGGAGGAACTGTGTTCACACTGGAGGTGGACAGGGAGTTCTGCAGGGCTGCTGAGTCCCCTTGAGGAATGGTTACTGAGTACTTCATAGGAACTGCCTTCCGAAGCCCTCATGACCTCTCTATGGAGAGGGCTCTGGGATTGCCCTCAGAAAGCTGGGGCCAGGAGAGAACAGTGAAGGCCCATGCCAGGGTGGCGGGAAGGAGCAGAGTGTCCCTTCCGCAGCATGTAATACCTCTAAGAACCCTGCAGCAGCATCTTCAAGGTAGGCTTAGGAGTGACTGTGATACCCCAAACTTGGCAGGGTCAGGAGCTGCCAGGGCTCCCCATGCTTGTCCATAACCACCTTGGATGGAGGAAGGAGGCAAAGATCTGACTGTATCTCCTGGGCTGTGCAATAGAGGAAGGGAATTGCAGGAAGGACTTGGGCCAGGTGCCCAGGCAGCCCTTCTCCTAGCAGTGGGCGCAAGTTTGGAAACAAAAGGAGGACATGGCAAGGAATGCCTGGTAACATTACAGGCATCCAAAACCAGGATCTGTCTTCCTGGATCACAGCCCAAGAGCGCAGACCAATGGGATCTCAGCATCGCCAGGATGCACTTAGCAAAGACCAGAAAATTGTGCTTGGCCAGAGCCTGCACTGACCTGGCTCCAAGGGCTTCCAGCTAGATCTGAAGATGGGGGTAAGGGGAATACAAGGGCCAAAGAAAAAAATCAACACTAAACCACATAAAAGGATGTGGTAATGGATACTTTTTGCAAGGTGGAAGAAATAATAGAAAAGAAGGAGTCCAGGATATCCTCAAAGTGACATAACAGGGAACTGGGCTGTCACCACCCTGTGGGGAAGGACCCATAACCAGAACACAGCCACTAAAAGGAATTCTTCACCCCAAAGAAACAGACATTCCTGGAGTGAGAGGGGTTGAGAAACCAGGATGGGACCCCATCAACATGAGAATGACATGGAAGGAGGGAGAACCTAACCTTATACCTATATTCTTAGGTATAAGAATATAAAGCCTGTCCCGTCAGATGGAGAATGTGACCATGCTTTCCTCATGCAGATCGCAAAATTGGGAGAGAAATGAGGAATGAGCCAGCCCGAGGACTTCAGCCAGCTGGTCCCTGTGTAAAGTCCACTAGGGCAGACCATCACTCACTCACACAATCTCGTTTTCTTTGCTCCCTCCCAAAGTCCAACACCAACTCCTCATCTGGTCCCCAATACCTCCATGGACATCAGGTCCTGCCTGCCTAAGTGCAGTAAAAATCCAAGTCATTGCATACTGAGTACCTTCTACACACAGGTGCTGTGCTAGGAACCACGTTACGTCATCCTCTTTAGTTCCCACACCTACAATATGAAGTAAGGATTGACGTCCCATGTGAGAAATAAGGAAATATGTTCAGAGAGGTTAAGCAACTTGCCCAGAGCTACACAGCGGCTGGCTACTCTCTGACTGTTTGATCCATGCTCTGTTCTGCTCTGTGCCTGAGGATGCTTATCCCCTGCAGACAGCACCACCTGCATGTGCTCTCCCTCTCCCTGGCTCAGCCCCTGGAGGTTCTAGCAAAGGTGGGGAAGAAGGAAGCTGGGATGTTAACACCCCTGCTTCCTTCACACAGGACCCTAGTTTGGCAGAGGTTGTCAGGCCACTGTTTCTGTCCCTTGGTCTCCCTCCTCTGGCCACAGATCTTACCAAGTCCTAGTCATTCAACAAGTTCCTTCAGGCCTGAAAGCAGGAAAAGTGTCCCATGACTTCTAGTCTCTGGGTGAAGCATCACCACCTTTTGATGGTCCATGACCTCCCTATACCTCTATAAACAGTCCCTTCACTGAATACCTTCAGTGACCCTGTGACCAACAAGACCCACTGCCAAGCAGAGCTCATGCTAGCAGAGCTCGGATCTGAACCTGGATTGGCTGGACTGCAAAGCTCTGGCTGTTAATCACAGGGTTATACTGTGTGGTGGGTGACTTAAGCAATCAAGGAGAAGCATACCATCATGCCTGAAATTAAACACACACACACACACACACACACACACACACAGTGGAAAGGAATGTTGCAATTCTGCTTTCATCCATGTCCCTGACAGCTGAGTTTAGGGTGTCCAATTAGAATTTTTTGTCATGCAATTTTTCTTTGAAGAGGTAAATTGATGGTAGAAAGATCTGAACTTGATACATCTCTGGGTGGCTTCAGCTGATTTCAATCTGCAGTAGTGTCTCGATGACTTTGCCAGGACTTGGCTTTCTGGCAGGTCTTACGAAACCAAGGACTGGGCCAGCCAGTTCTATAATAGTTGCTCCAAACTGTGTAGGTTCCAGGGACCTCCCCAGCTCAGAGCTAATAACTAACATGATTGACTATAGACTTGTGGTTTAATCACAGAAATCTGAAAAAGGTCTCAAGAGAAAAAAACTCACAATTTTGAAAATCCTTTAGACTTTGCCTTTGGTGTTAGACCAGTTCTTGCTAAGATGTTCGCCTGGATTCACTCTAGAGCAAGGTTTCTCGGCCTGGGTACCTGGATATTCTGAATTGAATAATTTCTTCTTCTGGGAGACTGTCTCATAGCTACAGGATGTTTAGCAGGATCCCTGGTTTCTACTCACTAGAAGCCGCAGCACCAACCGTCCATTCCTCCTCTGCTGCTGTGGCAACCGAAAATGTCTCCAGACACTGCCAAATGTCCCCCCGGGGAGAGCATAATCACCCCTGGTTAAGAATCACTGCTCTACAGAAATAGTTGCATGAGGATGGGCACAAACTCAGCTTCACAAAGAAACTCGACTCAAGCCTCACAGAAGAAACAGCTCATCACTTGCAAAATACTAATCCTTATGCCTTAAAAGTTAAGCCAAGGTTTGTCCTCAAATTTCAGAGCTTGATTTTCCAAAGAGGTTCAGGCTTAACCCCCCCTCTGAAGATGGATAGTTTTCATCTCCAGAGATGGGTTAGGCTTGAACCTGTCTGACCTGAACAACTTTGATCATGTATAGTCAAATTACCTTCAAAAGTCCCTTTGGACAGTGCCACTTTATAGATCCCATAACTTCTCCATGGTTTCAACAATCAAGGTTTTAATTTTGCTTCAGTGGAATTCCTTATGTGCTGGGATTGTGTTCATGGGCCATGTTACCCTCAAATATAAATCTGTAAACTCTAAAATCACGTTTGAAGCAGCAAGTTGTTCATACTGCAAGGGGAACACTGGAATCAGGACTGGTTCAGGGGAAAGAAAAAAAGATCCATGTTCCTTGTGGTCATACTCTCCCAGGGACATGCACATTAGATTTGAACCTTAGAAGGATTAAAGCACTATTAAATTAGAATTTCCACTTCCCACTCTTGCCTCTTGGATTATGCTTCCGATTGAGTTCACTTGCTTAAATATGTATCTAATGCTTCTGTAGTATCATATAGGATAAACAGAAGCCAATTTCAGGTTCAATGATTCTTATATTCATAACATATAGTGTGACTATTCTATTAGAGTTGGATCCTCAGAAAGAAATGGCCCAGATATGGCAACTCTCTGTAAAAGTTTCCTTTCTATTAATTATGCCAACATAATTTATTCAGTCCTCATGGAGTGGCCTGCACAGTCAAAGATGACGTCCTCCACCCATGGCTCATGTAATAAATTTCTTCCTGGGCACAGAGAAAACAGCTGTCTCTGCAGATTTATGTGTCTGCTTTCTTTTGTCATGCTTGACCATTTGCCAACTCGTAACGCATGTACCGAATGCTTGTTCTGCTCCAAGCACTGGGGAATAACAAAAGTGGGCACAGAACACGTGCCCTGCCCTACCTGAGGCACACACAGATGCTTGGGAGGAGCAACTATCACACGGACAGTGAGGTAAGCCCTGCATCCCAACTGTGCACAAGATGTAAGGGAAACAAGAGAGGGGTCAAGGGAGGCTTCAGAGAAGAGAAGATGCTTCCACTTGATGAAGAGTCCGGGGCACCCAATGGAAGAGTGTACACCAAGAACAGAGCATGGCATTTTTCAGGGACTGATTGTGGTTTGGTGTGGATGGAGCTTAACACTTGGGGGGGGGTGGCTGTGGTGGTTGGTACTGGGTAACAAAGGGTCTTGAATGTCACATAAGATCTGAACTTATGTGGTAGATAATGGAGAGCCACCCGATAATTTTAAGAAAATGTACAGAGATCCTTTTTTTTTTTTAATTGGGTTGCTGAGAAGGACCTTGAAAAGAGAGACCTATCAGAAGTGACTGAAATGGCCCAGGTCCGAGATGGTTGAGGTCAGGACTAAGGCACTGGAAATGAAGATAAAAGAAAGAGGGCTGATTTGAGAGAAGACACCACAAAAGACACTTGGGGATTGACTGGATGTATGGTAAATGTTGAGGGAGGAATAAAAAATTATATGTATGTTCCAGCTTAAATGACTGGGCCAAGAGAGATGGCCTTACCCAGGTAGCGACTAGAAAATACAAGCAGGTTTGGGGGTGGGGTTTCTGAATGAGAGATGGATGGCACCTCCCATCAGAACAGCCCTCAGCTTGGGACCTGGCGAGTTTGAAGAGTCAGAGAGACATTCAAGGGAGACAGCTGGGGAAAGTGCGATACACATGCCATGAGCTCAGGGAGGCCAAGGCAGGAGGTTCAGATCTGGGGATTTAAAGCATATGGGAGGTAGGTAAAAATCACAGGTGGAGTGCGAGGGCCCAGTGAGAGGATGCGGCATGAAGAAAGGGGGCGCTGGGGAGTAACTTCAGAAAAACTCACCACTTAGGGGGAAGGCAGAAGAGGAGTCCATGAGAGAATAAAGACCAAACGATGAGAAAAGACTGAATGATGAGATGAGAAAGCAATAATGAGAAATTTACATGACACAAAGGCAACTATCCTATTCAGTCTGGAGATTATCTAGAGGACGCAGAGGCATCCAGAGGGGGCTGGATCCAGAAAGTCAACAAAAAGCAACTTGAACTACTTGACAAATCTGGGAGAGGGAGCTTTCTCACAGAAGTCACAATTTCAATAGGCTCTAAAGATGCACATCACATCCAGAGGCAGAGAGGATGCACTGCATGTCATGTAACCCAGAGGTTCTCTTGAAAAAGTGTATTTCAGGTACCAGAAAATCAATGTGTGTATCTTGCTATACTGCAGGTGTGGTATGATTTTGAACAAATGTGTTTCAAAGATGGATGGGGGAAAGCAGGGCTGCTGGAGGGAAAGGGGGAGTGGTGGAGATGGCACAGTAGTGATTAAGATCCTGAGATGGACGAGGATGCTAGAAGGAGTCCCAGAGTTATTCTCATTTGCTAATTTCCCTGGTCTCAGTCATTGTCTGGAAATTCAAAGTACCACCGTGGCTCAAGAATCCTCATTGTCTCGACACATGGAGCCTCCTGACTGTACCTGGAAGCATGGACCCAAGGCTCCCAACTGGGCTGAAAGACACTGATGTCTCACCTAGCCAACAAGCCAGATTCTCTCTGAGTGTCTCCAGATGCAGCAAACTTGTTCATCCCAAGTGCCTGCTCCAGGCAGAGTCTCACAGCTCCTGTGGCACTTTCTTTTTTTGTTAAATGGGAATAAGCTAATTGCTGTTCAAAGCTTGAATTTTTTGTTTACACTAATCAGATTTTAGGATACAAATGTGATAGTAAAGGTTGACTTAAAGCTATTATAATCTAATATTAGGAAACAATTCTCTACACATCTCCTGTGCTCCTATGTTTCTTCAGTCTTGCAAGCAAAGGCACTGATAGCCTTTTGTTCTGAACTATCTTCCTAAGGACATAGCAAAGAGCCTTAGAAGACAGAAATAGGGTCTCCCCCCTAGAGCAAAGATCTGGTTGGTTTATTGCCCACTGTAATAAAGATAATGTCTCCCTCTGGGACAAACAGAAGGCATGTTTACCGCCCATTATAAAAGAGTTCATGTCCCCAAGGCTCAGGGTTCCTTTTCCCAGGTTCCTCACAACCTGTCTGCAGGTTTCACTGGACCCTATTCACATCACCCTGTGGGAACTGGGGCTTGAGGAAATGGGAAATGTTGATACTCTGGCTATTGCTATCACTACAAGCAATGAAGTCCTTTTTCTCTGACCCAGTAATTTTGTGTCTTCTTCCAGCATCCATGGAATTGTGGCAGGGCAGCATATTAGCTTCCAAGTAGGGTAATGTTTCAGTCCCTTCACAGCTCTTGACACCTAATAGCTGCCTAGGAAATCATCATGTTGATTAGATCATGTCTATCTCCCCCCTCTCTTTTTTTGGAGTTGGGATCTTGCTCTGTTACCCAGCCTGGAGTGCTGTGGTGAGACATTAATTCCAACACAGTGTAGCCTTGAACTCCTGTGCTCTTCTTTACCAACTTTCCCAGTGCCATTCAGTGCCTGTCTTTACTTAAGGTTTATACTTTGTCTATTTCAGAAGGACTCAATCCTGATTAATGTTTCCAAATATGATGCAAGAAGACATACTGCAGACAACTGTCATTTCCATAAGGAGAAAAAAGGGAAATGTTTAGCGACTGAGAAATGGCAAGAGAGAAAAACACAATGATTTGCAAAGGCAGCCCACGGCAGGTGTAGCAGGTAGGGCCTCGGCCTTGGGTAGAGTTGCTGAAAGATTTTGTCCAATTGACAAAATGGCATTAAGTAGCAGCAGTCAGGTGAGGCAGGGAGTGGGGCAGCCCTGAGTCACAGAACTACAAGGAATCTAGTTCCTGCCAATTCATGAAACACTGAACTGGAGCATCCAAAAGGTTTATGCAAGAGAACTAGCATGCAGCGTCGGGCTCATGATGGACGATATTCCATTGCTACCGTGCCAGTTGGAAATAGGATACCAGATGTTTCTGATTTCTGCTGTGGGGATTAGATAACCTCAGAGAGTGCCTACACCTGAAGGAGACTCAAAACATCTTACACAATGAAGATGACAAAGACAGTCAACGCTAACAATGACAACAGCCAACATGACAAATGCATGCCCACAGGAAAAATTATTTATACAAACTAAACATTTCATGACACTCTATGTCTAAATTTTATTTCCAGGTTTGAGGATCAGGAGGCTACAGGAAACGATATTTGTCCATACTTTAAGTGCCTGGATGTGTGAGAGGAATTATCATTATACCTTTGTCAATAATTTCTGTAAATCCTGTTGGTGAGTAGGCCATGGCTGTATAGGTTATACGTATCTCCAGGGCCAAATAATCAGACATTTGGAAATACTCTGCAATCCAATTACAGGTAGAGAAAAAAAATCACTGTCAAACATACTTTTCCCTAACATAAATAAAAATAATATAATGTGGCATCATTTTCAAACGCATCTCCTGATGTATTATTTCTTTGTGCAATATGGAGAGTATCAAGCTCATAATAAAAATATGTAGACATAATTTTGCTTTCATGCTAGGTTAGTGGGTGAAAGCCACTTCTAAATTCTTGAGAGCTGCTTTATTCCACTAGGAAATGTCATTCTATCCCCCACCCTGGCCTCAGAAGAGACTTGTATGCAAGAGGGAGCAAGTGGGGAACATAGCTCTAGTTCTCCAGAGAAGGCAGCTCAACCCCGAGACACCCTCCAGGGACCACCATTGACCTCTGGTTTTCAGTTGAGTAGTTTCTCTCTACTCTGTTTTCATGAAATAGGTTACCTGGATCTGACACAAACTGGGATAAGAGGTTATCCGGCTATCTTGACTTTACTTATGGGTATACAGATTATTATTACTGTTTTCAATCCTCAGAGCAACTTTCTCAAGAATTATGTTGAACAACTCTATCCTAATAAGAACACTGTACCTTTTCTGATGAGAGTCACTTATGTGCTTTCAGAATCATCTATGAGTTTCTAAAAATAATAGGAAATAAACTTACTAAGCAGATATTCTGATGTCTACCGCCAGGGATCAGTGAAAATAAGGAAAGGATATCAAAGCAATGAATGAAGAGATGTCTTTCCATGTCTGCCCAAACTCTGGGCTGATTGTCTCTATTAATTCCAACACAGTGCAAATTGTAACATGTATATGTCTTTCCCCCACCCCAGGCTGGTAATTTTAGAAAGAAGGAAAATACTCAGACAATCATCACCGAGTCTAGGTAGCATGGGGACACACATCTGCTAAGCCACAGGAGGGCCAGACAGAAAAGTAATTCAAGTGCATATTGACTTGGTGGCGGGGGCTAGTGGCATCATTCACACAAAAGTTATAGCATATTTAGCTGGGAAAGCTTTCAGCTGAGAGATCTCACTAGATGGCACATCACGCTACCAGTATTTACCATTAGCCTTTCCCTTTTAAAAAGTATATTTTGGGGAGAGAGATCCAAGATGGCCGATTAGCAGCAGCTCAGGATTGTAGCTCCCACTCAAAGCGCAGAGAGTGGACGCCACATTTTCAGACGAATTTTCATAGCCCACGGACCAAGAGATTCTTGGCGGAGGAGCCCCACGGGTTGCCAGCGCGACCCTTTCGGAGGGCGCGGCTGTTTTGCAGGCGCCCCCGACGCGGCGGTTCTCAGTCCGGAGTATACGGGACTGAGTGCCCTTTTGGTTGGCGTTTGGAGCTCCGGGAAAGCAGAGTCTCCCATTCAGCTGATTAAAAAGCGGACTGAAGTGGGGAACCAGACCGGGAGATTCCCGGGTAGAAAAGCACCACGAATCTTAACGCCGCTGGTTTCAGCCGGTGTAGTGGGTCGCCGCAGGGGAAGGCTGGTACCCCCCTCCACACACACAAAAAAAATAAAAACAGCGGTTGGAACTGCTGAAGATTGAGAGTTTCACAGCAAGTGCAGCTGAACCCGGGAAGGTCCAGCTCTGTGGGGGAGGGGCATCCGCCGAAGGAAAATTAAGAAATAGAGGAAACTTTATCACCAGCAAGCTGGACGTCCACTCAGAGACCTAGTCTGAAGGTCAGCAATTATACAGACGACAGGTGGATAAATCCACGAAGATGGGAAGAAACCAGCGCAGAAAGGCTGAAAACACCCAAATCAGAATGCCTCTCCTCCTACAGAGGATTGCAGTGCCTCATCACCAATTGAACAAGGCCTGATAGAAAATGAATGTGAGGAATCAACAGAATCAGGCTTCAGAAGGTGGATAATGAGAAACTTCTGTGAGCTAAAAGAACATGTTCTAGCCCAATGCAAGGAAACTAAGAACCTTGAAAAAAGGTTTCACGAAATGTTCATGAGAATGGACAATTTAAAGAGGAATATAAGTGAATTAATGGAGCTGAAAAACACAATACAAGAACTTCGAGAAGTATGCACAAGTTTTAACAGTCGAATTGATCAAGCAGAAGAAAGGATTTCAGAGGTCAAAGACCAACTTAACGAAATAAAACAAGAAGACAAGATTAGAGAAAAAAGGGTAAAAAGGAATGAGCAAAGTCTCCAAGAAATATGGGACTATGTGAAAAGACCTAATCTACGTTTGATAGGTGTACCTGAATGTGACGAAGAGAATGAATCCAAGCTGGAAAATATTTTTCAGGATATTATCCAGGAAAACTTTCCTAACCTAGCAAGGCAAGACAATACCCAACTCCAGGTAATACAGAGAACACCACAAAGATATTCCTCAAAAAAAGCAACCCCAAGGCACATAATCATTAGATTCATCAGGGTTGAAACGAAGGAGAAAATACTACGGGCGGCCAGAGAGAAAGGTCAGGTTACTCACAAGGGGAAGCCTATCAGACTCACAGCTCATCTCTCAGCAGAAACCCTACAAGCCAGAAGAGAGTGGGGGCCAATACTCAACATCCTTAAAGAAAAGAACTTTCAACCCAGAATTTCATATCCAGCCAAACTAAGTTTCATAAGTGAAGGAAAAATAAAATTTTTTGCAAACAAGCAAGTACTCAGAGATTTCATTACCACCAGGCCTGCTTTACAAGAGCTTCTGAAGGAGGCACTATGTATAGAGGGGAACAACCAGTATCAGCCACTTCAAAGGACCCATCAGTAAGCTGCATCCAGATCCATCTTACATGCAAGGATATACAGAGACTCAAAACAAAGGGATGGAGGAAGATTTGCCAACCAAATGGAGAGCCAAAAAAAAAAAAGCAGTAGTTGCAATTCTCATCTCTGATAAAATAGACTTTAAAGTAATAGAAACCGAAAGAGTTAAGAAGGACATTGTATAATGGTAGAGGGATCAATGTAACGGGAAGAGCTAACGACCCTAAGTCTATGCGCACCCAATATAGGAGCATCCAGATACATAGGGCAACTTCTTGGTGACTTACAAAGGGACTTGGACTCCCACACAATAATAGTGGGAGACTTTAACATTACATTGTCAATATTGGACAAATTAATGAGACAGAAAGTTAAGAAGGATACCCGGGACTTGAACTTAAACCTCAAACAAGTAAACTTAATAAACATTTACAGAACTCTTTACTCCAAATCCACAAAATATACATTTTTTTTTCAGTAACACATCACATTTATTCTAAAAGTGACCACATGGTTGGGAGTAAATCACTCCCTAGCAATTGCATAGCATTTCATAGGTTTAAATGAAATATTGGTTGGCTGTTTGTTTGTTATTTTCCTCCCTTATTCCTCTCCTGTCTCCATTGTATAACACAATTATTAGTATAAAAAAAGCTTTTAATATCCATTTGTAGACTGCATTCTAGCCTGGGCAATAGAGCAAGATTCCCGTTCTCTCTCCCTTTTTTTTTTCTTCTTCTTTTCCTCTTTATTTCATTCTTTTTTTTTCTTCCTTCTTTCTCTTTCTTTTCTCTTTCTAAAGAAAATAAAAATAAAAAAAAAATAAAAAGAACCAGGATTCCTTGGAGAAACATCTGATTCTAGGACTAGGGCAGGAAATTAAAAAAAAAAAAAAAAAGTATATTTTGGAAAGGAGTTTTTAATGTTTTTGTATCTTCTTCTTTTGAAAGTTCTTCAGAATCTGAAACAGGAGTTACAAAAGAAAAGAACCCATAAAGGGACCTGTAATCCTGAGGCATAGAAAATTTAATAACACATATTAGTTTTTCCTTTACTTGTGAATATAATTCTGAAATGCAGGCTGCAATTTTTGCAGACACTGGTTAGCAAAGGGATGGTGTGACATTAATATGAACAACAATGCAAACATGGTAGAGCATGACCCCATGACAGATGGCTGAGACTGGCAGCAAAACACTCATTACACTCCCAGCATGGTGCCAAGATGGTCTGAAGCACATCTTTCCATCTATTTGGGCCTCAGTAAAACATGGATAATAACATCTCCCCCTACCTACCCAGATGTGTTTGGGAAAAAGGGGCAGAGCACTACAAAAATGTGAAGCATATCATGATCGCATGATCCCACAAGGATAAAGAGTGAAAAAGCAAGGCAATCCCTGGAACGTTTGGGCCACAACATGCCAGGTGTTTGGTGCAGGACCAACATCTGGATGTGTGATTATATTTTTAATTCTTCCTCCAGATGCTGGGATGCTGGAAATGCTAGGGATAAGCAAAAGGTTACTTTCGGACATTTGAAATTGGGACCTCGTAAAAAGAATATACTATAAATTGGATACTAACAGAATGTTTCAAAGAATAAACTAGGTTGAGAAAAACTTCTCTGTTATACCAACTGTGCATTTTTGTCCTAAGAGCAAACATCTACAAAGCAGAAGGAAACCTCTGCAGTCCTTTTGGAGACGACCGTCTTTTATACGCCTGTGATTTCCAATTTGATAAATCAATTACGTATCAGGACAAGGAAGTGAGAAGACTGCTGGTTCTTGCTGATTTGGATCATGATGACTTAACATACAATGAGCGGCTCCTCTAGATCTCACAGGAGCCAGTGCTTTTGAAAAAGCAAACAACATCATATGATGCTATTTTTATGAATTCGTAATTATGTGTAGATTCAAGCCTTGTATTCCTTTCACATGCAGTTACCATTTATTGTGTGATTTTGGTCAAACAGTCTCTATTAACCCCTTCTCTGAAGAGAAAATAACATTTGCAAATATCTTTAGAAAACATACTGACGTAACTTATTTTCTCCAAATGCATACTACACACACACATACACACACACAGACACACACACACACACACACCACACACGCAAAATGACTATTTTCTTTATTCTTACTGGTCTCGAGTTAAATTGTAATTCAATCAAATACTTAAGAAATTGTCTTTTGCCACAAACATCAAAGAGATTAAAAATTTCAGGACAAAAGACATTTACAGATACCGACAATTCCCTTTCAGCTTGGGGCTGTTCTGACTTCATAGTTCAGTCAATTATTCTGTAAACAACTGGAGGTACAATTTTTAGTTAAAAGTCCCAGGATGAAGCACTGAACCACAACTCTGAAAGAGGATATTTCTTATATTACCTCTGGAAATACCACAATGTAGATACAGCAACGATATGAGGCAGGGTTTGGAAAGCACATGGCTGTTATAGAACAGTCTGTTTCTTGACTCTCAGAGTGTCAATATTTTAAGACTGACATTACTCATCCATGACTGAATCATCTGCCTGGGACAATCTTCCATGGCTCAGGGATCAGGAGTAACGGGACATCATGGGAAGCTGTAGAGGAGCCAGCCCACTCCAGCAGAATGAGCCAAGTTTTGGAGAGCCAGCAAAGAATTGGACAGACAATATCGTTCCGCTATATCCAGTTCTGCTAAGGTCATGGAGTCTGGCCTTGTTTAAATTAAACGTCACGCCATATTTAGTCAACCCTCCTACAATTAAAATCTTAATGCCTCTGCTGTCTTCAGTTGGCTAAGTCTACATCAGGCTGTAAGCCATAACACTTGACTAAACCAAACAGTGCTAGCAGTAGGGTTAATCAACACACACGGTGTAAATGCTGGTGCCTGAGAACATCCCCTGTGTTAATGTGAAAGAAAACGGACCTACAATGTGCAGAACAGGCAGGAAAACAGCTGATGCTGAACGCTGCAGTATACAATATCATCACGCCTCTCCAAATAAAGCTAAGACAGAATATCTCCAGGGAAAGCTTGCCTGTCTGCACATAAGCAAGTACACACACACCTACACCCAATCATGTGCCAGTAATTTTTACAATTGGAATTATTTTCCTTCTTCAATATTTACCTTCTCTTTTCATTAGGTCCACATTTTTCTTTGCTTGCTGCAATTAATTTTATTCTCCTTTAGTTTAATTTAAAACAGACTAAGTTCCTTAGGTAAGAACATTCAAATGTGGTCTCTTGATTGGGCAGACCCACGTATCCAAATGATAAAGTATTAAACGAATATCCCAGTATTTAGGAATAAATGTCAGAGTAAAGCTTATTTTCCATATTCTCCTTTTTCTATGACCACACATTGACAACTCTGATGAATTATTTTGCTTTACTATAAGTGGCTCTGAAGATGTCTAGTGTGTTAGCACCCACATAGGTTGCAGTCACCCCCCACAAAGCGTACCCGTAGTTGCTGTCTCAGTATTAGTCTGCAGGTTGAAATCATCACTGCTGCCCTGAGGAAGCCTGTACGATGTTAACCCATTCGTTTACCCTCCCTGTACTCACCTTGAGGATGCTGAAGGGTTCCTGGGGAGGAGAGAGTCGCTGTCAGAGCCTCTTGAGAGTCTAAAGATGAGGGGCTATGGCTCAGAAGGGCCGGGCAAGCAGGGGCTGCCGGTGAGGTCAGGTCCAAAGAGAGGTCGGCTCTGCCCCGGCTCACACTCCGGCTTCTCAGCTCCTTCTCGTGCTCCTCAGCTGCCAACTGTTCCAAGTATTTGTATCTGAAAGTTAAATTCCAAAGGGTTTCCGTCAAAAGAAAGAGGAGCCCGTGGCTGATGCTTGTTTATGGACGAAACACCTGCAGAATGAGCCCGTTTCCTGAGGCACACAGCACAGTGCAGGGCTGGCTGGAGGGTCAGCCTGCCAAAAACACCCAGCAAAGCCAAGATGCTAATGATTAAAAATCCCACGTCACTCATAACCAAGCAAATTGGGGGGAAATGGCAGCATCACACAGTCCCTAGATACTGGATCACTGTTGCAGAATCCTATCTTGCTCTTTTAGGGAACATTTGTAAATAAGCAAAACAGCAATAACCACCACCAAAAAGCCCCAAGCGTGATGGCTGAAAACCAAATCCCCTTGGAGCTCACAGCTGTGAAATGGGTGGGTGCCTTGGTGTGGCAGAGAGAAAAAAAATGCCCCCCGAAATATCAAAAGGGGTTGCTTGGATGAAGGCCTGCCTCTCTGAATTTCTGAACCTGCTTCAATGCTAACAGCAATGTAACTGGAATTCACTTTGTTCTCTCAGTGCTGACCATGGAAACTTTTTTATATTCTAAAATATTTCTGAGTAGGAATCAGACATCCAATAGCTTGAACCTGACGTCACATATAGTTTATTCATCAAAGTCAGTTTCAAAGAACAAAGATACATCTGTTTTGCATTTCAGGCAGGCAGAACCCACTAACTGTTTATTAAGACCAGCTACCAATCATATTCCTCATAGTGTGCTTTACAGATCAGACTAAAATAACTTTGAAATGTGTGCCTCTCCCAGATGTCTGCTAATTTTACCCACCACTATTCTTTCAGAAATGAATTTATGCATCCAGCTGTAGCAGGTTTCCTACTATCTTATCCACCACTAAACTTTGGAGCAGCTTACTCAAGACCCTCACCTTGCATCTATCCAATTCACTGCTTCAGTTCCTCACAATGGGCATTAGACATGGTGTTCCTCATTTACCCCAATAAGAAAGACAGAGCACATATTTAAACTATTTTAAAGCAAGACATTTAAAACGCATGCATTTTTGCATCCCATCCTCAAGGTGGGTGTGGTTCCCCAATCCGTAATCCTCACCCCTCCTCCCTGCCAGCCCCAAGGCAGTCCATCCTTTGGACCGCACTTGCGAGCGCATCTCCCCTCCAGGAAGCTTGCCTTGACCACCAAAGCTGGAAGTGATCTTGGCCTTGCCTCTGAACTCATGTCAGATATGTAGTCCCTTCAACTCAGATGGCATTTTTACATTTATTGCCTGGCATAGTCATCTTTTTACATGTGTACGTCTGTTTTCAACAAGTGAATAATAGGATTTTTGTGAACAGGAAGATTGCCATCCTTTGTTCTTTCCCTCAGTGCCTTGCATCTGTGGGCTGAGGGGGAAGCAGTCAGAACATGCAGGGAGAAGCGTGCAAAGTGGCACCCCACCTGCAGAGGCCCAACTGCAGCCCAGGATGCCAAGGGGGCAAATGCATCTGGTTTGATTGTTATGAGGAATGAGCCTGTGTTCATGGTGAATCTCTGATAAAGGTGTGCAGTGAGTGTATATGTAGATACAAACATTGAGGCCTGACCACCTCTGGAGGGGTAAGAGAGGCAACAAAAGGAACAGTGTTTCTGGCCTTAATTCAGGCCAGTAAGGAAAAGCCTCTTGGTTGTGGAAGTAACAAGAACCTTGAAAGAAAACAATTTTGAGGGTTAAGAGGCAGGGCCTCCAGCAAATACATTTTAAATGGGATGGTGGCAAGTTCAAGGCCAGGAATGCTGTAAGTCCAGGAGAGTTGTGAACACAGGTATTCCCACACTGCTGCAACAGGATAAAGGGGCAGGCAAGAAATGAGTGTAAATAAGGAAATCTGGACAGGTCTAGGAGATCAGGAGGTCAGAATCCCAGAGCAAGAAATCAAATGAGTCCAGGGGGTTGGGGCGTGGGCTGACGAAGCCCTGCATGAAAGGCTTTCAGCAAAGACAGCCCGCTTATTGCATTCATTTTTGCTGGCTCATTCCGGGTCCTGGCCTGCTGCTCGATTCCCTGTGGGCAGCCAGGCGGGCAGGCATTTGCAGAGAGCCAAAGGGTTTAACTCACTTTCTGGGAGACTCCAGGGGCCACTCATCCCAGAGCCTGGATAGATTTGACTCAAATGCTATTCCTGTGCCCTCCTCGGCCTCGCAGATGCCATCACTGAAGATCCATAAGACATGGGAAGAGTTAAAGGTTTAACCTGAATTGTTCCAAACAATGAAGATGTTTACGTGTTAGACAAAAATGGCAGAAGCAGAGGTAGGAGGATGATGAGTTGCTGCGTCATGGATAGAGACGTTTAGTTGTATAAGATGACAAGAGTCTGGCCACTGGTTACACAACAATGTGAATGCACTTAATGCTACTGAAATACACACTTAAAATGGTTAAGATGGTCAATTCCATGTGATGTGCATTTCATCAGAATTAAAAGTTGTTTTTTTAAATATATATGGCAGGGACAGAGAGGCATGGAGGTCAAGAGCACTAAACCTTTCTGAAAAGCTGCAGTAATGTTCATCCACAGTGGTCAGAGTGGTCAAGGCCGTGGGCTGGTACACAGGGACGGCCACGCCAGAGGCATTTACAGTGTTACAGCTTAGAGACCCCTCCTGCCCCACATGAACCTCCAGCAGCTCTTGGGGAGGAAGCTGGACCTATGTCATGACCTTCTCCTAGACAATGACTCTAAGTGCTATGGGGCTCAACAGTACTTGATCTGAGGACCCAGCAGCCCATGCAATGACTGTCACGTATTCCTGCTGCCATGCGAAGCCACACTCAATCCACAGACCGATGGAGCCTCCTCTGTGGGAAGCACAGGGTTTTCTATCCACAAACCACAGCCCTGAGAAAAAACTTCTTACTTTTGCTGCCTTCATCCAAACATTCCCGTTTATCCTCTGCCTGTATAATCGGTTTGTTCATTCATCTTTTCATTTATTTATCGAACATTTGTCAAGTGCCTGTCACGTGCTAAGAACTGTAGCAGGCACTCAAGATTTAATAATAAACAAGGGAAAATCCCACTCTCACAGAGGTCACAGTTCAGTGGGAGAGAGAGACAAATAAACCACTGGGATGAACTCCAACATCCACCCGGGGCTCAGTGGCAGAGCTGGTACTGCGGCTCAGCCTCTTTCACAGGGCCCTACAGAAACTCTGCTTGACTTTAGATTAACCTAGACCTACTTACTGATGACTTTCCTGCCATACTTCTATTTGGAAATTCTCACTTACATTAAACTAAAATCTGACTCCCTCTAACTTCTGCCCTGTTCTTAGTCCTTCTAAGCAAGGCTCGGAATCCTTTCTTACTGCTTCATTGATCATTTTCATGCACAATTTCCAAAACCCTAGCCCAGTCCCAACCTTTCTTTGCACTCTGTTCCCATGGCCCCTGTTTACCATAAAGCATTTCCTCTCCACACCCTGCCATCTCCCTCAGACTAACAAACCCAAGTGGAAGTATCCTCCTGTGATACCCCCCACACACCCCGAGCCTGGCACTCATGCCTCACTACACACACTTCTTTTTTCTCCTTTAAATTATTTGTGAATGTTATTTTAATCAATCACTATCCTGTAAAGCCTTCCAATACTTAAAAGGAGGAGAAACAGCATCTCAACAAAACTTACTCCCAGTCTGCACCACTGCCAATAACATCGCTTGTTTGAAATCATGGAATGAGATGATACACAATAATATAACATGTGTCCGGATGGCCACTACACCTCAAAAGAAGGTGGCATTTATCTTGTTATGCTTACATGATACAAGCCTAAAAACCATCTGCTGACTCTGGCTGTCTTTTTCTGAGTCTGGCATTAAGGGTGATAGACGTGGGACTTCACAAAGACACATCCCTCTGTCTGGAAGAGTTAACGGATGGAGTCCTTTTCCTTATTTCTGTACTACTTTCCACCTCTGATGTCTATTAGTATCTCCACCCATTTCTAAATTCCATTATACTTGGAAGTCTTGTCTTTTCCTGGCTTATTAGGAAGGAACCCTCAATAGCTTTTGAAACAGGGATGAAAGTCTATTTCCCCTAACTCGCATCTTCACCAGGTTATTCAAGAAGAAAACTATCAAGAAAAATGGCTGGGCCAAACCAAAGGAGAACACGTGGCTGCTTCCCCAGACCTCTGTGTAAACAGAGGTGTCTGCGAGGGAAGAATCCCACAGTGGGCCTGGAGAGCACACGCCTCCGTCCAGGCTGATGGGCAGCCTGGGAGCAAGGACTAAGGGCAGAACCAGAGGAGAGAAGAGAAGCAGAAACCTCCTCTTATGAGTTTGCCAGACCTAAGTGAAGCCTTGCTTGGAAAAAAAAAAAAAAAAAAAAAAAGCAGTAAATAACATCCAGAAAGAGCTGGACTTCCGTGGTTTGGGAAAATTTGCAAGCCAGCCTGAGCCAGTTCAGATCTTGACATAGCACCTAAAGCATCTCCCCCAGGAGCTGCCAAGCCTTGTCTGTGTGGATATAACCTAACAGTCAAGTTGTTGAAAGCGCAAAGAAATAGAGAATCTTGGGGGGGGGGGGAACTAAAAAAATAAAATCTAGTTCCTTATGCCTGGGCAGGAAGTCAACAGCATTTTCGGTGAAAGCACATGTGACGCCCTCTGATGTAGAAAACAGGTACTAGTGAGAAACATAACTTTCCTATCTCTTTAGCAGCATCCTTCACCCTAGATTTGCCAGCCGCAACTGGTTATTAGGATGACAATAACCAAATAGAATGTTGGAATCAAAGCAATGCCATCATTTTATTTATGAGGTTGATCTAAGCATCTAATTTTTAAATTGAAGACAGGCAGTCTCCACTCTTCCCTGCCTCAGACTGTCCTGCTATATTTAGCTGGTGTTTAGAAAATCAGCACAGTTCCACTTCTTATTGGCACAGTCCAGAAATTGTTAGGTTCCCAGCTGGCTCCAATGTAGAAGGTATAAAATCAGCCTTCCCATCTCTCCATGCAGTCGCCCCACCTGGTGGTTGAGAGGACGACTGCAGGCTGTAAAGAGCTGGGGGTAAAAACTAGTCTTTTGCTGGTCTACTTGTACAACCAGTGTCCACAGTTATCTGTCTTTATAAGACACTGAACATCTTTGTAACTTTTATTGAGATTCAAAGCATGTTGCCATTGAAATAAACTACTGATCAACACTGGAGTTTTGATCTGCTCCTTTATATGACCTAGGCTGGTTTGAATATTACAGCAACATTTTAGTAACACACTTCTTAATCTTATAAAGTAATGTATCTCATATATGATTTTATTACAAAAATGTATATAACTATTCTATGGATAGAAATTTAAAAGTGTATTCACGCATGTCCTAGGGAAAGATTTGTACCATAAATAAAACAGTTTTCAAAATTAAGAAAAGAAATAAAGTATTTTACAGCTTGAATATTTTAAATAAAGCTGTCGTTTCATTTGCTCATTTACTGATTTCATATTTTGTTCTCAAGTTGCTACTACAGGCCAAGCACTGTGGTGAGCACTGGGAAAATAAAGGAAATCCAGGCATTGTTCCTGCCATCCAGGAGCTGAGTACAGTTAGGGAGACAGGTAAGTGACCAGGCACACCCAGTAAGAGTCTCAGGTGTATCTAGTGCCCCCAGCCACTGCCTGGCACAGTGTGTATACTCAAATATTTGTTGAAGGAGTGCTGACTATGTGACATGGAAGCACATAGTAGGAACACCTAGTCTGGACTCAGTAGCAGTGGGGCAGGGTATTTCAAATATACGCCCTATGTCATTATGCTAACATTCATGTGCTCATTTGAAGGAGAATTTTGAAGGAATAGACACACTTAACCATGGTTGTCAAATGACAAATCCAAACTTGTACTGGAAAATTAAGGTAACTAGTACACTCTGTTCTGCAAAATGCCAGCTATGTAAGGTTTTAGGTGAAGCAGTTATATTCTAATCAACAGTCTCTCTGCATGCTAGGTTAACAGTGCAAAGTCACATGCCGTTTGTTACAATGGGAAAGAAGAAATATACAAACCTTTCTTCTCTTGCTTGCCTTTGCTCCTCTCTTTTGTCTAAATAATCTCGGCTAATGGAAATATGTAGAACAAACAAATGGGAAAAGAAAATAACAGAATTAGATGCTCAGAAAATTACCAATAAATTATGAACAGTATATCATGAAAGACCGCCACTGCCTCAGAAATGTAAAATGGTTGTAACTGAATACTTTAAAGGTTGTACCTTAAAAGTATTAAATACAATTGATTTTCAATACAGTCACAGGGAATGCAGAAATGGAATTATTGGATTCACCCAGAAACACTACTAGTTGTTGGAAAGAATATAAGTATCTGAGGAAATAGAAGTTTTTAAAAAATTCATAAATAAAATATGGCGATAACAAGCAGTAGCTTTTGAAGGTGATTAGCATCCATTTAATCTCCAGTAGCTCCATAACAGCCATCTTAAGAATTAAATCTAAGTGCCCTGGCCATTTTGTGTTGCACTCCACAGGTTGAATATTCCTTCCACAACCCAAGATTTGATTTGATTCGATTCAGTTCTTTTCTCTCTCTCTCTCTCTCTCTCTCTCTCTCCTCTTTTTAAACTTCTGGGATACATGTGCGGAAGTGTGGATTGATTCCATGTCTTTGCTATTGTGAATAGTGCTGCAAAGAACATATGTGTGGCATTTCTCCCCATGCTATCTCTCCCCCAACTCCCCACCCCCCGCTGTCCCTCCTTATTTCCCCCTGACAGACCGCAGTGTGTAATGCTCCCCTCCCTGTGTCCATGTGTTCTCATTGTTCAACACCCGCCTATGAGTGAGAACATGCAGTGTTTGATTTTCTGTTCTTGTGTCAGTTTGCTGAGAATGATGGTGTTCAGGTTCATCCATGTCCCTACAAAGGACACAAACTCATCATTTTTGATGGCTGCATAATATTCCATGGTGTATATGTGCCACATTTTCCCTGTCCAGTCTATCATCGATGGGCATTTGGGTTGGAATAAAAAATATATGTATATAAAAATAAATAAATAAATAAATAAAATAAAAAATAAGAACATATGTGTGCATGTGTCTTTGTGACAGAATAATTTGTATTGCTTTGGGTATATATTCAGTAATCAGATTGCTGGGTCAAATGGTATTTCTGGTTCTAGGTCTTTGAAGAATTGTCACACTGTTTTCCACAGTGACAACCCAGGATTCTTATACAACATCCATTACACTCTCAGTTTCTATGCTGAGATCACCGAAGCTCCTGCTTTGTGCGTTCTCTTCATCTGTACCCACAGATGCCCAAATTTGATTAACTTTAATGTTTTGTTTTTCTGTTCCTGCTGGTTAGGTTCCAACTTGAATCTAAGTTTAATACCATGTGGTTAGTCAGCTCTCAGTGGACTGTTTACTTTCTCGGAGAATGCTAACATCATGGTTTTCAACACTGGACATCATAATGTAGCTTAAATATTCTATTTCTTGGTGTACTGGTAAATGGATATAAAGGGACAGTAAGTTAGACTAAAGCAGTGTAGGACAGGGAGAAAAATGCAACAAGGACTCAGATTTGTCATCATTTATAAACATCCAATCTCATCACTTTCCACACTTGAACTAAAATTTTCTGCAACTCAGAAAGCTTAAGACAATATTCAACAAAAATAACAATAAAGAACAACTTTTAGATGCTTTGCAAAAAAGCACAAGAAGCACAAACAATTTAAATCAATGAAACGCTGATAAAAGGCCAGCCATTTGTGTAACATCAGGGACTACTTCAGAAAGCTTTTCCTATTTTCTTTTTTGAATTTATTTTCATTCACATCCTCAGAAACATGGTACTGCAGTCACCATAATTTATAGTTGCCTATGGTCTATCCTTGATTAGCATTAATTACTGAACAAAGGCTATTTTGCCAAGGTCTCTCTGTGTTCTTAAAAGACAAGTTAGAATCACTTGAAATCAAGAGCAAATCATTAACAGTTGTGATTATGGCCTCTGATGACAACCTGCCCAAGCCTAATTCTTACTCTGAAAATATATACATATGAATAACATAATTTCTGAATATATATCACGATGCATGGCCAGGTGCAATGACTCATGCCTATAAGTCTAGCACTTTGAGAGGCTGAGGCAGGAGGATCACTTGAGCCCAGGAGTTCAAAACCAACCTGGACAACACACTGAAACCCCGTCTCTACAAAAAAAAAAAATACAAAAATTAGCCAGGCATGGTGGCACATGCCTGTAGTACGAGCTACTCAGGAGGCTGAGGTAGGAGGATCATCTGAGCCTGTGAGGTTGAGGTGGCAGTGAGCCAAGTTCGCAACACTGCACTCCAGCCTGGGCAAAAGAGTGACACCCCTGTCTCAAAAAAGAAAGAAAGAAAGAAGAAAAAGCCAATGCACTCTTGTCCTACTCTCATATACTTCTGGGACCCCAATGACATGAACGTTAGACATTTTGGTGTTATTACACAGGACCCTAAGGCTTTGTTCATTTTTCTTTCAATTTTTGTTTGTTTCGTCTTCAGGTAGGAAAATTGTTCTATCTTCAGGTTCACTCACAGTAATGAGTTCACTTTCTTCTCTCATAGCAATCCTATTTGACCTATCTGATAAATTTTCTATTTTAATTTTTCTGTTTTATATATATTTCCATTTGGTTTTTTATATCTTTTTTTTTTTAACAGAGATTTAGCTTTTCTTTTGTTTCAAGAGTATTTGCCCTTACTTCTTAAAGCATGTTTATAATAGCTACTTTAAAGTCAATTGTGGTTAGCCATCTTTTAATTCTCTTTTCCTTTTGAGTTAAAATTTTCCTAACTGTTTTTATACGTTATTTTGGATTGTATTTTGTACACTTTATTTATTTTGTAATGAGATTTGGGGTCTTATTTAAATTCTACAAAGAATCTTTATTTTTGTTTTATTTTGCATTAGCAGGTAATCAACCAGGTTAAGTTTCAGCCTGCAAGTTGTAACCTGCCTTCAGACATCGGTTCCAATATTAATTAAGTTTTCTGGGATCTGGGTAGTGATCCACTCCCATTCTGTACTTAGTTCTCAAAGCCTGTGCCATGCCGTGTAGGTTTGAAGTCACATATGCACAAATCAGAGATGCATTCAAGAGTGCTCTCTTGACATCCTTGCTCTTTGTGGCTTTCCTAACACTTTCTGGCTCCTCGGGTTTCCTTTTCTGGTCCTCCAGCCAGAAGGCTTGGGCTTTATTTTCCTATTCCTGCCACATACTTTTGGCAACTGCATCTGCATCCAGAACAATGCAGCAGGAGGAGAGCAAAGTGATATGATCATGGGGTCATGGCTCTTATGATCAGAGGAAGAGTTCACCTCCCTGCCGTTTTGCTGTGCTTCTGTAGCAATATTATCTGGGAGGCTAGGGTAGGAGATAAAGAAATAACAGGATTTCTCTACACTTTCATCTTTAGAAATTTCCTTTACTGTGCCTCAGTCTGGAAAAACAGGGCTTCTTCTGGGGCTCTTTTGGTCCAAATTTGGCCTACACCTCTAGGTTTGGATGCCTTTGAGTACATGCCAAGTAATATTGAAGGTAAAAATTAGTAAACTCTCACTGGTTTTGTAGGACTCTGAATTTTAGTCTCCCCTTCCTAATTCACCTGCTGTCTTTCACATTTCAGAATTTTCAGAGCTCCACATATTCTCTCCATGATTTTATGGTTGCATCCAGCAATGCTGAAGGAGAGACAGGATAGAATGAATGGATTCCATTTTCCCCAGAACTGGTACCCTGTTTCAAGAGATTTTCAATCAAAAACTTTGGATGTAAGCTAATCTCTGAATTTTCCATGTATTTCACTCAGATTCTCTGCTGCTTTTTGGTGGTAAAATATGCAAATCTCCCAGAGAATCATAAATCAGGAAGCATTTAACCTGTTCCAGAGATTTAAAGAATTGGTCTTTCTAAAAGTGACAACTTCCAGAACTACCCTCATGAGAAATGGTGCATACAGAGCTGACATTTCCACGTATGATTTGGTAGAAATCTGACAGCTCAGCGTATGCTACACAATTTTGATGGGAAATGATGTTGGTTTACTTCATGCAGCCCATTCACCCAGTCTTAGAAAAACTATATTAGCATTTCACAGTCTTGGCATTTGTTTTCATGAAGTAGTGACTTATAGTTAACCAACTTCACAACTCTGCTCATATTTTGATTATTTTTACAATTACACATACACTTCTTGGCTTCAGAAAAGCACAAGTTATTGGCTGGGCGTGGTGGCTAATGCCTATAATCTCAACACTTTGGGAGGCCAAGGTGGGCAGATCACTTAAGGTCAGGAGTTCGAGAACAGCCTGGCCAACACAGTAAAATCGTATCTCTACTAAAAATACAAAAATTCGCTGGCCATGGTGGCATGGTCTGTAATCCCAGCCTACTCAGGAGGCTGAGGCAGGAGAATAACTTAAACTGGGGAGTTGGAGTTTTCAGTGAGCTGAGATCATGCCACTGCACTCCAGCCTGGGTGACAGAACGAGACTCCATCTCAAACACAGACACACACACACACACACACACACACACACACATTATTAAATCTTAAATCTTCACTGACAATGCCTTACATTCCTCATAGATTTAATGGGGAATAATTGATGGGAATATTATTTGCCAAAGAAACTGAGCTGAGGAAACAGGAGGTAGAGAGGGAGAGAAAAATGAAAAGAAAGAATGTAGAAGCTATAGGATAAATGACATGGGAGAATTAAGAAGGAAGAGAAAGTATAGGAGGAGGAAGTCGGGAAGAAAGTGGGAAAAGGGGAAAAAGGAGATAAGGAAGAGTAGAAGGAAGTAATGTGTTAGGAGAGACACAGCAACCGCTTTTCATTCCATAAAACACTGACAGCATGAAGCCCAGGGGGATGGGTGTGAAGGAGGATGACCTGGAGAATGTAGAGAACAGGTGAATTGGCTGAAGGAGAAGCCGAGGCACACTGGGCTCAGTGGGGACAGACAGGCCAAGATATGGAATCTGGAATGAGCTATACCCAAGAAAACATCCTTGGAGCCATAGAGAAACCAGGAGATCAGGGGGGAAATGGACTGAGGGTAATCAATACAATGACTTTTCCCCCCCACACAGCAAGAGAGATTATTGTTTAAAAAAATAAACTGAAGATTGTTACAGGGATCAAAAAGCAAACTGGAAAGTAGGAAAAGCATTTCCTTTTAGGCATCCAATAGAATATGAATAAAACATGAGGATCGTTAGGAAGAGATGGCAAATTAAGTTAAGATAATTAGGATCTCTGTCATCGAGAAGGCCTGGATAGGACCACTGTAGATAATGGAGGACCCAAGAATACATGAGTTCCTAATTGTATTTGGCTGACTGTGCTTCCTGCCATATGGTTAGAGAAACAAAGGCCATAACAAACCAGATCCAGCCTACTCCAAGTATGTCTTTTTCTTCCTTAAAGAAACAGAATTTTCATTGCTTCCTTTAATGTCAATGTTTAACATATACAGCTGTAAAGTCACGTGCTTTAATTTTTAATGCATTATTTAAAAAAATCTTAAGATCCTTCTTACCTGAATTTGTTTCTTTCTTCCCGCTCTATTCTCTGCAACCTTTCTTCTCTCTCCTGCCGCCGCCTCTCCCTCTCTCTGCTGCCAGTGATTCTTGGTGCTGCCTGAAGGATGATGTGAGAAGACCACTCGGCGATGACCTGGAGATACAATGAGTTAATGTTTCAGTTGCTTGGCCTGTGATTAAAAGTACTGAAGTAAGCATCAGTCAGACCATGGTTAGAACTGAGGGTCTGCCAGTACCTAAGCAGTGCTTGTGGAAAATCACTGAATGCCTCAAGTCTTCTTGTTTCAGGATTTTTGTCTGTAGATGGGGGATAAGTAACCTGCTGCAAGTGTACTAGTATGAAAAAAGGTGGTAAAAGACAAAAAATACCAAGAAACATGCCTGACATGTAAGCAGCCCTCAAGAATTGGTGTTATAATACAGAAGTATTCCAGGAAGGTATATACAGTCTATATATATTTTACAGTTGGTCTATGTTAAGACATAGACAAGCTAAAGTCAACTTTCCATCTAAAACTATTTTCTAACTATCTATCAGGTAATACATTCATTATTTGGGTAACAGGATCATTAGAAGCCCAAACCTCACCATCATAAAAGATACCTATTAGCAAACCAGCACATGTACCACCAAATCTAAAATTTTTTAAAAAGTGATTTTAGAAAACTATTTTCTATTACACATGCACTAAAAATATTTTACTATATTTCAATTTCACAATACACTTCTTTAGGATAATTGAACAAGGCAACGAGATGATAGATGAAGAGAAAAAAAAACTTGTAATGAGCTGTAATGTGAATAGAATTAAGGAAATTTCATTCTATGACATTCTATGTCAGGAAGCATTCAAGGACTCAGCATGTTCAAAGGACAGGCAGTGGTACTAGTAACATCACATAAACAGTCTGGACTGTTCACTGACAATGTATGTGAAGGCCTCAGAGAGAAACCACAGGGTGGGCATCACAGGAGATGTTAAGTCAGAATGAGTGGGAAAAGAGAAAATCAAGTAACCATATGACATCTAAGGAAAGGGGTTAGCTATGTAAAGGAGTCTGTTGGATCTCTGGAGAATAATAAACAAAATCTGCTATGGACAACTGGGCCTTCACTTATGGAAAAAAAATCTCTAAACCAAAGAGACAAATATTTATGAAATATATTTTGCCAATTTATTTATCCAAGAATATGGCTTGGGTAAAATCCTAACTGAATTCAGTGAAAAATATACCTGCAAGGTGGGAAACACAGGTCTCAGTGCAGGAGAAAGATGTGACTCTCTTATTACACACACTGCCATGAGGCCCACAGACGTTCTCCCTAGAAAAGATGAGTCACCTATGGCTATCAGTCAGAGGTGGCAGGCAAAATGGAGGGGAAGGAACCACTCTCCCTGGTTACTACAGGGAGGTAGTAGCCAAATTCTATATTCCAGGCTCACTATGGAGCTATTTTCATCAGCTGTAGACACTGAAGCAGAGATAGAGTTTATTTATCTTTCTCATAAAGAAGTCCAGACCAACTTCTATTTTTTGTAAGTTATTGCTATTTTGTGGGAATTTTTTCCCCTGCTGTATGCAGCCAAATCTAATAAAAAATCAGAGTAAAGAGGTTTGTAGTACCTCTTGCACAGTAATTGATAAAACTGTTATGTATATAATAGATTTAACCCAATTAATAAGTTTTATCTAATAGATGAATATGTATATAAGCCGGTGCCCAAATTAGAAAAAACATATTCTTTCAAATATAGGGGAATTACTAAAAAATTTACCGTCGATTCTGTCATAAAGCTCAAGAATGAAAGCCACAAACTGGTTTCACATGAGCTATCTCCTGATCATAATGCAACTGAATTGAAAATAATTAACAGATGGAAAAACATTCCATGCTCATGGTTAGAAAGAATCAATATTGTGAAAATGGCCATACTGTCCAAAGTAATTTATGATTCAATGCTATCCCCATCAAGCTTCCTATGACCTTCTTCACAGAACTGGAAAAACCCACCTTAAACTTCATATGGAAACAAAAAAGAGCTCATATAGCCCAGACAATCCTAAGCAAAAAGAACAAAGCTGGAGGCATCACACTACCTGACTTCAAACTATACACTGCAAGGCTACAGTAATCAAAACAGCATGTTACTGGCACCAAAACAGAAATATAGACCAATGAAACAAAACAGAGGCCTCAGAAGTAACACCACACATATACAACCATCTGATCTTTGATAAACTGGACAAAAGCAAGCAATGGGGAAAGGATTCCCCTGTTTAATAAATGGCATTGGGAAAACTGGCTGGCCACATGCAGGAAGCTGAAACTGGATTTCTTCCTTACACCTTATACAAAAATTAATTCCAGATAGATTAAAGATTTAAACATAAGACCTAACACCATAAAAACCCTAGAAGAAAACATAGGCGATACCATTCAGGACATAGGCATAGGCAAGGACTTCATGACTAAAACACCTAAAGCAATGGCAACAAAAGCCAAAATAGACAAATGGGATCTAATTAAACTTAAGAGCTTCTGCACAGCAAAAGAAACAATCATTAGAGTAAACCAGCAACCAACATAATGGGAAAAAATTTTTGCAATCTACCCATCTGACAAAAGGCTAATATCCAGAATCTACAAAGAACTATAACAAATACACAACAACAACAACAACAGCCCCATCAAAAAGTGGGCAAAAGAGATGAACAGCCACTTTTCAAAAGAAGATATTTATGTGGCCAACAAACATATGAAAAAATGCTCATCATCACTGGTCACTAGAGAAATACAAATCAAAACCACATTGAGATACCATCTCATACCATTTAGAATGGCGATCATTAAAAAACCTGGAGATAACAGAGGCTGGAGAGGATGTGGAGAAATAGGAACGTTTTTACACTGTTGGTGGGAGTGTAAATTAGTTCAGCCATTGTGGAAGACAGTGTGGCGATTCCTCAAGGATCTAGAAATAGAAATACCGTTTGACCCAGCAATCCCATTACTGGGTATATACCCAAAGGATTATAAATGGATCTATTATAAAGACACATGCACACTTACGTTCATTGCAGCACTGTTTACAATAGCAAAGACCTGGAACTAACCCAAATGCCCATCAATGATAGATTGAACAAGGAAAATGTGGCACATATACACCATGGAATGCTATACAGCCATAAAAAACGATGAGTTCATGTCCTTTGCAGGGACATGGATGAATCTGGAAACCATCATTCTCAGCAAACTGACACAAGAACAGAAAATCAAACACCACATGTCCTCACTCATGAGTGGGTGTTGAACCATGAGAACACATGGACATAGGAAGGGGAACCTCATACACTGGGGTCTGTTGTGGGGTGGGGGACTAGGGGAGGGATAGGAGGGTGTGGGGGAGATTGGGGAGGGATAGCATTAGGAGAAATACCCAATTTAGGTGATGGGGGGGATGGAGGTAACAAACCACCATGACATGTGTATACCTATGTAAGAGTCCTGCAAGATCTGTACCCCAGAACTTAAAGTAAAAAAGATAAAAGAAAAAGAAAATAAATAACAAGGAGATAAATTTTTTTAAAAATCCATGTAATTGGAAAAATTAAAACACGTCTAATAACTTAGGTCAAAACATAAAGGGCCGAGCATGCTGGCTCACATTTGTAATCCTAGCATTTTCGGAGGCCAAGGCTGGTGGATCATGAGGTCAGGAGATCAAGACCATCCTGGTCAACATGGTGAAACCTCCTCTTTACCAAAAATACAAAAATTAGCTAGGCGTAGTGGCATGCACTTGTAGTCCTGGCTACTTGGGAGACTGAGACCGGAGAATCACTTGAACCCAGGAGGCAGAGGTTGCAGTGAGCTGAGACTGTACCACTGCACTCCAGCCTGGGTGACAGAGTGAGACTCTGTCTCAAAATAAATTTAAAAAATAAATAGAAATTAAAAAATAAAAACAGACCATTTAAGGGGTATCATAATGAAAAATGATAAAACCATAACGAAAAACCTGAATGTCAAGTTTTGTAGAATACTTCTAAAGCAGTATCTAGAAGGAAATGTATTGTCTTAAGTATTGATATTAGAAAAGAAGAAAGAGTAAAAATTAATGAGTGATCAGCTCAATCGGAAAGGCAACAGTGAAATAAATTCAAAGAAGGCAAAAAAAAAAAAAGAGCAAAGACTAATGAAATAGAAAAACAAAGGGATATAGACAAAAATCAACAAAACTAAAAGCTGGTTTATGATTATTTTGAAAAACCTAACAAATAGACAAGTTCTGTCAAAATTATTCAGGAAAAAAGGCCACAAGTGAGCATATTCAGAAATGACGTGTAGACACAATTATAGATACAGTGACCAAAAAAATCACAAAAATAAGAGGAACTTTTTATGACAATAAATTTGAAAAATCAAAGGAATGAATGATTTTCTAAAAATAAATAATTTACCAAATCTGATTGAAGAAGAAATAGAAATTTTGAATAACCCTGTTACCCAGAAAAGAAATTGAGTTAATTAATTACAAATACATTCACACCCATGAAAAATATCCATGAGAGTCAGATTTTTAACATGATTTCTACCATTCAAGGAAGAGTTCAAATTAGACATATAGAAAGTTCCAGAGAACATAAAGAAGAAAAAGATCCATAACCCATTTCACATGATTCATATTACTTGGACTGTTACTGGACTAAAGCCAGGTAAGAACAGTGCGAGGACAACAACTTACATACCATCTAATATGAATACGACTACAGAAATCTGAAAGGAGATCACACTGGGCTTGTCCAGTGACTGTAAGGGTAATTTGAGATGATAACATCAACGAATATAATTTACTATGTTAGTAGTTTATTGGAAAAAAACATGGCTACCTCTGTAAATGCAGAAAAAGCTTTAAACTCAACAACCATTTGTTATTTAAAAAATCCTTTTTTACTACGCGTAGTCATAGAAGTAAACTTTCTTAATCTGACAATGGGTATTCGGCAAGGAAATTTTTTTAAACTACAGTAAGTATCTTTTTTTCTGTTTTTTTTTTTTTCTTTTCTTTTTTGAGACAGGGTCTCATTCTGTCACTCAGGCTGGAGTGATCATGGCTCACTACAGCCTTGACCTCCTGGGCTCAAGTGATCCTCCCACCTCAGCCTCCTCCTGAGTAGCTGGGAACACAGGCATGCACCACCGTGCCGATCTAATTTTTGTGTTTTTTATAGAGTTGGGGTTCTGCCATGTTGCCCAGGCTGGTCTCGAACTCTTGGGCTCAAGTAATCCTGCTTTGGCCTCCCAAAGTGCTGGGATTACAGGCATGAGCCACTGCACCTGGCCAGTATCATTCTTAATGCTGAAACATTAAGAGCAGTTTACTATTAAAAATAGCATAAGGATGTTTCTATCGTTGCTTACATTTGACATTATTCTGGTGGTCTGAGCCAGAATACTAAGAAAGGTAAAAAGCATAAGGAAAAGAAATAAATACAACGCCATCATTTACAGATAATCTGACCATCTATAAAGATAATCCAAGAAATTTCATGTTATTTTATTAAGAGTCTAGCAAAGTTTCTATATATAAAACACAGAAATGGTAACTGCATTTTTACATGTCAGCAACAATTTACCAAGTTAATCATAAGCTAACTATGACATTACTTAACTAAAGATATGAAAGACCTTTATAAAACCTTATTAAAAGGCTCAAATGAAAGCTATATCACATTTATGTATTGAAAGAATCAATGCAGTCAAGATGCCAATTCTCCTTTTTTTTTTCCCAGTTAATACTATTTCAAATCAACATCCAAAAAAGGATTCTCCATGAAATTTTACAAGCTTGAGTCCAGAATTTTTACACAGGACCTGAGGTTTTAAGGATAACCAAGACAATTTTGAGCAAGAACAAAGCAGAGCACTGGCCACATTTGATATGAAGCCTATTCTGAAATCACAATGACTGCCCGGTATGTGGTCTTGGTGCACGAATGGAAACATGGACAAATGGAGTGGGATAGTGAGCCATGACACAGACTCATACACAGATAGAATCCTAATTCATGTCAAATATGTCATTACACACCAGTGGGGAAGTGATGGACTGCTTAACAAATGGTGCTGAGACAACTGTTAGCCATAAAAACAAATTACAGGCTGGGCACAGTAGCTTATGTCTGAAATCCCAGCACTTTGGGAGGCTGAGGTGAGCAGATCACCTGAGGTTGGGAGTTTGAGACCAGCCTGATCAACATGGAGAAACCCTGTCTCTCCTAAAAATACAAAATTAGCGGGGCATGGTGGTGCATGCCTGTAATCCCATCTACTCGGGAGGCTGAGGCAGGAGAATTGCTTGCACCCAGGAGGCAGGGGTTGCAGTGAACCGAGATTGCACCATTGCACTCCAGCCTGGACAGCAACTGTTAAGTGAAACTCCATCTCAAAAAAAGAAAAAAAAAAAAAGAAAAGAAAAAACACAAAATACAGCTAGTCCCACCTCATACCAAATATAAAAATAAATTTTAGATAGTTTAAGTGAAAAATAAAAAAAAACAAAACTTTACAATATTCAGATCTCAAGATAGGAAAGATATTTTTAGATCAGAAACCAAAAAGAACAAAAGAGGAAAGACTTGATAAATCTGCATATATGAAAATTTAAACTTGGTGCACATTGAAAGTCTACATAAAAATAAAGAAGAGCAACAACCTGGGAGAAACTACTTGTAACATACATAAACTACAAAGGATTAGAATACATAATACAAAAGAACTCCTTCAAATCATTATGCAAAAGACAAACTACCTAGAGGAAAATGGGCAAAGGGTAATGAGCATTTCACTGAAGAAAGTTAAATGGCTAATACATATACAAGTGATGCTCATCTTCACTAGAAATCAGGGCAAAGGAATGCAAGCAAAACCCGCAACATTATACTGTTTCACCTCTATCAGATTACAGACTGACAAAAATTAATGCCTGATCACATTCACCCACTGGCACAGAATAACTTTCATATGCTGCTTCTAAAAGTCTAATATAATCATTTTGGAAGAAACACATAATATATCTGAAGATGTATATTTCCTAAAATCTAGCAATTCCCCTTCTAGGTTTATCTAGAAAGTAACTTTGCCTGCATAAAGAAGACAGACATGTATGATAGAGAATACCACATGTTGCAGTGTTTTTTATTGCTTGCTAGTGGTTAATAATTAGAAATAACATAAAAATCTACAAATATATAGTATGTTTTTACAAAGGAATACTCTACATCTGTGAAAATTAATAACTAGAGTGATATGAAGATAGTTAATTCCCAAAAGCAGAATATATGGATAGTGGAAAGTAGACCGAAGAAAAGAAACAGTATTCTGCCATGTCTATGAAGTTTAAATACGTGCAAGGCAAAACTACACACTACTGATATATGTATATTTGGTAAAAACAAAAACATATATGAGAGTAATAAATACCAAATTCAGCAGAGTGATCATCTCTAGGGAAGAAGGGGAATCAAAAGGATAAGGGGCTCAATTTTATATCTGATGCTCTTTATTGCTCTGTAACTTTCTAGAATTATCTACAATTTTCTGTAAGCCCTGAATATATTTTTTAAAGTCATTCATTTCTCTGAAATAAAAGTCCTTCTTAGGTGGATAAACAACTTGTATATCAAATATCTTTGAAACCCCAAGCTAACTGAACATCAATAGTTATATCTAGTTCTAGAATTCAGGAACATAACAAAAAATAGGGTACTTTATACAGAATTATTTTAGGAGCCAAATAATTTCCCTTAATTGAGGATTTTGATTCAGGCTTTAAAGCCTGCCCTGTGTGTTCTCCAGCACTAGCAGCCTCACCTTCTGAGTTCTCTTTCCGGAGGGGGAGAGAGAGAAGCAACATTGCTGGTCTATGTTCTTAAATGAGAAGCGAAATGAGGACCTTGCTATTCCCCTTACACTTGTAACTTCAGCTCATTCTTCTAAATAGCCCAACCTTTATAATCTTCTAAATATCTCAACCACCTAAGAAGCACTAGTAGCTAAACCTGGTCACAATGAAGCCTCTTTATATCAGACCTTAACACAATTTCCTTGTTTAAAATGAGAATAATAGAGCTTGTTTAACATTGTTTAGAATTGGGCAAGTATTAGAACTTGAGAAAGTTAAGTAGGGTCCATCCAATTTAGTCAAGTGAAATCTGTCGTTCCTTGTTGGGAGCCTCTAAAAAAAAGGATATGCAGCTCATCCTCCTGTACACCTGGACCTTGCAAAAGCAGATCCCATATTGGCTCCTAGGCCAGAGTTCACCTGTGAATACAACAGCAGGCAACATTAATAACACTTGGAGGCCCTTTCTTTAATCATCTCAATAGTGAGAGAACGGAAATGTGAGCTTCTAACTCCAAGTACTGAGGAATGGTTCTTCTTTTCCTGAAATAAAGCAAAATACCTTGAGTAATGAAAGATTTATTATCCTGAGTGCCCTAACAACAGATACCTGTATCAGGAGGAGAAGCCTGTCTGTCCTAAGTGAATCTAAGCAACTTTGCTTCTATTAGAAGATGGACACCCCAAACTGTTATTAAAAAGATAGGCACCAAAATTCATGCTGGCATGGTGAACTCTTTTCTTCATAAAGGCATCTTTAACAGATTTTTATCTTTCATATTGTTATTCCAGGAAAATACCTACAATGATGGGAAGTTGTTGCAATCACGACATAAAGGAATGAGAACAGGGCTTGGGATGAGAAAATATGAGTGTGGCTGCTAAACCTCAGTTATTTGTAAAATGGGGATAAACACATCTAACTTGTAAAGTACTATAAGGTTTAAATGAGAATGTAAATGAGAATTTGCTTAGAACAGCATCTAGGCCACAGTAAGCACTTAGTAGCTATTACTTTATGTTGGGTGTTGAAAATCTGTAGAAAGCGGGCGTGGGGTGGGATAGGGGGCTTGTGCTGTAGTCCCCGAGGCCAGGTCTGGAGAATGACACTGGCAGTTCCCAACCTGATGGACCCCAGTGGGCTGGGAGTTTGATGTGAGCTTTCCCGTCATGGCTACCCAGCTAGCTCAGTCATCGGGACTGCATGCCATGCTCAGCGTGCACCTGGAAGGCTAAAGTCATCTGCAGTTATGCCCAAGGCAGCTGCAACCGAGTGAAACTACATGGGAATGCAGGTGGCAAGAGGCCAGAGAGATTTTATAAGAGAGTGGATAATATACTCTAAAGGAGAGGAATTACAATATTTAATCTTCACCTTGCCAGGCCCCAGGGTGTGCTCCAAAAATCACACCTGGTCAGAGCCTCCCACACTGGGACACCTGGAGCAGGAGCTCTATTCCACTGAAATATGGTTGGTAATAATAGTTAACATTTCTGGAAATGATATGGTGTGCCAGTTACTTTACATCTATTAATAATACAAAAGGAGGTTATATGGATTAAAAGAGCTATTAAAAGAGCCAAGTTTGTTAATTACCCCTTCTTTATATATGAGGAAACTGAGGCACAGAGAAATTATATTAGGGCATAGCAGAGCTGGGCTTTTAAACCAGCTGTCAGTCCAGAGCCCCAGAGCTGACTGATGCCCCTTTTCTCCACACCACTGGTACTTAGTAAAGCACCATTCCAGCAGCATTTAGCATAGTACAGGTTCATTTCTTCCCTAGAGATGGCCACTACCCTGAATTCAGTCTTTATTCTTTCCATATATGGTGTCACATTTTTTCTTGGCAGCCTATATTTTGGGGGTCAGATCTTGTTTTCTCATTCATCTCTATACCCTGGCACATAGAAGAGCCTCACTGTCTGATGAGTCAACTAATGACTGAATAAACAGGATACATGAAGTCAGAATAATATGTATAGGCTAGTCTCAGTGCTTCCAGACCTCCAGCCCAATCTCTAAGGGAAAATGTATGATAAGGACCTACAGAGAAGGAGTTTTTTGCACTAGACCCTGTCCACTGGCAACAGCTGAGTGAATGCAGGGTGGGTGGCTGCCCCAAAGGCAGCCCGTCAAAAGTGGCATAGGAGGCTCCTGGCACAGAAGGCTGAGCTAATCACAGTCATGTGTCAGGGCTGTGCACTAGGAGGTGGAGGGAGAATGTGCATTTGAGAGAAGCAAAAGCCAAAGGGCCTGGAGGTGGGGGAGGCCCTTGGTGGCGCTGTATGAGACCAATGTATGAGAGGACAAAATAGAGCCAAGTTGTAGGGAGAAAAAAAAAAATGATGTTGACTGTATGAAGAGAGAGAGGGTGGCAGCAGGAGGCAAAGGAACAAAGGAGATCACGTGGGAAGGGACTGAGATATGTTAATGACTGAGCATCTGAGGACACAGCTAAGAACTCACACAGCCAGGGACACCCGGCTGACTCTGATTTCTGGTGCCGGAGGGTGGCCATAAGGGTTGGGACATGACTAGCCAGCCTTCCCTAAGTGTGCAGGAGGCCTGTCCTATGGCTGACAATCGTGGGAGTTCTTCCCCAGCCTCCCATCACTGGGAAGACACTGAGCTCAAAGCGGCCTAACTAAGATGCCAGGGAAAGGAAATCCAGGTCAACAAAAAATTGCATTAGCATTGAAAAATCCCCAGAAATAACAGTAAATTTCAAGTTTGATTTTTTTTTGGGAAAAAAAATGTTACTGGAAGAGTCAAATGCAGAGCAGTGTGCATCATATTCTCAAATCTTCCTTCTCTTTGCATGAGAGTTTGTGACATCTTATCCCAGAACTTACTCCTGGGGCACGCACTTGCATCTGACAGCTTCACAGATTTGTCTTCATGTGAAGTCTCTGAGCTGTCCCAAGATGCTCCCCTCACTGTCTCAGTTAATATTATTTGTATTTATATTCTCCTAGCCAAGTGATGGGGTTCCAGGAACTTCAGCTCTCACTCAGCAAGTCCCTGAAACTGTGCTCATCCAAAAAGTTTTACCAACCTCCATTTTAAGAATGCAAGAACCACAAAGGGGATTTAAAGTCCAACCAGACACCTAGTTGATGAATAAATGACATCAAAATTGACAAGCACCTTCACCAGTGAGCAAGAAGGGCCATGGGAAGCTGAAACAAGAAGACTGCTTGAGGGTAGGAGTTCAAGGCCACAGAGAGCTATAATTACGCCACTATACTCCATCCTGGGCGACAGAGCAAGACCCTGTCTCTCAAAAAATAAAAATAAATTTTTAAAAGAAGGCCTTCAAGCCTGTCACAAAACTGAGGGTGGCAGAGGATCTGCATCCCCTGGTGTATAAATGTGGATTCTCCCCCTCAGCATTGTTTCTAGTTGTGAGGCTGTCATTGCACCCAGGCTGTGAGAGAAAACACAGATGCATCATAAGGCATGTGAGCTTGAAAGCCAGGGCTTCAATGTCACCAAAACTCATGGTTCATTATTCAGATTTCAGGACAGAAGCAATAGAAAGTTCTTTAAATCCAGTATCAGAGTTTTTAACTTTCCTTCCCTGGGAAAATATACTCTGAAGTCATAGTGGAAACCAATGGTAGACTGAAATTTTAGATCTAAATATTAGTTTAAAACACATTTGAGGGGGAGAGGTAAAGTAAATGATTTACAATGTTTTTCAACATTATTTCCATTATACAGACTTGAATAATAAAAGGACTGGTTTCAGAAAGAACCAAAATATATACCAGAAGGATATATATATATATATCCCTCAAATATGTGTTAAACTAATATTTACTATATATACCTCTAACATGTATCTCAGAGAGAGATTTCTGTTGATGAAGGAATGGAATGGAAAGAGAACAGGATGCAACAGAAGGAAAGGAGTCCTAAGGCAGCTGTGCTACTCACTCCGCACCTGACCTTGGGTTAGCCTCTTGAATGCCTGCAGTTCTCTCATTTCTGCTGAGCGTGGAGGGCAGATGGAGGAACCCATGTCCAGATCCCAGGCTAAGTTCACAAATGGTCTCCAGCCATTTCTTTCTGCCTCTCCCTCTGCCTGCTTTCTGGGAGCGTTCACTATTGTCAGGGACCCTGAAAACTTACTATGTGGTAATTAGGAATACTTAACTCAGGTTCCCACTTGTGTTTTTCTTTTGAGGGGGAGAGGTAAATGACTTACATTGTTTTTGTCACAGGAATTCAACATCATTTCAATTATACAAACTTGAATGATGAAAGGATTGTTTCAGAAAGAACTGAAATTATATACTTGATAATGAGAATAACTTCTTAGATTTGGAAATAAACAGTTTACCTGTTGCATAACACAATGGGGTTTTTTAATGCATAAACAGTAACCTCTCCTTTTCCTAAGACTTCTTGCCTTTTTAACAGAAAAGTGATTTGCCAGAAGAACGACACAAGACAACTAGTCCAATCTCCATCTTAAGTAATTCTGAATGTCTCTTGGCTCTTAACAGAACAAACCTGCTGCCCAGGCTGAGTTAAGACAACAGAGAGAGATGATCAAAAGCTGAGGGGGAGATTTTCTGTCAATGACAGTCTTTTTTTTGATGACAAATTAGCACTTCATTTATCTAATAACCTGCAAATAGACTAAACATAAAACAGGAAATCTTTACAAAGATATGGCTAAGGTAAATAGATTAAAATATACTAGATTTTTCAGTTGAGCTAAGCCCATTAAAAAAAAAAAAAGATTAAAAAAGAGAAAATATACTAGTGTCACTTTTTAAAACACTTAAGAACCATTCAAAATATAAGTCTGCCAGATAGCCTGCAATTACTTTTTGAACAAAGTGAGTAACTTTAAACTCAACACTCTTCTATGTTTATTGCACAATAAATTTTTAGCAGATGCACAGTATCTTATAAAAATAGACACAGAATGTTGTAGCAACTCCTTTAAAGAAAACACAATCTTTCTCCATTCCCTTGAATCGAGGCTGAACATGTGACTGGCTGTGGCCAATGTAACAATCAGAAATGTGATTCAATTCAAGTAGAGGCTTGAAAAGCATCTGCACACCGGAGCTTGCTCCCTTGCTGCCCTTAGGAACCCTATACCATCACCATCTGAACAAGTCTGGGCGAGGTGGCTGGGCCATGAGGCACGGTGCCAAGCTACTTCTTCAAGTCAGCTGATAGTCAGCCAGTTGCTAGATATCAAGTGAGACAATCAATGACTGGCTGACTGCAAACACCTGAGTTAACCCAGCTGCGACCAGAGTAATTGTTCAAGGTGAGCCTGGACAAAATTACCAACCCATAGAATCATGAGGTAAATGCATAGTTGTTGTCTTAAACCACTGTTTTTGTTGTTTTTTATATAGTTAAAAGCTGACTGAAACAGGATGGGTTTTGAAAATATTTTCTCTATTTCTGTCTGAGGAAGTTGACACTTCGTTGGTGGACCCCAATACAATCTGAAATGTTGAAGCAATTAAAGTCATCTTAGAATATGACCTATTAGCTAAACTCATATCCCACTGTACCCTAAAATGGCCTCCATGCCCATCAAGCCATTCACCATCTTGCTCCCCAAAGAAGTCTGGTTTCTTTGCCTAGTGGTATCTCACTTCCTCTCTACCCGAGTTCTTCAAGACACCTCCCTTGATGACGATATTGGACACTGCTCTTTATTTCTCCAGACTCCTGGATGTGTCCTTTTGGCACATCATCACAAACGATTGGTTGGTTCCTTCACTGTTTTGTGAATGAACATTGCTTCTGGCACAGCTTATCCCTTGTTGCCTTTGAGAGCACATCAGAACACAGTCCCTATCTCCTACTTCTCCTCCTTCCCCCAGAGCAACTGTGTCTGAGTGCCATCAATACACACTGACTGAATTTTGTTGTCTACATCAGTGATGAGAACAATGTCGCAAAAACACATGGTGTAGCAATTGGACAAATTTATGAACGAAGAAACCTATCATTTTCATGTTGCTTTTTCCTTTTGTCTCTCTTTACGGAAGTTAGCTTTTCTAATAAAAGTTTCCCATAAAGTAAAAGTTGGCACACTGAACCCAACCAACTTTCTACATATAATTGGAGCCTATTTCAGTGGTGAAAAAAGGAAAGTTCTTGGACTTCCACTTTCAGTTCATTTGCAGGAATAGGAACCAGATTTACCTGCACCTGAAACAATTAAAAACCAGACAAAATACATGAAACAGCAGCACTGAAGAAACTGGCCATCAGATGGTGAAGGCCAGTGATTCCTGAGAGGTGAAAAGCAAAGGAGGTGATCCTCATGATTGCCCTAGCTTACTGATTACAGAACGTTTGCAGGCTGTGGTCATAAAGGGAAAACCCAGGCAGAGCCTGGAAGTCTCCGTGAATCGAGGAGACAAAGCTGGGAATCTGGAGAGGCAAATGGGGCTAACACTGGCAGGTAACACACTAAATAGAGTCTATAGAGAGAGAAAGAGACATCTGTACATCTGCAGAAGGCTTCCCTCAAGTAACTAGGTGAGGATTGTTCAGCATATACATGTAAAAAGTTATCTGTGGTCAGTGAAAGAACTACCCAAATGAATTAGAGCAAACAGTGCCTGGAAATGATATAAGGCAGAGGGTACTGCCTGTTCCCAACAGTTAAAAAGCCTCATAATTCAGAGGGAACTGGTTAAAGTTTTACCAAATGTCTAGCCTCAGTAAGTAGAAATATATTGGACTAAACACAGCTCTGGCCCTGCCTAACAAAGCTAAATATGCAAGACCTACAAGGACCAAACTATTTAAGTCCATTCCAGAACAAAGCTCAAAAATATTTACAGGAATACAAAAACATCCAGCACCCAGCAAGATAAAATTTACAAAATACAGCATCCAGTAAGAAATGACCAAGCACGCAAAGAAGTATGAAAATACAAGCCATAATCAGAAGAAAAAAGTAAAGTCTTTGAACCAATCCAAAAATGACACAGATGATAGAATTAGTTGGGGAGAATGATAAAACAATTATTATGACTATAGTCCACATACTCAAGAAGATAGAGAAAATATTTAACATGTTAAAGTATGAAAGGTATTAAGAAAGAGCCCTGTTGATTGTCACTGCAGAAAAAAAAACATAGTGAAGACACAGCAACGTAATTATTCAAAGTGAAACACATTCAAAATGAATCAAAATGAAAAAAAATCAACAGAGCACCAGTGAACTTTGTGAAAACTTCAAATGACCCAATGTACATGGAATTGGAGTTATCAAAAGAGAGGTAAAAAGTATCAAAAATTTTTGAAGAAATAAGCATAAGATTTTTCCCAATTTGATGAAAACTGTAAACACACAGATCCAAGAATCTCAAGTCCCAAGCATAAGAAACATGAAAAAACTACACCAAGGCATATCAAAATCAAACCGCTAAAAACCAGTGGTAGCATTAACCTTAAAAGCAGCTCCCACCCCCCAAAAAAAAGATACATTACATGCAGAGGGACAAAAATAAAAACAGAAAATTTATCATCCAAAACAATGTAATGCAGAAGAAAGTGGTACAACATCTTTAGAGTACTGAAAGGAAAAATAAAACCCTTATAATTCTTTACCTAGCAAAAAATATCTTTCAAAAATTGTGGTAAAATAAATATTTTTTTCAGATATATAAAAACAGGAATAGGCTGGGCATGGTGGCTCATGCCTGTAATCCCAGCACTTTGGGAGGCTGAGGTGGGTAGATCACGAGGTCAAGAGATCAAGACCATCCTGACCAACATGGTGAAACCCCGTCTCTACTTAAAAAATACAAAAATTAGCTGGGCATGGTGGTGTGCACCTGTAGTCCCAGCTACTCGGGAGGCTGAGGCAGGAGAATTGCTTGAACCTGAGAGGCGGAGGTTGCAGTGAGCCGAGATTGTGCCACTGCATTCCAGTCTGGCGCCTGGCGACACAGCAACACACTGTTTCAAAAAAAAAAAAAAAAAAAAACAGGAATAGTTCATTACCTAGACCTAGGTAATGCACTACAAGAAATGTTGGCAGAAGATAAATGATACTACATGGCCATCTTCATTTACACAAAATAATAAAAAGAATTAGAAAAGATAATGACACAGGTAAATATAAACCTTATTTTATTATTTAAATATATTTTAAAGATAATCAGTTGCTTATAGCAGACATAATAATAATGTATTGTGGAATTTACAACATTATAAAAGTAAAATACATGATCATCACAGCATAAAGGCTAAGAGAAGAAAAATGAAAGTGTGTTGTTGCAGGGTTGTTATGCTATGCATGAAATCTATAGTATCACTTAAAGGTAGACTATGAGAAGTTAAGATGTATACTATAAACCCCAATGCAATCACTAAAATAATACAACACTTATTCCTAATAAGGCTACAAAATAGATAAAAGGAACTAATAGAAAATATGCAACCCCCCCCAAAAAAAGGCAGCAAGAATAAAAAAGGGAAAAAGATGGAACAAAAAAAAAGTATAAACTCAAATAAATCAATAATCACATTAATATAAATGGTTCAAACACTCCAATTAAAAGACAGAGATTATCAGACTGGATTAAAAAAAAAAAATAGTTTCAACACTATGTTGCCTACAAGAAACATAAACCTAATTTATCTTCAAATAATAAAAAAGATACACCATATTAATACTATTTTTTAAAAGCTGAAGCTATATTAATATCATATAAAGTAGACCTAAGAATCAAGTATGTTACCAGATATAATGGTAATTTCAAATGATAAAAGAGTCAAGCCATGAGTAGGATATAACAATTGCAAGTTTTTATGCACCTAACAAAAGAGCTTCAAGATACATGAGGAAAAACTAATAGAACAGTAATATATTTTTAAAAATTAAAATTATAGTATGCTATTTCTTTACTACTCTCTCAGTAATTAATAGAACAAGACAGACAAGGACTAAGGATACAGAATACTAGAACAATAGCATCAACCAAATAGACATCTACAGAACATTTCACCCAAAAACATGAGACATACTGTTTTCAAAGGTACACAGTATATTTGCCACAATAGATTCTAGTCTGGGCTGTAAAACAGCAATAAATTTAAAAGTATTCAAGTCTTACAACATATATTCTCTGACCACAATTTTATTAAATTAGAAATCAGTAACAGAAGATAGTTGTAATATCCACAAATACTTATAAGCTAAATAAATACTTTAAAATAACCCATGGGGTAAAGATTTTTAAAAAATTTACAGAGAAATTAAGAAGCCTGTTAAATGAAGATAAAAAGATAACATAAAAACTTTGTGGACTGCACCAAAAGCAATACTTAAAGGAAAATTTGTAACACTGAATGCCTATATTTGAAAAGATAAAAAGACTCAAATCAATAAACTCATCTCCTGAGAAACAGAGCAAAGTTTACCCAAAGCAAGCAAAAGAAAGGAAATAAAACAAACAGAAAAATAATATAAAAGTTAAATGAAACTAAAAACTGGTTCTTTGTGGTCAATAAAATTGATAAATTTCTAGCCAGACTGATGGGAAAGAAGAGAGAGAAGACACAAATTACCAACATTAAGAATGAGAAATATGATCACTACAGATACCAAAAGAATAAGGGACTATTCTCAACAATTATATTCCAATAACTTTTACATCTTAGATGAAATGGAAGACTTTCTTGAAAGACAAAAACTACCAAAACTCTCTCAAGATGAAATAATCTGATATGAATATAAGATAAATATCTGTTAAAGGCATTGAATTTATAGTTTTAAACTTTCCCATGAAGAAAGCCCCAGTCCCAGATGTCCTCACTGGTGAATTCTATGAAATATTTAAGAAAGAAGTAGTACTAATTCTGTGCAGCCTCTTCTAGAAAGCTGAAGAGGAAGGAGTACATTTCCTCTCATTTATGAGCATTACTCTGATGCACAGCCATTTTGGAAAACAGGCAATTTCTTAAAAGCTAAGGATCTACCTGGCATAAAACTTGGCCATTTTACTTTTAGTAATAATCATGCATAACATTTCAGTCAACAATGAACCACAAGGTAGTGGTTCTGTAGATTACAATGAAGATGAAAATGTGCTATCACCTAGTGATGTTATAGCCATCATAATGTAGCACAACTACCTTTCTTGTTTAATTAAGTTAGCGTAGCCTAAGTATACAGTGTTTATAAAGTCTATAGTGATGTAAGGTCTACACCTTCACATTCATGCTTCCAATCCTGTAAGCTCCACTCATGGTGAGTGCCCTGTATAGATGTATGTTTTTTTCTCTTTATACTGTATTTTTAACCATACCATTTCTACATTTAGATATGCAAATACTTCTCATTGTGTTATAGCTGCCTACAGTATTTGGTACAGTTACACGCTGCACAGGTTTGCAGCCTAGGAGTAATAGACTATACCATATAGCCTAGGAGGATATCTGGGACTGGAGCTTTCTTCAGGAGAAATTCAATGTCTTCATCATTATTTATCTTATATTAATTCATATTAGATCATCTATTTCATCTTGAGTGAATCTTGGTAGTTTGTGTTTTTTTAAGAAATTCTTCCATTTCATGTAAGTTGTCAAAGTTATTGGAATATAATTATTCAGAATAGACCCTTATTATTTTTGTACAACAAAATTGCCCAGCACTGCATTTCTCAGAACATATCCCATCATTAAGTGATGAATGACTATATTTACCCAAGAGGAATGAAAGCACATGTACATACGAAGACTTGTACACAAATATTCATGGCCAAAAAGCAGAGACAACCCAAATGTCTATCAACAGGTAAACAGATATATTATGGTTTAAGTACACAATGGAATACTGCTCAGTCAAAAGAAATGTACCATTGAAACACGCAACAAAATGAAGTAATCTCAAAACAATTAGTCTAACTGAAAGAAGTCAACTCCCCTCGAAGAGTATACTGCCTGATTACACTTACATAAAATGCTAAAAACACAAATGCAAATGAATCTATAATAAAGAAGCAGATCAGTGGTTGCTTAGGGATGGGGAAGGGTAGCAATAATCACAAAGAGGCAGGAGAAGATTTTTGGGGTGATGGATATGCACATTATTTCCACTGCAGTCATGGTTTCACTGGTGTACACATATGCCAAAACTGATATGCAGTTTCCTGCATGTTAATTTTACTGCAAAATCTGTTTAAAAAATATATGCTTTGTTAAGTTCAAGTTAAGTAAAATTGTATTTCTGAAAGATGCAAACCTTCAATGTTTCCTAGCTAAAAATATAAATGATAATCTCTGGTAAAATACTAACAAAAGCAAAAACTAAGTTCACAAAGTATCTGATATGTGAAATTAGCACTTAATTCACAAGTAGATAATTTAATACAAAAACTTAGAGGTCAAAAATAATAATTTAAAAAAATAGCGTTGAAATGATGCTGAGTAATGAGATCGTCCTCACAACCTGGCTGTGAAATTGAGGATTACCTTGCCTAATGAATACAGAAGAGGTAACTCTAAGTTATGCCCAGCTGTAAAAGGCGTTTGCTTGCCCTGAAACAAGAAAACATAAGAATCTTCCTTCATAGCTTCAGGGTCATATCCCAGCTCTCATGATAAAACCAGCAAGCCCCAGAGGCATCTCCAAGAAACAGGCAGTTTTTCTCATCACAACTGCTACAATCCTGGAGACAGCCATCATCAGAGACTAGATGTAGATTTCAGTCTCCCTCTTGCTTTCTCTTCTCCAGCCTGTTGCCCACACTGCCTGGGTGCAGATCTGAGATCCTTGGCCATGGGAAGGAATAGCAGGGCTCACGCAGTGTGCTGCGATATTGATCCCACGCGGAGTCTCACATTACAGTGCTGGCTCATATCTAGAGCGTGAAGCCATTCCTCCAGGCCCTGGCTGTTGTCACGCTTCAGCCTGTCCACTTGCCCCTTTGTAAGCCCCGACTTTGGCATACAGCAGTTCTTTCTAGTTCTCTCATTCCCTCTTAATTTCCACCCTCTGTCTAAGACCCAGTGAGTCCTCCAGCCCAAAGGAGGTCAGTCCTTTCCTGTCACAGCCCCAGGTCCACCCATTTGACTTTACCATTCGCCATTCTCCTGGAAGCTTCCCAAAGCAGACTGCCACCAGCATCTCCTGTGTTCCGTGATTCCCAGCCCTTGCTGGCCAGGACTGAGGCCCATTCTTCCTTCTCATCTCCTCTGTTTCTTCACTCCAGGCCAGCTCACTCTTCTTTTGCACACTTGCCTCTTCTCTAAATGCTAAATTGATTCCGAATGGTCTCCCATTTTTCTTTGCAAAACAGATTTGCAAAATCATGTTTTGAAGAAAGATATGGACTCACTCCATTTTCTTATCCCCCCTCTGAACCTCCCCCTCCCCCCACCCCACCAGGCCAAGCTCAGAGCAAATAGCAATTTGCCTTACATTACTGACTCAGTTTCCCAGACCTTTTGCCAGGGGTATCCCTCACAACAACAGAGCACCTAGGCTAGGCCCCCAGTTTGATGGCCTCTCTCTTTTCAGCTCTTCTATGAAGGTTCATTTTCTTCACAGCATTCACTGCAGTGGAAACTCTTTATTTGTGGATGGTTTGCTTATCTGCTGCTTCTGCCACTGAAGTGTAAGTTTTGTGAAGTCAGGGACGGGCTCTGATTCAATCAATACACTCAATAAATATCTGCTGAATGAAATATATGAGCACGTAAGACTTGTGTATCCTATATACACAATTTCCAAAATTAACTAGAAACTCAGTCTCCTATCATGATAAAAATAAAGCTTATTTAATCCTCATTACTAGGCTTCGAGGGAAGGAATAGGGAAAGAGATAAGGCAACAAACATTCAGTGATCTGGCAATGAACATTTTCTTTTTCGAGACAGGGTCTCGCTTTGTCACCCAGGCTGGAGTGCAGCGGCATGATCTTAGCTCACTGAAGCTGCCAACTCCTGGGCTCAAGTGATCTTCCTGCCTCAGCCTCCTGAGTAGTTGCAACCACGGGCATAAGCCACTGTACCTGGGGTCTCACTTTGTTTCCCAGGTTGGTCTTGAACTCCTGGGCTCAAGCAATCCTTCCACCTCAGCCTCCCAAAGTGCTAGGATTATAGGCATGAACTACTGTGCCCAGATCAGGAATACATTTTCTGAAGGAGAAATCTCTCTCTCTCTCTTTCTCTGACACACACACACACACACACCCCTTTTTGCTCTGTGATCTTTCTACAATAATGGTACAAAACCAATGTAGCAAGTGACAACTGAAAACCATGGCAAAGATGGGAGTAGGAATGGTGTGAAAAAGTTGAGTCAGATCTAAAACATACATGGGAGAAAGAACCTTTAGTACCTGCTGAGGACCCACAGTCCTGCGGCACAGCACAGCCCAGGTCCCCTAGTGCCCACAGTCACTTCATGAAGCTGCCATTAGAGAGCCAGACCCCTCTGTGATCTTACTCCATCAATAGGACTGGTGCTTCTCCTCTTGTGCACTTTGGATGTAACACAATCAATTAATTGGGACCACATTTTGCCTTACAGGAACTCTTATTGTTTGTAAACAAGATTGCTGTCAGGAACTAGCAGCAGGCAAGTGGGAAGACTGCTTCTGTACAGTCTAAGGAGAACACAGCGTCTTTGTTTGAATGGTGGGGAATCAGGCCACATTGGTACTGCTGATTTCCTGCTGGCATTTGTGGACTGGGTGCCATTAACTGTGTCGCATAGAAAGACAATGTCCTTTATCCCATTATTTTACATTCTATTTGAGATTTTCTGACATTTTTTAAAAAATGTACTTTGATCAACCAATTTATTTTTTTAACTAGAATCCATTGCACAGTGGGGCTCTCAATTCCACGGACAATTTTTTTTACAGTAAGTATTGGGTAGACCAACTGATAGAACGCAGCCAGCAAGCATCTGGGATCCAGAAAAACACCTAGATCACATAACCACAAAAACCAGTGACTCAAAAACCCAAGTAGAACTTCAAGGCACATGTAGATGACTAGTGAGGTCAGGTAGGAAATGGTCAAAGCCAAAGCAGACAGGAATGGGAAGACACAAGCATGTGGATTCATAGGGAATAGACGGTCCACTTGGAATCGGTAACAAGGATGAAGAAGGCACAGGTACTTGAAAGTCACACACTGGGCAGTAGTCAAAGACATGCCCAGCAGGCCATCACTGGAACAGCTACAGTAACTGCAAACAGGCAGGAAATGCATGGAAACAGAGACGTGGATTCTGAAGGAGGAGTCTCCATAAACGTGGTGGAGATAGGTGTTCAAGGGGGTGACAGCAAATGAGATTCCCATAACCGAGAGCTTAAACTGGGAGGAGCAGCCACCACTAAGCACAGAAGGCTTCCACTCTCCCTACTTCCTATGACTGCATTCTTTACTATAGCAGTGTCAATCACCGTACAAAACCTCCTAAAAGCAGGTGATGCAACAATAATAGGACTGTTCCAAAGCAGCACATGACACAGTTGTATTCCAATGACCATGAAGAAAGTGGTAAAGCCAAAAACTGGGAGGAAGGAGAGCTCCTGAGAGGTCAGTATGGCTGATCAGAGAAGGGAGACAGCAGGAAGAGAGGGGGAGATGCTCCTAAGAACAGTTTGAACACACCGACACATAACCAAACCTACATTCCTGTTAGTATCTGACACATGGTAGGGAAACAACGGATTATTCAATACATGGGTGTTGAATGCACGAAAAAGCTGAAGTTGGACCTCTGCCTCATACTATTTGCCAAAATAATTTCCAGATAGATAAAATATATAAATGTGACAAAATGCAGCTACAGAAGTACTAGAGGAAACCAGGGGGGGAAAGGCCTTCTTTAGTAGGAACACAAAAACCTGAAAATAGAAAAAAGGAACTCATGAAATTGATTCTACATAGTAAAAAACACAATAAAAGTAAAAAGAACAATGAGAAAAATGACAGTTTATAAAGAACTTCTATAATACAATGAGAAAAAACAACTCAATGACCCTCACATGAGGCATCTGAAATGGTCAAAGGTATAGAAGTAGACAAGAGAATGATGATTACCAAGGGACTGGGGAAAGGGGGATATGGGGAGTTATTATGAGTAAGTTCCAGGGATCTCCTACACAACACAGTGCCTACAGTTAATAATAACCTACTGCATACTTCAACGTTTGTTAAGAGGGTAGATCTCATGTTAAGTGTGCTTACTGCACACTAAAAAGGTTATATCCTTTATTCATCCCTTATTATCCATTAGTACTCCTCTACTCCTTAACGAGATGTCATTACTTGTATCTGGGTTTATGATCTCACAGGAAGTAGGAAGAACTCTGCTGGGACAATCCTATGAGAAAGACCAATCCCAAAATCTTCTAAGGGCTCTTGACATTAATCTGAAAAACAGGTAGGTCAGTGTCATTTATAGTAAACGATGGCACTATTACAAGTGGAAAAGAGAACAGAATCCATGGTTAAAGTGCATACGGATCCTTCGGGTTTTAGCACAGCATGTCCACAGAGGAGTCCTCTCTGGCGTCCTAAATCTGGGCCTGAGGTTCCTATAACATCTTCCCACTGAGCACTCACAGTGCAGGATAGGCTCACTCTAGGCGGCCTCACTAGTCCCAGCACACCCTCAGTCCCAGGGCTAGGACTTACTGTTTCCTCATATTAGACAAGACAAGCCTCTGGCCACCATTTATGAAAAAGTCCACAAGATGGAGACGTCACTACAGGGATGGGAAGAGGATGGGCCCGGCCTTGGCGCTGGAGGCATGGTTGTTGTTTGCTTGTTTATTTGTTTCGTTTGAATACTCGAACACAAATGGTTCAAATATTCCTGTCGTTTTGTTTTCTTTCACAAAGAAAATATTTAGAAATTCTCTGCTCAAAAAGCACATTTGCAAAAAGTGAAGTGTTTTAAAAGTCTGCTTTTATTAAGTTGCCTCTTGTATTCCTGAGGTAATTTGCAAATAGTTCTGGTTTTCTTGTTTTGTTCTGTTTCTCTTAAGTTCCAATTTTGTGAAAATGCTACTCTATTTCTGAAAGAGAATCCTATTAACAAAGCTGTAGAAGGAGATGTGGAGATGTATTCATTTTAATATCCTTGTCTTAATTTTGCATATTGTTACTTCAGCACTTCATTTCTCTGTCAATTTATCATTCCCAGTTTTATCAACATCTAACACATTAATATACTTGGGGGGGAAGAAATGGAAAACTCCAAGCTCATGACGATGTCCACTTCCATTTCCAAAGTGAGCCGAGGTGCCTGAAGGGTGTTTTAGTTGGCCTAATTATCGTAGGACTTCAGTGAAGTAGCATTGTTTCCAAATCAAGGGAATGAAGTTCTAGAACTTTCTAGTATTGTAGAGGGCTCGGACACAATGTTTATTAGTCGAGGGTATTATGCTCACAGAAAATATGGGTCCTCATTGCAGAAATGCAACTATTATTTGTAGTATAGTTCCTATTTGGTTTTAATAATATATGTATATATAAAACATACCAACCATAAATCTTACAAATTCTACTAAAGTATATATACCCCGGTAAAAATAATCACACATCTTAATTGGGCAAAAAATAGTTGTATAGGTGAAATTAGATTATGGGTGACATCCAAATAAATCAGTTGTCAAATATGAAATAGAAAAAAATCAAACTATGTAAAAGTATCTATTATCATGAGTACAACTGATGTAATATGCTTGGGCGATGGTGCGTAAGTATGATTTGGAGTTGGTAGATCCTCTTATTTCTTTTTTTCTCCCACTTAAGTGGGTTTATACAGCCAGGTCCAGTGGTTTTCTGGTCTTAATAAAACTGCACATTTGATATGTCAAATGAGTCATCATATGGTTTTTCGGAGCCACACAAGGTGACAGTCAAAAAGACAAGCAAATGTAAAGGAGGTGATAGACTCTTAGAAGCTACCTCACTTGCCCATGGATAGAGTAGATAGTAAAGAAAACCAAGTTTCTACAGCAATAGCGTACTGTAAGAGGGAAAGGAGCTTAGAAGAAGAGTCACCCCGCCACTGCTGCTCCCCCGGTGACCCCGTCCCAATGCCAGGCTCTCTCAGAAGAATTTAACTCCAGAGCCTTCTTCAGGCCAAGGACTGCTGAGTCCACACCTCCCCAGGGCCTCTGGAACATCTCCCTGGGTGTCTTACAGGCTCCTTAGACCTCGCATGCCCCAGGCTGGAAATCCCCACCCAATTTGCTTTTCTTCCAGTATCAACCCAGTTCATTGTTTCTAACATCCACACACTCATGCAAGCCTGAACCTCTAATCATTTTGCATCTCCTGCTCTTACACTCCAGGTGGCAGCGAACTCTGGCAAACGTGCTGCCTCGCAAGTCCCACAGCCAGTGCCACGTTGGGCAGTGTCATCTCTCTTGGACTCTGACACAGCTTCTCAGCAGCCCCCTGTTCCTTCAGCCTCACCCCAGTGGCTTGTTCTATGCTACTAACAAATTAGAATTGGTCGCCTCCTGCTTCCAAAGTTGAACAGCTCCAGTTGTCTCAGGGTAAAGTCCAGCCTCTTCCCCCAGGATATTCAAGGCACTCTGGGATCCAATTCTACTGTTCCTGGTTTAACTGCCCACCCTCCTTATCCCCCAGGGGCACTTCAGCAGCCCAGGCAGAGGAGGAGACGAGGCAGACAGGAGTCCTTCAGGATCCTGGATCTTCTAGCCCAAACCTGGACCTGAGATTCCAGGGGTAGAAAAGCAGGCAGAAGCTGGGGCTTCCCTTTCAGAACCTGGGATAACATCTCCAAAGTCCAGGGCTTTGGTAATCGTGTGGACCACATGGACCCTCATCTGTATAACTTTGTAACTTCACAGACCTCCAAAGTGTTCTCAACCTGTAAGCATCTAATTCACCCCATCCTTCCATCAGTGTTTACTGTGGCTCTACTACTGCCATGCCCCAGGCACTGTAGGGAACACAAAGATGAACAGAGCCTGGTTCTAGTCCCTAAGGAGCTGGCAGCCTGGCAGATGCAAGATGTGCAATGTCATAGCAGTCAGATTCCAGTATTCCTCATTTTGGCCCCAAATCTTATATCCCATATGACAAAGGTCATCTGTATAATGACCTCTTCAGGACTACAGGTAATTTCAACTAATCACAACAGGAGGTGCCCGAGGGTAAAGGACAGAACTACAGACAGGTAAGGGTGTCTTCAAGGTAATCAAATGGTCATCTTATTATCAAGACTTTACTTAGCCCAAGTGTGCCCAGCCCAGGGCCATGCTGGACTGTGGAATCTGAGGACTTAACATCATAGGATCTACATGTCATCTTCGACGTTAACAGTGACATGTGACTAGGCAAACCCCATTGACACCCATTCCTTCCAGGGCTTAAGGTCTTGCCTGCTCTCAACCCGACCAAACCTCCAATGACCAGCAACACTCAGCCAAACACACTGCAGAATACACATAGGAGAGGATCTAAATGTGGAACACAGGTTGTTTGTTTTAAATTTGTGATTTGAAGCCAGTGATCTCTATGAATTGCTCACGTCTAGATTCCCGACGAATGAGATGCTGCCGGCAGTTACATGCCATCATCTCCTACACTACCTGCTCCCGCCAGATACACATGGTAGGCTTCACACAGCACTCTTGAGTGGACTTTTGTTTGCTCATCAAAATCACCCTCTAAAGTAACGGTTGGTGTAATTGGCATTTACCCTCAGGGTTTAAATAACTTCTAAGTGAATGAGCTGGAATTCTAACCAGTCTTCTCTAACTTAGCACTCTTGCCATGTAAGGATAACTTTCTAACTGTTCTAAAATTACAGGTCTTACCTTTCCCTTGTAAACACATCCTTGAGCAATCATTTGCTTCTGGGAGTCATAATCAGTTAATTTCTGGTGGTCTAATACTCTTGCCAAGTTAAATTCCTTCCATGTACCCATACAATTCTTTCCTCTTCTGGTAGGTCCTGGATTAATTATACGGCACCTTAATGGGCCCATTACTTTCTGATTTACATAGATTTAATCATTCAACGGTGAAAACTGATGTGTATATAACAAATTGCGGAGCTTACAAAAAATCTAGAACATTTTTTAAGGAATGAATCAAAACATTCACATAAATATGTTAGAAGACATTTTTATACTTTCTATGGAAAGTCTGTAGGGAGATGAGACAATAATATTAAAATACCACCTCTAATAAAATATTTGCTTAGTAAATAATCTGAAAGAAAGAGAAAATATTCCTGGATTCTGACGATGTTCTGTAAAGGAAAATACTTCATATTGTCTTTTATTTATATTTTTCCTTTAGCCGCATTTAATGAAATTGAGGTTGAGGACTGTGAAGCCATCAGCATGCTTGTGGAACTTACCTTTCCAACCTGGCCTCCTGGGGGGGGTGAGACAGACGACGTGGGGGTGGTGGGCACACTGGATCCAGATGAAGGTCTTGAGGAGTGATAGAGCTGTTGCCAAAGTTGCTGTATCTAAGAAGCACAGAGGTTTAAGTAGGGGGACAAAGGACAGAGAAATGAGTACAAGTCAGTAAATAAGACTTAGCAAACCATTTTAATTTTTGCAAGAGAAGCAAGTCTGGAAATGCTACCACTATTAATGGTAATTCTACCTGAAGAGGTTTGTTCCCTCACTTTTTCATCCCAATAATTTCTCACAGGAGGAGTTTCCCAAAGTCCAAAACCACTAGGCAGCAAGATTTATGGCAAAAGGTTTAAATAAAACCCTAACATGTCCTGTCTTTTTAAATGTACATTAAAATTATTTGCTAACATAAATTAAACATCCAAATCATTTTCACTTGAACCATGAAGATTTTTCTTGCCTCACATGGTGGCACAATTAGTGTTAATTCCATCACAGGTCTGTAAGAAATACCATACAGTTGGCTAAAGAAACACCTTATTTAAAATTCCACTTTAGTATTTCCAAATCAATTTCATTCATTCCGTGTAATCCCATCGCATGCTCAGTGATTGAGGAGAAACTCTCCCCCAGGCTTTCGGGACTGGCCTGCTCCTTAAAGGTGCATGTATTCATGTTTCATCCAACATTTCCCCTGAACCAAAATTACAGCCATGAGGTTTACATGAGATTTGATTATTTTCCAGACATCTCTGACAACTTAAATTTCAAGATTTGTAAAATTCTAGATTTCTGTTTTTCAGAATAGATGCCCTTTAGCAGACTGTATTTAGCAATTATCACTCAGAGCACTCCCAGAAAACAAATCATCATTTGAAGCCCTAGCATTGGCTCAGACACTCAGGATTACTTACAGCTAATGAGACTCAGAGAGCTTTGCCTGTTAAACCTACCCAGACACAGAGCAGGACCCACCCCTTCCACTAAACTGGTTAGGTATACTGTAGTAGAATGTGTAGGATCCTAACAGTCAGTATGGTATAAGTACACAAAGACCTTCTCGCACAGGGAGAATCCAGTCCAAACTCCCATCAACAGAAGTTGGAATCCCTTCTGAAAACCAAACTGACTTCAAAATGAGTGTATCCTTTGACAGAGTAAGTCAACTTTGGAGAAGATAACATAAGGAAATAATCTTATAGTTATTTATATACTGAAATGTCATGCAGGGAGATACTTATTGGAACATTATTTATCTTTTTTTCCTTTTTCTTTCAAGGAATTTCCTGCAAATAGTGGAGCATTATTTAGATCATGGTGGAAAACTGGAAGTTACTCAACCAGGTAACAATGTGGAAATGGCTAAGAAAGTATGATATAGTATTTGTCAATGGAATATTATGCAACCTTTAAAAATAATTACCAATATTGTAAGTGACAACATAAAAAATGATAATAGGGCTAAATGAACACATCAGGATATAATATTATACACAGTTTGATCACATTTTGCAAAAATATTCTCAAAAGTCAAAAACTAAGTATAGAAAAATACTATAAAAATGGGGCTATTTTTTTAAAAAGAAGATAGAAATGAAATTTTAGTTTTCAATAAGAAATTTCACTATAATGGAAAATAAAATAAAATATACTGATATTTTATTTTCCATTATGATACCCAAATCTAATCTATCCTGTGCTGCTAGCTCTGGTCAGCTTGGCTGTTGCTGTCCTTATCTTTTTATCTAGTGTCACATGCCCAGCATCTTCTCAGTGCCAGAGAGGCTCAGAGCACATCAGTCTATTCCATCTTCCTCTGTTAACACACCATCTTTGTGGGACTTGGCTTCTGGGCACTCGTTTTCTCTTTAAAAACCCAACACTCTACATGTCAAACAGGTTAATTGCTTCTTCACGTGAGTGTTGGTTTAATTTTTCAAGAGGGCTCCCCAACCACAGGCCACATAGGAAGCACAAAAGCAAAGATGAAAGGAACATACAAAGGCAGAAACAGAGAAGGGAGAGAAAGCCAATGAGCAGAGAGGGAAAGAAACTAGGCAGCAAACACTGCAATAAGGGAGGGGGAAGGAGGCTGCGCCCCACGATGCCTAGAGCTCTCGAAGACGAGACCTCGATACAGCTCATTCGGCACAGGCTCCACACCTGTGTCAGCAGCTGCCTGGACGCTCAGCTTGTCATCCTACTCCGGCAGCTAAAACAATCCCCCTTCCCACCACAAGTGGACATCCTGTAGAATGTTTTAACAGGATCACTTTGCTGACATTGTGTTTAAATGATGCTATGGAAATAAAACAAGCAGAATGTGATTTTCCCTCCTTTGGTTTTTCTAATGGCTAAGCAATTAATTCAAATGCCTCCTAGTCTAATTTTGCATCTCAATTTCAGTCAAACTAACTAGATCATACAATTCACTATTCAGCACTTTTTTTTTTTTTCCGTGGAGGATGAGGGTTCTTTTTAATGACTAACTGGTTGGTCTTTATTATAACCCATTCAATTGCAGTCAACCACTGAGTAGTCCATCTGTGGCCACACAGACCCATGAAAACCACAGCAAGTGAACATCAGAAAATCAATAGGAACAAACAATATTTATACAGTATCCAAGTTCCTGTTGGACAACTGATTTTAAAGGTTTACAAACTTTGCTCAGTTAAGTCAAAGTCAACCTTCATTTACAAGCAAGCAGCTGTTTTTCACAATTTATGTATCTTCAACTGGACAGCTTTTATATTTCTATGGCTCTCACCCCCAGGACTATAAGTAGTAATGAAGCTTGCAGACCAAATGGGAAGGATCTGGAGCCCAGGAAAGCCCCAGCTAGTGCCACCAAGACCATCAGCAGAAAGACCAGGTCTTGACCATGGGCTAACACACTCTCTGGGAAAGATGAAATTGCCAAAATATTTTTCAGTTCCTAACTTGCACATAGATATTATTCTTAGAGGGTGTAAGAGTCATGTTGGATTCATTCCACAAAAACTGTGTGAAGGAGAACAACAATCCTGGAATTGTAGACCTGGAAGAGACCTGCAGATAACTTGTAGTTTCAAGGTATTCAAATTCAGTTCACTGGGATAATACAATTAGGGTATGGAGAAAAAAAAAAGAAGAGAAAAAGAGCCAGGTGCAGTGACTCGCGCTTCTAATCCCAGCACTTCGAGAGGCTGAGGCAGGAGGATCACGAGGTCAGGAGATTGAGGCCATCCTGGCCAGCATAGTGAAACCCCGTCTCTACTAAAATACAAAAAAATAGCTGGGCATGGTGGCATGCGCCTGTAGTCCCAGCTACCCAGGAGGCTGAGACAGAAGAATCGCTTGAACCCAGGAGGTGGAGGTTGCAGTGAGCCATGATCACACCACTGCACTCCAACCTGGTGACAGAGTAAGACTCCGTCTCAAAAAAAAAAAAAAAAAATAGAAACTGAGTTTACAACTGCTGGAGGTACGCAAAACCATCCTGGAAACACGAGGAGATTAATTTTCAGATCCTCAAGTTCCATATCTGTTCTTTTAAAAAATGGATCTCCCCCACGCTGCTCATAGGGTCTCCCAGTCCTTTTCTTGCCTCTCCTTCCAAAACAATTTACCATTTTTAGAAAAAAAGAAACTCCTGAGCAGGTAGAATCAGTGTGGGACACTGCCTTGTGCTATAAACCCTCCAGGGTCCCAAGCAAAGGGAAACATCACTCCTGAGGGAATTCTTTAAGAAGTATGCAGGAGGGAGAAAACGGAGCTTTATTTATCCAGGGAAACAGCAGGAGCATGGTCTCATGCCTCATCCCTGTCTACTGCCCACCTACCTGAGAATTGGCCCCAGAAACCAGACTGTTGTCAGGGATGCATATAAGCTCGCTTATTTGAACTGAAACATGAAGTCACGCTTCTTCTGACACAAATTAAGTCTCATTTGACTAAGAACTGGCTTTTCCAAGTAGGTATAGGTAGGTGTTTTCCAGAATTAGATCAGTTAAATCTGAAGCTCCAAGGTTTTTTTTTTAAATATATACATATAATAGACAAATTACTTCAACTATACAAACTTATAATTAAAAAAACTGTAGACAGTCTACTTAAAACTTGGAGGGAAACTTCAGAATTCTTTCAGGTTATATGTAAGCAAAAATTGTTAACGATCACAGTTCTGGATTAGTTCTCCTATTTATTAGATGAAAGGTCTGATGCCCATAAAGATTTGTCATTTTCATGGTGTAAAGGAGCTGCCCTCAAGGTTGGGGTCCTATAAACCTTCATTTAAAACATGGTGCAGCTTCAAGTAGAGGAGGCCACCCAGGCTGCGGTCCCCCAAACAGGCTCTGGCAAAACCACCTCGCAGACAAGGACCTGCCTTGGTATGGTGTGGCGAGTACAGTAAGGAGGGGAAAGTGACCGACTGCCCAAATGACAGACAGCAGCCGCATGTATGGGTCAGGAAATGGCTCTGTAACAGGCTGCCTAGGGTTGAAACTGCTCTGCAACATACTAGCTGAATGACTCTGGCCAAGGTCCTTAGCCTTTCTGTGCCTCAGTTTCCTCACTGTAATAAGGGCCTGTAATAGAACCTACTTCTCAAGGGTAAAGTAATACTTTAAAGTACTAATTTCATGGAGAATACAGGATGTGGTTCAAAAAATGCTCAATAAATGTCAGCTATTATTATAATTAATCTAAGATGAAGTGACCATTAGAATGATCAACTATTGATTTTGGACAACCGACTGTTCAAAATATGCCAACTCTACTCCCAGTTCCCCACTCTGGCAGAGAGCTCTTAATGCAGGCAAAAGTGAAAGGCATTCATACAGGCAGGCACCTGTTAAACGTTCTCTGAGTTATTCTGATTTGCACACCTCCCTCTGCTCCCATCTCCATTTTTGATAAGACTTATTTAAGTGTTCACAGTAAAATAATATAATTATATTAATACCTATGAAGTGGTTCAAACTGTAATCGTGTGTCATGTTACGGGAGAAGATATTAGCATTTTTGAAAAGAAAAATGCATACATTAGAATATAAAACAGAAAGCTGTAGAAAAGGGAAAGAAAATAAAGACACCCACCTATTGGAAGAGAAAGATCGGAAGTTGTAAGACTCAGAGGCGGAATATGTGCTCAAAGAGACAGAATCAGAGGAACTGTCAAAGGAATAAAACCCCACTCACAATGTGGCATGGAAAGATAGCAAAGGATTTTGATATATTCTTCAGAGTCAAAAAGACTTCATGTCACATGGCTGGGTACGAGATATATAAATTTGGACACATAATACATATGTAAAACCTTATGTTTAAAAACCCATTATTAGTAATCATATTTTAATAAATGATCCCCTTAATTCAAACAGATGACAGTTTTCTCTGCATCTGTGTAAACACTGGTCATGATTTAGTCAGGGGTCAGCAACTTAGAGGTATGCCACAACTGCTCTGTGCTTGGGCTGAAATCCCCCCCAAAAACATGGCAGAAGCCAAGCCAAGGGGTGCAGTTAACACACTGTGTTCTCCTCCCTGAGTTAATGTCAGATAAGCCTCCATGAGAGCAAATCTACCTGTTTTCCTTCTGGGACTCTGCTTCCTTCTCCTTGGTGGACAGTGGGGGAGTCCTCAAAGTCATAGGAGAAGAGGTGGAAGGGGCTGTGGGGCACGTAGGGCAGCTTGTCTATGGTTGGTGACACCTTCAGGGAGCTGGGTGTGGCGGAGGAGGGTCGAGCAGCTGAGGCAGGGGGTGACAGGAGAGCAGACCGGGTGTCCTCAGGCCCACAGGACCTGCTGCGCACGGGGGTCCCGCCTGCAGAGGCGGCCAGGAGCAGCTTTCCCTGCAAAGCGGCATTCGAGACAGCAGGGAGGGCAGAACTCTTGGGAGCAGCATCCTTTCCAGTGGGGGTCTGCCCTGAGGCGAGGCTGACCTTGCTGTTGGGCCAGCAGGGGAAAAGGAGGAGGAAGAAAAAAGATTTGGGAGAGAGGGAGCAAAGGTCAGAAAAGAGAAAAGACAGGCCAAAGCCACTTCTGTACTGTTATCACTCACTTCAGAATCCAGCTGTGCTTCTCGAAGTGCAGCATAAAAGCCTGTCACCAGAAGCTTTGGTGTGCCCAAGCAATCCTGACATACTGGGCTTGTCAAACTGGGAGGTAAGACTTATAGAGGGCAAGGAGGCAGCTCTCAGACCAAATCTGGCCTCTGGACGTAAGAGACTTTGGGAAGGGATTTAATGGAGACCCAAAGACTCTTCTGCACACTGCCCCTCCCACATTTCTCCCTGCTGCCTATGTTGGCACCTGAATTTCCATAATTGGAACTTCATCTCTGTCTTGGTCAAATGGCAGATCTGTCCTCCTGCGAAAAAGCCCAACCTTGAGGAAAAGGTATTCCACAAAGCCATATACTTTAGTAACTGCTTCCAGAACCTTTTATGAAAGCAGGTATGGCTAAGAGAAAAGGAGAAAAAATGCCAGTGAGGAAGGCAAAGAGCTAAAAAGGAGGGGCCAGGATAATAAAGACAAATTTTGCCCATTTCATACTTTCTCCAGAGCCTCCCACTATGCCTGTGACATCCAGACTCCTTCAGACAGGCCTGATTCTGCCACAGTTACAGGTATAAAATCCTGACCTCAGCCCCCTCCACACACAGTAACTATGGGAGGTGACAGATGTGTTCATTGATTGTGGTCATCATTACACAATGTATACATATATCAAATCATCACATTGTAAACCTTATATACTTTTTTTTTTTTTTTTTCCTGAGACAGTTTTATTCTTGTTGCCCAGGCTAGAGTGCAATGGCGCAATCTTGGCTCACTGCAACTTTTGCCTCCAGGGTTCAAGTGACCCTCCTGCCTCAGCCTCCCAAGTAGCTGGGATTACAGGCATGCGCTACCACATCTGTCTAATTTTGCATATTTAGTAGGAATGAGGTTTCATCATGTTGGTCAGGCTGGACTTGAACTCCTGACCTCAAGTGATCCGCCTGCCTCAGCCTCCCAAACTGCTGGGATTACAGACATGAGCCACTGCACCTGACATTATATACAATTTTTAATTTGTCAGTTAAGTATTATAAAACTAAAAAAAGAGCTTTCCATCTTCAAGGGGCTGGATTTAGACACTTGGACATTTTAACACATACATTTATAACCTGGGAATCTATGTTAAACTTTGCATTTTTCCAGTCTTCTCCCAGAGAACTTGACTTCCAGCTGTGTTCCTATGAATGTGGAATATGAGCTTCTTTTCTGCCTCAAATTCAGAGCTCTACCTGTACATAAGGGCAGGCACACCAGTTTCCCTGGGTTGAGGGGGAAGATGGTCATGCAGTAGTGAGCTCAGGGCACTGCCCCCGGGGGGGAGCACACACTAAGCAGAAGCCAGCAGGAAGCGAGGCGGCAGAGACACCAACCCAACAGAAGGAAGGGAAAATCCTTTAAGGTCTCAGAAGTTTATGCCACAGAACAAATAACATCCAGATGAAGGTTAATGAATACCTTGGTACTATCAAGATCAAGCTCTGGTATTTAATATGCACATGTTTATTTCCTAACACTGAAAAGCCTAATCATCTTGGGTAAAGGATGCCCTCTGGCATAACTTTGTGGAGTCAGACACTCTTCTGGGCATAAGATAAACAATCATCTACCTGTATAAATAGCAATCCTAGGTAGAGACAGCCCACCATTAACAGGGATGCCTTTGAAGGCTGCCCTTTCCAGCCAGATTCTTCCATCTGGTCTGAAGGTGCAGAAGCATGTGCATACCTGAGGGTTTAAGGGTTTGTGCGGGTGGGACAGAACACACACCTTTAAGCAGATAGGGAGGCATATCCCTGTTTCAGTGATAGTCTACAGAATTTCCTACAGCTCATCTTCAACTGACGGTGGGATGGTGACCAAACATCCTCCCTTTCCAGAGCACCTCTAAGTAATCAATCACTAGCTCTAAGCACGGCAGGGGTTCTGTTTCATGCTGATCTTTTCTGAAATGTGTGGCTAATTCTTTATCATCAGCTCATTCCTTTCCTCTTTCCACATCCTGCTGGCTTCTTCTCAGACATTTCCAAATGGGAGGAAGCAATCATTAGTTTGTCAGTTCAGAGAAGATTCTATGACCCCTGGGCATGGCAGGAGTTTGAGTGTCAAATGAGCTCATCTAAGAGTTTGTGTGCACACTGCTAGCGTGGCAGATGAGGCATCAGTAGCAAAGACTCCATTAAATCTAAAGTTGGCAAGACAAAGATTTTACTTGGATCCATCCAAGGTCTTTTTGATTTTGCTTATTGTAGAAAAAAAAAAACAGTAAAAATGTCCATTTGCAGTGGCAATCAATTAAGTGAAGAAAACCATTCAATTTTAGAATTATTTATGAATACTGGAAAATAAAACTACTCACGAGCAATTTGTATTGTTTTTACAGACATCATTTGGGGAAAATATCTACAGAATTAAAAAATATCTGCAAGGTGCCTGGGTCTGTCAGCATTGCCTGAGGATAGAAAGAAAGCACTGTGCAAAGGAGGTGAGCAGAGGACAGCAAACTCCCCCAGAGGGCTACAGAGCTATGTTAGTTGTCTTGGGTGTGAAAATAAATACTGGGAAATTTTGCTGTGACGCATGGGGTGACAATGTTACTGTTCGTTTGGATAAAAAAAACAAACCTGAGTCATTAATATAGTAGTTATCCACACATTTTAGCTAACATTGTACTGGTAAAATCGGAAAAAAGGGAACATGTGGAGTTCTCTTACTACAATGCCGAAAGGGAGAGAATCTTCTTAGGGGGAGACGAGCCTTTTTAGTCACCGTCAATCTGGCTGAGCTAAAGCACTCAATGAGGGAGGGAGCAGTGGGGGAGAAAACCAGTGATTTTTCCATAAAGTATGGTTAGGAAGGCAGGATTTCAATAACAAGTGTAGTTCTCTAATGAAAACATGCTCAGGTATTTCTACAAAACCAGTGGTTCTGTGGCTCTGTGAAGAGGGTAAGTAAGGGTTTGCAAGTGGGAGCCAGTGAGGAAGGGAGGTGGCCACTAGAAGGTGGTGAACTATCATTAGGAAGGAGTCTCCCACTTTTAGTGTGAGCTTGGGAGGCTCCAGTCCTAGGTACCTGTCCTTGCCCTGACAGGAGGCATCATCCTCTCTCTCTTCTTCTGAATTGGGCTCCGTGATTGGCTGCTCCTCTTCCTCTTCCTCCTCCCTGAGACAAGGCCAGGAAAAGAGAAATGCACACAGACAAGATGGAAAAGTGAGATGAGCATTACAGACAAACAGAAAGATGAAGCAAAATACATAAATAAATAAAATAAAATAAAATAAAAAATCCCAGCTGGCTGAAATGAATAAAAAGCATACTTAGTCTGTTAAGAAACAAGAGACAGTTCTGAGATGGGGGACTTTAAACGTAGGGTGGAGATGTAAGAAACCAGAAGAGGCCAAATTTCTTTGTCAAGTTGGCTAGATGTCACTACCCTGCACCCCCCCACATGCAATTCAGAGAAGCTTCTGGCCTTGGGCAGACCTCCTCTGCAGTTTTTCTCCACACAGAATCATCCAGTAAATGATTCTGGTGATGACCAGCTGCTGCAGCAACAAGCGTCCTCACATCTTTATTGTATCCCTTCTGATTAGAAACCACAGAGGGGCAGGCCAATTTGGCATGGACTAACCTCCATGGTAGACGTATGGTTTTTGCATGGCCACCCCTAACTCTCAGTGAGAGTGTTTCAGGGGGTGCAGTTCCACTCCCACTTCAAGGGTGGCACATAGTCCAAGTGGGGCCATTTCATGTCACACCTAGGGTTTCTGCTGGTACCATCAGGGATGACTCACTATAAGGACACCCTGAATCCAAGAAAAATATAGTTGAAACTGGGAGAAAGGGAGAGGAAAGCAGTCCTCCTGACCATTTTAATGCCTGTATCCAGCAATCTGGAGCTCTACCCTAGCCTTTCACTAATGGAAGACAATAAATCCTCTTTGCTGCTTAGGGTAGTTTCAGTTGGGTTTTGCCTTTGCAGCTGTAAGTGCAGACTAAAAACTTTAATAACTGGGACATTCTCTTTCTGTGGCCTCTAAATCCTGTCAGCATCTGACTTATGTCACAGTCCACATGCAACACCTGTTCAATGCCCTGCTGGGCTTCTCAATCCCTTGCTTTGCTGGGCTCCAGTGACCTCCACCTTCAGCCTCTCCCACTCCAGACCTCACCATCATACAGAACTAGTCCACCTTGGAAATCTTACCTCCAATCTTCCCATCCCTGACCACAAACCCCCATTCACCCAAATCTCTCACTCCATTCCTCCCACCCAAATTGTTCAACTTCCTAACGCAGGTGCATCCTCTACTTTCTCAATGTCCCCAGCACCTTCTTGCTTTCAGTCCTTACGGATCCACCAGGTCTCACTCCAGGCATCATCTACCACGATCTTTAACTCTGTCATCCCACTGTCCTTCAGCTGTGTTCTTTTCCTTTTTACCAACATATAAAATATATACAGAAAAGTACACAAATCACTGAATTTTCACAAAATAAACACATGTATCTAACCAGCACCCCCTCAATTGTCTTTGTCAATTGCTTCCCTCTCCCACCCCCACATCAAATAGTGTAAGTTAGCTTTGCCTGGTTTTATTCTCCATCTAAAAGGAATCATAATCTGTCTAGCCTTTGTTCAACATTACACCTGTGGGATTCATCTACATAGTTATGTATACTTGAAGATCATTCATTCTTATTGCTGTATTGCAGTAGTTTACCCATTCTACTTCTGATGACACTTGAGTACCCTTCAGTGTGGGGCTATTTTGAAGAGTGCTGCCATAAACATTGTAGTACATGTCTTCTGGTGAATATATGCATATATTACTGTGCACTATAGATCTCTGGATATAATTTTTGGGTCACAAGATATGCTTGAGTTCATCTTTATTTAAAAATGCCATTTAAAAAAATGACAGGACGAATTACCATCCCCATAAGTACTAGATGAGCATTCTGATTGTTTTACATTCTTGCCAAGATCTAACAATTCTGTCTATTTCCCTTTAGCCATCAGTCTGTGGGTAGTGATGTCTCACTGTGCTTTCAGTTTGCTTTCTCTAGTGACTAATGAAGTTGGGCACATTGTCACACTTTTAATGTCCATTTGGATATGCTCTTCTTTGAAGTGTCAAAGTAATTTTTTTCCCATTAAAAAAAAAGTCATTTTTTTATTTGAAGAAGTGTTTTTAATATCATTTGTCCTTTGTCATTTATATGTGCTGTAAACATCTTTTCCTTTTCTGTGTAATGTCTTTGCATTCATTTAATGTCATCTTTTAATACATAGAAGTTCTTAATAAGGTCCTGTTTATCTTTGTTTGATGGGCAGTGCCTTTGTGTGCTGTTTTAACTTTTTTGTTTACACCAGGTCTTACAGATAGTCTCTATGTGTCCCTCTAAAAGCTTTATTTCACCAACTTTCACATTTACATTTGTAGTCCATCTCTAATAGATTTTTGTGTATTATGCAAGACAGAGGTCATATACATTTTTTCCCCTCCATCAGTATGCAGTGGGCCCAGAATCATTTAGTAAAAGGCCCTTCTCTCCACTTTGATATCTTGTTCACAAATCAGGTAAATATATATTAAAATATATATTTGTAGATTTCTAGACTTTTTCTCACAAATCAACTTGTCTTTTGCTCTACTATTGACTGGGATTATGTTAAATTTATACACAAATTTGAAGAACTGACATCTTTGCCAAGTTTTTAAATCCATGGTTGTGATATAGCCTTTATTTAGATCTAACATTACTGCAATCTTAATTTCTCTTAATAGTGTTTTAAATTTTTGCAGAGGTCTTAGATATCTTTATTTTTAGGTATAAATTTGGATGCTATTGGATATGTTATCAGACTCTAAATTTCATTTTCTATTTGTTGATGGAATATAGAAATAAAATTAAATTCTTTCAATTCAGTTTGTATCCAGCAATTTTTCTAAATTTATTAATTATACCATTTATAAACATTCTTTTAGATTTCCTCTGTAGACAATCATTTTATCACTATATAATGACGGTTTTATTTACTTCTTTTCAATTCATCTGCCTTTCCTTTTCCTTCCCCTATTCCACTTGCTAGCACCTCCAACATGATGATGAAATGAAGATAGTGATGCTTCCTTTTCTTGTTCCAAACCTCAGGGAAAAGTATAAGGTTTGTCACAGATTTTTTTGGTAGATAGTCTTCATTTAAAAAGCTTCCTTCTAATCCTAGATTTGTTAAAAATTTTTATTATAAACAAGTATTAAAGTTCTGTCAAATGTCTTTTTTTTTTGCATTTTTTAAGATAATCATATGATTTTTCCTTTTTTCTGTTAAGGAGTTCCAAAGACTGCTTTTTTAAAAAAAATGTTTAGCCAACCTTACATACCATGAATAAACTTAATAAAGATAATACATTTTGTTGTATCATCTTTTTATATACAGCTGGAATACATTTCTTAATATTTTATTAAGTTTCTTTACATGTCTATTTTGGAAAAAGATTGATCTATAATTCCCCTGTCTTATAATGTGCTTGTCAGATTTTGAAATCAAGGTTATATGCACGCCCTATAAAGAGTTAGGTAGGCAGAGGGATTGAGAGCTGTGTAACTAAGGAGGGAGAGACGAATCTGGACTTGGGGTGCCTCTAACAGAAACAAGGAGAGCAGTGAGACAGCATCCCTCCTGTCATGGCAGAAGCCACAAACAAGGACATCTAAGCCATCCTTCTTATTTATTTACTTATTGACAGAGCCTGGCTCTACCACCCAAGCTAGAGTGCAGTGGCACAACCTTGGCATCTCAGCTCACTGCAGCCTCCACCTTCTGGGTTCAAGCGATTCTCGTGCCTCAGCTTTCCGAGTAGCTGGGACTACAGGCGTGTGCCACCACACCTAGATAATTTTTTTGTATTTTTAGCAGAGGTGGGTTTTTACCATGTTTGCTAGGCTGGTCTTGAACTCCTAACCTCAAATGATCCACCCACCTCAGCCTCCCAAAGTGCTGGGATTATAGGTGTGAGCCACTATGCCTGGCCTCAGCCATCCTTCTGAGCTTGGCACAGCACATCCTCACACACCACCCACCAGCTTCAGTCATCCTCACCCACCAGCTTCAGTCATTTTTTCCTCCATCTGCTCCCAGAGCCGCCAAACTATACCCACAACCTCCATTATGAAGCCACCTTCCCTCAGTTTGATCAGGAGTTTGCAGATGTTATTACTCTGGTCCACACAAAATGCCCTCCACCTTGCCAATCCATAGGCCTCTCATCTTTAAAACAAAACACTGAGCCCCTCCCTCCAAAATTCCTTGATTCCATTTACCCTCCCAGGTAGAGCTGGAGAAGTTCTGGAGCCAGACTGCCTGGGTCTGCTCTCCAGCTCTATCACTTTTGAGCCCTGTGACCTTGGACTCCACTTTACTCATCCTTACATGGGGGAGTAACAGTACCTATCTCCTAGCAGGAATGCATTAATATGTAAAAGCGCTTTGTCTTTTTGATCCATCTCTTTTCCACATGGCTGTCTCACAGGTACTAAGGACAGCTATCCGAAGCTACATCTCAAGCTGTCTTCTCTTTGGGCTCAACATCCTCAGATCCCACAATAAATCTTGCTATGTGTGTTGTAGCTTTGCTATCACAAGTGGCAGGGCAGAACCAATGGCAGACAGCACAGTGACCCACTTGGAGGGTCTACATCCAGGATGCCCGAGGGCTAGAGCACTGGCCTTGCCTGTAACGCAAAGGGGTGGAGAAGGAAATACCCTCTCCTAGGGCACAGGACTTTCTAGGCTTGATTTTATTTAGTTCCAACCTTTGATAACATCAGTCAAATGAAATGATTTTTTATGCTAATAATATTTAAGACCGACAACTTTGCTTTTTCTCAAGCTACATTTTCTTATAAAGTATAACCTAATTGTGTTTATATTTGTGCTAAGGAATTCTAGGTGTTTGGGCTTTGGCTTTCTAATACCTCCACAGGTCTTTTGCTTGTGATTGACAAGGAGTTACTCTAGGACACAGGCTTATTTCAAATCCATTAGGTATTTTCCTTTTCACCACAGAGTCCCAGATTTGAAGTCACCCTTTTCATGTTGGAAAAGCAACTCAGAGGCCTGAAGCCTGACCAGTTCTGCAGGCCACAGTTTCCGTCAAAGCCAATTTAGTATCACGGATTTGAGTCTCAGGCTAATGTCATATTTCTCAGGCTTTGAAACACCAAAAGGAAAATAAATGTTGCTGAGCTGTTTCAGAAACACAATACAAACATTCAAAATAATGTAAAAGTATGCTCTAAGACCGAAGCAATCAGATTGAGAAAAGACTGGGCAATAAACTGGGAGAAGACATTTGCAATATATCTAACAGACAAACTCAAATCAAGGACATATGAAAATATATTTTAAACTCCAAAAACACAACTATAAAATAAACAAAACACATAAACACAGCCGACAAACTTGTATGAAGAGATATTTTATCCTCACTATCAATCAGGGCACCATAAATTAAGGCCACAACGAGATACCATTTCTATCTACTTAGTAAAATTAGAAGCCTAACGATACCACACGCTAAAAAGAATGCAAGTCAACTAACTCATATGTATTACTGATACGAAGATATCTAGGTATAACTACCTAGCAAGATATTTTTCAGTATCTTTACAAGATAATTAACACTATCTTGTAAAATTAAACACTGATCTCATGACCTAAAGGTGGCACTGCTATACCCTAGGACAGTGATTCTGAACCAGGGTTATTCTGCTTCTACCCCCAGGGACATTTGTCAATATCTGGAGACGTTTTTAGTTGTCACAACTGGGGTGGAAGGCAGGGAGTACTATTGGCATCTGCTGGGCTGACACAAGGATGCTGTAAAACATCCCACAATGCACAGAATACCTCCATGACAAGGCAGTATTCAGTTCAAAACATCAACAGTGCTGAGGTTAAGAAACCTTCCCAAGGGATACTGAAGCACCAGTGTACTAGGGTGAGAGTCCAAGGACGTTTTCAGCAGCACTATCCGTAATTGTCAGAAGCTTGAAATGACCCAAATGTCCACCAACAAGAAAAAAACATAAAAAGATTTTGGTAAATTTCAGGCAGTGAAAATGAATGAACCACAGCTTCATATTACAATATGGAGGACCACCAAAAACATAATGCTGAGTGACTGAAACAAGCCCAAGAAGGAACATGCATTTTACAACAAAGCCCAGAAAATTAGAATCGTATAATCTAATGTGACATATGTGTGTAATGATACTTCAAAAACCGCATCCATTCAAGTACAGAGAAAAAAATAAAACTAAAAAATACTAAAAAGAAAATCGCACAATAAAACCCCATAAAACAATGATAAACACACATTTAAGTGTTGGTTACCCAGGTTTAGGAATGGGAGAGTGAGAAGCACACAGACAGATGTAAATTAGAAGTAACACCTTGCTTTTTCAGTTAGGTCATAGTCTCCTTGATGTTCTATTATATTAATAAATATTATATAAAATATACTAGAGGATAGTGATCCACAGACCAGTGATGACATTGTGTTATTAACCAAGGACAATGATTAACCCACTTCTGTACAATTAGGATTTTTAAACTATGTAATGAAACAGTTTTTTTAAATTTTATTATAGGTTCAGGGACACATATGCAGGCGTGTTATATAGGTAAACTCATATTACAAGGGTTTGTTGTACAGATTTCTTCACCCAGGTACTAAGTCTAGTATCCAATAGTTATTTTTTTCTCTTTCTCTCCCTCCTCCTATCCTTTGCCTTCAGGTAGGTCCTAGTATCTGTTGTTCCCTCTACATGTCCATGTGTTCTCATCATTTAGCTCCCACTTATAAGTGAGAAGATGCAGTATTTGGTTTCCTGTTCCTCCATTAGTTTACTAAAAAAGCAGTCTAATTATGGCACAAAGGCTTTATCTCTCTCTACTTAACAAAAAAATTTTTTTGGAGACAGAGTTTTGCTCTGTCGCCCAGGCTGGAGTACAGTGGCACCATCTTGGCTCACTGGAACTTCTGCCTCCTGAGTTCAAGCAATTCCCCTGCCTCAGCCTCCCAAGTAGCTGGGATTACAGGTGTGCACCACCACACCAGGTAATTTTTGTATTTTAGTAGAAATGGGGTTTCACTATGTTGGCCAGGCTGGTCTTGAACCCCTAACCTCAAGTGATCTACCCGCCTCAGCCTTCCAAAGTGCTGGGATTACAGGCGTGAGCCACTGCGCCAGGTTTAACAAATTTTATTGAGCATTTATGTGCAAACATCCTGGGGTGCAGTGGCTAAACGAAGTCCCCACCTTGGATTATAGGCCAGTGAGGGAGGAGACACTAAACAACTAACTGTAGTAGAAGTATTCATCCCATGGGGCCCAAGTTACCCAAAATGATTCTGCAGTGCTGTTGAAGCAAAACTTGGCTGTTTAAGGCTAAAGAGGACCTGAGTAAGGGACAAGATGGAATTTCCCACATGACATTCCCTTGCGCAACATGTCTACTGACCTAGGATCAAGTCTAACTTGCCTAGCTAATCTCTAATCCCTTATCACCTCTCCAACTTCATCTCCCACTCTACCTTCATGAACCTCCCCCACCCAGTCTTTGTGCAGTCTACTGATACATCAAGCTGCTACCCAACACCAAGGCCATTTCATTCTTGGAGTCCTTGCAAGAGCCATTCTTCCTCACTAGACTTACTTTTCCTGCTCTGTTTCTCCAGGAGACCCTGCCCACAGCCCTGGCTCCAAGGGACAGCCAATAAGTACTAGCTGCCTGCTGCAGTTCCATGGCCCTGAGGACCTAGCACAGTGCTCAGCACAGAGGCTCTTGCTATGGATGATCCAAGGGCAAGATTCACAATTACTTGGAGATGACCTCAGAGATCTCCCATGTTGCAGAGAAGAAAGACAGGGTCTAGAGAAGGCAAGACCAAACAAGCTGCCAGTAAAAACTCTGATCTCCTAATATCCAGGCCAGACTCCTTTCTACCATGCCAGGCTACCCCATGAAACTAGAGCAGAATCTAAACTGTTTTCATCACTGCACGCTTCCTTCTAAGCATTAGTCTCCTGACCCGTGCTTGTCAATCCTCCTTTCACACAGCACAGACAAAAATAATCCCTTGTATTAGACGAGGCTGCGTATGGCTCCCAGAAGACCAGCCCAGGGCCCAGTCATTCCAGACTTGCCTAATCGTCCTGAAAGCCTAGAGGAGCAGTGCCTTATGACCCTGTGTGGCAACTAGTCAAAAACCTGTCTTAAGGTTTAGATAAAATGCAGGCATTTAAACTGTCCCATTTAATTCTATTAAATGCATAGGACATATCATAAGATTTAAAAAATTCATAGAAATATTCTGTTACATTTATGGTAAAGAACGTGGCCCTCTGGGCTCAGTCTGCAGCCTTCTGTGTTACTGAATCCATAAATTGCAGTGTGATCTTAGCCTCACAGTGACTCACACTTTCTGTTAACTTGAAGGCTGTTTCTAGGTCACCGAGGGCCCAAGGTAACATGTGAAAATTTCCAATTAGCAATCTTAATCAGTTAAGGCAAATATCTGGCCAACTTGAATCAGTAATTTCACTTAAAAGTAGAGTTTCGCTAGCCATCAAGTTTTTTAAAAAAGTTTCTGCAAAAGATTTTTACCAGCCAAGAGGATGAAAAGACATCTAACAGAGCCCAGCTGTTGCTCTGATGTTTCCATGGTGAGAACCCAAAGTTAGACAGGAAAGTATTTATTGTCCCTGTAGCATGCAAAGTTTAGGAAGAGTATGAAGTATAGCTCATGGATCCCAAATATACCCCAGAAGCTGGACTACGGGGCTAGGACCTTAATACATAAGGCATTATTTTGCTCTTATGTTTTAGAATCAAATAAATAATAAAGGGTCCAGCACATTATTTCTGGTGAAACGCAGAGTAGTTTAAAATAATGGAATTCAAGTCTGGAGATTATAAACATCAACATAAAAAAAACCGCAATTAGTAACCGGGGTTACAGATTTACTCAGGTGTAAAACAAATGGACCTAGTGATAACTACAGATTATGAGGCTTCTCACTACTTTCTGTGTATACCTTGATTTTGTGTTAAAAAAAAAAAAAAAACAAAAAAACAACTTTATTCTAAGCCAGAGATATTCATTGCTTTAAATGTCCCTCAGAAGCTGACAGAGCAGAAGAGTAACTAGGATGAAGGTAAGCTGCATTTTTCTAAGAACTTTGGAAACAGCAGGAACACTAAGCATAGTCCCCTGCTGAGATTTTAGGAAGGCAGCCTTCAGAGGCAAAAAACAGCCTTGCTCAGGGTTTGGCTTGAATCTGTCCTGAGACCTTGGTGTATCCAGGGGCTCTCTTATTTTACTCTTAAAATAAAGGGAAGTACACTGGAATGGAAGCCTCCAGTTCTGACTGTTATAGCTGGAAAAATCCAATTGTGTGGACATGAGACATGTTTTGTCACTTCCAGAAGTTGTACAATGACTAATCTCTTCTGTGTTTTTCACATATGGAAGAGACCACCCTCCTAAACCAGGACAAGCTCAAGGCTGTTGAGGGTGGCCTTGGGAGGTCCAGAAATGGGGGCAACTGACACTCTCTATAATGCATGCCTCAATACTTCATGTCTCTCCTGCCACTGGTAACCTCCAGCCCAGAGATTTGCATCCTTGAGGCATATTATTTTAAAATGTGAATGCTCAGGTCCTTCTTTCAGGTATCACATTAAACTGTTCTGGGGTAGAACCTGAACATGGGTTAATTTAGATGCATGGCAGGATTGAGAACCACTACCCTAGTCTAACCTATCAATGTTTCTCAGTAGCTCAGCATCAACAGATACAACCCATGTCCCTGCTGTCACTCTCCCTTGCTTCCAATCCAATCCCCACCAGGCAGACAGGTAGACAGGCAGCTCTTCAAATGTGCACAACTGAGCCTCACATATTGACTAATAACTGGACTCTGTGCTGTGGTTTCCTGGGCTTTGCAGGACCTGCTCTGCTCACTGTGAAACCTCATCTCCACACTGTGCCACCTGTCTCCAGCCACACGCTACAGCCTCACCTCCCGAGATGCCTATTAGAGACACAGCTATATCAAGCCCTTTTCTCCCTTTGCTACTGCATATGGCATGCCCTTGGCCTGGGGAGCTCTTCTCTTACTTTTCTTATCCTTTGGGATTCAACCTAAATGCCTAAGGAGGTTTTCTGGACCAGCCCAATCACACTATTATCTTTTCTAAAGAATTTTTTAAAATCAATATTTACTATGGGAATTCATACTCCCTTTGAGAAAGGAAGTATGCTTATACTACTACTGATAACAGTTAAGTCCCCTTTGACCAGCAATGACCACTGTCATACATTTGGTGGATAAACTTCTTGATTTAAAAACAAAACAGAAACATATTATTCTACAATCTTTTTACATAGAAAATGATTTGACAACCACGTTGGCACTTCTGATATTCGTATTGTGCATTTCTTCTACCTGCTGGTGGCATCTGCCACATAAATCATCTAAAAGTAGTAGACATTCTACCGACCTAGCTATTCCCCAATTGTTCGCTATGCTGTACCACAGGGTCGCAGTAATGCCTCTCCCTGCCCACATCCTTGTGCACTTCTGGAGGGCTTCCTCAAAGATATGTTCTTGTATCCCTGATACCCTCTACCACATGACCCTGTTGGCTAGCTTCAAAAGTCCTCTTCCAATGCTACTCATATTTACTTGCTATAATATTTGCATGCTGTCTTATAAAACTGTATGTTTTGTAAAGTTTATGTTCACCACTGTATTCTCAGCTTCTAGAACATGGGAGGCACAGGGAAATAGGAGCTGGGGCTGGGCACAGTGGCTCATGTCTGTAATCCCAGCACTTTGGAAGGCCAAGGCGGATGGATCACTTGAGGTCAAGAGTTCAAGACCAGCCTTGCCAACACGGTGAAATCCCGCCTCTACTAAAAATATAAAAATTAGCTGGACGTGCTCACTTGAACCCAGGAGGCGGAGGCTGCAGTGAGCTGAAATGGTGCCACTGAACTCCACCCTGGGTGACAGAGCAAGACTCTGTCTCAAAACAACAACAACAAACCCCAAAACAAACAAAAACAAACAAGAAAATAGGAGTTGGATAAACAAATGAGTATGATTTGTTCTTTTAGTCCCAGAAGACAGTATTCTTGTCTCAACAAAGTCAGTAATTATAAAATCAAAGGTCATAAGATGTTATTACTAAGAAGTCTTTTAATGTTAGGCTGCTCTGAAACAACACACCTAGCGCTGAGGGCTTCTTTTCTAGAGAACTGGAGGCTTGCTCGTTTACTTATAAACATGAGCTAAGCCAAGATCACAAATGCAAACAAAAACAAAGGTAGAGTCAAGGTACTTCATAGTTGTTGTTTTTTTCCTGATTCCATGATCAAAATTATATGCCCCTCCATTTGGAAGACAGTTTTGCAAAGCTTGTTTTGGATGAAAAAATATTTAGAAAAAAACAGCTTCTGAAGTCTGGCAATTCAGTATGTATTTCATACTCAAAGGCCTGCCCACATACATGTAGCCATGACATGCCCTCCCCCACTATCCCTGCTCCATCCAAGGACCCCCTGGTAGAGAAATACCTGTACCCCACAGGCCCTTACTGGCTACCTCCTCATGAGGGCTCATCTCTAGTCAGATTTTAATCTCATGTTTGTAAAACCAGAACCACATGGCTGAAATAAAAACCTCTCAGGAATAAAATTATTTCTCTGGGGCCATGTGGATACTGTAATTGAGTACTCCTGAAGTGTGATATAACAGTCTCTTGATTCCTCACTGAGCTATCACATCTTCAGGAAGTACATTCTCTCAGGATGATCAAAGGGATTTAGGCTGCAGATAACCATCCCAATGTGCCCAGGCTTTCTTGAGTTCTGCAGGGCACTTTCATTTTTTGTTTGCTTTTTGTTTTGTTTTTTGTTTTTTGAGACACTCACTCTGTCACCCAGGCTGGAGTGCAGTGGTGTGACCTTGGCTCACTGTGACCTCCGTCTCCCAGGATCAACCAATCCTCCCATCTCAGGCTCCCAAGTATCTGGGACTACAGGTGTGCACCACCATGCCTGGCTAATTATTTTTATTTTTGTAGAGAGATGATGTTTTGCCATGTTGTCCACGCTGGTCTCAAACTCCTAGGCTCAAACGTTCCACCTGCCTTGACCTCCCAAAGTGTTGTGATTACAGGCAAGAGCCACTGTGCAAGACCTCTACAGGGCACTTTCTGAGGGCCAAGAACAGGCTTCCCTGTCTTTTGCCTTCCTCTGCCTCCCAAGGATCTCTCTGGGGAAGGCAGGCTCTCCTTGGGATGGCTATAGTTCCTCACTTACTCTATTTACTTAACAAACTCTGTGCCAGGTGTACTTATGCTAAGCAGTTCACATTATTCCCTCCTTCAGTACTCACAGGAACCTTGAGGTAGGGACTATGAATACCCCCATTCACAGATGAGGAGCTAAGGCACAGGGAGGTTCAGAAATTTGTCCAGGATCATAGCTAGTAAGCCAGAATTGAACCTAGGAAGTCCAGCTCTAGTGTCCATGCTTCTAACCACTCTATTGTGCTACCTCTGTCTATGATCAATTCTCTGCAGCTGGAAAAAAAAAATGCCTCTTTGGCTGGGTGCGATGGCTCCTGCCTGTAATCCAAGTACTCTGGGAGGCCAAGGCGGGCAGATCACCTGAGGTCGGGAGTTTGAGACCAACCTGACCAACATGGAGAAACCCTATCTCTACTAAAAATACAAAAATTAGCCGGGCATGGTGGTGCATGCCTGTAATCCCAGCTACTCAGGAGGCTGAGGCAGGCGAATCACTTGAACCTGGGAGGCAGAGGTTGCAGTAAGCTGAGATCACACCATTGCACTCTAGCCTGGGCAACAAGAGCAAAATTGTCGCAAAAAAAAAAAAGCCTCTTCTAAGGACTGGAAGAAGACATTAATCCTTCCATCTTTAGATTCTTTCCTGAACACCATCAGCTCATCTGATGGTATTCATGTGCATAGGATGTTCACTAGCTCTCATCCCTTGCCCTGTCACTCTCCCTGCCCCTCTGACCAGAGCCCTACACCCATTAGGAAAATGGATGAAACCATAATATAGGGTGCCATGAGACATATTTGGACCATGATTATAGCCCGTGTTAATTCCAACTAGTCTCTGAAACATAAATATTACCTCATTTAGAAACAATAAATGTTTTTGCAACATGAATATGATGTCTCTGTCATCACTATCAGCCACTAAGCACAAGCTGGAGTGAGATGAGCATGACCTTCACCAGGTCTCTCTCATTGGGCCTTCTACAATTTCCAAAGCCTGTTCCCAGAAGACTCCCTTGCAAAATGATTCACACCAGCATCACCTCTGCCTAGAAGGATTTTTTGGTTGTCAAATTTGACCCATTCAACCTACATGCTCAGGGTTTTATTTCCCTATTTGTTCAACCTTCATCAGTGAAGAGTTACCACCAGGCTGCCTCCACAGGCTCTTATCAAGCAAAAATAATATCATTCTTCTTTCCATGGCTGGATTTGATCAACCCAGCTCAGTATTCTTTAGATAGCCCCTGCTCCACCTCCAAAGCGATCCTGGGAGTTGCACAAGGCTATAGAGAGAGATCCTTATTCTCTAGCTGGATGATCCACACCCATGCCTGGGTGGACTGCCAGCAAAAACCAAGCCTTATAAGAAAGTGCTGCGAACATTCAGAATACAGATGAGAAGGTGCGTATTACAGGAGGTGTAAGGTTTGGACAGGGCAAAGGGAAGCTTGGCACTAAAAGAAGGAAATTCTCAAAGCAAGTCAAAGATTCAACTAGAACCTTCAACCTTTCTGTCTGAGGTGTGTTCACCTCCATTCCCATAGTCAACAGACTGTTTCTTCCAGAGCCCTTGTACCACGTAAGTCTACTCTAGCCTGAGAAACAGTCACACTTGATGATAACCAATGCCAAGGTTCATTGACCTGGAATGTGAGTGATGTTCTCAGTTTCTTCATTTTATGAGATGAAAGTTCTGTACATTCTCTTTCAGGGTTTTCCCCAACCACCTCTCTGCTCATGTAGTTTATTTTTCCTGGGTTAGGGCCCCTAAACCAGAGCTTCAATCATTACCCACAGGTAGGGGAGTTCCAGAAGTGCCTATCCAATTCACTATGTGAATTTCCACCCGCTTGATCCATAGATACCTCCAGAGCTTACTGACTGGCCCACGTTACTGATTGCTGGGGGAATCACCTCAGGCCCCTTTGTTTTTGTCACCGTGCAATCCAGTCACTGTTCTACAAACCACAGCCTCCTGCGTTCTCATCACCTCCATCTACTTTCCCTTCTCTCTGCCCTTGCTTCAGTCAGGCCCTCTGCATGCCTTCCTGGACCAGCAAAAGCCTGGGGCCAATCTCCTTGTGCAGCCTGCTCTCCTCCAGTGAGCTCCCCCATACAGAATGGCCAGAATGCTCCTGCAGAAAGACTATACTGATTTTCACTTAATCACTTCAAATTCATCAGTAGCTCCACTTGGCTTTAAGGATAAAATTTTGCCAATTTCTTTAGAACCTAGAAAGATCCCAAGATTCAATTCAGGAAAGTTCAAACCCACAAGAAGTTTGCAATCTGGTCACAGCAAATATTTGAGAAATCATTCCTGCCCCAGATATCAGGAGCATTGCAAAGTAACTTCTTCCTCATGCCCCAGTGCCTCTGCCTTTAGTCAGTAGTTTCTCCCATTTCTAAGCTCACTCTTCCAGCCTTCCCAGCCCTCTTCTCTCCGGGCCACCCTTTGCTATTCAATGCTCAGCATGCATCTCTTGGACACTGCTGAATCACTGGCTATATTCCAATCATACTTTTGTCAGGAGGTCACCACCCTTGTCAGTGAATCCCATTTATAGCAAGTCACTTACCATCAGATAAATCTTCCCAAGTAGCTACTTGCCACTCATGGTACCAGTTGTTGTTAATCTACTTGTTATGAAATCCCCTAGCATGTTTATGCGGGTGCACAAAATATTTTCTCCAATTCATGTTCATATTCATTTAACAATTACCTTCTTTAACAGATTAATATCCGTGAATGCTCGAGGGCGTGGATTGATGATAATAACAGCACTGGGCAAAGCACATATTTGTGTTATTTTAACTCTCCCACCACCATATTAAGGAGTACAGGTAGCATCATCCTGAGTTTACACACAACCATGCCTATGCCTCACCTGCCCCACCTCACCTGCTGCTCCTTCACTGCACATGGCCAGCCTTCCTCCAGGAGCCAGGACTGAGTGGGTCGCCTGAGTTGCAGATTTTGTAGATGAACATCGTATAACACCTTATCTCACAGTATGTCTTTTGCTTGCAAATAGATTGCTCATTGCCAGCTGCTTCCAAGAAAGAGATAGCGCTGCTCTACTATTCTGCTATTCTACTGCAGACCCAGGATGAATTCTGTAATCCTGGTAATGAAGTTTTGTGGACAAGGTATGGGAAACTGTGCTGCCTTAAAACTTAGGCATTTAAACACGCCTCCTTCCTGTCAAAACATGGAGATGAGCTCACCCCCCAGCACAATTCCATAATTAGGCTCCCCGATTTGCCCACTGCTTCCTGTGGCTGGTGAAGAGATGCCAAAACTCTTCTGCACTTCTGCTGGAAAACAGAAAACAACACCTCTCCAATTGCCTCTCTCCAGCTCCCACCTCGGAGGCATAGCCCCAAGGCTTGGCTACCCTCATCCTACCACCTGCTGGGCCACTAATTGGTATGCACCAACTGTGAACCCTCAAAAAGTAAGGATGGCTTAGGTCTCTGCTCCTCCTCCGCAGCCTCCCCATAACTCATAGTTAACTGTGGCTTCCTTTCAGCTATGAGTTTCCCTTCTCTATACCTTTCCTTAGTCCATCGTCAAGGTAGTGGTTAGTTACTTATGATTAACTGGAAAGCCTTGTTCCAGTGTTACAGCTATTGCTCTGAACATTTTCAGAATTCCCCTCCTTAAAATGTCTTCTTCAGTGCCCATTTACGAGAAAAACAAGCAAATCAGTAAGAAAGATTTCAGAATCAAAATCGAACAGTTACTAGAAAATACAGCTCACTAAGATTACCAAGTTCCAGTAAAACATTTGCTCTGAGTGATTTTTTGCTTTCTCAACAAATCTGATCCATCCTCAAAAGATAAAACATTCTCATTACTAAACACATTCTATAGATTCAGAGAGTAATTTCAGGTATATTAGGTTCTGAGTGCAAGCTGTGGACTCTGACTGGCTGGGTCCCAACCCAGCAGAGCCTCTGTAATCTGGAGTCAAGCTCCTTAATCTGTGTGTCTCAGTTCCTCACCTGTAAAATGGGTATAACACTTCTACCTTCTTCATGGAATTTACAATATATGTAAAATTGCTTAGTCCAATAGCCAGCACAAAGTGAGCCCTCCATAAAAGCTGGTGTTACAGTAGGTAGGTAGGTAGACATCACTAGGGAAGGAGAGTGTCCCCCGACTCTAGGAATGTCAGGTGACCATCAAGTAATGGTCAGACAGTTGTTAAACTGTCTCTTTAAAATAATAATTTGTCACAGCTGATGCCAGGGAAAGGCAGTCTCCTAAGAGATAGAAAACAGATAAAGCTAGTGATCCGCAGCTTCCCGGATAAGATCTCAGGAGTTGGGTGACTGGGCTCAAGCACGTGCACTAAAAGGCAAAATGGCAGAGTTTAACTAGGAACACTGGAAGGTAAGGGGAAAACGCCTCAAGTGAGCATGCACACAACTTCAATAAACGCACTGCACATGCAGCCCCTCCCAAGTGCCAGCAGGCCACTGCGCATGCGGACAGCCCACGCCAAGGGCAGAATCAGGGGAGAAGAGACACAAACCCTGGAACCATGTCAATGTATAAAACCCCAAGTCAAAGGTCAAAGAGTGCACCTGAATCTCTTAAGGCACCCGCTTAGCCTTCTTCCAAGTGTACTTTGCTTTACTTCCTTCCTGCTCTAAAACCTTTGAATAAACTCTCACTCCTGCTCAAAAACTTGTCTTGGTCTCTCACTTTGTCTTTTGTCCCTCAAATTCTTTCCTTCGAGGCAGCAAGAATCGAGTTGATGCAGACCCATACAGATTCACCACTGCTAACACTGGCTCCATCACTACCTCTTCCATTGCTCACCTCCTAGACACTGAAGGTAGAATAGTATAGCATTTTCCCAGGACATCGCAGAGGCTGTAGTTAAAAAGAGGACACACATTACTGAGCAAGCATGATGCCTAAAAGCCACACAGGACAGGACTCACAAATTGGACACCGTAACAAATATGTTCAGTGCATATGATGAGAGGCCTCATAAATTCTATTAAAAGATATTTGAGAGTCAGAGAAAAAATGGCCAAAATATTATTATCTAAAATGTGTAAAGAATACTTATATTCTACTTTTGAATCTGAAGGTTTCCATATTAAAAATAAAGACAAGTTGCAGGTCAATTAAAAATGGGCAAACCATTCAGGAGACAAATGAACAAAGAATATTTACAGGCAACACTAAGAAAAGGAAATGTTAATAGCTAATGAAGCAATTAAAGTTGTACAGCCTCAGTAGTAATAAAAAATGCAAATTATAATGCTGAGGCACCACATTTCACTTTTCAATACCACAACAATCTTGAAAAACTCCTAATATTCAGTGATGGTGTGGGAAAATGGTAAGTCATATGCTGATGAAGAGTAAACCCATACAGCCTTTTTGGAGAGCAATATGTTGATATCAATATTTAAAATCTAAGTGTCCATTGTCTAGAATTCTACTTCTAAGAATCTACCTAAGAGTGCTAATGCTAACATATATACAAAAACGTGTATGTGCATCAGTGTGTATGTTCATTACGGCAAGTTTGGTACTAGAAAAAACTGGAACCAAGCCATGGCAAAATGAATGACAGCATTCTGGTGATATGGTATATCTATATAATGGAACATTAGGCAATAATTTTTTAATGTACTGATATGAAAAATACAGATGCAATAACAAATACAGCAGTGTGCATTTACTATTGCTTACTAATTGCTTACTAATTGCCAGGTACTCAGCTAGTATTTATTTCCACAGAATCACAGAAATCAGGGTTATGTAGGAGAATGGTGAGGACATGGACTGTGGGAGCTAGACCACCTGACTCCAGAACCAGCTCCACCATATATTTGCTGTGGGACCTTGGGCAAGGTACTTCAATTCCCTGTGCCTCGGCTTCCCCTCCTATCACACGGCAATAACGACAGTACCTATATTGTGACATAATAGCAGAAATGGAGTCTGTATGCTTGAAGGGCTCAGCATAATGCCTGGCAAGTGATTAAGTGCCCAGTAAAGGCCAGCTGTTGTTGTAGCTGTTACTATCATATTCATCTTTGCAATATATGGTACAACTCTCCCCATTTTTACATCACCTAGTTGGCACCACATCTTTAAATTCTATCATTTTTATTTAAAAACACGTAGAGTTGCTATTTATTCAGTGCCTACTATTGAGCCAATGGCCATATACAAATTGACAGAGCTATTATGGGAGAGCCGGGTTATGAACTTGCCCTCCCAATGCTTCAATACCTCCATCCTATGCCCAAGACCACAGTGTTCTAAACAGCCCTCTAGTGAGGATTTGCGAAGACCGAGTGCTCCCCCATCCTTAGGAGCTATGGTCTGTTCTCTGCCAGGTATGGGCGGAGCTTCCAGTGCTGGCCCCCCAAACCCCCACCAGACTTCTCCCTGCAGCTCAAGTGGGCTCTGCACTCCCACACCAGTACTCCTGGCCTGCAGTCCACCTGAGCATGGTCTCTCCTGCTCCTGGACCAGCTGAGGCCAGGCCACATCTTCTCTGCTGCTCTAGGGTCAAGTATGTCTGTAGGTCAGACTGCTGTGCTCCCGACTACAAGCTCAAGGCCTGGGCACAACTCCTGACTCTCACAAAACCCATTTATATATCCTTATCACTTTGCATTTATTAAAATGAAGACTTGTGTATAACATATATTAGGCAATTTTTCTTTAACCATCATTTAACTTACATGGAAAAAAATAGCAATTCTTATATATAACTTTTTTCCTTCTTGACCATCAGTTGACAATATTGCCAGCCAAGAGGAGAGTTGCCCACTGCTGCTTCTCAGTGCTGGTCCCTTGACTCCACTTGAACACTTCTGGTGAGCTGTGCCGGCTTCCTCTACCTCTGAACAAGTACGTGACACCTGGCTGTAGACTATCACACCTCTCTTATATAATCATTATTCTTTCTTGCCAACTTGTTTTGGGCTGGTGTCACATTCCATTATGTCAATTTTTTGGAATAATGGATGTGAATGAAACCAATTAGAATTGGATATGCTGGGCAATTCAGTTACTGAGAGTAACAGGCAAGCCTTGGTCCCCTAAAAGGGTTCAAGCATATTTCCTGAGAATTTGAAGTATAAAACTTTGCTAAATAGACTTAAAGCAAAATCAAAAAGGGACTCTACTGTAAACCATCTGGTAGCCCAGAGTAACCAGTCAGTTGTGGAAGACAATTCGTATCTCCTTTAAGAAATACTGTTTGCATGACACTTGTCTTTAAAACACCAGTGGAATTTTTTTAACTAGAAATATCTTCTATAGATCTGTGTTTCAGCAATTTATTATATTCTCTGAAAAAGGTCAATTCTGACCCATGCACATGAACATTTAAGGTAGGTGCACAGAGTTCCACATGCTCCTAACGTGGAACTCTACCCCTTCCAACGGCCACAAGATTCTCTACCTCAGCACCGTGTGGATAATATAACCAATGATCTGCCTTCCCCTGAGGCAAAATTACTCAGATTCAACACTACTGACATTTTAAAACAGATAATTCTTTGTTTGCCGGAAGCTATCCTGTGCTTAGTAGAACAGCATTCCTGGACTCTACCCACTAGATGCCAGTAGCACCACCCCGTCCGAGTTACAACAACCACAAATGTGTCTAGATGTCTCGTAGGTGGCAAAATCACCCCTAGTCAAGAACCACTGCCTGGAGGGACCACTGTGACCAGCCTCGGCATGCTGTAACCTCCCTGCACAGTCCAACCTTCCCTGGACTCATCACACAGTCCCCTCCTCTCCACGTGCCCCTCAGTCTAGCTTATCTCCTGCCCTTCTCCAACCCCTCAATCTTCCTCTGTGCCTGGGAACTCATGATAAGCCATCAGCAAAGTTCCCTATAGCCTCAATCTCTTCACAGAATATTCCTTTGACTTCCTTGCTCTAACCCCAAACTTAAGAATACTGTTCCCCTAACCCTCACACATAACACAGTGGATTTTTCTCTCACACGCCACATATCCTCCTTTGCCAATTAAATGTCATTTTCCCCCACCCTCTCTCAAGAAACCCAGACCCTTGGGACAGGGGTTGCCAAACTACAGCCTGTGGGCTACGTCTGGCCTCCCACCTGTTTTTATATGGCCTGTGAGCTAAGAATGGTTTTCACATTTTTAATGGTTGGAAAAAAATCAAAAGAATAATATTTCATGACATGTAAACTTCAAATCTCAGTGTCCATAAATAAAATGTCACTGGAACGCAGCCATGCTCATGCCAGTACCAGTGGCCTATGGCTGCTGAAGTGCTACAAAGGCAGAATTCGGCCGAGTAGGTGTAACAGAGACTGTCTGGTCCTCCAAGCTTAACATATTAGTTGGCCCTTGACAGAGAACGTTTGCAGACCCTGCCGCTGAGGCACGTGGCACTAGTCTGGACCCTCCACTCCCTAACCACTTGTTAACATCCACTATCTGCCAGGTCACTCTTCCATGTATATTAAAATATACACATGACTGAAAGCTGCATGGTACAACTGTTAATGTTAGTGACTGAATGAAGTTCAAAATTACTTTTATAGTTTGGAATGTTGTGTGGAAATCAGCAGGATGAAACTGAAAGTTCATGTGTTAAGTCCCATGCAGTGTTTGATATCAGAAAGACTGACACACAGAGCAGGAAGCAGCCCTGTTTTTGCCAACAAAGAACGTGGATAAACAGAATATTTAAGGGCAGGGGGGTACCTTGGGAAAGAGAGCACCCACATCTGAAAATGTACCCCATCTCTTGGGAATGTGACAGGAAGGGCTCCTGCTTTGGGCTAAATTTTAAGAACTTTCTAGTCCTAAGATTCTTTTCTCCTTCCAATGAAATTTGCAAATTTTAAGTGCAAAGATGAAACTCATTATGGCACACATGGTCCCATAAAGATGCTTTTAGTTGACCAATGACCAATAAACTTGTACCTTATTGGGCAAATGCTCAGTGTGGAGTTCTATTTCTTAAGAAACCACAGCAAACCAATCTGATTTCAGGCTCTTATTAGTCTTTAGTAAAATTAAAGCACACAGCTGGCTTAAGTCTACAGGGAGACCAAGCATTTCTCCTTTGCAAGTCTTTGAAGTTTTGTATTTACCTCAATAAAAAATACCTACCAGGTATGTAAATCAAATTGTCTCTCTAATCATTTTGCTTGAGGAATACATTTAGGAGTGGTTGGCTGGGATGTGGTTGGCTGAGAAGGGGTTTGAATACTATGGACATTGACAGCCAAGGGCCAAAGACATGGACTTACCCCATGGCTCAGCCCTAGTCCTGTGATTTGGAATAAAGCACTTAGCCCCATATGTTTTCTCACTTCTACAATGAGGATAATAACACCTGTCCTGTCTGAATCTTACAGAGGATGAGTGAGAGTTAAATTCAAGTGATGTAAAAGGACCATCTGAGTGGAGACTATCCTATATATATTTTTTAGAACAACATGAACCCCCTTCTAAAACATATTTCTACCTTGTTAACAAAAGTTGGCATCACTGAGTTATAAAATCCATCCCCAAATTCTTCATATGTGGTATCTGCAGGCATGTTGCTACAAGCTAATGTTAAGTACAGCCAGGGCATTCGCAGAGCTGAAGAGCAATGTACATTAGGCATGCTTCTGTGTCTTTCAAGGGCTGCAGGGGACAGAACACAATGAGCTGCTTGATTCTAAGGTACTGTTTTGAGGCACAGATGTTGAGCAGGTGACTAAGCTATGTGGGCAGAAATCACTTACCACTCTGCATCTCACCACCCCTTCCCACAATCTCACTCCTGCCTCATCAAAATCGTGCCATCGCTTTGGGGTCACAGGCAAAATCCCTGCAACAGGCTTCATAAATGAAGCCACTTCATGATCATCAATCTAGATGTATACAATGTCATCTATCGTTACAAGCTGCAAACTATATTTTTCTCAAATGCTACTAAATTAATGTTGAAGTAATAATCCCAGTAAAGTGAAATTCCAAAAAGAATGAAGCAAATGGCATTCACAGTGGCATCTCTGGCTTCCTGTTTCAGATCCTACCGAGCCCAGCACTTCAAGACTGTGAACTGTGCCCAGGACGGTCCACTTCCATACCATCATCCTTGCCAGCCTACTGCAAAGCATTGTCATCTGAACTCACAACACAGACATCCTCGAAAATTTTAACAGCAAGAAACAGACAAGGAACAAACACGACGGAGCAGGAGAACATCCAGCACTACTGATGGTACACCTAGCTCCTGCCCTCAGCATCTTCCGTCGTTTTATACATAGGCTTTTATTCAGATGGTTGTATACGATTTTCTTAACTCTCTTCATGTTAATTTCTCAAGCCAGCTGGAAGAGGGCTTCAAGGGTTTTTTGTTTGAGAACGGGCTGAGTTTCTTTAAGGTCCTAGATGACAAGATGCAATGCTCATGGTAAATGCTATTGTTCCTTAATCTGTTTAGAAGTTTAGGTCTTCTTTTCACTAAAATAGAGGTTATTGTAAACAGACTCTCAGAAACCCAAAAATCTGTAGGGAGAGGGCACCTGGGGTTATGAGGTAGAAGAGGGGTATCAACATGGATCATGATTGCACATCTCTCTCAGACCAATGCCCTCCTGCTTCTTCTGGGATAACAGGCATCTAAATGCATGGCCTGGGTCCTGCTCAAATGATACCATGAGAATCAGATTGTTTGGGGCACCTCTTGGTGCTGGTGGGGTATTCCCTTAGAGATGGAAAGGAAGAATATATCTTGATCACTCGTTCTTAAGGTCATCCAACTTATTCTGAGGATTTTCTTCCTTGTCATGTAGACCTGGTAACCTAAATTTGACTCCCAGGAGGATCTCTATGATTGGGGAGGATGCTCCAGCCAAGTGATATGAGCACTTACTACTTTCAGACTCTCAGCAGCAGGATGGGAATGTGTCAGTTGGCCCCTGTGGACTTGGGTGGGAGGGAATGACCCCTAAAGTCCATTATCCCAGTGACCTCAGAGCACCCATTTGGGAAGATATAACTGGACCCAGACCCTGGAGCAGACATGGCAAGCCTTTTGTTGTACCTCTATATTATAGAACCACTCTGGTTTGGCAGATTTTTGTCAAACTTTATACTTTAAATACACATAATATCTCACAGGATTGCCAATCGTTACATTTTTTTTTCTATCTACCTTTCTTATTCTTCCTCCCAACCCAAACATGAAGCTCACAGGGACAGAGATGGTACCCTTCTATTTACATATCTTCATGGCTTTGAATAGTCCTAGCCTCTAACAGACACTCAATAAAAATGTTTCAGACTAAATGATGGAATTAGTATTTACTGAAATTAGTATTTACTGGGTTATTATTCTGTTTAACTAAAACCAACCTGGAGATAGCCCTGTATTGTCAGGACTATTGCAAGACTCTTCCAATCTCACATTCCTACAGTGGCATACCATTTATTTCTAGGCCAAAGTTTTGTGTTTTGAAGTCTTTCCCATTTGATAAAACACAGCTTTTCTGAACAATTATTAACCGAGATGGCAAATAATACTTTTAAAAACAGGTAGCTGAAAAAGAGTTCCTGGGATTAGTAAGATCAAGTCTGTGAAATTCACCAGGGGCCACCTTGCATGGGAAATTCCCTGAGATGTTTGGCTGGTGGTTTAATGGTCCAGAAGAGGTAGGGAGCAATGCTGGGGCAGGGTTTGCTGGGGGGACAAACTGGCCAGCAGAAAGGGGAGCGTGGCAGGCACCTGTGGGCTGTAGCCTTCCTCTCTCTTTCGGGTGGCATCCTCGCACCCCACTCCGCTGCCAACTTAATGCTTACTTTTCACGCAGATCTTGCACTTGGCTGGGCTTGAAGCTGGGAGCTGACTGGGAGCAGGGACTGGTGGGAGCCGACAGGGTGCTCTTGATGCTCTGCACTGAATGCCTGCGGCTCCTTCTGCGGTCCAGGCCCTGGTGTTCGCCCCCGCCACTGGAACACACACTGGCCCTCCTCCGGTCCCGGTGCCCACTGGGGGGTGGCTCCGCAGTCTCATCACCATCCTCGTGCCTGAGCGCCACCTGGAAAAGCAGAGCGTGCCCAGTGCAAGGTCAGGCTTGGCATCCTTTCACAGGCCTCGGGTGTGACTGCATTTCAGGACTGTCCTAATAGAGATTTTTAACTCTGTCTTCCCAAATGGCAGGCCTCAGCTTCTCTGTCAGGTCTTCACAAACATACGTGTCCAGGCCAAACATAGCCTGGGCACTGGAAGATGCCTGCCATTGTGGGTTCTTTCCATCAAACAGACACAAAAGGGGCAGCCAATATGACCAGTGAGTCTGAGAATATTTTTTAATCAGATGGGATCTAAATAATTCCGCACCCCAGAATTTCCATTTCCTGGGCTTTCATCTCTCCTTGCCTACCCTTGCCTCTTTTCTGCTCCATGAGCCTGAATCCCTCCTGAAGCTTAGTGGTGGCCGGTCCCCAGTGAACTTGCTTTCCCAAACAGGGTGCTCAGAAGTGGCCAGAGCCACAGATACAGGTGAATGGGAACTGACCTCACTCATAATCTTTTTAAGAGGCCTAGTCCTATAGCAGGTACCGCTCAATCTCACAATCTTGGCTGACAGCTGCTGCACTATCAGGCTACTCTCAGCAGCCTGGTTCAGGGTTTTGGGTGGAGCCTGTAGTTTTACTAGAAGTTTGCACATACAAGTCACAAAGACACACAACACAAATAGACGACTCCTAGAATTGTTGTTTTTTTTTTTTTAAGTTTCCTAAGAGTGATACATATTTGTGCAGAAGAATAACTGGCTTGCACTTTGCCACTTTGGCTTACATGGGGAAACCTGAGCCAACCGGCCCCATACCCTTTCTTACCCTTTGCCTTTTTCCAAGGGATATTTTCAGTCCTGTGACTAGGTAGTACCTTCTGCAGAAGACCAGCTTCTCTGTCTCTTAATCTCTCTCTCTACTGGATCTTACACCATGGCTTTCTCACCTCACATTAAAACTAACTGCCCTTTTGCATAACTCTCCTTCACCTCTCTTCTAGTATCCAGCTCTGCTCCTCAACCGTGATCACTCTTTCTAGCCAGGGACTCTATCTCTGGTCTTTTTAATTTTTATGCCTATGCCTACATTCTTTAAAACCGGACAGTAGAAAGAATACAAGCTTTGGTGTCAACTAGACCTTGGTGTGCATGCTGGCTGTGGCCCTAATGAGCCAGGTGTGACCTGCCACAAATTACTTGTACCCTCTCTGGCTCATCAAATGAAGTTAATAGAATTGTCCTTGCAGATTTGTGATGAGAATCACTTACATAAAGGTAACTTGTGTAAAGCATCTAAGATAGGGCCTTCTTTGTGGTACTCAATGAATGTGACTGCCCTCCCCTATCCATGCTCTCACAGGAAGTGACCTAAGATGCCCATAAATTTCTTAATCACACAGAACTGGTGGGTCAGGCCACCTCACAGCCCAAATGGGCCAGGCTCTTTAAGTCCAGCAGTCTCTCCAACTTGGTAACCACGGAATCACACGGTTCCAAGTGCCCACACGTGCAAGTTCTCCAGAACACCTTATGGGTGTTCTGGTGACATTTCACAACACAGTCCTGCCATGTGAGAGAATGGAGAATATAAAGATTTAGATAGCTAACCACAGTATATGGCTTTAACATCACCTATCTGCAGAAAATCTGGCTAGTGCAAAATCAGCTGCTGTCATGTCTAAAGTTTTAAACCCATGTTCTGGTGTGAGCTTGGCTGAGGCAAGGTCAGGTTGGCCACTGTCATTCCAGTTCACAAGGACATATCAGCACCTGAGACACATGGACTGTTTACCAGGAGTGTGTCCACCCTTATCTTTCCCACCCTGTTTCCACCAGCTCAAGCTTTCATGAAATCTCTTCGATCTACGTGCCAGATACATCTTATAACAAACTCTTACACGTGAAGATAATTTAACAAACTTTTGACTGTTTTACTCCCCTAGAATTCACCAGTCAAACATAATTTTGGGAGGTTTGAGGCAAGAATTGATAAGTTAATCCAAAGCTCTATCTTTACAAAGTCTCATGGGAAATTCTATTTCCCAGGAGTCTCCTTTTGTACTGTAACTGCAAGAACTAAAATGATATTATGCATTTGGTTAAGCACATTTGTCATCTCAACTTTATAAATGACATTCCATGGGGAAAGTTTGAGACAACCACACACCTAACAAAGGACAGCATTTTTAAGTGTTTCTAGCCAAATATTTTTTTTCATTTCTATATATAAAAATTCTACAGCATTTGAACTTATTCTGACCTGATGTCTTGATTCTGCTTCTTATTAAGCACACATTTGGAATGATAAGATTAGGGGCTAGAGTTCAGATATTTCTAATTCCTTATCTAACCTCAGAGGTCCAAGGATCAAGTAATGTTCCACTCACAATTCCTTTCAGAGAGGCACATAGTGTGCATGAAGTGAAATCCCCTTTAACTGCCCTTTGTCAAGGAAGATGGAGATAACCGGAAAATCTGAAGGACAAGAAAAATCTGAAAAAATTACCAAGGCAACATCATAACATGAAATGCAGTTGGGGCTTTCTGAAATTCAGACAACCGACAAAACATCAAGCTACTTAAAAAAGAAGAGTGAGTTGGCTACAGAATCTTGGTAGACCCAAGGGCAGCCTCGGGCTTGGCAGTCAGGGACAACATAACAAGAAATTAGAGGCTATTGTTCACTCATAGTTTTGTTTTTATAATAAAATTCTAGAGTCATCAGTGCCCAGTGATGACAGGAAGAGAGACTTCATTTGCATGTGCAAGGCTATGGTGGCATTTCCAAATGCTTTAGGTTCTAGTGAGCACTATAGCTTAGAGTCAGGAACGCTGGGAGCTAAAAAAAAAAACACCTGGAGAGTACAGCTCTTAACCCAAGGCTTATTCAGGACCCGTGGTAAGGGTCAGACCTAATCAAATACAAGTGCAATGAACGTCCTCCATGGCAACATGAAGTGAGATAGAGCCGGTCCTGAAAGATCTCTACTCTCTCCCAAGTGACAGAGAGATTCATTTGTTGGACCTCTCATCAAATATGTTCTAACTCTTTAAATGTAGAACACTATTTGTAAACTAAAAACTTGGGTGAGGAGCAATTAGGGCCCAGAATCCAGTCTTGATGGCTTACACATCCCCATGTAACCAAGAAAGCAGTTAAGAGCAGCTTAAGGTGACATCTGTAACCACTTCTACCAGTCTTCGGGCCATGGAATGACCTGAACATTCTTCTTAAGAACTTTTTTCTTTTTATTTATTGTAGTAAAAACATTCAACATGAGATCTATTTTTTTTTAATCAGATTCTAAGTGTATAATACAATACTGTTAAGTAGAGGGACAATGTGGTATAGCACATTTCTACAACTTATAAATCTTGCATTACTAAAACTTTATGCTTGCTGATTGGCAGCTCTCTTCACCCCCTCTCCTTAGTCTCTGGCAATGGCCATCCTACTTTCTGCTTCTGTGAGTCTATTTTAGATACCTCATATATGTGAAAATGTGCTGCGTTTGTCCTTCTGTGACTGGCCATTTCACTTAGCAAAATGTCCTCCAATTTCATCCAAGTTGTAGGAAAAGTAAAGATTTTCTTCTTAAGACTGAATAATATTCCACTGCATGCATATAGGATATTTTCTTTATTGATTCATCCATCACTGGACATTTTGGTTGGTTCCACACCTTGGCTATTATTACTAATGCTGCAACAAACATGGGAGTACCAATCTTTCCAAAATCCTGATTTCAATTCTTTTTAGTGAACACCCAGAAGTGGGATTGCTGGACCATATAGTGGTTCCATTTTCAATGCTTGAACAGTCTTTTTAACTTTGTACTGTGGAGATCCTTAAATATACACAAAATATAGAGAAGAATAGAGACTGTGATGTGTTCATCACCCATGAAAGTTCAACAATGTGGCTTGCTTTGACCAATGGAACATCAACAAACATGATGTACACAGAAGCTTGAAAAGTGTTTATGGAGAGTGATCCAAGAGGGCTGAATAGGAACAGCTCTGGAGTGCAGTTCCCAGTGAGAAGAATGCAGAGGGTGCGTGATCACCACATTTCCAAACAAGTTTTTACTGCCCACAGAACAGGAGAGTCTGGGGCTGAAAAGCACCATGAGTTTCCAGCACAGCTGTTTCAGCCAGCACTGCGGGTCTCCACACAAAAACTCGCACAAATCTGGGTGGCTGTTTCAACAGGTGCCTGGAACACCTGGGATACAGGGTTGCCCATTCAACTGAAAAAAAAAGGGGCTGAAACAGGGAGCCATGAGATCTGGCTCAGCGGGTCCCATCCTCAACAAAGACCAGCAATCTGAAATGCTCTAGATTGAGAGTTTCACAGTAAGCACAGCTGGACCCAGGACAGTCCAGCTTGGTGGAGGGAAGGGCATCAGCCATTACCAAGGCAGTCCACCATTACTGAGGCAGACCACCATTACCAATGCAGCTATAAAAGGAAGTTCACACAGCAGCTGGGCAGAGCCCATGGCAGCTCAGTAGCACCTCTGCTGGCAGACTGTGGCTAGACTACCACCTTGCTGGCAGGGCATCTCTGAAAAAAGGCAGCAGCATGTCAGGAACTTATAAATAAAGCCTCACCTTCCTAGGACAGAGCACCAGAGAAAAAGGCATTTGTGAGTTCCACTGCAGCAGACTTACATGTACCTGCCCAGAGCTCTGAACGGAGCACCAGAGCTCCCAGCTCAGCACTTGAGCTTCTATAAGGGACAGACTGTCTCCTCAAGCAGTTCCCTGACCCCTGTATATCCAAAGAGACACCTCATAAAGGAGAGCTCAGGCTGACATCTGGCTGGTACCCTTCTGAGATGAAGATAACAGAAGAAGAAACTAGCAGCAACCCTTACTGTTCTGTAGCCCCCATAGGTGATTCCCAGGCAAGCAGGGTCTGGAATGTACCTCCAGCAGGCCTACAGCAGAGGGGCCTGATGGTTAGAAGGAAAACTTAAAAACAGAAAGAAATAACTTCAGCATCAACAAAAGGACATCCACTCAGAGACTCCATCTGAAAGTCACCAACTTCAAAGACCACAGGTAGATAAATCCACAAAGATGGGAAGAAACCAACACAAAAAGGATGAAAACACAAAAAACCAGAACGCCTCTCCTCCTCCAAGGGATCACAACTCCATACCAGGAAGGGAACAAAGCTGGATGGAGAATGAGTCTGATGAATTAAGAGAAACAGGTTTCAGAAGGTGGGTAATAACAAACTTCTCTGAGCTAAAAGAACATGTTCTAACCCAATGCAAAGAAACTAGGAACCTTGAAAAAAGGTTTGACGAAATGCTAACAAGAATAAACAGCTTAGAGAAGAATATAAATGACTTAATGGAGCTTAAAAACACAAAATGAGAACTTCACGAAGCATACACAAGTTTCAATAGCCGAATCGATCAAGCAGAAGAAAGGTTATGAGAGACTGAAGATCAACTTAATGAAATAAAATGAGAAGGCAAGATTAGAGAAAAAAGAGTGAAAAGAAATGAACAAAGCCTCCAAGAAATATGGGATTATGTGAAAAGACCTAATCTATGTTTATAGGTGTACCTGAATGTGATGGAGAGAATGAATCCAAGCTGGAAAACACTCTTCAGGATATTATCCAGGAGAACTTCCCCAACCTAGCAAGAAAGGCCAACATTCAAGTCCAGGAAATACAGAGAACACCACAAAGATATTCCTCAAGAAGAGCAACCCCAAGGCACATCATCATCAGATTCACCAGGGTTGAAATGAAGGAAAAATGCTAAGGGCAGTTAGAGAGAAAGGTCGGGTTACCCACAAAGGGAAGCCCATCAGATTCACAGCACATCTCTCAGCAGAAACCCTACAAGACAGAAGAAAGTGGGGGCCAATATTCAACATCCTTAAAGAAAAGAACTTTCAACCTAGAATTTCATATCCAGCCAAACTAAGCTTCATAAGAGAAGGAGAAATAAAATCCTTTATAAACAAGCAATTGCTGAGAGATTTTGTCACCACCAGGCCCACTTTACAAGAGCCTAGAAAGAAGCACTAAACATAGAAAGGAACAACCAGTACCAGCCACTCTAAAAACCTACCAAATGGTAAAGAGCATCGACACAATGAAGAAACTGTGTCAACTAATGGGCAAAACAACAAGCTAACATCAAAATGGCAGGATCAAACTCACACATAACAATATTAACCTTAAATGTAAATGGGCTACGTGCTCCAATCAAAAGACACAGACTGGCAAATTGGATAAAAAGTCAAAACCCATCGGTGTGCTGTATTCAGGAAACCCATCTCACATGCAAGGACACACATAGGCTCAAAATAAAGGGATGGAGGATTATTTACCAAGCAAATGGAGGGCCAAAAAAAAAAAAAAGCAGGAGCTGCAATCCTAGTCTCTGATAAAGCAGACTAAACCAACAAAGATCAAAAGAGACAAAGAAGGGCATTACATAATGATAAAAGGATCAATGCAACAAGAAGAGCTAACAATCCTAAATATATACACACCCAATACGGGAGCACCCAGATACATAAAGCAAGTTCTTAATGACCTACAAAGAGATTTAGACTCCCACACAATAATAGTGGAAGACTTTAACACTCCACTGTCAATATTAGACAGATCAATGAGACAGAAAATTAACAAGGATATCCAGGACTTGAACTCAGATCTGGACCAAGCAAATCTAACAGACATCTATAGAACTCTCCACCCCAAATCCACAGAATACAAATTCTCAGCACCACATCACACCTACTCTAAAATTGACCACATAATTGGAAGTAAATCACTCCTCAGCAAATGCAAAAGAACAGAAATCATAACAAACAGTCTCTCAGACCACACTGCAATCAAATTAGAACTAGGATTAGGAAACTAACTCAGAATCGCACAACTTCATGGAAACTGAATAACTGGCTCTTGAATGTTGATTGGATAAACAATGAAATGAAGGCAGAAATAAAGATGTTCACAATGTACCAGAATCTCTGGGACACATTTAAAGCAGTGTCTAAGAGGGAAATTTATAGCAATAAATGCCCACACGAGAAGCAAGGAAACATCTAAAATCGACACCCTATCATCAAAATTGAAAGAGCTAGAGGAGCAAGATCAAAAAAACCTCAAAAGCTAGCAGAAAACAAGAAATAACTAAGAACAGAGCAGAACTGAAGGAGATAGAAACACAAAAAACCCTTCAAAAAATCAGTAAATCCAGGAGCTGGTTTTTTGAAAAGATCAACAAAATAGACAGGCTGCTAGCTAAATTAATAAAAAACAAAAGAGAGAAGAATCAAATAGATGCAATAAAAAATGATAAAGGGGCTATCACCACCGATTCCACAGAAATACAAACTACCATCAGAGATTACCACAAACAACTCTATGCACATAAACCAGTAAACCTGGAAGAAATGGATAAATTCCTGGACACTTGTACCCTCCCAAGCCTAAACCAGGAAGAAGTCAAAACCCTGAATAGACCAATAACAAGGGCTGAAGTTGAGGCAGCAATTAATAGCCTACCAACCAAAAAAAGCCCAGGTCCAGATGGGTTCACAGCCGAATTCTACCAGACATACAAAGAGGAACTTGTACCACTCCTTCTGAAACTATTCCAAACAACCCAAAAGAGGGGAATCCTTCCCAAATCATTTTATGAGACCAACATCATCCTGATACCAAAACCTGGCAGAGATTCAACAAAAAAAGAAAACTTCATGCCAATATCCATGATGAACATAGATGCAAAAATCTTCAGTAAAATACTGGCAAACCAATTGCAATAGCACATCAAAAAGCTTATCCATCACAATCAAGTAGGCTTCATCCCAGGGATGCAAGGCTGATTCAGCATATCCAAGTCTATAAACGTAAACCACCACATAAACAGAACCAAAGACAAAAACCACATGATCATCTCAATAGATGCAGAGAAGGCCTTCAACAAAATTCAACAGCCCTTTATGCTAAAAACTCTCAATAAACTAGGTATAAATGTAATGTATCTCAAAATAATAAAAGCTATTTATGACAAACCCACAGCCAATATCATACTGAATGGGCAAAAACTGGAAGCATTCCCTTTGAAATCTGGCACTAGACAAGGATGCCCTCTCTCACCACTCCTATTCAATATAGTATTGGAAGTTCTAGCCAGAGCAATAAGGCAAGAAAAAAAAATAAAGGGTATTCAATTAGGAAAACAGGAAGTCAAATTGTCTCTATTTGCAGAGGACATGATTGTATATTTAGAAGATCCCATCATCTCAGCCCAAAATCTCCTGAAACTGATAAGCAATTTCAGCAAAGTCTCAGGATACAAAATCAATATGCAGAAATCACAAGCATTCCTCTATACTAATAACAGACTAAAAGAGAACAAATCAAGAGCAAACTCCTATTCACAATTGTCTCAGAGAATAAAATACCTAGGAATACAACTAACAAAGGATATAAAGGACCTCTTCAAGGAGAACTACAAACCACTGTTCAAGGAAATAAGAGAGGACACTAACAGATGGAAAAACATTCCATGCTCATGGTTAGGAAGAATCAATATCATGAAAATGGTCATATTGCTCAAAGTAATTTACAGATTCAGCATTATCCCCATCAAGGTACCTATGACCCTCTTCACAGAACTGGGGAAAAAAACCACCTTAAACTTCATATGGAACCAAAAGAGAGCCCACATAGCCAAGACAATCCTAAGCAAAAAGAACAAAGCCAGAGGCATCATGCTACTTGACTTCAAACTACACTACAAGGCTATAGTAATCAAAACAGCTTGGTACTGGTACCAAAACAGAAATATAGACCAGTGGAACAGAACAGAGGCCTCAGAGTCAATGCCACACATCTACAACCAACTGATCTCTGAGAAACCTGACAAAACAAGCAATGGGGAAAGGATTCTCTGTTTAATAAATGGTGTTGAAATAACTGGCTCTCCATGTGCAGAAAACAGAAACTGGACCCCCTTCCTGACGCCTTACACTAAAATTAACTCCAGATGTATTAAAGACTTAAACATAAGACCTAACACCATAAAAACCCTGGAAGGAAACCTAGGCAAAACCATTCAGGACATAGGCATAGGCAAGGACTTCATGACTAAAACACCAAAAGCATTGGCAGCAAAAGCCAAAATAGACAAATGGGATCTAATTAAACTCCAGAGCTTCTGTACAGCAAAAGAAACAATCATTAGAGTGAACCGCCATCCAACAGAATGGGAAAAAATTTTTGCAATCTACCCATCTGACAAAGGACTAATATCCAGAATCTACAAAAAACTAAAACAGATACAACAAAAAAACAAACAAACCCATTCCAAAGTGGGTGAAGGACATGAACAGACACTTTTCAAAAGAAGACACATATAAGGCCAACAAACATGAAAAAATGCTCATCATCACTGGTCATTAGAGAAATGCAAATTAAAACCACATTGAGATACCATCTCACACCAGTTAGAATGGCGATCACTAAAAAATCTGTAGACAACAGATGTTGGAGATGTTGTGGAGAAATAGGAACACTTTTACACTGTTAGTCAGAGTGTAAATTGTTCAACCATTGTGGAAGACAGTTTGACGATTCCTCAAGGACCTAGAAATAGAAATTTCATTTGACCCAGCAATCCCATTACTGGGTATATATCCAAAGAATTATAAATCATTCTATTATAAAGATACATGCACACACATATGTTCATTGCTGCACTGTTTACAATAGCAAAGACCTGGAACCAACCCAAATGCCCACGGACGACAGATTGGACAAGGAAAATGTGGCACATATACACCATGGAATACTATGCAGCCATAAAAAACGATGAGTTTATGTCCTTTGTAGGGACATGGATGAATCTGGAAACCATCATTTTCAGCAAACTGACACAAGAACAGAAAATCAAACACCACATGTTCTCACTCATAGGTGGGTGTTGAACAATGAGAACACATGGATACAGGGAGGGAGCATCACATACTGGGGGTCCGTTTGGGGGGACTAGGGGAGGGACAGTGTGGGGGTAGGAAGGTTGAGGAGGGATCACATGGGGAGAAATGCCAGATATAGGTGGCGGAGGGATGACAGCAGCAAACCACATTGCCATGTATGTACCTATGCAACAATTCTGCATTAGCTGCACATGTACCCCAGAATCTAAAGTACAATTAAAAAAAAGAAAGAAAAATGTGATGTACTAGCGTATAAATTTTAGGAAATTTCCCCTACTACTCTTGTTAGTTTGATTGAATATGTGTGTAGTTTTTTAAAAATGTAAACTGAATATATATGTATTGAATCTATCTATGTGTTGAAAATGTAAGTTGACATCACAGAGTACACTTAGTTCATGGCAATGCTTTCTCTGAAAGCACCTGCAGAAATTTACTCTCTCTTTTTTCTAGTTTCTAAAAAACTCAGAGGCCACAGGGGAAAGGGAGTTCTTTGGATACCAGATAAGACATGAAGCAGATTTGGTTACAGTAATTTTAGTATAATTCATTGTAAGGTGATGATCTGTAGGAACTTCATCACAGTGGAGAAACCTGAAAGCTCCCTGCAGCCAGCAATGAATGAAAGGTGGGGGGCGGGCTGCTAACAGGGCGGGGCCTGGTTGATGTGCCTGGGCTTCCACATCACAATGGGGGTGGGGGCGCATGGAGGAGACTCTGTGCCTGATTGGTTCCTGGGCACCAGGATGGAGCTCTGATGGTTGGCAGGGCAACCTCCTTCAGTTGGTAGAAAGAAGTGGAAGGAAGAACTCCCTCTGTGCTGTCTTCTCCGCAATCACAGCTCTCAGGCTTGTTGTATCTAGACCCATTTCAAATAAACCAAGCAGGTTCCCTTCAGACAAGGGACCCTTCAGACAAGTCATCTCAGGGGAGGCAGCTGAAGCGGAGAGTGAGCTGTCAGTGGGGTGCAGCCCCATAGCCAGGGACTGGCCCTGCCAGCGTGCCTGTGTTGGAAAGTGGTGAAGTGCTGAGCTCTGCAGACTTGGAGGCAAGGGAAGGCCCAAGTTGCTGGAGAGGAGCCAAGGTGCCCCACGCAGAACACGCTGAGCCTGTTGCTTGTGCACCAAAGTCAGCCCCAGACAAGGTCTGCGTAGGTGGTCTGCGGATCTGTCCTGCAGCTCTGACATCTATGAGACGATGGCAAGCAAAGGTGCAGGCCAAGGCAGAGAGGAGCAGAGGCACAGCAGGTGGAACATGTTCATCACCAATGCCAGCCCCAATTGGGGCCAGAGCTGGGGGTGTGGGGAGCTGTCCAGCAGCTCTGACATCTATGAGGCAGTGTCAAGCGAAGGTGCAGGCCAAGGCAGAGAGGAGCAGAGGCTGGGTAGAGGGAACATGAAGCTCCCCAATGCCAGCCCTAAGTGGAGCCAGCGCAGGGTGCAGTGGGCAGACCTGATCTGCAGCTGTAACATCAACGAGGTGGAGATGGTAGAAGCGCCAGATCCCACTGCTGTGGAGCCTGCCCTGTGGGATTTGGGGAGCCGGCAAGGGCCATAACCAGCAGCGCATCAGCGACCAGGAGATGCCCAAAGATTTTGCTTCTGACCATCCAAGGGCAAGCACACTCTTCCTAAGAAAATATCAAATGAATGTGCAAGAAAAGAGGAGAAGCTCTCACCTATATTCTATATGTCCGTGGCATCTTTATAGAAAATACAGCTCGTGTTCCACCATATTGCTAGATAACAGTATGGTCAGCAAGCCTGATCTTAGCCACACATTAGAAAGTGTGACTTTTGCAATATATTACAACATAAAGCACAGATATGCAAACAGATCTCTGGCTATTTTTGATGAGCCAATACATTCACTTTCACAAGAAAAGATTCCAGGGAAATCCTTTGAGCATGATCCCAAACGCAACTACATTTTCAGATATTTCTGTACCCTTTTTCAAGTCACAAAACAAACAGCTCCATGTGCAATCATAGCTTTGGTGTACACTAAACACCTTTTAACTAATGCTAACATTAATCTTTGTCCTACTAATTGGAAAAAAAAATTGTCCTCGGAGCCATGCTTCTGGCCTCCGAGGTTTGGAGAAATCGTGGTCTGTGTAGTGTGGATGACAGCCAGAATCCCAAGGACATTGCAGTTGAGAAAATGAGTAAGATGGAGAAGTGTTTTCTGGAGCTACTTGAGTTTAATATTCATGTGTCTGCCAGTGTTTATACGAAGTATTACTTTGACCTGCGTGCCTTGGCAAACGACCATGACCTGTATTTTCTATTTGGTCTTCTTCCTAAAGATAAAGCACAGAAATTGAAGGCTGTGTCATGGCCGTGTGAATACAAAGACTTGCATCAAGATGTCGCCGCTATGACAAGGGCCATCAGCATGGATTTCATTGGTATTCCGCACACTAATGCCATCTTATCCTAAAGAGAGAAATTAGCGTTATAAGATCCTCGGACTTGCCAACTATAAAGACTACAAAATATCACTTCCCTGCTAAAAAAGACCAGCAAAATTAGGACTTTCTTTTTTTATGTTTTGGGTTTTTTTTTGTTTTTTGTTGTTGATTAGAATTTTCATTGAGAGGAAACTTCTTCAAGTAGCCACACTGTGAAGCTGGGTGATAGTTGCATGAACAGTGGGTGCCAGGTGCTCCCTGCCCTTCTTGTTCCACTGGGTCCAGATGGCATTCCTAGCCCACCACCTTCCTGAACAACTCTTGGGGAGGAAGACTGTCACATGGACACAGCACATCCCAGTTCAGAGTCCACAGTCACCCACAGTCCCAAGCAGGTGACAGTGGACTGAGCTGAGCTGGAATTCAAAAAACTTTAGAATTGGCTCCAGATTTGTGAAAGTACCTGGGTTTGGTTCTCTGTCCACTGAGGCACTGAATGCATGATGGCCCAAAACTCAACAAGTGTGGGAAGAGAGAGGGCATGGGGATGAGGCTGTCATTACTCCAAGCACCAGGATGGCTCAGGTATGTTCATCTAGTCTTTGGAGGAAATTCGTGCATGTGAAATGAGGCTACCACATCATGGTTATAAAGGAAGAGATGAAATCAGCTCATCTTCCCCCAGGCCCATAATGATCATGCCAAAACTAAAAAAAAGTAAAATAGGACTCCTGAAGATTTCAAGAATATTGTGACAAGCTCCTAGACAAGTAAAAGACCAGCCTTGGGATTTTTAAGGGAGCTATGGAAGTAAAAACTGAATTTACCCAGTTCTTGGAAAACAAGGAGGAACATCTGGGTTCAAAACTTTATCATAAGATCATTTTCCCAGCTAATCTTGCCCTGGTGCATTGTATTGTCTCAGCACTTGTCAACAAAACAAAAGCCTCTCAATAACTCTAACACAGGGATACACTGGGACTCAAGTTTTCCAGGGCACCTCACTGGTTCAAGAGATTGCTGGTGCTGCCTGCATCTGTCAGTCTGTTCACATGTGGAGAGGAGCAGCAGTTCTCACAGGAGCAGCTTCTGCATCCTGAGGAAGTGTACCAGTGTCTGCAGACATTTTCTGGTTGTAATAACTGGTGGCACTCACTGACAAGCAGTCAACAATGGAATCCAATGGTGCACAGGACTGCCCCCCTTCTCAATCAAGGAAGCATTTCTGGCTTCCAAAATAGAAAGTGTTGAGGATCAACTTCCCCAGAGTCTTTAAGGGAAACACTTTGACACTATTTTTTTTCTTACAAGAATACCAGATCCCCACCAATGTGAGACGTTAGATCAAGTTTCTGTGCAAGGGTGGATGTTGGGGGCAGAATCCTAAGATGCCGCATGATCTCTGCTCTCTTTTGTTACACCCTGAATCCTCATCTTTCCTTGGATGTCGCCAGACCTGTGCCTTGTTCTTGGATATGGCAAAGTGACGGAGTAGCTTTCTGGGAGTTACCTTTCCTTTTATCAGAAACAATAGGAATCCCTATTTTCTTTATTGCATTTACTTTCTTGTTTACTATTATTTTTATTTTTGACACAGAGTCTTTCCCTGTTGCCAGGCTGGAGTGCAGTGGTGGGATCTCGACCCACTGCAACCTCTGCCTCCCAAGATCGAGTGATTCTCCTGCCTCAGCCTCCCGAGTAACTGGGACTACAGGCATGCACCACCAACCCAGCTAATTTGTATATTCTTAGTAGAGGCGGGGTTTCATCATGGTGGCCAGGATAGTCTTGATCTCTTGACCTCGTGATCTGCCCACCTCAGCCTCCCAAAGTGCTGGGATTACAGGTGAGAGCCACCGTGCCTGGCCTCTTGCATTTACTTTCACAATAAAGTGGTTTGGAACATCCCACTGTCAATTTGCGATTTCCTCCTCCAACCACAGTCTATGGCCCTTTATATATAATTGAATATTTTCATGTATTGATATTTTGTGTCTGAAGATGAAATATTAGATGAAACATGTTAAAACATTTCATGCAAAGCCTTTGGTGGTTGTAGAGTCTACTCTTTGGTGAATACACAAATTGATCTATTTTAAATATTAAAATTTGTATTAGATGTGATAATGATATTTTCTTTATCTTCGCTTGTTAGATATAGTTACTTAAATTCTTCCAAAATTAATGATATTGTATCTTATATTTGATGTAAAAAACTCCTAGAATATTTGGAATTGATAGTTGAAATTAAACGGAAAATGAGAATTGCTGAAACCGAGTGATAATGTACTTCTGATGGGTTTGTTATCTATTATCTCTATCATTGTTAAATTTTTAAATTTCCATGGACACTTATACCTAAGAACTTAAAATTTTCTATAAAACCCTTTGTTTCTTGCACTTTAGCTCTAGTGCATAATGAATAAAAGGAAAATGGATTCTCCTACAAAAAAAAAAAAGAGAAGTGTTTATGCACTGGGACTTGCCTTTTTGAAATGCTGCTATAGTGGGAAGACATGTGGGCCACACTGTTGAAGACACGTGACTCAGCCAATAGCCAGTACCAAACACCAGACGAAGCAGATAAACTAAGGCTGCCATAGATCATCCAGCTCACTCAAACCACTAGATAACTGCAGCTGAGTGAAAACTTCCCAGCTGAATAAGGCTCAAATTCCTAACCCACAGAATCATGAGCAGTGATTGTTTTACACCACTAAGATCTGGAGAATTTTGCTATGCAGCAAGAGATAACTGATACATACTTTCTATCACCTATGACAAGGAAGAATCTTCAGAGATTAGACCTAATAATTCCTCCTAAAATAGTTATGTCTCATCCTCTAAAGTCTTTAGCCTTGAGATGCCTGACCCCTTACAGGGACCACATTTTCAGAACCCAAAGTTAGAACACATAATCTGACAAAAGATTTTTTTATTTTGTCCATTTATGTACATGGCTCAGCCCACAGCCGCCAAATGCCAAAATGTGAAAACTCATATGAAGCCATAAAAAATCAAATGAATTTAATTAAACATGGATCAAATCACCTTTCTGAAATAGAGTTAAATTACATGAAATTGGACCTGTTTTCAGCAAGTCCATGACATAATGGCCATCAGATGTCCTTCTCTGTTAGGAAGAATTCTAGAAGCCTAACCGAGTTCTCTGCAATTGCTTGAGAACATTCAGTCTTTTGTGAAAATAAATACTGGTTCTGCTTGTAGGCTTTATTGCTGCCCTTGCATATATTGAAGTTAGCTGTCTTGTGGCAGCGAATATATTTTTTAAATGCATTAACTTTCAGAAAGAAATAAAAATCCCAACTCTGCCAGCTATCTGAAGGATTCAGTTGTCACAGCTTGAGTTATTACTCAGGGCATCTGCCCCTTAAGGTGACTGCTTTCCAACTGAATAGCATCCTTCCTTCCTTCAACTCAGCCCCTAGTAGACACTATCATGAAATGTATGATATTTGAAGGAGACTTTCGTTCAAGCACCTACTGAACTTCTACCGTGGGCAGCTGTGCTGCCAGGCCCTGGGACCAGAGAGAGGCATGAGATGTACGGCTCAGAGGAGCTCAAAGGCAAACAGGTTGCATGTCCTAACGAGTGTTAAATCAGAGGTGTGGACACAAGGCAGCACCCTCTCATCAGCTACGAACGACAGTAGGGGGACAAACAGCAGGAGACCCTTTCATCTTGCCAAGGAGGCTTAGGGAAAGAGATGACATCTGAGGTGACTTCAGCAGGAGGGGCAGGAGTTTAATAACTTGAGAAGAAGAAGAAGAACATTCCAGGCAAGGAAATGAAATAGATAAAGGAAATTTCCCCAAATAACCTGCCTTTCGTGTTCAAAAACAGGAGAAGTTGAGTGTCATTGAAATTTCAGATGGAGACACGGCCATAGAGGCACAAAGGCTTCGAAGCATGGAGGGCCCTTGTAGCAACTCGAGGAATTTTGGTTTCATCTTGCTGGTCATGAAAAGGTCATTCATTCATTCGTTTTCTTAAACGGAGGAACAGCATAATGAGATTTCACTTTTAGGAGGATCACATTGCTTTCAGCTGGTAGGAGTTTGGAATGGGGGAGAAGCCTCCCTTGAGATATCAATGTCCCCAGGCTCTGCACATGCTGTTCTCTGGGCCCTACCCCTGCAGTCACCCAGTCACCTTTCAACCCCTGACACCTGTCATGCCTGACTTCCTCCAATGGTCTCTCCCATTCACTGGCTTTCATCAGGCCATCATCTCAGACAGGCCTTCTGTCCTTGCTGCTGCTTCACTTTCTGGTTCCCACTTCATACCATCTCTTTTCTTCATAGACATGTTTGCAATCTCAGATCCTCTGCTTACATACATTCTTGGTCACTGTCTGCACCTCATTAGAATATGTGCCTCTTCAGGGTAGTGATTTTTTTCTGATGTGCTGGGTCACCAGGGCTAGAATAGTGCCTGGCACACAGCAGGTACTCAATGAAGTTTTGTTGAATGAACACAGTAATAGACAAGTAAATGAATAAGAAGATATGCAATAGTCCAGGCAACAAACCATGAGGGCCAGAGTTAAGGAAATGATCACAGGACTGGAGAAAAAGTACAGTTTTAGCAATCAAACTCAGAAATAGGGGACACAGGAAAGAGAAAGGAGTTCAGTATCTCTCTAGGCTTATAATTGGGAAACTCCACTGTTTGCAGAGGTGGAGACATGAAGAATCTGTGCAGAATGTTTGTTTTTGTTGTGGTAGGAAAATAAAGGGTTCATTTGGGGCTGGTTGCATTTCATGTGTGGCTTTCAGGTGGTCATGTGAGATACAGTCAGAGCTTCCTTGGCATGTTCTAAGTCCTCTGCACCAATACATAGAGCTGCTAGGGGAATCGGCCGCCTGCTTGCCTTAGACTATAGAACAGAGGTTCTTTAGGGGCAGGTACAGATCTTTTATCTCTGTATTTACAGCCCTAGCAGAATATGTCACATATAGTGGTCTCCAAGTGAATGAATGAAATACAAAATGGCAAGCAGGCAGAGAAAAAGGAAGGTAGAGATGCAAGCAGCCATGGGCCTCAGAATAAAGCATGGAGTCAAGATAGTGATCAGTCCCAAGGCTGCTGACCTCACTGGGGAGAATCATAGGCAGGCAACACGAAAGAGGAGTCTGATAAGGACACCTCAACACTGAAAGGGAGGGGACAGAAACAGGGGATCCAGGGAGGATACTAAGGGGGAGAGAGAGGTACCCCAGAGACATCTGGACACACAGGAACAAGAAGCAATGTACAGGAGTGGTCAGGAATTCTTTTATGATGCTAGTATAACAGTGATGCTCAAACTGATAAACTCAGCGTACAACAAAGGAAGAGGAAGGGGAGGTGGCTGGGATGGGGTGGGGAGGGGCTGCTACACACCAATCTTACTTATAAATACTAATGCAAACATTTTCAATAAATCAATACCAATCAGAATTCCAACAGCACCTTTTTAAAAAGAACACATCATTACCAAATGGATTGTATTACAAGAATGCAATGATGGTTAAAAGATGACCAAAAAATCAATGAAATACTCAACTCAAAAATCCGGAAAAATAACAAGGCAAACTGAAAGAAAGTAAAAGAATTTTTTTTTTTTGAGATGGAGTCTCGCTCTGTCTCCCAGGTTGCAGTGCAGTGGCACGAACTCAGCTCACTGCAACCTCTGCCTCCCAGGTTCAAGTGATTCTCCTGCCTCAGCCTCCTGAGTAGCTGAGATTACAGGTGCATGCCACTATACCTGACTCATTTTGTGTTTTTAGTTGAGACGGGGTTTCACCGTGTTGGTCAGGCTGGTCTCGAACTCCTGACCTCGTGATCTGCCCGCCTCGGCCTCCCAAAGTGCTGGGATTACACGTGTGAGCCACCACGCCTGGCCAGTAAAAGGAATTTCTAAAGATATCAGCAAAGCACTGAATTACAAAACAGAAAAGCAGTGCCATTCATATAAAAATCAGAATTATTGTTTGACAAAAATCAACAAAATAGACAAACCATTAGTTAATCTGGAGGAGAAAAGAAGAAGTCACAAACACACAAAGTAAGAAATAACAAAAGGAGGATAACTACTAAAAATGGAGAAATTTAAAACATTCATAACAGTCTAACAAAAATCCTTTTGCTAAGGAGTTTTAAAGCATGAAATGAATAATTTCCTAGGAAACGTAATTTAGCAAAATGGATCCTGTAATAACAGGAAGTTTAAACAGACCAGTTTCCATAGAAAAAAATATAGGTACCAAAAATCTCCCCTCATTGTCCTCACCACACACACACATATATTTAACATCACAGGCCCACGAAATTTCCCAAGAGAATTCTAATAAGCCATCAAAGACCAGAATATGAAATGTCACTTAAACATTTCCAGGGCTTAGAGAAAAAGAAAAACTTCTACATATTTTTATGACGCATGAATAAAACTGATACCTAAACATCTTAACTATTGCATGCGCACACGTGCACGTGCACACACACACACACACACACACACGCACACACACACAGAAGTACAAGAACTCTCGCAGTAGCATTGTTTGTGAAGGCAACAAAAATGTAAACCAGCTAATATCTGTTACAAGCAGAGCAGACAGATAAATTGTGATATATATTCATCAGCAGTGACAATGGACAAACTGTTATCTATATATCAACATGGAACAGGTCTCAAAACTGTTGAGCAAAAGGGCATATTCTAGAAAGAGTCAAAAGATATTATTCCATTTATAAGAAGTTTGAAAACAGACAAAATTAAACAATATCTTGTTTAGGAGCAGACTGGGAAGAAGGAGCCAAAGCATCTGACCGATGATCCTCTCACTCATCTTACAAGAAAGATGTTTCTGGGGGAAGGACGCAAGCGGCTGAGGACCTGCTTCGCCTACTGTAAATATGCTAATTAACTAGACTACCTAACAAATAAACTAAAGATATTTGCTGAGAGTTCTTATTTCCGCAATACCCTTAGCAGGATGTCCCCGGGTATGGATTACTTATAGTAAATAAATCCAGAATTACGGATTTGTGAGCCCTGCCTCTCTGGGGCATGAAGTGGAGATGTTTCCTAACTGAATGCTACATGCTGGGTGAGATGACCTTGTGAACCTCACTTAGAGACTTTGTCAATGGTTCCAGGTCAGAAAGCACATGTCTGAATCATGAAGAAAGGACCCGGGGGAGTCACAGGGGATGTCCCAGACCTCTCTCTCATCCATCTGCACCTTGATAGCCTGTATTCTTGAAATTTATTAGTACAGCCAGATAACTGGGAAAGATCTCTGATTGGCCAATTCTGATTTAGTGATCTGATTCTTTATGTTAGCTCACAGATTAAGTGGTTTTCAGGTTAAATTCTTCTTAAAGAAAGCGAGAGAATCCTGGAGATAGGGGTAGTAGAATGACAATAAACGGACTGCCCAGGACACTTCTGAGTTGCAGTGTTTTAGTTCTTAAAACTAGTACATGGCATTTATCACTCTTTAAATGACATAAATACACTCATTTGTAAATGATATACACTTCATGCTCACACATTAAGCACACGTAAGTTGGCAAAGAAAGATGGTGAATATAGAATAATTTCTTAAAAGTTTGGTATGAAGGAGATGAGGAAGTGGCTTAAGAGGCAGGTAGGCTGGAGAGAAAATGTGCCCTGAAGCAGAGGATAGTGTTTAGATTCCTGGAATAGGTATCAATGCTATTCTTCAATACTCTCTCCCACTTGGTTCACTGATGGGCAATTCACCCGCATCAAGCTGACTTCTGAATATACAGCAACCCTATGGAATCCAAATCTGTGGTTATCTAAGCCCCTGGTTGAACAGAATCTAAGAGACAGAAGGAGTTATAACCATGGTGGTGAGGGGGTTAAGGGAAGGAAATATCTGTGCCGGCAAAGTCCATCTTCTACCTTCATTTAAGCCAACTCTCTTGAGCTCTCTTCCTCTTCCACCTTTAGTATTCTTACTTTGTTCTCCATCCTATCTCTTAGGAGCCATAAGAACATACTCCTTCACCACCTACTGACCTCCCAGGGCCACAGGTCAGTAACAATGAAAAACTGAGGGAGTAAGGCAGGGCTGGAAGAGAAGATGCCAGAGCCAGGCACAAAGAGCTGGCCCCGCTGACAGCTGTGGGCAGCTTCAAGTGCTGCCAGCAAATATGTTGCACCCAGTTTCCTCTCTCCCAAGATCATATAAAGATCATTCTGTTCTATTCCTCAACTTGTCACCTATTATGACAGTAACTTACAGGAAATAGTTACACATCAGTCTCTCCATTTCTATCCAGTGACGACCATAAAGAAACCATTTAGCAGGAAAATCTCTTTCCTAGAGCTCTAGCTGTGCAGAAAAATTATGAATGAATATCTTCCTCATAACAGCGTTTGTAATTGTGAAAACTTTGGAAATAATCTAAATCTGAAAAAATAGGGACTAGTTACATGTATTATGGTATATACACAGAGAGACTATTAAACTCCTAAAATATTAAATTCTTAAACATTTAATGACAAGAAAAAATGTTTCCAACATGTTTGCTAGTAAGATTCAATAAGCAATACTATATGTAGACCATTATGTCCCTCATCATGAACACACACCCACGTTACAAAAAAGACTAGAAAAGCAGACCAAAATGTTCAAAATGGTTAGTAATAAAATCATGGGTGTTTTTTTTCTCTTATGCTTTTTTGTATAACAAAAATGCTTTTTTTATTTTCCAAATTTTCATCAATGAGTATATATTATGAGTGGAAGAAAGAAATATTTTTAAAATGTAATACTATTAATAAGACTGATCAGTTAGGTCAGAAGTGGAACAGTACAACCCACAGAATGGAAGAAAATATTTTCAGATTATATATCTGATAAGGGTCTAGTATCCAGAATATAGAAATATTTCCTAAAACTCAACAAAAAAAAATCAATTAAAAAATGCGCAATGGATAGGAACAAATATTTATCCACAGAAACTATACAAACAATCAATATGCACTTAGAAAGAGGCTAATCAAATTAGAAAGAGGTGCAAATCAAAACCACGATGGCTATAATAAAAAGGTGGACAATAATAACTGTTGACTAAGGTGTGGAGTAATTGGAAGCCTTATAGTGCTGGTAGGAATACAAAATGGGATAGCCACTTTGGAAATCAATCTAGAAATTTCTCAATCAATTAAAGATTAGTTACCATATGACCAGCAATTTCACTTCTAGGTATAAACTCAAGATAACTGACAACGTATATATATACACAAACTTCAACACAAATGTTCAGAACAGCATTATTCATAACAGCAAAAAGGTAGAAATAACCCAAGTGTTCACTAACTGATAAATAGATAAACAAAATATGTATTATCTATATAACAGAATACTGTCAGCATAACTAGGAACAAAGTAGCAATTCTGCAAATGTGGGTGAACCTCGGAGACATGCTAAGTGAAAGCTGGCCACAAAGGCCACATTTTGTATGGCTCCATTTGTATGAAATGTCCAAAACACGTAAATTCATACAGAGAGAAAGCAGATTACTGGTTTTGGGCCATGGGAAACAGGGAAGAATGCAGTGTCTGCTAACGGGTATGGGGGTTTCTTTTGGAGTGACAAAAGCAATCTGAAATATGATAGTGGTGATGATTGTACAATCTTGTGAATATGCTCAAAACCATTAAATTGTACACTTTAAAATGGTGAATTTTGTAGAATGTGAATGATGGGTGGAAGGCTAAAATAAAAAAAAAAAGAAAAAAAGAAAAAAACAAGATTGGGCACAGTGGCTCATGCCTGTAATCCCAGCACTTTGGAAGGCTGAAAGAAGTGGATCGCTTGAGGTCAGTAGTTCAAGACCAGTCTGGCCAATATGGCAAAACCCTGTCTCTATTAAAATATAAAAATTAGCCAGGTGTGGTGCTGGATGCCTATAATCCCAGCTACTTGGGAGGCAGAAAAATAGTTTGAATCCAGGAGGCAGAAGTTGCAGTGAGCTGAGATCACACCACTGCACTCCAGCCTGGGCGAGAGAGAGACTCCATCTCAAAAACAAACAAAACCAGAGGTGGAAGGTTATACAGGCCAAAGGCTCTTGGAATGACAACCACACAGAATGCCACTCATGGAACATCCTCAGGGATTGCCTGGGTCATTGCATTCTTTGAGTTAGTTTGGGCCTAGAGGAAATCACTTTCCTGGTTGAGGTCATACCACCCAGGAGAAAACACATCTTCAGATCTGCCCCCAGCTGGCCATGGCAGGACACTGGGATGATGAGGGTCAGCAAGAAAGGGTGTCATTTGCTACTCAAGAAATGTGCTCTTACCATCTAGTGTGCAAACACTCTCACAGTTACATGCTTTTAAAACTGTGAGGGCATTTGACCTAAAATTAACCCACAGGGAACAGTCTGAACTCAAGTCAACAGGGCCCGAATCCCGATGTATAGCCCAAAGCAGAACCGGCGTCATGGCTGAGCAAACTGTGCAGTTGCATGAGCGGAGGAGAGGGGTTCAACATGCATGTCTGCCACTCCTTGTTGCTCATGTGCATAGATTCTGGTAGACTTGTGATAGGCAGGAGTTCCGAGGGACTGGAAGTGAAGACAGGGTAAGTATGTTCCATCTACGACTGGGAAGGCAGGGGCACTGACAGCCCTGGGGGCCGTGCTTCCCTTCAAGATGGATTTGAGTGCAGACAAGACAACCCAGGGAGCCTCTCATATCCTTTCTTACCTTGTTGCCTTCCCATGTTAGCCACAACAACTTAAGATGCTGAAATGACAACATAAAAGAAAGGAAAAATAGGGCAGCTCCTGGATCCTTTTTTTCCCGCCCTTTCTTACTCTTTAGTAAGCTGAAGGCAGAGTGTCAGTAGAATGCACACACCTCAAGAAGTGAGGGACAAACAGTGCGGTCGGTTTTGTACTGTTCTGCTGTTCTGGTAAGAACAAAGTACACATACGTGTGGGAGCTACAAAATACGATTTAGGTAATTTTGCTGAGTCTGCCTACATGTTACATGCTCTTATACTTGCGTTCTAAACTGACACTGCATAATAAAAGATGAATGGTAAAGTTTATGGTAATAATTTTAAATTTTAATTTTTCTTTCCTTACGACATTACATACTGAATTTAAAAATCACCGTAAGAAGGTGGGAGAAACCACAGAAGGAAGTGAAGAGTTGTTTTAGTGTCTTTAACGGCACTTTTGCTTGAGTGTTAGATAAATGGTCCTTCATTTTCGTTTTGCATTGGTTCCTACAAATCACATAGCTGGCCCTGCCTGAAGTTCCACCCCCCATCAGGTGTAAGAAATGTGATTTCTGCCTCTTTCTCTCCCTGCCTCCTTGAGTGAAAGTGCTGCTGACAGAAGGCATGTTATTTGAAAAAAAAAAATAGCTACCCAATTTCCCCTACATCAAGGGTTCTTGAGTTTGAATATGCAACAGAGTCGCCTGGAAGACTTGTCATAACATGATCTGCTGGGCCTCAGAGTTTCTGATTCAGCAGGTCTGTGGTGAAGCCTGCAATCCTGCATTTCCCATAAGCTGGTGGTGTTCATAAGGCGACATGTGTGGTCTAAAGTAGGTGCCATCTCAGCTTTTGACAACTGCCAAAGTTGTCCGATATCTTACAAAAGGCATGGTCTGGTACCTCATAAATGTTGAGTTGCTCCACTAAGTCCAGGTCAGTCCCTTTCTTGCTCAAGTGCCTCTGGGACACAGCAGCGATGCCCAGCTCCTCCAGGCAGTCCACAACATCGTAGAAGGTGTCTTGGTCTGGCAGTCCTGATAACGTCTGGAAGAAGAGAAGAACCAGCTACAGACACACCATAGAGGACTGCCTCAAGGCTCTCAAGGCATTTTCCAATGCCTAATCCAGGCATAGTGTCATAATATCATCATGGCCACTCATCAATCCAGACAGATGACAAATTTATTTGAGAAAAAGCCTCTTCAGTGTGGCAGGCAGAATTAACCCCAATATTCTCCCCTCTGGTGTACACATGCTATGTAATCTCCTTGGCTTGAGTGTGGGCTGGGCACTCCCATGGGAGGATGGCATTCCCGTGATAGGGTTACATTAGGTGGCAAAGGTGAGGGGATTTTGGAAATGTAATTAAGATCTAAAATCAGACAATTTTGAGTTAATTGAAGGGGTGACTCTCCTGGGTGATAATCAGGTAGGCCCTTTAAAAGAGGGCTTAGCTCTTCTCCGAGCTCTGGACTGGAAAGAGGTTATGCCACTGGCCTCGAAGCAGCAGCAACCACCACCAGTTTCACAGAAGCAGGAAATGAATTCTGCAACTACATAGGCTTGGAAGAGGACCCCAAGCCTCCAAGAGACTCCAGCCCTGGGCGACACCTCGGCTGCAGCCTTGTGAGACCCTGGGCAGAGGATCCACTAAGGCCATGCCCAGACTCCTGCCCCATGGAAGCTGTGAGATGATACATGGATGTTGTTTGAAGCTGCTAAGTTTAAGGTAACTTGTTACATGGCAATAGAAAACTAATGTACTTTGTAATTAGAAACTCCTGTTAAGATCAGTACATCAAAAACTAGAGTTGTAACAATTTTATTAAATTGTATTTAAATTCAATAGAGCCTCCCATGGTCTATGAAATTTTGGAAAGCATGAGAAATTTCAAGGCAGCAATTAAGAGACAGAAAGGGAACCCAAGAAAGAAAAAACTGACTCTGAATTCTACCTCTCTTAAGAGAATGAGGGTGTCTGAGACAAGGCCCGGCTCAGAGCCAGAAGGAGCCTGAGATTTACCGCAAGCCCCTTATCTGATACAAGAGGGAGAGAAGGATAAATGCCTGAGGCAACAGGAAGTTACTAAAGACACTAGGATAAAATCCTGGGCTCAGAGCTGCCATTCCAGTCTCAGCCTTTAGTCCCTACTTATTTCATTATCTTTGCATTTCTAAGAACGAGACATGCATTCCAAAGTTACTCTAAACCTGATAACTTGCCTAGGAAGAAATAAGACCAACACTTCTGTAAAGATCATCTCACAGCACCAGCTTCTCTAATACTTCTATCTTGGGGCTATCAATATTGGAAAGAAGGTCTCTACCCATAACTTGAATAATGGCTTTTTCCTTTTTGAGCTGAGCAGAGGACACAAGTCACTGCCATTGAGATCAGAAACTAATGAAAACCAATTGTGATGTGAGAGTCTAATTATTCGAAGCCCCAAAAAGGACACAAGGCAGGAGGCTGTGCATCTGAAGCCATCATAAATAGGCGTTCACACTTGGGCCACCACGTATGGCAGCACACACCAGTCTCTGCAGGCACCAGGCTGACCACATCGCACTGGCAGGCAATAATGGTCATTGCGGTGGCCCCAAGTTTCCAACATTGATTGAAGAACTGCACATCATTCGAAGAATCCTATCATCCTTTGCTTTTAGTGAAAACTCTAGAACTTATTAAAAGTTGAGAGGGAAATGGCAATACCAGGCCTGGGCAGGGTGAACAACTAGAGATGCCCTAACTGCCAGCTGACTCTGCAAAATGCACAGCCTGAGGGACACAGGTGAGGGGACATCTGGTGTCAGAATTAAAACTTCCTACACAGCAGCGTGCGGGCCAGCCCCAGGCACAGAGAGAGGCTGCTGGTAGTTTCTTCAGCTCTGTTTCCCCACCTTCCTCTCCCGCTTTCTCCTTGTTGGGAGTCAGCTGAAGTTCTTTCACTCAGAAGTTTCCAGGAGGTTAAACTGCTAAACCTAATCCCCATTGCTTTAGCAAGTCTAACCATAAAGGGTGGGGGAATCACTAGTAAATAATTTAAAAATTAGAGCTACAGATAAATCACTAGTAAATAATTTAAAAATTAGAGCTTAGGCAGGGGGCAGGCAGGCACAGTGACTCACACCTGTAACTCCAGCATTTTGGGAGGTTGAGGCAGGTGGATCACTTGAGGCTAGGAGCTCAAGACCAGCCTGGCCAACATGGTGAAACCCAGGCTCTACAAAAATGTAGCGGGACATGGTGGCACACGCTTGTAATCCCAGCTACTTGGGAGGCTGAGGCACACGAATCACTTGAACCCAGGAGGCAGAGGTTGCAGTGAGCCAAGAAATAAAAAGACTCAAGAAACTCTTGCCCCTTCCTCAGTAATAGGCCCTGAACTGAGTGTATCAGCAGGTCATCTGTCATTTCTGCTGTGAAAATGTGGGCTTGAGCCAAGCCTGCGTACTATTCACCTTTCCCCGCAGGCTGGTCTTCCACCACTCACAAATGCAACTTCTTTTCCACCTGGGCGAGAGGGTGCTATACATCCTAAAAACACATTCATCTATTTTTTTTTTTTTTTTTGGCTGATTCTCTAATATGCACAGCAAATTGTACCACACTCTCACCTGTCCCTGGGCCTCCCCTCCCAATTCCATTCTGTGGCCTCTGCTATAAGCTGTCCACCTCTGACAAAAAATGGCAGCTTCACCAGAAAAGTCTGCAAGGCAAATGCTTCCTGATGCCTTCACCCTCAGACACTAAAGGTGCCCAGTGTAGCTGCCTGACACTTGGCATCTCTCCTCCTGTTTTTCTCTCAGACTTTGTCTTGACAAGGCCTGTGACAAGTAAATCTTTACAGATCTCTCTTGAAGGGGGGAAATTCTGTTCTAACAGACATTCTCCCCCTCCCTGGGTTTTCACTGATTCCATCAAGTCCTTCTTGTAGGTTAAAACCATGTGGCAAAGCCTGTACATGAATGTTCACAGCAGTGCTATCTGTGGAAGCCAAAAGCTATAAACACACAAATCCCCTTCAACAGATGAATGGGTAAGCAAATATGCACCTCTACAAGGAATACTATACAGCAGTGGAGAGGAGTTAATGTATTGCATATACTAATATATGCAATCAAAGATGACTCTCAAAAGGCATAACACTGATAGAAGTCAGCCTCAGAGGGTTACTTACTGTATGATTCCATCTGACATTCTTGAAAAGACAAAATTACAGTGATAAGAGAATAAATCAGTGGTTTCTAGGATTATATACAGGAGGTCAGAATGTCACTATAAAAGGATAACATGGGGGATATACTACATTATTATTAGTCTGTATTCTGATTGTGAAGGTGATCAATCTCTATGCATGTGTTACAACTCATATAGCTATATTCTAGAAGAAAAGGTATATTTACTGCATCATAATTGTTACGGTTTGGATGTGCCCCCCCCAAAGTCATGTGCTGGAAACTTAATCCCCAATGCAGGAGTGTTGGGAGAACCTTTAAGCAGTGATTAGGTAATGAATAGATTAGTGCTGTTATCTCAGGAGTGGGTTAATTATTGTGGGAGTAGTTTCCTGGTAAAAGGATGAGTTCAACGTCTTACCTTCCCTACAACCCCACCCCACCCCACTCCCACCCCCCACCCCCTCACCCCCCATATCCCACTACCGGATAGCACAGAAAGAAGGGCCTAGCCAAATGCCAGAACCTTGATATTGGACTCCCATACTCAAGAACTGTAATACAGTTCTTTCCTTTATAAATTACCCAGTCTGTGGCATTCTGTTATAGCAACACAAAACAAACACATAAAATTGGTACAGAGAAGTGGGGCTGTTGCTATAACAAATAACTGAAAACGTGAAAGCAGCTTTGGAATTGGGTAGCAGGTAGAGGCTGGAAAAATTTGGAGAAGCAAGCTAGAAAAAGCATAGATTGCCCAGAGCATTATCTGGTTGACTCTGGTGGGAGCTCAGAAGAAGAGAATAGCTGTAGGACAAGTCAGAGCCTTCTTAGAGATTGCTGAGTGGCTGGTACAAATACAAACGGTAAAGCCAATTCTGAGGAGGACTGAGATGGAAATGAGGATCAAGATATTAGAAACTGCAATAAAAGCCATCCTTGTTTTAAAGTGGCAAGAACTTGGCTGAACTATGTCAACGTCCTAGGGCTCTAATAAAAGACAGAATTTAAGAGCAATGAACTAGGACATCTGGTGAAAAAAAAATTCTAAGCAAAATAATGAATGAGTTGTATGATTACTTTTAACTGCATATAGTAAGATGCAAGAGGACAGAGTGATATAAAGATGGAGTTTATTAAAGGAAAGCACAGTAGAAAAATGTGAAAAAGTCACAGCCTGGCCATGTAAAGAGTGAAAAGGCATCTTTTGGACAGCAAACCAAAGGCATGACCAAGTGACCATTTGCTAACAAGATTATAGCCTGGATAGAAGGGAGTCAGTGTTATTCACCAAGAAGATGGAAGAAAAACTCCCAAGGCATTTCAGAGACCTTGCCTTGAGGTCTCTGAAATGGTACCGGCAGTATCTCAGCATTCCCTGCTCAAAGCCACTTAGAGTCCTGCTCCCAGAATTCTGGTGTCAGACTTTTTGGCCACCCCCAGCTGTGACTCGAGCAGGCCTTGCTGCTCTGGAAGGTACAAGCCATAAAATACCTGGTGCTAATTCTACAGGTGTGCAAAATACAAGAGCTGTGGAGCCATGGTGCCCTCAACCTAGATCTAAAAGATGTTGTGGACAGCCTAGGGTCCCAGGAAGAGACTTGTCATAGGGGTGTAGCTACTGTGGAGAGTCCCCACTAGGGCAATGCCTAGTGGAGCCAGGGGAGTGAGGCAGCCCCCAAGACCCAGAACCGTAGAGCTACCAGTGTGCAACTCCAGCCTAGGAAAGCTGTAGGCATAAACTCCCACCCAAGAGAGCTGAAGCGTGGGCTAAGCCCAGCAAAGCCATAGGGATGGGGTTGCCTGATGCCTTGTGGGCCCAACCCCAACCCCAGTGTGCCCAGGATGTGGGACATGGAGTCAAAAGAGATTATTCTAGTGTCTTAAGATGTAATATTGTTTTCTCTCTTGGGCTTTGGACTTGGAACTAGTTACCCCTGTCTTCTTGCCTATTTCTGCCTTTTGGAATGTGAACATCTATGCCAGTTCCAACGATGTATTTTGGAAGTAGGTAATGTACTTGATTTCAGACTCACAGCGAGAGGGAAATTTGCCTCAGGATGAATTGTGCCTTGAGTCTTACCCAAACCTGATCAGAGCAGACTCTGGATTTTGGATTTTGACTTCATAATGGAATTCACTAAGACTTTGGGGCTGCTGGAATGAAATGGATATATCCTGTTCATGAGGAGGACATGAATTTTGGGGACCAGGGGGCAGAATGCTATGGTTTTAATATGTCTCCCAAAGTTCGTATGTTAGAAACATAATCCCCAAGGTAACAGTGTTGAAAGGAAGTAAACTGGATGAATGCCATTATCTCAGGAATTACTTACTGCAGGAATAGGTTCCTAACAGAGCGTAAGTTTCATCACCTTCTCCTCTCTTCCCTTGCAACCCTGCAACCTCCCTGCCCTCTACTGTGGATGAGACAGCAAAAAGGTCCTCACAAGATGCCTGTACACTGATACTTTGATATTGAATTTCCCAGCCTCCAGAACTGTGAGAAATAGATTTCTTTATAAATTACCCAGTCTGTGGTATTCAGTTACAGCAACACAAAATGGACTAAGAAAATAATTTTAAAACAATAAAAGTAAATGTAAAAAGAAAGGCAAATACTCAGCATGTAGCATCCAGGTTCATCATCCCCTATCCCCACTGAACAGCTCCTCTCCCGCAGCTCCCTGGGTCCTGCTCTCCCTGAACACCCTAAGCCAGCCCCACAGTAAGCCCTCTTGTTACTCATTCTACCTCCCACCCCCAATCTGCTTCACCCTATTTTACAAGGTAATCAGTTTTAGAACAGTAACCAGGGTAGGACTTAGTGTCATTGTTTTATCACAGAAATGTCCATTTTTAAAATTCCATGTTATAGGGGCTTTTATTTTGTTCCAATCCATAGTTAGAAACCACCCAAATTATAATATAATTTCCCAGATTTTACAGTCTGAATGTTTTCCAGACCGAAATTAACATTTTAATTTGTTATTTTGTTTGGTATCTCCGAGGAGTTTACTCACCAGGCAAGATGCATTACTACAATGCAACAAAACAAAACAAACCCAGCATGAGGGCTGGTGGCCTCTTCACTTGTTTAACCCATTTATGCCGGAAGTTGCAAATTTTTGTGTGTGAAAAATCAGACCTTGGTGATGACCTTGAGCAGTGAGATATAAACAACTCCTACAAGCTTAGCGTTCCAGTAATGGAACACTAGGCATAAATGGGTTAAGGAAAGGATTACATTTGAATGAATTTCCTCAAGGATCTTTCTGGATGTCTCCTTGGCCAGAGCTAACAAAGGAGAAAGAACTGCCAGAAGAGAAAGAGTAAGTGAGGAATTTCTGGACATCAAATGCCACAGTATGCCAAGCAGAGGGTGACAGGCACTGGGTCTCTGCCAGTGATTAGCAACAAAGTACCCACAGTGTGTGGGTACTGCTATGATCGTAAGAACATCTGGGCACAACCTTATCAACAAAATAGATAACGTTACAATGTGTAACACTGTACCAGGGTGAAAATTCCATTTTTGCTGAATTCAGTGTTTACCAAAACAGTGTCAGTGACGAAAAAGGACAGGAAATAGATGACCTTAATTTTTAGATACCAACAGAAAACTGCTTCAAATCAAGTGGTAAAACAAGCTCACAAAAAGATTTGAAAATAAAAGCAGAATTCTCAGGATTAAACTTCAGAAAAGTTGTGCCCATTTCCTACCAGGGTCATAGGAGTTTCCTGTATGTCCATCAACAAATGATACTTCATTAAAAAGCAATCATTGCCAATGTGACCTGGGGAAAATGTCTTATTGTTTTTCCATGTATTTCTTTTGATCTCAGTTGGTTTAATGTCTTTCATTTTTCTACTGAGTTCATATTAGGGTAGTATCATTTTCAACCTTTCTTTTTGTAAACCATCTCTCAGTTTGTCATTTGCATTTAGTTATAATTTATGATTTTCATTTTGTAAATAAGAGTTTTTAAAATTTTATGCAGTAAAATATTTAAATCTCTTCCTTTGGAACCTTTTTCACTGGTTTTACTACTAAAATAAACGTTACCAACCAGGGACTAATTAGCCTTCATCTCTTTTTTTTTTCCTACAGTTTGATATGTTCCATTAAATGCTTTAAGCTCTCTGGGACTTATTGTGATATACGGTCAAAGTATGTTTTTGTTTACTTCTATTTAACAACACCTCTCCAATCAGTAGCTAACCTGTCCCCACCAGTGTTAACTGCACAGTGAGTTGTTCTGTACACTGAGGACTGTTTCAGAGCTCTCTGCACCAATCATCTGTCTGCTGAGGAAAGGGCTAGACCATATTGTTGTAATCCTCAGAGTTTGCATAACATTTTACTATCTAGTAGGACAAGTTGCTCTTCATAATTATACTGCTTTCTACAAAGTTATCCCCCAGTTCATCAGGGGAAATGTTTCTCCAGTCCCTTCTTCCAGGAAGGGACTCTGGGTCTTTCTGAAGCCCTGACCATCACTGCAGATGGTCCAACAGGCTCATACCCAGCGTGAGCGTGTACAGAAAGCAAAAGAAAGGTCCATGGGATGGCTGGTGAGGTGCCTGTGCTCTGAGGCATGGAGATCCAGATAGAGAAACTCCAGACCTGAGACTGGGCCTGTCCCAGGTCAGCATGGGTTCCCTTATTTAAGAGCAGCATCTCTGGGGATGGGTACCAAGGACCAACACTGCCCTACAAGGTGGCGATCAGGGAGGGACGAGACAGGAGGAATAAGAGCACAAGGTGTGGTCACCATCACATGAGATGAGTGGGACCCACCCCAGGATCCCTTATCTCAGCCCAACAGTCGGACTTCAATATGCAGTGGAACACGCGTACCTCATGTCTTCCTGACTTGTGAACTATTTTCTTAGAGTAAAAACTTCATAATTTATATTCTCTCAAGGAAAAATGATTTTAAAACATAATTTTGGCCAAGTACAGTGGCTCATGCCTGTAATCCCAGCACTTTGGGAGGCCGAGGCGGGCAGATCACCTGAGGTCAGGAGTTCAAGACCAGCCTGGCCATTATGGCAAAACCCCGTCTCTACTAAAAACACAAAAATTAGCTGGGCATGGTGGCATGTACCTGCAATCCCAGCTACTAGGGAGACTGAGGCAGGAGGATCTCTTGAACCTGCAAGGTAGAGGTTGCAATGAGCTGAGACCATGGCACTACACTCCAGCCTGGGCGACAGAGTGAGACTCCATCTCAATAATAATAAAAGTAATAATTATTTTAAGGGGCCAACTTGATTGGAAAAGCAGTCATGAAATTCTGTCACCTTTCCGGTTTTACTAGAAAAGGCCAAAGCATGAACACACGGAGGCAGGCACCCACAGGCCTTCATAAGCACACATAGCTGCACGCACACCCACTCTACGTGTCGCATAAAGGATTTCTCCTGCAGTGTACACTGCAGCTGTGGTTCCAGCCACCATGAGGGGGTCCACAGGGTGTATCTCTTACTGAGAGGGAAAATGTTCGATTTTCACAATATATTAGTTCCCTATGGCTACTGTAACAAAGTACCACAAACTAGGTGGCTTAAAATAATAGCAACTTATTCTCTCACAGTTTGAAAGACTAGAAGTCTGATATTAAGGTGTCAGCAGGGCCATGCTTTTCCAAAAGGCTCTACAGGAAGTCTCTCTTTGCCTCACCGTCAGTTTGGCAGCCAGCAATCCCTGGCATTCCTTGGCTTGTGGGTGCGCCATTCTGACCTCTGCCTGTCTTCCTTGCATGTTCACATCGTGTTCCCTTGTGGCTCTTTTCCTCTTACAAGGACACAGCCATGCTGCATCAGAGCCCACTCTAATGATCAGATTACATCTGCTAGGACACTATTTCCAAATAAGGCCACAAGCACAGATACCCGGGGTCAGGGCTTTAACATATCTTTATAGGTGACACAATTCAACCCATAACACAGTCAACCAACCTTGTTCACCAAAGTCATTGCATAAACCAGTAGCTCCGTGTCAACTCCATCTTTTTCCTCCAGGATTTCCATGATATTTGACCAAGGTTTGACCCCTATGAATAAAGCAAAAACCATTAGAGACAGCGATTCATCAACATTCTTTATCCAACTCACACACCGTTTATTATCCAAGGACGTATCCAGGAATGGCAGTGTCTTTCAGTCATCACATTTCAAAATATGACATGATCCTTAGGATGGATATGAGCATACTTATAATTGAGAATATTTCTTAGTAAGGATCTCTATCTCACATCATCCTTGTTCTTTTGATAAGACATTGTGTATGCTGCAGTGTCTGGATGCCAATCTACTTGCTTGAAAAATTCTTCATAGCGAATATGTAAGTTTTAAAAATCCACTTATTGCAACTCTGTAGGTCATACATTTCCCCCAGAGCAGAAAACTCTTGGTAACTATTCTATGAATATCCATCAGCAAACAAGGAAAGGGGATGTGGAGGATCTTAACATCCTTCTAGAAGTGACTCCAAGAAATAAGTGACATGCCTGTCTAGCAAATATCTCAAGAATGGAAGTATATTACATCGATTCCAGCAAGGCACAAATACTGTTTAAGTATCAGCTAGGTACAAGGTCTAGTGAGCAGCTGGCCTCACTAGGTTTATAATCTAATGGAACAGCTAGACATAAGCACAAGAACAGACACCAGCACAGAGCAATGGCTGAGACGTGTCCAAGCATGCAGCTAAGCCTGTCACTGTGCAAGTGAGCTCTCTTGCAGCAGGGATGATTGCAGAGGGCTTGGCACAAGAGGTGGCTTCTGCCTGGGCTCTGTAGGTGAAGAAGGCTCATGGTGGTTACTTCTAGGCTCTAGGAGGGGCAGGAGAGTACTTCACATTCACATTCAGGACCACTAAGCCAAGGGCAAGACCACAAAGGGGGACACAACACCTTGACGTGGTTTTCTCAGCCCAAGATGAGTATCTGAAGTGAAGTGAAGTAAGAATTGCCTTGCCCTTGCCTTGGTGGTTTGCAACATGAAGCTGTCTCCTGCTTTCTCTATAAAAATCTCAAAGGGATACTGCTTATTTTTGCTTGAGAGAAGTAAACTTGAAAATAACCTAAATACAGTAGTTTGCAAATGCTGGTCCTTGTATGGGTTATGTCAGAGCTGATTTTGACCTTGTAAACAAAAGTTCCCCAAGGACCGTGACAGTATCTGTCTTGTTGATCTCTGTGCTCTTAGGACAGTGCCTGGCATATAGTACATGCTCAGTAAAATGTCTGCTGAATAGAGAATGGAGACCTCTGAGAAGGCATGAAGTGGGTCAAGCTGGAGCAATTTTAAAAGAACCAGGAGGCAGATGCACGCGGTAAGGAAAGCAGAGAAGACAGGATTTAAGAAGATTTAAGAGGATTAAACAGAGAATAGGAACCTACTTACTACAAGATGTCAAAGACACAAATGTAGCTCAATGTGGAGATCTTCTGTCTTTCCTAAGTGAACAGAAAGCCTTTTCCTTTGGCTAAGCTGCCCAGCCAGTCAGAACTGGGCAGTCTTCTGTGATCCTTGCTAACTGAGCACAAAGACATGTTCTTTCACCTGCTAACTACTGAGTTATCTACTTGCTGACGTTGATCATCAAACTGCTTGGAAATTCACACCACAGTGTAGTTGTTCTTCCAACCCCCACAAAGTAACCATTTCAGCCCTCAAGACAGAAAATCAATATGATCAGCAGGCCTTGGGTCTCACTGTCCGGGTAGAGTTTAAGAGATCTGGATGCCGCCATTTGCGTTTATAACAGGGGCAGCTTCTAACATTCAGACTTTGTTTCAAACCTTGGCATAAAACACATGTTCTAGTGAGTTACCCATGCATGGTTCAAAGGAAGAATGTTCAGGGGGAGAAGGTATCGAAACTAAGGATTTCTAGTGGTGCTCATGGACCCAGAACTACTTTTGGTTTCTTACTTTGGAGCCAAAATGCCAAGCAGGGCCTGGGGGAGCAAAGGCCAAGGAACCAACCCAGAGAGAGCGGGGGAGGTAGCCAGACTACGGCCGTCCTCCCCTTAAACAGACACATGTACACGTGTGCGTCTAATCTTTTATAGTAAGAATACTCAAACACTGGCTTAATTTAACTGAAAAATGTGTTCTTCAGCTGTGTTATCTGAGTCTCTTAATACCATTTAAGGATTTTAAGTCTGGGAATGTGCATATATTCATACACTGCTAGGATGGATGTTCATTCTTTTTATTGTTTTGGGGCAGAAAATGGGAAATATTTACAAGGATGCAGGTGAAAGGGAAGAAACATTTGGTTCAACACAAATAGCATTGGCAGGCCTCAGGCTAAGGCCTGTGTAAAACACCAGCACTTGCAAGTTTCCTAGGAGCTCCTGTCAGAATTACGTGGTCCACTTACTGCCCTCATTGCCTGTGTGTGTGTGTGTGTGTGTGTGTGTGTGTATGCGTGCACATGCATGTGTGTGTATGCGTGCACATGTGTGTGCGTGCACGTGTGTGTGTGCGTGCGTGCACATGCGTGTGTGTGTATGCGTGCAGGTGTGTGTGTATGCGTGCACATGTGTGTGCGTGCACATGCGTGTGTGTGTGCGTGCGCATGTGTGTGCGTGCACATGTGTGTGTGTATGCGTGCACGTGTGTGTGTGTGTGTGTGTTTTGCGGGGGAGAGGATTCCTACACTGGAATCACAAACCATATGACGCTATCCCTTCGCATAACAGAGAAAGAAACTGGACCCCAAAGGAATGGAATGGAGAGGCTCAGGAAGTTCACCTGGAGCTCCTAAGGTCTCTGGAGTGACTGTACCCACCTTACAGGATTGCTGAGAATTGTCGTTGGGATAAAGCACTTTGTCTTTTTTCCTTAGCGCTGCTGGAGTGCATTAGAAGACAATACTTAATAATTGTCATTTGTCTCTCTCCAACTCCACCACCCCTCACCCCCACCCCAAACACAAGTACAGGTTCTGTGAGAGCCTTTTTCCCTGATGACTGCAAGCACACAACTGATATTCAAATACGTGCTGAATAAATGGGTCCTATGTGAAAAACATTTAGAGTTGTGTCTGTTACATGGCAAATACCCAAATATCAGTAGCTGTAATTGTAATGGTGGTGGTCGGTGGAGACACCTAGTTTACCCCTAGGTGGACCATCTGCACTGACTCCCCTGGCCAGCCCTCTCTTAACCCAGATGAATAAATACACACAGAATCAAGAATCAATTGCTCATTACTTTCCCCCCCTCACTTTTCTAAATCTCTGCATTAAATCCAAAGGAAACTAAGATATTTAGCTTAGTGCCTCGGACATGGGTTGGTCTAACCCTCAAACAGAAGCTCCTCACAGCACATTCCATGTCTTTCCACATAATAGATAAACACACTCAGTGTAGACGCTTCTGCTATAAATAACGGTGGAAACAGAGCTTGAGTTCTGTCAACCTGTAGCTTCCACTACGCTTCACACGATCTTCACAGATTGACATACTCTTAAGCAGAAGGCAGAGATGGCTGAAAGGCTTGAAAGGATGGCTGAATTTTCTCCCCGCTGATCATGTGTGATACATATGCTTAAGAATTATGTCATATCTCATCACCTTACATTCAAATGAAAAACTGAACTACTTCAAAAGCTATGCTTAGCCAAATTCGTGGGACACAAGATTTATGACAAATTTCAACATGAGTTATCCTCTCTGGTCACTTGCCTCACCCTCTGTGGGAGAGGCAAACCTGTTCACTCAGACAGAAGGACCCCACACCCAGACAGCAGAGGAGTGTCAATTGGTTTCCCATCAACCACCACAGGGAAGACCTCAAGGAAAGGGAGTCACTGACATGGCAAAATGACAAAGCAAGGCTCTCTAAGGACTCTCATGAGCATTACTGCCTTTCTCTCTTCCTGCCGGACCCTGGTCACCAGAAAGGGAAAGTGACTTAAAGATGCAAGCAAAGAAAAGGAGACCCAGTGGTCTGATTTTAATACCATGCCATGCCCCAGAGATGAACCTGAATCCACCTTATTATCTCGGCCCCTGAACAAAAGTGCAATTGCCTGTGTCAAATGGAGCATTTTAAATGTTCCTTCTTCATAAACACTGATCACTCCTTAGGATGGACTTGAACCCCTTTGGCTTTTATCCCTGCTAACTGGCCCACTCTTGGTCACAGACCAAATTGCCCACACTGCAGAATGAAGCCTCTGGTTAGCCCACATGCAGCATGTGTGATGTCTGTACTTATAAAGCAACCAAAGCAATTCATTCTGGACAACTTCATTTACTTTAGGTAGTAATAATTTTTGAGCACTGGTAGTTTATTTGTTGGTTTTATTGCTGATTCCTTAAATCTGACAGTTTTCATCATCCAAAAGAAACTATTTAAAAAGACAGCTGCTTATTTGTCCATTCGTCCCTGCTGAAGGATGAGTCTGAAGCCACTTTGAGAAGTAAAATTTATGATTTATAAATATGTACACAACTGGATATGCTCAGCTTACCCTAAATCACCTCTGGCACCTGTCTGCTCTCTCACCCAGCTGAGAGGGAACTGGAGGGCTGCTTCTAAACCCACTAGGTGGAAACACACCTGGAAGTCATGTTGCTTTCTGCAGAACACCATGACATATTTATATGTTTAAACCCATCACAGGATTCATGAACAATTTTACTAGCAGTAAAATAGGATGATGTTATATGTATGCATTATAAAACCACAGCCAAGACCACACATGTCCATAAAGAAACATGCTATTGAGCCACATGTGATAAGCTATTTCTGAGTTTTTCCATTAGTGCCATTCCTTTTTTCAGCTGCTAGTGCTCAGCGGCAGACAGATAACAGCAGTTGCCAAAGGTTTAAGAAATTTTATAGGCAAAAACCATAAAGCCATAAACAATTCATCAGCTGTTGTTTTTTTTTTAATTTTTGCTAATCAGTAAAAGATGGCCATTGCTTAATGTTAGTGGAAAGATTTGGTACAGATGAGAATCTCTGGCTGGGGCTATGGATGAAGTCTTGGATATGGCATACAAAGGCCTGGGTTCATCTCAGGATCACTCCCTCATCCATCACAACATTCCCTTCATGAGATATGAAGTCCAAGGAAGGGAACTCTGAGCTGCCAACTCAGCAAAGCGAAAGGAGAACCCCAGGTCATGAGAAGCTGGCCCCCTCTAACTCACACCCATAGCAAGGGTCCTTGGGTTACCTGAAACTTAGGACGGGAAGATGAAGAGATTATTAATTGTCCTAAAGCAACCCCTAGAGTTAGGAGATGAAGTACAAATCGTTCAGGGGTGAAGGAGAGGAGCTGCTGCCTACCAGCTGCCAAAACACACACCATTAACCTTAAAACTAATTGACTAGCCTTGGAAAAGCTAGACCTGGTTTCTGTGCCATCGGCATTCCTTATCAAGGATTCTTGGCCAGCCCCATGATCAGCAGATGAGGGGTCTTTCTACCTAGCAGCAGAGGGCAGCATGCTGTGGCAGAAGAAACTTGCCTCAGCTTGGGAAACACCTTCCAGACTCACAGGCCCTGACTATATACTAGAGTTTGTCTCCCTCACATACCCCCAACAAAGGAGCGTGAGTTGTCGCCTGGCCTGCTGTCAGCCATGCCTAGTGCCAACAGCTGCCTGCATGTTCATATAAAAAGTATAGGCGTCCCAGTTTAAGGTCCTGGATGCCTTTCATTAACTTTTACTCAAACTTCTAAAACAACTCAAGCTACTTTCTTTCACATTTGGATTCAGAACTCAAAGGTGGGTCTGAGTAATGCTAAATCATAGACACAACTGGTTTGAACCAAAAGTGCAATTTAGGACCCTCGTTTTACATCCTGGTTGGTTTGTGCATAAGTGTGTGCACACACACACAACTATAAGGAAATATACCAACCGGTTAACAGTGATTATCTCTGTTGAGATCAGAAGTGAATCTTTATTGTCTTCTTTAACCTTTTCCCAAGTTTTTATAACAGTAGTATTATTGTTATAATAATAAAAAGACAAAATACTGTGAAGTTTTTGCTCTTGAGTCTTTGTGGGGATGATGAGAATAATAATTGGGTCCTACTGGGGAGGAAAACAAACTACAAAAGACAAAACGATAAAAACCCTTTTAATTGGGAAGCATTTTAATTCCAGGCTTCCCAATATCACAGGGTCCACAGCATGTTACACAGTGACCCAGAGCGGAAGCTCGTTTTTCACCATGTGTTTATGGCATGCCTGGTGGCTCTGGGCCAGCTGGGGTGATGAGACACCACGCTGGGAGACAGAGACCCCATCCTTGAGCAGGAAACCCCCACTTGGAGAGACAGACATGGGCAACACTACCACAGCAGAGAAGGGGTACGTATGTGGGCTTTAAAAGCACATGCCCAAGGTAAGGGGGTGGTGGGAGATGGGGGTGGCCGATGGGTAGGAGTTGAAGGGCAGAGGGCTCCCTCAGTTAGGGGAAGGGGATTGACTTTATGCTCTAGGCACTGGGAAGCCACTGGCAGGTTTTGGATGTGAAAGGATGTGACCAAACTGTTTTGGAGGGTGGCCAGGAGCATAGGTTAAACATACTGAGGGCCTGGGTAAGGCAGGGCAGGGGATAGAGGAGAGGAAAGGGGAAGATTCTAGAAACATCTGGGGGTCATAAGCAATGAAGCATAGAGGGGAGGGGGAGGAAGGAGCCAGGCAACCCTGGACAAGACAGGAAGAACAAGAGGAGGAGGAACTGGACTTCCGTGTTTCGATGGCAGGAGCTGGGTAGAGGCAAAGGCAAGCTCAGCATCTGACCTCTCCCAGGTAAGCCCACGAGCACTTTTCTTTCATTGTCAAACCACACTCCAGCCCTAAACTTTGTGTGTTTACTATCCTCAAAAATGTCTCTTGCAGTGAAAATCCACCTCTCGGGAATTCTGTTAATTCTTAATTCTGTCTCATACATGTAGAACGCGGAAGCCTTAGACATCTTCACCTTCATGACATAATGGGGCGAGGACTACTCACCTCTTTCGTGTCCACCGCAGTGACAGCCTGAATTAGGAGAGGCGCGTTGGACTCCGAGTACTCCACAAAGACGAGCAGCAGCTTCAGGGCTGTCTTCACCACCAGGCGGAACTGGCAGAAAGAGCAAACCATCACATCGCTGCCAGCGAGGCCTTGTGCACCTGAGTGCATCTCCTAACCGCAGTGGGCACCCAGTGCTCCCCCAGATGAGATGCTCTCAGCAATTACACAGATTCCTTCACACATTCTTACAGTCCCTCATTAGACGCCTCAGAAGGCAGGTGTTAGTACTATCCCTATTGTGCAGATCAGGAAACTGAGGTAACAAAGTTCCCTGCACGCAGTCATGCAGTAAAATACAGAACCAGGACATGAACCCAGGATGCGTGGCTCCAGAACTCATGCCTGGCAACTCTCAAAACACGAGCATTTGCTGAATTGATTACGTCTTCGTTTTACCCCCAACTATAACATTGCGAGGGAGGCAGACGCACGGTTCTTATTTTTCTGGTGAAGAAGCAGAAACAGCAGGTTAAACAATTCGTCCAAAGTCACAACAGCCAGCTTGGGTAGAGGAAACCAGAACCAAGGCCCCCATTCTCAAAGCCAAGCAGAGAAGGCCGCCTGCAGCCATACAATCCCTACTCCTTGGGTCCAGGGCTCAGCATTTGTGAGGAGTCGCATGAAGCCCAGAGGCCTTCCCTCACACAGGCAGCAGCCCCACATACGCCCTCGGGGAGGTCACAGGTTATTCACTCACAACAAACCCCAAACCTCCCAACTGAAGCTGCCACAGATTCCACAGATTGTTTTCTGTCCCGGCCTCCGCCAAGCCCTCTGTGGCTGCTGCAGCGTTGGGATCTCCAGGTCAGCCCTCCAGCCCCTTAGGTGCTGCTGCAAGCCCTTGCCCACAGTTTTTCCCTCGACCCCACTTCCATCCAAGAGCGTCCTCCTAAAGGAACTCTCACACCAACTACCTCCTGGAAATGGGCATAAATCATGCACCTGAGAAACAGCAAGGTTGCACATTCCACCCTAAGCTGCTGGCTTGTCAGTGGCCCCATCCCCCCTATAGGCAATATGCACTTTCAAGGAAAGAGGGGGCTTATTTTCACTGTGGCTGCAGGGCCTGGAACTGCACTTGGCACAGAGGGAGCTGGAAGGTGCTTGTTGACTGAATAAATCAGTCAGTGACCAGGTCAATCAATTCATGACCTCTCACCCAGCCCTGGAGCCTCTGTCACTGGCTGTGGCAAATCAACTCCAGCTTTTTCCTGTGTTCTGCAGCCCAAGGAAAATTCTGTTTCTCTCAGATCCATCTGCCCACATCACAGTGTTAGGGGACATGGGTAGAATTTATAGGTAAGTTTGGGGACCCAAAGAAGACACTGTGTTGTGCAGTCCACAGGGAATAGCCTAAAAACACCACTCACCCCCAGTCATTCATCCACATTCATGCAACCCGTTTACCCCCTTGCTTCCCTCTCCTCTGCTGTCATACCTACCAAGCACACCATCTGTCTTTTCCTCAGTTCCACATCTCTCTCCAGCCAGTGCCCACGTGCTCAGCTCCCCTTTATGAGGAAACTTCTCCGAAGACTTGCCATAGTCCCTGGCTCCGCCTCCTAACTTCCCACAGACTCATCACCACCCCTCAGATTACTTGTCAAGGCCGCCAGTGGCCTCCATGCTGTCGAATCCACTGGTTACTTCTCTGCCTATTTTTGCTCAACTCTCAGCACCAAGCAACTGTTCTCTCCAGAAACAACTTCCTCTCCCTCTGGGCAACCTAAGTCTCCTGAGTGGCTCCTTTTTCACTGGTTCCTTTTGGGTGCTCAGTCTCTCGGCGTGGGAAGACTGCAGATTTCACTCCTCTTTACTCTCCCTCTCTCCCTTCCACACTCTCCCTAGGTGAGTTCATCTAGTGCCCTGGTTTGAAAGTCCACCTAAGACCAGATGCTAAATATTGCTCTCCAGTCCTGACCAAACTCCTGAGCAGGTTTCATATAACCTCCTGCCATTTCCACTCAGATACTAACAGATTTACTGTGGTCAAAACAGAAGTCTCAATTTTCATTCACGCTTACCCCCTTCCACCTACCACTCCCAACCTGCTCCTTCCAAAGTCTCCACCTCAGGACAAGGCTCCACCACCCTGAGCACTGGGAGGGGTTCGCCTGCACCTCCCTCACCCCATCCCCCACAGCAAATCCATCCACCAGTGCTGGAAGAGCTCCCTTCAAATTCTGTCTCAAACTTACCAGTTTACATTCTCTCTGTTCATCACCCTGGACCACCACAATAGCTTAAGTGCTTCTGGCCTTGTCCTGCTGAAGTCCATTCTCCAAAATGCAGCGAGAGTGACCACTGCAGCCTCCTGCTCTCAAGCCTCAATCACTCCCCATCATGCCAAGGGTGCTGCCTGTCCCTGCAGGCTTTCTGTCCTGGCCTCTGCCAAGCCCTCTGACCTCCTTCCTGACACCCCCATTCTGGCCCAGTGTGCTTCACATGCTAAGCTCTGTAGTTGTGTGAGTGTTTTTCACACAGCAGAGTTCATCCATGATTCAGGGTCTTCTCACTGTTATTCCTTCTGCCTGAAGCCCACCCGGAACCAGTCATCACAGGACTGACCTCATCCTTCAGGTCAGAGAAATTCTCATTATAGAAAATGCCTTCCTGACTCCTTTACCTAAAAGAGCCCCTTGGTCATTATCACATCACTCTGTTAGTTGGTTGGTTAGTTAGTTAATTATTTGAGACAGAGTTTCACTCTGTTGCCCAGGCTGGAGTGAAGTGGCATGATCTCAGCTCACTGCAGCCTCCGCCTCCCAGGTTCAAGTGATTCTCCTGCCTCAGCCTCCCAAATAGCTGGGACTACAGGCGCTTGCTACCATGCCTGGCTGATTTCTGTATTTTCAGAAGACATGGTGTTTTACCATGTTGGCCAGGCTGATCCTGAATTCCTGACCTCAGGTGATCCTCCTGCCTTCGCCTCCCAAAGTGCTGGGATTACAGGTGTGAGCCATCGTGCCCAACCACCTCATTTTTTTTTTTTTTTTTTTTTGAGACAGGGTCTCACTCTGTCACCCAGACTGGAGTACAGTGGTGCAAACATAGCTCACTGCAGCCTCAAACTCCTGGGCTGAAGTGATCCTCCCATCTCAGCCTCTCAAGTAGCTGGGACTAGAGGTGTGTGCCACTATGCCTGCCTAATTTTCTTTAAAAGTTTTTGTAGAGATGGGATCTCTCTCTGTTGCCCAGGCTGGTCTTAAACTCCTGGGATCCAGCAAACCTCCCACCATGGCCTCCCAAAGTGCTAGGATTTCAGGCATCCGCCACAACAGTAGCCCTTTTTTATCCACATCCTTTGTCATGACCTGAAATTGCTACAGACACTGGTTCACCTACTATGCCTCTGTTGCCCCTAAGGAATGTAAGCTTCATGGCAGCAGAGATGCTCTATCTGACCCACGAGAAGCTGTTCAGTCAGCATGTGTGAAGGGTAGGCCAGCCCGTCCTCCAAATCCATCCCCCTATGTTGTGTGGAGTGAGCCCACCCAGCCCCCAGCCTCCCTTTCCCACCTCATAGCAGCCCCCAGCAAAGCCAAGCCCCCCCCCCTCCCCACCCCCACCATTGAGCTGAGGGCAAGCCATGCCTGGGGCTTCCATTCTCGAGGTAACTTCCTCCCCCCCACAGGGAGCTGAGTAGAGTGCTGGGAACTCTTCAAAGAGTGTCTACCCTCATACTTAAGGCCCACAATTGCTCCTCTGCTTCTATTCTGCAGGAAGAAACTACATTCCAGTGTATTTTTCTCAACTACATGGTTGGAGGTTGAAGGGGAAGGTATGGCATAATGAGTTGTGCTTTGTACATTTAGGGCTGAAGAAATTTCTTCAAGTAAATAAAAAGACCTAGCAAGTTCAGGCTTGGCGACTTCCTCAGTGGGTGGACTATTATTATGTGGTTTAAGCCTCTAAATGCCTTCCCAGGAAAGAACCTGGCTGCTGCCCAACCCACTCCCCCCCATTAGCTGGTCTCAGCAGGGCCCCTTCACCCACCTCACAGAGGCTCCCTCTGAACATCTCTGTGGTCATGAGGCCTTGACCGATATGGTCTCAGGCACCCACCATCCCTAAGCTACTCTCCCATATGTGGCTCTCTAATTAAGAAACCACTGTTTTCTAGCAAAGCCTCATTTTTCTGTTGGTCTCAACATGCCTATTCCTGCCTTTCTCCCCTCTGCAATACAGGCTGTTTGGAGTGTTTTTGGCAATCTAATTTGATTTTTATTTTTTTAAATCCAAAGCATCTTCTGATTCATAATTTTAGGTTCCTAGGAATTTGGCTTCTATTGAGTTTAACTTTATGGGGATGTACTTTTGGAAGCTTCACTATGTAAATTAATAATAAGCATATTAGTTAAATACTTTAGGAAAGAAGAGCACTAAAACATTAATTTTATAGAAATGCATGGTGCTAACTGCAAGCATGTACTAACTCACTGTCAAAATATGTCCTGCAGGATCCTCCTCAGAATTACCTTACTAGCATTACTGCATCGACTTGAAAGTAAAAAAGTTACATTCCATCAAAAGAATTCTACAGGCAACCTCATTTATCCAGAAATCATGTACTCTGATGCCCTCAAGTATTTGGAATACAGTCAAAACCTTTGGAAGCTTGGAACAGCCACAGTGGAGGCCACACACCCATTCCTTCAAGTCCAAAGACACTGGTCACCCCACAGCTCTTAAAAATCCACCCTTGGTGCCCCTTGCGCTTATGTTAGACACATTTTATAATAACTGGAGTGGATATTAAGATTCACAGCCCACATCTGCTGAGAAGAGACAGATCAGAGAGGACTATCAGAGCAGGAGAGGCAGGCCCGGTGTGGCAGCAGGAGAGAGGGTCACAAACAAGGAGAGTGGAACAAGCTGCACAACGCCAGAGCACACGCCACGGTGTGGCCCAGACACGTCAGCAAAGCATCACCCCAGTCTGAACTGTCTGATTTTCAGCTCTGCCTGGCATGCCTTCACATGGTAATGATGGGATCCACTATGACACACAGGCTCAAGCACCTGCCCATTTGTCCAGCACCAAGAGAAATCAATCAGAATCGATTCTCATTTTTATGGAGCATCCCAGGCCAGGGAAGATACAGCAGTCACAAAGCAGTCACACAGGAGTATAGGGCAACAAGCAGGCAGTGTCAGCATCGGTGGTCTCAAGACAACCAGGCTCGCAGGGAGGGAGTAGGTTCCCTGTCTCTGGAGGCTCTGCACGGCCACTTACGAAGGCCTTTGCAGAAGGAATTCAGAGCCTGTAGATGGTGGACTGGCTGACCCAGGTAAGGTCCCTCCGAATCTAATATTCTCTGTTTCTACTTTCAACAACGTCTTGAGTGCCAGGTTGCTGAGGACGGATGCAAACAGAGAGCATTCCTAGAGGACAGAACTGGATCCAGCCAGCCTTTCCCAGCTTCCATGGAGCAAAAGAACCCTATGATGGCCTTTGGGCTCCTGTTCACACAAACAACCCCTCTTCCTTTAGGCTGGAGAAACACACTGGAGCTCTAGATCCAGCCTTTGGGTTTTCTGTTACCTACATCTTCTTTAATTACAATCTAGGAAACACTAGTATTCCATCTTCAGTTGTTTGTTGTAATAAGGACTATGTTTATGTTGTTCTAAAGCATGTAGCTAAAACACAGTATATAACAGGAATCTGAAATAATCCCTTTGTATAAGGGGGGTGCAAAAAGCAGGAACATATAGATGGCTGTGAATTGTTGCACATTTCATAATGATCTGGCACATTTTGGGGGTTACTGAGCTGAGCTTTACTTTCTGATGCAGCTGTCATTTTGCACTCTCAAAATAAAGGCTACAAGCCTTCAAAGGACCAGAGATACCTCTTGACCCAAGGAAGTAACATTTTTCAAGCCAAGCCTCAGTCCAGGGACTGAACCTCCGTATTCTATAAATAACTCAGGGCTCAATGTCAGCTTCGTGCCAGGCAGGCTGGGCTGGAGGGAAGGGCAGCAGGGTGGTGTCAACACAGAGCCTTGTTGTTTTTATTTTCCAGGTCAACCCACAGGAAGAGTGTGGAGTTGCCTGTACAGAACCTGGGTATCTAGATTTCAGATAATATGTAATCACCAAATATGTGGGAAGGTAAGAAAAAGACAGTTTCTTAATCTTTTTACACATAAAAACAAACTGGAAGTCCCTTCACATTTTACTGCTAAGAACTACACTTAGCAGGTCAAATATGCTGCTCGTTAAGCAAAAATAAAAGAATTCCAAAAAATCTTCAAATTCCTCATTTCTCTTCTAAAAGTTCAACAAACCTAAAAAGAAAACAATTTCCAAACCTCAAGACTGAAATTACAAAGGGGGTTGGAAAACCATGCTTTATTCTCTTTGTCTTATTTTCCACTAAAACATCATAAACATTTGTTACATAAATGGATGCTGGTTATTAAAACTGAGTTCAAAAGTGGTAACATAACTTGATCTATAAAGCTTTGCCACTTTGTTTACAGGCTCACCAGCACTTTAGAATATACTAGGTATTGTTATAAAGAAAAAAAGATCTCAAATGACTTAAGATACAAACTCTTTAAACATTGTATCCCAATGCCACATACTTAAGCTCAGAATTTCTGAGCAAGCAGCTCAGAGCACATCCTAAAGCCTTCATAACCGGTTATCAAACAGTTCAACAGACATCCCAAACTCCAAATTTCCCCCCCCCCCCTCCCGACCTCTAACAGGTTATCTGTACATGAGGTGGGTATTATCAGAAATAAAGTACAGACCCAAATATATTAACTAAGTGTAGAACTCTGGGTCTTGACTTTTAGGTGTCTTCAAGGGAGAGTGTGGAGACCAGGGTTGGTGTATCCACCAGAATAGGAAGTCATGTGCACCCAACCCATGTGGTCCAGCCTAAGGGCCTGATGGCAACCTGCTTATGGCACAATGCAATTTGTGGGATTTCCATTATTTGCACAATGCATTACTGCAATTTTCAGTATAGTAGCCAGGTGTAAGCCTGGGTAGCCCTTAGGATTTTACTAGTGAACAGGAAATCTTACAGAATGTAAAATATAGCAAACAACCCATAATAATTAAAATAAATAATAATAAACAGTGCTACAAATGGGCATTTTCTCTATTGAGATAAAATTCTGGGACTTAGATGGAGGTTTGTTACCCTAGAAAAGGCCTAGATGAACAAGTAAATTTTTTTCCTACCTTAACTCTGCTCATCTTTGGGAAACAGGATGCCTGAGGTCAGAAGCTCCCCGTCCTGACAAAACTGGCTCAGACTGGTGAGACCCAGGTCGCAGCTCACTTGACCTCTGAAGATTTTCTGACTTCATTATAATCTAATTCCCATGCAAAAAGACACTCCCACCAGCACCATGACAGTTGATAATCACCATGACAACAATCAGAAGAAACCATAAAAGGACAAAACGTGGCATTCCAGTTTCAGAAGTTCCCGCCTCATTTCCAGAAAAGACATGAATATTCCTTCCCTTGCTTTTAATGCCCCAACCCCTTCATTAAAGATGCCCTGTATCTGTGATTTCCTGACTCTCTTGAACTGAGGAGTTGATTTATGAACCACGCTCCCAGGTCTCAATTCCATGGCATCGAATAAAGCCTGCACTGTTTGGTGCTCACTTGTGGTTTTGTGTATTGGTTTCACAGCACCTATCAGGCAAAGGCCCCCTTTTGGGGGACTGGCTTTGTAATAGCTTCTTTAAAGAACCATGAATAAAAGTGGAAAAGAATCAGAAAACATCCACTTTGCTAACTTTCCCTTCAGACATTCAAGGTAATTATGAATAACTCACAAAATGTAACATGTACATCTTTGTTTACTAATGAATACCAAAATCCCTGTACTAAAATACTGCCCGAAGAAGCACCTTGATAGTGTATGCAGAATGAAATTATTCATTGAGGGAGATCAACAAGGTTGGGTACTTTCCCAGTTAGCGGCATTCCCATTATCAAATGCAAAACTTCACATTCTAAGGAGGCTATGTAACTTGTCGCAAAGTTCATTTCTGGAAGAAGTCAAAGAAAAACCCAAGTCAATCTGATTCCTTCCACTATACTATGGAGATTCCCATCTTTCACTCTGGTGCAAAACTTAAGCCTTGGGAAAATGTGACAAATATTTATTGTCTTCTGAGTAACAATAAAGGTTAAAGAACTCTCTGATGTAAATAACCAGCCCTGGAAACATGACAACGAATAACAGTGAAACCCCAGGTTTGGCAAATGTGCTGTTAGAAGAGTGTGGCAGGCAGCTCACATCTCTTTGGAGTAGGAGGAGAAGGGCTGGCAGGCGGGGGCTGGAGTAGACAGTGGCAGAACCCTGCGGGCTTCCAGAAGCCTGTGCTGCTTCCGATTCTCTTGCCCATCCAACTCTCCTAGAAAAAGGTAGAACATCTCTCTTGGAGGAACAGCATGCTGCCTACTTTGGGGTTTTTGCATTTCCCCAAATGTCCTTCCAGATTACGGCCACCCACTTCTACTCTTCCTCCAGCTGCTAAAACTCAGCTGGCTGACCTGGGCTACGGGGGCAGAAGAGTCAAAGCTGTACCCTTAGTTTCTTCTTCTTGCATTCACAAGGATAATATCTCTGTAAGTTAAAATTCTGGTTTCTCAGCAAGCCTCTTAAGAATTGAGGAACCACAATCAGTTCCCTGAAGACAATCATCTCAGAGTGAATGGAAGAAACTGCTGCTTAGCCCTGTGGCTGGAAACCCGTCTGGACAGTGGGGCCTCCTCAGCCTGCTGCCTTCTTTGAGGCCTGGCCTGAATCACTTCTCTCTCACTCTGAGGACTTCCTAAAACAATAACTAGTAAAACTTGCTTTTTCTCTTTTTCTCCTACTGAGATTATTCTCACATGGGGTCCTCTAACATATCAAATCAGTGAGAATGAGCATTCTGGGTATGCATAGCCAAGTGGCCGGCAGAAGAGTAACAGCCCTAAAGAAGCAGCTGGCATTTTACACCCGCAATGTCTCCAGCACAAATATTACATGACTATGCCATTAAAACCCATGGAATTTTAGAAATCTCATCCAATAAATGTTGATAAACATGCAAAAAATTCAAACACAACCTCATTCACTAAGTATATTTTCATGCCATTAGAAACAAAGCTCTTCAAATACAGCATAGTATTGGAAACAATTCGATTAAAAGATGAGAAAAGTCAAATGAATAATAGTACATTCATATGACTGTGTATTATGTAGGCATTAAATATTGTGATTTTAAAATATTGTAGAAATACAGGAAATGCTTATAATGTACTTAGAATTAACTCTGTAAGAAAAATTCAAAGAAAAACTGGAAGAAAAAGTACCCCAAAAATGATGATCTTTATGTGGTAGTGTTTCTAGAAAATTCAGTACATGTTTTAAAAAGTTATTTTTTAACATCAATATTTCCTTGTTATACCAGTAAACCTTAACTATTTTCATTTTTTGAGATGGGGTCTCTCTGTGTTATTTAAGCTGATCATGAACTGGGATCAAGGGAGCCTCCTGTCTTAGCTTCCCCATAGCTGGGACTACAGACCAACCACACCCAGCTGCCATATTTTTCTAAATCTGTTATCATTAACTGAATTATGAAAAAATTAGTCTTAATGAAATTTCCATTAATGAAATATATTTCAAGTCAATTAATGTGGGAATCATAAACACAACATCCAATATCAAGGATGGACTTAAGACAATAGCACAATTCAAGGAATTAACTAATGTTCTAGTAACTCCCTTTGCCTGGACCATATAAAATTTGCTGGCTGAGTACATCTCATGCTATTGCAGTATATTTACAGTGTTTTTTATAATATTAACAATTGAATTTCTGGTTTCCTGCTGGAAAGATGTCAAGTGTCACTCCCAACCTAATGATAAGAGAGAAAATCATTCACACCGTAACTTTTCTTGAGCCTATCATACAGCTGGGGTTGCAGGAAAACCAAGTAGCCTGCAATCTAGGGAGGGAGAGGGTACTATCCACCCAGAAAAGGTGGAGAGGCCAGCAATGGCCTATCTGAGGCAGGGGAGGGGGAGGAAGATGAAACCATTTATACAAAGTGGTAGGAAAAATTCAGGCCCACGGGGCACGGTGGCTCATGCCTGTGTTCCCAGCACTTTGGGAGGCCAAGGCAAAAGAATCACTGAGTACAGGAATTTGAGACCAGACTAGGCAACATGGTGAAACCTCATCTCTATCCAAAACACAGAAAATTAGCTGGGTGTGGTGGTGTGTGCCCTGTGGTCCCAGCTACCCAGGAGGCTGAGGTGGGAGGACTGCTTGAGCCTGGGCTGTTGAGGCTGCAGTGAGCCGAGACTGTGCTACTATATTTCAGTCTGAGTGACAGAGCGAGACCCTGTCTCAAAATAATAATAATAATAATTAAAACAATACATCAGATAATAGTTTTAACAAATTGTCACATGTCAACTGTGGGCTACCATGAAGCATAAACCCCTTGGAACTGCAGACACAAAGGGATTTGGCATCCACCAGGAGGCTGCTCTCCATGGCACTCACAAACAAGCTGGGCGCAGGGTTGGGACCTAAGAAACTCTCCCCCACAGCGCAGGGCTCGCGGTGCACAGCCGCACAGCAGGCAGAACTGCAACAGCCCTGAAGGATGGGGGAGCAGCCAGCACTGTGTAAAGGCGGGAAACCCCAGCCAGAGCCTTCTCTCCCTTGAGACAAAAGCCTTAAGCCATAGGGAAGGTCAATAAGGTAGTAGAGGAGAAGAGAAAAGAATAAAAGCCCGTACTCCTAGGGCAGGGGTGGGAAACCATCCTGGGCCTCTCCTGTTGCTCAGTGTTTTACACCTTCTTCTCTATTATCACCCGCATTTTACAGATGAAAAAAGCAACCCATACCAAGGATGGCGCAGGCGTGTGTGGCCCCAAAGCTCTGGCACTGACTGTCAGATGCAGCATATCTAGATTCCAGGAAGGCCTTGTAAACCCAATGAAGAAACACAGCTGGATGGTCAGAGTTCAGCTGCTTCCCACTAATTGCACAATGGCCCTAAAATGCCCTGACTGATCAGTGTCAACCTGCAGGCTGCACTGGTTTATGCATTCCTTGTCTCTGTCCCACTGGACATTTTCGTCAATGGCATGGAAGATCTGCTTATTCATTTTTTTGTTAAATAAAATTAACACTAAAAGCTAATAAAGAGCCAAAATAGAATTATTAATTATCCTGAGGCAGGAACTCTGGCCTACAATCAATGGGGGAAAAATGCAAGGCCCTGAATGTAGATGTGAATCAGTCAATCACACACACACAGAATGGAAGAAACTGGCAGATAAAATGTGTAATGAAAACCTGGAAGGCTTCATGGATTACCAGTTCAAATTGGGGCAACACCCAGGGCTGCTGCTAAAAGTTGTAACAAAGCAGAGGTGGGATTTGTGGAAGAAATCATATCCCAGCTACCACATTACTATTCTTTGTACTACATGAACAGAAGAGTTGGTAACCAGTATGATGAGGAGTTGAAAATTATGTCTCCAAGGACTATCTGTAGTACCCAACAAGTTTAGCTTGGACAGGTAACTGCCTTTAAATACTCAATGAGCTTCCACAGCAAGTCAGAGGGTCTTGCTCAAGAAAGCAATGCACAGGATTTGGTAATGACAGGTAATGCTTGTCCCAAAAAGGAAGTCTTTCCACCAATTCCAGCACGCAACAGTGTCCCTGGGCAACCTAAGAAATGATTTGGTGCTCCCTCTGCCTCTAGAAGTATCAGGAATGGGACTGATGTCAGAAACACCTTTAACATGACATTGCCATTTCTTCGAGGCTAGGATTCTATTATTTACACTATGTAACTTACAAAGCTTTTCAGCTTTCACCCACACGTTTGGGTCATCTGAGCAGATCACACAACAGTGTCATGCCAGTGGCTCCAAGACCAGAGAGCTCACCAAATCGCCTCTCCTCATCCCATCAGCCAGCATCTCCTGGGGCACACGGAGCACCAGGCTCCATGGCACGTAGCTCTCCTTGGAAATATTTCCTTCATCTACAAACCAGTGTGCCCAAAGTTTCCTTGCCAACAAGCCCAAATTTCTAACTCTTCTACTGCCAGAGGCACTACTATATTTCCAGCTGCAGAGTCAAACTGTGACCCCCACCTTTGATTCCTTTTATTTTTTATATCCAGAAACCTCCTCCTAGAAGGCTAGTCCTCAAAATGTCTCCATTTTTTCATTATTCTGTTTCCACTGCTACTTTCACCTCACAGCTGTGATACTGAACTAACCCTTCTCACCCAGCTTCCCCATTCCTGTCAATTTCCCCTGCTCCAGCACTCCATTCTACATACCACATTACTTCTCTTTATTTTGCAGTCCTGAAGAAACTTTGAGCAATGTCCCAGTGTTGGGGGTGGAGTGGCAGGTCAGTGGGAACACAGATTCTCTAATGTGTATTAGTGTGAGTATAAGTGAGAGTGTGTGTGTATGTGTGTCAGTCTGTACGTGCACGCAAGGAGGGCCATGGCCAAGGCTCCTCCAGCTAGGGCTACGTAGGAGTAGAGAGGTCTGCTCACCCTCACACAAGTAGAAAGGAAGTCTGGAGACCTGGGATCAGCAATATGGGGCACAGCTGGAAGGATGAGCGTCAGTGGAGCTGACGGAAACGTAGAGAGAGCAGAGCAAGCTAACCCGGAGAGCAATGTGGACAGGGAAGCTTCCATGCCAGGCCAGTGCCCCAAGGCACCCCTCAGAGGCAGCAAGGAGGGGAGAGTTTGCCAGTCTCAGGGCCATGAGGCCTTCCCCATGGGCCAAAAGAGGATCCTTAAAGAGACAAACTTTCTGTGCTAGGGCCATACTGTATAGACAGAATCATTCTACCCCAGTTAATTAGAATTCCAGATGTATGAAGAGAAAAAAAATCCACACCCTGTGATAAGTCATGGGCCTGGCATCTGCCTCTTACCTCTCACTGGGGAGTTTAAAGATGGGCTCTTCTAAATAGAAAGAAACACTTTATTGAAAACACTTTTTCTTTCTTTTAAAAAGTCACTATTTGGCTATGAATGCATCATTTCTCCCCTGGCTATGAGTCTCAAATATCTGCAAACATGCATTGCATAACGAGCCTCTGGCAGGCTGCAAAATCACATCTTGTTGCCTTTCATGGAAGAAAAATGAAGAATTATGAAAACACAGTGACAAGATTTTTCTACTCCAGTATCTCCTTTATCAACTCTGTGTCTGTATAAGGCAAAGGCAACTGGATGTCAAGGTAAACTTTTCAGGTCAAGATAAATCTGACTCTGTCAAAAGAAAATGCTAGGGCCCGCGGCTTTCCTAATTTCTTAATTTGAATTGGGAAAACCTATTGCAGCTGTATTGACCAAACTGTATGTTTAAGGAGGAGATGGAGGCTTCATTCTCAAAACCTAAGGGTCTTGGGTTGATGTATCTGTTGTTCTTTTAAATCTTTCATTATTCAGATAGGGGTGAGGGAAGAGTGTCAGCAGACACTGTATTGGTTTTGTAAATAAGAGGTGATCTCATTAGAACTTTGTAGACTGGAAATAAACTTGGCAGCCAGTGCCTTTGTTAACTTTCAGTGACTAGCCTGGAACTGAGCACACCCTTCAGGGTGGCAGGAGACCTTCATCTGACATCACAGTTGGTGGGACCGCTGCGGAGTCGCTGTTCCTGGAATTCTCCTTTCCAACAACACAGGGAGCTCCAAGGCACAGGCTGACTCTCGGCTTCACTCTCATCTCCTCATTGTGACCAGCACAGCGCAAAACACAGGTGCCAAGGACTATGCTAGACCTTACTTTGGAAAAATAAAAGATGGAGATAGAAATCCAAACAGATCCAATGTTGGTGGCCCAAATGCCTGAGGAGGCGGCAAGTGTGCCACCTCAGACAGAGGCCCTGAGGAGGCAGCCCAGAGTCCTGAACCACCACTGAGGAAGCACCCACTGAGTGCGCTGTGGAGGAGGGGGAGGCTGGGAAAGCACAATTCCTACAAATGCATTTTTGAAGCATTTTAATTTTATAATTTCCCCATGTTATTTAGAAATGCAATAAAGATTTTCCTGTGTGTTCGTCCCTTCTCTGTTGTTTATTTTCCTTACGGAATGATTCCAAAGTAAAGTCAACACGATGCTGTTGCAACACCAGAGACTCTGAGCCATAGCGTGCGTTTCTGTTATTTCTGGTTTTTTCTCTGCTCCTCGTTTTCTTTTCCTTCTCCGTGGTCTCTTCCCCTCCCTCTTTTCCATCTCTCCCTCTTCTTTTCTTTGTGCCTTTTCTCTCTAGTCTATGTGTGCTGCTATAAAAAAAATATCTGAGACTGGGTAATCTGTGAAGAACAGAAATGTATTTCTCACAGTTCTGCAGGCTGGGAAGTCACAAATCAAGGCACTGGCTGGGAGTGCCCAGTCTCTCTGTATCCAAGAGGTGCCTGTTGCTGCATCTTCTGGAGGGAACGAAGGCTGTGCCCTCACATGGCATTTGAGTCGAAAGAGAGCAGACCTACTCCTTCCACAAATCCTTTTTATAAGGACATTAATCCATTCATGAGGGCAGAGCCTTCATGACCTAAACCCCTCTCGACACTGTTGCATTAGGGATTAGGTTTACAACACATTTAGGGAGGCGCATTCAGACCACAGAATTCTCTGTCATCTCTCCCTGCTCACAGCGATTCCTCCCCACACCCATCCCACCTTCCCTAACCTTGCCCTCACTCTATTCTCTGTCTGATGATGACCTAACAGACTGTCAGTTTTTCTATTGTAAGCATGTTAGGTTTTATTTCCTTTTAGAAATAGGGCAAGTTGTTGGTGTTTTGTCACAGCCATCATAAAACCATAAAGGTACCTTAATTCAGCTGTGACGTGTACAAAAAAGTCAATCTTTCTTGCAAAATCTCTTCCCATCTTCCTAGCTTTTAGGTCCTTGAGACCATTTAGAGCGCCTGGGGAGGGAGCAGCTTCCAAATGAACATGAAAGTAAGGGAGGGTTCCCAGCACAAGCAAGGAAAAAGGAGAAAAAACTGAAACAGGATATGAAATATAAATCTTCCCTCAGCGTGGCTGAAGCAACCTAGATAGCCCAGCATTCCACTCAGCGTCCAAGGTCACCTACATCAGTTTCAAAATAGAGTCACTTCCATTTTCCATGGAAAACAAAGTCAAAACAATTTTTTTAAAAACATTTTCAATCTTCTGAGGGAAACCATAGCTGTTTCAAATATGAAATGAGGAAAATTTCTCTCATCAATAAGTACTAGAAAAAGGAAGACTGAGGGGACGACGTGAGGGTCACCCACAAATGTGGGACCCCATGGGGATTTGCATGCCAGTGCCAGCCACAGAGAAAAGGCCCTTCCAACCACACAAGGACACAATCACCAGGACTCTGAGAAGCCTGAGAAGGAGACACAGCCTAAAACTAGAACCAGGCTCATCCCCCAAATCAAACCAGGGCTGAGTGCTCCCGAAGGACAGCAGAGTCCTTGGAAGGCAGGTGACTCCAGTGGCAGGACCAGGGGGATGGGCTCCCCAGCAGAGCACAGCACTGTGGGAAGCTCCCTAGCAGAGCACAGCAGCCTGGAAAGGCTCGCTCTAGTAGGGGTGGGCAGTCAATAGAGGGATGGAGGCAGTCTGGGCAGACCACATGTAATATGGTTTGGTTCTATGTCCTCACTCAAATCTCACCTTGAATTGTAACAATTCCCACATCTCGTGGGAGGGACTCAGTGGGAGGCACCCAGTGGGAGGTAAGTGAATCATGAGAGTGGGTTTTTCCCATGCTGTTCTCGTGATAGTGAGTAAGTCTCATGAGAGCTGATGGTTTTATAAAGGGCAGTTCCTCTGCACACACTCTCTTGCCAGCCACCATGAAAGATGTGCCTTTGCTCCTCCTCCACCTTCTGCCATGATTGTGAGCCTCCCCCACCGCCCCGGCCATGTCGAACTGTGAGTCCATTAAACCTCTTTACTTTATAAATTACCCAGTCTTCAATATGTCTTTATTAGCAGGGTGAGAACAGATTAATCCAACATGCCCTTCAGGGACTCCTGCAAAGCTATGCTAATTCTGTGACCTGTTTAAGTCAGGTTCAATTTCTGTATCCAGTCCCTCAAGATCCCCAACTCCACCTGACCATGTTGCCACTCAGACACTCAGATCTCCACAACACGCCACCTGCACCACACTCCAATCTTGGTGCATCTGCACCTGCTCAGGACAGGGTCACTTTTACTTCTTCTCCCAAATCCCCCTGCAGCCACGTCCCTAACACATGCTCCTCCACAACCCAGCAGAACCCAGAGAAGACTATGCCAGAGGCTTGCCCAGCTTTTGGCACACCTCAAGTAATTGAGTAGATCTGCTTCCTTGGCAGGACGTCCAGAGACCTCAGGGACCTTGCAGCCAGGGTGTGGCTGGTGGTGATGTGCCAGGATGCACGGGGAAATCAGCTAGGCTTTCATAATCAAGCACTGTTTCCTCAACTACCAAATGGGAATTATATTATTTACCTGATAGTGGCCTCATGAGGATTAAATGAGATCATGCTTATAAAACACCTAGTATGGGCCAGATGTGGTGGTTCACACCTGTAACCCCAACACTTTGAAAGGCTAAGGCGGCCAACATGGTGAAACTGTGTCTCCACTAAAAACACAAAAATTAGCCCAGGGTGGTGGGTTATGACTTTATTCCCACCTACTTGGGAGACTGAGGCATGGCAACTGCTTGAACCCAGGAGGTGGAGGTTGCAGTGAGCCAAAATCATGCTACTGCACTCCAGCCTGGGCAATAGAGTAGGACTCAGTCTCAATAAATAAATAAATAAAATAAAATAAAATACCTACTACGGTGCCTGGCAAATCTGTAACAAACATTGATGACTTTTATAATTGATGTTAGAGCTGAAATGTAATCTCAGATTCTTTTACTCATATAGGAATATGCATATACATATGTACAATGCATAAACATATACGTACACACATGAACACAAAATACAGGTGGTACACAGATCTTACATCTATGGTATAACTTTTTTTTTTGAGACAAAGTCTTGCTCTGTCACCCAGGCTGGAGTGCAGTGGCATGATCTTGGTTCACTGCAGCTTCCACCTCCTGGTTCAAGCAATTCTCTTGTCTTAGCCTCCTGAGTAGCTGGGACTACAGGTGTGTGCCACCACAGCCGGCTAACTTCTTGTATTTTTAGTAGAGATGGAGTTTCACTGCGTTAGCCAGAATGGTCTTGATCTCCTGACCTCGTGATCCACCTGCCTCAGCTTCCCAAAGTGCTGGGATTACAGGTGTGAGCCACCGCGCCCAGCCCTACGGTGCAACGTTTAATTATGAAAAACCAAAAGGTTCCAAAGGCACTTGATTAAAGCTTAGAGAAAATAGAAATGCATTAAAATTTCATGATCCATTTGCAATTTAAGTGTGTCTTAAAATCTATAAAGCAGTAGTCCTCATTTATACTGTAATGGCTTGGAAAAAAGCTGAACAAATTTCTTTCTGCAAAACTGACTCAAAGAAAAACAAAAGGCAAGTGATAGGACAACTGAACAAAACACATAACTTCCCCTTACCTTTGACCCAATGAGAGTATACAGCCACTGAATGGTTTCATTGTGGTTTATTACTCCATTCATTCCATCCACATACAACATGATCTGGCCCAAAGCTATAGAAAACAAGAGAAAAAGGAGACATTACAGATTTATACAGAAATATAATCTTCAGTGATCATAATGGCAACCAAGATTTTCATATTTTAAGTACACAGTGTCTTAAGAATCAAAGCTGAGGAGAATCCCTGAGCTCTGAAATTAGCTAAATCTCCTTTCAGAGAGAAAGTGTCAAACAAGGGCTATAGAAGAAACAAGGGCTATTCTAGGCTCCTGGAAGATGCAATTAAGACACCGATCTAGTGACTGTTGTTTCTGTGTGCCTTGATGTATAAATGCATGTTTTTTTGTTTCTATATCTGTGTGTAGTCCTAGACAGGACAAAGATATTCATGAGATGGTGTCTAGGTTGTGGCCTCCCACTGGGGCCACAAGGACAAATGAAGTTTCCAAAAGCAACCTGTCCAGGGTCCCAGTCTGTGGTCAGCAAGTCTCAGATTTGTGGGATCATCCTGAGCTAATCCAGTTTTATTCCAACAGGTCAGCAATGTGTAGTTAAGTATTATGTGTAATTCCCTTTCAAGATTTTCAAGTAAAAAATTTCAGGTATGATGAAAATACATGATATCACATATTCATCATAACATCAAATCCTAAATTCTTAGTTTAGGAAGATATGGTCACCCATACTATCATTATTCTCCAAAAGAAAATACTAGCTATTGTTTTTGTAAACATAAATTTAGTTCTTCAGCTCCATTAGTATCAAAATAATCTGGATGACAGGTAATGAACAAACAGAAGTTATATGCCCTAAAGGAAGCATACTTCACCCGCAACTAATTGTCAGGGCATTCATATTTTTTTAAACAACGTGTTTTATGCTGGTAATAGTAGGACATCTCCTCTTAGAAAGTTAGAAAAACACAGAAGAATAAAGTGAAAATAATTCATATTCCCATAATGATAACCATTCTTAAAATATTGATGCATTTTCTTACATTGTTTTTTTATGCATTACACACACAAAGTTTATATGTAAACTGCAGGAAACATTCTACATGAAATATGTTGATTAAAAAGAGTGAAACACAAAACAGTATACACAAATTCTAAGTACACAAATATATATGCAATATTAGAAAACTCATCCTATCCAACAGAAGAGCAAGTAAGAAAACTGCATTGGTGGCCAGGCATGGGGGCTCACGCCTGTAATCCCAACACTTTGGCAGGCCGAGGTGGGGCATATCATATGAGGTCAGGAGTTCGAGACCAGCCTGACCAACATGGCGAAACCCCATCTCTACTAAAAATGCAAAAATTAGCCATGCGTGGTGGCAGGTGTCTGTAATCCCAGCTACTTGGGAGGCTGAGGCAGGAGAATTGCTTAAATTCAGGAGACAGTGGTTGCAGTGAGCCGAGATTGGCACCACTGCACTCCAGCCTGGGTGACAGAGTGAGACTCCGTCTCAAAAAAAAAAAAGATAACTACATTATTCTGAAAAAAACTATGCTCCTAAATATGTAAGAACTCAAAAATTTTAAAGATTATTTGGACATACCTTGACTCAATAAGCCGTATATTTTGAGAAGTAACAGACTGATATTCTACTTAACGGTAAAACACTAGAGATATTCCTACTAATCAGGAATAATTTCTAAATGATGCTCATTAAACTCATGTATTATTTAACACTGCTATAGAATCTCAGGCAAATTTAATAACGTATAAAAAATAAGATATGGAATGGTTGGAAATAAATACATATAATAATTTGCAAGTAACATTATAGATACAATTTAAAAATTCACAGAATTTACTGAAAAGAGATTACAATTATAATCACATTTCTCATCCTAAGGAGAAATCTGTATGTAGCATTTGAATGTAGCATACAAAAAGTTTGACGTAAAAATATATTAGATAAGTGGATCTATGACAATAAATGTTAAAGAATAGAATTATCACTTTTTTAAATAGTTAATACAAACTAGTAAGAAAATATTAAATGCCAATAGAAAAAAAGGCGAAACCATTTTATGTGAGACAACAAATGTGTTTATAATAGCATGCAAAACTGTTCACTCTCACTATAATAAAACAAATGCAAATTAAGACAATAATAAGGTAGTGTTTTCACTGAAATTGGCAGAGGTATTTTTTAAATGAATGATTATGTATCAAACACTAGAGAGGTTAAATAACTTCATGCATCGCTGGTGGTAGGGCAAACTGGTAGAAACCTGCAATAAGGCTATCTAGGGCTCTAACTATTTGTAAAGTTGCCATGTATTTAGCACTCACAGTGTGCCAAGTTCTCAAGAGGACCTTTATAGGTATTATTGACAGAAGAGCCATCTGCAGTGGGTATTTTTACCCCCACTGGACAGAGAATAAAACTGAGGCACTGAGAAGTGAGGGGATGTGTCCAAAATTTCCATCACCACCAAAGTAGCAGAGCCCACTTCCAGCCTTGGTGGGCAAGCACCCATGTGTTTTTACTAAGAGCCTGAAAGTCTTCTTAAAGCCCTTCTCCAGTCATCACGATTGGGAAACCTATACTAAGGAAATAGCTCTAAGTTTAAACAAACAAAATGTTCTCACTCATAGTCGGGTATTGAACAATGAGAATACATGGACACAGGGAGGGGAGCATCACACACTGGGGTCTGTCGGGGGGATCTAGGGGAGGGACAGTGAGGGGTGGGGAGTTGGGGAGGAATAGCATGGGGAGAAATGTCAGATATAAGTGATGGGGAGGAAGGCAGCAAATCACATTGCCATGTATGTATCTATGCAACAATCTTGCATGTTCTTCACATGTACCCCAAAACCTAAAATGCAATAAAATATATATTTAAAAAATAAATAAAAAAGGAAGCAAAGCTGTTCACTGAAACATTATTTAAAATATCAAAATAACAACTAAAACACAAATACCTATCATAGTTCTAGAACTCAGCATACATAGTCATTTGCCAAAGCTATGTCCTAACCTGTAAAATGTTTCCCATAAAACAAGGAAAAAGCAAGTATAAACATCACATAATTAAATAAAACACTCAAATCTTCTTTTAGTTGAGATAAGGTCTAACTCTGTCACCCAGGCTGGAGCAGTGGTGGCTCACTGCAGCCCTAACCTCCCATGCTCAAATGATCCTCCCACCTCAGGCTCCTGAGTAGCTGGGACCACAGACACATGCCACCACACCCAGATAATGTTTTTTTTTTTTTTTTTTAGAGAGAGACAAGGTTTCCTTATGTTACCCAGGCTGGTTTCGAACTCCTGGGCTCAAGTGATCCACCAGGCTTAGAATCCCAGAATGCTGAGATTATAGGCATAAGTCACTGTGCCCAGTCTTAACGCTCAAATCTTCATACCAAGAAGAAAAGGAAATCCATAAAACATTAACCATTATGATTGAGCATATGTTCTTTGGATGTATTTTTCCTTTTTCCAAGCTTTCTAATATGAGCATTGATATTAGAATATGTAATATGTAAAATATGTAAAAAAGTAAAATATGTAAAAAAAAAAAAAGATTGAATAATGTAAGGTGTTAGTTACATGCTTTTGTTTTTAGAATTTTTTACTAGGGTACCCCTTCTTAGCTCCCCCGCCACCACCCTTCTGCAGGAAGATGCAGCCCCCACTTCATGGAAGAGCTCCATTCTGAGTCCCACTGTTGAAGAAACCAATCCTGAGGTACATTTTAGCACCTTCCTCTAAATAAGCCTAACCACACAGGGAGAGAGAAGGTAGACTCTTCAGCCTTCTGGAATGTATATCCACAGGGAAGACGCTCTCCTCGAGGCTGAGAAGCCAGGACTGAAGGCCTCTACCCTAAGAGCTCAGGGCTTCTGGTACTGCCCAGTGCCCAGGAAGCCAGGACATTATTACAATGGGAGAAGGCAAACTAAGATTTAAAAGCTGACTCGATCTGTTCCCCCGAAACCCTCTACTAACTGATCACATTGGAAAAGGTGCGTCACTAGAAAGTTCATGTCTAAGGGAATTTAAGTGCCCGATTACACTAATTTTTCATATTTTGGTAACCAAACACCGATCACACTAATTTTTCATATTTTGGTAATCAAATCTTCCCCACTACATCTTTTTTGTACCCTACCCGCTAATACTAAAGCAATCCTGCCTGTAAACCACTCCAGACACAAGATGGCGCTAAATAGATTCATGTGGGTTAATATTGCACTATGAGCAGCAAAAACCCAGCAACCTTAAACATGGGCCTGAAAATAAAATCCACACAGAAGAAAACAGGTGCCCTGAAAACACATGTCTGGGTCACAGGAACCATGAAAATACATGATTTGTGTTTTCAAGAAGGATTAGACTAACAGAACACAGTGGTAGATGTCACCACACAGGTCTAGGAAGAGAGCATTTCCTGTTCTGTCACTCAAGGAACTTACTACACTGGAGGTATATTTATTCATCTTTCTGTACTTCAGTTTCTTCATGTCAAAAACGACACAGCAATACCATAGTCTTTATTTTGCAGGGGTATGGTGAGGAATGAGTTACAACAGTGCCTCCACTGAACAGAAGCACATACTGAACAAATCTCAAAGACAAAAAACAGGGAGCAAGCCCTCCAGGCTACCTTACCCAGCTGTGGGTCATGAGATGTGGTGGAAGAAGAACTTGCCTAACTAGAAGTCACAAAGATTTTCTCTTATGCGTTCTTCTAAAAATGTCTAGTTTTTCTCTTTATATGTAGCTGTTTGATCCAATTTGAGATAATTTTTATACAAAGAGGCTTAGATTCAGGTTCTTTTTTTTTTTTTCATATGTCCAACTGCTATAACACCATTTTTTAAAGAGACTATCCTCTGTTTCAATGCCTTGGCAAATTTGCCAAAATTCAACTGGTTGTGTCTGTATGGGTCTGTTTCTGTTCCATTGGTCTATCCCTTTGCCAACACCACGAAATCTGCATCATCATAGCTTTACAGTAAATGTTAAAATCAGCCAGTGTGATTCTTCCTATTAATTCTTCTTTTTCAAAATTATTTCAGCCATTCTTGTTATCTTTTAATAGAAATTCCGGAAGCAGCTTGTCTAAATCAACAAAAAAACTTTCTAGAAATAATGTTAATCTATAAATTCTAGGAGAACTGACATCTTTACTGTGCTGAATCTTCTAATCTATAAACCTGTTATTGTCTATTCATTTATTATACACCTTCACAGATTACTTTTATCTGTGTTCTATAGTTTTCAACTATAGATACAATATATGTTTGTTTGGGGATGTATATTTTTGCCAGATTTGTAAGTAGTTCACAGTCTTTAGAGTTACTATAAATGGTGTTTTAAAAACTTTCCATTCCCAATTGTTTATTATTAGTATATAGAAACAAAATTGATTTTTGTATATTGGCCTTATATCGTATAACTTGATTAAATTTATCAATTCTAAGAGTCTTTGATTTCTTGTTTTGTTTTTGTAGATTTCCTGGAATTTTGTACAAAGATAATAACGCTGTCTGTGAACAAGAACAATTTTATTTTATCTTTCTCAATCTATATCCCCCTTTCCCATCCCTATAGCACTGGTGAAGACTTTCAGTATAATATTCAGTGGGAGTGGTGAGAGTCAACACCCTTGCCTTGTCTCTAATATTAGAGAGAAAGCATTAATGATCATTTGCCATTAATTATAATGTTAGACATAATTTTTGTAAATTGCCTTTTATCAAGATGAGGAAGTTTCTCCAATTTCTAGTCTGCTAAGAGATTTTTTAAAATCATGAATGGATGAATTTTGTCAAATGCTTCTTCTACATCACTGATATGACTGTGTTTTTTCTTCTTCAGATTGTTAACGCAGGTTACACTAACTGAATTTCAAATACTAAATGAGCCATGCATCCTTTTTGACCATGGTATATTATTCTTTTTATATGTTGCTGGATTTGATTTGCTAATATTTGTTGAGGATTTTTTGCATCTTAGTTCACAATGAATATTGTTCTGTGTATTTTGTGTCTGGTTGTTACACCATGGTAATACCAACCTCATTAAATGGATTGGGAAGTGATCCCTCCTCTTCTGTTTTCTGGAAGAGATTTGTAAAATCGGTTTGGTCATTAAATGTTTGGTGGAATTCACCAGGAAACAATTTGAGCTTGGAGATATTTTGTTCAGAAGATTAACTGCAAATTACATTTCTTGAATAGCTACAGTAATGGGGCTGGTGAGGTTATCATTACATCTTGGGTGGTTTTGAATTGATCCATTTCATCTAACGTATCAATTTTATGTGCTGAGAGCTGTTCACAGTATTCTAATTCATTTAAGTGAAGTCCTATCCCCTTTCATTCCTAATGTTAGCAATGCATGTCTTCTCTCTTTTTCAGTTGTCATTCTTGTTGGTCAACTTTATTTTTCTTTTCAAAGAACCAGCTTTTTATTTCATCGATTTTCTCTATTGTTTCTCTGCTTTCAACTTCATCAATTTCTACTTTCATTATTTTCTTCCTTCTATTTATTTTTTACTTTACTTTTCTTACTCTAGTTTCTTACAGTAGGTGCTTATATTATTATTATTTCTCTCTTTTCTAATATATGTAGGTAATGCTAGAAATGTCCCCCATGTATTGCTTCAACCACATCCCATGAATTTGATATGCTGTATTTTCATTTTCATTTAGTATAAAATGCTTTCTAATTTCCACTGAGAATTCCTCTTCAACACATGGATTATTTAGAAGGGTGTTAATTTCCAAGAGTTTGGACATATTTATGTTATCCTTCTGTTACTGATTTACAGTTTAATTGTATTATAGTCAGAAATTACATTATTTCATTTCTTTTAAATTGGTTATGGTTTGTCTTATGACCCACGATATGATCTTTATTGGTGAATGTTTTATGCATATTTGAAAGTAATATGTATTCTCTGTAGCTGGGTAGAGTTTTCTAAAGATGTCAATTAGAAATAGTTGGTTGATGGTGCCATTCAGTTCCTTCATAGTCTTGCCGATTTTCAGTCTGTCAATTCCATTGATTACCAAGAGAAGTACTGAAGTCTCCAACTACAACAGAGTTTTTTCTATTTCTTATTTTAGTCCTGTTTTTGCTTCATGTATTTTGAAGCTCTAGTTTTCTGGGTGATCTTATCCTTTTGTCATTATAATGTCTGCTTTACCTCTAATTATCTTCTTTGCTCTGAAGCCTACTTCTCTTCTTCTAATAACTAATAGGGCCACTTCACCTTCTTTGGAGTAATGTTTACATGGTTTTTTTTTTCCTGCATCCTTTTGCTTTTAAACCACCTATAGGATTATAATTAAAGTGGGTTTCCTGTAAGCAGCATTTAGTTGGGTCTTGTTTCATTTATATATTAATCTGTCTTTTAATTACTGTGATTAGATCAGCCATATTTAATGTAAGTACTAATGTATTTTAATTAAGGTCTTTCATTTCCAATCTGCTACTGAGCCCATCTGATAAGCTTTTTACTTTGGTTATTGTATCTTTCATTTCTAAATTTTCCATTGGGTTCCTCTTTGTATCTTCTATTGCATGCTGAGACTTTCCATTTTTCTTTTCATTTCAATAATGTTCACTCTTACTTCCTGAAGCATTTTCATAATAGCTGCATTAAAAACTGACAAATCCAATATCTGTATCAACTTGGCCCTGGGGTGGTGATCTATCTTTTCCCATGCAAGTTGAGATTTTCCTAGTTTATTGTGTGCCAAGTAATTTTGGCTTATCTCCTGGATATTTTTAAAATAATGTTATGAAACTCTGGGTTTTGTTTAAATATTACAGAAAATGTTGATGTTTTCGTTTAAGCAGCCAATTAACCTGGTTCAGTTTGAGCCACAAGTTCCGATCTGTCTTCTGCAGTTCCAATATCACTTCGGTTTTCCGAGACTTTGCTGGCCCATTTGGTTCAGTCCTGTATGTGCACCAACAAGTGGACAGCCTGGGGCCTGGGCAGTATCTATGTTGTTCATTGCTATGCTGTTTAGGGTTAGATTCGTGCGTACAGTCTCTGTGGAGACCAGGGGTTCACATAAAACTTTGGGGGTCACATTCCTTCCTTCTCCTTCTCCATTATATTCCTGATATGTTTAAGTTCCCTGAGGTTCCTTCTACCACCTTTTGTGTGTATGTGTGTGTGAGGCAGAGTCTTGCTCCGTTGCCCAGGCTGGAGTACAGTGGTCCCATCTCGGCTCACTGCAAACTCTGCCTCTGGGTTCAAGTGATTCTGGTGCCTCAACCTCCTGAGTAGCTGGAATTACAGATGTGTGCCAACACGCCCAGCTAAATTTTTTTTGTATTTTTAGTAGAGATGGGATTTTGTCTGGTTGGCCAGGCCGGTCTCAAACTCCTGACCTCAAGTTACCCATCTGCCTCAGCCTCCCAAAGTGCTGGGATTACAGGTGTGAGCCACCGTGCCCAGCAGAGGCTCCCCCTTCTTGGTCCTTCAGCCAGAGAGCTGGAGCATTATTTAACCTGTTCAGCCACTTCCTTTCTATGACTGTAGCCACATTTGGGCCAAGCAGAAGAACAGAGAAGGAGAAACAGACTTCTGTGAGTGAGTTTCCACCCCACTCTTCAGAGTTTTAGGTGACTATAGGCCCCTGCTGTTCTCACCATGGGGATTACCTGGGGGAAAGGGGGCAAGATAACAGAATGCGAAACATGTGGGACTTCTGCACTGAGTCCCTTTTCCTCCTACTCAAGCCAGAAATAGAAAGATTCATCTTGAATTCTCTCTGTCCACACCCTAGTCCACTTCTGGGTTTTGTGCTAATTTGAGTCCAGACCAGAGAATACCAGAAGAAAAATGTTAAAAGCACTGTCAGTTCAATATTTCAAGTTCTAGTCTTCTTCCCCCAGATGCTTTGCTGGAAGCAGGACTGAAGGGTTTTGACTGCCTGCTGTCATTTACTCTTCAGAACAGTTGCTCTGAGTATTTTATCTTTGAATTTGTTGGGAAAGACAATTGAATTGCTGTCTTTATAGGTTTTATAGTTGAAATCATTTGGAAAGATAGGGTCCTGTGTACTTACTCCATCTTACTCCAAACCAAAACTCCTAGCTCTGTTTTTACAGTAAGAAATCTAGCAGCAACGTGGAAGGTGGCCTGCATCGAGCAACTCCTGGGGCCAGGGTCCATTCACAATTCTGTTTCAGTGTGCTAAGCCCATGGTTTTCAATCCTTTCTCTTCTTCTTCCCTTCTTCCATCTCTTCTTCCCTTCTTTCCTTCCTTTTCTTCTTCTTTCCTTCCTTTTTAAAGCTGGTAACCTTTTACTGCAAGGAACCATTAAAAGGAAGCCTTACAGACAACAGCTAACTCCCAGATGCTTTGCTGGAAGGAGGATTGAAGGGTTCTGACTGCCCTTCCCCATCAGCACTAGACACTCCCCCACCCCCACCTACCTCAGTAAGTTGTAAGAGGCCCTGTTGACAGGACACATCACCCAGTCACCGAGGCTAGACACTGGAACTCACTGGATACCTGCATTTTCAAATACCACTAGAAAGTTGTGAAATCAACCTAAGTTCAGACCAGTAATGGATATTTTTCAATAAACAGAACAGAAAATGAAGTACACTGCACTTATTAAGGGAAATATTGTTCTTACTTTCATTTCATATAAATACATTTTTTTTCCTGTAGGTCTCCAACCAAAAAGGTCTGGAATCTGCTATTCAGACTCCTTCCCCTTCCTCATCCTCCACTTTCAGTGAGTCACCCAATTCTCTTCATTATTCCTCTGAGACAGGCCTTCTCTTCCTCTCCACTACTGTCTCAGGTTCAAATTTCATGATCTCTTCTGGACTAGCAACCGTGGGTCCTGGCTGGTTTCCACCTTTAACACCTACTCCTTTTCAAATCTATAATAGATGTTCTTACCACTGACTTTTCCAAGGCATCAAATATGTCAGCGGAAACTGGAACACTTTCTGGTTCCCTCTTGCTCGTGACAAGGCCCAGGGTCCCCCTTACACCCTCAGCCAACCCTCTGGCCCTTCAGCTTCTTGCTCAAACCATCTGGGCTCCTTTGTCTCTGAGCCTTTTGCTACCGTCTCAAGGCTTTGACTCAAAGCCTATCAATTTTCAGTGAGTAAAACATCATTTACATTTAAGAGAAGTCCTTACATATATTCATGCTACAAACAGAGCTACATTTGATTAAAAAAAATTTTTTTTTTTTACACATAGGAGACATACAGGGATCCGATACCAAATCAGTTATTTGCTTGTTCATGTCCTGTCCTTTAGCCAAAGATACTGAAAATGCCACTGATGAAGTTGAAAGATTATCTCTTCCTGGCAAAATCATCTGACTTTTTCATAAAGAGCTCTTAAATATTGCTGCCCTATATAATCTTTAAATGAGTCCCTCATCCATTCTTCCTTTCTCTACGTGACAGTGAAATTAAAGTTGCATGTGTTCTGTAAACAGGCACAGAGACCCAAGAGCTATAATCCTGTTTAAGGGAGTTATCTAGTTTAGGTCTAAGTATTTTTAATGCAGTTTTTTAAAAGCATTATTATAACTATAGATATTTCACAACTTTTACTACAAACCAGCCCTTTTTATGTATTAGGCAAGGCTTTGGTTTTAAAAACCAAGTATCCGCTCGCATAGTTGAGACCACAGTGTTCCACCATGAAACGCGAGATTCCTCTCACTGATGTGTGAGCATTTTGGCGTGTTGTCCTCCCGGTCTTCCCACTCTTGACTTGATTTTCTTTTGCAAAAGCAGTTTAAAGAAAACACTTTTCTGTTGCCATTCTATAAGATATTTTGCCATTTAAGAATGTGACTGGAAATAATTCCTATTTATTTCTACCCAAAGTACAGAAAAAAAATGAATGAATGGTATGAAAAATTAAAGAAACTTATCACAAGGGCAACTTTCTGCTATAAGCAAATATCAGTGATAACTAGGGTTTCATTTTGTTTTGGGAGGAATGATCTGTGATTTGCACACTGGGAATGAAGACGGGGATACGGTAGATACAATCAGTTCTTCCAAGAGCCCAGCACTAAGCACCAAGATAGGCACTGCTTTCTCCAATTAGAACAGAGGAGCTCTGAAAATGTGCAATGAGGTTTTAAATCAAAATGATCTCCAGAGAGAAAAACAAAACACAACTGTTAATACTACTCACATCTTACCTTCTGGGAAGGGCTAATTCATCTTAAAGAAGGGATTTCAATGAATTTTAATCAGACCATTAAAATTCACTCTTCCTAACTCTGAACTGGATTTGTCTACCCCTAATTTCCATTATTCACTAGAGCCCGCAGTAAATATTAAAAGAGGTTGATATTGTTGACATTCTTGGAATTAAATGAAGACCTTGGAGTCTAGTTATTATTCGTTTCCACTTAATTGTCTGCCCTAAATAACAAGCTCCAGTCCAGTTTTCCCCAAGGGCAACTGTCAAAGAAATACTCTTTCAACACCGATTATAACATGAAAATTAAGGAGAGTAAGCTGCCAATTCTAGGCTGGAGACAAGAATTTAATCAGCACAAAGAGCTCCAACAAGGTGTCAAAGTTTTGAGTCCCTTGCTGACATTTAGCAGCATTTGCAATGCAAATTTTTCTAAAGCAGTCTTAGATTACTACCCTCTGCCTACCTTAGAATGACCATTTCCTAAGGTCCCCCAACAAAGTTGTTAAGTAAATCAGATCTAATATTCTCCCCTAACACTTGCAAGCTTAACTCTTGGTAACTTTCAAAGGACGAAGGGACCGTTCCCCTTCCCTCCTCCCCAGGCCTTCCAAACAGAATCACTGACATTGATGTACTTCTTTCTGATAGACCTTCCTTCCCACCAGGACATTACGTAACCAAGCTCTCTGCATTCATCTCCCATCTAATGCACACAGAAGGTTTGTTTCTGGTCTATTCATTCACCTTCCCAATAGCAGCAAAGTTTATATCCCAGATTCCCATACTAAAGATATAAAAGAAGCCCTCATCAGCCACCTGTACAGAAACAGGTGCCTCATGACTGCTGGGCTGTAGCAGCCTCAGTCGCACCTATGCTTCCCACCCTCTCCCAGTCTTTCCCGTTCTACGTTCCCCCATTTTATGGACAAGGAGGCACCAAAGGAATGAAGAAAAGTGTAATAGATTAGCAAGTTTTGAACCTCTAAAATTTTTTGGCAGACTCCTTCTTTCCATGGAAAGAAAAACAGTCATTTTAATGATCTGTGCTAAAATGATCTTCCAAGACTTACATCCAATGAAATACCAGTGGAAGCATACAAGCCTCTCCAAAGCAGGTCAGAGCCACAGGTGGAATGAACCAGAAATGGGCTCTGCAGCAGGGTCAGCAGTGGCTGGCCTATCTCATTCACTCTCATGTGCTCAAACGCACTCTGGCTCTTCCCACTGGGACCTGGGGGATACCAAGTCCGTGACAAAGGCTTGATCAGTGACCCCGAGAAAAGCAGCTCCTCCTGGCCTAGTGAGGGCCCACACAGGACGCATACACTTAGGGCATCTGTCCCTGACTGACATCCCTGTTTACCAGGTGACAGAGGCAATGGACACGAGGCGTAGAGAAGAGTAATTACACCCAAGCAGAGTGAACTGGAGCTCATCAACACCCAGATTCAGAGAAGGGTGAGGGTGGTATAAGCCTGAGTCATCAGAGGAAGATTCATGGAGAAGTTGACGAGAAACATACCTTAAAGGATGGGGCACACTTAGCTGAAAGAAGACACGTGAGTTTCCAGGGCATCAGAAAAGAAAAGGTACCAGAATAGTTCCCCTGAGTTTTGCTTCCAGGACAGTACCTCATCAAGAAAACTCACAGGACTTAGACCCATGGAGAAGCTGGTTTGCATGTTATCTCTCCCATTTCCTACTTCCAAAAAGTGCAAATCATCCAGCCTATGGAGCTTACACAGTCATAAAGTGGAAGACAAGTCCAACCTGGATCCCTTATGGTTAGGATGAAATATGCTGATGTATTAGCACAGCATGTGGCTGATGGTTGGCTGTTCTTGTTGATGCTGTCACGCTAATTAACCTCTCTGGACTTCAGTGGTATCATCTGAGAGACACAAGGGTTTAACCTGAAGACCTCCAAAACTCCCAGCTCTAAGGTAACATTACTCCAAAGCCCCTGCGGCTGTGTAATATGAAGTGTCTGGCACTAGGGAGCACGCTTTGACTAACGTGTTTCTATCTGCAGTCTGAGGTTTCAGCCATGATTCCACAAACCTGCCTTATTAATATACAACCCTTCATAAATCAGTCCTCTGTAAAAATCAGAAATAGGTTTTGGGTGTTATGTAAAACAGTAAGAGAACATGCTAGTATATTAATGCTGTACTTCTCTCTCTTTAGGATTTCAACACCTTTAGAATTTTAACTCTAAAAACCCTAAATTTACTAAACTTCCTAACTTACTAAAATGTCACTAACCATGATGACTCTGTGTTTAGAAACACGTACCTGAGGGGACTGGCTGTGGGCCCCTGCAAAGGCCACAGAACCTTTGTCCTGGGAATACCTGATGGCCAGCATCCCAGGCACTGACTGACAGGCTCCGGGTTCGCAGGCCTGGCCACAGAGGAGAATCATCACGTCAGAGCCTTAAACGATTGCCCCTCCCCACCTCTTGGATCTCACTTCCAGCACCTGATTGACATGGATCTGGCACTGATGTTTGCCAGGGCTCCACAGGTGAGTCTCCTGTACAGCCAGGGATATGAGCCACTGCTCAATGCTAAATCAAATTATTACTTTAAAGGTTGTGCTTGAGTTAGGGCTCTCCCCAGCAGGCTCAGCATCAACAGTTGCTTCTCATCAAAACCAAGCTCAAAGGTAAACACAGGAATAATCTAAGTTCCCATGTCCCGCTCTCCAATGAAGCAGAGAACTGTGGCTAGGGGACGAAGTAGGAGGCACTGGTGCTCCCTTCCCAGCAGGCTCCAAATGGCTGGAAATGGCATCTGAGTATCATCCATGTTTGCTAAGCTGCACAGCCACATGTTTGATAGACACGGTTTCAAAATTTCAACTCTTAAACATTTTTAAATCATATCATGCAACATAGTAAATAATGTTTTTAAACAAGACAGTCCCTCACTTTCTTCCCAGAGGAGTTGATTACTTTACTATAGATCTCTACAATGGGACTTTTTAAAAATCAAGATCCAATGTAGTTGTCACGGTCAGGTACAGTGGCTTACCTCTGTAATCTCAGCACTTTGGGAGGTCTGAGGCAGGTGGATCATCTGAGGTCAGACATTCAAGACCAGCCTGGCCAACATGGTGAAACCCCATTTCTACTATAAATACAAAAATTAGCCAGGCATGGTGGCAGGCACCTGTAATCCCAGCTATTTGGAAGGCTGAGGCAGGAGAATCGCTTGAATCAGGGAGGCAGAAGTTGCAGTGAGCCAAGATTACCCCATTGCACTCCAGCCTGGGTGACAGAGTGAGACTCCATCTCAAAAAAATAAAATAAAATAAAACAAAATAAAATAAAAATGTAGTAGTCACTTGCCTACCATTTAGCAAAACCTATATTATTGGGAAGTATTAGAAGCCTGCCCAATGTATTTTTAGCCATTTTGGTTTTGTGTATTTTATGACCTAGAACAATACCAACACAAGCATAATGGTCAAAGAACCAGAAATCTTCCTATTGTGACCACCCTCAATCATCTTTATCAGCTCTAAACTGACGATATTCAAAGAACAAAGATGGAGTTGGGGGTAAGGGAGATTGAAGAGCTAGTGCCTAATGGGTATATAATGTCTGTTTGGGTGATGAAAAAGTTTTAGAAATAAATAGTGAGTGATAGTGGTACAACATTATGAAGATATTTAATGTCACTGAATTGCACAAAAATGGTTTAAGTAGTTTTATGATATATCTACAATAAAAAAAGTCAAAATCAAATCATATCAAAAATACTACTTCTCAAAAAACTAGCAACCTCACAGCCACAGCAGAAAATCATGAAAGCAACTAAGGCCTCCTGACTTGGACGTGTGCTGTAAAAGTTCTGGCGGTGTTTCCTTGAGCACAAACAGGTATGAGACTACCCGGCTCTACGCAGCTGAGCCATGAGACAAGGCTGAGTGTCCCCAGACCTCACTACCACCCATCCTGTCTCCTGGGCCAACACATTAGATTCCATGCATTTAATAGCTATTTCCCAGCAGCTGTAATTACATGTTCATTAGAACAGAATTGTTTTGCCATCCTAATAGTGATTACTAGCTTCAATGACTAGTGTTTTGTTTTCATTGCTGTAATTATATACGCATTTATCATGTTCTCTGCTACTGAAATGGAATAAATACTTCAGACCATAAATTCTTAATGGGAGCCAGAAACATGAAAATTGATTTTTGGGAGCAAAACCATCTTAGATACCACAAATGTTACAGCCCTCCCGGGGGCAGAGGACATAAATAGAATGTCTGCAGAATTTGAATTTCATGAGGGTTGGGGTGCGGGGGTGATTGAGAAAAAAATATATTAAAAGGCTCCTTAGGGGGATAATAATGAATAGAACGTTGACAAACAACTGCTTTATACACTCTAATTAAATATTTCCTTAAACAAAAACAAAGAAATAAAACAGCTTCTACACACACACACACACACACACACACACACACACACACACACACACACACGGCTATGAAAGAAAGTTTTAATGAAAAACTATTGCAAGGCTGTGCTGCAGGCCTCAATCTGCGGCAATCTGTGAGAGGTGTTACCCTCCATTTGGCCCAAACGCTCTTAGCTTTTATGAAAACTGACATACACGCTCATTTGTGCAAGCAGTTCCAGCATTTGTTAAGCACCAGGCCCTCTGCTAGGCCCATTTGGCAGGAACCACCTTGGCCAAATGGACAGAGCACTGCAATAGTTAGGAATGGAGAATGATCAGACCCCCTCACTCCACAAAAGCTTTGAAGGGAAGACACGGGAGGTAGGCCAGGCAAGCGGTGGCAAGCACAGGCTCTAAAGCCAAAGAAACTTCTGTCTGAGGCCACCCCTACTGCGTCTTATCAAGCAAGCAATGTTGTACAAGTGATTTAACCTCTGGTACTTAAATTCCTCCAGCGAAAAAAAAAAAGAGAGAGAGATGGGAAGTTTTCTTAGGGGGTTGCAGTAAGAATCAAGTGAGAGATAACATTAGTCTCTCACAAGCTCAAGTGACTAACAGCAATGCCTCAGCAAGTGAAGTAATGTGACAATTAGAAGGTAGACAGTTACCTGACAGAAAAAGGCACTGTCCTCACCTGGTTTCACCAGCAGAAACTGTTTACCAACATCCTCAACAGTCCTCATTCTAAGGCCCTGCAACTATCTTTTGGGGAAGCTCTGGCTTTAGTATGAGCTTGCATGAGAAAGGGCTCCATCAGGTTAGATGCAAGGCCCAGTTCATCCACCCTCAGACAAAGGAGCAGCAGTAAGCAGCTTTCTAAGTCAAAGGCGGAACTTAGGCAATGTTTTTTATGCTAATTCATCCAGCCAAGCAGAGGCACATACTCACTCACTCACTCATTCTGGGTGCCCAAGAACAGTTCCTGAAAATTTGGACAAGCAAGGAGGTGAAAAATCCTGCTGCATGTAAAGTTTGGTTTCAGGGACCCTAGAAAGAATACAACTTCCAAAAGTATGCCTCTCTCAGCTTGCTGCAACTCTTTCCCAATGAATACCTGCCACAGAGAAAGGTAAGGGTCAAGAGTGCATCCTCTGGGCAGTTAATGTAATTCATGCTGTGGGACCCGGGGGCTGACAAAACTTATGCTTCAGAGTCCCTCACTCCAACAGGCCCTTTCCCAGACCTTGCGAGGGGCCCTAGCAATGTGTTCTCACGGTCCTACATTTTTATACAACTTGCACAGGGAAGTTACTTTAACAGTAATCGCTTAAGGCCATGGGTTCTATCTAAGCTGATTTCCCTCCATCACTCTCTCTCAGGTCAGGATATAATGATGATGGAAACCAAAATAGACACATCCTCAGGGAGGCACAAACCTTACAGATGGAGGGAAAAACAATCACTGCGCAGCTCTGTTTAAAATGCTTGTGTGTCCTGCCCAAGCAAGGTGCTAAGATGTAATGCAGAGGGGTACAGAGGAAGAAGTATTGGTGGAGGCTGCAGGAGAACGGTAGGTAATTAGTTAACAATAATCACATGCAAATGAAGCCTATTATTCAGAAAGGAGGAAAGGGCAAATCAGCTTGTCCTATTTTAACAGCTTCCTTCTGAATGAAGGGGGACTGATGTCACCAGTCCTGCTGCTCAGTTCATTTTTAACTCATTCCTCTTTCTGCTGAGCCAAGAGACGCAGCCACAGAGAGGAGTCTGGGAGTACAAACAACACTGCCAGGTAGTCAGTTGTGGGCCATCTTTCAACAGCAAGGTGATCAAACACTGAACAGTTTTGAAACCTTTGGGCTTTTCAACATCATCCTGCCCTGAAAACCTGAATAAGTCCCCAAAGAATCCAACTCAAGGATACTGTCAAGGACCATGAGTAAGTGATGGTTGACAGTGGTCTAAGAAGGTCAAGAGAGAGATATTACAATAGGTGACGATGACCAAGTTGGTTGTAACCAGGTGATTCTTCCTGTCCTGTGAAAACACTGGTACAATAGAACAGCTTGCCAGAGGAGGCAGGGCTGAAAGCTGAGCAGAGCACAGAGGTGTGAATGTGGGTGTGAGTGCAGATGGGAAGCATTGTGACTCAGCAGTAACACAGCTGAGATGAAGGCAGCCCATTCTCTTTGAGTTTTTAATCCATAAGAATGTGTAGACTTTTATAAAGTTCCAATGATGATATACCATGGACTACTTTAATATATTTTTAATAAATATTGTATTAGTGTTTCCAATGTTGAAAATCTCAGAAATTGTCATTTAAAATAAACCACTACTATTTCACTGCATAGATATGCCTTGATCTTAACCCCTCTCCTTTTGATAAACATAGATTCCTTCTAATTTCTCATTAAAAATAATGCTGTACATAATGTTGTGTATGTAACATATGTTTCCTTTTGGAGATATTTAATATATATTCCCAGAGGTAGGATTATTAGTTCAAAAAGTTTTATATTTTTTGTAAATCATTGTACACTGTCAATTTATTTTAAATATAAATGTTTGCAAGACTTCTGCTTCTGGCCAAAGAGGAGATAGAGATCAAATTTCCCTTCTGCCTGAAACACATAAAAAGCTAGACTAAATATAACTCTTTTCAAGACACTAGGCAGCAAGCAATAACAGATTATATTCCAGGGAGTTGGAAAACAAAGGAGATGAGCCCTCCTGTGGCCCAGCTTACTATTATACCTTGAGAAGATTCCCATATCATCGCACAGGGAAGCGGGACCTGACATACCTCATCCGAACCTCCACGTTGGGAGACCTAAGAAAGCAAGGTAGATAGAACTCACTGGAGACACTAAGACAGAATCACCCAGAAAAAAGAGCTTGAAAATCCACCAAAAGTTCCTTCTGGGTAGTCAACAGAATACTAATCAGTGCAGGAATATACTTGAGGAAGGCAGAGAACCTTTCCAAAAGGATTGTTAAGAAAATTACCCAGCATTCATACATGGCTATTCCCACCAGCCAAACCAGAAAATCTCATAATTCATGGGGCATAGGGCAGAGCAGTCAGAAGGATCTCGTTTTAGTCATGGGGAAAAGCTTAGCCCTAGATCGAAAGTTTCTCTGGTTCCATCTAACAAATCTTAAAAATAATACCTTAAAGGATCAAACTGTTTACAAGTAACGGCCTTAGAAAAAATTTGACAAATATTTATAAAGAATACAAAAATATCAGCATGCAGTAAGTACAAGTTACAGTGTGTGAAATTCAATAAAAATTACCACACACGCAAAGAAGTAGGAAAATATGAAACTAGTTTGGAGAAAAATTAATCAATTAAAACATATTGGAAATATCAGACAAGAACATTGAAATAATGATTATAAAGTATTCTGTACATTCAAAAAGTTCAGTAGGGACATGAAAGATATTAAAGACACTGAAATTGAAATTTTAGATAAAACCACAGCTTCCAAGATGAAAATGACACTGGATGAGATTAATGGAAGATTAAACATGGAAGAAAGATTCAGAAAATTGAAGATGTAGCAATAGAAACAAACCAAAATAAAAACATATGAATAATATTTTTAAATAAACAGCATCAGTGAACTGTAGCACATCTTGGTTATGGGATTCCCTGAAGGAAAGAAGATGGAGAAGGTGATAAAAAATATTTGAAGATGTAATGGCTGAATATTCTCAAAATTTGTTGAAAATTGTAAACCAACAGATCTAAGAGGCTTAACAAACCATGATTAGAAGAAACATGAAGAAAACCATACCAATTCAAATTATAATCAAATTGATCAAAACCACTGATAAAGAACTAAAGAACAGAAAATAGATACATATGCAATGAAACAAAGAATGGCAGCAAATTTCCTATGGAAGACAACAGAAGTTTAAGAGGAAAACGGATCAACATATTTACAGCACTGGAGAAAAAAACCTGTCACCCTAGAATTTTATACCAGGTGAAAAAATATTTGAAAAACAAAGGTGAAATAAAAACCTTTTGAGATATGCAAAGGTGAAATAATTCATCAACAGCAGACCTGCACTACAAGGAAATCCTTTGGACATACGGAAAATGGAGCCAGGCAGAAATACAAATCTCTAAAAAGGAATAAAGAGCCCTGGAAGCACTGGAAAAGGTAACTACAAGGGTAAATACGGATTTTTTCCCCCTTGTTTAAAAAACACCTTTCAAAGGTCACTGGCTATTTAAACAGAAAAATAACAATGTTCTGTGTGGGTTTTAACACATGCAAAAGTAAGAGGTATGAAAATAGGCACAGAGACTGGGAGGGAATAAGTGACACTGTGATTGTAAGTTTCTTGTAGTGTATACAAAGTGGTATAATGTCACCTAAAGAAAGCCTGTGATGATTTAAAGATGTAGACAGTTGTTTCTCAGTATCCATGGGGGATTGGTTCTCTGACTACCCATAGATGCCAGCTTTTGTTCTGGTGGTTTAGCAGACCCAAATATGGAACTTGAGTATGCACCAGAACAAAAAGCTGATCCTCTCTCCACGTGGGTTTCACATCCACCATATATGGTATTTTTGATCCAAGTTTGGTTGGAGATGAGGAACCTGCTGATATGAATGGCCAACTGTATTTACTGAAAAAAAATTCATGTATAAGTGGACTGACACATTTCAAACCCATATTGTCCAAAGGTCAACTGTACTATAAACCCTAAAGCAACCATGAAAATAACAGAATTACAACTAAAAAGATATTATTTAAAAATCCTACAAAATACTCAATCCAAAAAAGCAGTAAAAGAAGAAAATGTAACAAAGTACAGATGAGACAAATAGCAAGCAAATAGTAAAATGACAGGCTTAAACCTAACTGTATCATTAGTCACAGTAAATATAAATGATCTGAACAGCCCAATTTAAAATTAGATTGGATAAAAAAGCAAAACCCAACTACATGATTCCTACAAAAGTGATCTTTTCATATAAAGAGAAAGAAATTAGCTAAAATTAAAAGGATGAAAAAAGAATATACTATGTTAATGCTAACCAAAGAAAGTTGAAATGACTATATTAACACCAGGCAGAATCGATTTCAGAGAAATGAATATTGCCAGAGATGAAGAATGTCATTTCATAATGATAAAGGGGTGAATGTGACAAGAGGAAATAACAAGCTTAAGCGACCCTAAGCTCTGCTTATAACAACAAAGCTTCAAAGTACCTGAAGCAGAAATTGATAGAATTAAAGGAGAAATAGAAAAACCTACAATTCTGTTGGAAACGTCAACAGTAATCTCACAGTAATGTATAGTAGAAGGAGATAGAAAATATGTATATAGAAGGCTGGAACAAAGCTATCCATCAGCTTGACCTAATTGACATTTGTATACTGTTTCACACAAGAACAATAGAACATACATTCTAATCAAGTGCTCATGGACAGACCAGATTCTGACCCACAAAAATACTCTCAATATATTTAAAGAATTCAAGTCATATAAAGCATGCTGTCTGACCACAATGGAATTAAGGAATCAAATTATAAATGAATAAAAAAGGTCTCTGGCATATCCTCAAATATTTTTATAAGTAACACACATCTAAATAACCCAGAGTTAAAGGACAAATGAAAAGAAAAATAAAGAATTATGAAATGAATAAAATGAAAATACAATATATCAAAATATATGGGATGCTTCTAAAGAGAAGGACTTAGAGGGAAATTTACAGCACTGCAAATCTACATTATAAACAAAGGTCTCAAATCAATGAATGCAGCTCCCACTTTCAGGAACTACAAAAAGAAGATCAGATTAATCCCATAGTACACAAAATATAAGTAATAATAAATATTAGAGGAGAAATCAGTGAAATTAAAAAATGAAAACAATAAAGAAAATCAGTTTGGTTCTTACAAAAGACAAATGAAAGTGATATGTATCTAGCCAGATTTATCAAAAAAGAGAGAAGAAACAAATTACAAATACCAGAAATGAGATTATTACAACTACAGATTTAAAATAAGAAAATCTGAACTTTATGCCAAAATATTTGACAACTTAGATGAAATGCATAAATTCCTTAGAGAGGTACAAACTAACAAAGCCTTATGCAAGAACAAATAGAGAACCTGAATCAGCCAACATCTATTAAAAAACAGAAATTGTAGTTAAATTTTTACCACAAAGGGATCACTAGGACCACATGGCTTCATTGGTGAATTATAATAAATGTTTAAAGATGAAATAATGCCAATTCTAGACAAACTCTTCCAGAAAACTGAAGAGGGGTAAATATTTCCTAACTCATCCAGTAAGACCAGCATTACCACAATAACAAAATCAAAGACATGAAAGAAAACTATATACCAATCTCTCTCAGGAACATAGATGCAATAAAAAAAAATTAGCCAATGAAATCCAACAATATATTAAAAGAAAAATACAGCAAGACCAACTAGAGTTTATCTCAGTTTAACAATTTTAAAATAAACTATGTGGTTCACTATATCAACAAACAAAAAATGATCATCTCAATATATGCAGGAAAATCATTTGGCAAAATCTAACATACATTCCTGTTCTCAGCAAACAATAAAAACAAGGAAATTTCCTCAACTTGATAAAGGATATCAGTAAAAATCCCCACAGATAACACCATAGTTAATGGTGAAACACTGAATGTTTTTCTGTTAGGATGGGGAATAAGACAAAGGTGTCTACTCTTAACACTTCTATTCAACAGTATTCCAAATTATAGCCAGTGCAATAAAAGCAAAGAAAGAAAAAGTCAGTTAGATTGGAAAGGAAAAAGTAAAGCTGGCTTTATTCACAGATGGCATGATCATCTGAGAAAATCCTATAGAATCTACAGAAAAGCTAGTAGAACTAATAAGTTAGTTTAACAAGGTTGTAAGACACGAGATTAATACACAAAATTAAGTTACATGTCTAAACAATACAAATGAGCAATTTGGAATTTTTAAAAATACCTAAAAATATGAAATACTTATTGATAAATTACATAAAAGATAGGTTTTATCAGAGACTAGGATCGCAACCCCTGCTTTTATTTTCTACTCTCCATTGCTTGGTAAATCCTCCAACCCTTTTTTTGAGTCTGTGTGTGTCTTTGCATGTGAGATGGGTCTCCTGAATACAGCACACCTATGGGTCTTGACTCTTTATCCAATTTGCCAGTCTGTGCCTTTTGATTGGGGCATTTAGCCCATCTACATTTAAGGTTAATATTGTTATGTGTGAATCTGATCTTGCCATTTTGATGCTAGCTGGTTGTTTGCCTGTTAGTTGATGCAGTTTCTTCATAGTGTTGAGAACACGTGGACACAGGGGAGGGGAACATCACACGCTGGTGCCTGTGAGTGGGTAGGGGGTCAAGGGAGGGATAGCAGGGGGGTGGGGCATTACAGGAGGGATACATTAGGAGAAATACCTAGTGTAGATGATGGGGTGATGAATGCAGCAAAACACCATGGCACATGTATACCTATGTAACAAACCTGCACATTCTGCATATGTATCCCACAGCTTAAAGTATAATAATAAATAAAAAAAGACAGAGGAAACAAAAAAGATTTGTAATATCTGTATTCTGAAAACTATAAAACACTGCTGAGATAAGTTAATTACCTAAATAGAGATATAACAGTCATAGATTAAAAGACTCAATATTTTGAAGATGTCAACTCTCCCGAAATTGATCTGTGGATTCAATACATTCCCAATCAAAATCTAAGAAAGCTTTTTTTTCCCCTAGGAATTGACAGAAAAAAAAAAAAAAAAAACTAAAATTCTTATGGAAATGCACAGGACCTAATAAAGGTCTTTGAAAGAGAAGAGCAGAACTGGAAGACTTACACTACCTACTTTAGGAGTTATTATAAAACTACAGTAATCAAAACAGTGTGGTACTGGCAATAGGATAGACAAATGGTACGGAATGAAAAGTTCAGAAATAGACCCATATATATGGTTTACCACTGGTCTGTGTGCCCCTCCCCCATATATATATATATATATATATATATATATATATATATATATATCTCCCACACACAAGTGATTTTTAGCAAAGATGTACAGACAATTAAGTCTCTGAGAAAAGGCAGTTTTCTCTAGATACTAAGAAAACTAACAGTTTTTTCTAATAAGAGATAGAAGAAAAGATCATTTTTTTCAACAATTGTTGCTAGAACAGTTGTTTGCACAAAGGCCAACAAAAATGAACTACATAAAACTTTGATTCAGACTACATGCAAAGATTAACTCAGAAAAGGTCACAGTTATAAATTAAAAACCTAAAACTAAAACCTTCTAGAAAAAAACATGGAAATAAATCTTTGTGACCCTGAGTTACATAAAGATTTCTTAGATATGATGCTAAATGTATGGTCCATAAAAGAAAAAAAATGAAAAACTGAAATTCTTCAAAATTAAGAATGTGTGCTCTTTGAAACACACTAAGAGAATGAAACACTGCTAAGGGAACAAAAAATTAAGCTACAGGCTGGGGGAAATATTTGCAAATTAATATCTGATAAAAGCCTTATATCTAGACCATTAAAGAACTCTCAAAACTCAATAAGAAATAGAGAAATAAATATTAAAAACTAAATATTAAATAAGAAACAGAAAACCCAATTAAAAATTGGCAAAGAGGTGAACAAACAGTTCACCCAAAGAAGATCGATGGATAACAAATAAACACATAAAAAAGATGCTCAACATCATTAGTCATTAGGTAAATGCCAGTTAAAACCCCAGTGAGATATCACTACTCACCTAGTAGAATGGCTTAAATTAAACAGACTAACCACACCAAGTGTTGGAAAGAATGTAGATGAACTAGACTCTCATACACCACTGGTGTGGATATGAAATAGTACAACTCCTTTGGAAGTTGTCTGACGGGTATTTTTTTTAAAGCTAAACATATACCTACCTTATGATTCAACGATTTCATCTTAGGTGTTCATAACAGAGAAGTAAAAGCACATGTCCACACAGACAGTTGTATGCAGATGTTCACAAAGGCTTTACTTCGGATAGTCTGCCTAAATGTCCACCAACATGTGTATGGATAAACGAACTGTGACATATCCAGATGATGGAAAGCTACTCGGCAATGAAAAGGAATGAACTATTAAGACCACATGATGGCTGGGTGCAGTGGCTCACGCCTGTAATCCCAGCACTTTGGGAGGCTGAGGCAGGCAGTTCACCTGAGGTTGGGAGTTTGAGACCAATCTGACCAACATGGAGAAACCCTGTCTCTACCAAAAAATACAAAATTAGCAGGCCATGGTGGCGCCTGTAATACCACCTACCCAGAAGGCTGAGGCAGGAAAATCACTTGAACCCAGGAGGTGGAGGTTGCAGTGAGCCAAGATCGTGTCATTGTACTCCAGCCTGGGCAACAAGAGCAAAACTCCATCTCAAACAAACAAACAAAACCATGTGACGTGTGTGAAAGAAGTATGCTGAGTGAAAGAAGCCAGACTGTAAAAGGATATGTACTGTATGATCCAATTCATATACAATTCTAGAAAACACAATCTAATCCATGGTGACAGAAGGTAGATTAGGGGTTGCCTGGGGAAGGCATGGGTGGCAATGGGGATAAAGAGGATCTCAAGGAGAAGGAGACTTTCGAGTATTGGATGTAGTCACTATCTTGGTTGTGATGATGGTGGTGACTATGTCTACATATGTCCAAACATATCAAATTTTATGCCTTAAGTATGTACAGATTATTATTGTCAATTATGCCTCAAATGCTGTTTTAAAATATCAGTGGTTGAACCTAACAAAAGAGAAAAATAAGTCCCCTACAAAACTAACAGGAAATATCACCATAACAAATTGATAAATTGCTGACTCTCCTATCTTTGCCCTCCCAGAGATAACCAGGGTGCCCGGCAAGTTGCTGATTATCAACCGATTCAACTGATGTTTGCTGAGTGAATGAACAAAATCGTTTTGTTTTGTTTTGTTTGTTTTTGAGATGTTGCCTCGCTCTGTCGCCCAGGTTGGGGTGCAGCGGCGCAATCTTGGTTCACTGCAACCTCTGCCTCCTGGGTTCAAGCAATTCTCCTGCCTCAGCCTCACAACTAACTGGAACTACAGGCATGCACTACCACACCTGGCAAATTTTTGTATTTTTAGTAAAGGTGGGGTTTCACCATGTTGGTCAGGTTGGTCTCAAACTCCTGACTTCAGGTAATCTGCCTGCCTTAGCCTTCCAATGTGCTAGGTTTACAGGCATGAGCCATTGCGCCAGGCCCCAAGTTGTTGTATGTTAAACATTCATTAAACCCAATCTTACTCCTTTGCTTTAATTTTGTTTTCCTCCCAGGCTTAGCTCAAAACAACCAATCTCAAGAAGGAACTGGCTGCCCAGGTGCCTCACAGTGGCAGTGGACAAGGTGGCTGTGGCTGTGGGGTATGAAGAACACAGGCTGCATCCAATCATCGGCGGGTGAGCAGCTCCCACAGACACTGCGACCTTCCTTCCCCGAGTTCCTCCAAGGTTTCCTCCCTCCCGTGTTCTGTTCCCTTTTGTCTTATTGTATTTGTGGAGATAAATGCTTATGTTCCTTGTCCTTGGTTTTAAAATGAAATGGTTACAGCTGAGCAAGGTGGCTCATGCCTGTCATCTCAGTGCTTTGGGGGCCAAGGCAGGCGGATCACCTGAGGTCTAGAGTTCAAGACCAGCCTGGCCAACATAGTGAAACCCCTTCTCTACTAAAAATATAAAATGAGATGATTTAATCTATGACAAATCTACCTCACAGAAAAGCAAGACTTTTTTCCTTTTCCCCCCCCCCGCAAAAAAGAAGAAAAATAAAACAAACACTTTTCTGCCTTTGGTGGCTCTACTGTGTCTCAGCTGTGGTGGTCTGCAACAATGGCCTTGGAGAGAGATGAGAAGGAGAGGCTTTCCACTCAAGTCTGTGCTTCGAACCTGGGAATGCCCCTGGGAATGGGCTGGCCCAGTACTGCCAGGAGCTTGGCCTCTCCTCACCCGCACTCTCCTGTGTCCTTCATCCCCACAAGGATGCCACTCGGGAGCACAGGGCCCAGCTCCAACCTGCCCCTGCAGGTGGCAGGACACAGGGCCAGGATGCAGGCCCTTCCTAGGGATCAGCTTAGGGTGATGGAGCCAACTCCACCCTCAGAGGGGTCAGCGCTGTGAGGCAATGTGAATCAACACTATAGTCTGAAGCCATATGTCACGGGAACATAGACTTTCAAGCCCCTAGATCTCACTTCTTGCTTCTAAGTTCTATGCTGCTGTCCCTATAAAGGAAAAAAGAATGGATGGTTTGAGGGAGTCAACATTGGAGACAGTAAAAGCAGCATGAAGTGAGTACTCCGTGTTACCATGAAATTCCTGCTAAATTTCTCACGCCGCCTATGCGGTGTGCCTCACAGCCCGGGTAACATCACTCCAAATGCATGATGTGCAGTGGGAATGCCAGAACATGAGCCAAAGCACCCATCCAGCAGAGTGCACTTGAGATTCTGAGTGCAAGTGACAACATTTGCCTCATCTTGCGACAGACAAACCTGAACTCTCCTTACCTGCCACCCTCCCTTCCTGGTGCTGGATACGGAACAAGGGGAACTTCTAGAGTTGCTCATTAACTCCACTGTCTCTGAAGAAAACAAAAGACCAACACCTGAAAAATTAATATGCTGCTAAGATAGCCATTCTCTGTTGATTACACTAAAGCTTAAATTAGCCAAATACTGCAAACATATATAAAGTCACTTTAAGGTGGCCCAGGTCAATCTTTTAAATGAAATATCAAAACCCTAAAGCACACATGTCAGGAACTCTTGCAAAGAAAAGAACTTTGAGTCATTACACAGATGTGGAATAAAAAGGCCAAGGTGCCATTAAGTACCTTAGCAGTTAGCACATCCCAGGGGTGGTAAACAGGCCCTATTTGTAGGAGCACTGAAAACAGAGGATTGCCAGAAACATCTCAAGATGAACTGGGTGGAATGAACACCAGCCCGAGCCAATGCAGAATGACAGGGATTTCTTCTTCCCATACACCTGTGAAAAAGGGTTTCCCTTAAAGCACCAGTACTTCCTTCTCCACGAGGAAAAGCCTGCCTTGGCCCACACCCACAGATTTTAGAAGGATTTCACACTGGTTGTTTTCCAAACGGCAAGCTGTACATTACACGTGGAGGGTTCTCTCTAGAAAGAAGTTTCCAAGGCAACTCCTTACAAACTGCTAGCTCTGTTAGCTGCATTTCTGATAGTGGTAGGGGTGTAAGCCTGTTTTTAAACAGCATTTTTTATATCAAAGTAGATTTTCTTTAAAGACCAAGAGATACGTAAGGTTTTTACTCATTTCAACATGTCAATGAAGCAAAAATTCAACAGTTCAATTCCTACTTAATGGAAATGAACCATCAATATCATTCAAATGTCTACTTTCCACTTATATTCTGCTAAACTGAGCTGAGTGTCTCAACAGTGTCATCATAGAGATAAAGCATAATCCATGCTGAGGAAAATACACTTTCCCTGCATACACACACACACACACACACACACACACACACACACACACACACACAGATTTAGAAGTTCTTTCTAGAACTTAAAAAGTTTCATGATAATCATCCCTTAGCTGATAACACTGACAATGTTATCAGAGGTATTCCTGAGGATTCAGAAACTGCTTCAAATTCCTTAATCCATTGCTTTTTACATTTGGATGCAGATTTACCTCCAGCTGGCTCCATTCTTTGGTGAAACATTACTTCTTCAAAGAGGCCTTCCTCATCCACCCTGCAGAAATAGCGTCTGCCCACCTCACACATGCCACCCTCTAGAAGCTTCACACCCTGCTTTATTTTTCTTTGCAGGAGTTACCACCAGCCATCATTATTACATATATCCTTTATTGTTCCTTGTCTATCATCTTGGCTAGAATGGAAAGTTCCATGAGGCAGAGCCATGTGTGTCTTGTTCACCACTGTACGCCCAGTCCTGGATCACTGCACACAAAATGAGTTTTTACTGACTTAAATCAAAGGTGAGGAGAAGGGGAGAGGGGGGAGAGAGAAAGGAGAGGGAGGGAGGGTGAGCATGAATAAATTTTAAATTCTGAAGTTTGCACTACCAATGTAAAACAAGAAAATAATTTACAAGCCTTGCCTCATTGAATCTTCACGGCAACACCGGTAAGTCAGTATTATTACCCTAGTTTTAGAGATGAAAAAAACTATTAGCAAAATATTTAATTTTCCCAGGATTTTAATGTAAGAAATCCCAATTTCTGAAGTTAGGCTGTTTTTTGCCTAATTTTTAAAAAGTTAATATCATCTGTAAAATTTCTCTGTTCAAAGTTTTTTTTTTTATATACTGCTGGAAAAGTATCCATTGCTCAGTTCAAGGAAACACCCAGGGAAGACATTGAAAGAGGAGGAGGAGAGGTCCTTGAGTGGTCCCACCGGAAAGCGGAGAGCGGCGTCTGGCAGCCAAGCCCTGGCTTGTCCACGCACACTCACCTGGTTTGCAGGTTTCCTCCAAAGCACACTGACTGCTCCGCATCCCAGGGTGGTTTTCCTTAATGCTTTCAGCCTGTGGCCACCTCTCCAGCTCACCAAAACTTTGGCAAGTCCAGAGGCAGTGAGGGAACCGACTGCCGTGATGGGCGTCTGCAGCCACCCAGCCCAGTGACTCAAGTGCCCAGGCACTTCACACCGTGAGCTCCCTGGATATGCAGCCTGATTCATTAGGCCCAGAGAATGCCTGGGCTTTGGCCCCAACTAATAAAGCATTCACTCATAGACCAGAGGCAATTAGACAGGTAACAAACAAGAAGTAAAAAGGAAAGTCAACACAGAGTGAACAAACAGCGCGTGCTCTTCACCCTTGATCACTCTGAGTGGGCCAGGTGTGGCCCTGCATGAGACACACATGTAGGGAGCTTGAGCAGGGAGATCGGGTAAGTGGCATGAGCTACCGGCACTAACTCTGCAGAGAGCACCTCTCCTGCCAGGCAGTCTGCCCAGAAGCCCTACCTTCCTGTCTAACCCGCAGCTGCTCTAATACTCAACGATGATACTACCGAGAAACACATACACTCAGCCACCTCTCTAGGGAACACTCCAAGAAGCTCTCACTCGTGTGACATATTTAACGAATACGTATCTTCTGCCAGAAGCCTATAAAAGATGTTCAAACCATCTTACATGTTTTGTCTGAAGATGTGACTCGCTCCAGCTACATTCAATCTCTACTGTCCACCCCACTCCACAGACAATTAATCTGGATTTTCAGACACAAAGTTCCTAGCTTCTACCGCAGAAATAACTGAAAGAGATTATAAGTATGATCTTTTTCCATAAACATTTTTTATTTTAAGAAGTGGAACTATTTTGAAACACTCAGCCCTGGCACTGGCAGTAGTACCAAATGCTGATTTGAAGAGTAAAGAGAACAAGTTTTGGGGAAAACAAGCACTTCATCCCATTTTGGAGCTTAAATGGGTCTCAGTGTGAGGCCAACACATGGGGCTTGCTCCTCCACCTCACATCCCCAGTGGGTGACAGGGATCCTGGGTCTGCCGGACCTCAGGCCAGCTGAGGTTTTTTAGCATCTGGAACCTTCAAGAATGTTCTATTTTGTTCATCGTAGGTGAACTAACTGATGAGTTTCTTCTTGGCTATTCGCCCTGACTGTCCAGCACTGCCTTTTCTGGACAAAAGAAGGAGACATATATGACAGTGTGTGGTCCAACCAAGCCATCAAGGAAACACCATGCAATTAAGTTTCTTGACCAAAAATTTCTCTGCTAGTGGATCTCTCTAAAAGGGGAGTGTACTAGTCAAGATTTTTCTGAGAAACAGAACCCATAGGAAATGTATGTATATACATAAAGTATATACACTTACATACTTTATATAAAGTATACTGACATATACAATATGTATATATGCATGCATGTATACACACACTATATAGATTTAAGAAACTGGTTTACACAATTATAAAGGCTGGCAAGTCTAAGATCTGCAGGGTAGACTGGCAGGCTGAAAGATCCAGGAAAGAATCGATACTGCAGTTCAAGTTGAAGGCTATCAGGCTGGATGCTCAGGAAGGAGCCAATGTTGCAGTCTTAGCACCATCTTTGCAAAATTCCTTCTGACTGATTGGGTGAGATACCCCCACATAATGGAAGGCAACCTGCTTTACTCAAAGTCTACCAACTTTAATGTAATCTCATCCAAAACACCCCCCACAGAAATATCCGGAATAATGTTTGACCACATATGAAGGGACATTGGTCCAGCTGAGTTGATACATAAAATTAACCATCACAGGGAGCTAATGCACCCCTTTCCCTTTGTCATTTTTTTGTGCTTCCAAATATACTAGATGTTTGTTAAACAACATGTCTCTTAGCAAACACAGGTGTCCCAGCAAGTCAGACACTGTAAACCTTCTATGGCAATTTGCAAATTCATCCCCTTTAAAAGGAAATCACATGGATCTCAAGTTTAAGAATTTGCTGTTTAAATATGCCATTTTTTTTTCTTGGAGAAAGCAATTAGGAAACTTTTGAAAACAGAAAAGTGTTTTAGGATAGTAAATGCTTTCCAACATAGTTCCTTTTCAGCAAGTTGATTCTGGGAAAACAAATAAAAAGATAATTAGGGAATACCCTATATATTTAGCCAGCAAAAGCTTAAATGCTGGAGCCAGGAAACCTAATACAGAATACTCAATGAAATTGAGTGGCCTTTCCTTTAATTTTTTGTTTTTATTTTCAGAAAATATTAGTATTAAAAGGCCATCTACTGTTTTTCCTAGAATTTTACTCAAATTAATGCTAATTTTTTAAATCCCTAAAAATAAAAATAAATTGAAGGGATTTGAGTTCATAAGAGAGCTAAAGGCATCTCCCCCACCCCCCGACATCTATGAGATAAAAAGCACATTAACCGTGGACATCATGATGAATGATGCTTCCTGTATGGGATCTAGCTCTGATCCATTTAATTTGCCCAAGACATCTGCCTTCATAAAAAAGACAAGGCTGGTACTCACTCTACAAAGAGCTGTGGGGAACACATTAAAGTCATCTTCATTATAAATAGCTATATCCATGGTACGTTGGCCTTTTAATTCTGTTGTTATAAACTGGGATCCAAATTCCCATTTGTAAAACAGCTTTGATGTGCGGCTGGTGAAGACTGGACCGGCAAGGGTGAATATTTCCTGGGAGCCTTAGATGCTGGCAAAAGACTATCTCTCCCTAGGGCCAGTATACCAGCAAAGAGTGCTTTAAAAGCATAAAGCATTGCTATCTGAAGATCTGAGTACATAGAAGAAAGGGCATTAACTTCTCAGAATTCTCAAGGGGATGACCTGGAGATTTAGTTCAGTTCCATTCTGAGATTCATTCCAATTCTGCCCCATAGAGAAGCAGGTTAGATTAAATACCAGTTTTTAAAAGGCTGAACTTTTTAAAGGTTATAGGAAATCATGGACCCGAACTTCAACTGCATGACAACCTCCCAGTTATCCTAATGTCCTGGGGCTCGTTCCAGATTTTACTGACTATTCAATTCACTTTCCACTTTATTTGGAATGAGTAAACACACACATTCATATCTTGTTCTAGATTTTTGATTGCTAAAATTGAAAGCAAAAAAATACATATATAGCATCATTTCTTTTTCATTTTTTGTAGAGATAAGATCTTGCTCAATTGTCCAGGCTGGAGTGCAGTTACACGATTATGCTCAAGGGATCCTGGTGCCTCAGCCTCCTTAGTAGCTGGGACCACATTTTTAAAAATTTTTTTGCAAAGACAGAGTTTCATTTTGTTACCCAAGCTTGCCTTGAACTCTTAACCTCAAGCAATCCTCCCATCTTGGCCTCTGAAAGTGCTGGGATTACAGGTATGAGACATCACACCCAGTCAATATTTCTTTTAATAGTCTCCTTTTGAGGCTATGTTAACAGGAAAAGAAACAAAACAGAACCAAACACATTTGCTGTTGGTAAGGATAAACCAATATGGGGGAAGAGGATCAGAGGAAGTCAAGACTAATGTGAGTATGAATGGGATTAGGTGTGCCCTCCCCAACAACATAGGGCCTGGAAGCAGGGATGCCAGGTGGAGTAACTACAGAGCCAGGAATTGGGATGAGGCACTTCTACCTTCTTCCTTGAATCATGTTTCCAACCAACCAGTCCTTCCTTTCCTCACTTTGTACAACTCCCCCTTCTCCCCCTATACTCCTCTATCCCACCCTCCCCCAATTCTCACTTAAATCAGTAGGTGCCACTGAGTTAAGTAGAACCTGGTCAGGCAGAAGCAGACATAGCAGCACTGTCACATATATCACTTCAAATGCATTAATTTAAAAAGAAAGTCCCCTAGGAGCTCTAAGAGGCATTTGGCACCAAGAGCATTCTTCTCACCAACTGCACCTCCAAACTGTCTACGAAAGCCCTAGCTCTAGCTAAGCAAGCCCAACTTCTTGGCATGAGGATGTCTGACATGGAAACACATATTGTTGTTCATAGAGGCATTTACTCTACTAACTTTCAGCCACCACAGTTCTGAGAATCACTCCAAAAAGAAATGAAGGAATTAAATTTGGCTGCTTTGTGTGCTGACAAATATAAGGTAAATAATTGGATATCACTGCTTTGACACATGACATCACCACCCTAATTGGAACCTGGCTAAATCGGGCATTCTTGAGATGTAGAATTTTTCCCCTCTTAAAGGCCCTACAAACCTGCCTAATATCTCATGTCACCTCCACCCCACGCCTGCACTTCTAATGTGTGTCATCAAGGAATCTGCTTTGATCTCTGGAAAGTATGCTTGTTGGAACAACATGATGAAAGGGATTATGATTTAAATATAGGCGACATGAAGCCAGAGGCAGCAGAGAACCCACTTGATTCTTCGGGGCCTCTCTTGTTGATTCCGAGGCTTCGTAGGGATGTGTAATGTGTTCCCTCAAGCTACTCCCCTATTGCCACATCAGAACCATGCCTCCCCCAGGAGTTGCCTGCTCTGAATCAACACTGCTGTCCATTCTGGGGGGACTTGAGCGAGCACACCATCCTCCAATCCTGCACTTCCTGCCCTGGAAATCATATTCATAATGGGTTCAAAAATACTCTCAGAAAATCTGGCTTTGGTTTTAATTTTCTCGAAATGGTGAAGATAAACAGCCCCGACAGGGTTTTGTCACCCCAATTCACCCACCAGGTGCTGAATTTCTTTCATCACAACTTGGCCCAGAGCCTGGGTCTGCCATTGAAAGGTGCCACTGAATCCCCCATTTTTTTGCCACCACACTGCCCACCTCCACAGCAGATGTTCACTCAGTCTCTCCTCACCACTCCAGGCACGTCTGAGCAATGGAAGAACTGTGGCCTGCTTTCCTCTCTGGACGGTGACTGGGCTCCCATCTCACTCTGGATACTTTCTACACAATCACCTTGGTTTTGGCATCTGGGCCTTCACCCAGAATAACTCCATGTCTTCTACACATGTGAATTATTCAAATAGTTAAAGTCACAGCATGCCCTGCCTAGCAAATCTTGCCCAAGTTCCCCTACCTGCTTATTATGTCCTGGATTTCAGCCAGCTCAGTCTACAGAATATCATATGTAGTACTGAATACAGAATGAATTCAAAAGTGGGTCTGATCATCATAAAAAGCACACGGACTGTGATATCACTTACAAATGTATTAATTCAGCCTATGCTAACTGTGTGGGGTTTTCTTCGGTTGGGGATGGATAGTGGTCTTATAGAAGCTAAGCAACAGAAGATGCCTACTGATTCGTTTTTGTTTTGTTTTTTTACTTTTTATGTCAAAATATAAATACAAAGGAAATTGCAAAGGTGTATGGTGAGATCTCAGGTGCTCTTCACCAGCTTCCCCCAGTGATTGTATCTTACTTAGCTATATTACTATAGCAAGACCAAGCATTTCACTTTGGTAAAATGTGCACCAATAGTTCCCTATCATTTTATCATGTGTAGATTCATGTAACTACCACCCTAATCAAGATAATAATTTTTTTAAAAAAACTATTCCATCACCACAAAGATCCCTCTCATGTTACTCCTTCATAATCACATGCATTCCCTTATCCTGCCATCACTAACCCTTAGCAACTCCTGTTTTTCATCTCTATAATACTGTTGCTCTAAGAATGTCCTATAAATAGAATCATACAATATGTGACCTTGAGGATGGACTTTTTATAGTCAGCATAATGCTTGGAGATCCATCCAAGTTGTGTGTGCCAATAATTTATTCCTTTTCATTGCTGAGTTGTATTCCATGGTATGGATGTACTGCAGTTTGTTTATTAACCTACTGAGGGACAATTGGTCCATTCCATTAAAGTAGTCAAAGTTACATCTATAGAGTCCTTTTATTAACCATTTCATTCTGCAGAACCTGTAGGAATATACCCTATCCCCAATTATTCCCTGACATTAATGATTTGTGTCTTTGTGATTCTTGCTACAGGTCTATCCATTTTATTAATCTTTTCAAACAACCAACTTAGTTTGATTTTCTCTATCATCGTCATTTTCAACGTCAGTGATTTCTGTTCTTATCTTAATTACTTTCCGCTTAGTTTGGGTTTGTTTTGCTCTCCTTTTTCAAGTTTCTGGAGGTGGGAACTTACTCATTTGAGACTTATTTTCTATTATATATATTTACTTCTGTAAATTTTCCCCTCAGCACTGATTTTGCTGCATCCTACAAGTTTTGATATATTGCATTTTCATTCAATTCTCCATTTTTTCCCCTCTAGAGACTTCCTCTTTGACCAATGGATTATTTAGAAGGGTGCTGTTTTGTTTCTAAGTAATTGGAGACTTTCCTGTTATCTTTCTGGTATTGATTCATAGTTTGATTCTCTTGTGATTGAAGAACACATTCTGTATGAGTTATTTTAAATTTGTTGAGGTTACTTTTTATAACCCAGTATATGGTCTATCTTAGTATATATTCCATGGGCCCTTTAAAAGAATGTGTGACTCTGCTATTGAGTGAACTGTTCTGTAAACGGTGATTAGATCCTGGTTAATGGTGTTACTGACTTACACTATATCCTTACTGATTTTCTTTCTAATTATTCTACCAACTGTTTAGAGTGTTAAAGTCTCATGCTATAACTATGGATTTCTTATTTCTCCCTGCAGTTCTATCAGTTTTTGCTTCACATATTTTGCAGCTCTGTTGTTTGGTGCATATACACTTAAGATCGCTGTACTTTTTAAGTGGCCAGAACTTTCCATCATTACATAATGTCCTTCTCTGTTTCTGGTAATTATCTTTGCCTTGTTTCAAATGAGCAGATGAGAAGGACCTCACTGTCTACTCGGCTTTCTCTGACACCCACCCAGCAAGGAGGAGGAAGGGTATCCATTATCACCAGATGGAAGTAGAAATCCAGGTTCCTCATGTGATCTCCACTGGCTCCTGGGCAAGGGGGTGTGCCCTTACCATCAGACATGAATGAAAGTCCCAGCTCCCCATTTGAGAAAAGCATAGAGAACTGTTAGGGAGTAACCAAACATGGTAGTAGAAAATCCCAGAATAACAGTTGGACATGATGGTGACAAATAAGAATGCCAAGAAAGCTGGGAAACTTGGGGCATGTGGCAAACAGCAAGGGAGTGATGGGATGTCTGCAAAGACCTCATGGGCCTTTCACCCTGACTTAAAAATACAATGATCGGGGAGTCAGGGAGTTTGTGTCCTGTCTGGAGTGAAGACAGGCCATATTGACTACCTGGAAGCTACACCTGAAGCTACCCATGCTAAGCCTGATGCAACAGACAAGCAATCCAAGTGAGAGCTCTGGCTTTAAAACAAAAGGAAAGTGAGACCCTGTCAAGATCACATCAGATTTCAGCCAGGTTAGGATGTCTGAATCAAGCTCCACTGATTCTGTAAGTTTATTTTTCTCTACCTTTGTTTTTCTTTCCTTTTTGTTATTTCTAGAAAAGTTACCTTTTGAAAAATTACAGCATTTCAGCTGAACTAGGGGAAAAAAGAAATATTCTTTGGGCATTTGTATTGCGGCCAGGAATGCTAGCAGAATTAGTGTGTCCAGACTGGCTGGGTGTGATGCAGCCACTGCCTGTCACCCCTTGGGAAGCCTTCATGCAGCAAAAAAAGGAGGCAGGAGTGTGGGAACAAGCCCTTCCCTACTCTCCTCCCTCCTTTGATGCTAACCAGATGCTGTTTAGGCCCACTCTGCCTCGGTGGGGAGTCTCTGTGCTCAGGGCAGCTTCTCTGGCAGGTGGCTGCAGCAGCAAGGAAGGGGCACGTGCACATGTGCAGAGCCAGCACCGAGCTCAGATGCAGGAAACACACAGAGGGGAGCTGTGCGCAGAGCAGGAGGAGCACAGCAATGTGACCCCTGTCCACAGCCAAATACAGGATGCCTAAATGGGCACAGCGGGCGCTGAGTTCTTAAATCCATTTTTGTTAATGACAGGAAGTCACCAAGACTTATTTATAAAATTACACAAATACACAGAGCAACGGTTTAAAATCAGTGTCACAAAGTTCATAAATACTAAGAGACTGTTAAATTGAGATGAAATTGTATTTGTATAGGTCCAGACAGTTACCTTGGCCCCATCCATGGGAAGGAGGGGATGAATTTTCTAAACAAATCATTTGTATAATTTGTATAATATAATCAAGGGTTGGTAAACCACTGCCCAAAGGCGAAATCTGATTCATAACTTGTTTTTGTGCAGCCAGCCAGCTAAGAATGGGTTTTTACACGTAAACATTTATAGTCAATTTGATAACAGAAAACACTAACTTTGGACCCCAATTAAGTGAAATGTTATTTTCTCCCACCAAAATTTCATTCATATCATTGGTAAACCTGAGTTATAAACACGTGGTACTCAATTATTACTTTTATGGTTTGAATTCAGTCAATTAAAAAAACCGCAAATTTTCTTTCTCTCTTATCATAGAAGTACCTACTTAATAATCTCAGTTTTGGCTCTTGGGCCAAAATGCCAGAAATATTCATTTTTTGACCCTCTAAGGGAAAAATGTGCCAACCTCCAGCATTAATTAATAATATAAACTGGTAAAAAAGTTTATTATTTAATATAATTATTGAGTAGTATTAAATACTGTTAAAACTATCACACAAAATATTTACTTTAATATTTTAAGTAATTTAAGTAATTCTTTATTGTTCATTAAAGCACAACTAAGCCAGCACTCAATATGCCTACATGGTAATGTTATAACGTAACAGTCGCAGGCACATTTATTTTAAACTATATAGTCAGACTTTCTGCTGTTGGATGGGTCTTCCTCTCCAAAGTGCTTCTGGCTTCAGGCAAATCAAGTAACACTGGACCTGATTAAAGGATCCTACTGAATGCTTCCCTCAGTGGCCCAGCTTTTTACTGTTGATGACCTTCCAGTCTTTAGACCTGAGCTTTACCCTTTACTTCTTCGCATAAGAAACTAGGAAGTGACTGTTAGGGGGTGGGCTAGGAACCAGGGAAAGGGATGGAAGCTTTGCCCAGCCCGTGGGATACCAGCATGGGCTTGCAGCTCTGGGGGCGGACAGGGTGGAGACCCCAGTCTAAGGACTCATTCTGGACCTTCCAATCTGGAGTGACACTGTCGGTCTAGAGCATGCTATCTTTACTCTTAGAGAGTGAAAACTACACATATCACCTAAGCAACTGACTAAGCCACTGAGTCTCGCATATGAGCTCACAGCCCAACGCCTCAGGCAGCACTGTTTTGGTAGTGCTACTTTTTTTTTTTGGTTCATAACAGCAATATTTTTTCATCCGAAAATGTGTGTTTCCTGAGATAGGGGTGGCATGGAGTTTGAAGGCACAAATGGGACAAGTTAGTAAAATAAGAAACAGAAGGAGAAGAAAAACATTATAAAGACATCAAAGTGGTCCAGACTGGCCCAGTAGGGCCTCTGTGCTTCCTCCTGCCCCATGGTGGGGTAAACTTAGGCAGATGTTCCCGAATGTTTTGAATGGCCTTCTAAGCACAGCAAATTTATAGAGTCAAGTAAAAGCTAGACCTGGAGTGTGCAAGTTAGCACCAGGGAAACAAGCCTCTCTTTTGCTGGAGTGTCTCTCTAGAGCCACCTGGCTCAGAAGGGCTTTGTGAAACAGGGGAAAGGTGAGCCAAGCAGAACAGACTCAGTCCTCTACATCTATTGAATGTACTGATCAACAATAATAACTGAAGGCAATTACAGAGGCAGATGCTGGACTTAATGAGCTATCCCTATAAAATCCCACCTCCTGGGAGGATTGCTTGAGCGCAGGAGGTGGAGGCTGCAGTGAGCTGAGATCGTGACACTGCACTCCATCCTGGGTGACCGAGTGTAACTCTGCCTCAAAATAAAATAAAATAAAATAAAGTTTCGCCTCTGCCAGTCAGCCTTGTTGGGGACCAGTTCCTCCCAGGACCAGCTGCAGGAACAGCCCTTGCTCCTTATCAGCCCATCCTCTCAGGTTCACCCTGTCCCCACCACAGCTGGCCATGAGACAGTGTCCTGTTTTTTCACTCTTTAGAAACAACAGCACAGCATTACCCAGAGGCAGGCAAGGAGACCACACCCTTGACTTAGCTGTGGTTCTATGCTCCCCTAAACCACACAGGAGAAGCAGCAGGGCTGTGATCAGTTTTTCAGACACCTGAAGGACTTTCACTGCAATAGGAATTAGAGTTGGCTGCATGTCCCACATTCAGGGCCAAGAGGAGGAAGTTAGGATGGCATGGACTCTGGGAAGGAAGGGCTTTTGTGGGTCAGAAGTGTCCACAACCTGGATGGGTCATCACCACTCTAAGAGCGGTAAGCTTCTTATCACTGGAGGCAGGAAGTCCACTTGCGTGGGAGGGAAGGAGCCACGGATGGGAAGTGAGTCCCGACGGCGTTTACACTGCCCTGCAATCCTGGCACACTCTGATTCTTAACTCTAATGTGGAAGATATTTCTCAACAACACATAGGCATTTTAGACATCACATTCCACGATTCCGTTTTCTCCTTCCCTATTCCTGTCCTCAAACAATTACAGACACACCTCTCCTCTAGGGGCCTCTTTCATCAGGTTTTCTCACCTCCCAATGTGTCAGCCAGCCTTGGAGGTCAGGGCAGGCTGTTCCATGGTTTCTTCAACAACTAAGACATAAGTCATCTTCCCAGAAGACCTCCAGATTACACAGTCCACCCACCTGCCCAGTTATCAAAGTCATTGTTCCTTACAAAGCTCATCTGGAAACCATTAAAAAGGTCCTCAGACCTTCTCAAGAGCACGTAGCAGAAGCCAGCCCCTCTGAGTCCATTCCATGCTACCTGCAGCACCACAACTAACCATCCACTTTGAGGACAAGCACTTCTGGAGCAGAGCTGCTTCGGCAGCATGCCCTTGAAGAGCACGCGCTCAGGACATAGAGCAGGAAGGCCTCCAGGACCTGGCCAGCACCGCCTTCACCATCCCAGCCCTGTCCCCTCTACCTATGTCAGCTGTAGGACAGACACTGCCAGAGCCCTCACTACAAGTTGCGATGAATCCATGTGCGTCACGTATACTCATCTATTTAACCCTACACCAAACTATCGGAGGATACTTTCATCATCCCCGGTTTGTAGATGAGGAAACTGTGCCTCTCAGAATGTTGAGTTCCCAGCACTAACATCTGGCTGCCTATCTTCTATAAATAGCCTGACTCAAGTTTTAAGGTCCTCCAGATGTTGAAGCCCCACCATGTCTGTGGCCTCGAGGAAACACAATACTGTGTAGAAGGCAAAGCGGCTCAGCTTCACCTGGGATCCTTTCAAAGGCTCTCCCCCCTGGGGAAGCCCAGGCAGGCAGGCTACCCAACAGGGAGTCACATTGGGGACACCTAGTCAATCAACATGTAGAGACCACATTAGGAAGGGCCTTGAACAAGACACTGTATTTCCTCTCATCTAACAATGGTGTCTTGCCTTGAAATGTTTTAACAGAACCTTTTTCAAAAGAACTCTCCGTGCAATCCCAAAATATCAACCAGGTAAAACTGGAAGTTCTGTGGCTGAGGATAGAGGGTGATTTCTCCGCTTCCAGATGTGGGTGGGACCCTGTGGGTCTCAGAGGGACCCTAGGATTTGTGGAAGAACACGTGATAACCACTGGTTCTTCACACAAAGAGGGTTGGAAAGGATCTGAGATGACTCCCAAGGGTTCTTAGAAGAGTTTTGGTTTCCATTCTCCTGCCAAGAGTAGAGTAGGCAGGAGACTCAGAACCATTTCTGATGGGGGAAGGAAATCAGAGGCGCCCTCTGCCAGGCTGAGCACACGCACCAGTAGCCACAGCAGCTCTTCCTATGGGCATGACACCCCAAAGATGCCTCCACTGGTCCCCTGCCCCCGAGGATCCACAGGAGCCACTGTGGATGTCCTTTCTTCCTTCTCTCTTCCAGGGAGGGTGAGACTGGAGGAAGTGGCCAGGGAAGAGGAACGTGAGGGCCCTGGAGTTTCCTAAACACACAGATCAAGACTCAAGATTCTGGATGGTGGCACTCACTGCCCTGTGTGCCCCAAACACCCACTGAGAAGGAGATACTCCATACTTTAGTGTACTCCAAGTCTAGAAATCAGAGGGTCTTGCTGATGTTCCAAATCAGTTATGGAGAATAAACATTAAGAGGCACAAATTGAGACCTGGGAGTAACTTAGAGTTTTCCTCCAATGGCAGCATAAAAGCCATGTCACAGGGACATTTCCTCCAGAGGCAGCTGTGCATAGAACAGAAGCCAGCCAGCAGCGGGGCTAAGGGCAGGCACGAGAGCAGAGGGAAAGAAAGGGAAATGAGAGATATTTCAATAAGAAAGCACAAGACTTGGCAAGAGGATAAAGGGAAGGCAGAGGTGCTGGGCAGGGCAGGGCAGGGCAGGGGGAGAACGTGACATGCACAGGAATAGCCCAGGGAGGAGCCAGCCCACCTGTGGGCAAACTGCCCTAGTTCAGGCATCTTGCCTCCGAGAGGACCACAGCTGTAGACAGCTGAAGATGTGGGACAGGAGCTGAAGGAAGAGCCAGTCCCAGAGAGCTCCACTTTGGAGACAGTTTTCCAGACTTATTCAGTCTGTGAGCTGTTCCTGTAAGTTCTCCTGTATACAAAGGGCATTAAAGCAATCTTTGCTCATATCAAACAGACTCCTTTGAAATCAGGGCAGTCCATGTAATCTTAGGTGCTGCAAATGCATCCTAGAGGCATTTTGTCACTCTGAATGAGCTCAGCTGAGCTTTTCTGTGATTTAGGAAGGGAGGCGAGATGGCACCAGCAGGCAGAAGACGGAGGGGGAAACCCAGGATAGGGGAAGGGTCTCAACTACCAGAGTGATTTGGACAGGAATGGCTGTGACTGTCAAAGCTGAAATAAGGAGAACATTTGAAACAAAAGGCAAAGCAACAAACTGCGAAGTCAAGGTTACCAAAGAGAAAAGAAGAGCATCCCTCGGGAGGGAGCTAAGGCAAGTTGCAGGCACTGGGCCATGGGCATGTGGCAGGACCAGTGATGCACAGATGGAGACAGTGGCCGATTGCATCCTTCACAGTCGGGTCTTCCTTCTGTCTGTGATGCAGAAAGCACTCTGGCTGGGTTACATCCACAGCTCAATCACTGTCCAGCCACAAAACCACCATGACTGCAAAGTCACCGGAGCCCTCCAGACCTCAATTTCCCTATGTGTAAAATGAAAAGGTTAGACCAGGAGGCCTCTAAGGCACCTTCTGGCTCTAACATCTTGTGTCCAGCCAGGCCAGCCACTGGACACTGAACTAATTCAACCATAGTCACTGAGGCAAGACCCTTAGGGACCAGTGGAAATAGGCCAAGGAAAAGTCTCTTTCCAGCCCAAAGACTCCAGTCATGTCAGTCACACAGTCACTCACCACAGGGGCCTCAGGGAGAACAAGACTCAGAATAAAAGCCAAAGCTACTAAGAAGTAGGATGAATCCAACCCAGGATGAATGCAAGACTCCTGTGTTCAGAAGTAGCAGTTCTGACCAGGGCTGAAAAATACACAGTATGTTATAAGAACATTATGAATACACGCCCTCGACCAGCAATTCTACTCCTAGGTGTATCCTAGAGAAATTCACATGGATGTACGAGGAAATACAGTAAGAATTGCATGCTGGCATTGTCTGAAATTTTAAAAAACTGGATATTACCTGAATGTAGACCAACCAGAGAATAAATAATAATAAATAATTGCCATACATCCATACAACAGACTACTACCCAACAGTGAAAATGGACAGGTGAGGGCCATGATGCCAGCATGGATGGATCTCATTACATTCACTCATTCTCTCAACAAGCACTCAGAAACACAATTCCTCTGTGCCAAGGTGTTGTTCTAGGCAGCAGGGACACTCAACTGAATGGATGATGCCGCTGCCCTAGGAGGGGTAGAGAGAAAAGAAACCACCATCAAGTAATACACATAGCATGGCAGACTATGTTGAGCCCTACAGGGAAGCATCAAGCAAGGAGAAGCCAGTTTGGGAGAAGGTGCTAGTAATAGTTTAAGAGGTGGTCAGGAAAGGCCAAATCACGTATTGGTCACGCTTCTTATTTTAAGATGAGTGGTGGGTATACAAGGATTCACTTTGTTACTCTTTATATCATTTTCAAAGTCTGATACATTTCAAAATAATTTTCATTACAAACATGACTAATAAGGAAAGTCATTAACAATGAAAGTATACATAGTCTTCCACCGTGAACATAAATGTATCCCATGTTCATAAGCCTGATTCATGTGTCCCCACCCCCCATAACTAACCCCCCAACCCTGGAAGGCTGGTCTCTCTCAAGCAAGGTTTTCAACATTAAGCAATGTTCCTGGAACCCTCACAGAGCCTGTTGCTACCAAGCCCAGCAGGGAACCTTGTCCGAAATCTACTTTTGATGTTGAACAATGGGATTCTATTCCAAATTAAGTGGCTTTTCTAAGCTTCAGACCTCCTTAACTTTTTCATTTTATCTATTTATTTTTTTGAGATGGAGTTTCACTCCATCACCCAGGCTGGAGTGCAGTGGTGCAATCTTGCCTCACTGCAACCTCTGCCCCCTTGGTTCAAGAGATTCTCCTGCCTCAGCCTCCCAAGTAGCTGGGATTATGGACACCCACAACCATGCCCAGCTAATTTTTGTATTTTTAGTAAAGACTGGGTTTCATCATGTTATCCAGGCTGGTCTCAATTCCTGATCTAAAGCGACCTGCCTGTCTCTGCCTTGCAAAGTGCTGAGATTACAGGCATGAGCCACCGCACCCAGCCCACCCTAATCTTTTTACATCTTTAAAACATATATATGAAGAAAATCCCTAGAACCCTATGCCCCTTTAGGTTTTCATATTAAAGAAAAAATCAGAGAGCAAGATGCATTTATTCAACGAAGCCTCTCTTCTGTGGAAATATGAAGTTGTCATGGAGACAGTTCCCAAATCTTAATCTGGAAACTGTAAAGAGACCTGGCCACTGCCTTGTTGTATAACACAAGCAGGCAGCTAAATGAAGAACATCAGACAACATCACCATCACACCCTATCGGTCTGATAAAGAATTTGCACTTACACCCATCTGTCCCTGAATGCTGCCACATTTCCTGAACAACCACAGGAATGCCCCATCAATAGCATATTCAAGTTAAACACGCTGGTGTTCAGCTACATCTACAGAGGCAATATCCACAACCAGTATGCACATCACCAACAGCTACATCTATTTATACAACTCCAAGGGAAAAAGCTGCCATCTGCCCTCCAGATACCTTCTTTATAGCAAATGATAGTGATATCTGCTTGGAGTCAGAATCCTCTCTCAAGAGCATGAGCAGCTAGCTACGTTGTGTGGCGTTCTGTCCAGCTAACATCAACCCATCCCCAGGGCAGTGAGTGTGGGAGAAGTGAGATGGACAGTGATTTGGCACAGACCATCAGCACAGAAGCCCGTGTGAGAATAGGTGATGTGATGTGCACTGGTTCCATTTTCTAAAAGGGCAGAGCTGTACAATGAAGGTGCTTTGGCACTCAAAATCTTCAAGGCATGATCTGATAAAACAACTATGTCCTTCTTTTAATGCTGTAAGGCTAATTAACAAAGAAAGCCTGTGGCATTTTGCTGTGCATGTGACGCTGGCATTGTGTAAACACTAAACGGATGAAATTGCCCAGTATCCAGAGGGCCACAGGGGTGAACGTCTACATTATCTGATGCCAAAAGGGAAAGACACCAGCTCAGATGTATCCATGTTGTCATCTTGAAGCAAGGGAACAAGGACATCGTGAAATTGCCCCTTTGGATCCCTTGGCATGGTGCCCTTTACACAGGAAAAAGAAGGTGAGCCATAGAAAGACAGGCTTTATTTCTGAGAAACACAGGGCTCTCTGATCAGCTCTGCTCCCAGCAAACTATTGCAAATGCTGAGAGCCAGGTCAACTATTTCAGATCCTGTTATACAGTATGGCAGCCTGAATGAGACAAGCCAAGAATGTCAAAAGTCCATCTAATCACACAGACTCTGGCTATGCTCAAGATCTTATTTGTGGGTCTTTCCTTTTAGCTTTTGATTCTAAGACTTCTCTGTCTTATCCTTGTACCACAGGCTTGTTCTCCCCCAAAGCTTCAGGACAACTATCCCCAGTTGATTATTTTATTGAAGGGCCTACCACACACCAGGCACCATAAGAGGTGCCTGCTTGGGCAGAAACCAGAGGATCCAGGTGCAAATAAGCATGTGGTCCACTGGGAGACACCACCTAGTCAGACAGAAGGACAAGGGACAAATGGTTATGGATACTCTGTGAGGTGGGAAGGTCACGTGCAGAGAGGATGTTTACAAATGATGCCTCTGGAGATGTGTCATGGAAAGGGTAGGACAAAGGGTAAAGCCCTGCAGTTAGCTGAGACGGCAGAAGGCTCAACATACACAGAGATCAAGTGCACAGCAAATTCAAACACTTCCATGTCACTCAGCCTTGTATCCACCCAAATATAAATCCAGAATAGAGGGGTGTTCTACCACACTGGTGGTATATCTTATCAATTCCATTGCCACAAGCCAGGTTCACGAACCTCCCCCATGGCCAGCCTACATGCTGCAGCTCAAAGGTGCTCAGGATGGCAACTTTCAGGAGAAGCCATTGCACTCCAGGGTCTCAGACCCAGAAGCTCACAGATAACAGTGGCCCTATGTGCCCACCACGCTTGCTGCCAGCCACATGGGGAAGAACAATACAAAACCATTTCTCCCTGCAGTGTCTTGCTACCCAGTCATATGTCTGCAAAGACAAACAGTGAAGAGAGAAGAACCAGTTTTGTTATTTGAGGAGCCCATTCAGTTAAATGACAGGGTGCACTGCTACTATCTCTCATAATATGGCAGATTGGAGAACACGCACAAAGCACTTAGGGTGCTTTTTAATTAAACCCCTTCTTAAGAGAAATGATGCTTTTTTCTCATTGCATGATTAACCAGAAAATCAAATTTAGACCAGATGATTCGGATGATGATGTGACTCTCTCCCTTGGCTTTAAAGAGCACTACTGCAACAGCATTGCCCACAAGTTGACTAGACACAACTCCAGAGAAGGTAGTCAGAGGGGCTCCTGATGGATGAGGTTCCCAGGGCCTCTCCACCAGGCACTGGAAGAAGAGCCAGCCAGCCAGCGTTCCCCTGGTCCACAGCCTCCAGATGCAGCTTCCATGGAATATCTGCTTGTCTAAGAAGGTGGGAAAACTGACTGTGCTTCTTCATACATCCAGAGGGTTAACATCTCAATTGTAATTTACAAAATGTTCAGCCATTCTTGGTTCCAAGCACCTTTCACATGAGGACTTTGACTGATATAGAGGGAATTTGTGATCCACATGATTTCAGAAACAAAATCACAAGGTTACATATCTCCTTTATTTTCAAGCCTGATAATGTCCAGAAACCTTTGTGCTGCCTTTTGCCTACATAAGAATGAGTGATTCAAGTATCAAATTTCCTGTTTTATGAAATTCCTGTGAAACACAATATGTTAAGCTGATTCTATTTTTTAGAAAGCTGAATTATAGGCCAGGTGCAGTGGTGCATGCCTGTAATCTCAGCACTTTGGGAGGCTGAGGCAGGTAGATCACCTGAGGTCAGGAGTTTGACCTCAGACTGGCCAACATGGTGAAACCCCATTTCTACTAAAATAAATACAAAAATTAGCCAGGAGTGGTGGTGCCCATTTGTAGTCCCAGCTACTTGGGAGGGTGAGGCAGAAGAATTGCTGGAATGGAGGAGGCAGAGGTTGCAGTGATTGTGCCACTGCACTCCAGCTGGGGCAACAGAGCAAGACTCAATCTCAAAAACAAGAAAGCTGAATTATGAAAAGTTAACATCTTGAGTGACTAAGCAAAGATAACTATCTTTAAAATAAATGATATAGGATTGAACTACTTAAAATTTATTAACCACCTTTAGAAATATAATGCTGATGCAAACAAAATCGAGAGGAAAAATAAAGAATGATTTCAGGATTTTCATCCCAAACCTAACAAATACAGTGTTTTTGTGTCTATCCACTCTTAGATGACTCCTACGCTAAGCCACTGCCAAATTCCTTATGCCGAGGGGCCTTGGCTGAGCCCTGGGTTTCCTGAGGCAGTCATCTACAGAGCATCTCTTGGATGAGTCAGTGAGTAAACAGGAAATACAGAGAAAAGTGAGATAAGAGCATCTCTGAAGAAGAGCAAGGGTGGCCCAGTGCCCATGTCTATCTTCACAGGTGAGATCATCCCAAGATCACCCAAGTGATCATCTTTTCCTAAAACTCAGCCCAATCTTGATAAGGCTACCATGTTCTCTCATGATGCTGGCATATTAGTAAACACTCAATTTCCTCTTAAATTGCCTTCTCCATTAGTCATTCATTTGTGTGTGGCAGAGAGTCCTTTATTAGAGTGGTCGTGGACGTTATCAACAGTTGGGAGACCCACATGAGAGGTCTGTGCAGACTGTGTGAGAAGATCATGCAGGAGGCAGGGGATCAAAGGGAATTCAGCTTGAATGGATGGGATGTGGTTGCCTAAAAAGCGCAGAAAGAAAATTAAAAGTTGTTGCCCTCATGATACCTTCCCTGATTCCCCTACAAAAGACCTTTGAGGTCACAGAGTATTCTGTATCAAATTTAGCAAGTCAAGATGGCTTCGTGTTGTGATTCTTGGTATGTAACTGTATTCATTTTCTAACTCTATATAACAAATTGCTTGGCAGCTTTTTATCATCTCAGTTTCCATGGTGCAGGAATCTGGGCACGGCCTGACTGGGTCTTCTGCTGCGGGTCTCACAAGGCTGCAATCAAGGTGTCAGCTGTGGTCTGATCTGAGGCTTGGGGTCCTCTTCCAAGCTCACGTGGTTGTTGACAGAATTCATTTCCTTGCAGCTGTAGAACTCGTGGCAACTTGCTTCTTCAAGGTCAGCAGAAGTCTTTGACTTCTAGACCTTCTTTTAAGGGATTCATCTAATAAGACCCATTTTACCTAGAATAATCTCCCCCTCTGACTGACTCAAAAATCCAAAGATTTAGGACTTAATTACATCTGCAATACCCTTTTACCTTTGCAATGTAATATAACTTAATCATGATTCCATAATATTTACACATCCATTATACTCACAGGTCTGGCCTAAACTCAAGGGGGAGGCGATTATACAGGGTATATACCGGGGGAAAGAATCTTTTGGGCCACCTTAGAATTCTGCCTACCACAGGATTTATGTCACTTCATGTACTATACTGTAAACTCCCTCTCCTTAGGACTTTATTCTTGGCTTGATGGTACAATTTCTAATTGTTTAGTTTGGATTGTTCTCTGCTACCCTTTATTCAGACGCCAAAGTGACTGACTCATATAAAGCAATGAAGTAACACTTGGTGATGAATGAATGAACCAGTCAGCCGGTCTTTATTTAGAGGTCCCCAATCACAGAAAACTCGGGGCCCACAAACTGACAAAAAGCAATGAAATCTAAATTTGGAGAGCGAGTGATGTTTATCCAGCCCTCCACATTAAGATCTGGAAGAGTTGGGAAAAGACAGACAGAAAGACAGGTGTGGAGCAGCAGGACGCACACATGTACGGAAACTGTGAACCACATTGGAAATGTGGGTAGATACAAGGGAAGCCAGTGAGTCAGCCAAGCAAGGGTGGGCTGCCTGCGTACACTCTCCTCATGGACACCAATCTGCCTTGCCAGCCCGGCTTTGGTTTGATCAATAAGTCCAACTCCCTGATGTTTCTGCGAGCCCTCCTGTTCCAATCCTCAGGCTCTGGAGAAGCAGTAAGCTCACCAGTGTCTCCTATGCGCCTGGCTTCATCACGTACATATGAATTCCTGAATGTAAACAAACACTAGCCCTGCCAATTCTTCAAAATTCTGTAGATCACATGAAAGCTATCCCCACCCCACCCCATTTGTTTTTCTTTTTTTTTTTTTTTTTTTGAGGTAGAGTCTCACTCTGTCACCCAGGCTGGAATGCAGTGGTGTAATCTTGGCTCATTGCAACCTCCATCTCCTGGGTTCAAGTGATTCTCCTGCCTCAGCCTCCCAGTAGCTGGAATTATAGGCATGCACCACCTTGCCTGGCTAATTTTTGTATTTTTAGTAAAGACTGGGCTTCACCATGTTGGCCAGGCTGGTCTCAAACTCCTGACCTGAAGTGATGCGCTGGTGTTGACCTCCCAAAGTGCTGGTATTACAGGTATGGACCACCACGTCCAGCCAAATACTAGCCTCTCAATGATGAAAAATAGTTCACCCTCATTTTCAATAAATTGGCTGGTGTCTATGTCATATAACCAGATGGCCTTATCTGAAGCTGAAAGAGGACAATACGTGCTTGGTAACAACCTGGGAATCCTACAGCAATTAACATAGAGCGTGCAGAAGAGGGGAAAGTCAAATAGCTCTCCTTTCATCCCTTCTGCTTTTTATATTTTACTTAGAATCACAGATTCTTAGAGGTGGAAGGATCTAAGAGGTCATCCAGTGGCACCTGACCCTAAGCCTAGCAGCCCTAACAGATCATCTGGCCTCTCCTAGAGTATTCCAGGGCAAAGTGATGTGTTCTGTGGTTGGAAACCTTGTTGCCACACACCTGTTTGAAATCAACTAAAGAAACATGTTGAGAATGCCTAGTATTTTCCAGAAGAACCAAATCATGTCTAGTATTCCTACCCTCACTCCTCAGCTCTGAAGTTACTGACAGTCTTCTCTAATCAGCTGTGGCGCTCTTTCCTGCTGATGCTGGATGTGGCCTCAGAATCCTCAGGAGACTGCTCCAGAAAGGCACTGCTGATCAATTTTTGTTGGCAAGAGAAATAAACGAATTTTCCAGCTCTGTTCTTGGATTTGTCTTCAGTCAAAAACCACTCTCTTTTAACTCCTACTTATTGCTTTTAATCTGACTTTAAGGGCAACAATTTTGCCCCCTACTCTAAAAGCAACTGCTTATTTATCTAATGACATTTAACCTCTTCCCTCACTGAAGCCTTGCGTACTCAAGCCCAGCCCCAAGACCAAAGTGACCTGGAAGGAGAAAAGAATAGAGCTGTAATTCTAGGATCTGCAGTCCCAGCAGTGTTTCAAGGAATGCTGGGGCCCAGACAGCACTGATGGCAGACACAACTCCAGTGTGGCTGGGAGGCTAGGGAGTGCTAGCTGCCTGTGGGAATTAGCTCCTGAAACAAGTCAGGCCAAACTCCCACCTGAGTGGTTTTAGAAAGGTCCAGTTTTAAGGAGTTAGGGATAGAAGAGACAGGGCAAAGAAAGCAAAGATGACGAGATAATGAGGTTGAAATAGTGAGGATACTGAAAATCAAATCAAGTGAAAGCCCTCTACATCACACTTGAACATGTGTCATATAATTGCTGTCTTCCCATTTCACATCTCCTGATCATGCACACACACCTCCTGGTATAAACTTTGTGTTTACCCGCAATCACTCATAAAACACTGAACAAGATCAACACAAGAGCTCCACAGCATGGCTCTGGGCACTTCCCTCCCAGGCATTCATTCAACTGTTTTCCTCAACTATTTGTTGAATATTTATGTGGCACTCAGGAGCAGGCTGGAGCAGCTGCATAAGGCTGTGATGACACTACTCCCATCTCCAAGGAATCCACAGTGCATCTACTTCAGAGGCAAGTAAATAACTCCCCCACATATAAAACTGGCTGTACAGTATAATGGTATTTGCATGTATTTATCTGTACAAATCATGTCATATTTAAAATCAAGATATACACCCTATTAGATATATACTGACCTACTGAACTATCGACATTTTCAAAAAGCAAGTTTAGTAATTTGGCCTTTTTTGCAGAGTACCAAAACCAAATCAGCTTGTGCTCTACTGCTTCAGAAACAAGATCTGGTGAACTAAAGCTTCAGATAAGCAAATTCTGGCTCTCTCCAATTATTAATATAAATCAGCAGCTTTCTTACAAGTAGTGACTCCCCTTTCTCCTCAGATATTCTATCATTCATCTATTCCCCCATCAGCCCATTTTCACTGAGCTCTTAAAACATGCCTGGCATCCGGGCGTGGTGGCAGGCACCTGTAATCCCAGCTACTTGGGAGGCTGAGGCAGGAGAATCACTTGAACCCAGGAGACAGAGTTTGCAGTGAGCCAAGACTGTACCGCTGCACTCTAGCCTGGGGAACACAGCGAGACCCTGTCTCAAAAAACAAACAAATAAACATGCCTGGCATCAAGGATCTCACAGAATAAGTATGGAATCTGACATGCAAGAAGGCTAATATGGTGCAGGGAATTAGCCTAGGGTTCCTAGACCATAGTATATGTTCACAAATATTTATTATCAGTGAGGTAAATGTCAAGATCAGGGTATACATAGAGGGCCAAAACACTGGGAAGGCAGGGAAGATCTCCTGGAGATTACAGTACCTGAGCTCCAATCTAAAGATGAGCAGGAAGCAAAAGATAAGTGTGAATCAGATGAAGATGGTGAGCAAGGCCTTGTAGGCAGATGCCAAGGTCTGCGGGAGAGAACATCACCCTCGCTGGGATGGCAGGGAGTGGCTGCAGTGGACTGCACAGAGACACGAGGTCAGGACCAAAGTGGGCTCTACGCACATGGAAGGCCTGGGATTTCATCCTGAGGATGACAGGAGCCACTGAAGGAGCTGAACCAAGGACTGAAGAGAGCAGATCATGGTACAAAGTCAACCCATGCAACAGGAGCAAAATGGGCCAAAGGGAGGCAGGACTGAAAGCAGAGAGACCCTAGAGGCAGCTGGCAGAGCAGGTTAGGAAGGAGCAAATGATGATCTGAACTCAAAAACTGGGAACAGACAGAGATAAAAGGTCTTGAAAGGGAGTGAAGGGTAGAGAAGCGCTAGTTTGGTGGTTGATGATTACAAAGGATGAATGAGAGAAAGGGGTTAGGGAGGCCCTAGGGTGGCTGAATTGAATGTGATGAATGATTATGCTTTGTTGGGATGATGAACAGAGCTGTGGAGGAACTGACTAGTGTGCAAAAACATTGGTTTTGGGTTTGGGAATGGTGCAATGGAGATGGAGATACCCAGGCCACAGCTGGCTCCACAGGCCTGAGGCATTGAAGAGTAGCCTGGGCTGGAGGTCTTATGGACATTAATGCAGGGGCAATCACAGTGTTAGAAAAGGAGTGGTGCCCCGCCAGGAGGCTGGCCTAATCTACCAAGAGCCCTCAAGCCTCCAAAATGCAGAAATCTATGAACACACCAACTGATATTTCCCCAGAAAATCTTAGCTCCCTCCTACAAAAAAAGTAATTATAATAGTTTTAATTGATGCTTGGGGCTAGGTTTAAATCTTGTTTTTGACATTTTGTTCTATCATAAACCTGGATTCACAAACAGAAACCTTCTAAAAGAAGACCGTGTGTGACACAAAGTGAGAGCCAACAAAATACCAATCGTGCTTCAAGGTGCACCTACCAGCAGCTCCTCTGAAAAGTCTGCCGAGCAAGGAGAGAAGAACAGAGTGAGGAGGCACATCTTTGGTATGAATAAGGTGGAAAAATTCCTCATGAACACAGCAGTGAGATTTGTCGTGGAAAATTCCACACGCTCTGTGTAGGAATGGCCAAATAACTTTTTCTCTCTTCCTTTTCATCTCAGGTAAAAGAGAAGAGAGAGACTTCTAGTAGAACTAAAATTCTGGAGAAATCTCTCTGGCCAAGACTGACACAACAATGGCTCTTAAGGTGAAGCACTCAGAGGCATGACATTGCCACGGCTTTTCTTTGGTTTGCAATGCGGCCTGAATTTCTGGAGAAATGTGATTCCAGATAGAATGGAGGATGAACTTTAAGAAGCATCTACTCAACCTAAGGAGTCAGGTTAAGATTAAATTTTGGTATTAATCCTGACGTAATTTAATATGACATAGTAAGTTAAACCATACAACTTTGCCCTTTCTGTAGGTAAAAAGTGGTCAAATATCAGCAACTTCACATGGGTTGGCCTAATGATGCTCCAGCTGGAGATGTTTGCCAGGGCTACCCAGCTGTCTATTTCTTTAGAAAGACTGCTCTACATGAAGTATTTCTGTTACAACTGAATGCTTGCTATATTCAACAATATTCATAATTAACTTGTACTTTAGGAAAATTACAACTTGAAAGAGGCTGGGCATGGTGGCTCATGCCTGTAAGCCCAGCACTTTCGGAAGTCAAGGGAGGAGAATCTCTTGAGGCCAGGATTTGAGACCAACCTGAGAATCATCTTTACAAAAAATAAAAAGATATTAGACAGCTATGGTGGTTCATGCCTGTGCTTCCAGCTCAAGAGGCCAAAGCAGAAGGATCACTTGAACCCAGGAGTTTGAGGCTGCAGTGAGCTATGATTACAACAGTGCACTCCAGCCAGGGTGACAGACTGAGACTACATCCCTTTAAAAAAAAAAAAAAAAAAAAAAGGAAAGTCTTACTCATCATAAATTTAAGTCACCCAGAGACAAGTATTCTCTAATCATAGGGAAAAATACCTTGGAAGAAAGTGAGAGGGAAGAACAAAATCAACCTTAGAGCTGAAGTACTTATGTAGAGTTAAAAGCTCATGGCAAATACTGTACTTGCTGCCCAATGAGGTGAAGGGCTTAGGGTCGTGGATGCTGCTTGCCCCACCCATGGAATAGCCCAGCTTTCCTCCCTCACCTCAGAACAGAGGATGTACAAAGGACACTTTGTTCCACCAGAGATCAGGATCTGGCCCCGGCCTTTCCTTGCTTCCCCCTGGCAGGAGCTCCTCGCCCACCTGACCCATGGTGCTCCTGTACACAGCACCAGGGGCTGACAGGCCATCAGGACACTGGCCACAGTGATGATGACTCGGATCATTCAGCACTTGCAGAAGCAGCACAGCAAGGAGACTTCAAATCACCATCCTCCAAATCTACCCAAATGACCAATGAGATGTGGACGAGAGAGTCTCCAAGCCCTGAGACTAGCGGTAGGCCAACCACACCCGACTGACCTTGGCAGATCCATCCAGAAACACCAGCGAGACTGCAGCTGGCCCCAGGGGAACAGTGGGGCCAGCACCCAGCTCCCTCCTATGGGAAACACAGCACTGCAGAAAGTCAGGCAGAAAAGCTGGAAAAAGACACAGTATCCTATGGCGTGGCAGGCCAGGGGAGAGCCATGAACTGCCCCAATTTCAGTCTATTTGGGGTCCTCTGTGCCTGTACAAGCTGGAATGAGGAGGACACAAGTGCAGGTCCCAGATACTCTCTGGCCCAGGTTCTAAAGAAGGTGTAGGCCTGATGTACAGTGGCAGGGGGTGTCAAGAGAGCCACAGATGGGACACGCAGAGTACTCCAGGGAAGCATGTGTCACCATGTACCAACAGCAGCAGGGTGACTCGGCCTCCCTTCCCCTCCCAAGCAGTACAGGCTGCAGTTTCCCTGCCCCTGACCATACTCCTGGGCAGAGTGGCTGGTTCACCCTGGAGGCCACATCCCTAACAGCATGCCAAGGGAACATGAGAGAGAGGCCAGAGGGAGGTCAGACCCAGCCAGGGCCCCAAGACACCTAAAGCAGAGGTTTTCACAACTACAGGAGGAAGAAAAAGCAAACACCACGTGGAGATTGCAAGGGCGAGCTTCCCCAGCCCTCCCCAGTCCGCACCCCACAAGCCGGGTTGGCTTAAGTTTTCAGTATTTCAAGAAAAACCAGAAAGCTGTATCTTTATGTCAAATCTCCCAGTTTTTAATTATTTGTAATTAAAAATCTTTAAACCTATTAGATAGGGCACACAAAACACCTAGAGGTTCCATTTAGCCCCACGGGCTGCCAGTCCCCCACATGCTGCAGTGATTTTTTTTTTTTTTTTTTTTTTTTTGGAAATAGTCCTGTTGCACCCCCTCAGCAAGAATAGAGACATCAATTGAGGAAGGACTCCATTCTCAACACCGGCCTCAACCCACCTGGGGCTGGAGACACCTCCAGGACTCATGTGTCATCCACATCAAAGCCGAGCTGTACAGCTACCATAATAATCCCTGAAGCCCAGACCCAAAGCAAAAAACCCTCCTGACAAGAGGCAGGAAAGAGCTTCCTCCAAGCCACCTGCATGGGACACAGGGCCAGTGTTATGAGGTTGCAAAGAATCAGGCTGGACCGTTCTGTGGAAAATACAGTAGCCAAGGACCTAACCTTGATTGAGGAAGCAAGAAACTCTTCCCCTTTGCTCCTGTTTCCTCACCTTGGGGCTAGTTTGGTGCTTTCCCTGTAGTCTGAACCCAACCTCTGCTCTTCTTTTTGGCATTTCATAAAATGCCAAAATACAAACTTCAGTTTTTCTGACATGAAGGAAGTTTAATTATCACAGGATCATTTTGTGCCACTGCCTTCTAACACCACAAAATCTCCTTCCATGCTATCTATGATATTTCCATTTCTGGTACCGTCAATGCCAGCAAACGCCATCTGGCCATATGTCCTGATTCTCATTAAGGGATCCCCCTAATATGTATGGCATTTGGGGATTATTTTTCCTATAGTGGAATATAGTTAACTCTGGCACAGTTTTTTCCAAAGCAGCCTGAAATCTGGATTTTTAAAAAATATATCAAATCTCCCAGTGTTTAAATGCTGACAACTATTAAAACATTTAAAAATATATGAGGGCAAACAAAATCTATCTGCAATTTTCATCTGAAACGAAAAGGCTGAGTTAAATGAGTTTTAAAATTTTATCCAGCTTTTAAAATAACTGATACCAACTGAGGCGTTTTATGATTAATTGGTATTTTGCTTTAGATGAAATAACTACATTAAATTTCTCCATGTAAAGCTAGCCCAAAGAGGTGGTTTCTCTTGAGTTATAGCCAGAAAGGGCAGCTGGTCTTACTGTTTCTACTTATCTCTTTCTCTTTTCTCCTCCAAAGCATATCACACATATGCAATTTCCAAGCTTACAAGACACATGCAATTCAGCATATAAAATATGCCATGCAGGAGACCCCATAGGGACCTGCTTCTAGACAGGGTGTATCTTGGTTTCATCATCACAACCCTAGGGCCTGACATGGTGCCCGGCCCATAGAGAAGGCTCAGGAATGTGTGCAGAAAGTTTAAGTTCCCAGGAATATATCACTCCAGGTCCTCCTTCCATAAGAATAATTGTGAGGTACAAAATTCCACAGTAGATCTAAATTAAATACTGGCTATCCCAAAAACCTTTAGATCATTAGCTACGACCATCCAAAAATAATAAGTCAGATAAATATTATTCCTCCATGTTGTACAGTTAAGACCTCTTCCCAGCAGCCTGCTCGCAGCTTTGGACAGCACTTGCCTATACTGTAACTAAATGTCTTTCTACCTCTCAGCAGACACAGCCTCAAAGAAAAGCAGCGGACTCCTGGGCCTTAAAAAAATGCTGAGAGGGGGGCTGCGTATACAAATAAAGATAAATTAAGAGTTCTAAAAGCAGATCTGGTAAAGTCCTAGGTTCTCCACATGCTATTGTTTCCTCTGGGGCCATAGGACTCCCACGTGGCCACACAGAGCAAATCTCCTGAGATGACTTCATGATGGGCACACCTGTCAAGGCACTAGGACAATTAGTTGGCGATGTCATTTTTAAAAATGCTATCTTGCCACAGTTTTTTTAAAACAGAGTCTTGCTCTGTTAATCAGGCTGGAGTGCAGTGGTACAATCATAGCTCACTGTAACCTCAAATTCTGGGCTCAAATGATCCTCCAGCCTCAGCCTCCAAGTAGTTGAGATGATAGGCATGTGCCACTGTGTCCAGCTTAACTCAGTTTTGAGGCCCTGGCTAGAGACCAGCCAGTTTCCCTTCTCCAGCAGCAACTAAGTCCATACCCAATCTTCTCTCCCACTGGGCTCTCACACCCTGGGACCTCCCCACTCCAGGGCCACCCTGAGCCTTGGGGCCAATCCTCAGCCAGCTTGCCTGTCCCTTGGAAACCACAAGCAGGTGTTTGCCACAGTCTGCCTCTCCCTCGACCTCATTCATGACTGACCTCTGCGCTTCCTGAGTGGCCCTGCATGGGTGCCATGTCTTCTCCCCAGGGAACAATGAATAAAGTAACTGCAAAACTTCTCCCAGCCTCTTCTCTTGATCTGCCTCTGGCCTCACCAGTCTTCACCCAAGATAATATGGTTAAAACATGGATGGACAAATGAAGAGGCAATTTAAAGGTTGTTCTTGATTGCAAATGTCCAGTGGCTGCCAGCAGTTAGCACAACCTTAAAAACAAAGCCTACATGAGAAATTGTTCAAAGTCACAAAGGAGTGACTCCATGTATGAGCTAGGGAAAAAATCACAGCTTCCCTGTAGGAAAACACAAATGTCACATCCCAAGAAACATGTCACTTCTATCCCTCAGAAGTTACTTTCCTGGTATGGGCTTTGGTCAGACACATCAAAATGTGGTGACAATTGGGCCCAGTGCCCTGGTGACCAAGTCCTCTGAGACATAGGAATGCAAAGGCACCTCTGTTCTGTGAAAGCAGAATGTCTTGCAGTAGCCTGAATGGAGTGCTCATCTTTCAGATAATGCATGATAAGCAGCCTCCTGGTCGCCAGTAAAGTGACACTATTGAAAAGGAAAATATGAACACAAGGTTTTGGTGATGACAATGGAAATATGAGGTCTTCTCATGTTTTTGGAAGAGCTGTCTGCAGCTAGGGCCTCACATCCCCGGCATTTTCTAGAAGGACAGGCAGAAAACCTGGACAAGAGAAGCAGCAGCTGGTTGACGGGGCTCTCCCCTGGTCACAAGTGGGCATTCGGAGAACATTCAGGAATTGCTTCTAGCACCTTTCTGATTCAGGTCAGAACACTGTAAAATTAACTACTGCAAGCTTCATGGTAAATATTCACTAAGGTAGAGGATGTGGATGAAGTTTCCTGTATCAACACCATCTTTCATTGCCAGCAAGTACAATTCACACCACTGGCAACCAGGACCTGTGTTTAACCTGCGCATGCACAAGGATTCCCTGAGCAGCCTGCAGACCGCCAGTGGGAGGGGCCTCACTGTTGCTCAGCGGAAAGGGCTTTCTCAGCTATGCTTAATTTTCTTTCCAAACTCCTTCTAGGCAGCTGGGACTCATAATCCTCCAGCCCACACCTTTCTCTCTGTTGCTTCCCCTGTGGAGTCTAGGAAGACACTCAATTTGCCACCCTCCCTTGCAGCTACAGAGGGTCATGTGATCCAGCTCTAATCCATGTGAGGTCTAGGGAAGAGGTGGTGAGTTCTGACCACAGCAGACAGGGCTGTCCCCCCTCTACCAGGCTTGGATGTAAACACTTACACTGATGATCACACAACAGAAACACAGAAGTATGCTCCTAGGTAAGAGTCAGAATGGGGATAAACATGAAGATGGTTATAGCTCTCTAGAGGTGTGTCTTTGTGTGTTGGGGATAACTTATTTTTTGGTAAAGTTAAAATGATGTACACTTTACAAATGAACAAAATATATATTGTCAGCGTGGACCCACTATTCAGAATTAGGCAATTTTAAATATATCTCCTAACATGTGGTTCAACATATGGGCATCGATATTACACTTGGAAATAAACTAGAGGAAGTTCTCCCACCCTTATCTCTGCACCTTCCTCCTGTCTAGGTGTTAGACCAATGTGAACAGACTCACAAGGGTGAGAATCCAGGCCTGTGCTCGTCTCTTTAGATACACAGATGGCTGCATTTAGATGCAACATGGCACAACAGCTTTGATATAAATGTTTACATTATTAAGGATAGAAATCACAAAATTCAACAATAAAGCATCTCTACCGACTACTTGTAATGGAAGATCTATTAAAAGCCCAGGAAAAGACTGAGGGTGGACAAAAACAGTCAACTCCACAGCCCCACAAACACTGCTGCACACACACCACGGGACAGCAAAGTCAGAGGCTCAGGAACTCTCACACACATTTGCCATTTATCAGAATCAACAAAGACAACACTAAGTGAAAAGACAACCTTAAAAACTTTTTTTAATGAGCCCTAAGTTCTCTCTGTTGCTTTTTATTACAGTGATGCTACAGAATAGCGGAAAGAGGGGAAGGACTGAGAGCTCTGATTGGCTGGAAAACACCCCAGAACATAAGGGAGCATTCTCAGGGCAAAACGAAACAGATGAGATGACTGTCAGTTTCCTTGTCTCATTCAACTCCAAACACGGACATCTGATATTAAATCATACTTTTCATGTATGATTTTCATTCTTCTTTCACCCAACCAGAAAAGAAAGAAAAGTTTGGGCGGTTTTATTTTCTCCTATGAGCACTGAACATGCAGTTTGTAGGGTCACAGGCATAGATACAGAGGGGATGACAGAACCCTGACCAGCCTTGACATACCTCAGTGCATGGGCACAGCTGCTGCCTGGTACACTATGAGAAATGAGTTTATTAGGTAAAAAGCTTGACTTCTTTAAGTATCAAGTTGTTTTCAACTGCAAAATGTAGATAATACTGAACGATATAAAAGTTCTTTTGCAGGTCAAAACTGTTCACAGCAGCAGTTTCACATGGTTCAACCTAATCATTCCTGCCCTGTTTTTTTTTTTTTTTTTTACAGGGTTTTCAGGATCAAATGAAATTATTTATATAAAGATGCACAAAAAAACCTGTCTATAAAAGCACAATTAACTTCATGAACTGCAACAGGAGTCAGTGCTTCAAACTCCACATTTGCATTGCTTTGTAATGAAATCAGAATCGTTCTTTAAAAGGAAAATTCCCAGACCCACTCAGAACTATCGAATCAGAAACAGGAAGACAAGGTGAGAAACGTGCACTTTGACAAGAGCCCCAGGTGATAACTCCGATTGGGAAGAAAATTTTTTTTTTCCAATAAATTAGTTGGCCCTTTTGGTTTGGGTTGGCTTTCTGCTGAGATGCAGGCTTTTACCCAAGGCCATTTAGTATGTCTCCTTCCTCAACAAATAAGAGAGATTATAAAGAACCCAGTGAATGGTACATTTTCCCTAATAAGCTGGTAAAATCACTTCAGGTGAAAGTCAGTAAAAATTAGCACAGTCACCAATTACTAGGAATTGATAAAAGCTGATGCAGATGTTTTTTGCCATAGGGTGTCTTCACCACCTTACTCTCAAATCCAAGTCTTTTAAAAAGCTCTCAGTAGTTAAGTTCCTGAAGGTAAACCCAGATTCCCCATGCAGCTGGGGCAGCCGCTGCATGCCCAGTCATGACTTACCCCTTAAGATGTAGTTCTGATAGTTCTGATCAGCCTCAGCTCCCACCTTGATCAAACATGTCAGACCTTCAGCCACTACAAATTCATGCACCAAATCCTTGTCATCCTGGTAGGAAAGAAAAACAAGACTTCAAATACTGTCTCTGTCCATCTTCCATCCCAACTGTGCTGCTAAAACTCTGTACAAGCCTTTGAAGCCAGAATGGCCCCTACAGATTGCTCTGCTCTATTCAAATGAAGCATCTCAACTGTTGCCAAAAGAATTTTACAACCAGTCCTCACATTGTCCTTTGCCAAAAACCAATTATTGCCTCCTGGGCAATCTGATAAAGATAAGGCAAATGAATCTCCTCACTGCTAGAAATATTTACAGTGTCTTATTTTTCATTCTTCAAAAACACCAGGCTCCACTCCCCCACGGGTCCTAAGGGACTGGCCACGTGAAGCTTGCTGGTTTTTAACTAGAGGAAACATTTGATTGCAGCAAAGACCATCAGGTGAAGAACTCAAAGCCACTCCTGTGTTCTAAAAACGGTCCTTGGGACAGCGGTTCCAGAAAAGGGTCTTGCAAAGACTGAGACCCAAAGGAAGCAGTTTATCCAACCTCCAATAGTTGTGCTGCCTGCAGGACAAGCATGGAAGCAGGATGCAGGATTGGCCATTAACCTGGAGCAACCGTGCCATCGCTCGAAAGGACCACCTTGGTCGGCTTGCAGACCTGATCACAGAAGGCAGGACATGGAAGAAACCTCAGGGGTCATCTCACTCGATGGTTCTCAGACAAAAGTCTCCAACCTATCAGCCCACAGAGACTAGGAGCAAGTGCATCTCCTGGGAACTCGTTAGGCCCCACCCCTGCCTCCTGAATAGGAATCTTTACAGTGAGGCTCTGTTTCTCAAGCTCAGAAGCAGGTCATTCTGAAGAGCTCAGACGGTTCTCACCCCAGACTCCTTCACATTAGAATCGTCTGAGGAGCTTTAAGAAGGGCTAGAAAGCAGGATCTTACCCAGATGGAAATAATCCAAATTTCTGAGGTGGGGCCAAGGCTCTGCTATTAAATTCCCCAGGAAATCCTCAAAGGTTGCTTATTTAAGAACCACTGATTTAATGCTACCCTTCCTTTACAGATAAAGACACTAAGACTCAGGAGCGGCAGTCACTTTTTACTCCATTCAGCCAGACCCGAGCCCAGTCATTTTTCCATAGTACCAAGCTCTCTGGAGCTCTCTGAGAGGGATTTTTCTACCATTGTTTTCCTCAATTGAGACTGGGAGATTCCTTCAATTGGATAGTGCCTTGTCTCAAATGCATCTAGGATAAAGTTGCAACATTCATCTTAAATTATCACAACAGAGCAAAAATGAAAAACCTCAGTGATGTAAATGGTAGAAAGCTTAATGGAATAATGAAAGGTTATTATTATAAGAAAAGTCAGCAACCATGGCTTATCTCCAAAAGAGAAAAAATAATGTAGATGGACTGGCATAATTCTGTTCCTATATGAAATCAGCCCCTTATTTTGACTTTTATGGCATTTTCCAATTATATGGATAGGGGATCAGGTAAATGTGGGCAGGCTCAGCAAAGGCTCCCTTTGAACCAGGAAAGAGCTCTTCAGGGTCAGCGCTGACTTGGGGGGGAAGGGTGGGTGAGTGATGCCTGCGCCCTGAACGTAATGAAAGACAGCTGTGTTAACTCAGACTTCAAGATAATCATGGCTTTGGAAGAAAAAAAATGGGACAATATCATGAGTTTTTGGAAAATTACTTTACACTCATATGTATAAAGGAAATAAAAAATAATTCTCTCTCCATCCATATCCTTTTCCACCAGCATATGTGAAAAGTGAACATTTAGATGAGCTCATGTCTAGTCAGAAAGTTTTTCCAAGCATGTAACAAATGTTTATTACTTTAACTAAAACTAGATTCACACATGACTTCATGGTGAAAAAGTGAGAACAAGCTCTCAAGAAACCACTCAAGCTAATCACTAATATTAATATACCAGAGAATTGACTGTCTGGCAAAGGCACTTGGAAAAAACACTGGACAGGCGAGACAGTGTTTATAAAAATTGTTCAGAACTTTAACTGAAATTTACGCACATATGTAGATAAGGCACTTAGGAAAGAGAAATTTATTGATAATAAATGTGGAGAAAAATCTTCCAAATTGGCAATGTGCTAGGTTTTACACATATATCCTAAAATATATGAGCGTTAAGAAATGATTTTTAAAACACTGGTTTCAGAATAGAATGAAATCAAAATGTTAACACTGATAGGTGCTTATTACTGCATTTCAGAATTTTCTATCATAGCCATATATTAACCTGGGATCATTTTTAAAATGCCTATTGGTCAAGGAATATTCAACTCAAAGAGATGACCAATGCCTCTGTTTTTCAGACACTTACAATCTAATTTGGAAAAGAACCTCCACATCTAGAAAACATGAGAGATGATGGAGACTCTGACCCACGGGTATGGAAGGTGGTGATCCATGCCCAGACAGCACCGCTGCCTGTGTAATCCAGTTAATTCCCCATGCGTCGCTGCCCTGTGGTCGAGTGCTGTTTTGTGCACACGTGTGTGGTCTTCCAAACAGACTATAAACTTCTGGTAACAAGCACCTTCTTCCTTGCCTACACGGTGCCAATGAGGCTGCTCAAAAATATTTATTTAATGACGGTCCTGGGAATTCAGAGAACACACACTACAGAGTGAACTTGGTTAAAGGGATCTACAAGAGTCCAAGCATGTTTATTTTTAATGTTTTCAATTGAGAGAATTTTAAACATATACAAAAGGCAACAGAATAGTCTAATGAACCCCAGGTGCCAATCAACACATACCAAACCTGTTTCACTGATCATGCTAACCCTTTCCCTGCCATATTAATCTGAAGTGGATCCCATACCTCATATCATTTAATCCATAAACATTCCAATATGTATCTCTAAACTACAGGAACTCTTCTTAAAAATATGTACTCACAATTAAAAATTAATACTTTTTATTCATTATCAGATGGCTGGGCAGTGGGCAAATTTCCAGCTATCTCATAAATACTGTTTTTCACAGTTTTATTAGTATCCAATTAAGACTCATACACAGCAGTTAGTTGATATGGCTCTTGAACATCTTTTAATTCAAAGTTTGTTTTGTTTTCTTTTTTCCATTGGAATTTATGTGTTGAAGAAACCGGGTCATTTGTCCTGTAGAGTAGCCCACGGTCCAGATTTTGTTGCTTACACCCCTGTGGTATAGTTTAACATGTGCCTCTTGGATCATTTACAAATGGTTTATTGCATACAGAGGCATGTAGATTCGGAGGTGATTTTTTTGGCTTGACCGCATCATTGATGGTAGTTTGTATTTCCATTGGGAGGTACCTAATACCGGGCTGAATCTCATGCTCATCATGTCAGCAGTTCTGGAGGCTCACCACATAGATCCCTTACATCATTAGGGGCTGCAGAATGGTAATGTTCTAATTCTGTTACTCCCTTTTACTTATTAGCTAGAATGTTTCTACAAACAAGGCTTCCCCCTCAACTATTTGATCATCCTAAAGTTCATAAGTGACAAGGCAAAATAAATGTGAGATACTGAAACTTAGTTCATTTGCAAAATAGTAAGCTAGTTCACTAGCATTTTCCTATATTGAGCTAGTTAGCTAGCATCTTTCACCTATTTTCTGTCAATCCATGAACTCATCAATACAAACTTAGTTTGTGTGTTTTGATCCACTGCAATTATCACCCTTATTGATGTTCCCTTTCTCATCTTTGGCAAGCCAGTGGGAGACCCTCCAACTTACTTCTGAGTTCTTTCGGAAATAATCCTAGACTATTGACAGCTTTCTTGCTCTCTGTACGGTAAGATGTTCCAAGTTTATTAATTTATTTTATTATGTTTCCCACTTCAGACTTGGAATCAGCCATTTCTCCAAGAAGTTCTGGTTCCCTTTGGTGTTTCAGACCATGATCTCATTGCTAGTGGTGCTTTTTGCTAATGAATTGATCATTGCTTCTAGCTCTTTTTAAAAAAACTGCTTATTTGCTTCAGATAATATACATGGGTTCATTCTGATATTTCTAATTAAATTCAGGGACACAGAGTTGTTAAACTTAAGAATCCTAATTTTTAAGAATGCTTAGAATGACAATTAGAATCTCTCCCATATACACCAGTCTCAGAGCAGTAACGCCAACACTATCATCACCAATATGATCACTGTAAACAGTTTTGTTGTGGTTGTGGATTTTTGGGTGGTTCTTTTCATTCTTAGGGTACATCCTACTAACAGTGCACAAGTTACAGTGTTTTGAAGTCACTTGGAATAGTTATTAGCTGTGTGGCTCTGCCACCAGGTCTCAATCAGGTGTGAGAGAAGTCAAAGCTGAAGAATGGAGACAAGAGGCAGGCTGAAAGACTAAATGAGGAAGGGGGAGGAGTGGTGTGAGCATGGCCCTCTGGTGCCGTAGCAAGAGTCTATCCCAACTGCAGCTGGGGATCTGAGCCCAAGAACAGGACATAATGGAAGGTGAAGAAGTTTTGCTTAGTTCAGCGAAGTATCAGGAAGACACATGAGGATACTCTGAAGTGGAGCTTTGGAATAATTAATTAGTTAACATAGTATTTACCACATTAGAGACAGGAAAGACTGAAGACAGAGACATCTGCTAGAAAACAATTCAAGTTACCCAGTCCATTCATTTATAGTTTAAGTGGTACCAGATAGTATGCTAGGCACAAAAGGCCTGGTGATGAAACCCAGTAAGCTCACAGACTATCAGACTAAAGGCAACTGCTCTGAAGCACCTTAAGTTCTACACAGGTTGAGTATCCCTTATCCAAAATGTCTGGGACCAGCAGAGTTTCCAATTTTTTTTGGAACATTTACATATACATAATGACATATCTTGAGGATGGGACCCAAGGCTGAACATGAGATTCATTTAGGTTTTGTATACACAATTTACATATAGCATGAAAGTAATTTTATACAATATTTTAAATAATTTTGTGATTGAAACAAAGTTTGTGAATACTGAACTATCAGAAAGCAAAGGTGTCACTATCTTAGCCACCCACGTAGGTGATCTGTGCTAGCTTGGTACCACCACCATTCCCGACACTGAATTTAGAGGCTACCAATATGCAATCACTGTCTTACACTTATTCACACAGAAGATGACATGCCATTTATACAATGAAAACTGGTAACATGTTCTGGGTAACTAAGCAGTACAGTGGCATCACCAGAATATCTGTCTCCGCTGCTAAACAACAGCAGGCTTTCAGTCTCCCCCCTACAACGTTGTGTTTTGATTAAAAGGCTGCTATACATTATATTTTATTTTGGGGGTGAGACTAAACATCACAAGTCGTTGAGAGACTAGAAGTGGGCACTCTATGGATAAGGAAGCATTCTTCTGGATGGGCTTTTTAAAACGTTTTCTCCATCATCTGCCTCATTAACAAGAGTTTTTGTCTTAGAAATCTTTGATTGTGTAAACTAACATGATTGCTTGTGCTGTTTAGAGTGCACACTGCTCCACACTTCAATAAGCCATCAGGTATTTTTGCCACGTCATCTCTCGGCACTTTTGCTACAGTGTCATCATCGTCATCACTTACATAAGAGTACCTTGATTCAGAAACATTTTAGCTATTTCAATTCACCCTTGGTTCATGAATGAACAACTGGGCCTCCTCATCAATGTTAAAAACTTCAATATCCACTTCTTCCAGCTCACTGATGGACTCTGAAGATAAACATTCAAACAATGCTTGTATTTATAAGGAGATCAGACATGATTTTCTTCTCACTTGATGTACAGAATCCTATAAAATCACAACTTGTTCATCATCACTAAACACGGTCACAGGTTAGAGGTTGTGCCAGGCACGCACAGCTGGGTCTTTAGTCGCTGTGTTTCCAGTGTTGGCAGCAATATATCCTTCATGCTAAACATCGTTCATGCCAAACTGCTTTTGAAAACTTTCCACACCCACGCCTCTGTTCACTGCTGCTAGCATGCTGCTCAAAAAACTGTTTTTAATATTAATTCCTCATTGATCTAAGAATTGATTCCTCATTGACCTAAGAATGCCCAAAATTAATGAAGTCACATTTGAGGGAAAGTATACTGCATAAACATTATATTTGATGAGAATTTCAGGTGGAAGATGAGAAGAACAGTTGTTGAGGGAAAAATCTTGCCATCATTATCTAGTCCAGCTTCCCTGAAGTGAGCCCAAGCCCTCAGTACAAAATATTTATAAAACTAATCAGAAAAAATGATACAGTGATCCATGGCTTTTTGTTAGTGTGATAATGGAATGGTAAGAAATTCACTCCTTTAAAATGGTGAGGATACATTTGCTTATCACAGCAAATTTTCATTTATGTGTGCCTGCGGCATTAGCACAGCCCCGCACAGTTATTCTGTCCTTGGCATTTGTAATTCCCTTAGGAGCTGTCTCATCAGCTCTAGTCAGTGTCTCTCTGGGGTGTAACTACAAAACAGTAATGTTTTTTCATACACGTGTTCTGGCATCAAATTTTCATCAGTCGTGACCTTAGCAAACTTGTCAATGAATTTCTCCACTGTTTTATGATAGATCAGCAGAGCTTTATCACTACAAATCTTTAAAAATGTAATGTTGCATCTTTTCTTAAATTTCTTCAACCAGACTACTGAAAATACGCAGTTCCCTTCCATTTCCAGTTTATGATAGATCTTTGCTTGTTTCACGATCAGTATACATTACATGGCATGTGTTCACTGCATTGCTGATGGATCCACTTTATACACAATTGAGATCTTCACTTTTAGCTTCATGGAATGTTCTCCTGTTTTTCAGTAACTTCTGCCCATTGCTTTCTGCATAGAACTTCAACAGTTTATCCTTCTATTTCTTCAGGTCATCTATGGTGATCTTTCTAACACCATACTCTTCTGTAAGACAGTTCACACTTAACACCACTGTCCAATTTCTCCAACAGCTTTACTCTGCACTACAGATAAACATAAATGACTTTTTTTTTTTTTTTTTTTGAGACAGTTTTGCTCTTGTTGCCCAGGCTGAAGTGCAATGGCGTGATCTCAGCTCACTGCAACCTCCACCTCCTGGTATTCAAGCGATTCTCCTTCAGCTTCCTGAGTAGCTGGGATTACAGGTGCCTTCCACCACACCCAACTAATTTTTTTTTTCATTTTTTTTTTTTGTTGTTTTTAGTAGAGATGCGGTTTCATTATGTTGGCCAAGCTGGTCTAGAACTCCTGACCTCAGGTGATCTACCTGGCTAGGCTTCCCAAAGTGCTGAGATTACAGGCATGAGCCACCACACCTGGCTGACTTCTCTTTTTTGTCACTGTTACCCAAGGAGGTATCTTCAGGCCATTTGGATATTTTCAACAATACCTTTATACCACAGAGCACAGAATAAGCAAACACATACAATGAGTAATGCACGTACGTCTCGGCCCATGTGGGCATTATGGGGAACCTGCCACTGGTGCGTCCGGCCTGCAGACAGGCCATTTCATCGCCCTTTGTGGGCATGCTTGGAGGAATCTGGGCATGTGTGGGGAAAATATGTAACATAGCTGAAAGGTGGTGGGAGGGTCTTTTTCCTTGAGGGTGCTGAATAAATCGTGTGTTGTGAGCCTACCCTTTGACTGTGACCATCACATGAGATCAAGTGTGGAATTTTCTACTCGTGGCATCATGTCAGCACTCAAAAATTTTCAAATTTTGGAGCATTTCTAATTTTGGATTTTCAAATTAAGGACACTCCACCTGAACAAGAGGTAAGCACAGGATACTTTTAATGGTATTTGGAGGGACCCTGACTAGGGTGAGGGATCACTCTGAGAGAGGAGGATCTCTAGCAAGAGAGATACCAGAAGGAAAACTGAGAGACATAGAGAGTGGGTGTAGGGTAGCAAAACATTCTGGGATAGAACTTGTAGGTCCAGGCCAGACATGGTGGCTCACACCTGTAATCCCAACACTTTGGGAGGCCTAGGTGGGTGGATCACCTGAGGTCAGGAGTTTGAGACCAGCCTGGCTAACATGCAGAAATTCTATCTCTACTAAAAATATAAAAATTAGCTGACCACAGTGGTGGGTGGCCATAATCCCAACTACTAGGGAGGCTGGGTCAGGAGAATCGGTTGAACCCTGGAAGCAGAGGTTACAGTGAGCCAAGATTATGCCACTGCACTCCAGCCTGGGTGATAAAGCGAGACTCTATCTCAATAAACAAATAAACAAGTTAGTTAGTTGTAGGTCCAGGGAAAAGGTATAGAAGAGAAAGGGCATGCCTTGCATTTGGAGTACAACTACAGGAGGAACTCAGGATGTAGCCAAGGACAGAGAGGTGGGCAGCAGAGGCCAGATCAAGAAGGACGTCCATGTTATGCTGAGAAATTCAGATGTAACCCAAAAGGCAACATGGAACCAACAAGAGAGTAACTCCCTCTGCTAGGAAGCTAAGAATGGATTGAGTTAGAGAGGGCCAAACACACACGGCTCCATGAATAGCTGCTGCATTTTACAGATGAGAGGAGGACAGGCATGAACCAAGGCAGACCTCTAAACCCCAAAGCATTTCCAAAGTATGCAGTGGGGCGGAGGCAAGGGTGCACCAGGTTCAAATCCATGGCTACTGGAAGAAAAGAAAGAGGATTTGTCTCCAGAAATGTCAACACAGAGAAGGAACTCTGTTCTGAAGAAAAATAATAATGGTACAATTGAACAGAGTGAAGGAAGAATGGGACAAGAATGTGTGGATGGGACATATTTGGGGCCCACCCTTTTGCCTATTCCCTCTCAAACAGGGAGAAATCCACTTTGGCTATCACTGACAACTATCACTGACAAAGATTACTTAGAAGTAAACATGGAAAAATGTTACGATGTGATAAAGTTGCCTTTACTTTTTATTATGTTTGAAACATTTGACATGGTAAAAATAGTCTCAACTGATAGATATTATGACCTAATTTATATTGTAATCTAAAGATAAATATTGTAATCTAAATTTGTCCTTCCTTTTCATAGTAAGTTCAGGTAGAAACTTGTCTGTATCTAATTTCACAGCAATGTGAAAACAGGTAAATACTTGTTTCTTTTCCTATTTACCTGAAATATCTGCTTCAGGGAGAAAAGGGCCCTTCTCAGATCTCGTCCACTGGAGTTGTACAGTTTCTCTGAAATAAAGAATACAACACACAAATTAATTAAATTGACTCAACTGACAGTGAAAACACAGAGAGGATATGAATGATAACAAAACTCCCCCTGGAAAGGTAATGAAAATCTATTCATTTCATTCGGGATACAAACCTTACCCCCAACCATAAGAAGAATGTTGCATATACATGTCTGGTGTGTGACAGGTGTCATAGTGAGGGGGATGTGTGACTTGTAGAGAAGGTACCTAGATTTTTAACCCTCATCTCCCATCCTTCCTCTCTCAAGATCACTATTTCCAGCTGTTTGCAGATTCTATTTTCCAGTGTATAGACTATTTCCACTTGATGACCAACTATACCCAGAAAAGTCCATGCGGCCAGAATAGAATCCATCCTTCTACCTCATGCCTCCCTTGCCTTACAGGCCCTGCATACCCATGCTTTCTACACCTCCTGTTCTTGGTGTGTGGGCTGCCTTGAGCACTCTTCTGGTCCCAGGGTTCCCTAGACAGCATGGGAGATCCAAAGGCAGCATGGCAGCTTTACCGACTAGCTGACTCCTTCCAGTTGCATGAGGGCCTCTACACAGGAAGCCAACCTTAGCTCTGTCTGGGCCTGGGTTTTCACTTATGTTCAAGGATGGTCCTGGCCATGGGCAAGGCAGATGAAAGATCCCAGTCTTGGAATTCTCTACATGACGACAGGCTGACTTCCACAAGCTCACTGTTGAGCTGGTCACATTTCAAACATACGAGTTGGACAGTCTTCATGAAGAAGGTGAGCTTGACACAGGGCCCATCCTCCAGGGGTTGCCATACAGCCGGCCAGAGTTACTAACTGGCTGCAATTACTAGCTGGCCAGAGTGATGGTGCTACAAGGTGCTGAAGACACACAGGAGGGAGTCCTGTTCTGGTTATGCAGGATGCCAGGAAGCACGGATCCTGCTCAGCCTCCCGGCACCCACTCTTGGCCCTGATCCAGCTTGCTCAAGTACATAAGGTTGTATTCCTAGCACCAGATGCCAAACTTCTCCAAAAGAATCACCAAACAGATCTACTGAGCACCTGCTGGGCACAGTAGTGGGCACTAGGATACCACAGTAAAGAATGGAATTATCAGGAGCAAAGACTAAGTAATCAGACTGCCTGCATTCCAAACCTGGTGTCACCACTTACTAGCTATGTGACCGTGAACAAAACACTTTACCTCTCTAAGCCTTGGGTTCTCATCTGTAAAATGGGAACAGACAATATTAAAGGAAAATGGGCTCTGTGTTAAATTAAGCATGTATATTATGGAGTGGAATGCAAAATACCATTTAAAATGTTTAAATACAATAAAAGCATTGAAAGCAATGTCATGTTGGTGGCCAGCCACCCTCGGCTTCAATTCTAGCCTAAAAGGATTCAGAGTAGAGCCACATTCCCCTCTCGTACAAGTGGTACGAAACACATGGCCCCAGAAGAGTTTGCAGAGGTCTAGTGACAGAAAGCATATGCTGATTTTTCAGTGGCCCAGGAAGTGGATAGGCCCCCACCTGCGAGAGATTTAAAAGGACACAGGTATGTAAAGCTCAGTATTTGCTTGACAGTCGTTTCTTCAAAGGCCTCCTACCAGACATATTGCCTTCTGGCAAAGAACAGAAGGACCCTGTGGAAACACCCACTTGATGACATCACTTCCCCATTTAAACCCTTCAGTGGCTGCCCACTGCAGCCAGAATGAAATCCAAACTCCTTTGCATGGTCTGCCAAGCCCTTGGTCATACAGCCCCACTCTCGCGCTGTACTGCAGACACTGTGGTTTTCTCTCACATCCTGAAGTAGTCCAGGCTCCTCCAAACTCACAACTTAACACATATTGCTGCTAAGGAGCAGGGGCAAAATGCTGCGGGGTGGGGGTCTGGGGGGTGGTATGTGACTCCAGAGATTCCCTGTTGTTTGACCACTTTGGTATCTACCGCCTCTAAACACAATATGCAGCCCACAAACACTTGCTAGTTACGAAGACTTCTGATTAAGAGAGAATGCATCACCTTCCTAAAAAGTAAGAACCTAGAAAGCTCCAGAGGAATCAATCATCCCCAATCTGAACATCTAATTCATCTCTGACCCTAAGAAACAAGGCCCTGGTGACTCTCAGGCTGACCTCTAAAGAGTTTGTGTGGTCTCAACATATGAGTAATAGAGTGAGTTTCTCACTGCATCGTGCCTGGAGTAGAACCCCGGTCTCTGGGGTGATCACACTTCTTCCAACTTTCACAGATAACATCTGAGAATCCCCAAGTATCAGAGAAACAGACTTTGTTTTTTGTCAATATGACTTCTAATAAATAAGAATAAAACTATCAAGTGAAAGCATGGGTCCCCAAAGAAGTATACCCCCAAAGAAGTGGGCCAGATTTATCCTATCCAGGAAGAACATCAGTAGAAAAGAGTCAATTCCAAGTAACTCTTAAAAAGGCAATAGGCTGCCAGGCATGGTGGCTCAGGCCTGTAATCCCAGCACTTTAGGAGGCCGAAGCAGGCTGATCACTTGAGGTCGAGTTCAAGACTTGTCTGGCCAACATGGTGAAACCCAGTCTCTACAAAAAATACAAAAATTAGCCGGATGTGGTGGCACACCACTGTAATCCCAGCTACCTGGGAAGTTGAGGCAGGAGAATCTAATGAACCTGGGAGGCAGAGATTACAGTGAGCTGAGATCATGCCACTGCACTCCAGCCTGGGTGACAGAGCAAGACCCTGTCTCAAAAAAAAAAAAAAAAAGGCAATAGGCTTGCATTAAAACTTGTCACCAGATGACAAGCAGAAATGTCATAAGTAGACTCAAAATATCACAGTTAAAATCTTCTTTAGTTACTAGTGACATATCATTGCTGATTCATCAAAATGAAAGTTATCATTAGTTGTATTCTGATAGTTAAGGTTTTACTACTTGGTGCTATAGTGAAAATAATCAGTTTTTAAAATACAAATTAAATAATAGAAAAAAATAAGCTGAGAATGACTGCTAATATTTTGTTGAAGATTTCTGCATCTATAGTAATAAGGAATACTGGCTTATAGTTTTTTTTTTTTTGCAATGGTGTTGATATTGAGACAATGCTGATCTCATAAGTTGGGAGTATCCTTCCCCTCCTGCTTTCTGAAGGGATTTCTATAGACTTATTCTACACAAAAAAGTCTATACAAATGTTATTCATTCATTTTATTCGTGTTATTTATTCAATTTCTTCATTAATACAGGGCTATTCTGATTACCTCTTTCTTCTTCAATGAAGTTTGTTAATTCGCGTCTTTCAAGGAATTTGTCCATTTAAGCTGTTAAATGTGTGGGCATAAAGTTGTTCATATTCTGTCATCCTTTTATTAACTGTAGCAATGTCCTTTTATACCTGCTGTTGGTAATTTGTGCCTTCTTTCTATTTTACTTGATCATTCTGACTAGAGATCTATCAATTTTATTAGTCTTTTTCAAGAATCAGCTATTGATTTCATTAGGTTTTTTTCTATTGCTTTTCTGATTTCTATTTCATTGATTATTTTCTTTCCTTTGTTTGTTTTTAGTTTAGTTTGCTCTTCCAGTTTCTTCAGGTAGAAATTTAAATGATTTGAGAACTGTCTTTTTTCTAAGTATTTAATGCTGTAAGTTCATTTCTAAGTACTGCTTCAGCTGCTTCCTGTACATTTTGATATGTTTTCATTTGAAAATTTTATTAATATTGAATTCAGAGAAGAATAACTTAACCTTGTGATGTTTTTGGCCCATAGTTTATTAAATTGTATTGTTTAATTTCCAAATATTTAGAGATTTTCCAGATATCTTTCTGCTACTAATTTCTGATTTAATTTCTTTGTGGTCAGAACATACACTTCATCAAATCTTTTAGACTTATTAAGGCTTATTTTATGGCCCAGAATATGGTTTATCCTGGTGAATGTCTAATGTACACTTTAAAGAACATGTATTCTGTGGTTATTGAGTGGCTGTTCTATAAATATCCACTAGATCAAAATGAGTAATAGTGTTGTCCAGGTCTTCTATACAGTTACTGAATTTTCCATTTACTTGTTCTATAGATTAGTATGAAAGCAGAGTTGAAGTCTCCAACTATTACAGAGGATCTGTGTATTTCTTCTTTCATCTTTCTGAGTTCCTGCTTTAGGTGCTTTGAAGTTTTGTTAAGTATGCTTACATTTGGGACTGTTGTGGCTTCTTGGTGTATTGACCTTTTATCACTATGTAATGTCTCTCTTCATCCCTGTCAATATGCCTTGTTTTAAAAATCTACTTTTCTGATATGAATATGACCACTTTGGGCTAGTGATTGAATGGTATATATTTTTCTATCCTTTTATTTTTAACCTATCTATGTAGAATTTCTTATAGATATAGCTGCATCTTGTTTATATGCAATCTGACCATCTGTCTTCTAATTGATATGCATTCATAGTATTTTTTTTTTTTTTTTTTTGAGACAGCGTCTTGCTCTGTTACCCAGAATGGAGAGCAGTGGCGTGATCTTGGTTCACTGCAATCTCTGCCTCCCGGGTTCAAGCGATTCTCCTGCTTCAGTCTCCCGAGTAGCTGGTATTACACGTGTGCGCCACAATGCCTGACTAACTTTTTTTTGCTATTTTTAGTAGAGATGGGGTTCCAACATGTTGGTCAGGCTGGTGTCAAACTCCTGACCTCATGATCCACCCGCCTCAGCCTCCCAAAGTGCCGAGATGACAGGCGTGAGCCACTGCGCCCGGATACATTCATTTTATTTTTAACCTCTATGACATGACAACTTATTCCTCAGTGGCACTAGAACCAGACCATAGGGAGGCTCTGATGCCATCTCAAACTCTTAGATAAAAAGCATCCTTCTACAAATGCCAAAGATACTCCCAGCAGTGCCAAAAACCTCTCCTCATTTTTGCCAAGTGTCATTTAATTAAAACAAACTACAATTTCTAATCAAGGAGTTAAGTACTTTCCATTCCAATTATCTTTAATTTTCAAAACAAAACCTTTACAGTCATTTGTTTAAATTGTCTATTTCAAACTAAACTGAATAAGAAAACGTGTAGTACAGTTCCCAAATGACTCTGTTGCTTTAAGCAAGAGAATTCTCACTACAGACTTTAGAGATTCACAAATGTTAACGTAGCTTTATTTTTCAGTATCAAAGCTCCAAAGAACAGCTAATCTATATAAAAATATGACCTATTTTGGCTGAAATGTCTCTTAAAATGCTTTTCTTTTTAATTCCCTATGGTATAAAGTGCCAGACAAGGTCTTGATCAGAAATCCTACCATGTGGCATCTGTTACGCTGTAACTTTTTTTTACCCTTCATACAAATTTCTGGCAGTGATACTTCATTTTTTTGACAGATACCTTCTCCTGAACTACTGCAAAACTTTAATATTTATAAGCATTCAATATTTTAACAAATGTTATGCATTAGTCCCTATATATCGCATGAGAGCAATACTAGAGTCATCATTATGGTTGAAATAAAAAGAACAAAATATTTATTTAAAGGAATATTACTCTAGAGTACTGTCTTTGGAAAGACAATTCAATAATACATTCTCTTTCTACCAAGAACAATAATGTGGTGTAAAATGAAATCACAGTTCTTTATTAAAACTCAAAGTTGCCAGCTATGTTTAAAACAGTGGTACCAAAAAGCCTCTCTTCCTAACTTATCGTATTCTGTTGACTCATAACATACATTTTAGGAGATATCTCAGTCTACCTAGAGGCTTAGGAAGGATTAGGATTTGTCATTTTACACTTTGTCATTTTACAAGAGGTACAATTTGTGCTGGTAGATGAGGATCCAGCAGGCGTTTCACTATGTCAGACATCATGCCCAAACTAGCAACTAGTGACAGTCCTTTGATGTAGCTCAAGAGAGGCCCAGACAGGCCAAAGGAGAAGCACTTCTTCCCACAGCCCAGGTCCTGGGTTCCTTGCTGCAGGACTAACAGTGCCATGGGAGGTGTGATCTGGAGCTTTATCTGCTGGGTAACATTCCAAGTTCAAGAAATCAGGCATTCCACTTGGGTTGCACCCAAGTTTTAACATACAGAAACTTCACCAAGGCTGTGCAGGCCTCTCCTTCAGCTTAGACTAGAATGTGAAGGGCTCACCCAGGAACGGTACCTGGCCTGCCAGATTCCCAAGGATATTCTTTACCTCACTCTTGGATCCATTTCCTATGGAAGTCCAATCACCCCTTCTTTAGAAGCAACCTGTCTATGTAGATTCAGGTACTTTCAGTCTGGGTTACATGGGTATGTGCAGGGTTTCCTTGAGGCAAGATGACTGACAGACTTCGTGCTCCCTAGCTCTGCACCAATTCTCTACTCTGCAGACTGTGCTCGCTGTGTGGGTCTCCCATGTTTATACGTGGGTCTGTGTGTGTGCAGATGCATGTGCACGTATGACTTCAATCTGTAGTTAGTACAGCCTATTTGCAGGTCCACTGACCCTCTAACTACATGCAATACACTATATAGACTGTCCTAACAGCTCCTGAATCTCAAGGAAAGGAACTCCAAGTGTGCCCATGGCCTGAAAATCAGGCAAAGCAAAAGAAAGTAGATTCCACATGCAGTGCACAAGAAGTAGGTTGGAGCCCACCCGACGCCAGCAAGAGGGCAGCTACAGAGGCTTCATGTATATGCAAATCTCAAACTTTTCCCATGAGCTCACAGAGGTTCTCCTTGCTCCTCTTTGTTCACCTTGGCTATGAACACATGTCAGTGAGGGCGGTACAGCCCCTATCAGGGGAGGTGGTAGGGGAACAGATGGTTTCTGCCAACTCAGACTCAGCTGGAGAGCTCTAAATCAGAGAATCTAGGAAAATGAGGTGCCTGAGCAACCAAGAGGTGACATGTGGGAGCCTTCCTGATGAATGTCAAAAAAGCATAAAAAGGCCAGGCACAGTAGCTCACACCTGTAATCCCAGCACTTTGGGAGGCCAGGGCCGGCAGGTAGCTTGAGCCAACAAATTTGAGATCAGACTGAGCAACCTGGTAAAACGCTGCTTCTACAAAAAAATACAAAAAGCAGCCACCTGTGGTGGTTTGTGCCTATAGTCCTAGCTACTCAGGAGGCTGAGGTGGGTGGATTGCTTAAACCCAGGAGGTCAAGGTTGCAAGAGTCATGATCATGCCACTACACTCCAGCCTTGGCAACAGAGCAGAACTCTGTCTCAAAAAAAAAGTGTAACAGCAAAACTCAAAGCAGAAATGCGGGGCTGAGATCAAACTGGAGTCATTAAAGATTTGCCTTTCTCCTGAAGCTCTGGGACTGCCAGGCGGGAGGTGTGCAAAGAGGTCCCCCAGCACAGCCCCAAGTGGTGGGCAGCAGCCGATGAGAGCTAAGGCTACAGAAGGTCCTGGGGAAGAAGCAGTGCTGATTGCTAATTCCAGCAGCTGGGGAAAAGCTGGGGGGCAGACTGATTATACATCCCTTACTTTTAGGTCAAGTACAGCTTGTGCATGGCCAATAGATAAATGAAGAAATACATGCATCTATTCTTCTACTGCTTCCAAATTAAACCTGCCTGAGCTATAATCATTTGGGTAGCATTGGCCTTTGAGTAAATGCAATTAGAAGCCTATCTTTAGTAAGGACAAGGAGGTGTAATCAGAACATTATTTGTGGAAATCTTTGGAACTGCCCCTCCATCCTTTCTTGCCAAGTTTCTTGCCTTTTAAAATGAACTATGTCCCTTTAATAGGTGCAATCATGTATTATACTGTAAACTAGCTTGTAATAACAAGAGTGGAGCGCACAGCCTAGGAGACCACTGGGGACCATTCCTGCTTCGTCTCGAAACCCCTGTGGGGCTCACAAAGATCAGTGCTGAAAAGTACAGCCAAAGGGGTGCTGTGCTTCCGGTTCAGCAAAGAGCACAATGAAGAAAACTTCAGTGTGTGAAGAAAGAAAGACCAGAACATTAATTAGAAAGGCCCAGAGAGAAAAATGAGAACCAATTTACATCAGTGAAAGAATATGCCGGGGGGAGACGCAAAATCCCCTTCAAGAAGGGAAGTACGGGAGTGAAAGATACCTCTAGAGTATCACGCTTCGGGGCCTATAAAAATTGCTGGCTGGGAGACTAATAATTACAGCACAAGCTCTCACCAGGTGTCAAACACATTAACCAAGCTCCGGGTGGGAAAACCTGGACCATGTCCCCAGGGAGCACAATAACTTTCTCTGTTCAGGGAGCACAATAACTTTCCCTTTTCCCCTGGGCTGCTGCAAAGTTTACTGCATTTCAAGGGAGATTTATTCATCGGCGCAATGTTCAGGCCTACATTGAAGTCTGTTTGCAGCAGCTACAGACAATACAACCATCATGATTTTTCAGGCACAGCCATGAGAAATGAGCTCCTGATCCACTAGGCATTTAGCTGTGTGGCATTTGCTCTTCAGACACCAAAAAGAGTTGGCGAGGAACAGTTCTGTGAAATGTGACCAAAGACAGCCTCTAGAAAATGAGTGGCCAGGCTTGGGCGATGCCCATTTCCCTAGCCAGAACACACGCAACCCTAGTTACTGTCAGCACTGAGTGAGGCAACAGAAGTATACTCTAGACCTTCTTCTTGTGAATTCAAATGTGCCACATGACAAACGAATGTACAGGCAACCTGCAGCCTCGCTCCATTATTACTTGCTAATGTTTTAAAGAGAAAATGTGGCATAGTGGACACTTTATTTTACAGTGAAAAAAAATTGGTTGGACTTTGGAAATCATATTTTCCAGTGATTTTGAAGCTTGTTGGAGTTATAGCCTCCAATATACAAGTTGTGAAAAAAAAAAGCTTATCCATCACAATCAAGTAGGCTTCATTCCAGGGATGCAAGGCTGGTTCAATACATGCAAGTCTATAAATGTAATCCACCACATAAACAGAACCAAAGACAAAAACCACATGATTATCTCAACAGATGCAGAGAAGGCCTTCGACAAAATTCAACAGCCCTTTATGCTAAAAACTCTCAATAAACTAGGTATCGAAGGAAAGTATCTCAAAATAATAAAAGCTATTTATGACAAACCTACAGCCAATATCATACTAAATGGGCAAAAACTGGAAGCATTCCCTTTGAAATCCGGCACTAGACAAGGATGCCCTCCATCACCACTCCTATTCAATATAGTATTGGAAGTTCTAGCCAGAGCAATTAGGCAAGAAAAAAAAACAAAGGGTATTCAATTAGGAAAAGAGGAAGTCAAATTGTCTCTATTTGCAAATGACATGATTGTATATTTAGAAGACCCTATCATCTCACCCCAAAATCTCCTTAAACTGATAAGCAACTTCAGCAAAGTCTCAGGATACAAAATCAATATGCAAAAATCACAAGCATTTCTATACACCAATAACAGACTTAAAGAGAGCCAAATCATGAGTGAACTCCCATTCACAATTGCTACAAAGAGAATAAAATACCCAGGAATACAGCTAACAAAGGATGTAAAGGACCTCTTCAAGGAGAACTACAAACCACTGCTCAAGAAAATAAGAGAGAACAAACAAATGGAGAAACATTCCATGCTCATGGTTAGGAAGAATCACTATCGTGAAAATGGCCATTCTGCCCAAAGTGATTTATAGATTCAATGCTATCCCCATCAAGCTGCCAATGACCTTCTTCACAGAACTGGAAAAAACCATCTTAAACTTCATATGGAACCAAATGAGAGCCCACATAGCCAAGACAATCCTAAACAAAAAGAACAAAGCCAGAGGCATCATACTACCTGATTTCAAACTATACTACAAAGCTACAGTAATCAAAATAGCATGGTCCTGGTACCAAAAGAGAGATATAGATCAATGGAACAGAACAGAGGCTTTGGAGGCAAAACCACACATCTACAACCATCTACTCTTTGACAAACCTGACAAAAACAAGCAATGGGGAAGGGATTCCCTGTTTAATAAATGGTGTTGGGAAAACTGGCAAGCAGTGTGCAGAAAGCAGAAACTGGACCCCTTCCTGACACCTTACACTAAAATTAATTCCAGATAGATTAAAGACTTAAACATAATACCTAACACCATAAAAACCCTAGAAGAAAACCTAGGCAAAACCATTCAGGACATAGGCATAGGCAAGGACTTCATGACTAAAATACCGAAAGCACTGGCAACAAAAGCCAAAATAGACAAATGGGACCTAATTAAACTCCAGAGCTTCTGTACAGCAAAAGAAACAATCATTAGAATGAACTGGCAACTAACAGAATGGGAAAAAATTTTTGCAATCTACCCATCTGACAAAGGGCTAATATCCAGAATCTACAAAGAACTAAAACATATTTACAAGAAAAAAGCAAACAAACCCATCCAAAAATGGCAGAAGGATATGAATACTTTTCCAAAGAAGACATATATGAGGCCAACAAACATGAAAAAATGCTCATCATCACTGATTATTAGAGAAATGCAAATCAAAACCACATTGAGATACCACCTCATGCCAGTTAGAATGGCAGTCATTAAAAAATCTGGAGACAACAGATGCTGGAGAGGATGTGGAGAAATAGGAACATTTGTACACTGTTGGTGGGAGTGTAAACTAGTTCAACCATTGTGGAAGACAGTGTGGCGCTTCCTCAAGGACTTAGAAATAGAAATTCCACTTGACCCAGCAATCTCATTACTGGGTATATACCCAAAGGATTATAAATCATTCTATTATAAAGACACGTGCACACGTGTGTTCATAGCGGCACTGTTTACAATAGCAAAGACCTGGAACCAATCCAAATGCCCATCAATGATAGACTGGACAGGGAAAATGTGGCACATACACACCATGGAATACTATGCAGCCATAAAAAAACGATGAGTTTGTGTCCTTTGTAGGGACATGGATGAATCTGGAAACCATCATTCTCAACAAACTGACACAAGAACAGAAAATCAAACACCACATGTTCTCACTCATAGGCGGGTGTTTAACAATGAGAACACATGGACACAGGGAGGAGAGCATCACACACTGGGGTCTGTTGGGCGGGTCAAGGGAGGGACAGTGCGGGGGTGGGGGAGGTCGGGGGAGGGATAACATGGGGGAGAAATGCCAGATGTAGCTGACAGTGGGGATGGAGGCAGCAAACCACATTGCCATGTGTGTACCTATACAACAATCCTGAATGATCTGTACATGTACCCCAGAACCTAAAGTATAATTTAAAAAAAAAGAACACACAAAAAAATGTTCAGATACATAAGATATTAATACAATTTCAGGGATATGGATGCCCAGAAACTTCATGTGGTCTTTCAGGACATTCCATGAACCACAGGGTAAAAATCATTGCTCTAACCCAACATCTTCATTGAACAAGTGCGGAAACATAGGCAGAGAGGTGCCATAGATGCTGGCCCCATAGCTGGGACTGGAGGCTCGAGGAAACGCAGAAGGGTAACTGAAAATGGCAAGCAGAAATGGAATTGACCATATGTTCTGACTGTACAATAAAAATAAGGTAAGCAACTGAGCCACCGAAGCTCACTCACATCCATGACATTTATGCTACCCTGTAAATTCAGAGAGAAAACACACACATGCCAAAGCAAAAGCTTTGCTTTTAAGAAGTCTGACTCATCCCTTTTGCCTGTGGGAATGATCATGAGTAGCAGAGGCTTGAGGTACCCCCCAGTTAGCCTGAGGATGAGGAAGCTACACATCAACAATGACAAGGTCATGAGACCTAGTAAGAAAGAAGACTGCTTAAGAAGAACTTACTGAAATTTCAATTCCTTTGGATTACAACCACATTTTACATACTTATGAGTACATAAACCCTATAATAATCTTAATTATTGATTATCTAGTAAGTAGGTGCTATGCTGAGCATGAGGTTCTAAATGTAAATGAAGACAGTCTCAGCCATTGGTTTATCAATTGTGACAAATGTACCACATTCATGCAAGATTTTACCAATGGGAAATTAGGGAAAGTTGAGGGGGTATATGGGAACAAATTTTTGCCCAGTATTTTTTTCTGTAAAATTTAAACTGCTCTTCCCGAAAATAAAGTCTGTCTAAAAAAATTATATCCAAAGGCAAGCCCACAGGACGTGGGAGAGGCCATGAGCCTGGGGCTTATGGAGGGCACAGCTCTTTACAACTCCTGCTGCACGCACATGCAGTCTCAGGCCTGGGACTTAGCATTTTCTGCCATGAATCATTTCTCATCTGTCCTTGCATGCTTCTGTGATCTCCCCCACGCCAAGGCCAGCTCTCATCCTCAGTGGTTTCTCTCCAGCCCTGGAAGTGTCTGACTGGGGTAGGTTCCTGGTGTACGTGACTGATGGGCAAGTGTTGGTGTTTCTGTCTAAGGCCTGGGTTAACCTGAGATTCCACAGATGAGTTTCAGACACATCTGCACCTACTCTGAGCTCCCAAAGGGAAGGGCATAAGTAATTTTTAGGACATTGGACATTCCAGATGCTTCTTTGTCACCTTCAGCAGGAAATCCTAGCTCCTCCTGTCTTTCCTTCCTTCAAACAATCACTGATCATTTATTCTGCAACAAGGGCTGTGCCAGACAGGACAGTAAAATAATCCATGGGGCACAGCACAAGCTTCCAAGAGGCTTATAGTTGGCGGAGAAGATGATTTGTCAACAAAGAGGACAGCCCAGTATTGCAGGAGCTGGAACCCAGAAAGGTACCAAATGAAGGAGCCCTTCTCACTTACTGTAGGAAGCAAAGGATCTTCAAAGAGCTATTGACCAAGAGGCTGCAAAAGACTTAAGTCATAAAATGATGTCGTGCAGTTGCTTGTCTGTCATTACCATCTGCTGAGCCCCATCCATCTCCACACCCATCTGGTCTGGTTACCTTGGAACCCACTGGCCCCATCCTCCTCATCTTCACTGAGAAAGAAAGCCCAAGCAAAGCCATTTATACCTCTATTCTGAATTAGTTCTTAGGAAACTACTTTTCCCTCTGAATTGGAGGGAATGGGTCAGCTTTGGGGCCCCAGCAAAGTATATGTCCATTTGCTCCCATCTTCGCATTTCCAAAATGGTCCCTTCGTGGGGGCAAAAGGGCCCAAGTCAGCTGATGAAGGCCACTTAATAGGTCAAAATGCTGTTTCAAACCTGCCATTTTCCCTCCCAGGATCAAAGAATGGTAGAGAGAAAAGGGTCCTCAGAGACTTCCCTCTTCAGAGAAGTTGAACTGCTCACCCAAGCCACAGAAGACCTGTGCACAGGTGCCAGGAAGAGGCAGCACCATGATACTGTTCCTCTAAAAAGGCTGACCTGGGTTCTCAGATCAGTGGCATCTCGAATGCAGTAAAACTGCCCTGAGGCAACCAGCAGTGTGAAAAACAGGTGACCAGGGGCTTACTTCAGGCCTCTCTCTTTGGTCTCTATCTCAGGCCTCTCTCTCTGGGCCCTGAAAATGGTTCTCCTCCTTTCTCCCTCTCTTTCTTTCTACATTTCTTTTTCTTTGTTCTCTTCTCCCATAATTAGGGATCTCAAGAACCGTAAGGTATTTTCTTTAGCGATGGACTTTAATAATTCCTTTTCTTAATTTCCAAATTAAGTTAAAATATTTGAATTACATATTTTCTCAAGACTCATATATTTCTTTTTCTAGGTCCATTTTTAATATTAGTTATTTTTTGAGACAGGGCCTCACTCTGTCACCCAGGCTAGAGGGTGGCGGTATGAACATGGCTCACTGTAGCCTCTGCCTCGCAGGCTCAGGTGATCCTCCCACCTCAGCCTCCCAAGTAGCTGGGACCACAGGTGTACACCACCATACCTGGCTAATTGTTAAATTTTTTGTAGAGATAGGATCTCACTATGTTACCAGGCTGCTCTCAAACTACTTGGCTTAAGCAATCCTCCCATGTCGGCCTCTCAGAGTGTTGTGATTACAGGAGGGAGCCTCTGCAACCATCCTGGTTCTCTTATAAAAACAACAAAGAACACACACTGCTGAGCTGGTTTTGCTTGTGAGAAGGGTGTCCCTCTCCTGAGACAGCCATGGCACAATGGCTGTCACTGCCCTGCCGCTGGCCCTCCTCACCCCCCTACTGGCAGGGCACAAAAAGAAGGAAGGCTTCCTAAACAAACAAACCCATTCTTTCTCACTCTTCTGGAAGCATCTAGGGCTCCTGGTAGCATCCACAGAAACCATCCCTTCCAGTTGGGTGTGAGGCCCACCTCTCTGGGAGAACATTTACGAGACAAAAACCACCCTAGCTCAAGGACTGGAAACCACAACCACATACCATCCAGCCAGCCCCACACAGCAAAAACTACTTAGCTCTCTTACGGAGGCACCCATGGCAGCCAGGACTGACCTAGTGTTGGCCTCTGCTAAGCACCCCATTCCCTAGTCTCAGCTCAAAGAACCTGCCACCCTCAGCCCCTGATCCTGTCTCCCACCTGCTCTTGGGGGGGCATCTTCTCCACTTCACCTATGGCACCAGCTGTCAAAGTCTTCATCCTGACACTGTACCTGTGCCTGGTTTGCACTTTGACTTCAGGCACCATTGTGCTATGGCCTTGGACAATACCACCATCCAGACTCCTAAATCTGTATTTGCATTTCAGAAGAAATTCCTCTCTGCGCCTGAGTTTTTCTGATCAGTAAAACAGGATTTAAGACAGACATTCCAACATTCTGAAGCCACGTGATTATGAACATGATCCTGTTGGAAAAGCGCCTGGCACAAGTTAGGTACTCAGTAAAGACTACTTTTCTTTCTCTTTCAAGCCCCTAAGGCCTCCATGACATTTCTAAAAAATACCTAAAGCCCTCCATACAGTGAATAGTTAGTCCTTTCTTGGGCTCTGCACTCAGGGCTATGAGATGCCTCCTGGCATCTGTCAGGTCTTCCTAATTGGGTGGTGAGACAGTCTCCTGAGCTCAGACAGCCCCAGCCGGGTCCTGGGGATCCCGCTCCAAGGCACAAGCACTAGCCCAAAGAGAGTGCCTCTTCCTTCCCGGGGTCAATGCCTGTTGACAGGGAAGATGTTCACCCTCTCTGCCCTAAACACTTTGAGAAAAAGAAATGGGTTTCTACTCCTTGGAGAGAAGATAAGGATCATTAGCTGGGGTCAAAAGGGAACAAGCTAGCATCAATCATGTCACCGTGCAGAGACGGCAAAACTCAGCAGTTCAGCCGCCCCACACCATGGGTCCTTTAAATATTCTTCAAGACGGAAACAGCCAAGAATCTATGGCAAGTACCACGTAAAGCAAAGAAAACTGCATCAGAGAAAGGAATGGGTATTTAAGACAACTGTTTTGACAGGAGTTTATTCAATAACAAGTAGGGAAAAGAAGAACAACAGTAAAAGAATATACAGTGGCATTTTTACAAGTTTAGTGCAACTTAAATAGTGGTTTTGTCTCATAACAAATTCACACCTAGCCTAACATTTTCACATATTAAATGGACAAGCTACATCTGGATCCTCCGTGGCCTCCTGACACACTCCTCTGTATTTATTTCCAGCTTGTGTGTCCTGTGGCAAGGAGGGCTAAGCCAAGGGTGCCATGCAGCTCCAGCAAGCTGTTTCCAGTGAAAAAAATAAAAACGCAAAAGAGCAAACATAAGGTCTCCTCGGCATTGTTGTGACAGCTTGGTGAGTCCGACACATTTGAGAATGTCACTAGGAAACAATGTGGATGTAGCTTCAAAGTTCTTTCAGACTTCAATTGCAGGAAAGAGAGAAAGAGAACCTGGAGTTAGAACCTCAGCTAAAGAAGTATTTCTGAGCCTAAAATACCTAATCAGAGTGTGTTTCCTGATGAAACTGACCATTTCCCTCTGTCATCTTCCATGGAATAACAGAGGTACAGAAAGGCCCATACAGAGAAGTGGGCAGGGTGCGGTGGGAGGACCACCAGCAACAGGCTCAGGGGCCCAGCGGGGTGACCACGGCTCAGGTACTTACTGCCTGCGTGCTTGTAGGCAAGAACCTTCATATCTCTGGGCCACATTTTGCATGTTACAATGTTAGAATGGATAACCATTAAAAGAATGGTCATACGAGCTTATGGAGAACCTGGACCAACTGGAGCCTCACGCTCTGCTGCTGGGATGTGAGATAATGCAGCCTCTCTAGAAAGCAATTTGATAGTTTCTTATCAACTGAAATACAGACCTACTGTTTGACCCAGCAATTCTACTTCTAGAACTTTCCCCAAGGAAAGTGAAAATTTACACACATAAAAACATTTCACCAAGATCTATAGAGGCTCTATTAAGAATGGTTCTTAAAAACACCCCTACTGGAAACAACTTAGATGTCCATCAGTTGTCAAACAGATAAACAAACTGGTACATCCATACAAGGGCGTACTCATCAGCAATACAGACTACTGATGCCTGCAGCATAGATGAATTCTAATGATATTATGCTAAATGAAATAAGCCAGATACAAAGAGCAGACACTGTATGATTCCATTCATAGGAAGTTTTAGAAAAGACAAATCTAATCTATAGTGACAAAGCAGACCAGCGTTTGCCTGGATTGGGAATAGCAGAGATTGATAGGGAAAATGCATGAAGGAACTTATGGGAAAATGTTTTTTGCCTTGTTTGCAATAGAGCATATAGTTGTCAAAAGTGGAACTGCATTTAAAATGTGTGCATTTTACTGTATGTGAATTATTCCTCAGTAAAGTTGATAGAGAAAAGGAAGGTTGATTCTAGAGGGCCTTTAATTCAGTTATAATTTTAACTCTTAAATATTGACCTTAAATAACTTGCTTCCTTTTAGATAATGCCATTCATAATATGTTATGTAAACTTACAAAGAGGTCACTATAAAACATCCTTTGGGTTGGGCACAGTGGCACACGCCTTTAGTCCCAGCTACTCAGGAGGTTGAGTTGGGAGAAAGGCTTGAGCCCAGGAGATTGAGGCTGCAGTGAGCTATAATTGCACCACTGCACTCCAGGCTGGGAGACAGAGCAAGACCCTGTTCAAGAAACAAAAACATCCTATGAATATAAGGCAACACAAAAATTACCACTGACCATAAATGCATTGAGAGAGAGTACAGATAATGTGAGCTGGTGGCACAGAAACAACATCAAGTGTAGACTCCGCGTGTTGTGACTGGGAGAAGAGAAGCCAGCTGGGGCCAAAGTGGTGGGTGTAGACAGAACCATCCAAGGGAGAGTCAGTGCTGCCCTCAGCAGCCTTGACGTGGTCCATGGAAAAATGGAGGAAGTTCTGTTGTGCTCACTAACAGGTGCTAAGTATACAAAGATGAGCAAGATGTGGTGCTGTTGAGGAGCTTAGAATCTAACAGGAAAGACAGAGTCCCAGGTAGATATGTGCAGCCTAATGCAGGAAGTGATGCAACAGAGGAGGGCCCTAGTCATTTGGGCAAACTCTGGGGAAACGAGTCAGTTATTCAGATGAATAAAGGCAGGTGCAGCTTTCCAGGCTGAGGGAGCAAAGACAGTAGACACCAAAGAGTGAGACAGCCTGGCATTGCTAGGAACCCTTGCAGTCCTATGACGGGCAGCATCATTTCTTTCCTCTGCGTGAGACCCAGGCTGACTCCTGGAATAGTTAATAATCATGCTCACAGTAGGTCGACTGAGCAATGCTTTCCTGATGTTTCCTCAAACAACACGATGTTGCCCATTATGTATCATGCTCTGTGCTAGGTTTGAGGTTCACCTAGCATACAGTGTCTTGACATGACAATGCCATTTGTCACTAAAAGGAAGAACTCCAAGGGCACTCTTCTCACAAGCTCCACTGGTACTCTGTTAGGGTCTACTTGTTTCACTGAGTCAGTTCATAGAAAACTGCTGGGGTAGCCCCTGGACTTCCATGGAATGAATGGTGGGGGAGCAAGGGTTGGGAGCTGCTAAGAGAGACCACCACAGGCCCCACGGGTGGGCGCATGCTCACAGACTTGCTGACACACATGCTCGCCCTCCCTTCCTCCCTCCCTCCCTCCCTTTCTGAGTGGCTTCATCAATTCACATTGAGGTCTAAGCCAAGGGAGCCTTTGCAAGAAAGATTCACAACCACAGGCCATTGACAGGAGAAGTCAAGCAAAAGAGCACCCCATTCTAACACCATGGTCACCATGGATCCCAGCAGGTTCATCACTGGTGGAACTATTTCAGGCAGGGAATGTGAACCAACCTCTGACTGGTACATGGGAAGAGCTGGAGCATGTGGGTGGGGAAAGGGGAACTTAAGATACATTCACATGAAATGAAGTTCTTATTGGCTGTGAAGACCTACCACCCACCCACCACCAAATGCCCAAGCGGCAGCCCCATATCCCCACTCCTTCCCAGATCATTGTGGAGCAGAGAGATGCGTGTGATCACCGGGAATGAGGTTGGCTCGACCATACCCCTTGGGTGGGCCACGGTCTTGGTGGCAACTCAGCTGCAGAGTCCTGAAAGTGAGGAGCACAGCAACAGACCAGGAATGGGAAGCCAGCAGGGACAATCAATGCCTTTGCTGCCCCAGTGAGTTCCCCTTAGGCTTTCCCTTCTTCCACACACACCAGAGCCACAGGCATGGAAAATGTCCTCAGTAATCTTTGTGGTCCGACAGCAGGGCCCCAGCCTTCACCACACCCCCCGGGGGGCTGGAGCTTTTCCTGTGTCTACATATGGCCTCAGGAAGAGACATGCACACCCCTCATTATACCATACTTAGAGGCTCCCTCAAACATCGACTGTAGACAAAGGTGCCATTAGGACTAAACCAAGCACCAAACTGTTGCTTTGCTTTGCAAGGAAGCAGAGTTTTGTTTTTTCCTAGTCTGAAAATTATGAGGAGGCCTGTTTTTATATTCTCATTGAGACTTCAGGCTACTAGATTTTTAGTTTTATTTCACCAGTTAATCCATATTTAGGGAATATTTAAGCAAAGTCAGCTTAAGTCAGAGAAGCACCTTTCGCATCTCCATGAATCAAACAGGGAATTTCAAGAGCATCTCCTCCCTGGCCAGTCTGGTATGTGGCATGAGAGGGACGTGGAAGGAGTCCAGGCACATCCTACCTTGCATTGGAGGTTCGGGCGACACATTTTCTGAGACGTATATTAAAGGAACTGGACACTTGCACAGAAAAAGATGTCAAGAAGTCAACAAAAGAGAAGCAGCAAGTGTCACAGGTTGCCTATATGAAGGAGCCCTCACAGCTAAGAATTATCCACAGCTGGGACTGTCACACAGGATTTTTAAATAGTCCAGCATAAGTATAATAGTTGATGTATGTGATATCTTTAATCATCTCACACTTGAACGTGTATAGCAATCACCTGGGGAACTTGACAAGCACAGATTTAGCTTCAACAGATCCGGAGTAGGGCCTGGGATTCTGCATTTATACCAAACTCACAGTTGGTGCCCCCATGGCTGGCAAATGGTCCTGGGAGGACACTCAGAGAACCACTGGCCTTGGGGCATGTAGTTAACACCTGCAGTGCTTGAAGGGGTGGCCAGTTTGAATGGGAAGGAGTCCATGCCACGGGTGGCTACTATGTGTGCTTCTAATCCTGCTATCTACATCTGCTCTGGAAGGCTCATTAACCAGCATCAGAAATGGCAAAATCCTTCTCCAATGGCAAAATGTATGACATTTGAGATATGTCATTAGCCAGAAAGGTTTCAGAGGCGCATCCACCCTTTAACGACAATCAATCTGCACCAGCTCCTCATACTAAAATATAAAACCTACCCTGTTCATGTGAAAATACTTGGTAATGTGTTTTACTAGCATTAATTATGGGTTTTTTTGACCTGGAATAAAACATACATAGCCAGTAGAGAGCACACTTCTCTGACATATACATGTTCTTCAATACTCAATAGATGGATAAAGTAATTGACGGCAATGCACGAAAAGATAGTGGGCTAGCAAGAGTAAAGAGGGGGTGGGATCTTATTACCAATTCTCCTTTCCCTTCCTGGTTCCAGGACAGTGGCTGGCTGTGCTGAGTGAAGCAGCTGGCTGAGCCCGACTGTTGCCTAAGGAGCTTTGCCGTCCATCTGTTAGTGCCAACCAACACTGCTCCTGCCTCTCCATCAGCGACACTTTTCTGCTGGCTTAGACCTGGGCTCAGGACACACCATAAGACCTGGGTCATTTCTAGATTATGCTACAAAGCAGAATCTTTGTGACTGGGCTTCAAACACCAGAGTTCAAACCATCTGGCAAAAATCCCCAAAATCCCCAATTCTTCCAATCCTCCCACTCACAAAGCAGTCCTCCTGGCTGCTCCAGAGCCAGGATGGGGAGCCTTGGAGGTGCATTTGAAGTGAAGTTCCATCTCTCTTCCCAGTGTTCTGAGCCCATGCATGCATGGGTCTGGTTGGCTCAAAAAGATTTCATCATGGCCCTTGGCTATCATTTTTAACTGCAGGTGAGTCATGTATTGTAAACCTGGCAGGTAGTCTACAGTGTGCTTGCTCTCCTGCTCTCTTGCTCTCTCTCTTTTTCTCTCTCTCTGTGTATTTACAGAATGATTTTGGAATAAAATCAATTCCATTCTAGTCAAACAAACATTTATTGGACTCCATGAAGTGTGAAAAAAGATAAAAGGCTTTCTCTCAGGGAGTTTGCAAACTAGTGTGAAAGCAATGACACAAAGTATAAGACAGGACAAACCAGAAAGTCTTAGTGACTCTGCTTTGGAGACCACAGCAGAGGAAACACAGGGTCTGCAGCAGTTGCTCAGGGTGGAACCCTGTGGCCAGCCTTCTTGCCTCTCTCTACTATATCCCCAGTCTCATCTGGCAAGGAATCTCATGTCCAACCCTTTCTTACCACTGCCCTGGTACACTCCTGGCCTAAGGAATCATCCCTCAGGGGTCACAGAGTAGCCTCCTCCCTGGTCACCCTGCTTCTCACCTTTTCCTCATATAACCCTCACCCTCCAGATCCTTCTGGGTGAGACTTCCCCAGATATCTAAAATCTCGGGTGTGCACCCAAATACATACACTTCTTTCAGAAGCACGTGCCTGTTTTTTTCTCATAGCACTTATCATTATCACACTATGTATTTTACTGATTTATGTACTGTCTCCCCCACTGAAACGTAGGCTTCACAAAAACGGATTTGTGTCTGCTTTACATGCGGCTACATCCCCAGGACCTTACACGGTGACTGACACATAATAGGTAGAGTGAATGAAAGAAGCAGTACCCTCCCCCTCCTTCCCTCTGCCTCCTATCTTACGAATAGGGTGTTTGAAGTCTGTTTCCACCACCTTCTTTTTTTTATAATTTGAGAGCTTGAAATAATTTTCAGGATCTTTAGGACAGATAAGGTGTCAGACATATATACCTTCTGCCTAATTACTTAAAACTAATCTGTAACAAACTCCATTTACATCACTGTTCAGAATTGAGGAAACATGAATTAATTTATTCTCACTTTCAACTAGATTAACAGCAGAAGCCACAGTTTCAGAAAGACTTCCTCTGATTCAATAGTGTAAAGACTTTCTTTTTAGTGGGTAAGAGGCAAAGGAATGTCTTTTAAAATGTCAGCCATGAGAGAAAAACACCTTTGTCTTTGATGGTTTATATAAAAAATTGTGTTTAGCCTACTTCCAACATTAATTCCCATAGTAATAAAAGTCAAATTTTTATCATTTGTATTTTGTTTATTTCAAGGTGAGAGGCTATCTCAAAATATCAAGAGAAAAATATCTGCATGGTATCTGTCCATGGTACCAATGGAACCCAAATGTCCCTGTTTTCAGAACCATGTAAGAAAACTCTGTTGTAACCAACTTGGGTGGGGAGGGGGTGAAAAGAGAAAGAGGGAAGAGGGATGGTGGTGACTACCGCCCTATCAAAGAAAAGGAGTTTCTGCCTTTTCCCCAGCCCCTTTACAGCAACTTAAGGAAATTTTGCAATCCCACTAGAAGGACCATATGGTAATACTCTTTCTTTTCATTGTCTTCTGCCAAACCCTGCAGTCTTAGGGAGAGTTTTGGCTCACTTGAAGAGCTGGGTCCAAAAGAAGGCCTTTCAAGAGTAGATTATAGCTGCCTGCAGAAATTCCTGAGGCGATTTACTAAGAAAAGAGATGCAAAGAACAAACACAGAAAGCAACAATGACTCCACCGCTCCCCTCCTCCCTTCCGTCCTGTTGTTTTTCTCCTTCAGTGAAAGAGAAAAGCTAAGCAAAATTAAGTTTTATTTCCAACACCAGCTGGAGAATGCCTTAAAAGCTTTTTTAAAATGAGTTATGCAAAAAAAAAAAAAAACCCTCCAAATATGCCCAGCCTGGCCTACAGCACTGCATAAGAAAACTTTGGTTGGAAATGGCTTGAGTTTCCGGAGAACATGAATGCTTTCCTAATGCCATGAAGAAGGAAGGGCTCAAAACAAGGGAAAAACTGCTGGAATCCCCATTTGGAGACAAAAGCAAGAAGAATGTGGAGGCAATTCTTGATGTGGTGATGAACCTTAACTGAGATCACTACTGATGTCTCCTAATGCACGTGCAACGCAAATTATTTACTAATATTGAGGTTGGTCTATTCTGCATTAGGCTCCTACAAAGAATAAATTAAGAAGAAAATATGAACTCAAATGCTATCTGCCTGCTACAATTGGTTTTGTATATAATATCCTACTGACAACAGTGGGCAAGATGGCTAACGTTACTTTCCTACTTTTCTAGAGCCTTACATAAACTGCAAACCTTCAGAACAAAAGTAAGTGGAAAAGGCCTTTGAATAACTAAAATATTTTTCAGTGTTTATTATGCCCTTGAAGATGTCGGCAAGAGTCTCGTGCTGCATATTCCTAGGCCAAAGGGACTGAAATTGAGTCAGCATTCCCTCTTCTGGGCGGACATTTCAGCTACCCCCAATTTTCCACTAGAGAAACCTTAGATGGATATTGGACAACGGCCATCTCCCTGTATGTGTGCGAATATTTCTGTACAGATTTAAATTTAATTTTGGCCATGATTCTAAGGTGCCAGGAAAAGGGATGCTCCAATACGGCAAATCAAAAACACTGGACAAGGCAAGGTGTGGGGTGGGCGTGGTAGGGGCCCCTAGAGCAGCACAGAGGAGGAAAAGGCATGTGCACACTGGACCTCAGAACTGGCTGAGGCCATGGGATAAACCGTCTTATACAGGGCTACCCAGGTGCCACTGTATGGAAGCAGGCCAGTTTGCAGAAAGTATATTTACCTAAACCAAATTTGCAGAATTTACTTGTTTCTCTTTACGATTTACAAAGTCTTAACAATTTGGCTGTCAGTAATTGTTTTAACAATTCTGCCTGGCTAGTTAGCTAGTTCTGCCTAGTTCTGGGTGGTCAGTATTTAGGAATGGTTAATCTGTTTCTCATTCTGCACCCCCGCAGCTGCAGCTGAAGAAGAGCTGTGGAAAGAACAGGTTGCAGGAAGATGGGATCCTTTTCTCAGGGAAGATGCAGGACAGGAATCAGTGCCAGCCTACCTGGGCAGTAGCATGGAGGGTAAAGCGGAATGAGAGGTGTCAGTCCATTTTACACATTTATGGATCTATTGATTACAGACATTCCCTCCTGACATAAGCTTTTTCCAAATAAAGAAATATATCTAATATATTCATTCTATATAGTCAAAGAGTTCTTTATATCTAAGAATAATGGCTATTCATATTCATCATATATTAATATATTCCTTTGAAATATATATGTATACTTTATAGTATACATTCCTAAAATGGCCCTGAGCAACTGAATATTCCTTAAATGCTACTATTAGGACAAATTCAAACCAACTACAAGGTGGCAGAAATTTTCTTTTTTTTTTTTTAATTATACTTTAAGTTCTAGGGTACATGCGCAGAATGTGCAGGTTTGTTACATAGGTATACACATGCCATGGTGGTTTGCTGCATCCATCACCCCGTCATCTACAATAGGTATTTCGTCTAATGCTATCCCTCCCCTAGCCCCCTCCACCCCTGCTATCCCTCCCCTAGATCCCCACCCCCCCCGACAGGCCCTGATGTGTGATATTCCCCTCCCTGTGTCCATGTGTTCTCATTGTTCAGCACCCACTTATGAGTGAGAACATGTAGTGTTTGGTTTTCTGTTCTTGTGTCAGTTTGCTGAGAATGATGGTTTCCAGCTTTATCTATGTCCCTACAAAGGACACAAACTCATCCTTTTTTTATGGCTGCATAGTATTTCATGGCGTATATGTGCCACATTTTCTTTATCCAGTCTATCTTTGATGGGCATTTGGGTCAGTTCCAAGTCTTTGCTATTGTGAACACTGCCGTAATAAACATACATGTGCATGTGTCTTTATAATAGAATGATTTATAATCCTTTGGGTGTATACCCAGTAATGGCATTGCTGAGTCAAATGGTATTTCTAGTTCTAGATCCTTGAGGAATTGCCACACTGTTTTCAAAAGCTGTAAACTTATGACAGTACCAGCACAGATGGCTACGCACTTAGTATTAAGCAAGCAAGGAAATCTGGACAACTCATCGCTGGACAAAAAGGATCAGGGCTCCACTGTATTGCAGCTCACCCTGGGACCCAGGTTTATCAATGACACAGAAAGGTTTACGTTATGAATAGGTTCAGTGTCCTTTAACAAACAAAAAGGCAACGTATAGTACCTCTCAGACTTACACTCAAACCAGATAAAACTTCTTTAAAATTGTTCATATTTAAGGGATAATCTTTCATTTTCTTGAGAATTATTTTATACATACGGCTCATTCCCATCTCTGTAAAACAGAGGTTACCTACTTTATCTGTAATACATGTGAGCAACTGAGCAAAACGAACACACAGCAATGGCCACCGGGAAGGGACACACAGGAAGTGAAGAGATGCAAACGAACCTGGCATGTTTATGATTTGCACTCGACTATCTGAAGTTGATAAAAGTCCATCAAATCTGGTCTTCACACATGTTGTATAAGCTATATTTAGAATCCTCTCTTTGATATTTATACTTTGGGTGGGGGTAGAAGAAAATAAGAACTCAAGTCTTAGTCTAGAAGGCCAGAATAACGAAGTATCTTCAATAGTTTGAAAGAGTAGGGGAGCAAGTGGGGAGGTTTGGGGGGTAGCAAGAATTAAGAGTGGCAGATTACCAGGAGTAACTTAGCAGGGACTAATGGTAACAATAAGTAGAAGACAAGATAAATGTGACAGAAAGCCACCAAGTAGTTTTAAATAGAGAAGTGGGATGCAATCCAATGTACGTTTTAGAACAATCACTGGCTGCATTCAATGTGGAAACCATTTGGAGGGATCAAGGTCCTTGATGAATATCTGTTAAGTGGACAGAAGGAGGCAGACCTGTTTAAGAAGAGGCTACATTGGCAGATGGAGCGGGGATGGTTAATGGGTACAAAAAAATGGAATAAGATCTAGTATTTGATAGCATAACAAGGGGACTACAGTCAATAATTTAATTGCACATTTAAAATAACTAGAAGAGTATGATTGGATTGTCTGTAACACAAAGGATAGATGGTTGAAGTGATGGATACACCATTTACTGTGATGTGATTATTATACATTGCATGCCTGTATCAAAATATTCCATACATACTCCATAAGTATATACCTCTACTGTGTACTCACAAAAATTAAAAATTATTTTTAAAAAGTGCAAAATTCATCAAAAGAAGATGTGACAATGGCCTGGATTAAGTATTTTGCCAACATCACAGGTGACAGGTAGACCAAGAAAAGTCACATTAAAAATCTTTAAATATTTAATTAACACCCAAGCATTACAGCAACCAATTACTGCTCACCTTTTAGAACCCTCTGCTCAAATGACACCCCCACCACCAGACCCTGCAATCTAAGGTATCATGTTTTGTCTCCTGGGGCCTCCCACCTCCCTTCCCAGAGCTCATTCTTTTGGTCTGTCAAAATCCTGCCCACCTGTCAAGATGCATGGAGCACACAGTGGGGGTCAGGACATCTTTGCAGTCCTTTCAGCACTGCATGCCATGGTTCTTTGTCTCCCCTGACCAACCCAGTTAAGAGATTCTTCCATCTTTGCTCCTCACTTCCTGTGCCAAGAACCACACCTGCCGGGTAAGCTCATTGCCTCAATGTTGCCCACTTGTCATACATTTGTACCTTTAATTGGGTTGCAACATCTCGGGGCTATCAGGGATTTAAGACTTGTGCTTTTATGCCTCTCATAACACCTGGTACAGTGCCTAGTACATTCTTTTCACTATTCCACGTATTTTTCCAGAGACTGGTGAGATGAGAGAGAGAGAGAGATTTATACACACACTCTCTTTCTCTCTCTCTCTCTCTTCTCTCTCTCTCTCTGTCCTGTCACAGGAAAGGTCACTGGACTTCTTGGATCTCAGTTACCTTTTCTCGGGCTTTAAGCCTAAGATCAATGAAAAGTGATTAATATTCAATACCAAGCTAATCTCTAATATTTGTTTCATCAGATTATCCCCCACATTATAAACCATCATTAACTCTATTTCCTGCCCCAGTCTAAATGCCTCCAACCAGCTTCAGGAACTCCACCATCCCAACCTCATCTCCTTCCCGTCCCAACTGAGGAGACAGATCTGATTACCCTCATGAACACCCCACATGTTACCTCCTTCCTTACCTTCTCCTGGATGCCCCTGTCCTCCTTATCTCTCCAAATTGGACACACCTTCAAGGACCTGCCATGAAATCCACCCTCACCAGATAACTCCTGCCTACATGGCTCTTCCTCCTCTTTGAGGTCTCATGGCACATTAAGTTGTATAACCCCATTTATCATTTAACTATGACACTGTATGACAGCTTTACTGTGTGCGGGTCTTACTTCCTCAATTCATGGTTAGCACTTTTCTGACAAAACCTTCATCCTATGCTTCTTCCATATTCCAGCAGCTCCAAGAACATTCCTTGGTAAAAGTGCTCAAAGAGTCACTTGGCTTAATTGACCTCCACGCCCCCATACTGAATTGACTATATCCAGTTTGGATCTTTATGCTTAAGAACAGTTGATTTGGGGGAGGAAGAAAGGTCAAAAGATTGCTTTCCTTTCATGTATAATTCAATTTACTTCCAGATTCCTAATTTTTCCCATGACTTGCTTTGAAGTGGCTAATCAACGTGAAATTACTGCCTTTGATCGTGAGGATTCAGTGACTCATACTGGCTTAAGAGCTGACTTCAACATAACGAGCACCAAGTAACCTACAGCCCTTTCCTGACTATGAGGGGCCAAAGACAGAGAACTTGCACCCACAGGTCTCAGGGTGGTGGGATGCCTGCCCCACCTCCCAGTTCACTCATTCACTCTGCTGCCCTGCCTGGCCTCTGTGGGCATGAGGAGCTCCCCTGGTGCAGCCTAACAAGACCCATCCCACAGTCCTGAATCCTGTAGCCAAGGGATGTAAGTTGGTAGAATAAAGACATTCCTTCCTGCCTCCTGATGGAATCACCTTCCATGCCCCTTGGAAAGATGGTCCTGCTTCTCAGGCCCTCTGGCAGCCTGTGAGACGTTCCTTACAGCAGCACCCAGTGGAACAGGAGCTGTCACAGTCAGTAAAAACCATATGCCTTGGGAGGTCAGGCACCACGGCCAGGGCACTTCAGCATCCTTGCGACACACTCAGCACTGTGACTGGCAAAAGCACAGGGCTCAGTAGAAGAGTAATGGGGTGATGGAATGAATGAGTGCGCAAATGAACAAGCTTCATAAACTTGATATAAAAATAATCACTATATTAGTGAAATGCATTTATTTATTTATTTTTATTTTTTGAGACGGAGTATCTCTCTGTCTCCCCAGGCTGGAATGCAGTGGCGCAATCTCGGCTCACTGCAACCTCTACCTCCTGGGTTCAAGAGAATCGCTTGATTCTCTGCCTCAGCCTCCTGAGTAGCTGGGATTACAGGCTTGCACCACCATGCCCAGTTAATTTTTGTATTTTTAGTAGAGACAGGGTTTCACCATGTTAATCAGACTGGTCTCAAACTCCTGACCCTGTGATCCACCCACCTTGGCCTCCCAAAGTGCTGAATTATAGGCGTAAGCCACTGTGCCCGGCCAAAATGCTTTTAAAAATACATTTCTTGATCAATCTTTGGGTCATATTTTTCCTAAAATACCTAGTAATAGTACATTCTGTCAACCTTTTTTATAGCTCATAGGTTTTAGATAACATTTTCTAGAGCATTACTTTATATGTGCAGTTGTTCTTGATTATGAAAGTAATACATTCCCACTATGAAAAAAATGCTGCAATTTACAGAAGAAAATAAAGAACTACAATTATATATGTATGTATGCATGCGCACACGCGTGTGTGTGTGTGTGTGTGTGTGTGTGTGTGTGTGTTTCTATGAAGTCTTCTGTACTCTCACCTCTATAGATTTTGGTACATATTGCCCTATTTGTTAAATGAATAAATTAATATCATATATACATTTAAGCTAAGCAACATGAATAACAGTTTCTGTGCCTGATTATGTTAGGGTACGTTTCTCTGAAATTGTTTTATTAGTCTTGATTTTGATGGCAAGTCCTTCCCATTAGAATTCTCAATTCCTTTTGTGTTTGTGTTTTTGTGACCACTGCACCCCACCTCCCACCCCGCACCCAACCCCTCCACAAGGAGATTCAGGCTGCTTGACCTACCTGTTTAAAAAGTCAGCAGCCAGTGAGGAATGGCAGTCACAGCCATCAACACCCCTGGTGGGGGACCTCCAAAAGAATCACAGGGTGGCCAAAAATGCTAGCAGCCAAGCTAAGGGTCCTGCAGGACACCGTCTCTGCATACGGCTTAACCATTAGGGTGACACCAAGCTGCTAAGAGCCCCAAGGACAAGTGAGCACCCAAGTCAGTCAAAACAAGGGGCACAGCCACATCTGGGCAGAGTAGGGAGATGAACCACCTGGGGCTGCTGGGGTAGGCAGTGACACTGCCGGGAAATACACAATCTTCCTCTTGTCCTGCATGCAAGAACACTTTACAGATAAAACGCCAAGAAAGAAACAGTCCAAGCTCTTCTATTCTCCAAATAGAAGGCATTAACCTTGCGCTTTTGTTTTATTGAGATACACTCCATATACCATAAAATATGCTATTTTAAACTATACAATTAAGTGGGTTTTATTACATGCGCAATGTTGGGCAACCGTCACCATTATCTAATTGTGAACATTTTCATCACCATAAAAAGAAACTCCATACCCATTCCCAGGCCTTCCCCACTCCCTACTCCCCCAAACCCTAGCAACCACTTAGCTACTTTCTATCTTAGGCATTTGCCTATTGTGGACAATTCATATAAATATATTAATTAAACTATACAACATGTAGCTCTATATACATGCCTTTCATTTAATGTTTTCAATGTTGTGGCGTGTATCAGTATTTCAGTACTTCAGTACTTTTTATGCTAATATTCCATCACATGGACAGACTACATTTTGTTTATCCATACAATTAACATTTGGGTTGTTTCCAGCTTTCGGCTCTTGTGAATAATGCTGCAATGAACATTCACGTACAAGTTTTGTGTGCACATAGTTTTCAGTTCTCTTAGGTATAGATCTACAAGTAGAACTCCTGGGTCATAGAGTGACTCTATGTCTATATAATCCTGGTTTTTAAGGACTGATTTGCCTCCAACAAATTTCTGTAGTCCCTTCTTCCTCCATCTCCCACATTTTCCATTATCAGTGGGCTGAGCACATAAGACCCTGGCAATTCACAAAACGCAGATGGATTGAGATGCCCAGAAGAACTCAACCCTTGAATATTTAGAGCCTTGATATACTCTATACAGAGAGAGAGAGACAGGGTTTCACCATGTTGGCCAGGCTGGTCTCAAACTCCTGACCTCAGGTGATCCTCCAAGCTTGGCCTCCAAAGTGCTGGGATTATGGGCAGCTGCTGCATTTCTAACAAGCTCCCAGGAGAAGCTGGTGGTGCCAGCCCAAGGACCACAAATGGAGTAGCCAAGATTAAAACATCTCATTTCATTGAGTTTGTGTTCTGCCTTCAAATGAAGGAGGCTGAGCATGGGCTTCGGTCATGTCTAAGGAGCTGTTGTAGAATCTTACCTGTTATTGTAAAATTCTACCTCTCTTTGGAGTGGATGCAAAGTGCTCACAACAATTACATGCAGACAGCAGAGTGGTTCAAATTCCAGCTCCTTATGCCCCTTCAATGTTCACAGCAGTGTTATCATAATAGCCAAAAAAGTAGAAACAACCCAAATGTCCATCAACTGATGAAAGAATAGACAGATGCAATGTCGCACATACATGCACTGGAATATTACTCAGTGGTAGAAAAAGAAGTACTGATACATGTTACAACATGGATGAAGCTCAAAACACTATGCTAAATGGAAGAAGCCAGTCCCAAAAGACCACATATTATATGATTCTGTATATATGAATTGTCTAGCACAGGCAAAAGCACACAAACAGAAGTAGATCAGTGGCTACCAAAGTAGATCAGTGGCCTTATATTTATATTTATATTTCAACCTTCTCAAAAGATCTTGAAAACTACCTGAACCCAAAACTACCTAAAAGTCACCTGCAACCCCAGGCAGTTTTGACTTCAGCTTAAGGGAAACCGGCCAAACTTTCAAAAGTCCAGAGGGCCCATTCCAGCCAGAGGGCCCCAGGCCTCAGGAATTCACTCCTAGCCAAGGTTAAGGGGCTTCCTGGCTCTGTGGACCATTCCCACCCCAGAAGCTCATTCTGCATCAGTCTAAGGCAAAAGTGACCTAAAAGGTGTGATTGTCGAACTAACTGAGTCAGACCCTAGTCACCCATGTTTCTTCCGTGGGGTTTCCAAAACTTGCCACCACCCTACCCCACTCTCTATCCCACCACTCCTCAAATACGGACCTTTCCAGTTTCAGCGCTTCTGATCCCTCCTTTGATTCCAGGGATTGTCAGGCTCTAAGCCTCCAGCTGTGGGGAAACAGCTCCAGCCCTCAGCTTGCAGTTTGTCTCCAACTCTGAAAACTCAGCATCACAACTGTTAGAGCATGGCCTAAACAGAAGCCAGAACAGGACAAGAATTGTCTTTAAAGTATTTGCCAAAATCTATAGAGGTAGCACTGATGTCCAAATCCTTATCCTCTCCCTTCCATTCCACACTGCCACCATCATGTGCATATCCCTCCTGTAGGCAGTGAACCAACTTATGGGACAAAAAGAAGAGAGCCATGTCCCTGTACATGTGGTGGAGTCAGTAAAATAAAAAGGGGCCAGGCGTGGTGGTTCATTCCTGTAATCCCAGCACTTTGGGAGGCTGAGGCAAGTGGATCATCTGAGATCGGGAGTTCAAGACGAGCCTGACCAACATGGAGAAACCCCATCTCTATTAAAGATACAAAAAATTAGCAGGGCATAGTTGTGCATGCCTGTAATCCCAGCTACTCGACGCATGCCTATAATTCCAGCTACCTCCCAGCTAATCCTAACTGAGGCAGGAGAATTGCTTGAACCTGCGAGACGGAGGTTGCAGTGAGCCAAGATCACGCCATTGCACTCCAGCCTGGTCAACAAGAGCGAAACTCAATCTCAAAAAAAATAAATAAATAAAAAATAAAAAAATAAAAAGACAGGAAAATCTTTCGGACTCTACTTGTCCCTGGTTTGTAACATAAACCCTAAATCAAGGTACTTGAAGGATCTGAGTCCCTTCCAGGTCTTCTTACTGTTCTATGATGCATAAGTATTAGAAGGAATGTTATTTTCTAAATTCCAACTTTAACTGTTCAAGGTCAATGGAAAAAGAAAGTCGGGAGTAAAAGAACCAACTACTTTGAGAACCTGGATGTCACTGCTATATGAGCATATCCTAGAGGAAGGGTGGGAATGTGGGATCAGCAAAGCTGGGATCAGACTGTTTCCTCAAACAGGTTCCAAGTATATTAATAATACCCAAGGATGCTTCTCAAAAAGCGTGTTCAGGAGTAAAAAGCTTCCTTTGCCAAGGTGTTCTAAAGGCCACTGGTATATTCCTATGGAAATTCTGCAGATTAAGCACAGCTGGCACAGGGAACCTGAGTGCTTAGTAACACCTCTGAGAATGATGAAGGATGATGTGAAAATATCTCCCTTGTAGTTTCTTCTCTTACACTGAGTCAGTGCGGAAAGGCTATTGGTGTCTCCATATCTCATGTTTTGATGCAGTGAGGAAGTTATTAGTATTTTATAGAAAGATGCATTCTGAACATGTTCAGAAGTGATACTGAGGAATACAAATTCCCCTAGACTTGAAATTGTGAAACAAGGCTCTAGCCATAGCTATGTGACTTACTAGCAGTTCTCAAACTTTAATGAGCTTAGTCATCACCCAGGGATCAAAAATTGAATGACAAAGGCAGGTTCTGATTTGGCAGGTCTCAGTTGCTGCATTTCTTCTTTTGTTTGTATGAGATGGAGTCTCACTCTGTCGCCCAGGCTGGAGTTCAGTGGTGCTATCTCAGCTCAATGCAACCTCCGCCTCCCGGGATCAAACGATTCTCCTGCTTAGCCTCCCAAATAGCTGGGATTACAGGCATGTGCCACCACGCCTAGCTAATTTTTGTATTTTTAGTAGAGACAGGGTTTTACCACGTTGGCCAGACTGGTCTCAAACTCCTGACCTCAGGTGATCTGCCGGCCTCGGCCTCCCAAAGTGATGGGATTATAGGCAGGTGCTGCATTTCTAACAAGCTCCCAGGAGAAGCTGGTGGTGCCGGCCCAAGGACCACAGATGGAGTAGCCAAGATTAAAACATCTCATTTCATTGAGCTTGTGTTCTGCCTTCAAATGAAGGAGGCTGAGCATGGGCTTCCGTCATGTCTAAGGCTGAGGACGGGCTTCGGTCATGTCTAGAATCTTACCTGTTATTATAAAATTCTACCTCTCTTTGGAGTGGATGCAAAGTGCTCACAACAATTACATGCAGACAGCAGAGTGGTTCAAATTCCAGCTCCTTATGCCCCTTCAATGTTCACAGCAGTGTTATCATAATAGCCAAAAAAGTAGAAACAACCCAAATGTCCATCAACTGATGAAAGAATGGATAGACGCAATGTGGCACATACATGCACTGGAATATTACTCAGTAGTAGAAAAAAGAAGTACTGATACATGTTACAACATGGATGAAGCTCAAAACACTACGCTAAATGGAAGAAGCCAGTCCCGAAAGACCACATATTATGATTCTCTATATATGAATTGTCTAGCACAGACAAAAGCACAGAGACAGAAGTAGATCAGTGGCTACCTAGGGCTGGGGAGGATAAGATGGGGATGAGGAGTGACTGCTAATGGGTATGAGGTTTTTATTTGGGGTGATGAAAATGTTCTGAAATTAGATACTGGCAATGGCTGCAAAATTTGGTTAATCTACTAAAAACCACTGAATTGCGGCCAGGCGCAGTGGCTCATGCCTGAAATCCCAGCACTATGGGAGGCCAAGGCGGGTGGATCACCTGAGGTCAGGTGTTTGAGACCAGCCCTGACCAATGTGGAGAAACCCCATCTCTACTAAGAATACAAAATTAGCCAGGCGTGGTGGCACATGCCTGTAATCCCAGATACTTGGGAGGCTGAGGCAGGAGAATCGCTTGAACCTGGGAGGCGGAGGTTGCAGTGAGCCGAGACCGCGCCATGGCACTCCAGCCTGGGCAAAAGAGTAAAACTCTGTCTCAAAAAACAAACAAACAAACACACACTGAATTGCACACTTTAAAAGGGAGAATTTTATGGTATGTAAATTATATCTCAATAAGCTGTTTAAAAATTCTAGCTTCTTCACATACTAAATATTTGACCTTGGATAAGTTGGTTTTTTCTCATCCTTAAAACAGGGATGACACAAGGGCATCCTGCCAGAGACTAGTGTGCCAGAGTGGTTGCCATTACCCTAACAGGCTTCCGCACACAAAGCCTTCAGAAGCATTCATCGAAAACGTCACCACATGATAATTCATACTTGAAAGTTCATAAAAGCTGCATCTTAATGGAAATCATGTAGGCCAAGTAACTTATATATTTAAGACTACAGCAAAATATGCACTACGGAGAAGTGGAATTTGCAATTAATACTCTTTTCAGGTTTGGTTAGAGAGTTCCATTTTTTCAAGCAACATCATTGTTTGAGTTTGAGGACTTTATCCTCTTGGCCAGTATTTGCTGACTTTCTGGGAACCCTGGGAACTAAAATGGTTGGAAACAGCAGTTGATTCTCCATCTGGATTGGATTCTTTCACAGGTATTTTGTCATTGCCCACAAACACTATGAAAAGCATTACTCATATCATCTCATTTATGTAAAACGTCCCTGGGATAGAAACAAAACTGCGCCCTGGAAGCTGTGTCCCTGAAATAAATAACCTTTCCGTGTGCTGCAAAGAAAATATCACTTATTCTGTGGACAGACTGACAAGCATTTGTGTGAGTAGCAGAAAACCAACTACCTTCCAATGGGGTCATTTTCCCATGGTGAAGTTCTCTGTTACTGTCTTTGCCCTGGTGATTCTAATTTCCTACACCAAAACCTCAAGAAAAACTTTCCGAAGTCAGCACTCTGGACAAAAGGAGCCTTTGCTCAGAGAAATGTTGAATAGACCATTGTTCTGATGCTAACTGACTGGGCTTCTCTTGTTCTAAGTGAGCCCAGCACTTAGAAGAAGTCCAGGAGCAACCAGGGCAGGGCAGGGCAGTCCTTAGACAACCACTTGCTGTGAACTCAGGGTGACCAAGGAAAACAAAGGGGTAATATCCACGCATAACAATTTTGAAGCCTTCTGAGACAAGATGTAGCCTCAGGAAACCTCGAGAAAGCAGACAGTAAAACAGGATGCAAGCTGGCGTCAGGCAGGATCCAGAGCTGGGGCGTGAGGCCTCAGGGAGAGACTGCACCTCAGGGAGATGGCAGCACAGTGTTCACCAGCTCATGACACTCCTATCAGCCCACATGGCACGGGCTCATGCTCCTCTGCCTCGCGGGCTGGGCAGAGTACCAGGAGGAGCATCCTCATTGTCCCAAATGCACGCCCTCTCCAAAGTGCATACCCACTGCCTTTTGTTTTAGAGCACAGCTGCATTTGCATCATTAACTCTGGGACACTGTGATCCCTAAGCCATGTGGGAGTACTTGTGGGCGTCAAAGCCGGCAATAAAAAGCCTGGGGTCTCTTCTCAAGAGGGGTAAAGCAGACCACCCACACGAGTGCCATCGTGTCCCTGTTCAGCTGGGAGCAAAGACCCCACGGAGAGTACCATCGGTCCAGGGGCAAAGCTGCCAGCTACTTACCATTAACTCACCATTGCCACCAACTGCCAGGTTCCCTCCCTGTTATTTCACTTCCAGCTCCATTGCCTCGGCCTTTTATCTCTTATTGCCAGTGAGGACATCAATATCCCAATGCAGAGTGGGAATCTGAGCTGAGCCTGGGCTCAATTTGTCTGCTTTTTGCCTGGCAGAGGCAGAGTGGCTACTATCATTTTGCTCACCAGGGAACAAACAAAGCTACGGAATGGATGGAGTATCTGTAGAGACTATCAAGCATCATACCAGCTAAAACTCTCTTAGAATGATACAGTTATACACATATTGTATAATTATAGAACCACATAGGTTTTAGTGAGCACAAGGATGTGAGAAAGTCCTATTAGGGAGAACTCTGAGTGTATCCTATTCCCCTCCGTCCCACATTTCCAGGCCAAATCTTGGCTTCAGAACACCTCAACAAAATCTCTCTGTCACTACGAGACAACCCTCATAGATGTGAACGGTAAAATCCTTTGCCTCTGAGCTAATCCTGTTCCTTCACATTACACCTGGGGAAACTGAGGCCAGGGAGATACAGGATGGTCATTCATGTCACTAATATTTATTGAGCATCTTCTGTGTGACAGGCATCTATTCAGTATTGAGCAGACCATGGTGAGCAAAAATGGGTGGGGGTCTGCTCAGTAACAGAAGAGAAACCACCCCCTCCCCATGAGGCCTCCTGACTTTACGAGAGTAGGCTAACTGCCAGGAACTAGGACCTGCTCCAGAGGACGAGGCAGCCCAGGCACGGCCCCTGCCTGCCCTGTGCGCCCCCCCTCTCCTACCATCTAGAATTCCTGCCAACTCTCTGCTACAGAATTTCCTCATGAACCAATTTCCTAAACTTCTAGGTCAACCTCTTGACGAAGAACAGGAACCGGTTTTCCAAGGCCTCCTTCCCACACATATGCATTCCATAATTACACAGACGAGGACGCAAGGGGAACTATGCATAAGCATGGCTTGATTTGTGGAAATAATAAGGCTTATCCTGGCTTAGCCACAGAGGATTGGAGCTTCCCCCCTCAGACCCGCCACCACCCTCTTAACCCTCCAACAACTTCCCTAGGGCTTGCTAAAGCCCACAACTCCGGAACAACTTTGAATGCCCTGAAATCCCGGTCAGAGCACCAACTGGTTTCACATTAAGATCCAACCAAAGGTGATGAGGCCTCGCACCCCCTTGCCGAGCCTGGCATGCCTGCCAAGTTATTTTTGTGCCAGAATCAGCTGCCTCTTGGTCGAGTGATAGCTGATGTCAAAGAGTTTGATTTCTGAGAGCTTATGAAGCAGGTGGGTTTTCATGTCCTAAACATGCCATTTTAGAACTCCCACTTCCAAAGGATAACATGGTAAATACCTTGAAGAGAGCCCAGCCGGCCCGCTGTGCATGGGGTCAGAGAGGAACCAATGCTCTGTAGCCCCACCCCACCTTCCAGTTGCAGCACGGAGCAGGAGAAGTGTCTACACCGCAGTGAGCAGCTCAGCAGGACAAGTGTCTATACTGCAGCGGGCAGCTCCACGATCAAAGCTACAAACTTGGCCCAGGATCTCTGAGTGTGGTTTACATGTGCCCCTTAATTTGTACCCAAATCCACCATAGGGGAAATGTCTCCTTAAGTTTCATAAAGAAAGAGTAAACAGTAATCATCCGGCCCTGAGAGGGCCAATATTTGCTTATTGTGTATACCTCTATACCTGGTGATAGGATGGAGGCTGGGGTTTAGGATGGAGGGAGTATATGTAAACAGAAAACTTCTCAACCAGCATCAGAGAGATCACAATTCTAAGGGGAAAGATCCCCAAGTATGGCAAAGGAAACTTCCTGATCAAGCCCTGTGTGACTCAGTTTCCTTCCTAGCACTCGTCACAATTTGAAACTGACACAAGTGTTTGCTTGTTTACTTGGTAACTGTCCATCTCCTCTCCTTCCCCAAGCTCCAGGAAGGCTTGGCCCTGTCTGTTGCAGCGTCACCCCAGACCTGCAGCGTCAAAGGTGATCAGTGTCTGTCGGTGGGATTACTGTTGTCTGCACCCTTGCTCGCTCTCAGCTGGAGGTGCCTTGCACTCCCAGGAGTGGAGCAGAGGACCACGAGGTGGCAGCCACAGCAGGGCCGGGGTGGTGGCAGAAGGAAACCTGTGGGAGAGGCAGAAGATCTAGGGTTGGACTGAGCTCTGCCACCAACCTCGAAGTGACCCCTTCACATCTCAAAGCCACAGATTCCTACCCCTCTAAAGTACTAGGTGTAGGCGGAAGTAAAAGCCAGGATCACTACAATCCTGCTGCCCCTGAAATTCCGATTGATTTGCTCAGGCTGGCGCTTGCCTTCCCTTCCACTGGCTCACACCCGCAGGGCACAGCCAGGAGGAGCTCCGGGCAGCTCCCTCTCCCACAGCGGGCTCCTGCGGGCTGTCTCCAGAGCCCCAGCTGTGCATTCCTGTGTCGCCACCCCTATCTTATCACCCTCTTCTTTCCCCACCACCTCCGCCTTCCCTGTCCCCAGCTGACATCCCTGGCCATCTGGGCCCTTATCACCGCGTCTAGCTGGCTATTCTTAGTGCCACATTTTTCCCTAACAGTCCTGTCCTCCAGGCTGCATTACCCAGGCAAGGGGAGAGGTAGCCACTTATCCATGTGGCTTCAGCACTGTAGAGTCCTTAAGGTGGAAGGCACATCAGAGACCAGCCAGCAGCCTGGGTCCCTGTGGGGGATGCACCTGGCTGCCACCAGGTCAGCATTCAAACTCCAACCCCTGCTGGTTCTCACTGCATTTCTTCCCCCTCTCAACTCCCAGAAGCTTCGCACAGGAGCACCTGACTTCAGACCATGATAGAGTGGAGTGGGAAGTACATGGGAACCCTGGGGGCCACCCAACCATCCTGCTGTGGGGGACAGACCTACCCTCTGCCTTCAGACTGCACAAATCGTTTGGGGTTTCTTGGCATTTGGATTTTAAAAGTGTCTCCACTTCTGGCGGTCTGCAGTGCAGGCACCCGTGCCACAGGCAGCGCCTACCCGCAGGATGCCTGGAGCCACCTCTGCCTGCAGCACAGGAGCACCCACGTCAAGGGTTGAACATTAAATAAACAGAGCCCATCCCTGCAGCGGGGCAACACTCACTCCACAGTGCAAAGGACAGCACCGAGCATTGCTAGGACGCCACATGCGTGCCAAGCACTTCACACATGCTCTTCAACGGTCCTAGGGTGGGAAGGGTGTTTTCTTGGGTTTATAAATGAGCAAATGAGGTTAGAAAGCTCATGTGAACTTTCATCCAGCTCTCAGCAGAGAAGCTGGGATTTGAGTCCAGGAAGTCAAGGCCTTTCCTCCTTGCTCCCTCACAGAGCCCTCCTGGAGTGACCCTGGCTCAGGCTGGACCAATCTCCTGCCTCTGCTCTGGAAGGGAAGAAGTTGTCGTCAAGCTGGAGAGCTTCTAGGGTAACCACAGGGTGGTGGTAAGGGCTCTCTGGCCTGCCTGGATGGTTCACTCTCCCTCAGGAACACAGGGTACGAGGGATAGGACATTTCTAGCTTTACGTGTTGAAGATGTTCTTCACACCATGGCTTTCTAACTTCTTCAGAAGCAAAAGTATGCTGTGGAGGGCTGAAAGTGTGTCAGAATTCCTAGGAGGTGACTGTAGAACAAATGAAAACCAAGGAGGGCACGTGAGGTTCTTAAGACGAAGGTGAAGGGCAGGAAGCTTGGCCCTTACCTCCCTAGGGTCTCTCGCAAGGAGCAAGCATCCTCTCCACCTGCTCTAAAGAGCTGGAGACTTGCTGGTCAGCAGGAGCAGTCAGGGCCTGAAGAACCAGCCCAGGGCTGGTATCCAAACTGAGATAGAGCAGGGGTCCCCCTCTTAGGGGCCTGCAGGCCCCCCCCAAACATAATTTTTTTTTGAATCTAAGGTCCCTCCAAGGGAAATTCCAGGTACCTGGCTAGCCTTGAGAAGCAACTTAATAAGCAAGGTAACAGTAGCCTAAAACAACACCCAAAAAAATCTAAAGATCACAGAATGTTTGATGCCCCTCTAAAAACTAAAGATAACACTTACTTAACATATTTCTCTGAGTTGTTTTTCAGAAGCTCAGGTCTCCACCAAATGGATCTGCCAGCACACAGACCTCATATAAGGAGGCTGACCTATCACCACCATTCTTATTTTAAATTTCTTCCTGAGGGGCCTGGAGAAAGTGACACCCATGAGGTGGAGCTAACATTCCTTTCTGCTGACCCCCCGGTTTTTAAATAAAGCTTTTCTTCTTTAACCAACCGCAAATCAGAAAATCTTTAAATCTACCTATGATCTATAAGGCCCCTTTTTCAAGATACTGGTTTTAAAGGGCCAAAACCAATGTGTAACCTCCATGTATTATTGATTTATGATTTTGCCTGTAACTTCTGCTTTCCTAAAATATACCCCTGCCTTTAAATGCCCTGACCTGCAAGCCATGGAGGAGGTTGGCATTTGAGCAGCAGCTGCCTGGTCCTCCTTGCTTGGGTCCTTCAGATAAATATCTTCCTCTCTCCTGCTGCAAACCTCAGTATAGATATCTGTCTTACTGATAGCAAAACCTAGCCGACGGCTCATCCAGGCCTTGAAGGCAAATTCACCCATTTTTAGCAAGCCATGTGTCTGCAGTAAGCTGAGAGTCTCCTTCCCTCTGGGATAGCATGGACACTGAAGTCATTCACCCTGGGGTATGGGCAGCTCTCTGTAGGAGCGTAACATGTATTTATTTATTCAGCAATGTCAGGATCACATGAGATTTGTATGCATTGCAGGTGGGAGACAGGCCAGACAGGGGAAAAGGGCATACCAGGAGGTGAGAAAGCTGGATTGCAGACAAGCTAATTTGAGGACTTGCTCCAATTTTATCCTTTAGAATTGAGGTCAGATCCAATCTCAGACTCAGTCTAAATAGGCAAAATATCCCTACGCATTGAGAAGAGAGGGAGGAGAATCTAAGGTTAATGTAATTTAGAGAAAGAAAAACCACCTCTCTCTGCCATGATCCTCATGGCAAGTACTACAAACTGAACCCACCATGCCCACACACAGCCTCAGATCATCCTAAACACAGCATTTCAGAAATCTAGTATCAATCAATAGATTTGGTCCTTGAAGGAAAACCTACTTGGATCCTTGGTTTAAATCAATGTGTGGGTGATCAATCTCTCACAAATGTCTGATGATCCTACAATCATTAGGAAGCCATCAGCCAAGCCTTGCCCCACCACACTCCTCAAGAGCAATGACCTAGAAAAGTCTTCCACAAGGGCAGGCGGACAGCACTGCCCCTCCTGCACCAACCCCTGGCTCCTACCCCTGTGCTTTGCAGAAGCCAGCCCAGGCCACAGCCTCAGCTCTCACCAGCCCAGGCCAGGCCAGGCCAGCTCATGTCAGGCCCAAAGTGCTGGGATTACAGGCGTGAGCCACCACACCCGATCATGTCTGTCTAAATTTTTGCCTAAGACTGTCATATCACTTTTTATATTTCTATTTTGCTCTTATTTAAAAAGTTGTAAACATCCCATGGTGGTTTGCCTGTATGTGTATCTGTGTGTGTGTATCTAATCTGTGTCTGTGTGTGACAGAGAAAGATAGACAGACACTGACGGGCAGCTATCCCTGTGCGTTTGGGGCCTATGGTACCCAAGAAGGGAGGAAGAAAGAGGAGAGGAAAGACAGAGGATGGGAGCAAGAAGAGTGCTGAGAGATGAGCTTTTCTTCTTATTTCCTCTGAAACCAACCCTCCCCTCCTTCTCTTCCTGGGACCTCCCTGTCTCTTTGCCTCCTCCTGGGCCTCCTTCCCTCCTGAGGATCCATCCTTGTCTCCCTCCCTGACTATGTCTCTGGCACTCCCTCTCTTTCTCCACTTGCACACAGATCCTTTCCCCCTTCTGTAAGTTATCGCACTGGCAGTCACCAAAGGAAAAGAAGTGCAATGTCTCTTAAGTGTTAGTTGATGGAATTTTTATCTTCTTGACCCAAGTTTCCTTGACTGGGCTTGACTCACTCCACAGGAGCCAATCCATCCCTGGCCTGAGCCTCCTGGGTCCTGGAGTCCAAGTGGCACGGCAGCATCACCCAGCACAGCGTGTACCAAGTCTCAGAAGTATCCAGAGGTCTGCCCCACTGCACATCTCAAATAGCAGTAAGCATTTTCTAGCATAATTTTAAGGGCAGCAAAATGTCCTTAGGAACTGTTCAAATGTTACTAATGAAAGGAATGTTTATTGCTCTAACTGACTTGTCCTTTGCTAATCCCTTCACCAGATACCTTTTATCAGAGAGGCATGCAGTCCATTTCTTCGACACGTCAATATTGACACAATCATCTGAAAACTCAAGTACAGTGGCATGTTTCCCAAAAGCATTATCAACCTGGCCACAGATAATGGTCCAAGTTGAATGTCAGCTATTGGAAGCATAAGGGTCTTCTGATTAAATAAAATTAAAGATGCCTGCTTTCTCCTATTTAATCTCATTTCAAAAACTATTTGTTCTATTATGGAGAACAAATCCAGCAATACTGTGGATTTCTTTTTGAGCTTAAGAAGCTATTTCCTGAGTGAATTTTATGTCAGAGTATTTTATCATTTAACAGCAATTTCAAATAAGAAAAGAAACACTGTTTTAAAGAAAATAATTAGATTTTAATTTCTCCAACTTCTAGGTCTTCTAAGCTTAAAAACACCAAGAAAGCACTGAGAACATTTATATTTTCTGTAAATAAACTGGTGCTTGGGCCAGGTGTGGTCGCTCATGTCTGTAATCCCAGCACTGAGAGGCGAAGGCAGGCAGATTGCTTAAACCCAGGAGTTCAAGACCACCCTGGGCAATATGTCAAAACCCTATCTCTACAGAAAATACAAATATTAGCTGGGCATGGTGGCGCACACCTGAAGTCCCGGCTACTCAGGAGGCCGAGGTGGGAGAATTGCTAGAAGTCAGGAGACAGTGGTTGCAGTATGCCAAGATAGCACCACTCTACTCCGGCCTGGGGCAACACAGCAAGACTCTGTCTTAAATATATATATATATATATATATATACACACACACACACACACACATACACACACACATATATATGTATATATATATAATATTTTTATAAGTATATATATTATTATATATTTTTTTAATGGCACTTGGGCTAAATGCTTGTCACAGCCGACAAGGCTATCAGAAAGAAATTCCTATTTATTCAATTCTAACTGTACAGAGATAATAGAAATGGAAGACAATCACCTAAATAATTTGGATTTTACTAAAATTTTAGATCTAAATTAGTTAATATATGGTGATAAAATTCGTATTATATAGTTGTCAATCTTTTAAAAAATTGAGAAATCATGCAGATCAGAGTTGCAATGGGTTGGTATACAACTGAAGACACTACTATTTGTTGCTGTCTTTAAACTACTAGAAACCTTCTAGATTCAGTAATTTCACATAAATTATTTTAGTCATCCAATCCATCAAGATCAGAGAACTGGGTTGGTTACAGAGGCTCACATCTCACATCTATAATCCCAGCATTTTTTGAGGCCAAAGCAGTCAGATCATTTGAGCCAGGAGCTCAAGATTAATCTGGGCAATATAGGCAGATCCCATCTCTATAAAATATTGAAAAATTAGCTGCATGTAGTGGCATGCACCAGTAGCCCTAGCTATGCAGGAGGTTGAGGCAAGGGGATTACTTGTGCTCAGGAGTTCCAGGTTGCAGTAAGCTACGATCACGCCACTGCACTCTAGCTTGGGTGACAGAGCGAGACCCTGACTAAAAAACAAACAAACAAAAAACCAAAACACACACACACATACATCAGAGAACTGAAGTAAAGAGGCTGGAGGGAAACCTACTTGCACTCAAACTGGCCCCACCAAAGCCACAAGAATGTCTCTCTCTGTTCCTGGTCAGTGAACAATCCCACTGGTGGGTAAGTCTACCCACCCCCACCATGAGCCAACGTATAGGAAAAGTTAAGGCAGCTCAGCATTTTCTACTTAAAAAAAAAAAATGATAAAGCATCTGTAATGATAACAGATTTATATAAAATCATCCTAAATTTACCACAACTACTTTCATTTTTGCATATTATTCTACAGTGGATACTATCTTCTTAGATCTGAAAGGGATCGTCAAGATCTTCCTGTCCAACTTGATTTTATTGAAAAAGAAATGAAAACCTCAAGCCTAGAAGGGACTGGCTCAGGATCACAGTAATTGTGACAGGTCTATGACTAAGGCAGAAGTCTTCCAACTCCTAGTGCCGTATTCTTTCCACTACATCACCCCCTTCCTTGCTGGAATCCTGCTTGGTCTTACACAACAGAAGGCAGAACCCCAATTCTACAAGGTAAACTACCTACCCTACATTCCAAGAATGTATTGGTAGGTTAGTTACTTGAAATTGAAAAGAAATTTCCCTATGAAAGCAATGTTGCCTGTGTTGGATGAGTTCCCAGGCTAGCCCACAAAAGCAAATTTAGAAGCTATGAGGAGCAGAAGCAGGTAATTGTTGAACCCTCTGAGATTCCTAAAATCCTCAAATACCTCTAATTGAGAATCCAATGCCAGCAATTCCATGAGCCAAGTCACTATCAACCATGAGGGTAGAGAGGGTAAATACAAAGGCTTTGGGGGAAAAAAAAAAAAACAGCCTGAGTTCAAATTCAGATTCCCTCAACCTTCACAGACAGTTAAAAACTTTATTCCCAGTAACAATCTAATAGAAAAGGATAAGAATGGAATGAAGAAAATCCTTTTATTCTTCATGTATGTGCCTACCATTATTGGTGAGTTCCTTCTCCCTTCAGGAACAGATGAGGACAGAGCAGTGGTAAGAAGGTGCTGTGTTGTCCTCCAGAGGAAGGACAGCAACCTTGCTCAGAAGCAGTGGCTGATGGCAATGGAAGAGAAGTGAGCAGGCTGGCCCCAGGGCACGCCACAGAAGCAGAGGGGTATCTGAGGACCTGCAGCAAAGCCCCTTCCCGGCATTGCCCTCCTTATTCTGCAAGGGAGCCCCTGCTGCCAGCTGTTCAGTCCCCTCCCTCTCAACCCCCATCCTGTGCACCACTCCAAAAGTCTTGGCCCCCATATTTACCACTGCCAACAACTTTCATCTGCTATGCCTGGGGGTCAGCAACAGCATCTTGGATTCCAGGGAGACTTGACTTTCAGCAGGTGAAAGGGGAGCAGGACCATGTAGGAAACCTAATAATCATCTCCTCTATGCCTCTCACTTCACAGGCACCTCCTATATTCACTTCTCTTAACAACCCTCTATCAGAGAGGTTCAGTGAATTATGTTGTCATTAATATATAGTAAATAATGGGGGAATCAGGATTCAGCACTACAACTCAGCGACCCCATGGCAGCAGTGGGACGGGGCCCTGGCCACCAGCTGGCACTCTAAACACAAGTTCCCATAAACTGAGCACACGGAAGTTAGGAGCTACTGAATTCCACTGCCCATGCGGTGTGCTGCACAGCTTCTGAGGCCTCTTCAGGAAGCAGCTTACAGTAATGCCCCACGGGAAAAGGACCTCTGGATTAGTGCATCACACAATGATTGTATTAGCACCTCACAGTTGCAGGGTATGTGTGGCTTACCAAGCCCCTGCTTGAAATAGCATTAGATTATAATCTGAAATATAAAATTAATAGTCACAAGTCTTTACCAACATAAACAGATGACTCAATAAATACATACATGGGGAAGAATAGACTAATCTCCCATTCTGCCCTCAAATAAGAGAAGTGTAACTCCCATCCCTTGATTCTGGGCTGCGTATGGAGACGTCCTTCCAACAAGTATAGCATGGAAAGGGGAGACAGAGAGTAGTTGAACAGTGGGAAAGGCTGACAAATGCCACCCCAACCAAGGTGCTCAAGGTTCACATCAAGTCGTAAGTCATGCTGACTGCACAAGTCCTTGATAGGATGCGGTGAGGATAGAGCTTTACAAAGCATCTACCTCCATTCTAATGATGAGAAAGACATGAGACAAATCACAATAGAGGGACACTTTACTCAATGCCTGACCAGCACTGAACGGAACTGGCAAGGCCATCAAAAACAAGGAAAGTCTGAGAAACTGTCACTGCCAAGAAGAGCCTAAGGAGATGTGACAAGTCAACATCATGTGGGGTCCTGGCCAGGGCCCTGGAACAGGAAAAGGGCATCAGCTAAAAACAAAGGGAATCTGAATAAAGTATCACACACTAGATAACATTAATTGTGAAAAAGTACCATCTTTGTGTAAGCTATTAATAATAGAGGTAACAGTGTGGGATATAAGGGAATTCTCCGTTTTATCTTTGCAATTTTTCTATAAATCTAAAACTATTTTTAAATTAACTATATTTTTCAAAATGCTTTGCTTTTATACTTGATCATCTAATACTATGACCATTTGACCACAGCTTCCCTTTCTCCATCAAGGCCTGAAGATGAAAGAAGTTGGCTGGAATCTTTCCCCCGCACTGCAGGTCAGACAGGGCCATCTGTGAAGGCCTCACCACACTGCATAATGGAGGTGTTACAGGGGGACCCATTAACAACTACAGCCTAGGTGCTGTACCCCAAGGTACTCCCCCAACCTAAGGCAGCCCAGCCAGTGAAGCAATTCACCCAGCTCTAAGCTCTGGGTGTGAGCAGGGTTTGATCACTCTCTCCTGCACTACCCTTTGCAGTCACTGTTCATACCATATCAGCAATATGCTTATTTTCCAACTTCTCCTCTTCTAACAATCCCCTGTGTCATAGGTGCCTTACTCTGCTGTGTATGTATCACTTATCTCCCCAACTAGACTGCAAGCTCCTCTTTCTCAATAATGATGTCTTTTGTCTTAGGATGACTCTGTTCCCCAAAGGAGCAGCAGATGGGGTGTGGCCATAAAAATGCCCATTAACAGCCATTGCTGGAGAGTATAGAAAAAAGAAACACAGTGTGGGAAGGACAAGAACTAAAGAACAACCTTCTCCCAAGGCAGAAGTCTTAAACAGCGAGGAGACTTCCGCTAAACTCTAGGCTGCTGATTAGGAACAGTGCCCTTAAAGCCAGCCCTGGGCAAAGCAGGGGTCACAGCAAAGGGCAACACAGTCAACAAATGCTCAGAAACAGCAGTGTCTGAAAAAATGCATGAAAGGATATGTGCAGAAATAATTACACAGCTCAAAATAGGCCAAGTTGCATGGAGAGATTGATTTTTCTTCTAGGCTGGAAAGTATTAAAATATATTTGAAAATTAAAAGAAAAAGGAGGTGGGAAAGATTCATGAAAGCTAGTTTGGCCAAGTTACCCAGATAGTTCAACAGAGCCACTTTGAGAATTCATAGAGGGACAGTTTAAATTTTTCCAAAAAAAAACCAAACTAACAAAAAACAAATCAGAAAACCAAAGTTTTAAAACAGAAAACTTTGTTAAAACATGTGAGCCTGTTGCACATCCCCTTATTGTAGCAGAAGATCCATGGGCCAATGGAGGGGCAGAGAAGAGGCCCCAGCTGAGGCAAGCACCTATTTTAATCCAGAGACACTCCCCCATCCTTGCTTCCGGTTTTTTTTTTTTTTTTTTTTATTGCATTTTAGGTTTGGGGGTACATGTGAAGAACATGGAAGATTGTTGCATAGGTACACACATGGCAGTGTGATTTGCTGCCTTCCTCCCCATCACCTATATCTGGCATTTCTCCCCATGCTATCCCTCCCCAACTCCCCACCCCCCAACTATCCCTCCCCTTTTCCCCCCGACAGACCCCAGTGTGTGATACTCCCCTCCCTGTGTCCATGTGTTCCCATTGTTCAACACCCGCCAATGAGTGAGAACATGCGGTGTTTGATTTTCTGTTCTTGTGTCAGTTTGCTGAGAATGATGGTTTCCAGGTTCATCCATGTCCCTACAAAGGACACGAACTCATCGTTTTTGATGGCTGCATAATATTCCATGGTGTATATGTGCCACATTTTCCCTGTCCAGTCTATCATCGATGGGCATTTGGGTTGGTTCCAGGTCTTTGCTATTGTAAACTGTGCTGCAATGAACATTCGTGTTCCGGTTTTTAATCATCTCTGTGGCAACCCATGATGTGCACACACACTTGTAGAGGTGAGGAGGGGTAGGTGAGTGGTTGGAAGTACATGCTACCAATAATTTTTTTAATAACTGTTAGGATCTCTTTTATGTTACTCCTTATACGGCCCTGAAGGGGGTAAGGGAGGCACCAAAAACGCAGCCAGAGGGAACCTCAAGTCCACCCTCCTCATCTATAATGCTTAAACTAATTACTGATAAGTTTCCACGTCCCTCTTCCTTCCTTCACCAACCAAAGTCATTCCAGGGAGTTTATGAGTTTCCTTTGAACTTCCAAACGCCCCCAGAGGAAATTTCTATTGATCACTGACACCATACTTGCTTTAATGCAGAACCCTTTCTGATATAGGTGAGGGGGGAAGAAAAGGAACAAAAGAGGTGAAGGAAGACACCTACTCCTCTGGTTTCTGCTTCCTCCTTTCTCCACCTTTTTATGGACTCTCAAGTGTTCCCTTCCTTCTTGGGGACGCTAGAACTTACCCCTCAGTATAGGTCAGAGGGCTTTTTATGTCATCTGAATGTTGAGAATAGTTGTAATATTCATGAAATAAATGGCATGTAGATTATGAGGCTATAATTGGTCAACCGAGATCTTTGCCTACTATGTAACATCCGATTCAGCAGAAAAAAATTCTGCCTTAGACTATTTCCAGGCTGTGACATCCTGAGCTAAGTGAACTCTACTAAGCTCTGGGGATCTCTTTCAGAGAAATCAAGAAAGAGCAGGTACCAACTCAGAGAGAAAACACTTCGGGAGTGGACACACAACTCTTTACTTGTTACAGCTGCTGCTGTGGTTGCCTTCATCCTCACACCATTAGGCAAGGCTGGTAAACTCTTATGGAATCAGTTTCAGCTCTACCAATAATAAAAGCAAATTACAAAAGCTGCTCCTTTCTTTTTTTTTTCTTTTTGAAGACTCTACCTTTTTACCGTTGGATTCAGAAACCCTTAATATTTGAATGTAAACCAAAATTGTTGCGAAAGCCAGATGTTCTGTATAGAAGCTTGTGTGTGCGACACAGCTTGGTAGCCATCTGAAGGCACTCTTCCCAGTGAACAATATACCAAGGCTGACAGCTATAGCTTTCACCAAGGGTGCACGGTGGCCCGTCACAGGATGAGCCTTACCCAGGTAAGCATTGTGCCCAGCCATGCTTCAGCATATTATATTTATTTAAAAATGCAAGTCTAGCATTACTCATCATTGGCATTTTAAATCCATATTGAAGTCTTCTGAGCAGGCATCAACATACAGCAAAACAGCCTCAAGGTTTTCCCCATCTGTCTCTCTCAGCCAAGTCACATGCATCTCAGAAGCTGTTCCCTTAAACCCTCTTTCCTCCCAAAACATTCTGGACTTTTCCTCTCACTTCCCACTTTCCCGCCTACTGGAACCCGACTGGAGCTACATCGTCCATAGAGCCTTTCTCACGTCTTCCCAAGCCTTCTCTTCAGGGTCCCACAAAACCAAAGACGCAGGTGCTAAATAGGGAAACATAGAATCCTCCTTAATTAAAAAGAAGATCCCTTAAAAGGTGAATACTTAGACATCAATGTTTTTCTTCTCAGACTCACTTTTAGTCAGCACTAAATGGCACTGTGACGACTCACCCCATGACACAGGGAGGATGACAGTTTCAGCTGTGCGATCCTGCTTTGTATGGGCAGTCAAGAGCTGGGTGGGGTATGTACAAGCAAGGCTCTCTCCAGAAGCTTGGTACAGTCCCCAGAGCTCAACCAGGAAGGCAGCAGAAGTGGGTCCCTCTCTGATCCCATCACTGACACTGTTGCCCCTGGGGGACCCACAGGCTGGAACTCCTCCTTCCCCACCCCCATCCAGGAGTCCCCCAAGAACACCTAGGGCCTTGATGAGCAGTTTGAAAACTACAGGTCGATGATTTCTATAGCCCTGTCCCCCCTATTCCATTCTTACCCACGACATGGGATCACACACTGTTTTATAAGAAACGACCATTTCTTTTCCACTAATCTTCTAATGCATTACAATCATTCCTTTTCTTCCTCTATCTCTCAAGAAAATAAGAAAAACCATCAGTATATCCAGGCTACAAACCCCTAAGCTGGTGCTGCTGATAAAGTCTACAGCCCGGACCCCAGTTCTCTGGGCAATCTTTTGCATTTGTCAGAAAACTACTCCTTTACAATCACTGTCAGAAGGTGATTTGTCACAGTCCATCAAAGGTCATGCAAAGACGGAAAATCATGCATAGCTAAAGGATTTGTTTGAGGCCCATAGTTAATTATAATTGCACCAGGGGCCCAGGGAGCCTGGCTTACCTGTCACTGCTCACTGCTCAGGACAAAAGGAGTTCAAAGCAACAGAAGCCCCATTAACTCCACAGGGGGCCTGCAAAACATCGGAAAAGTACAAGCCCTAGGGGATGGCAGATGTAAATGTCAGGAGACATGTGAAGTGCACACTCGGGGTGTACATGGCCTTGACAGTATCCACAGGCACACCTTCTGCGCCAGGAGGCGGCATCTGAGAGATTCATGTCTGCCAGGGGGTTCCAGCCAGTAACAGGCACCAGTGGAGAGACCAGGAAGGGAAGGAAGAACCAAATTTTGGGAGAAAACAAAAGCAGATGAGTATGCCACTCTTCTGAAGGCCACAGCCCAACCTGTTTATAAATACTCCAACCAGGGTAGCTGCAGCCAGAATCAAAGCATGTGCAGTAAAGACTAAATTGTATGCTCCAATGACGGTTAACTCATCTCAGAGCCTAAGGACGGGAGAGCCCATAGCATGTTTTATATTTTTAACAATTTTTTTGAAAAATTATTTTGGCTCTTTCCCATATTAAATACACTTATTTACCTGTGATCCCTAGACAGCTTTTTGTTTAATTGTACTTTAAGTTCTGGGGTACATATGCAGATCTTGTACGATTGTTGCATAGGTATACACATGCCATGGTGGCTTGCTGCCTCCATCCCCCCCATCACCTACATCAGGCATTTCTCCCAGTGCTATCCCTCCCCCAACCTCCCCACCCCCCAGGCAATCATTAAAAAACCTGGACAGCTTTTTTTAAAGAAACTGAAAGTTTAACAAACATTGCCAGCACCTATCTAAATGGAAAATAAATCTCTCTTAATAAAATTATGCTAAAAAGCTTTCTTTTGAAAGAATCATAATAGATAGATTGCCATAATATACAGATAGGATTAAAACAAAAGAAAAATCTACTGTGAAACACTGAAAATGTTTCCTGCTTCTTATTGCTCCTATCCCATCTCACAATTTGTCCCTCACACGTTTAACTATTTTATTTATCAAACTCACACAATCTAAGACAACAGACTCTTGCTAGGATCAAGGTTACTAAGGCTGGAGGTAAGCCAACATCTTGCCAGAAGCCCAGAGGAAGGTTTGCTGCAGGATTTCTGCAGAGAGGAAAGGTATGGAATGATTACTGTAAGGATACACTGGAAAACTGATAAGAAACTGAAGTGACTTTGAGCTTAATATAGCAGATTGGACACATGCACTCCGATTTCAGAAATGCTGCTGACACCTCTGGCTGGCTGTCATTTCTTCTCCAGCCTTCTTTGTTCTTGCAGGTTTATGCCTTTGTTTGTTCTGTAAAGAGTGAACCTCATATTAGCGGGTTTGAAGAGCAAACAGAGATACATGGGCATGTGTTCAGATTGTGCAGATGAGAGAAAGGTGAAATCTAAGTGGGAGCAAAAGCAGTAAGTCAGTTATGGTGAGACCTCCAAAGGGCTCAAGAACATGAAAACAGGTGTCTCTGAAAGCTGGGTGTAGGTGGCAGCTGAATACAGAACACCTGGTTGAAAGTTTTAAAAGGAGCAGTTAGATGCTGGAATATCCTCTCCCATACCAAAGGGCCAGAATCAGTTATAAAGCTAAAAAGAGGTCAGGGGAGATGAGGCCCAGACAGCGAGGTTGGAGGGGGTGGGCTTCAGGACAAATGTCTATTAGAAAAAAAAAAAAATGAACTGATAGAATTTCTAGTGCATCAAAACAAATTGAGAAAAAAATATTTAGCTGTCTCAGAGTTCACGGATAAATTCATCATAGGTACACAATGCACATGAAAAATAAGGTAATTATTAGTTCCAAGAAAACAGGTCCTACAACAAAGGAAACATAATCACATGAGGCTTGCCTGTGAGAAATACTGACATCATCTTAATAATGTGAACATTAAACATGTAACTATATTTAGAGGGTGAGGGAAGGGTGTGTGTGCCTGTGTATGTGCTCCTGTGTGTGCTCACGTGTGCACGCCCCATATTTGTGGCTCCATGTGTGTGCCCATGTGCTCCCGGGTGTGCTCCTGTGTGTGTGCTCCTGTGTGTGTCCCTCTGTGTCCCCTGTGTGTGTCCCTATGTGTGCTCCTGTGTGTTCTCCTGTGTGTGTGTCCATGTGTGCCCTGTGTGTGCCCTCCTTTGTGTGTGTGCCAACCTTCTGTCTCCTTTTCTTCCCAGCCATGTGAGGGTCAACCTCAGGACCTAGAATGTCTGGAGGCCAAAGGTGGGAGCTGCCTGCTCGTCTCAGCGTTAGAACACTGCCCAAGCTCTCGTGATCCATATGCAAAATACATTTGGATTTTAAAATGTGATAGGGAAGAATAAAAGAAAGAGCACCATCTTGGAATTCAACCACAATAATTTTTTATTTAAAATATAAAGAACAGAACAAGAGAACAATAAGAATTGCTCAAACCAGTATAAGAGGACCTGTATGTGAGTCTTCAGAATACAACTTCCATAGTCATGTCACAAAACTGAGCCTGTTTCCAATCCAATCTCTTTTCTCACTTATCCCACAAAAGCCCTGGACTCCAGCCCTGGCCCTGAGGACACCTCCCGCATCCTCATGCCCAACCTCTGTCTGTGCTGTGCCGGCTTCTGTGCTCCCAGCCTCTGGCCTCATTCAAAGCCTGGCCTCCCCTGGCTCCCAGTTCCAGCCATCCCTGAGCCCCCCCATCATGCCCTGGACTCTGGACCCCTGCTTCGAGGCTGTGGGCAGTTGGCCCATGTGTGTGACATTCATATCCCCCAGAGGGGTATATCTGTTCCATGAAAGCAAAAACTGGGTCTGAAGCCTCTCCTGGAGGCTGCATTGTGCAGAGCATGTAGGGGCGTACACCCACTGTAAAGCCACGTGTAGTGAGAGACAGATTTCATTTGGAGTTGCAGGACTCCAGTTGCTGGATTTTGAAGATCCAGCTCCTCCTTTCTAACTAGCTGTGTGTCCTCAGAGCTGACTCTTGGAGCCTCTTTCTCAGTTCTCACCTGGCTCACCTTACAGTGTTGGGGGAACCAAAACTGTCATGTAAATTAAAACCTCTGCCAAATTCAAGATATTTTTTTACATCCGGAGATGTATTAAGCCAATCCCTTTACCCTAACGTCTCCATGGCAACTGACCGGACACAAAAAGCTAATAGAAAATGAATGTGTGGTCAGGACACACCAAGCTAGAATTAGTTTGATCAAGAAGAACTCTGGCAAGTATCTAGTATCTAGTCTGTATTTTTAATTTTTTCAGGAACCTTCATACAGTTTTCCCTGGTATCCAACTTCTGGGTATTTATCCAAAAGAATTCAAAACTGGATCTCAAAGAGATGTCTATGTAGTAGGCACTGTAGAGACTGTAAACAAAGAGATTTTTATAACAGTCAAGATGTCAAAAGAACCTAAGTGCTCAACAGTGGGTAAGTAGATAAAGAAAATAAATCGTTCTATAATAAGGACACATGCACACGAACATTCATTGCAGCACTGTTTATAATAGCAAAGACTTGGAACTAATCCAAATGCCCATCGATGATAGACTGGACAGGGAAAATGTGGCACATACACACCATGGAACACTATGCAGCCATAAAAAACGGTGAGTTCGTGTCCTTTGTAGGGACATGGATGAACCTGGAAACCATCATTCTCAGCAAACTGACACAAGAACAGAAAATCAAACACCGCATGTTCTCACTCATAGGCAGGTGTTGAACAATGAAAACACGTGGACACAGGGAGGGGAGCATCACACACTGGGGTCTATGGTGGGGAACTAGGGGAGGGACAGTGGGGGTGGGGGAGTTGGGGAGGGATAACATGGGGAGAAATGTCAGATACAGGTGATGGGGGAGGAAGGCAGGAAACCACACTGCCATGTGTGTACCTAGGCAACAATCTTGCATCTTCTTCACATGTACCCCAAAACCTAAAATGCGATAAAATATATATTTTTAAAAAAAAGAAGAAAATATAGTGTGCATATATGTACACACACACATGTATTTGTATGTATATATATGTACATATATACATATACATATATGTAATACATATATATAGATACACACAATGAATTATTACTCAGCCTTAAAAAAAGAAAATCTTGCCATATGCAACAACATGGATGAACCTAGAGGACATTATGCCAAGTGAAATAAGCCAGTCACAGAAAGACAGATCCTGCCTGACTCCACTTCTATGAAGTATCTAAAATAGCCAGACTCGGAGAAGGGCAGAGAGCAGAAGGGTGGCTGCCAGGGGCTGGAGGGCAGGGCAATCGGGGAGTTGCTACTCGACTGACATAAAGGTTTCAGGTGTACAGGATGAACAGGTTCTAAAGACCTGCTGTAGTGACACCACTGTATTGTACACAGAAAAATGTGTGAAAAGGATAGATCTTATGTTAAATGTTCTTACAATTGTTTTAAAAATGTCTAGTCTCAGCAAACTCACACAAGAACAGAAAATCAAACACTGCATGTTGTCACTCATAGGTAAGTGTTGAACATTGAGAACTCATGGACACAGGGAGGGGAGCATCACACACTGGGGTCTGTTGAGGGGGAATAAGGGAGGGACAGTGGGGGGGTGAGGAGGTTGGGGGAGGGGATAACGTGGGGGGAGAAATGCCAGATACAGGTGACAGGGGGGATGGAGGCAGCAAACCACATTACCACGTAGGTACGTATGCAACAATCCTGAATGTTCTGCGCATGTACCCCAGAACCTAAAGTGCAATAAAATATATACACAAAAAATAATAAAAAAGTGTCTAGTCTGCAAATGTTAAGATAAAGGGATAGCTATTCTGTTTTTCTTTTGACTTCTCAAATTTTTTTGGCCTCTTTTCTTGATTCACTCTGACAACAAATGAATAATTCCAAGCCAGACAGGCCTGCTCTGTGGGCAGACTCATCATTAATTCTCCAAGAAAAGCTACTGTTGGATCCTACAGTTCTGGAAAGTGGTACAAGTACTGAAAAGGCTCCTGAGATGCTTTTAAGATAAAAGTCTTCAGGTCCCCAGCATTTGTGGCACCAAAAAATTCTCATAACTCGTGATGACAACGAGCTACAATCCCAGCTTATGACGTGGCCAGTCGCGGGGTGGGGAGATCCCTCATCTCCAGGATCCCAGCTTGAAGAAACTTGCAAGCAAATGGGGTTGCTGCTTGTGGAGGGCAAAGGGGGCACAAAAAGGGCAAATCTGAAAAAAGGAGCCACAGGCAGGAAAAGGAACTGAGGGAGCAGCACAACAGTTCAGGCCTAAAGGGAGCCAAACACCAGTCCAGAGGGCAGCTGGCATCTGTGCTGTGCCAGGGTCCGACCCTCAGACCCAGGCTTTCACGACGGATGAGTAACATACACTGACCCAGATATTTTGCCTGTCAGTCTGGCTAAGGGTCCAGGCCACTCACAGACACCAACGAGGGTCCAGTAAAGAGTTAGCAGCCGCAGCCCTGATCAGCCAAACCTTTTGCTGAAGCTATGCAAACCCTCCGGCCTTCCAAAAAGGTTTATGACTATTTCCTATAACTATCCTTATAATTTTTCCTCTAAAATTTTTCCCACGAGCCTGACTGAACTCCCACAGCGCTGAGCCACTGCACCAGTCCCCTCAGAACCCACCTTTTATCCTTAACCAGTCAAATTCATTCTGTATCCATGACATGACTGACAAACAGGAGCTCCACGCAGGATGGAACACCCGTTAGCCGGTAAGCTTGAGGGGTCCTGCTCCCCTCCCTCCCACCTCAGAGAAGCTGATTTCACCCTGTGTGGCTTCTCGTGCCTTGCCCTTGAGCAGGGCTGTGTTCCTTTCTGGTTGCCCTGCTGAATACTGTGGATATGCAGAACCCAGGACACCAGAGGAGAAGGAGGAGCAGTGAAGCAAAAGGCTGAGGCATCACCAGACTGGCTGAGTCAATCTGGATAGAGGGTCACACCCCACCGGAGGCTAGGAGAAAGGGCAAGTGGTTTGGATGTTACCCTCAGGCAGCTTGGAGTTCCCATAGACATGGATAGACGGACAGGGGGATTTATGACCACTTCCAAGAAAGCAAATAACCAGTGTGAGTTCTTATGAAATGACTTTTGGCCATTGGATTCTTTCTTTTACTGGTACTGGCTTCATAAGGCTATACACAACACGGAAGGGAACCAACTCTAGTGTGTGACGTCAGTTATATTAACATTACGTACCAAGTAGTTCTGTCTTTCCTGTATCCATCATAGCATAATTAGTGATGACCACCACGAAGCCATGAGATATTCATTAGATTGATTTGGATCAGTCATAACAAGGTTATCAATATTTAGTTTTTTAATTGATTTTGCTATTATCTATTTTCTCTGGGAGTAAAGAGAAGAAATAAGAGTCGTTTGCTAAGAAAATTAACAATGTAAACATTAACAATGTAAACGTGTGATATGGTTGGCTTGTAAAAAGAAACTAAATTGAAAGACTCCTGCAGTAGGAACAAATAATGAACAGAAATGATTATCAATTATTCTTATGTAAGACCTCAGAGACTGGAAGCCAGCTGGAGCTTTCCTGGGTTCACTGCTCAGTAAGCAGTTGCTTCACATACTTAATTTAAAAAATTTAAAAAATAAACAAATGCGTGTTTTTGCAACAGTCTCTGACACAGTGAGGCTTTTTTGGTTTGGGGGGATTTTGTTTGTTTTAAGAGACAGGGTCCTGCTCTGTTGCCCAGGCTGGAATACAATGGTGCAATCATAGTTCACTGTAGCCTCAAACTCCTGGCCTCAGTCTCCCAAGTAGCTGGGACTACAGGTGCGCACCACCATGCCCAGCTAATTATTTTTATTTTACTTAGAGACAGGGGTCTCACCATGTTGCCCAGGCTGATCTTGAACTCTTGGCCTCAAGAGATCCTCCAACCTTGGCCTCCCAAAGTGCTAGGATTACAGGCTTGAGCCATGTGCCCAGCCTCAGGGAGTTTTCTTAAAAACAAAACAAACAACAACAACAAAAAAAAAAAAAAACTGGTTGTAAATGATACTGGCCTAACACTCATCCTGTCTTAACCACTTCCCTTTAAAACCCCAGGAGTGGTCTAACCTCAGAGCCCCTGCAGCCCCAGTCTTCTCCTTCCTACCAGGGAGCTCCACTGGCTGCCTTCCCTTTCACATTAATTCTCCTCCTTATTACTGGCTGCTCATCAAAGGTAGAATTTTATTTCTTTTATCAAACTGTAAGAAAAATACAATTCAATTATTCTAAATGGAGTAACTCAGGAATGAGAAACCAAACATCGTCTGTTCTCACTCATAGGTGGGAGCTAAGCTGTGAGGATACAAAGACATAAGAATGATACAATGAACTTTGGGGACTGAGGGAAAGGGTGGGAGGGGTTGAGGGATAAAAGATTACACACTGGCTACAGTGTACACTGCCCCGGTGATGGGTGTACCAAAATCTCAGAAATCACCACTAAAGAACTTACTTATGTAACCAAACCACCACCTGTTCCCCAAAAACCTACTAAAATTAAAAAATAATAATAAATTTAATGAAAAACGTGGTCCAAAAATTCCAAAAAAAAGAAATATGGTCATTTTCATCATCATTATCATCATAATCTTTAGTGTTAATTAACCCAACCTAGGTGCCCATTTAATAATGAATCGATCATCCAAATGAACTTGGAAAGCATCTTTCCCTAAATAATTTATATTTTAATACATATATATATGGTGAAAAATTTACTGAAAAAACTAATTATTATGTTATCAGAACAAGAGGAACGGAATGCCATTTTTTAAATTTCAAGAATTCTTGCCAAGCATAAAACACTAAAAGTTGTTTTAGGCTGTCCATTTTGCTGCTATTTTAGAATGCATTTAGTTATCTCCTAGAGTAACACTCTGTGGAACAAGTAGGGGAAGACGTGAGTAAAAGTGAGGAGAGCAGTTAATACAGGAACCAAAGTTCTGGGGTCAGATGGACCTGGGTTCCAATTCTGCCTTCTGTCTCGCAAACATTAGGCAGGTACCCTTAAGCCTTGAAGTCTCAACCCCACACGAATAACATACGGATGACAAGGGCATAGCAGCATGGATGCCGAGGAAATGGAACAAAATTAGAATCACACTCACAATTATTCAAGCCATATACTTAATATTTTGTGCCTTTACTATATGTTTTACTTTATAAGAATAACAAATATTTAAAACATGTATGTACCATTTCATTTCGATTATCCAGTAGTCAAGCCAGAATTGCCTTTAAACACAGGAAGTGTAGGTGGTTTCTAAGGAGGAGGGATCCGAGAACCACTGCCAGGCATATGGTGCCCCCCACATAGCTCCATGATGTCCTTAGTATGCAACCTAAAGCTCTACCATTAGGGATTAACAGCTTTGGTTAAAGCCATATATTTTTCAAGCATCTTTTAAATGTAAATACCACCGTCAAGCCTCAGAGTAAAAGAGTCCTTTCCATCACTCCCCCAAAAAGGGGACTCCAAGAAATTGCTGTCCTGAAAAGCAAAGTAGGGGAGGGGGAGAACAGAGGAAGTGGGGGGCTCTGGGTTGAATAAAGGAGGACAGACAGAGGAGGCAGAGAGGCACAGCGAGGAAAGGCCAGCAGGACGAATTTCTCAACTGTAAGATCAGCTGTGGGTGGCCCCTCAGCAAAAGCCAGAGGCCCAGGCTTCTTTTCAGCATCTCAGCGGGCTCCCATCCTGAGTTGTCCCACTTAACTGGACCCTCACTGGGCCCAGCAGGAAGCAGAAGCAGGAAGAGTAACTTGAGGTCCTGTCGCCCATCCTGGGCCCCAGGGGGAGAAGGCTGTCCAAGCAAAACCCTCCCTTGCACAGAAGGAGGCAGGGAGCCTTGTGTATAAAATGCTTCAGAAGCCAAGTCAGCCTGGCCCCAGAGAGCCATGTGGAGAGAGAGCCCACCACTGTCCACTGCATGGCCAGCTGCAAGGAGACAGGTCCACAGAGAGAAGACCGGGGCAGGGCAGGGCTGGCTGGGGTCTGCAGAATAGGCCCTGATTTTTAAAACAAATGTGTGACCATGAAACAAATTTCAAAAATACATTCCAAAGTCCCAACGAAATGATAGTTATACAGCCACTGCTTTGGACAATCTCTGGGATGGTTTCTACTCTATCCTTTTTTGAACCTACACAGAAGATACAGAGTGGACTCTGTCTAGTTTCCTTAACATTTTAGCAATTTGAGGGAGAGTCTTCCTTTCACACGTGTACTCTCCCTTGCTTTTTAAATTCAAAACACTACCAATTCCTTATTATAAGAAGCTTAGAGTGAAATGAAAATATTCTTCATGGCACCATCTAATACCACCAATACATCCTTTTGTTGTATTTCCTTTCAGTTTTTATAGATTTGTCTCTTCTTTTTGTTATTTATTTTTGAAAAGGAAATACATTCAATTCACATTGTTCAAAAGTCCAAAGGCACAAAAGTCTACACCGTCAATGTTCTCTCCCCCCGTCCTCCTGCCTCCTGGCCCCTCCAGCTGCCTGACTGCACCGCTCAGTGAAGGCAAAGTAACCAGTTCCTTGTGCGCATGCATTTTAATGTGCTTATAAGGCATTTGTGAAACCTGCTTTTATTTACCTTAACTACAGTCCTTTTCCAGGTCGCTACACTATTAATGTTAACAATTACATGATATTCCATGAAGTTGATCATTTACTTAAACTTACCCTGTTGCAGTTAAACATTAAGGCTGCTTTCAGATTTTCATTAGAAATAATGCTGCAATCACCATTTTGGGGCACTAACTAGCTTTTGTCTGATTTGGGGTACTTCCTGAGGCTGAAGCCTCCAATCTCCCCCAACCTTTTTGATAGCTGTGCTTAAGGTGAAGAGAAACCCACAGTCCATATCACACAAAGCTCTCTGACATTCAATACCATCCTTACCACCCTACTGGAAAAAACAAAAAAGTTCATGCAGGAAAAACAAAACTCAGCTAATTAGGCAAAGTGAAACTGATGATGCCCAGACAGTACTGTCACATACCAGGGTCCAATCACACAACATGTCCCCAAATCAAGCACAGAGTCATCTTGAGAGATTCCCTGGCCTGGGCCCCTCAAATGCACACTCATATCCCAGGAGATTTCCAGTGACACAAGGTAGACCCACATAGTAATGTGGTCCATTCAGAGCATCATTTGTATACAAAGTCTGGGGAATGAGACACTGCATTTACAGTAATCACAGATACAGAAGCAGGCAGTTAGGGCCCTGCCCCAACTCTTCCTGGAGGTCATGGTTTGAGGAATACTGCACCCCTTACCTCTGGACTCTAAAGACACCAGGGTGTTGAATATAAATCCATCTCAATTTCAGAAGAAAAGGAGTTGCTGGGGGGTGCCATTTGCAAGCATCTTTCAAGTGATCACAGCAGGGCCCAGGGGAAAAATCCAACAGCTGTTGGCCTTACCTTCAACCTCCCCAGGAAGGAACGCAGGGTGGCCTTTCCCCTCCCCACTGCCACCTCAGTCAGTCCTCCTCTTTTTCATTTTAGAAGTTTTTAGTGAAGGAGATTAAAGGCCAGACACTAGATAAATAGATGAATAAGACAGACCACCTTTCAATAACTCAATTCTAATGGAGAGAGATACATACATTTAACAACTAGTAAAGCACCAATTTGCACTAAGGGCTCAGGGAGCACTGGGAGCCAGTGGGGGGTGGGGGATAACAGGAATGCGAGCCAAGTTTGTGTGTGAACTGGCCAGTACAAACCAGGCAGCTTTCCTCCAGGACCAACCCTGGACAGGATGTGATTCCATGACCTCCCCAGCCGCGGCTCCTCCCACAATTCTCTCTACTTACTTGCAGACCCTTAGTGACTTGCAAAGCCTTTCCATTCAAAAAGGGTTCAATCTGGGACATGTGGATTAAAGTGTGGCAAAACTTGCCAATGAGGAATTAGGCCTGACCTCTCTGGGAGCAGTCGCCGACGCTGACGAGACAGTGCATTGGAAAAGAAAAAAAAAAAAATGCCCACAGAGGCTTAGGCTGCTGAGCAGGAGAAATTAATACATAGATCTAAAGCAGTTAAAAGCCAGCCTGCATCCGCGGCTGGCTCCTCACATTGCTGGTGATTTCACTACGACTAATGATGACCTGTCATTCTGAGAGCCCCCAGGGCCCTTCTGCACTGAGGAAGGCCAGATTGCCAGTGCTTGGCATCCCTGAGCTCCAGCCACAGGGGACCACGGCCCACCACGAGGTCTGGTTTTCAAACTCCTTGCTTGCTCCATGGGGAAGAGCCCTGTATTCACAGCACAATTAATTGCGAACTATTTCTCGGGTGACCTTAAATCCTTTTCTTTCTGCTGTCCTGGCAACAAGTTCCTGCCTCCAAAGCCTAACCCAGGACAGGAGCCAGGGAATCCATTCATCAACAGAGACCTGGAGGGAAGCCCTATTGATTTGGATGCAACAAAAAGCCCTGGAGAATCCTGGAGTAGGGTCAAGATTTCTCAATGAATTGATTTAGAAGAAAATGGCAACTTCCGCTTCAACCTCACTTATCATCAAGATCCAGGAAACTGTAACCCTGATGGCTGTGGCTGACCAAAGGGAGCCTCACTGCAACTATCTGGACCTGCCCGTGATTTCTGGAACTCACCAATGCAGCATCCTCAAATGGAAAGAAAAACCCAAGATGAGACAGAGGCCCAAAGCTTCATAATCCCACCCTTAGCCAGTCCGTGAAATATTGAGGTAAAGCAAATCTTATTTTTATAGGAATATTAAACACTGCCTCATGGTCAATGGAATGATTTAGAATCCCTCTTACTACTTCAAATAAATTGAACCGCACTGTGGAGTAGGGAAGGGAAATAACTTTTACTGGGTACCACTCCATTTACAATTTGTTTACTCCTCAGACCAACCACGTCGACCCTGCCAGACACCATGAAAAGTACTTTCCAAACATTAGAATTTATTATTCTTATTCTTCAGGGAGGTTGAATAAAATGCCTGCTTAAGAATCATACCTCCATAACTTAAAGGCAGGCCTAAAACCCAGAAGCTTTTAACCCACACCTCATCACCAGTTCATGTTCTTTCCCTAACAGAAGAGCTCAGCGAATTTACCCCCATAAGCAGCAGCCCATATGTCTCCTAGAGAACTTAGAAAGGCATGGATTAATTATCTAAGTCCTGAACTGGCCTCAAAGCCTATTCTCTTTCTGCTCTACTATGCCGATGCCTTTAGAAGAGAGGAGGAAGAAAAAGCAACAAGCGAAGTCCTCCACCCTCCAACAGAGCCACCCACGCCCATCCGCCCATCCCTACAACCACTAACTGCGGTCATGCCCTCTACCTGGACATACATACATCATAGCCTGTCTTCTTCAGATTACCTTTCTACAATCTTTTGGAAGGAAATTTGAAAACATCTAAACTATACAGGTACTTTAACTTTTGACTTATCTTTTAATTATAGAAATTAACCCTGACAATACACCTCCAACAATGTGAAAATACACATGCATGAGGCTATTCACTTTGCAGCATTGTTTGTAATTGCAAAATATTAAAAGCCTACGTGCCATTACATAGGAGAGTTGTTGAATAAACTGTGATACATCTGCACAATGGAATATGATGCAAATGTCATAAAAAGAATTAAAAAGATCTCTCTGAACTTATAAAAGTGATTTCCAGGATGTTCTGTTAACTTAAAAAAAAAAAAGTAAAATGCAAAAAAAAAATCTATAGTGTGCTACCCTTTGTGTTAAAAAAGGCAATGAGAAGATATCCATATATCTGCTCATTTGTGCAGTAAGAAATAACAGAATGATAAACCAGAAAGGAGACTAGTTATCTATAAAGGGTGAGTGGAAACAAGAAGGGAAAGAAGAGGGGGAGAGAGAAAGCAGTTGGGAATGGGAATGGGATGGGGGGGTGAAGAGGAAGTCACACTTCTCTGGTCTGCCTTTTTGTGTAATTCTGATTTCTAAAACCATGCTTATGTTTCTCACATATTGAAAATATAAACAATAAAAATCAATCAGGATATGAAGATAACCTAAGATGGAGTATGAGAAGTAATATACTCCATTTTGTGAATCCAACTGTATTACAAATAAATAATACAACCACAGTGAAGGGGGCAGGAAAGAAAGAGAATTTAAGTAACTTCAAAAAACGTCTTGGCTAGATACTGGAAGGCTACAGATTAAAAAAAAACATTGTACAATAATTCTTATATTGTAGTTAGGAATTTTTTTCTACAGACACATAGGTTAACAATTCTGAAATTATATGTATTTGAAGACTGAATAAACAAACATATTGTGGCTAATGGAAGCTGGGTTTCTTATTGGTGAAGAGGGGGAGTTACAAATAAAAGGGAAAGACCAGAATAAGGTCCATGGGGTCAGATTAAAATAGGTCACATCAGTACAAACTCAGGGTTGTTAATAGAGATAGGGAAGTAAATATGTGTGCATTTGTACATACCTATATTTCCTAGCTCCATGATCTCAGGAAGTATAAAACCAACAACACCCCAGTATCAATGAACACACCCAATCTTCAAGATCTTGGTTTCTAAACACCATTCTCCACTAAAAGGAAACAGGGCTTCTTAGAGAAATGATTGATTTCAGGATTGGGCAGGGAAAATACAAAATAAGCATGAAACTTCCTGAGATGCCAGAAAACACGTATTTTCAAAAAATTTAATGAGGGAATGTTCAAGAGACACAGGAATCAACCTTAAAGATCTCCTAGTGGTGAAATCTGGAGCAATTTGAGCAATAAAGTAAATGATGATAGTACTGGGTTATAATCCATAGAATAAAACAAATATCCATGAGTTCATATACAAATAAACAGAGATGAGAAGCTCTTCCTTACAGTAGAATTCCAATTAATAAGTACAGATGATATCACAGAAACCCAAAATTACCTGTTAGCAAACACTACAGTAATGATTGCCACAGACAAGAATTATTAAGGATTGTAAAAGCATGATGAGTGGGATATTTACATAATTTCAGGGTATCTTATTGATTAAAAAGGAGGAAACAGTAACTTTTTAGTGGAGAAACTACTACCCCAAGTAATCAAATTTATCAGTGGTAATGAGAAACATTGGCAACATGTACCTCCACACACAATGAGCTGAGAAGAGCATGACAATTCTGTGGCATTGTAAAAAAAAATGTATAACTTGAGATCAATCACAAAGAAACATCAAACAAAGCAAATTTGAGGGCCATTCTACAAAATAATTAGCAGATATTCTTCCTACTTGTCAAGGTCATGAAATAAAAAGACTGAGGAACTACCACAAACCAGAAACTAGGGAGACATGACAACCAAAATAAAATGTGTGATCCTGTATTGGATACTGAATTGGACCTTGGAATGAGAAAAAAGGCATTAGTGAGACAATGAACAAAATTTGAATAAAGTCTCTAGAATAGTTAATAGAAATGCATCAATGTTCATGTCTTGACTTTACTGTTTGTACTATGGTTTAGAAGATGTGAACATTTAGGGAAACTGAATGAAGGATATACAGATGTCTACATATTATTTTTGCAACTTTTTGGGGAGCTCTGCAATTACCTCAAATGAAAAGCTAAAATATAAAAATAAACCTAAAAAATATAAAATGATTCCACCTAATTCTCATTGCTTAAGAATTTGCCTGTATTTTTTCTGTGCAACGATAGAATGAAACAAATAGATTATATGAAAAATGTGCATGTCAATCCTAAAAAGTCCAAATGCCAGTATTTTAAAAGCCAGTATTTTGAATAATTTTGTTTTTTTAAATCTCAGAGAAAATCCCTATTTATGAAGAGCTGAGGAATAAAATTCACTAGTTTTTAGCTAAATATGGAAATTATCTTCTGTATGATAAACATTATCAAGAATATACCTTGAAAGGAAAAAAAATCAACTGTTATCCTCCATACGCTATTTTCAGCTCAAAGAATGCCACATACTTAAAGGAAGCATGAGCCACAACCTTGCAAACACATTACATGAAACAGAGCAATGGGGAAGGGAAACCTGGGGGAAGGGGAGCAGGGAGGGGGCATTCCCAGAATACATGGAATGTCCAGAGTCTGGAAGTTCCTAAGTATTCCAGTCTCCAGCAATGACACTTCTAAATTGTGAAAAATAATGGCACTCTCTCACTATGACTCATAGAGGAAACAGTCTGTAATCAGTAATTTATTATTCTATTCCAAAGCTTTATTCATGGACTTCCATGAACTAGTCAGAAATTCTAACCTAGCATAATTTGACTTGGCTTTTCTCATTTTGTTTTTTGGGCTTTTTAAAATATCATGCAACGTGTCACTGTAACTTGAGCAATGTTCCTTTTAGCAATACCAAACAAACTCAGTGAGTCCACGATTCTATGAGGAGGTACATTTTGTTCCACAGGGCAGGCACTGCATCTAAAATGCGATGCACAGATGGTGCTTGGCTGTGATGTCTATAATTAAGGAGCATCAAGGCAATTACACAGCACAGCTGTTTGTGCAAAGCTTCCCTGTAACATGTGGTTTCCCAATGTATCATCTCTATCATAAGCTTAAAAATAAGAAGGAGCCTACCAGCAAGCATAAAGCTAAGAATTCCGCCAACAGGGATTCTGCCCACTACAACAGCCACGGAAACGTCCAACAGCCTGCAGTAGGCCTCCTAGGAAACCTCCTGAAGTCTCTGGATCCAGTTCAGGCCTCCCTGTCTCCAAGCATACTTCCTGTAGACCCCAGCCTCAGCCCGGTCCTCATCCTCTACGTTCCTGTAGAACTCTGAGCTTCCACATTTTCTGGCACTTATCACATTAAAGTAGAATTGGCCATTTACCATCCCTTTCTCCTCTGAAAGCAGGGCTCATGCCCGCCCTTCTGAATTTCCCCAGGATCTGACAATGCCTGACTCATGCAGGTCCTCACCTCGTGTTGGTGGGCAGGTGCAGCCTGTGGGAATCACACCTGACCATCCATGCAGCCCAGCTCCAGGGCACATATCCACCCACCTCACCCATCTTACTGAGCTCCTGCTTGCTGGGCAATATTGTAGCTGGTGAGAATGTTGCAAAGACAAAGAGAGCAAGGAAGGACGATCCTCCTGGAACCAAGGAATCTGTAAGAGAGACTGACCTTACACACATAACCATGCAATTGGGGGAAAATATTATAAAGAAGAAAAAAGTATAGCTGGCTATCAGACCACGTAACTGGGTGCCCTGCTGATTGCAAAAGCTTACCCAAGGCAACAGCAGGGTGGGAGGGTGAGGGTGGAGATAATTTCAGCAGATAGTCACAGCCCCACCATTTAAAATACAAGAGGGAAAAAAAATAGAGATGGGCCAAGTTCCCAGCCTCAGAGGAATGGCTACACATGGCCTATCCAGGCAAGTGAAGGGAATGCAACTACTGAGCCATTTAAAAATGACAAGTATGTGAACTATGTTGATTATGTGGGGGAGATATTAATAGAGTTTATTATGTATTGGGTTTTTTCTACCATAAAGGTGCTTAGGTTCATTAAGAAAAATTTCAAAGCTTGGCCTCCACCACTCCTGCCTCAAGATAATCTTTAGAGTCCTGGAGCAGCACTGGTGGCCCTTGGGGCTTGGTGGTCAGAGATGCAGGCACGAGCGGCAGAGTATGAGCAGTGGGAGGGCTGTGGAGGCCCAGAGGAGCCCCTTCATTTGACCAATGTGGACTCAGACTAGGCAGGCAGCGCGTCCACCCGGGACAGTGCCCCACATCCTTTCCCCTCCCACATGCGGCCCTTTCAAGGAGCTCCTCAAATAAGGAAGGGAAGTGGGAGATCAGCAGCTACATCCTCTGTCAGGAAGAGAAAGCCCTCCCTGGGCGGATGTGGAAAGGCTTCCTGAAGTGCCCTGCGCCTGCTTCTGCTGTAGAAGATGACAGCTGTGCTGGTCCCCCATTGGTATGGCTACCCGACCCTGAGTGCTCCCATTGTTTTTTGGGTAGTTTAATCCTTAGCTCTTCAAAGGATGGTCCCTCGACCAGCAGCATCAGCATCACTTGGGAGCTTATTCCAAATAAAGAACCTCAGTCCTACTGGTACAGACCTACTAAAGCATCACCTACATTTTAAGAGGATCCCTAGAAGAGTCACTAAGAAGATGGAGTTTAAGTGTCAACCTGACTGGGCCAGGGGATACCCAGACAGCTAGTAAGACATTATTTCTGGGTGTGTCTGTGAGGGCATTTCTAGAAACGATTCACATTTAAATCTGTAGACTGAGTAAGGAAGCCCCTTACCACTGTGGCAGAGGCGGGGCATCATCTAATCCATTGAGGAACCACATAGAACAAAAGAATCCAAGAGGGCAAATGCTTTCCCTGCTGCAGCATCCATCTTTTCCTGCACTGAGACATCAGAGCTCCAGGTTCTCAGGCCTTTGGACTCAGGGACTTAACACCAGCTACCTCCCAGGTTCTCAGGCTTATGGCTTCATACTGAGAGTTACACTGCCCACTCCCCTGGTTCTTGGCCTTCAAACTCAATGACACCACCAGCTTTCCTGAGTCTCCAGCTTGCAGACAGAAGATCACAAGACTCCTTGGGCTCCATGATCACATGATCCAATTTCCATAAAAAGTCTTTTCTTATGTAACTACATACATATATATCCTATTGGTTTTGTTTCTCCAGAGAGCCCTGACTAATACAGTCACATGGACATTAAAATTTGACAAGTACTGATTCAGTCCTAGAGTGTGGGAGGATTCATTTATTCATTACCCAAATAGTCACTGACTCTTCTGCTAAATCCTGGGGCAGAGCCAAAGTACTGACTACACACCTGTAGGATCCTCTGCAAGAGAAAGCCAGGTCGGCAAGTAACACAGCTGCCTTTCTACAGCCCCACAGAGAAGAAATCCATGCTGAAAAGCATAAAATGTTTTGAAAAATTAACCAGAGGGTTGGGAATAGAACTCTGAGAGTCTTTTTAGAAAACTATATAGTAACTACAACAATGAAAGAGCATTCAATAAAAATCAAGCACCTTTTTCATAACTTCTTTCAGTAATAAGGTATTGCACTGTTTTATTTTTCCATTTAGCCTCTCCTGCTAGCTAGAAGCTTTCACATTCTCTCTTGTCCAGAGTTTCCATGAGATGCTAGTGGATTTTGTTTTGCTGCCTTCCTAAACGGCCTGTGTCTGCAACTGCCTGTGTTCAGCACAACTTCAGGTAGGAGGCAGACAGAGTCATCCCAGATGAGCCCAGTGGCTCAAGCCAGACTTCAAAGGGTCTAGGCCTTACCCTGAGGCCACAGAGAGTCAGTCCAGGATCAGAACTGGTTTTCTGAGTGAAAACTCAAGTGCCAATATGGAAGATGAGCTAGAGGAGAGAGCCGGAAGACAGGATGAAGAGCAGTGCCTTACAGCGTTACAGAGGAGAGTGAGAGGGCCTGAGCCGAAGCAGGCCATGGACAGAGAGCACTGGGGCTGCAGACAGCAGTCACGGTCCTCCACACCCCAGCGAGGTACGGGGAGGGGGGAGATCATCAGGTCTCTGGGTTGGGTGACTGCCCACAGGTTTTGCTGACAACAGATACCCTAAGCAGTGGCCATGCTGAGTTCGAGGGGCTGCTGGATTTGACATCCCATGGGCTGACAGAAGTGCAGGCAGGAAGAGAGGGCCTGGGATCTGGGCAGAAAAGCTACTGAGGCCACAGCCAGAGAAGCTGCCAGAAAAGAGAGAGAGAGAAAGCAGGGGAGCCGGTGGGAGAAGGAAGTTTTTAAAGGACCGATGGTGAATGCCCTCCAGTGCCCAGAGAAGGGGAGAACACAGAAAGAAAAAGCACCCTGCGTTTGGCAAGAAGGAAGTTTCAGGTGACCTGCAAGCACACCCCACTGCTGGCAGAATCAATGGAGAAATGCAGAGAGCTGAGGGGACTGTGGGGTCTTCAGCATGGAGGTAAAAGTAGGCTCTGAAAACAACCACCATGCTGGCCAGCTTGAGACTAAAATAAATAGTATTTCTGGATAATACCCTCTATTGTCAAGTTTTCTTTGTGGAGCAACTTGAGGTTTTCAAGGAGGTTCCCAATAGCCTTGCTGTGGAAACTGCTTGGAACAGACCCAAAGGCCTCCCATGCAGGCAGCCTCTGGAGGGGCGTGTAAGAGAGCAGTGCAGGGGGATGCCACCAAAATAAAACTCCCAAAAAGAAACCAAAAACTCAGCAAGCTGTGGTGGCTCACACCTGTAATTCCAGCACTTTGGGAGGCCAAAGTGGGTGGATCACGAAGTCAAGGCGATCAAGACCATCCTGGCCAATGTGGTGAAACCTTGTCTCTGCTAAAAATACAAAAATTAGCTGGCCGTGATGGCGCACACCTTGATCCCAGCTACTCGGGAGGCTCAGGCAGGAGAATCCTTTGAACCAAGGAGTCGGAGGCTGCAGTGAGCTGAGATCACACCACTGCACTCCAGCCTGGTGACAGAGCAAGACTTTGTCTAAAAAAAAAAAAAAACATAAAAATTTAATCAACCATCTGTGTGGAAGGACATTTCAAGTCCATTGCTAACCAATGCTTTTGTAAAAACACAATAAAAATGAATTGTAAGTAAAGGAAATAAAAAAGGATGTATAAATACATGCCAAATATTTTAACATTAGACTCAATACACAAAATTGTATTTTAGTAAATATATTCTGAAAATATATAACTTGCAGAAAAAGGAAAGATTAGACAATACAAACATAATAAAAGCAAACATAGGGCAATCAATATAAAAGATTTCTATTATTCTCATCATGTTTCTGTTGTAGCACAAGCAAAAAGCTAATACTTGGCCAGGCGTGGTGGAAACCCACCTTTACAAAAATTAGCCGGGTGTGGTAGCCCACCCCTGTAGTCCTAACTACTGGGAGGCTTGGGTGGGAGGATCACTTGAGTCCAGGAGGTAAAGGATACAATGAGCCGAGAAGGTCCCACTGCATTCCAGCCTGGTGACAGAGCAAGAGTGAGACCCTGTCTCAAAAAAATAAAAAGCAAAAAAGCTAATACTCATACAATGAAGGAAAACAGCATATACCAATATTCTAAGTTTTTAACAGGACAACTTAGCTTACTTTTTGCTTGTTAACTTATCTATTTCGGTTGGATAAACCAAGCTATGTCTAAGTTGTTTCTATATTTCATTTTAGTAACACTCCTAAGTACAGTAAGGAGTCTCACAGAGGTATGTTGATGGAAATAGGGAAAGAGATTTTAGCATAATTTTGGCAAGCTCAGAACATTAGTTTCTAACTTTTATCCAAAATGAAAGCAAATGCCATATTCTCAAAACACATCTTGAATCTTTCAGTAGCTGCCAGTTCCACAACCCATCCTGCGCAGTTATGATTAAATTTAAATTATCTTCGGTTGAAGTAAGTAGCTACTAGATCCATAGGTTTCCTAAACATAGATCATTTTTGGTAAAAAATAAAATTCAAAATGCTTGACCAAATTCATAAGGTATTTGGTGATAATGTTTCATAGATGTGCGATAGTAAGATTATGTCACAAATTGCTGTAGTTAAATCACGGGACATAACATAGCAATCTGTAGAATTTCTGTGCTTGTTAAACTTACAGCTTTTGTTTCTGCCCATTGACCTTTTCTCCCATTAAACAACACATTACCTTCCTTTGTGCGTGGGACTTTCAATATCTTGGATAACAAACAAATAAGCAAATCTGACTGCCTAATTCATATATTTAAGGAATTGAGAACAAACTGGTCCCTTGCCTCCAAGAAATACTAAGAACTTATTTCAGTTTATTTTCCACACAACTTTTCCATAGGTAACTGTCATACCTCAGCATGCAATATCAGTTTATAATTAGCTTCCATATTAGCATATAAAAGAATGGATAATTTTTTTTTTAATTTTTTTTATTGCATTTTAGGTTTGGGGGTACATGTGAAGAACATGGAAGATTGTTGCATAGGTACACACATGGCAGTGTGATTTGCTGCCTTCCTCCCCATCACCTATATCTGGCATTTCTCCCATGCTATCCCTCCCCAACTCCCCACCCCCTGCTGTCCCTCCCCTTCTCCCCCCACAGACCCCAGTGTGTGATACTCCCCTCCCTATGTCCATGTGTTCGCATTGTTCAACACCCGCCTATGAGTGAGAACATGCGGTGTTTGATTTTCTGTTCTTGTGTCAGTTTGCTGAGAATGATGGTTTCCAGGTTCATCCATGTCCCTACAAAGGACACGAACTCATCGTTTTTGATGACTGCATAATATTCCATGGTAAGAATGGATAATTTTTAACACCTTTGCTTGTATATAGTTTACAATTGTTATACCAGCACCAAGCACACTGTTTAGTTCAGATGACCTTTTTTTCATACCCAAACTTTCTCAATAAAGGAGTGCACTGATTTGCATTCTGTTGCAAGCTCGTCAATCTATATGACTTCTCTAGAATATTTTTCTGTCATTGCAAAGATGCTGTCAGAATACACTGTCCTGTACAAAACTTAAACTGCAAACCATTCTTGTTGAAAATGTAATTATTCATAGTTTTATATCATTCAGAGCTAGTTGTGTTATCAGTAATAAAGCTGAAAAGAATCCTTCCATCAGATCAACATGTTGAAATTACACACTTACTAGAAGAATTGCCACTTAGCAAATCTGTGCATTCTTCAACCTATAATGAAAAATTCCTTACTGGCTCCATTTGTTCTATGGGTTGGTTTTTTATATCATTAGCCAGTTTTTCTTTTTTTTTTTAATTTTTGTACATATATATATTTTTATGATTTATTTATTTTACTTTAGGTGCATAATATATCTGGCATTTCTCCCCATGTTATCCCTCCCCACCCTCCCCACTCCCCATTGTCCGTCCCCACCCCCCGACTGTCTCTCCCCTAACCCCCCCCCAACTGTCCCCTGTGTGTGATGCTCCTCTCCCTGAGTCCACGTGTTCTCATTGTTCAACACCCACCTATGAGTGAGAACACACGGTGCTTGGCTTTCTGTTCTTGGGTCAGTTTGCTGAGAATGATGGTTTCCAGATTCATCCAAGTCCCTACATAGGACACGAACTCATCGTTTTTTATGGCTGCGTAGTATTCCATGGTGTATATGTACCACATTTTCTTTGTCCAGTCTATCATTGATGGGCATTTGGGTTGGTTCCAGGTCTTTGCTATTGTACACAGGGCTGCAATGAGCATACGTGTGCATGTGTCTTTATAGTAAAACGATTTATAGTTCTTTGAGTATATACCCAATAGTGGGATTGCTGAGTCAAATGGAATTTCTATTTCTAGATCCTTGAGAAATCACCACACTGTCTTCCACAATGGTTGAACTAATTTACACTCCCACCAACTGTGTAAGAGTGTTCCTATTTCTCCACATCCTCTCCAGCATCTGTTGTCTCCTGATTTTTTAATGATCGCTATTCTAACAGCCAGTTTTTCTTGTATAATTGGAAAGTGATGTTTGAGCTGTCTCCTTTGCCATAGATTTAGCCAACATTTCCACACACATATTTTTGATGCAGTCTTACATTACTGTCTTGATAATTTGAATATTGGCTTTTTATTCTTAGCAAACCAAACTGTTCCTTAGTAAGAAACCCACGAAGTACTAATGTTGATAAATGAACTAGTGAACAGTGGCATCTGTCAGCTCGTTAAATGGATTCTTTCTTTCAAAGAATTATTTTTGTTTTCAACAATTTGTTTTATATGTAAATGCCATTTACATACAGATACTCTTCTCCCTTCATTAACACTAAATTCTCACAAAATAACATACACAGTGGTTTTAGCAGTTTAATTGGCTAATTATAGCTACAAAAGTGAATATACGAATACTTCCAAGCACAACTAATTTAAGATGTTGTGCTCTTGAAATGACTTCCATTGTCACCATTTAGTTCACAACCTACTACTGCCCTTTCAAGGAAAGGGGTCTTTTCTTGGCCGGAAAAAAGAAGTCCAGTGAAATTTGTTTTGTCCTTTGCTATCAGTAAATTAAGGTTACAAATAAATTAATATACATTGACCAAATAATATTCAGCTAATATTAAGCAATAAATTAAGCTGCTATCTTTATTTATATATGATGTGATTATATACACAGAAAATCCTAGGAAATCTATTTATTAAAGCCACTGGGAATAATAAGTTTAGAAAAATTACAGGCTACAAGGTTAATGTAAAAATATCAATTTTATTTCTATATATGAGCAATAAAATTTGGAAATTTAAATTTATGATAGCATCAAAAAATGATATACCTAAGAATAAATTTAACAAAGCATTTGCAAGATCTGTACCCTGAAAACTATAAAACTTTGCAGGGAGAAACTGAAGAAGGCCTAAATGAAGGTAAACACCTGAATAAATAGAACACCCAATATTATTAAGATGTCAGTTCTCCTCAAATTGATCTACAGATTCACTTTCACTGCAATCCCAATAAAAATCCCAGATTTTTTAAATTAAAAAAAATCAACACTCTGATTATTAAAATGTATATAGAAATGCAAAGGGCACAGAATAGCCAAAACAATTTTGACAAAGAACTTGAACTTGAGGACTTGTACTAATCTCAAAATGTATAACAATGGTAATCAACAATGTATAGTATTGGCCTAAGCATGGACACACAGAACAACAGAACAGAAAATGGAATGCATGCCTAGAACCACACATACATCATCAACTGATTCTCAACATGAGTGCCAATATAAATCAACAGGAAAGGATAGTATCTCCAACAAATGGCGTTGAACAATTATTAATAGATAAACATATCTTACCTCAACCACAAAAAACAAGTCAAATTGTATCATAGATCAAAACAGAAAAACTGAAACTATTAAATGTCTCCCAGAAAACAGAGAAAATCTTTGTGATCTTGAGATAGGCAAAAATGTCTTAAATAAGACATAAAAAAAATATAAACCTACAAGGAAAAACTGATAAACTGGGCCTCATCAAAATTTTTAAAAGTGAAAACCTCTGCTCTTTGAAAAACACTTTAGAAAAATGAAAAAAGCAAGCCATAGAGATGAAATATTCCCAGCATATATATCTAGCAAAGGACATGTCTCCAGAGTACATGAAGACCTCTTGTAACTCAATAAGACAAACAACCCAATTAAAAAAGAATGGTCAAAGACTCTAGACAAACAGCTCACAAAGAAGATATTTGGATAGCCAGAAAGCATGTGAAATGATATTCAGAATCATTTGTCATCAGGAAAATGCAATCTAAAACCAAATGAGACATAATCACAGGCCTATTAGAATGACTAATAAAAAGACTAGAATATCAAGTGTTGGCAAGGATGTGAAACAACTGGAACTCCTGTGCATTGCTGGTAGGAACTGTAAACGGTATATTCATCTTGGAAAGAAGTTTGGCCATTTTTATAAAGTTAAACATCCATTTACCATATGACCCACCAATCCCACATTTATAGGCATTTCCAAAAGAAAAAAGAAAAAAAAAATATGTAAAACTGGCTCACAACAGCTTTATTCATAATGGCCCAAAATTGGAAATAACCCAAACATCAATCAACATTTGACATTTGATAAACAAACTGTGGTTTATTCACACAATGAGTTATTTACAAGCAATAAAAAAAATAGGAACTTTTTTTTTTTGAGACAGAGTCCACTCCGTCACCCAGACTGGCGTGCAATGATGTGGTCTTGACTCACTGCAACCTCCACCTCCTGGGTTCAAGTGATTCTCGTGCCTCAGCCTCCCAAATAGCTGGGAATACAAGTGTGCACCACCACACCAGGCTAATTTTTGTATTTTTTAGTAGAGATGAGTTTTTGCCATGTTGACCAGGCTGGTCTCACACTCGTGGCCTCAAGTGATCTGTCTGTCTTGGCCTCCCAAAGTACTAGGATTATAAGCATGAGCCATAGTGCCTGGCCAGTAATGAACTATAAATAACACACAACAACATGAATGGATCTAAACATCATTATGCTGAATAAGAGAAGGCTAACATAAAAGAGTATACAGTGAATTACTTTATTGATGTGAAACTCTAGAAAAGACAAATCTAATCGACAGTGGTGGCAGAAAGCATATCAGTAATTGCCAGTGGCTTGGAGGCTATAGGTGTGGAGTGGACAGGGACTAGAGTGACTGAGAAGGAGTAAAAGAACACTTTTGAAAACATGGGCATGTTCTAAACCTCGGCTGTGGTAGTGGTAGATACATGGCTGTATACATTTTCTAAACTCATCATACTGTCACTTAAAATGGGTACATTTTTCTGAATGTAAAGTATACCTCAATAAGATTGGTTAAAAATAAAATCCTACCTTGTAACCTAGTTCAAAAACACAGAACCAGCACACAGATCACACCATATGTAACTCACCACGTGACTCCAGCAATACTCAACCTGTCCTATATTTTCGTCAAAAAGACATGCTTACTCATCACTGGCTTAGATACTGTGACAATATTAAATTACTATAAATGTTTCTAAATGCTCACTCTCACTTTCTGTACATAGCTCACTGTGATATGTACAGTTCTCAAATGAGAGTGACCTATAGATCACACTTTGAGTAGTCTTGCACTAGACCACATGGCCAGAATATTCTACATTGAATAAAATAATAATGTGTTTAATTGAATAAATTTGTTAGTATCTTCTCTTCTGCTAAAAGTGATCCTGAAGCTCATTCCCACACAGGGAGCTTGGTGAAATTCATAAAAAGTACTAAATGAGTGAACTTGAAAGAATTTAAACTCTGTAAGGAAAATTGTTACTGACTAATCCTGTGTAATTCTTTGAGGCTTAAATCAGTAAATGTTTAGAGGAGTGTGGTAGACAGAATCTTAAAATGCCCCTCAAGACTCCCTTCTGTTGTACCCACTGTATAATCTGGGTCAGACTCATGGATGTGATGAAATATCATCATTGTGACTAGGTTAAACTATGTGACAACAATGAGAGAGTTTTGCAGATGTAATGTAGTTTTCAAATCACCTTACTCTGAATTAATCAAAGGAAAGATTGTCCCAGGTAGGCCTGACCTAATCAGGGGAGGCCATTAACAGAGACTCTGAAAGAACTGTGCTTCCAGGGCAAGAGCAGAGTTTGAGCACACGCACCTCCCTGATGTTCTACAAGCTGGGTTTATAGAAATGGTTCTGTACAAGAGTCAATGTGAGGGCCTAAGACATTAAGACATTTGAACAGCTGAAGGGAATGGGAAGCAGAAAGATATGGCTTTAAATTTAAAAGGCAGAAAATTGTAAAAGCAAAAATAAAAGCTTCCCCCCTCCCTGGCCCCCAAATCAAGTCCAAACCTATGATAAAGAGCAGTGAACAAAAGTCAAGACACAGCCATTATTATATATGAGTTAAGCATCTCCTTTTCAAAACCAGCAAGAAGGTACCATTTACTGTCCTCTGCAGTTGACAGTGACCCATGAGCTCAAGCACAGTCTTGGTCCTAACTGCCTGCTTCCTCCCTTCCACGTGTGATCCCAATATGGCCTGAGAAGAATGGGCAGAACTGGGCACCCAGCATACACGCAAGGATTCCCTGAGTCATAGCTACCAGGCTGCAATTAGAGGACCCATTCTAGAAGCTTGCTGGTCCTCCCCCTCCTCCATGTGAAATTAAGTTGGCTGAATCATCCCTGCCTACTTTTCTAGGAAAAAAGGACCCCTTGAACAGAGTCTTACACTGGTGATTTTGTTTCTGATATCTCAGTCCATTGAAGTTAAGGAGACAGAAAGCTGCATCTCATCAATTTCTTAACAGCAAACACCAACATCGACAGACCTATTCACAATTTTTTTTAAAAAGAAAGAGTAAAGAAAAAAATCTTTAAACTAGCATCCAGCTGGCATTCTGTGAACTCTTTGTATAGCAGATTTTAAATTATAGATCAGAGTAAAACAACATGGGCAAAAATAAAGAGTAATCAGGGCCTCTTTCTGAAGAAAATCTCCAAGATGGTATGGCCCTGAAAGTCCGTGGCTGCCCATGCCAGCTGTAATAACTGCTCTCTGTTCTTTGAGAGGCAGAGCTCGGTTGGTCAAACAAAGCTATGATTACTGAAAAGCAGAAATGCTCAGAAAGAATTACCAAAGAGAAAAAGGACTTTTTCTTTAAATCTTCATATCTACGTGATGGGCTTCACCTTCAGATTAAATTCAAACCGCATCACAGGGAACAGGTACCACACACGACATGCTTCCTTCACACTCTCTTCAGTCACAGTATATTTTTCAAGGAACAACTGTATTTTCTCATCACAATTACACTCAACAAAACTCACTCTTTGCAAACAGTCGTGGTTACTCTTGCTTCTCTGGAAACTTCCTTGGGCCTTCCCACTTAAAGGATGGTCATATCACAGTTTCCTTTTATAGTATTACATAACCCAAATTACAGTGATAAACCGATCTCTAAACCATATGTTAGTGGCTTTAAAATTACAACAAAACGTAGATTGTCCAAGTACTGCAGAATCTGAGATTTGGAAGGGACCTCAGAGGCCACCAAATTCAGCTCTCCACCCACTGAAGACATAGCCTCGATGCAGCCATCAAGCCTGCTCCTACCCAAGTCAAATCTGTCCACCAGCAACCTCCACCCACAGAGGCAGTGCTGCCCTCAGGAGCCACCCAGAACAGGTCTGCTCCTTCCTCAGGACAGACTTGACTGACAGAAAGAGGCCTGCACACCCATGTGTCGGGTTTTCAGGCCAGGCTTCCCAGTCCCTCTTACCATTCAATACTTTCCTCCTACATCCTTTTCAGGACACCCTCCAAACAGGGCCCTCCTGAGATACAGCTTACAGAGCATCGCAGCTGTGGGCACTCTATGTCCCTTGACAGAATATAAAGCTTTATAGGCCATCTTCTCCTATAAAGCTTTATATTCTATAAGTGTAGTCAACTAAAACACATTGGTGTTTTATAGAAATGTTTTTTCAACTTTCTTTCCATACTCATGTAATAAAATTTTTAGCCCGAGGCAGGACATGTATTTCCATTATGTTTAGCCTTTTTAGTTGAATTCAGTTTATCAGGCCACTCCCACATGCGCCCCTCTCTCCATCCCTGAATGCTGTATGTTTTCATATAATAACATAGCAATGCTCATCCCTCTTCCCAAAGGAAGAAGCTCTTTCTTTCTGGCAAAATCCAGTTCAAGTGTTACTACCTTGGGGAAGACTTCTCCAGATCCCTCAGGCAGAATTGAGTTGCTTCATTTCTCTTTCCCAGATCTCTATCAGTTTCAATCTTGTGGATTTAGTATGGGGATTGCAACCACTGGCTGCTATGGCTCACTCTCCAAAGGGCTCAAGGGTTCTTCATGGATTGAGACTATGTTCAACTCTGCAAGCTCACTGATGGGAACTTGTGATATACAACATATCAAGTATTTCTACCAACTTTGTCACACAACATGTTAGGTATCCCTTTCAGCTTTGTGTCACTTGAGAGTGTATTGAATATGCCCTCTAGACAGAGGATACCGATCTTTTATTTTAATGAAAACATGGCAGCTTTTTGGCATCCAGTTGGACTGCCCATTCCATTCTGATGACTCAGAACAATAACAACAGATTGTTTTAAAACAAACAGTGACTCCGTCTAACTCATGATAACGACCAGCCCACACAGATACTTACAAGAGTCTCTTGCAAATCTATTCCACAAAACTAAATCTACCAGCCCAGTATTATCCCCAGTCTGAGGTTGGCTTAGCAATACTCACTCCTAGCTAACCCATATTCATTCCTGGTTAATTCTACAATCATTTAGAAATGCTCATGATTTTTCTGATTCAATTTTTGATAATTACTTATTATCTACCATGTACTAGATTGTATAGATTTTACTAGAGATCACTGTCAGACTTTCAGGAATTAAACATTTTTAATCTTATTTTTAAAAACTGGCTTTTTTTGCCAAACCCTAGTCCTGTGGCAAATGGAGATGATGCACAATGAAATAACCAGTAATTTAGAACATCAACACCAAGAGGCTGGCATAGTCCTACATCTTTGTTCTCTTTCAAATGAAGACCCTTCAACTGCAAGAAGAGATAAAAATGTAGCATTCTGAATCTTCAGCTTCACACCCAGAACCAGAAGATCTCTGGAGAGAAGTACAGAGGTTTGGTGCCCACATGAGGCAACAGGCACCCATTCCCATCAGTGAGCTTGCAGTCTGGTCAAACACTCCACCCCCAACTTGAGAACAAGCCCCAGGAGTCAACCCACAGACCTGCCAGCAGTTCCATTCTCAGCAGGCCTGCTTCTCACTTTTTCTTGCTGCAAAACAACAAAATTCCTCCCCAATGCCAGCAATTTCATGCTACCTGGGTGGTGCAAGGAACAGGAGAGGCCTCTCCCCCAAGAAGTGCTTCATGTCTTCACACAGCTCCATGGGTGTGGAGCTGCTCCTCCTTCTGGCCCTCAGTTCTGCCATGTCTTCTTTCTGCCCTCTGCATGTTCATTTCCTTTTCACATTGATCCCCTGATTAGTTATCCAATCCTAAGAATTCCTTATCTGTGCTAACAAGCTAAAAATAGTTTTTAAAGCTGTTTTCTTCTCCCATACCAAAGGAATGAGCTTCGCTTGTAGCAAATAAAAATGAAGACTGCTTCAGAAAGGCAGATGGAGACGTCCCTGTGACATACTGGTTGTCCATAAGAACTAAGAGTCCCATATGCCCCCACCCCTACCTGGAGCCTTCCATAGGAAACTGGGTGTTTTCTACACCCATTGCTGGGGCTCTGAATCTCATTAATTACAAATCTACTTAGTTCCTCACTTCTTTTTTCCTACTTAAGTTTACTAATTTTTTGAGATGGGCAGCAATCATATTAGACAAGGTGTCACTCCATCCCCCTCATGCAGACAGAGCAGACACACACAACATTCTAAGGAAGCCCAGCATCTCACCCTCACAGCACAGTAAGCCACAAAGGAGACACTCAGTCCACCATGCTACTCTGCCAAACTTCCTGGTGGCAGGGACTTCTGGAGAAAACAATCCTTAATGTCTCATTGGACCTCAAGACCCTTCACGAGGTGCCACTCCCTAGGCCAAAGCTTCATGAGGCACTATAGGGTACCTCTATCTTTACTCCAAGCAATGACAACAGTGTAATTAACATTCCCGACTGACTGCTGCTGAAGCATATTTCAAGTTTCACTCCAAAAGTCTGGCGTGCCTAGCCAGCCCACACTGTCTTCTGAAGATATGTTTCCAGAATCCTTCTTGCAAACGTTGACACCCAGTGACCCCATCTCTCTGGCCACAGCTGATCGGACCAGGAAGAACACCTGACCTAAGCGAACAAATCAAATTGCTCCTCTGAAGAAACATACTTAAGTCAGAAAAAACAGTCAGTGATGGTCCCTGGGGTGACCATTCTACTGTCACATTCAAAGAGCAAACAGAAAGGCCCAGTCAGCAAAGAAAGTCAGGAGGTGTGGCACTTGCCCTAGGAAAAGAAGGGATGAGAGACCACGTGACAAGACAGGCAGACAGACACAGACTCCTGGCTCTCAAGAGCTTCTATTTCACATGCTCCCACCAAGCCCCGCCCCTCAGGAGCCTCGTGGCTCTTTGGCTTCTCTTTCGGTACACCCCCTGCATCCTTGCAGTAAACCTCCCATACACTTCGCAGGCCTGAGCCGGGCTGTGTTTCTTACAAGACAGCATGAGCCTCCATTCTTCCTCCAAAGATGGAGGAAGGATGGATTTTGTAATTTGTCAAAACGAAACAAGAAAGTAATGACCTCATCAACCAAAAATCCGTTAATGCTTACTACATAGACATGTCTATCATGTTAGAAATGCTAGAGGACTCGGGGGGAGAGTATAAATATGACTCCTGCCCTCTAAGAATTTATCATCTGCTTGGGGAGTCAAGGTCAAGAGTAATCCAAGAAATAGTGAAAATTTTAAGGCATAATACATGCCTTAGAGGCGACCTACAGAATAATCAAGAACCACAGCTATTGATGTTCCCGGCAGAGGCTAGCAAAGAGGACAGAGAAGGTGAGCAGAGAATTCTTCACTCAGGATCTACGAGAATGCCTAAAGAATGTGGAAAGTCAGGAAAGCTAATGAATACAATGTTAATATTTCCTAACTGCAAGCCAGAAGATACATACCTACAAAATGCCTTGTTCAAAACCTATTTTGTATCCTAATTTCTAAGAATTTTCAGAAATGGTTTTTTAAAACTAGCAATTACGTTCATTATGAATAAAAAATTCATCCAGTGACAGTGCCTGCAATGGTTCCTAATTTAGAATGACTTATCCGCGTATCACATTTTTATGGAATCATTTAAGTATCCATTCATCCATCCATCTACCCATTTCATAAACACTGACTGAGTGTACCAGGCTCTGGGATAGGCACCAGAAGTGCAGACATGAATAAAACATAGTCTTGATCCATGAAGAACCCTTGAGCCATTTGAAGAGTAAGCCATAGCAGCCAATGGTTGCAATCCACATACTAAATCCACGAGAGTGGATTAAACTGATAAAGATCTGGGAAAGAGAAATGAAGCAACTCAATTTTGCCTGAGGGATCTGGAGAAGTCTTCCCCAAGGTAATAAAACTTGAACTGGATTTTGCCAGAAAGAAAGAGGTTCTCCCTTTGGGAAGAGGGACAAGCATTAATATGTTATTACATGAAAACACAAGGCATTTAGGGATGGAGAGGGGGCACCTGTGGGAGTGGCCTGAGAGGTGACGCGTGACTGGCCACAAGAGAGGACATGCCAAGATTCACATTCAGCAGACAGTGGGAACCAAGAAGGAATTTTTTTTTTTTTTTTTTTTTTGCAGGAGAGGCAAGATCAGCTCTAGTTTTTTTCTTTTTTAAATCTTTCATAGTATTTTATTATTATACTTTAAGTTCTGAGATACATGTGCAGAATGCACAAGTTTGTTACATAGGTATACACATGCCATGGTAGTTTTCAGCTCTAGTTTTCAGATGAATTCCTCTGCTGCAGTGTGATCTCCCTTGTCTCATAGTTACCATATTTAAAATCTATGGCTTCTATCTTCTGTGACTAATTGCTATTCAATTTGCTAACTGCTTTTCTTTTAAATATAAGATCTCCATTGTTGTAAGTACATATTTATCTTTTTAAGTCTTGTAAGACTTTTTCACTGTCCCGAATCCTCTTATATTTTTCTTAGAAACACACCTCAACTGAATGTGTGCCTCATTTAAAATGGAAAAAGCAAAGACTGTGAAGACAGCCCTGCATTCAGATCCTAACTGTACCACTCCCTGGTTGTGTGTGCTTACTTCTAAGAATAATTCCCATCTCACTGCTTGGTGGTGATGATTAAACAAAACCATTTATAACTATGTGACTTTGGGCACATTCTTTGGGTTTTAGGGAAAATGAAGACAATAACAGAACCAGTCACAGGAGGATTGTAAAGATTAAATGAGACAAAACAAGTAAAAACACTTACACTAAGCTCCTATCTGACAACTTCAGTTACTAACACAGTGTATGAGAAGGGACTTGCCCAGTGCTTACAACATGGTAGGAATTGAATGAACATTAGTTCCTTCCTTCGCACACATGTCTATGCTTTCTGCTTTTTGGGGTGTTTTGGGCTTATTTCAATGTATGCGGGTACTTCCAAAGCATCCAGTTAATGGACAAGGAGTCCACCACCCAAGGCAGTGAGGCACCTGCTCCCCCCAGTCCCCACAATTCCTCAGGCTCTGCTCACTTGTATGCCAATCCCATGGTTATTTTCCACTTACATCTCCATGGCCTCTTCCTGGAAGGCAGGGGACAAATCTTAACTGGTATCACTAAGATCTAGCTTAATGCTCTCAGCACCCATGAAGGCATGGGCTTTGCATCTGCAGTCCCACGTTTACCAAATACCAGCCGTATCATCCCCATTAAGTTACCTAGACTATCTGTGCTCCAGTTTCCTTATTTGAAAGATGAAAAAAATAATATCACCTACCATGTAGAGCTGCTGTGAGGATTAAATGAAATAGTGTGTGAAGTACTTCCCAGAGTTTCAGCACAAAGTCACATGCATAGAAGTGTGTATCTGTGTACATGTATATGTTATTCTAGCTACCAATTCGAGGTAGACACTCAACACATGCCCTCACTTACTGAGCACTAACCATATACATATATCAAATATCCATGACAGGTGCTAAACCAATGATTCAATGACAAGAATTTTCATCAAAACCCACTCAGATCAAAACATCATCTTTATACACTTTTTAAGTTTATTTTTCCCATATTAAATTATTTTAGAGTCAAGCACCATTGTTTGGGTCTCTTTTTTTCCCCACTATCTTTACTAAATGAGCATAATCTTATTCATGGATCTGGCCACTTTTGCTATTATTCCAATTGTTCTTATTTTTAACTGGCTTCGAATTAAAAGTTGTTAGAACATAAAGCTTTTCTTAAATACACATTTTTTAAAGCTGGGTGACCTACATTCCACATTTCCATTTCTCCGCTTCCTTGATAAGCATGGTAGCCACTCTACATCCCTTAACTGCAATTTAGTGGTTCCTCTTTATCCATGAAAATGTATTCCAAGACCTCCAGTGGATGCCTGAATCTTTGGATACTATGTATACTATATTGTTTGTATACATGCATACCTATGATAAAGTTTTATTTATAAGTTAGGCACAATAAGAGATTAGTAACAATAACTAATAAAATAGAACAATTGTAACAATATACTCTAATAAAGGTTATGTGAATGTGGTCTCTCTCTCAAAATATCTTATGTACTGTAGATCTTAGCAACCTCACCATATGATTTTTCTTTCCTTATTAAGTCAAGAATTTTCACCTTTTCCCTAGGGGGAAGCACTTTACAAAAGCTTCTCTTTGGCATATCTGAATTGCCAGCATCACTAGTCTTGTGCCTTGGGGCCATTACGAAGTCAGATAAGGGTTATGTGAACACAAACACTGCTGTACCACAAAGGCTCTGATGTGATAACTGAGACGGCTACTGAGTGACTAATGGCCAGGTAGTATATGCTGCACAGAAACGCTGAACAAAGGGATGATTTCAGCCTAGGGATGAGGGCAAGAGATTTCATCATACTGCTCAGAACGATGCACAATTGAAAACTTATGAATTGTTTATGTCTGGAATTTTCTGTTTAATATTCTTGGATTGTAGTTGACCACAGGTAACTGAAAGCAAAACTGTAAACAAGAGTGGACTACTGTAATTCTTTATTATAAAATATTAATTTACAACAGAATATAGAGTGCTATTTCTGATGATCTGATGATTCATTCATTCAGCAAATGTTTATTGAGACTTGCTTTGCGCCAAACCCTGTTCTAGGTGCTTAGGACACCACAGTGAGTGACCCATCAAAAGGCCCTGCTCTCATGTACTGACATTCTAGCAGGGAAGGAGGAGGAGAGAGGACAAGACAATAAACATGAACAATAAACCTAAATCAATCACAGTCAGGCAGTTCTGTTATAACACAACATATGCGTTGCTAAAAATCACCACGCTATGAAAAAGATCTCACAATAACAGCAGAGGGCATATGGGGAAAAAAGAGAGGAGCCTAATAAAAACTGCAGCACAGTTTTATACACACTAAGTGGTTTAGCAATGTGTAAATACTACAAAAAATATGGCACTGTACTGTGAAGAAACCGAAGTGTGTTTGTGGAAGTGGGCGTCGGAAAGGCTTGTAATTATGGGATGGATGGAGGATTATCAGGAAGGAGAAAACTGAAACTCCACATGAGAGTACAGCTCAAAAAATGAGACATGAACTGAGGTAGCTGGGAAATGCTTGAGGTATGTGTAGGTGTGTGTTTGCGTATTCCTATGTGGCTTGGTTCAGCTGAAGGCAGTTTTCTGCATTCACCTAGAGCTTCTGCAAACAAAAGTCAGCAAATGTGAAATCCACATTATGCTCAAATTGTTCTCTAATATGTCAATCATGTTGAAACAAATATGGGTTTTAAAAACAAGTGTTATACAGAACTGAATGTATAAGGTGATGATTGCTGTGAAAAACAAAAGCACAATAAGGAAACAGAATGGGAATATTTGTTTTGTTTTTAAATGTGTTATTCTATACCACTGTATTCATTCTATAACACTGTTAATTAAAAAAAAAAAACCCACATGTCAGTTGCATTTATGTAAAAGCCTGCAATCATTTCTCTTTCTTGTTCTCATGTCATTCTTCTTCCACCTTCAGAAGTGTGTGCTGTTGTCACATGGCACCTCGATACTATGCTCACTGCACACAGCCCCACTATGGAGCCTCCAGGTACTTCCACTATTGTTCACTATTATAAGGCAAGGTGGCTTGATGCATTGAAATGGCAGCAGAGGTTTTCCAATGCAGACGCCCTCCGCAGCATCCACCTTCTTTCTGTTATCAGAGTGTACTCAGGAATTCTCGTCAGATTCACTGTCATAAAACGTTGTCAGATGACCTTGCTTTTCACACTTTCTCAGTGGTGAAATAATATGCTGAGATGACTTCAGCTGTTTCATGTACTTTGAGAACTTCATTCAAGTTCAATTCCGACCATTTCCAACTTCCTTTTCCACACCTGCTCATTTTCTAGTCAAACCCAATCTGATCCCAAAATTGTGATCATGACATTAAATAATAGAAATGACAGCTCTTTAAAAATCACAAATGTATATTGCTCTTATTATCAACAAAGTTTTCATTACTTAAAAATTTTAAATTCATAGCAGAATAGCATAGCATAGGAGAATGAGGACTTGGACTTGAAGTCTGGGGTGGTGTGAATCAAGGGCAGGGATGAATCCAGGGTAAAGGAGACATGTGTATCTCCAGGAAGCAGAGCTCCAGGAATGGCAGGGTAACTGAAGCCGTGGAGACTGACCCAGGAAGCAGACAACCAGATTGCTCCCCGGCTGTAGTTTCTCTAGCTTCTTGCTGCGGTTTCCTTTCTCACATTTAAATGGCGACATGGTACAATGTTAACCCTTTTCTGCTCGATTCCAAAAATACTAAAATTTTAAGCTCATCGCTCATCTCCCCTGATACACACTTCCTACAAGTTTAATAAAAATGGCTTCAGTCAATGCTTAAATTAATCAGATTTAATTTATCAAAGCTTTACTTAAGGACGCTAATTTATGTTTTTGAAAATAAATCGAATCCTTTGTTTCTAAAAAACGTTCTCAACCAGGGCTGCTGCTGGGGCATGCAGAAAAGCAGCCCCTCAGGTCAGCCCGCAGAGGGAGGTGGACCTCAGGCCCGCTCTTGCTCCACTGGGTGTGTGCCCTTGAGCAGGGACAACAGGCACTACTGCACAGGGTGGACTTCTCTTACACAATAGCGGGACTCAGTAGGTCCCCTGCACCATCAGAAAGCAGTGAGGTCACATTTTGGAGCAGTGCATTTCAGATCTGCATGTAAAACACACTTTTTCTATCACTATTTGGTGCCCTAGAGGCATTCCAGCACATTCACATTGATCAGCTGCAAATTGCTGGTGGGAAAGGAAATTAGAACAAGCCCTGTGGAAGGCAATTTGACAATATCTATCAAAATTGTAAGTACACAGACCATTTGACCCAGCGATCCCACCTCCAGGAATTTATCCTACAGGTAAACTTACATGTGTGTGAAATCTCATATATGCAACCTTATTCACTGCAGCATTGTTTACCACGGACAAGAATAGATAGCAAACCAACTATCCTTCAACAGGAGATAGGTTAAATAAGATTCCTATATACATGGATCTGAATAGTATCCAGCTGTTAAGAAATCGGAAGCCCTTTGTTTACTAATATAGGAAGAGCCCCAAGAAACAGTAAATGGAAAAAAAGTATATATGGTATGTTACCTTTATTTTTAAAAGGAGGGTAAATTACATATATTTGTCTTCATCCACAAAAACACGTGGGGGATTAATAACAATGATTACATGTGGCGGCCAACTGGGAGGTTTGGGGGAAGGAAGCAGAGAGCAAAGTCAGAGGTGAGAGAGAATAATAAGGTGGGACATTTTACTATAAATCATTTTTTACTTCTCAAAGTTGCACCCATGTGAATGTGCCACCTTTTCAAAAAAATCAAATATGGAGTTTAATTAAATAGCTTTTTAAAATTAGAATAAGGCTTGTATACCTTGTTGAAATACCATTCCCCACTCCAAAAGTTATGACTATCTCCCAATCCAGGAGAGAGGGCTTTGGGTGCTAAGCTCACTCCTTTACAGTTCTCTTTCTTTAGGTACCTGCTCCCCCACACTACAGACTGCATATCCACACAGGGGCTGCCACCTAGGAACCAGCATGGACCTGCTGTCCCCTAGAACCGGCATGTGATCCCAAACTACCAAAAACATTCATGGCAGTCCCAGCTGGATTTCCAGATTGCAAGTCACTGTTCTTTCCTTGTTGACTGCTGATTCTGAAGAATTATTTCAAAAGATCTGCCAGCAACACCCCCTGAACTCAGGGTTACATTTATATGTTTTCAACAGTACGTATCACCTTTTTTGCTATGAAACGTTTTCTAAAGAGAGAAAAAAAAAAATTAAGTCAATCTCTATTGTCTTTTTCATTCTAAAATTTACGCCACAAAAAACCAATCATATACAATCTCAGTTTTGCTTTAGGCTGCAAAGTCTAACATGCTTGAATCATCAACTCAAACTTTTGGATCAACTGAAGTAAAGTTTTCAGAGCCAATTAACTTTATAAGACTAAGCACAGTCTTATAAAAGAAGCTACCCAGATGCCTCAGTGGTGACTGCTTGAATGAATATTTGATAAATTCAAAAGTATCTGTTTTTTTATTATCTAAGCATAAAAGTTAGAGTTAGTTCAATTTGTGTGTATTTTCCCACACATGACTATCATGTGGCAGGCCATTCTAATCTGTATTTCCATTTTAAAAAATGTTTTAGTTTTTGAAACACACCCAGGAGCACATTGTTTTCAGCTTATTACCAGAATAAGTTCAACCAGCATAGTTTCAACCTTAGTGAAAACTAAAAACAGTTGAAAGGTCCGAGTGCCAATTCTATCAAGACCTGTGACACTCTTTCCCGATGGCCACCACTAGACTGTGGCTGAGTCATGGCCAAATTTAACCTCACCATTTGTCTTCTGGGTAAGAGAAGTGTGGTGGTGAAAGAGACAGTGATAAGCATCAAAAATCCAGCACTACTGAGGAGTCAACAGCTGAAATGAAAGACTAGCAAGAGATGTCTCCATTTACACTCCTCAGATCATAAGGCTTCCTACTTATTATCCTGCACTGCCACCAGGCAGTCCCCCGATGGTCAGGAAGCCACCAGAATGGGCAAGGAATTTATCAAATATCTAAGTGAATCACAGATAAGCTAAAAGACAATGGCCAAAAACTAGCACTCCCACCTGACCCCTGTCCCAGAAGATGGTTCTTACTTTAGGCAAACACTGCTCTTAGAAAACCCTATAATATGGGACTGAGAAATACTTTAAACCAAATTTCTAGCCGGCATCATCTAAGGGCTGGTTGTTAAACCAGCTGTCCTGAGCCAACAAAGTCTAGCCACATGCAAAACTGTTAACTTATATAATAGATCCTCATATCCCACAGTCACCTCCTGAGGCAGCAAGCAGACTGGCGCATCAGCAGGTGTGGGCGGGCTGGCACTTAGAAGTTCTTCAGTCATACCAGAAGGGGTGCTACAGTGTCAGGTGGCAAGTGAGAAAGGAGACTGCAGATTGGCTCAGATGGAACGATTCATTTCCTGAGTGTTCACAGCTGGTTTATGACTCCAAGGTTGTAAGTTTTGGCCCACATGACAACTACTGTATCTGATAGCCACAGACTATACCCTCAACTGTAGCTCATCTGCTAACAAGTGTACACCATCAATTAATTCAAGAGTGACATGTGCCTGGCGCTGTCTCAGAGGCCCGAGAGTGTGTGGACGGATCAGTATGAATCCAGTACAACTGTAAGGAATGCCCAGGGCACACTTCCTTCCTTTCCAGGCTCCACATTCCAAGAGAAGCTCAGCTTCATAAAACAGTTCAGTCCAGGAGGAGACAGAAGAGTTAATCAAATATAACTTAGCAGAGTAGCTGGTTGGGAGGCGTCAAATGCCTCTGAATGTCACGTAAGCCAATAGAGTATCTTCCTCGAGGAAAGAGGAAAAGCCTTTCTCAGTCCTACTTTTAGGTCTGCCCAGTAGACCAGGCTCCAAAGCTAGCACTCTTCAGCAGGGTAACTCCCTGACTAAAAGGATCTACTCTTCTTGATGTGGAAGGAAAGGCAAAAGAAAGTGCACTTCCTTCCTCTCAGCTGTGTTCCTCCCTGGCCACATGTGGCCACATGAGACAACGCTGGCCCAAGGAATCCCTCCAGTCTCTGAGATCCATCAAACACACTAACTCACTATTTATAGATGCCCCATTCACCCACTACTTAGGCACTTAAAAGAGTATGGGTTAGTCCCAACCTAATGTCAGCACAGATGCAGGTTTGCTTTCTGCATTTGCTCTTACAATAAACCTAAAAATTACAAGTAACAAGTTGCTACAGGGTTCCTATTGAATATCAGCATTCTTTCCTTCCATGGTTTATATAAATTCATGAAAACATGTGTGAAGCATCTGCCTTTTTATTTAAACAGAAATCAAGAGCTCAGATTGCTGTGCTGTGGCATTTTATGCACAAACCCAGCAGCTAAATTGGGAGCTCCATCCTTGGGAGGGGCACACTAGAGTTGGGTCACTACAGCTGCCCTGGCCACCAGCTGTCCAGGAGGCCTCCACTTGAACCCTAGAGGAATAGTCAACAACAGAGCAAAGCCAAATAGAGAAAAGTGGAATAATTCCTTTTGCCTGCACAACTCAAAATCAAATTCCAATGTACCCTCTGACCAAGGAGAAGACAGCAAATTATAATTATTTTTAAATTACTTTGAATGCATCCAGTGTTATTTCACAACATTTTCCTTGAATTTGATACTGGGTAAAAATTTACCACGTTTATAGCCAGACCTACTATAAAAGTAACAGACCATTATTTTAACATTGTAAGTTTTTAGAACCGCACATTTTTTCTAGTCTTCCCCTCCTGTGTTAATTCTCCCCAAACAAGACCATTATTTTAGTCTTATTTATGAAAATAAAATTCCCATTTATAGCCATGCAGATTTTATTTTTTTGAGACAAGGTCTCACTCTGTCACCCAGGCGGTGCGATCGTGGCTCACTGCAACCTCTGCCTCCTGGGCTCAAGGAATCCTCCCACCTCAGCCTTCTGAGTACCTGGGACTACAGATGCACACCACCATGCCCAGCTAATTTTCTGTATTTTTAGTGGAGACAGGGTTTCACCATATTGCCCAGGCTGGTCTGGAACACCTGGGCTCAAGCAATGCTCCTGACTCTCAGCCTCCCAAAGTGCTGGGGTTACAGGTGTGAGCCACCGCACCTGGCAAGAACATGCAGATTTTGATAAAAAGAATTCAACTCATGTCATACAAGAAAAACTGAGGAGCAAAAGTCAACATTTTGCCACGTGTCCTCCACACACACTTTCATCATCATAAACCTAAAGTCCCATTACCTCAATTTCACACTAGTACTCCCAAACCTTAAACAATCTAATTCTTAAATACAAAGCATTCAAACTAATGTGGAATATCTTCACGTTGCTTTTGCAAAACCACCCCATGAGGTTCCTACAAAATTTCCACGAGAGAATAAGGCATTGTATTCAAACTTTCCACCCCTAAAGTCTTCACCTGGAATTAGACAGACATTCTAAATACTCATCTCTATAAAATTCCTTTTCAGAGTATATGAAAATGTAAAGCTGTTATGGACATCTATGCTGGGATCACCACCACCACTCTGAACCTAATCAGAAATGGATATGTTTGCCTAAATGGATTGAAGCCACAGCATTTCCAAATTCCAAATGGCAACCCACCCTGAAAGGGCAAGAGTGTCAGCAAATCAAAGTGAGAACTGGCAAGTGTCATTTTTGCTGAGAAAACCAAACACTATGATTGCACCCTGTAATGTGCAAAATTATATGCATTAATATGCCTAAGACATTTCCTTCTTGTTAAAAGTAGCATTTTCAACCTAAATTTCTTAAATTAGTGGTAACCCTTAATTTAAAACAAAAAGATCTATAAACCAAAAACTTTTCCAGGACAGTTAATAGAATTTGATTAGATGCATTTCAAGGAAATGGGAAGTTGGTAAAAGAAATTAAGTCCAACATTATAATCTTCTCTAAGGCAATTCATTTACTGAGTGGCTTAATTGTCTTTCAAATATCTGGGGAGGGGAAGTCAGCTAAAGGCTTCATATGTGCTATTGCCCTTTCTTAATCCCTCGCTAGCTCAGAAAATATGGAAGAACAATATCAACAGCAAAGAGTGTGATTATATAAAGAGGCTTCTAAGGTATATGATCTCATGAAATAAAGGCACACATATATATTCTGATTTCCTACCATTCAACCCAGCAATCTCATTACTGGGTATATACCCAAAGGAATATAAGTCATTCTATTATAAAGACACATGCACACATATGTTCACTGCAGCACTATTCACAATAGCAAAGACATGGACTCAACCTAAATGCCCATGAATGGTAGACTGGATAAAGAAAATGTGGTACATATACCCCATGGAATACCATGCAGCCACAATAAAGAATGAGGTCATGTCCTTTGCAGGGATATGAATGGAGCTGGAAGCCATTATCCTCAGCAAACTAATGCAGGAACAGAAAACCAAATGCCACATGTTCTCACTAATAAGTGGGAACTAAATGATGAGAACACGTGGACACATAGAGCAGAACAACAGACACTGGGGCCTATCAGAGGGTGGATGGTGGGAGGAGGGAGAGGGTCAAGAAAAATAACTAATGAATACTAGACTTAATACCTGAGTGATAAAATAATCTGTACAACAAATCCCTATGACATAAATTTACCTATGTAACAAACCTACACATGTACCCCTGAACTTAAAAGTTAAATTTTAAAAATTATAAATATATATAATGTATATGTATACATTTGTATGTATATATACACCATAAAGAAAGACAGATCAATCGATCAATCATATATCTTTATATTCTGATTTCCTTCAGTACTTCTCACCCAAGGGTGGGAGTGGTGGGTGGGGAATGAACTAGAATTGAAGAAATAGATGCCTTTGCCTTTGAACTGCTTGGAAAAAGGTGACTGGGCTGGCAGGAGGAAGTGCTTGTACACTCTTCTAAGGACACAGAGGTGGCTTGAAGGCAAGGGAGAGGGGACTGCTTTGAAAGGTTTTAACAACCGCATATCCCAATCAGATCTGCATTTCAGGAAGATCATCCTGCAAAGCACATGGAGGAAGGGGAGAGCTGGCAGAGACTCCATAGAGAGAGTGATGCAAAAGGCCAACACAGACGTGCCAAGAGCCCCAGGTAAAGGTGACAGCAACTGGAATGGAGAAAGGGCTCATAGGCACAACCTCACAAATCAGAATTATGTATCCTTAATAAGTAGAAAGTAGAGACTGAACAAAGTAAATGCTATTGACCCAATGGCTGTGGATGGTGTGTTAATGAGTGGATCATGGCTCACTCGGGCAACTGTGTCTGAGGCACAGGCCACAGCTCCAGGGTGTGAACCAAGATGCCCACGTGACAGGCCTTATGGACTCGTCACACTTCCTAAATGAATGTTCAAGCCACCTTTTCTTATTTCAGTGTAATCACAGATGGTTAAGAAATGACAACTATGTATATGATGATATTCAGTTATTTAATGTGCTTGAAATAGGTTTGAAAACAAGTTTGTTTCCAGCTGATTTGAGAGTTAAGCAGTCTGGAAGTGAAAGACAGTCATCTGCTTAGGTCACCAAACTTCATCAATCAAAGAGACCAAATTTCTTTCTCTCTCTCTTGCAGGGCTGCTGTGGCGTGGAAAGGAAAAATGCCACCCTTATTATGTAGTCTTGGAAAAAGAATCACATGCTGAGGGAATGAAAATGTCTGCCTGAAATGAAGAATACAAAGCTGAATATAGTCCAGAGTTTGGCATTTCTTTTAAGATTTGAGAAACATGCAGATAATTTTAATCCTACTGGAAATGACTTATGGTATGACTTGGGTTTCTGCTAAATATAGATTTACTGTAGCCTGGTAAATTTTAAAACAATCAACCAATTAAGTATCTATTGCCTGAATAAAACAGTTCAAACAAAATGCAGTGGAACGGGAACCATTTGTCCTCAGTGACAGACCAAATCATGTAATTTAAATTTTAATGATGTGTGAATAAATCCTTGCATGCTGACAAGGTTTTAAGAATTCACATTTTCTTCTTCGGAACCTCTCTCCTTCCCCTTTCTCTTGCTCTCTGACAGCCTAATCAATTCTCACCCTACACCCTATCTCAGCCTCACTGCTTTCTCCTAAGTGGATTTTGATGATCTGTTGTGAGCCACGAAATGAGATCATAAACCTGACAGATATACACACAAAATATGATTGAACAGACATTAAGAGCAGGCCTCTCCTTTGTGCAAAGTGAATTAGCACTAACCACAGAATTCTGGCAGTGGACTCACCTTTATTCTCCTATGGCCTTAGCCATCGGGGTCTCACCCCCCCCCTCAGCCTGCACTGTCCATGAAAAATGGGCACTCAGCAGAGGCCTTACACCTCCCCTGAAACACTGTGAGGCCCTCCCAGCCAGGGGACTCAGAAATGGAGGTGCCCAACAATCTTCCCCTGCAGTCCCTGCTCCCCAGCCCCTGAATTCACTGCCCCCCCCCCAAGGCCTGCTAGCCAGGTCCCTTGGCTACTGAGGTGTCCATGTCTTGCCCAGGAAAATGGCCGGGAGAAAAGGGGCTCTGCCCATCCACCACAGAGGGTCGGCTAGAAGTCAGACAGCCCTGCAGGAGCCCCTCCTGCTGCCACCAGCCGAGTGATCTCTTGACAGCTTCAATCTGACCTTTGTGAGTTTCCATTCCCTGTGCCCCCAGAAACGCACTGCCACCTGTCTGGAGGGTTATGAGGGTTAAAACTCCTGAAACATCCTACCCAGGCTCAAACCACAGAATATGCTCAATAAACAGTGGGGACGGTGGCTTCTACTGTCGCCATGGTTGCCATCATCATCACAGGCATCACAGCCATCAGGGGCCACAGGCTCATCCCCCCAAGGTCCAGCATTTAACTGGCACCAATGAATGACGAGATGAATTGATGTGGGTGGACAAGTGGCTGGCTGACTGGAACCTTCAGGTAAGACAGGAGCTTCTGTGACATGATGGGCAGCAGCTTTCCTTGCTGCCACCTTTGGCTCTGGAACTCACTCTGCTAAATGTAATAATGGATGGAAATGCATGCTCCACCCTTACTCTTATGTGTCCTTTGTGCACTCTGGACGAAGGAGTGAGTAATAGGAAGAGATGAACATCTGAGGTCAGAAGGATTTGGTTTTCAATCTCAACTTTTAATAGGATTTTTATGTGAATGAACTTCACTTTCTTCATCCTAAAACAAAAATAACTTGCTCACTTAGGCTGTCACGAGGAGCAGCTGAGATCACACGCTTCCATGCAGCCACTCCTGTGCTTGATACACGATGGGTCCTCAAGGACGCAGTCACCTTTCTGTCTATCTTGTTCATCTCTCCTAGCAACTGTCAAATGTGCAAAATAAGGTAGTCCTGCTAAGTCAAATGTGCTCAGCTGAAAAACTATAAGACCTCAAGTCCTCTTCTGAAACTCTGAAACTCTTCTGTAAACTTTGCTTCTAAGCCCAACTTAAAATAATTTTTGAAAACAAAATTTAAAAATTAAATAGCCAAATCCATAGAGACATAAGGTAGATTAGAGGTTACATGGGCTGAGGGTGAGGGTAGAATGGGAAATTATTGCTGAATAGTTACTGTTTCTGTTAGGGAAGATGAAAAAGTTTTGAAGATACTTTTTGGTGATGGTTGCACAAAATGATGAATGTACGTAACGACACTGAAATGTACACTTAAAATGGTTAAAAGGGAAATTCTTGTGTTATGTATATTTTATCACACTAAGAAAACATTTAAGTTATATGTAGAGCACTGTGAATTCTAGAGAGTAAGGGGAGCAGAGGTCTTTTGATAACTCTAAGTTGTGTGCCTTAGCATTGGCCATGAATGAAGCATATAATGAATCCAGGCTGCCTAACATGGTGGATGCAGTTGTGCTTGATAAACAGCGATCTGGTGTGCGACAGTCAATCTTAACTCCAAAAGCAACTTGCCATCCACAAGGAAAGCAGTCACGGTCGTGCCAGGCCTGCTGAGCAGCATGGGCATCCTCCTCCCTTCAGCAGGCCTGACCTCAGTTCACAGCCCAGAAAAGAACCCGCTGCCATGTTCCTGGGTTCCAAATCCCGTGTGCCATGCTTTCAACTTTTTTAACTAGAGGAAATAATAAAGAAACCTCTGGGAGGGGCCACAGACTTACAGGGTGTCCATGTACATGTTCTGGAGGCGGAGCTGAACATAGGCAAGACTGAGTTGCACATGTGGAAAATCAGCTCGTTCACCCAGGGAGGTGTGACATGGCTGTCCACCCACCACCAAGACATCTTTTCTTAAGGTTTCTTTTCCCAAACACAACCTGACAACAGCATTGGACTTATGTTGGAAAACATAAGGAACAGTCCACCTTTTTGACAAATTTCTGATGCCTATTGCTGAAAACCAGGGTGCCCAAATTACACAACTGTGTTTCTGGGAAAGGTGCAGTCCTCTGCTCTGGCCCTGCCCACTGCCAGATCTTCGGTTGTGCCTTTTCGTTGAACGAAGGTTCACCATGTGCCCATAATGGGCAGTGACACTATGCAGGCTCCCGGGATACCCTCACAGGTAAGTGGCTAGAATACCCGTTCCAAGGCAACAATATGACCTCTGTGAGCTTCCATCCCCGCCTCTCCTTGCCCCGAGAAACCCACTGCAACGTGCTGCCAGGAAGATGAGAAAATTCTCCTATCATTCATTCTTCATTATATATTGGCTTTTTGTGCTACTTTCAACATTAGACTTCTATACCTAACATTTTTAACCTTAATTTTATTCAACAGCAAATGTCCTTTAATCAAAACAAAAAAGTCTGAAATGACTGTAGCAAAAAGGATTATGACTTTTATAAAATTGATTTAAGAGCAAATTCTCTTTACCTTAAGTCTTGCTTTAAGGGAAGAATAGGCTCATCTGGGCAACTCTTCTCCAGAATCACTTTTACTTTTACATGGGGAAAATAGCACATATCTTTCTAAGACACATGAATAGCTTTCCCAGCTGTTCAAGAGTAAATCTGATTTTAGTCCTTGTCACTTGTCAATCACTCGGATTTTAAGTCATGTGCATTGCAGCGACATTTTGGTGTTTTAAAATTGGTATTATTTTTCCCCTTAGAGTTAGCTATATTTCTATAAATTTTAGCCTAATTTTAAATACTAGAACTAAAGTAGTTTTAATTATCGTGGTAAGGAGCTTTTTCTCAAATTGTTCTTCAAATGCAGATGTGAACATATATACAGAAGGGACTTGCATTCATACGGATTCCCTCACCACGCTTGTTCTTGCTAAAGAAAGAGTACTGAGTTTGAGCAGCTTTTCAATCCCCTGCAACCCATCCCCTAAGGCAGTGACCCTGAGCATTATTAACTGCCCTCCAGCCCCACCCCTTGCTGCTCACGTGGGATGGCGCATTGGAGGGGGGAACAGTTCTGATTATAATTAGGCAAGCACAGAGCACACTTTACACAAAGGGCTCAAATCCTACTCACCACTCCAGTGATCCATTTGTTGCCCTGCAGATGGCCACCAGGAAAAGTGTATTTTCAGAGTCTCTGGTTGGGGCTGAGAGGAGAGGCCAAGGGAGTCGCCATTGCTTAGAGCAGGCGCTACACAAAGGGAGAAAGCCAGTGGGCAGATCAATCTCCCAAATGGCCAAATGGTGACCTTGTTTTAGGATCAGAGGCAGGAGAGTGCCAAATGGCACTGGAATAAGTTAGGGTACTTTCATTTTAAAAATAGGAATCAGAATCTTGGTTCTTCACCCTTTCTGAAAATTTATAACTACAGCATTCTCCTGAGCCAATCAGGCCAGGTGGTAGAGATAAACCCACAGGATCAGTTGCTCTATTTTGCGCTCCAAACATATTAAATGTGGGCACTCTATATGGTACTGACAAAAATAAAAAACAAATAAGACAATTAACACAAGAAATAAACGAAGTAAAATAAGATGAAAAGAAACCACTGACAAATAGGAACAAAAGGTGTTTAGAGGCCAGATTGTAACATCTTAAAAGCCAGAATGCAATGGTTAAATACCCCTTTATGAATGTTAGTTTCAAATATAGACAGACATGAAATCAACTGATTCCTCATTCAGGATCACATAGTAACAAATGATATCCTTTGAGGAGTTACAGTATTTTGATAACTTTCTTAGCAACAGATCCCAAAGAAATTTACAAAAGCACTTAAAAGTTTTAAAAATGAAATTTAAAATGTATTAATTAACATAAAAAAGTGTATGAGGATGGTCTTTTCAATAAATGGTGCTACAACAACTGGGTATACATACGCAAAAACATTCGGTTGGACCCCCCTCCCTCACACTAAATACAAAATGGATCAGAGACCTAAATGTAAGAGCTAAAATGATAAAGGTCTTAGAGAAAAATAGAAGTAAACATCCATTACCTTGGATTAGGCAATAATTTCTTAGCTATAAAACTAAAATTACAAGCAAAAAGAAGAAAAAACTGGGTAAATTAGGCTTCATCAAAATTAAAAATTTTCTGCTTAAAAGAACATCATCAAAAACACAAAAAGGCAACCCACAGAATGGGAGATAATATTTGTAAAGCATATATCTGACAGGGGACTTGTATCCAGAATACATAAAGAACTCTTACAAAATTTAATAGTAAAAAAGCCAAATAACCCAACTTTTTAAGTGGACAAGGATTTGAAGAACATTTCTCCAAAGATGATATACGAATACCCAATAAAAACGTGACAAGATGTTCAATGGCATTAGCCACACGGGAAATGCAAATCAAAATCGCACTGAGATGTCATTTCAAACCCACTAAAACAGCCATAATCAATGAGATAGACAAAAACAAATTCTTGGTAAGAATGTGGAAAAACTGGAACCCTCATACATTACCAGTGGGGATGTGAATGGGGCAGCTGCTTTGGAAAATAATGTGGCAGTTCCTTAAAACACTAAATGTAGAGTTACTAACTGATTTAACCATCCCATTCTAGGAAGGTTTGCACACAGCCCAGGCAATGTAAAAACACATGTCAACACAAAAGTTCATATACATAAATGTTCATAACAGCATTATTTATAATAGACAAAAAGTAGAAACAACTCAAACGTCCATCTGCTGGTGAATGGACAAACAACATGTAGTGTATCCATACAATGGAATATTGGCCACGAAAGAGATGAAGTACCAATGAATACAACATGGATGAACCTTGAGAAGTCATGCTAAACGAATGAAGCCAGATAGGAAAGGCTATATATGATTTTATTTAAAATGAAATGTCTAGAATAGGCAAATCCACAGAGACAGAAAGTGGATTCCTAGCTACCAGGGGCTGGAGAGGTTGGGGGGAAATTGGGTGTGACTGTGAACAGGTGTGGAGTTTCTTTTGAGGATGATGAAAATGTCCTAAAATTGTGGTGATGGTAGCATAACTCTGTGACAATATTAAACACCACTGAATCAGACACTTTAGGTGAGTGAACTGTATAGTATGTAAATTACAACTCATAAAGCCCTTTAAAAAAATGTAAGAGGTTATACTTACAGTACGTTCACAGCACCGTGATAGGCATGGGGCACCCAGGCAACACCCTGTCCTCTGATCATCTCCCCCTCATGGGCATTACTGCCCTGACTGTTTTCTCCAACAGCAACACATCAGATCAGCAGAGGCCTTCAGGACAGAGGGGACGGTTAAGAGTGGAATGAACCACCCAGAAACCACCTTCAGGGGCAGTGCTTCTTCCGCAAGCTGCCACTGTGCTGCCAGAGCAGCCACCCCGGCCACACCCCCAGAGCGCTGGGGCCAAAGCTCTAGCTTTTCCACAGACCAAAGTCTGCATCTGATAGTCAACCCTAAAGACTCACTGCAAACTACATCCTCTTTATTCATTCACTAAACATTTACTGAGCACCTACTGTATACCAGGCCCTGAAATGGGCATAATGCTTGATACTGAGAACATAGACATGAGAGAAAATGTAAAGGGGCTCTGAGCCCAGCAGAGGGGAAAGTGAGTCAACAATAACACATGAAGGCTCCTGGGAACACAAACCCTGAGCTCCCACACCAGAGAGATGAAATAAAGGTTTGCTGGGGGAAGGAGCACTGAGTTGAATAGTGCAAGACAATGAGGTGCTAGGCAGGTGAGGAAGGCAAGGAGGGTGATCAGACATGACAGTCAACGGCATGGATGAAGAGCTTCCACTGCCTCTTAGAACTCACAGACTGTGAGTCTTAGAAGAACTGTTCTTTTCTCTGTATAGATATCATACCTGCAGGCTTCAGGCCAGCAGCTTAATTCCTACAAGGCAGGTGCTGAAGGAGATGAGCAGGCCCCTTTGCCCTGCTAAAGGAGAATTACCCCCAAGAAACTCTCCCTTGGTCAGCGGAGGATGGTGGTTCTGGTGGTCTCCTCCTGGAAAGGGAAGGAATCGCCGGGCTGCAAGGGTCAGCCTGGTCAGAAGCACTGGTGTGGGAGTCCAAAGGCCCCAGCTCAAGTCTTTGTCCTGCCTTTAACCTGCGGAGTCACTGACGCTCTCAGGCCCAGCTCCCCAGCAGGGGGGAGTGAGTGGAGTCAGGAGTCCTTCCCCCACAATAGCAATGAGGGATTCCATGACCTGGTCAACTTATCGCCATTGCCTCAGTCATCACTCACACACTTATTTACACAGCCGTAAATCAACCCTTTCATGGCAGAGTCACGCGGCCCACCTGCTCCTGGGAGGTGATCCACTATGTGCTCTGGGCTTGGCTCCCGGGCGCAAGACATCCTCGGGCTTCCCTTAATGGACACCATTTAGCCCTGGCCAGATCCCAATGCCTCTACCCCTGGCTCCTTCCTGCCAACTCCTTGGCTGTGCTTGTGCCCATCACTGGCTGCCCAACCCCTGCTCTAAGTACCCACTGGCACTATGTCTTGCTATGGGCCAACTCACTATGGTGGTCGTCAGCTTCATTCCTTGGTGATGGTGCCACCTCTGTTTGCCAAGAAGTCTCTGGAAGGCATCTTCCCACCTGCTGCCATGAGCGAGCTCTTCCCCCTGTACCTGCCATGCCCTTCACACCTCCTTCAGCTCCCCTATAACAACCATCAGCCTGGCCCAAACCGCTGCTGCCTCAGGGCATTAACCCCTTACCTTCTCAAACACCCCTCCCCGTGGGGCCTGTAGATCTGCCCGCCAATGCAGGACCTGTTCTACACACCCCGCTAACTGAGACTGTGTCTCACCAGGCTGATGGACAACCCTCTTTATGGCCAAGACCATCGTAGGGATTCCACATTTCTATCGCCACATTCTTGCATACACTTCAGCCTTTTCTTTCCTCCAAAGCTGACCTTAATAATTAAGTAAATTCTGTTATTCATTTGAAAGGCTGGTGAATGGACAGGACAGAGGATGTGAATTCATTTGAAAGGCTGTTATTCATTTGAAAGGCTGGTGAATGGACAGGACATGCAAATGTGGCTCCTGGAGAAAGTGTCATCCAGTGTAGCCCCAAGGGCTCTGGAAGACACTATCAGGGGCAGAGGGGTCTCCTCCCACAGGAAGTTGAGCAGCCAAGGCCAAATGCTCCTCAGCCTCAGCTAAACAGTTCCAGTATCATCTATGTACCTTACATCTCTGTTCTCCTTGAGATATCATATGAAAAAGGATCATGCAGCTTGAAAAGTATTTAACAATCATTGATCTTCTCCCAGCTCTCACTCAATTTACCACAGCCCTACAAGTATTATTGTAAGTATCACTATTTTTCAGATGACGACACTGAGGCACAGAAGTTAAGTAGGATATTCAAAGTCCCAACTATTGCGTGGCAAAACCAGGATTCAAACCCAAGCAGCTCAGGAGGTCACACTCTGTATCGTACCCTACATTGGATGGATTCATGTAGGGTGTCTGCAGAAGCTCACAGCAGAGTTTAGAGAAGCAGCCTAACATGTGGGAAAATGTGTCTTTGAAATCAGACTTCAGTTCAAATTCTTACTCCATCACTTATGTTCCAGTCTTTGATATCTGGGAATCTTTTTGAACCTGTTTTCATATCTATGAAATGGAATGATGACACCTATTTTGCAAGCCTGTTGGACTTGGGTTAAACTGAAATAGTGAGTGTGAGGGTCATAGCAAGGTGCGGAGCCCCTGACAGATGTGTACCCAAAGCAGTAAGGCTGTTACCACCATCATTAGTGCTCACAAGCACCAGCAGAGAGCAGGGAGCATGCTGGTGGGGGAAATGCACATTGGTGGGGTCAATGAATTGGTAGAGACTGGGGCAAAAAGAGAATTTGTAAAGTAGTACTTTTTAATTTGGCTGCAGGTTGGAATCACCCAAAAAAGCTTTGTGTTCTTACAAAGCCCCTTCAAGCGTACTCTACATTTGCCTGTTTAAAAAGCTTCACAGGGCCGGGCGCAGTGGCTCATGCCTGTAGTCCCAGCATTTTGGGAGGCTGAGGCAGGCGGATCACCTGAGGTCAAGAGTTCGAGACTAGCTTGCCCAACATGGTGAAACCCGTCTCTACTAAACATACAAAAAATTAGCCAGGCGTGGTGACGGGTGCCTGTAATCCCAGCTACTTAGGAGGCTGAGGCAGGAGAATCACTTGAACCCGGGAGGCAGAGCTTGCAGTGAGCCGAGATAGCACCACTGCACTCGAGCCAGGGCGACAAGAGCAAACGTCCATCTCAAAAAAAAAAAAAAAAAAAAAAACCCTTCACAGGTGACTCTGGACCACATTCCTATGTGCTGGGAAAAGGGGGAGCAAAAGTAGTACTTGAAGGAGGAAACTGAGAGGTGAGCGAAGACAGACAGGGAAAGCAGAAGGTAGCAGGCACATCTTTAACACTGGTCAGTTGGTCCAGACACACGATGTGATTACACTGCATACTAATGGACACTGAAGCCCTACTCTGTGCACAGCACTGGACTCAGGCATAAACTTACCCCACAGCAGGCACAGAAGCAGGCGCGCCTAGTCAATGTTTACTGGAGGGTGGGTGAGTGGGTAAGTAGGCGGACAGATGGGTGACATGGCAAGCCAGGTGAGAACACGAACACACACATGGTCTGATCACACACAGAGAGTACTTTAGGGAGGCCTGCCATTAATATGGGCCTCCTGCCAACAGCCTCTTCTCTTTACCAACTCATGAAAGTGATTTATAGACTGTTCCAACTCAAGCTGCCAGCCAGAATATGCACTATCAATAACTCCAAAATTCCGCAATAACTTTCCAAATGCAAGAGCTCCCAGTCCCTAAGGGTAGCTCATCTCAGATCAAATTCATTCATTCCAAGGTGAGGAGGACCGATAGGCTAGTGGGGAGCATTTTCAAAACAAGTTTGCTAACCCAAACGCACGTCCTTTAAATGTCACCTGTAAAAGGCATGTGCATCCCTCTCTCCCCATCCCCAACCACTCCTAATCCTATGCCAAAACGTCCTGACACAAATGTGCCATCCTCATTCCCACACATGACAAGGCTGTTTTGAGGCCCATGTAGAAACTATGAGAGGAAAACTCTTACAAAGGTATAAAATCTAGCTCTCAAAAATGTAAGAGTAATAAGACAAGGCAAGAGAACCAGTGTATTTGTGAGCTGTCTGGCTCAGCTCAAATCAGTATCTCTGTGGCAGGCCACATTTCAGCAGCTCTATTTGTAGCAGCAATGCCTGTTAAATGCCATATCAGTATGACAGGTGACCCAGCACTAGCATGATGAGCATTCCATGAAAACTGGTCCCCCGTTTCTCATTCCCTCTAAAAGCACTTGCAGGTGCCACCTTGCTTTAAAAAACAAAAACAAAAAAAAAAAACAAAAAACAAACAGAGAAGGCCACAATGCGAACTTAGTACAGATCAAAGCTCATCAAAGTCCACGCTACTGAAATGAATTTGGCACCTCACCATTATCAAAAACCTACTAAGTGCTTAGCATTGATGGGCACAGACCACTGAGCAGCTGATTCAACTTCTGGAACCCGCAGGCAAACTTGAAATACCACGTTTTAAATAGAAACAGAGCCTCGCTTCATTTAACCAACAAAGGGAGAAGAAAAGGAAAATAATTATTATGCAATTCCCAGTATATATGAACCTCACAGCCACAAACAAGACATATTCCTCCATGTAGACAAGCATCACATCTGTTCCATATTTTGGCATGTTCACAGTCATATAAACATGTCCTCACAGCTGGCTCTTTGGGAAAATTATGAAGCATAAATTCTTTGTTCATCCTGAGTTCTATAAAGATTGGTCCTTAGCTTTATTCCATTTCTGGGTTTTTTTTTGTTTTTTTTTTTTGTTATCCCATTTCCACCCATATTTTACATATTGAAAAAATCCTACCTTGAGATGTCACACATCCATAAGTTAATGTAGGCCAAAAAATAAAAACTGGAAAATTTAAATTGCATCCCGCAAGCCTTCCAAGACTATCAATTTGGCTTATACGAACCTGACACTTACACTTACCTCTACCTCCAAAGAAAGTGGAAAGGGAAGAGGAATATTTCCATAGCTTTAAAATGTGATTTGATCTTTGAACGAAATCCTTCTGCAATTGTAAATTTTTTAATGTAACTAGACAAATTGGTGGAATTGAGCCTCTTTATCACTTCCATTTAATTACCCAGTGCTATGAGTGTTGTGAGACCCATTTTACAGATGCACAAATGCAGGGCTGGAGAAATCAAAGAAAATAGCTACTAAATGGGAGAGACAGGAATTTAACCCTGATCTTTCAGCCACATGTTCATTGCTCTTTCTACCTTTCATTGGGAGCTGATGTTTTATAAATAAGGAATGAATAGTAATGACTCACAAAAGCCAGAATATGAAGAGAGCATTAGCGGTATTATCATTTATTAGCTCATTGGTTTCATATCAAAGTATAAGTGTGTTACTGATGTTATACTTCCTCCAGCGATTGCTAACTAAAAGGACTGAAATAAGTTCGAGACAAAAGCTAGAAGCACTCACAGTCACACCATCAGAACAGCAAGCATGGCAGCCCTCAGATCCAGGGATGGAAGAACAATACCACAAGCACACAACTGTTCAGCTACCCAGTGCATTTGCCTTGAGCCCCCCAGTAGCCACTGAACTGGGTGCAAGAGAATTGCAGGAACTGACGACTCAGGCCTTGGCATCACCTAGGGGGGCGTTTCAGAAATTTAGGATCTCAGGCCCCACCCAAGACCTACCAAATCCAGATCCCCAGGTGATACACCTGCACACTGGCATTTGAAAATCTGCCCTGTAGGCACTTGGAACCCAGTATGGGGTCAGGCCATATGTAAACATACTATTCTACAACAGCAACAACTTGCCTCCTTTTTAGGTGTCAGCTGCTGGGCCAAGTCTTTCCCACCTTCACCTCATTTAATTCCCTTATCAACTCCATAAGGCGAACACTACAATCCCTGATTTATGGATAAGGAAGCAGACACCTGGAGAGGTCACTTGAGGTCACAGAGCAGCAAGAGGCCAGGTCTGGATATGAACCAACACCCCAGGGGGTATGTCACCAACACCCTAAGCAGGCAACACCTCAGCAGATGGCTGACCTGGGGCTGTCTGTCCAGAAGAGCTTGTGGAATTAGAAAGTCCCTACAGGAGAACAGGGCAAGAGGCAGGAAAGCTCAGGAGGTCAGGGAGGCCTGGGCCAGTGGCCAGCACTGCTCAAACTTTCAGGGAGCAGATTTCAGGAGGGGAGAGAGGAGAATGTAAGTTACCTAAACCAAGGAAGTTCAGTTTCTGCCTCTGTATGCAGGGGATATCGAAACCTCCCTGCTAATGAGTTAGAAATATGATCCTATAAGTATTTAAGTAAAGCCTTCACACAGAGAAAGGCCTCAGCTATGGATAACCCAAGGGCACTGGGCCTTGCCTTAGCTCAGTGCTTCTCAGCCCTGGCCACCTGGTAGGATCACCTGGGAAAACCTTTAAAGGACACCGATGCCCTCTCTACCTCCAGCAAGTCAGATCCCACTGGGCTGCCACAGAGTGCAGGTACTAGTTCTTTTTAGCAATTGCTCAGGTATCCCAATACGTTTACTAATATTCCCACCTTAAAATGAAACGTCTTTGATAGCTGCTGGCCAGACTCCAGAACAATTTCTGATGAAATCTGTAATTGCTTGGCTAACCTTTTCTTACGATTTTATATTTTTGTGGTTTTTTACTAAAATCTCCAGTGTTTTTATGATGACTAAGAGTTAAAACTCTGTATGGAGTATATTTGTTTGGGGGAGATCAACAGTAAGATCCCTAAGTGATCAGTTCCAATCTGAGAGCAGGTATGGGTAAGGTAACCCTGGCACACAGGAGGACTTCTTAGGTTCCAGTCTTAGTAGGTGGCACAGAAGGAGGACTTGCCACTCAGCTTGCAGATAATGTCAGAAATATTTCTTTAAAAGTAGGAAGAGAATTAGGGGACTTTGTGAACTAACCTGTTCTCTTCATTCTACTCTACACCCCTGATATGCATGCAGATTCACCTTAAGCAGTGTCTGACTCTGTTCTACCAGTATCATTCCAAAAGGTGGGTGGGAGTGGGGGGAGGGAAGCTGCAGAGGACAGAACACACCCTAGGCCAGCACCCTAGGGGAGAGAGGAGGGAGACACTCCCACCTTCCCTCAACTAGTCTGGAGCTTTCCTGCCTGGATTGGGGCCTGCTCCAACTCTGGTCTTAGAGGATTTTCACGGAGCGGCTGTGAGGAGTCCAGGATTCTGCACCCTGCACCCCACGGCCCCTTCCCAACCAAACTGTCCTCGAAGATTTTCACTTCATTGTCATGACTTAGCAATGTCTAACCAAGGAGAACTTTCCTACAGCCTTGCCAGCTTGAGTGTCTAACTTGCGTCACCATTGGCCACAGCTCTAGCCCAGGCAAACATGCCTCTCAGCAGATGTGAAACAAAAGATGCCGCTATGCGTAAACCTTTGGTTTTCTGCAGCTGATGGAAACTCACTGTGGTTCTAGTTCAGATAATCTGAAAAGTGAAACATATTTGTTAAGGCCTTAAAATTCAGAAAGATATAAAATTCCACTCTGCACAAAGCATTTTGTGACATAAAGGAAGGGAAAGGCTCAAAAGGATGGCACAATGTCACATCAAACAAGCAGCAATGGATGTCAGGGAAAGAGCACTGGACTAAAGCCGTGGAACAGGGGACTGTAGTCCTGACCTGGCAGTTGCTAGTTGTGTGACCTTGAACATGTCTCTTTTCCCCTCTGGGGTGTTTTCATATATATGTGTATGTATATGTGTGTGTGTGTGTGTGTATGTATCACTAAATGCATATATCACTAAAAATATACATTATAATTTTTACATTTCATATTATATGCTAGGATAAAAACATCTAATATGTATTTCACACATACATTATATATTTAAAAACACCCCAGAGAGGTAGCAGCACGGATTACGTGCATAGAAGGCATACAGATGAAGATGAGCACTCGGGTTCTTTGCTGTCGTTTTAATCTATAATTAGTGCAATCTCGGATCACTACCACCTCCACCTCCCAGGTTCAAGCGATTCTCTTGCCTCAGCCTCCCGAGTAGCTGGCACTACAGGTCATGTGCCACTATGCCCAGCTAATGCTTTGCTCAGCATTTTAATCTATAATGAGCCAGTTCTGCTCAAGAAGGCCTCTACTGCCATGATGAAAAGAAGAAGAGGTGATCAGCCTTCCTCACCCCTGGAGCTTCATCACGTTTTCTCCTTTTAAAAACAAAAGGACCAAGGCCGGCCACCTCAGTACTTCTCTCCCATCTTGCCTGCTCCAAAGGCCACTGCTCCCTGTTGGCTTCTCCTGTTCTCAGGGCTATAATTGAACCATCACAACATCAAAAGCACCGCATTTAAAAGTTTCCTGCCTTAAAAACAAAATGGAATTTTTAAAAAGAATATATGTAAGAGAAGTGAAGACATATGTCCACATAAACGCTTGTATACAAAAGTTCATTACAGCATTATTTGTAACAGCCAAAAAGCAAAAACACAGAGGATATGAGCAGCCTCTCTGTGTAACTTACATATTTCCACTTGCAAATCAATAAATTGGTAAAACGATCCTTCAGGTCTGCTTAGCCAGTAATTATGGCCACCCTGTGCTATATACCACATGAGGCATAGAACTTGAGGGCCAGATTAAGCACTGTTCTCACAGGTTTCCAACAGGTGATATCTCAGAACACTTTTACTTCCTTGATTGCATCTGATCCTCCTAAAAGCCCAGAGTGTAAAATGTTGTGCCTGTTTTATACATCGGGAAAGTGAGGATCAGAGAGGCGCAGTGACCTAACCAAAGCCACATACTAGCTAAAGCTGATGCACAGAGCAAGAACCTGGGAATCAGCTTCTTGTTCTAGTGCTCTCTGAAGACACCTACCCACCCCTCCTTCATATGCTCTTGGCAGTTGACAAAAGCATCCTTGCCAATGACAGCCTGTCTTAGTCCCTTCAGGCTGCTATAACAAAATACCTTAGACTGGGTAATTCATAAATAATAGAAATGTATTGCTCACTGTTCTGAAGGCTGGCAAGGCCAAGATCAAGGTAACAGCAGATTCGGTGTCTGGTGAGGTCTCGTTCCTCATAGGTAGCACTGTGTGGGTATCCTCACAGGGTAGGAGGGGGTAAGGGGTTCACAAGCTTCCTTGGGCCTCTTCCATAAGAGGATACCAATTCCATGCATGAGGGTAGAACTTCACCTCCCAAAGACCTTACCTTTTAATACCAGTGCTTTGGTGATTAGGTTTTATCATATGAATCTGGGGGGACACCAATATTCGGACCATAGCACAGGCCATGCATCACATCCTGCAAAATGCTGGCCAAACTGCTCCTTCTCCCTAACTAGAGTCCAGTGGCTCCCTGGAATGCAACAGTGATCCACCCCTCCCTCCAGAGCAACAGGTCTGCCTTACACTTTCACATAGAAGGCACAGAGACTGAAGCCAGCACCTGACACTTTCCTCCATCTCTCTTCCATAACTCTCCTTCCTCAATGTCAAATGTCTCCACCATCCTGATCCTTTTTTTCTTTTCTTTTTTTTTTTAGATGGAGTCTCACTCTGTCGCCAGGCTAGAGTGCAATAACGCAATCTCGGATCACTACCACCTCCACCTCCCAGGTTCAAGAGATTCTCTTGCCTCAGCCTCCCAAGTAGCTGGCACTACAGGCATGTGCCACCATGCCCAGCTAATTTTTGTATTTTTAGTAGAGTCAGGGTTTCACATGTTGGCCAGAATGGTCTCGATCTCTTGACCTTGTGACCCGCCCACCTCAGCCTCCCAAAGTGCTGGGATTACAGGTGTGAGCCATCATGCCTGGCCCCACCATCGTGATCCTTCTTTTCTTTTGCAACCACTCACTCTGCTTCCAGGATGGGTCCTCTCCTCCTCTGTCCATGGAGAGAAAGGGAGGATACCATCCCAAAGGAGATGGCTGTGGACACTTACTCCCTGGCTGCCTTTGATTAGACCTCTGCTCCCAGCTTCCATCCCTGTCCCAAGGTAAGTCCTGCTCTCGGCTCTGGTGGATGCACTGAGTGAGAAGAGCCCCACCCTCTTGGTCCCTTCCCAAGGCCACGGCTCCCACTGCCCCAATCTCATAGAGGACTCCCTCAAACCAATCAGTCTCCTTCTCGGACCACTCATGATTCACCTGGTTCACCCAAAGATTTAGGGAAAATTCAGCCTCTGGGTGAGGTCTGGGATTCTGCATTTCTAACCAGGTAATGCCAATACTACTGGCCTGGGGACCACATTGAGTGGAAAGTCCTAGAGGTCTCCAGTGAAGAGCTGTGGGGATAGGGGCAGACAGGAACCAACTGGACTAAGAAGAAAATTGTCCTCCCCATTTAGAAGACAAACAGGCAAGAACAGTGTTTCTTTTTTTTTTTTTTTTTTTTTTTTTTTGGTACAATTTATTGGAGTAATTACTTTTTTTCACTATATAATTATTTTTAAGGTCTTGCTTAAATACTGAGCTCTTCTAGAATATAAAATTATCAATTACTCAAAAGCATGTTTCATTTCCAGTTCATTTTTTTCCATGGCTCTATAAGTGTACAAAAGTAAACCTTGGAAACTAATTAAAATTATCCATAAACTCTACTGTTGAGAATGAGAGCTGGAGAAATACATTTCAGTTCATAGAAAGATGCGTGGCATTTGAGAGGTGACAGACAACTGCAGCCAGGATCCGCACCTCACACCCGCTTCCTGTCCAGCTTTTGGGAACATTCCTACATTTTTATTTTCTTCCGGTGACCGAAGAAACTCCGTGATTCAGAAGGAGCAAAGTCAAATTCTGCCTGAGCCCTCAGGTGCAGCCTGTTGGACCATCAGCTGTCTCGTGCCACTAAATTCAAAACTATCCTCTAAATGTGTCCTTGCTTGGTCTTCCTCCCAGCAAGATGGGAGCTCAGAGCACCTTCCTGGCAGTGGCCGTAGACAGTTAATCCTGAATTCCCGGCAACAGCTTTCTATAAGGTTCTGAGACCAGACAAACCTTCTACAGCAGGGTCATCAAGACTAAATGTGGAGCAAGAAGAAAAGGTCGGGGGTGGGCTAGAAGGGCCTAGAGCACCCCTGAGCATAATAAGGCTGGCCAAGCCAGCAAGGTGCACGTACTGAGCCCTGAGGGCAGCCTTGGGTAGAGAAAATGCCTTCAGGAGCCACTTCCCCAAGGCCACCCACCAAGAGGGGGAGCTCTGAGATAAGAAGGGGACCCTGGAGACAGACTGCTATAGGAGCGTCCAACACATCTGCTGAGACTATAGGATTCTTTCCCACAGTTCCTTCATGAGAAATGCTGTGTGAGGGAACTTCTAGATGGCACAACAAAAGACACACATAACATCTGTGTGTGGACACCTAGGATTATCCACATCAGAAAACTCAAATACGTGTCCAGTCATACCCAAGTGAGACAGCTCACAGTCCCATAGGTGCAGACTGGGAAAGGTAAGGCCTTGCATGGCCTCATTCAGGGCTGAAATAATGAGTCACAGCCTGCCCCAGATGCTTGCCCTCCTTGGGACAAATGAACAGAACACTGAAGTTGGGCCAGGACAGCAATCTGGGGCCACGGAAAGAAGAAGCACATGACCTGCCCCTTCCAGTGCTCCATTCTCAACGCCAAGGAATGTGATGGGCCTGTTTTCAGAACAGCAGTGTCCCCTTCCTGGAAGAGTGGCGTCGATCTCTGTTTGCCTGGTGTCAGATATATGGCCCCCAAACTCTCCTGCAATACTGGAAAATGGGCCGCTTTGGACAAATAAGTCCTAGATTACAATCGTCTCACACTGTCCCCTAGGAGAAGGAGTTCAGAGCCAGTCTCAACACCAGTCAGACCAAAAGACAGGAAATCCCAACCTTCCCACATGCCACACATTTAACTCCTCAGATCCCCCCATTCCTGTCCTATACCTCCCTCCTCACAACACACTGAAATGTACCCAAAAACATCCCTTTAGAGGAGTTCACAGACAATGTCACAGACACACAATGCACCTGCACGATGGGAAATAGGCAGACTTTTACCTATTTTGGTAAATAGGAACTTGGAACAGAGGTTGAAGAGAACACTAAGCACATGAGAGTGAGTGGGATTACACTGGCCACTGGCTTAAAGCTGTGCCCAAGCATGCACAGGGCACCAACCACACAGCGGGCACCCACTGGCCCTGGATTGTTCCTGCCATGCCCTGACAATCCTAATGGAACAAACCATTGAGGCTACACAACAGCTCCTCTCCCCCTCAGGCTCTGAGCACCCACTGCAACTGGAATCCTAACCAATACTGAATGCCTGCATTTTCTCTCTGAAAAACACAATGGCTATAGAATTAACAACACGATCCAGCAACTCCATTCTTAGGTGTATATCCAAAAGAATTGAAAGCAGGTTATTACCACACCTAAAAAACAGCATCTCAGGAAGTATTGCTAGAAAGGCAGGAAGGAGAAACATCTCTCTTACCTACCACTACTGCCAAGAGACTAAAACTCTGCACTGAGACGTCACCAGCATCCCAAGGTATGGTGCAAATAGTTCAGTTCATAGCACTGAATTGTTTTCATTCGCAGAACAGCATAAATGTAATGAGAAAAATATGTTAAGATAAAAATCATACTCAAAATATCCTTTTAACTTCCTGCATATTTATTCGTATTTGTGTTCAAGCACACAGCAGGAAAACCGCATTCATTTCTGAGTTGCCTATTTCAATGTCCACTCTCTCCTTCTTACTAGAAGAACCCCAGTGTCTCTTTAGGTAACCTAGTAGCCAGATAAAACAATTCAGTTCCAGGACTCCTTAGCAGCTACCTTTAGCCACATGACTAAATTCACTCCAATAAGATGTAAGAAAATGTTTCAGGAAACTTCGAGAAAGCCTCTTAAGAGCATAGGACATGCCCTTCATCAGCCCCTACCCTCCTTTCTGCTGCCTAGAATGCAGAAGTAATGACTAGAACTCAAGCAGACATCCTGATCCCCCCTGGCATTACCATACTAGCCCTAGAGCGCAGACCCCTAGTCTTCTAATTTGACATGATAGGAAAGGGCACCTCTATCTTGAAGGCATTTCCTATTGTTTGGGAGTTCATTATATAAAAATAAACTGAATTCTAAGTAACTATTTTTAAGAAATTAAAGACCAATGAAGAGAAGACTCTATAAAGATGGAGGCAGTGGTATACTGTTAAAATCTTTATAAAAATCTACATTAAAAATACAATAATTAATGGGTAAACAGTATATGGAGTCTCTATACTAGTTCTTACCACTGTGTATGAATCTCAAAATACAGTTTTTTAGTATTTAAAACCATTATTTTAAAAAGCCACCAGAAAGCAAAACAAAAACACCATTAACATTTACACTAAAATAAAAAATGTCAAAATACAAATGAGTAAAAGCAAATTCTACAAACACTAAAATAAAAGGGGATAAGGATGAACCACCATCAACCTGAGACATGCATGTTATTATTATCTGTTTAGCAGAGAGTAGAGGGAAGCAATGAGACATCTGAAAGACCTGAGAACAGGAGAAGCCAAAATAACCAGCAGATCTTCACTGGAGAGTATATTAGGCCCATTTGAGAACAGCAACTGAAACTGAGAGGGGTACTGACCAATCCAATGCTAGGCAAGTCAACAGTCCCATAATTCAGACTAAAAGATCCGCAGCGATCTAGCTTCTATGAATTTTTTTTTTTAATTTATTTTACTTTTGATACATACTATATCTGGCATTTCTCCCCATGTTATCCCTCCCCACCCTCCCCTCCCTCCCCACCCTCCATTGTCTCTCCCCTACCCACCCCCCAACTGTCGCCTGTGTGTGATGCTCTTCTCCCTGAGTCCACATGTTCTTGTTGTTCAACACCCACCTATGAGTCAGAACATACGGTGCTTGGCTTTCTGTTCTTGGGTCGGTTTGCTGAGAATGATGGTTTCCAGATTCATCCAAGTCCCTAAAAAGGACACGAACTCATCGTTTTTTATGGCTGCGTAGTATTCCATGGTGTATATGTACCACATTTTCTTTGTCCAGTCTATCATTGATGGGCATTTGGGTTGGTTCCAGGTCTTTGCTATTGTACACAGGGCTGCAATGAACATAGGTGTGCATGTGTCTTTATAGTAGAACGATTTATAGTTCTTTGGGTATATACCCAATAGTGGGATTGCTGGGTCAAACAGAATTTCTATTTCTAGATCCTTGAGAAATCGCCACACTGTCTTCCACAATGGTTGAACTAATTTACACTCCCACCAACTGTGTAAGAGTGTTCCTACTTCTCCACATCCTCTCCAGCATCTGTTGTCTCCTGATTTTTTAATGATCGCCATTCTAACTGGTGTGAGATGATATCTCAGCGTGGCTTTGATTTCCATTTCTCTAATGACCAGTGATGATGAGCATTTTTTCATATGTTTGTTGGCCTCATATAGGTCCTCTTTTGAAAAGTGTCTGTTCTTATCCTTTGCCCACTTTTGAATGGGGTTGCTTGTTTTTTTCTTGTATATCTGTTTTAGTTCTTTGTAGATTCTGGATATTAGCCCTTTGTCAGATGGGTAGATTGTAAAAATGTTTTCCCATTCTGTTGGTCACCAATTCACTCTAATGATGGTTTCTTTGGCTGTACAGAAGCTCTCGAGTTTAATTAGATCCAATTTGTCTATCCTGGCTTTTACTGCCATTGCTTTTGGTGTTTTAGTTATGAAGTCCTTGCCTATGCCTATGTCCTGGATGGTTTTGCCTCCGTTTTCTTCTAGTGTTTTTATGGTGTTAGGTCTTATGTTTAAATCTTTGATCCATCTGGAGTTAATTTTAGTGTAAGGTGACAGGTAGGGGTCCAGTTTCTGCTTTCTGCACATTGCTAGCCAGTTTTCCCAACACCATTTATTAAACATGGAGTCCTTTCCCCATTGCTTGTTTTTGCTGGGTTTGTCAAAGATCAGATGGTTGTAGATGTGTGGTGTTTCTTCTGGGGTCTCTGTTCCATTCCATTGGTCTATGTCTCTGTTTTGGTACCAGTACCATGCTGTTTTGATTACTGTAACCTTGTAGGATAGTTTTAAGTCTGGCAGTGTGATGCCTCCAGCTTTGTTCTTTTTGCTTAGGATTGTCTTGGCTATGCGGGGTCTTTGTGATTCCATATGAAGTTTAAAGTGGTTTTTTCCAGTTCTGTGAAGAAGGTCATTGGTAGCTTGATGGGTATAGCATTGAAGCTATAGATTACTTTGGGCAGTATGGTCATTTTCACGATATTGATTCTTTCTAACCATGAACATGGAATGTTTCTCCATCTGTTTGTGTCCTCTCTTATTTCATTGAGCAGTGGTTTGTACTTCTCCTTGAAGAGGTCCTTTACATCCATTGCTAGTTGTATTCCTAGGTATTTTATTCTCTTTGTACCAGTTGTGAATGGGAGTTTACTCTTGATTTGGCTCTCTGTTTGTCTGTTATTGGTATATAGGAATGCTTGTGATTGCTGCACATTGATTTTGTATCCTGAGACTTTGCTGAAGTTGCTTATCAGTTTGAGAAGATTTTGGGCTGAGACGATGGGGTCTTCTAGATATACAATCATGTCATCTGCAAATAGAGACAGTTTGACTTCCTCCTTTCCTCATCAAATACCCTTTATTTCTTTTTCTTGCCTGATTGCTCTGGCTAGAACTTCCAATACTATGTTGAATAGGGGTGAGAGAGGGCATCCTTGTCTAGTGCCTGATTTCAAAGGGAATTCTTCCAGCTTTTGCCCGTTCAGTATGATATTGGTAGGTTTGTCATATATAGCTTTTATTATTTTATGATACGTTCCATCAATACCTAGTTTGTTCAGAGTTTTTAGCATGAAGGGGTGTTGAATTTTATCAAAGGCCTTCTCTGCCTATCTCTATTATTGAGATAATCATGTGGTTTTTGTCTTTGGTTCCGTTTATGTGATGGATTACATTTATGGATTTGCATATGTTGAACCAGCCTTGCATTCCCGGGATGAAGCCTACTTGGTCGTGATGGATAAGCTTCTTGATGTGCTGTTGCAATCTATTTGCCAGTATTTTATTGAAGATTTTTGTGTCGATGTTCGTCATGGATATTGGCCTGAAATTTTCTGTTTTAGTTGAGTCTCTGCCTAGTTTTGGTATCGGGATGATGTTGGTCTCATAAAATGAGTTAGGGAGGATTCCCTCCTTTTGTATTGTTTGATACAGTTTCAGAAGGAATGGAACCAGCTCCTCTTTGTACGTCTGGTATAATTCGGCTGTGAACCCGTCTGGACCTGGACTTTTTTTGGTTGGTAGGCTTTTGATTGTTGCCTCTACTTCAGCCCTTGTTATTGGTCTATTCAGGGTTTCAGCTTCCTCCTGGTTTAGTTTTAGTTTTAGTAGAGTACAAGTGTCTAGGAATTTATCCATTTCTTCCTGGTTTACTGGTTTATGTGAGTAGAGCTGTTTGTAGTAATCTCTGATGGTAGTTTGTATTTCTGTGGGATCAGTGGTGATATCCCCTTTATCGTGTTTTATTGCATCTATTTGATTCTTCTCCCTTTTCTTTTTTTATTAATATGGCTAGTGGTCTATTTTGTTCATCTTTTCAAAAAACCAGCTCCTGGATTTATTGATTTTTTGAAGGGTATTTTGTGTCTCTATCTCCTTCAGTTCTGCTCTGATCTTAGTTATCTCTTGTCTTCTGCTAGCTTTTGAGTTTTTTTGATCTTGCTCCTCTAGTTCTTTCAATTTTGATGATAGGGTGTCAATTTTAGATCTTTCCTCTCTTCTCTGGTGGGCATTTATCGCTATAAATTTCCCTCTCAATACTGCTTTAAAGATGTCCCAGAGATTCTGGTAAGTTGTGTCTTCATTCTGGTTGGTTTCAAATAACATCTTTATTTCTGCCTTCATTTCATTGTTTATCCAGTCAACATTCAGAAGCAAGTTGTTCAGTTACCAAGTGGTTGTGCGGGTTTGAGTGTGTTTCTTGATCCTGAGTTCTAGTCTGATTGCACTGTGGTCTAATAGACTGTTATGATTTCTGTTTTTTTGCATTTGCTGAGGAATGATTTGTTTCCAATGATGTGGTCAATTTTAGAGTAAGTGCGATGTGGTGCTGAGAAAAATGTATATTCTTTGGATTTGGGATGGAGCGTTCCGTATATGTCTGTTAGATCCGCTTGGTCCAGCTCTGCATTCAAGTCCTGGATATCCTTGTGAATTTTCTGTCTTATTGATCTGCCTAATATTGACAGTGGAGTATTGAAGTCTCCCACTATTATTGTGTGGGAGTCTAAATCTCATTTTAGGTCATTAAGAACTTGCTTTATGTATCTGGGTGCTCCTGTGTTGGGGGCGTATATATTTAGATTAGTTAGCTCTTCCTTTTACCATTATGTAATGTCCTTCTTTGTCTCTTTTGATCTTTGTTGGTTTGAAGTCCATTTTATCAGAGACTAGGATTGCAACCCCTGCTATTTTTTGTTCTCCATTTGCTTGGTAAATCTTCTTCCATCCCTTTATTTTGAGTCTATGTGTGTCTTTGTATGTGAGATGGGTTTCTTGAACACAGCACACCTTTCTCTCTGGCTGCCCTTAGCAGTTTTTCCTTCATTTCGACCCTGGTGAATCTAACGATTATGTGCCTTGGGGTTGCTCTTCTTGAGGAATATCTTTGTGGAGTTCTCTGTATTTCTTGAATTTGAAATTTGGACTGCCTTGCTAGGCTTGGGAAGTTCTCCCGGATAATATCCTGGAGTGTGTTTTCCAGCTTGGATTCATTCTCCCCGTCATATTCAGGTACACCGATCAAGTATAGATTAGGTTTTTTCACATAATCCCATATTTCTTGGAGGCTTTGTTCGTTTCTTTTCACTCTTTTTTCTCTTGTATTGCCTTCTCTTTTTACTTCATTGAGTTGATCTTCAATCTCTGATATCCTTTCTTCTGCTTGATCGATTTGGCTATTAAAACTTGTGTTTGCTTCACGTAGTTCTCGTGCTGTGTTCTTCAACTCCAGCAAGTCGTTTATGTTCTTCTCTAAGCTGGTTATTCTAGTTAGCATTTCGTCTAACCTTTTTTCAAGGTTTTTGGTTTCTTTGCACTGAGTTAGAACGTGTTCCTTTAGCTCTGAGAAGTTTGTTATTATCCACCTTCTGAATCCTGTTTCTGTCAATTCTTCGCACTCCTTCTCGGTCAAGTTGTGATCCTGTGTTGTTGAGGAGTTGTGATCCCTTGAAGGAGAAGAGGTGCGCTGGTCTTTGATGGTTTCACCTTTTTTGTGCTGGTTTTTTCTCATCTTTGTGGATTTACCTGGCTGTGGTGTCAGAGAGCTGCTTGATGAGGTCGCTTGTCTGCCTGTGGGGGCGCTACTGGATTTCTAGACTCCTTCAGATTACTAGTGAAGCTTCCTGTGTCTTTTTTGTTTATGCTGGGGGAGATTAGGTCTGCCTCTTCCACTGACCTGTAGGCGCTGCTGGGTTGTCAAGAACGCTGTCCCATTGCTACGTAGGCTTCCTGTGTTTTTTGTTAAAACATGTAGCCCAGTCCCACCCCTCTAGTAGTGAGTTGTGTCCTTCCTCCACTGGGCTGGATCATTCAGGGTTCCTCTCAGACTGTGGCACTGGCTACACAACCCACTAGAGTCAGAGCTTCAGCCCTCTGGGGTTTGTGGGGGAGGGTAGGGACCCACCCAGCCACACCTGGCAGTCTCCCCCTTTCAGCTTTCTCTCTCTCCGGTCATGGGGTAGGGGTTGCCCAGCTGCTCCCACTTACAGCTCCCTCTCTCTCCGGGCATGGGGAGGGGGCGATAGCTCAGTCTGCAGACTCTTATTCAACTCTGCACTTGTAATTCCCGGCACTTGACTGGCAAAGATCCCCCGTTCTGTGTATTGCTGAGGCTATGAGGGAAGCGCTGTATCTGGTTCAGAGTGCCAGAGGTGGAGCCTCCGACTCGCCAGTCAGATGCACTTTCTGGGTGAAGCAGCACCCCCTCCCGCCTCGGTCTGCCCTGAGTGGGCTTTGCTCACCCTTGGACTAGACCCATTGAAATGCACCTGGTACCTCGGTTGGAGCTAGGAGATCTCTGGGTTTCTGTGTCTCTCTCGCTGGGTGTTGTGCACTGGAGTTGTGTCTAATCCGCCATCTTGGCTCCTCCCCCGCTTCTATGAATTCTTAAAACTGGCCCCCAGGGCTTCCTTCCAGGATAGGAGAAACTGCTAGGAGTGGAATCAAAACTGAGAAATACTGGAACTGTAATATAAAGAAAAGAAATGCTCAAAATAAAAAGTGAGAGACAAGAATGCAGTCATGTTTCTAAGCCCTATACTAAAACAATAGATTAAAATGCTCTGTGAAGTTAAAAAAAAAAATGTGAACCAAGCGTCCTTCTAAAAGTTCAAGAAAACTGATTTCATGTAACAATGAGCAACATAAAAGTATCAAGGTCAAATTTCATACAGAATTATTGTAAGAAAAGAGAGAATTAGGAGTTGAATAACATCTGTACAGACAATGAAAGCATGTCAAAAAGTCATACCTAAAGTGCCTAAAATCATACCTAAATTGTACCTAAAGTCATACCTAAAATCAAATTTATAACCTAGTTTTTCAAAATAAAAGAGATGATACAAGCTAAGAAAGAACATAAATCAAAATTAGAAAAACTGAGAAATGAAATGAACAGAAATCAGGACTATCACTTGGATTTACTTTAAATAAATGAAAAGTCTTTTCAGAAATGACAAACTAGAAGGAACACAAAAGTAAATAAACACAATAATAATAATGCTTCAAGAGATGCAGAAAGTTAAAGGGGTACATTTTTTGAAATCAAAAAGAAATGACAAAAATGACTCAAGAGAAACAGAATCACTGCAGGTAGGCAAAGAAGGTCTAACACACAGCTAACAGGGGTCCCTGAAACAAGGTGAACCAAAACAAAGGAATCAAATATTGAAAACTATAACACAAGAAAATGTTCTTAAAATTGTATATATAATTTGAAACTACATAAAAGAGCCCCCTATGTGTCTGAGAATACTGACCCAGAAAGTCCTACACCAAGAAGCAGTCTAATTACTGGATTTTATAGAAAAAAAGGAAATATTTTAGGCATCTAAGCAAAAACAACAAAGGACATAAAAGCTTATTATCATCAGACTTTTCAAAAGTAATACTTTATATATGCAAAAATGCAGTAACAAGGACATAATATGTTGGCAAAGGAGATTATACATAGCAAAAATCTTACAAAGTGTACCAATAAACTGTTAACATGCAAAACTTGAGCCCTTTTAAAGAATCTACTAGAAGGAGGGTCCTCAAATTTTTTCTGACTCCTTAACCTCTTCAACTTATTTAGGATCCCCCAAGAGCTGTGTTTTTGTGGGTAATATCTACAAACGAATTACCTCTTAGAAGTTGAAACAGAAATTTTTAATTTTTTATGAATTAATCAAAAATAGCAAGCCCAGTATATGCTAATGTATGTATAACATATTTTCAAAAAAAAAACTATTTCTCCAAACAAAAATAAATCATAAGAGTAACACTGCTTTTATTTTTGCAAATCCCTTTTCTCTTAGTAAGAGCTAGACTCATATATCTGCTATACACTTAATTTGGTGTGGTATCACAAGTCACAGAGCTTCTGGAAAACTCCTCTGTGCACTCATATGAGAATGAGAGAGGGGAAAATACCCTCTTAGAATTATTATGAAAAAAAATTTTTTTTTTTTTTACCTCAAAGACTCCCTAACTCAAGAATGAGTTTTGAACACAAAATGACTAGAAAAATATCAACATAAAGATTGATAGTGAACTTTCACCCTGAAGAAACCTGCAGAACTAAGAGAAAATGACAGCTAAAGTGAAGTGAGTATGGTTTACAATGGCTATGCATTCTGACAATGTAGATAAGGATATTTTTTAATGAGAAGGGCAAATACAAAAAAAAAAACAAAACCCCATTCTCAGTAGTTATATTGATGTTAGTAGTATTATTATTCTGATACTGCTGTGTGTGTGATGTAAATTTAAGTGGGTAAATATGGAATATACTAATTCTATCCACTCTTGTGTTCTTGATAATCTGGACACATGGGGGTAGAGAAATAAGATGAGGATGTAATATTCAAGAGGTTATATAAAAACCTTGTGGTACAGAACTGGAATTTGAAGTATCATTATGTTCTCATGAGCTACTTTATCCTAGGTAAATAAATACATATATACACACAACACATATCTTCCAGCTTCTCCCACTGAGGGAGGCTCAGAAACTATGACAATCCAGTAGCAGTGAATATCTGCAGCACTCAATTGCAATTCTGAAATATTTTCTGCTAACAACAACAAAAAAAAAAAAAAAACTGGGTTTCTGCAAGGAATAGTTGATTCCAGACCTGGGGCAAGTAATGCATAAGATGAACTGAAACATCTTGCTCTACCACTCAGAGAGGAAGCTAAAGAGAACACCAGTGACTCAGAAGCCTCCTTGGGTTCCAGTGGCCAAAAATGGGACAACTCAAACTTCAAGTACATTCAGTGCAACTGACTAAAACCCATCAAATACATTTAGATCTATAAGTTCACAGTAAAAACTCAAGATTTTCAAAACAAGCATGATAGGAGCTGCAGTAACCAACTCACCCAGATGCCTAAGAACAATGATTTCTTTGTTCCTTGAAATTTGTCATGATCCATACTTGTCAGTTTAATATGCTGTTTTGTGTTTTTTTCATACCATACATCACTTCCCATCATGTTAGGGGCAGGAGAATCTCACTGCAGTCAGTTAATCATGGAATCAGGGCCAATCTTGGTTTCCTCCAACCACGTTTCTCAAGTGTAACCCTGGAGCCCTCTCCACCACCAGCTCCCCTTTAGTGCTGGGGTGGGTGGGGGATGGGTGTTGGTCAGCTATACCAGTCCTTCCTCTTGGCTCCTTCCCAACCAATTAAGTCTATATGCCATTTCCAGAATATTCTCCCCTGCTCAAAATCTGATTTCAGTGATTCTTTATTTTCTAGTCTCAGTGTCTGCTTGTGAAAACTGTCTACACGATGACCTTAATAATGACTTCCATTTGGGAAGCCCAATATTTAAATTGATTTTATCTTGTTGACCATAACAATGAATCCATAAGACAGACAGCATGTTCCCCAGGAGATGGCTTAGAAAATCCAGGTCTTCCTCACTCAGCCTGATACTTCTCACTCCCCTACACCCACACCAGAGTTTTTTCCTTCCTTGATCTTCTGTCCAAGTAGGTTGGATTTGCTTTGTTAGCAAATTCACTCTGCCCCTGCTCACGCTTATCTATGTGTCTTTTCTCCAGTGGCTCCCTCAGCCCCTCCCAGTTACTTAAATAAACCTTCTAAGTTTTAATCAAGCCACTGACTTTCCAAGTCCCCTCCTAAGACTAACATATCTGTAGTCCCCAGGCCTCTGGATCCAAGTGGATTAACTAGCTCCCTGCCCTCACATAGGATACCATCAGAACACAGAGTTTTCCGAATATTAACCCTGCAGCAGGATCAGTTAGTGTGATTTAAGAGGAAGCCTTCTGGCTCCAATCAAAATACCCATTTCCTTAAGCCGCTTAGAGAACTAGGCTCATTTCACTCTCCTTTGTATTCTCCAGGTCTAGTTGGGCACACAACTGGGACTCCAGGATAATGCTTCCTGGGGAAATGAATTACTGATTGCCTTTGTGTAGCCCAATACCCTGTACTGGTGGGGAATATGGACAGCTTCTTAGTCCCTTTGTGATCGTCTCAGGGCCAGCTCTAGAGCAGTAGTTCTCAACTGCGACCACATTTGCCCCAAAAGCGACATTTGACAATATCTACGAGTATCTTTTGCCATCACAATTAGGGGCACTGCAACTGGCATCTAGTGGGTAAAGGCCAGGGATGCCACCAAGAATCCTACAATTCACAGCACAACCCTTGCTAACAAAGAAGTGCTGGCCCCAAATGTCAATACTGTCAAGGTGGAGAAACCCTGTAGAGAACAATACAAGGAAAGAGAAAGTGTCCAGAAGATCCAGATCCCTAAACGTCATGATGGAAATATCACAACATGCCTCGCCAGATTCAGATCTATCATAAATGCTTTCACCATTACGTTTGTTTAACTCTAAAATTAAGCAGGCAGCCTTCTGCCCTGCAGCCGTCCCAGAAGCATGTGGCCAGCATGGCAGACACTCTGGAATGACCACATCACAAACTAACTGGAGCTGGCTGCAGCATTTCTGCCTACTAATTTTAATCTCCCTTTCTCAAAGGTCATGAATATTTTCAGACCTCTAAGCACAGGCATATTGTGGGCAGACTTAATATATGTTGCTTCCAGTTGGCAAAGCACTTCACTCACCAACACCCTAAGCTCAGTTACAGACTTAACTTTGGCCATGTCACCTTCCAAGGGACTTTCTCAGTCCATTATCCTAATTGGCAAATGATATGTAAGTACCAGAAGGCTGTGTGTCAGCAGTTATATTTATAATGAAAGCTTAATCTCCAAAAGAAAACATTAATTCATTAAAACCTCCTTTCCCATCTGCCATGACAGTAGCCAAAGGAAAAAGAATCTGTGAGGTACAAATTAGCTGCCTGAGCATGAAACACAGACAAGACCAGACGAAGGGGAAGAGGAGATATACCCTGCTTGGCCCCAGGAAAGCCGTCCTCACTCTGCACAGCGTTGCCATGTCTCTAGGTCTCTAAGAGACAGAAGCTTGAGGATCAGAGCCTGGGAGGGCAGGAAGCAGTCTTTCCTCTGTCCTCTACTGAGGGAGGCCTTTTTTAGCAGATACTGTTCAGCTTTGGCCGCTATAAGTTATCAGCACTTCAGCGAAACTTGAGAGGGTTTTGGGAAGAAAAGGAAGATGACTCCACAGTCTGATATTTCAGCTCGGCTCTCACTATAATCCCACACTCTGCTGCCCTTATTATTCATATAGATATATTAAGACCCATCGTGTGTCATGTATTGTGCTAGGGAAGCCAATTATAGCTACCCCATGCACAGCCCTTACTCTGTGCTGGGTGGGGGTTCTGGGCACCTGGCATGCATTCACTAATTTAACTCCCCAAAACCCTATGACTGTCTCATTTTACAGGTGAGAAAATGGAGCTGGTGAGAAATCATCTACTCAAGGTCATGCAGCCTGAAAGTGGTGGTGCCAGGGTGTGAATCAGGAGGGCCAGCTCCAAAGTCCACCCTGCTACACAGGGGTCCAGCGCCACTGGGCAGGACAGCAGGGCTCACGTGTGCGGTAAGCACATTATGCCACAGGGATTATGACAAGTGTTTTACATGCCCCATCTCATCTGTAGGAGACAGGGAAGACCACAAGCTATTTTCCCTGTGGCACGGGGAGACAACCGAGCAGAGCCTGAGAATTGAGTCGGAGTCAGCAGACACAGGGGAGGCCACCAACACAAGGTCTTGGGGCCACACGGCCTATCTGGAAAGCCACCAGCAGAATGAAAGCTGGATGGGCAGGAGGTATGTTATCACCTCATCCAGGCCTCCAATCCACCCGGTAAGGTATGCACGACGAGCAACCATGCCCTTTACAAGAGTCACCTGAGGCCTGGAGAGGTTAAGGGTCCTACTTAAGGTCACACAGCTGCTGAGTAGTAGAGCCAGGGCTCAGCCAGGCATGTCTGACTACAAAGCTCAGGCTTCCAGGACTTTGCTAAGATCCAGTATATGTCTCCCCAACTGCAGTTGTAGGCCTTGAATTTCCTGAGCTGTAACTCCCTGAATTTATCATTGTCCATGCCATATTCCCTGTAGGACCCTCCTACCACCAAGGAGAAGTTTCCATGAACAAGGCTGCCCCAACCAGGCCAAGGGATCCTTGTCTGGACTCCAGGTACTTGCAAGCACCCCTGCAGAAACAGGGGATCCTGGCATCTGTCCAGGAATAGGCCAACACCCTAAGCAGAGTTACAGGCTTAGGGTGTTGAATTGTAGGATTCCTTAGAAAAATGGCCTCTCCCTGTTCCATGAGCCACCCTCTTTAAAAGTGGGTACACTTTGCCCCCCAGACCCTAGGTGCCCCTATGGTCCCTCCATGGAATGGCTCTGACCCCTCAGCACACTGCAGGTCGCTACCTGGTGACAGTGAAGTGTGCCCTTCACACAGTGTTGGCAGCATCAGATGAAACCTGGCCTTAAGCTTATGGAGAGATGCTCCAGCAAACAGAAGCAGAATTCTAACTGGTGTCTACAGCTGGAGTGCTCAGGCTTCCTGCCTCTCCAATCCTAATTTCCCATCACAGAGTCAGCAATCACTTTCTGGTGAATATTCATGGACTATCCTCCTGGGGCAAGAGGGAAAGAAAACTAAGGCAGTGCATACCTGTCTATACAGGTGAATACTTGATCTTTCCAAGTTGGATTCATTCATGGATTACAGGTGATTGATCCATGTGGACCACTTATTATTTCTCCCGACCCCCAAGAGTTTGACAGTTTAATAACTTCCTACTTCCCCTTCAAGGGAGTGGAGAATCACTCCAGGCTTAGCAGGGCCATCATCATGTGGTAAGTGTGGGTCTGTTAGATCAGTCACTCAGGCAGGAAGTTTTCTAAAGTAAGTTTGCTGCAAATATACGCATCTCAAAACCATCACTTGTTCATACCTTGACACGCCAAGTCACAGAGGTCAGAGTGTAAGGTCCTAAATTGCCTCACATGTTATATTATTAAAAAAAAAAAAAGTATTTCCTGAAAAAAATCCAGGTACAGAACATGCTTGCAGAAAATCAAAACCAGCAGAGCTCAGCACAAAAACAGGGTACACGCCAGAGCAGGACCCAGCACCAGAACAGGCTCTGTCTCCTCCAGAACAGCAGGCCGCAGCAAGTCATCCGGCAGCACACCCCGAACAGAGTCACATTTTATTTTAGACACACTCCTATCTTTAACCTGGAATACTATGGCCTTAAAAAAAACAAAGCTCAGGGCACCTCCAGTTTTAATTTAGCTCGGCACAGCCATGCTACTCCAAGCCCGAATCACTCACTGCATAGGGAAGAAACACAGAAGCAGCTGCCTGTCACCCTCCCACTGGACATGTCCCCCATTACCTCTGGACAAAGCTCATCTGTCTAGGCTGCTTGACCATTCAGCTCCACACCTATAGAGCAGGACTGGGGCTAAAATACCCAAAGCCTCAATGCTGGAGCCCTGTCTAGGGAGGATCTCTCTGTGGGCTTCCTGGGTCCACAGATAACACTGATTTTTGCCAACTGAGTTAGAAGCAGATGGGAAAATAGGCACAGCAGATGGGTAAAGCCTTACCACTGAGACAGCTCATGAGAAAACCGGCCTTGCATCTGCAACCAGAGAGGCTCCAGGCAGTTCCAAGAATGGCCACTGGCCTACCACAGGAGCAGGTAACCTTGAGGGTCCTCAGAAAAGGACAATCATTGAAGAAGGAGGGGGCTAAGCCTGACCTGCTCACTGCCTTCTCCCAGATTCACCCATCTTTCCTCAGAAAGGAGCCAAGGGGGAGTACAAAGAAGACCCATGTCCTCCCAGGGAGCTGGGGGGAATTCCCTGATCTCCCTGGAATAGGAAGAGCAAGGCATAGGGTTCCCTTGAGATGCATCCACTGCAGAGGAAAATGAAAATCCATATCATGTCATTTTAGGGTTTACACGTGGAGAGAGCACATATTTAGGGAAAAAAAAAAAAAAACAGTGCTCCAGGAAAAGACAATAATTATGTATGTCCACTGAGAAATGGAAGTGGGGGAGTATGCAGGCTGGCAATGAGTCCAGCCTGAAAGCCCCATCACAGCTATGTGATTGCAGAAAAGAATGAATTATAGGACTATTATTATTTATGACCATTAACACTGAAAATCACACTGTGACACTGTATGAGGAAGAACCCTGTGCATTCTACACAAGTCAGCTGACACAGGCCCAGTGACAGGGATCGGTATCACAATGGCGGGGCAGGAGGAATACGAAGGTCAATTCTTCAACTTTGCAGTCTAGGAGTATTGACCTAAGGGAGAAGGAAGGAAAAAAAGAAACGTACCTGCAGGCTGCCTGCCCCACTCTGACTTCCTTTTATTTTATTTTTTTAAGCATCAATGCATCTTTATTCACAAATAAAAGCTGCGGCAAGATGTCATCTACACATTTGTACAAAGATTCGGACATCCCTACCAATGCACGATCCTCCGAAAACACGAATTGTCATGCAGGAACATCGCAAACACTGGCAGGCCCACCCCTCATCTGCATTTGGCAAGAAGAGCCTCTCAAGGCCCCCCACCCTGGCCAGGGTGCCCCCCCAGAGACAGCTGGCTTCCCAAAGCTGGAGAGAGTCCAGCCCCCAGGACACCTTCCCTAGAAAACCATAAACACATAGATCATTTGTCTTCAAATTCCCATGGCAAATACCGCATGTATAGGCAAAATGATACAAAAATATGAACCTAATAGAACCTTTACAAAGCACTTATTCCCCATCTTCATTGTTGGTAGTGGCAGTCTGTTTTGTTTTTTTGCTTGTGGTTTTGATAAAAATTCCTGCTGTGGCAGAGGCAACGTGTGCCTGGGGCTCTGCCCTCATGACAGAGCAGGGTGCTCTCGGGAAGGGAAGGGACTCAGCCATCCCTGCCCAGGAGACTCTGGGTATGGATCTGTGTTGGGAATGCCACACAGATCCCCGTAACCCAGGCTCTGCTGAGAAGAAACCACTGTAAAAGAAAAGTAATCTGGAACGCTAAAGGACCCCTGGGGCATGCAGTCATGCTACACAAAACTGCGTAGCTGCAAAGGCGGCGAGATGGACATGAACAAAACTGGCACTAGCCCCAGCCTGGACAGTCGCAGCGGGACTGGGCTGACCCTCTGAGTCCTAGGCCTTCTCATCGGACTGGGCTACAGTCCTAGGAACACATTTTACCCATTTTCTTTTTATGTCTGAAAAACAGCAGACCTGGGGAGACCTGTGGGGGCTCCCAGTGTTTCCCTTTTCCTGTTTAGATTGGGCCCTGTGTCTGGTTCAATTTAAGAATCAGGGCAATGTCAGAAAGACATGATATGCTATAGAATCAGAAGTGGAGGAATGAGGAGTATAATTAATATTTTATGAGCAAATATCCTTGGAGAAAAACCACACCAAAAAGACAAAGATTAAAGAAAAAGCCTAATGTAACATACTTTCAAAGACACACACACACACACAATGCTTCTTAAGTTTATATAGAGAATTCTCCAATTTTTAAATAAACTATGTCCCCAAAGTTCACTTAGGGAAACTAAGGCTCAGGACAGTTCCATGATCAGGTCCTAGAAACCCCAAATTCCTTCCTTAAGGCCATTTTACCCTTCAGCCTCTCCCCATGAGAGGAATGGCCTCCATCCCTATCCGTAATGGTCACACAATCTTACTGGGAAGCAGTAGACACATCACACCACTGGCGAGGCAAGGGGCAATGACAGCACATGGCAGCACTAGAAGCCCAGGGAACATCCAGAGTGGGGGGGGCCGAGCCCTGCCAATGCGGGGGTGGAGGAGTAGTGGGGGAGATGGATGTGGGATGAAGCTCAGGTACCTAGCACACATTTCAACCACAGGTCTAGAACTCAGGGAAAGAGGGGAAACTTTAAGCATGCAGCTGCTAGTTAGAATCATGAAAGTGGACGGAACTGCTTCATATATGTACTGCATTCACTTGGTGTCTGTTTATTTCCTTTATAACACTCAATGTAATAGTTACACCCACATGCATTGAATAAAGATTGATGTGTTATTTTGAGTCAGGTGGAAATCTGGGAAGATCTCACATTACAGTAACATAAATGATAGTGATGCTGTCAAGCCTACCCTCAAGAAACTGCTAGATTTTGACAGTGATAGCAACAAGCTCATGTTAATGAAAAACCTCCAGGGCTACCAGGTGCCAGGTTCTTGACCTAAGACACCCTCATGGCTCATCAGTCCTTTCTGCAGCTCACAAGGGACGTGTGAGGGTCCCCCATTTTTAGAAAAGTGTCATGTCCCGAATCTAGCAGCCTGATGATGCTGTCTCCAGAATTAGAATGCTGCCTCTCCCTTACCCACCATCTCGCCTCAAGCAGGACACCCCTGAGGGAGAACCAACACCTTCTGCCTGCGGTCTGGGTCCCTAACTAAGCAGGACCTCACCCAGGACACAGTCCAGGGCACTTGCCTTTTTTTGGGTGGTGGGGGAGGATATTTTTGGCTCCTAAGCCATTTGTTTAAGAAAGAAAAATAGATATGCTAAAGGAAAGTTGCCTTAAAAACTGCTCTATTTTGAATATTTAATCTTAGATTCTAGGTATATGACATCATTTGGAGGTGACATCAGAAGTCCTCCCCACAATGCCCAGGTCAGTGGTCTCTTGCCTGGCCCATGAGCAGGGTGCTGCACTCAGAATCCCACCTTCTCCAATCCCCTCGACCTAGATGCAATAGCCTGGAGGCCCTATGAGTCCTGAGGAAGACCAGGCCTCAAGTCAGACCCCAGAAAGGACTGAACCCCAAACCTTATGGACAGCTGAGGGGAGGCAGGGCCATACCTAGAACTCACAGCCAAGCTGCCCGCTGAGTATCACCACCGCAGCAGTGCCGCCCTCCAGGAGCCTGGCCCGGGCTGTTCCAGGCAATCTGTACACCATCTCAATGCACATGGCCACACTGATCCCACCCTTCAAGATTCTACTGTCTTCCAAGACAAGCCACAGCACACACAGCACACTGGCCTGGGCAATTCCCAGCCAAGGCAGCTCCATGGGGCTCCTTTCAATGTCTCTAACAGGCAGGGAAATTGCTTATTGTTTTTATGGCTTTCTGCTAAGTGATTCGTGGTACTCTATTTCTTCCCAGAAACCTCTGAGGCCCAAGCCACCACCTGGTAAAGAGAAGTGCCTCGTCAGCCCACCCTTGGCCACCCATGTCACCCTTGCCAACCCCAGCACCCATGCCCAGCGCCCAGGATGGCCTGAGCCACCCATCAATGCAGGGAGATGAGGCAGAGGAGGGCAGAGCTTCTAAGGTACCCCAGGCCAAACAAGTCATAAAAAGCCATCCAGATACTGGGTCAGCTGAAAAATGCATTGCCACATGTACAGTGAAAGTTTGCCATCACCAGCATATTTGTTGTCGGAAAGACAAACATACAGATTGTATTTTTGGTGCAATTTGAATAGCTTATCAATTTGAACATTTTGTAAATGTCAACTCATATAGATTATCTGGACTACTTTTATAGTGCTTAGAGCATAATTTTTCAACTTTAAAGATATTATAGATGTAACTAAGCACTTGGTGTCACGTGGTGGTGTTTTCATTCCTTTTCATGCATGCGTTTGACTGCCTGGGCACGTGCGCTCAGGAGCTTCCTCCTTCATGCCAACAGCCCCTTCAGTCAGGAGAAGATCCAGGAACACGCCAGGAGAGTGGGAAGCTGCCTTCATGGTCACAAAACCTACTTAATTTCCATGAAGATGAGAACTTTTCAGTAAACATGCTGACTGTTCAGTGCTTGCCAAAACTGGAACATTCTAAAATATATCAAAAACAGGATAATTGGAGGCCAGGCACAGTGGCTCACGCTGATCCCAGCACTTTGGGAGGCCGAGGCAGGTGGATCACCTGAGGCCAGGAGTTTGAGACCAACCTAGCCTGGTGAACATAGTGAAACCCTGAGTCTACCAAAAATATGAAAATTAGCCAGACATGGTGGTGGGCGCCTGTAATCCCAGCTACTTCAGAGGGTAAGGCAGGAGAATCACTTGAACCTGGGAGGTGGAGGTTACAGTGAACCAAGATCTTACCACTCCACGCCAGCCTGGGCAACAGAGTAAGACCCTGTCTCAAGAAAAAAAACAAAACAGGATAATTGAAGAAAACCATAAAAACAACCCCAATGCCAGTAACTAAGCAGGAATTATGGGGTCAGGATCACCCTCAGGCCTTAGGTTGGCCAACTCCATTTTGTAAGAACAAATAAAATTTTAATAGAAATTTATTGACCTACAGGTTCAAATCTGTCGGCTGCTCAAAAAAAGATAGTAGCTAAAACATATTTTAAACACATTAATTGGGCATTACTTGGTTTTCATATTTAAGAGTTTCACAATGTATTTCCCCAGCTTAATACAATTCTGTGATGCAGTTCTGGTTATGAAAGATGGGCTCCTTCAAGAATTAGAGGTGAGACATACATTTCAGTCCAAGTCAGTTCTGTCTCTAGGAGTCAGTCAGACACTCTAAAGTCACATTCCTTTCGAGGAACTGGATACTCAAATTTTGATTTTGTTGTATTGGTTTTTAAGGCAACAAAACACAAAACATGGTGCTGGTGGTGGTGGTGGTGATGGTGGTGGTGGGATCTGCCACCACTTGCCAAGGGCTTAGTCAGGACCTGCACACTCACTGTCTCCCTGAGCATTTGCATCACCACCAGGAGGGAGGCACTAGGACCCCCTGTTCTCACTGTTACAAATAAGCAGACAGGCCTTCAAGGGGTGGGTAACTTGCTCATGGACCCACAGAGGCAGGTCTAGGATTGAACCCCAGTTTGTCTGATTCTAAAACACATACTAGTTCATTCTGCCCATTGTTTGAGCACACAAACCAATACTCAATATAAGACTTTATTTTTCAAAACTGCATCTAGCACCAGTGAATATTTATTTAATCCTCACAATTTTTTTTTTTTTTTGAGACAGAGTTTTGCTCTTGTTGTCCAGGCTGAAGTGTAATGGCATGATCTCAGCTCACTGCAACCTCTGCCTCCCAGGTTCAAATGATTCTCCTGCCTCAGTCTCCCAAGTAGCTGGGATTACAGGCATGCACCACCATGCCCCACTAATTTTGTATTTTAAGTAGAGGTGGGGTTTCACTGTGTTGGTCAGGCTGGTCTTGAACTCTTGACCTCAGGAGATCCACCTACCTCGGCATCCAAAGTGCTGGGAGCCACTGTGCCTGGCTTCATCCTCACAGTTTTTTAAAGGAGATATTGTCATCCCCTTTTGATAAATGAGGACACTGAAGTTGGAGCAGTGAGGTCACTTTTCCAAGGTCACACTGCTTCTCAGGGCCAGGTCTGATTCTAGATCGCTAGTTCTCTCATCAGCGCAGAGTTGTGCAGTCAAGGGCTCAGATACCTGGAGCACAGTAAGCACCCAGTCAAGAGGCAAGAGTAGCTAGTGTTACCAAAGGAACCAGAGCACAGAAGTGGAACACATCACCCTGCAGTCAGGCAGACAGACCTGGGTGCAAATTTCAGCTCTGTCATATACTCCTCATGGAACCTTGGCCAAGTGATTAGACCTCTACGTGCCTCAGCTTTCTCCTCTATTAAGTGGGAACAGTAATTCAGATTCATAGGTTACTGTTTGGATTAAGGGAGATACACCTGTCAAGTGCTTCGCTCAGTGCCTGGTAGGAAGTATAAGCATTAAGTGCTTAGCAGAAATTTCCCTTTCTGCCTTTATAGAAAGATACTATTTTAAAAAGTAAATTGCCCATTGTAATAAAAGAGAAATTTTCCATTTAACAATTAGGTGGGGGATGTGAATCTGAGCTCTGCTGTTTAGCTCTGTGTCCCTGGGCAAGCTCCCAAACCTCTTTGAATCTCACTTTCTCCCTCTGTAAAGTAAGGATAATGCATGTGGCAGGAAGATAAAAGGAATCACCTCTGTTAAGCACCTTTCTCATAGCATGTGCTCAGTAACAGTAGCCAGTGAGGCCTGAACATAACTCAAACGCAGCACAGCACCCCGAGAACTCCCCCCAGCCTCAGATGTCCACAGCAAGAGAGCACTGTGTTTCAGGACAGCACCAACTCTGCTTCAAGACAGAATCTTGAGATCTAAATTCCCACATCTCTTCCATCCATCCATTCCTAGGTGACATCCCAGGACATACAAGTCACCCACCCAGGAGGAAGCCTGCCCAAGAACAGGACATAGCAGGGCTGGAAGGGCTGTCCAATGCCATCCCGTAACAGCATGGAAACAGCCACCTGCCCAAGTTACCCACCCTGTGAATAATCAGACAGGGCACTCCCCCGTAGAAGTGTGGCAGGCCAATTCTCCCTGGCCATCACACACAGACAGACCTGCAGAGCACTCCAGTTACACAGACAGATTTCTGCAGCATTGCCTTCACACTGAGCAAACACTTAAACCTGGGGAAATCGGTGCCCAGACATCAAAGCTAGAAATGAAACACATGGTCAGTAGGAGCCTTGTATAGGATTCTCCCTAACATGGAGCAAGTCAAAATAATAGAGGCAGTCTTACATTCCTAGCACCAGGACCCGTATTGGGTTGACAGAATCTGAAACAAGTTAGGGTAACAGAGGCAGCTGTTTGAATAGATTCATTGGAAAATCTAAAGGCAGCTCTCCGGACCAAGCTGTAAAGGAGATAAGATAGAAATAATCACTCTGGTACCACAGTAGACAGTCCTTGAGGGTACTGGGGCCCTTTGAATCAGACTTAGCAAGCAATTTTTGCCTCTGACCTTCTAGTTGAAACAAAATTAGTTGCCAAAAGACTTAGGCAAATGCTATACTGCACATAGGCACATAACCCCACCAATATAAGCACTAGAAAAATTGTAACACTTTGAGTTGGTCTGGTGGAATTATCTCCAGCCTTCTCCCCCATATCTGGTTACAGCAATAAATTCCCTTCTTTCCTATTTTGTCTGCTTCTTGTCACTTCCCTTTGTCTGCCTTGAAAAAATGCAGCCAGACCCAGCTTGGTTCCGGGAACAGAAGCGCTACAGTGGGCAGTCACAGGAAGAGCCACAGCCCATCCCTAATGAAGCACCCAGCTCTTCATTCACTTGTCAAAGTCTGCCATCAACTCATTACATATGGGGACGACAGCATCCACCACATTCCCCTTAGATGTGAAGCACACACTGCAACGGAAAGTCCATGAAAGCTGTTCCATGGAGCAGTCTTGCATCAGGCTGCTACCCCAAAACATCACCATCTCAGCGCCAACCTCCCAGAGACCTGGGCCCCACTGCGATGGCCAGCACCATGGAGCCCTGCCCAGCATGTGTGCAGGCCACGAACATTCACAGACGGTGCAATTCCAGGCTCACCTAATACCACCCAGAGCCTCCTTGACACGCTCCTCAAAACAACAGTCTACTCACTTTCACAGCTTTTTAACTCTCTATTTACTCTCACATCCTTCCTACCCCTTTGAGGTGCTCCCGTGGCATCATCTGTTAGCATATGATACTTAATATTTACTGCCTTTTATTCTTCTTCCTGAGAACATATCAAAGGAATTCATTTCTGAAGTAAACAAATCAAACCTAAGAAATATTGTCAGTACCATGACCCTTTTAGCTTCTTTATTTAACCAACAAATAATTTGGGATCTCCTTCTGAGGGTGAGACAATATGCTGCATCTGGCATAATAGGATCCACACCTTCACGTGCTCAAGAGCAAGCTGCCACCCACACAGAATCCAGACCTCACAGAGCTCAGACCAGGACCAAGGCACCAAACCCAGAATGGGGAGGACTCGCACCTTCACGTGCTCAAGAGCAAGCTGCCACCCACACAGAACCCAGACCTCACAGAGCTCAGACCAGGACCAAGGCACCAAACCCAGAACAGGTGGGACTTGCAGCCTCTGCATGGCAACTTCATCCTCCTCTCGGGCAGCTCGTATAACCAGCAGGGACAGAGTGCAGTGAGAGACCCCATTTCCAGGGACTTCCCAATGTGAAGCCAGAACAAGAGACTGGGCGTCCAGCCGATCAGAGTGGAAGCCTGGAAGGGATGTGGAAGCCCCAGCTCCATCTCCCAGGCATCTGCAGCCTGGCTCAGAAGGAATTTTAGCTGCATTCCTAAACACAGTCAGCTCTTTAATGGTGAAGTCCATTTTTCTCAGCTGATTTACTTTCCTCTAAGGCAATCAGTAAACCACACTGGAACTCAGCCGAAACACCATCCTTTGAAGCCTGCTGAAACTTCACTTAGAGAAATGTTTCAAAAGACATCTATTTAGATGTTTTGGCAGCACTTTTCAGACATCTCAAACCAGAAGGGCTGCATTGATCTCGGCGATCATATCTGTAGAGAAGGGCTGGAGACGGTTTCAATGGCCTAAAAGAGGAGCACCAGGCCAGTACAAAGAACCTGGGCAGAGAAACGAGAGACTCCAGCCCTTGTCCCATGGCGTCCCAGCCCCGTGGCCATGAAGAAATGCCTCACCACTGGTGGACCCCCTTTCTCAGCCCCCACCGTGGCTCAGGATGGGTAGCAAGGGCTCCTGAACCTGTGGGTGGGAAAGAACCAAGGTGCAAATGTGTCAGCCAGTGAACAGGGCTCATGGGACTTTTTTTAAATGGCTGAGGTAGACAGGATTTCTTTTTTAGCTTTCTCATAGAGTTTCTCTCAAACTAATAATCTTTGTAGCATTTTACAACTTTTGAAGTACTTGTAAATACATTATCTAAATTTAAAAGTGTTATTAAAGTGATCATTGACTCTTGAGTTCTTTTAAAAAAGAAAAGAAGGAAAAAGGAAGGAAGGAGGGAGGGAGAAAAGGAAGGAGAAAAGGAGGAAGGAAGAAAGGAAGGAAAAATGGGAGGGGAGGGAGGATGGATGGATGAGAGAGAGAGATAGATAGATAGATGGATGGATCGATGACTGAAGTATTGACTGGAAACCCGGCTCTATCCTTTGCCCCAACAATTTCTCTACATCCTTGTAAGATAGTGACTCTTCCTGCCCACACGCCCACAAACCAGTTACTGTGATTACAGATAAGTCATGTTACTTCTGGGAACAATTAATAGAATCTGTTTCCTTTTTTTCAATTATGCTAAATAATGAACAGAACCTTTTAACTTTTTCTTCTTATTCTGTTGCTATTACTCCAGTATATGGGCTTGAGATGACAGCACTTGTAACGATTCTCCAATGCCTTTCTTTCCTCCTTTAAAGTAAAGCTTGAACTGGTAGCAGATTTGCTAAACTATGAATTCTTTCTGTTTTTTTTTCTGAGTTAAAATACTTCCCATCAGGTACTTCTAACACAACAGAAATGTTGAGATGTGAAAAATACACTGACATGCACACACTCCTTAAAGAACCTTCTTCAGCAACACATTTTTGAACCATCCATCCTCCTTTTCAACTCCCACACCCTCTGGAAATCAACATTTCTAGAAATAAGACAAAGCATTTGGTTTCCTGACATAAATTTTGATGGTCCAGTGCCAAAAATAAAGTTGTCTCTTCATGGAGACAGCCATAAGCACTCAGGGCCAGTCACTAGAACTCACATCACTCCCCAAAAGCAGACCAGACCAGTGAGAGGAAGGTATTTATACAGACACTCTAGTCGAAACCACCCAATATCAGGGTGGTTTCCCTATCAGAAGTTGTTTTCTGGATATAACTGACGTTTGGCTGGATAGGAACTTTGGAGTCTAACTGCCAGCACGTGATCTAAATTTGTCAGGTAACACCTGCTACAGGCGTCCGTATCAATGGGACTTCATTCTCCATTATCAGTTTTGTTTGCCAGAGTTTCATATTCCTTAGTAAGTGACCAACCAGAATATAAACAATTACATGAACAGTGCAGAATAAACACACTGCTAATGGCTCTAAGGCAATGCTCCAATTCCATTATCCAACACCTCAAGATCATTAGAGATGAAAGGTAACAGAGTCCTAAAGAAGCAATTCATAATTTAAGTAAAACTGGGGGGAAGGCCAAATACAAATATGAAATGAAGCTGTCGTAAGAGACCCTGAGATACACACTTTCTTTCCTGTGATTCGATTCACATTGTTCCTGTCCATTTTTCTTCTCTTGGTGCCTCATGATTCCCAGAGCTGACCTGAGCTTCCAGCCCTATCTGGAAGGTTCCATGCTACCTCCCTCTCTCAAGTGTGTGTCTCTTCTTTATTCATCCCCTGTATTTCTGTTTGCCTGTCTATAGATGGCAAAGCCACTCTTTAAATTCATTCTTTAGTTGCTCTTTCCATCTTGGTGAGAAATCAATCCCGACCTATATATCATGTGAATATAACATTTGTATGGAAAGACATGTGAAAGAACTGAATGGTTCCCAGCATTTAAAGACTAGACTTGTCTGGGCACAGTGGCTCATGCCTGTAATCCCAGCACTTTGGGAGGCCAACATGGGCGGATCACCTGAGGTCAGGAGTTTGAGACCAGCCTGACCAACATGGTGAAACCTCGTCTCTACTAGAAATACAAAAAATTAGCCAGGCATGGTGGTGCACAACTATAGTTCCAGCTTCTTGGGAGGCTGAAGCAGGAGAATCTGTGGAACCCAGAAGGCAGAGGTTGCGGTGAGCCAAAATCATGCCATTGCACTCCAGCATAGGTGACGAGAGTGAAACTTCGTCTCAAAAAAAAAAAAAGACTACCTGACAGCATGTTTTATATTCTTCCCATATCTCTTCTCCCATCCTTTTTTTTTTTTTTTTTTTTTTTTTTTTTTGCAGTGGCGAGCGGGGGGCAAGGGGGAGAGACAGGAATTGGACACACCTGTCAATTCCAGTCTGATGGAAGGCCCCTTGGAGGCAGCTACCCACACAGAGTGCAGAGGCTGACAGGCTGACCTGCCTAAGAAATCTCCCTCAGCCCAGACCTAAGGGCCTTCTAGACACATGCACACTCCATGGGGTCTGCCTCCTGGGAACTGTGACAGATTAATGGGAAACAGATGATGGGAGATACTTATTTGATTAACCCACAGAGCTTGTTTTTACCTAGAAAACAGAACCACAGACAGAAACAGGTCACAGACTTGGGGTGTAAAGAGAGGAGGTTTTTAATTTCTTTTAAAGGACCAAGCACTGGGAGTTTCCTTCTGCAAGGGGAGACTCAGTGTCAAACCCATCTCCTGCTAAGGCTGCAACTGGCCACTCAGGAGCCTTTGCAGGAAGATTAACCCCTCTGGAAAGAATGAGAGATGGTTTCCAGGGTTTCTGGAAAATCAGAGGATCTTAGCATCGAAGAGCAGAAAATAGGAAGTATGATGACCGAATGCACCTGATGCCACGAGGGATGAGCATAGCCAGGACACTGTGAGCTTGGCCATCATGATGTCCAGAGACAGGGCAAGGAGGGTGGACCACCTGCAGCTCCAAACCAAAGCTGCATGGTAGAGGTGGAACAGAAACAGAAGCAGCCTCTTGTGGAATGCAGGACAGAGCCAGCCAAAAGCCCAGGTCCAGGGCCTGGAGTCAATGAAGGCAGGGTAGGTGTCTAAGAGGGGAAAGGATGACCGGAAGAGAGGGGGTAGGGGTGGCTCCCACTCAGGAAACAGCCAGCTTTACTTCCTTTCTGCAGCATACAGTGGACATGTGGAGGCCTGCCACAGAGTAGATCACAGAGGACCAGCTGCATCTTTATGGATCCTACAGCAAGTACCCAGAGGGGCCAGGTGCCCAAGCGCACACACGTCACCATTCAGGCCTCATGTCTCTCAGCATACAGTACTCCAAGCACCTCGTCTCTATTAGCTAGCACAGAAACAGCATCTGGATGCTGTCAGGTCAAGAGTGTCAAAAAGGCCATTTGCAATTTCCCATAGGAAACCTCTAGTTTTTATGGAAATTCCAAACTGACACAGAGCCAAGAAGCAGTAAGGACCACAGAGGAATCTAGCTAATTTTCCAAAGGCCACCCTAGGGGCAAGTGAAATGTCAGAAAAGGAAGCTAGAGGAGGGCCTGCCTGCAGGCCAGGAGGGCTCAGCCACCAGAAACAAGCTCAAATTCATTCGAGGGAAAGATACCCAGAGGTGGGGGAAAGTAGTACCCAGCCTGGTCAGAAGACTCAGTGAGGTAGGAGAGGAGCCATGCTCAGACTGACAGGCTGAAGAAGAAAGGCAGAACCTGGAAAGGGACTGGGAAGAAGGAGAAGGGGGCAGGGGTTGGAGGCCATGAATTACAGCTCCATTCCCCACCCTTCACATACAGAAGCCCAGGAACCCCTATACTGTGTAGCTATAGGAGGCTCAAGCACTGGACAAAACCTGCACCTCACCTGAGCTGCCACCGCACGCCACACGTACGTATACCACCTCCATCACCATCAGTGGAAGCAGGTACCAATGCAGGATCCTTCCCCATTCAGACTGCACACAGCCTCAGGACCTTGCTCAACACAGAGCCCCAGGGAGCCAATGCTCCTAAATCGGCTGTCTATGAGATGAATCCCCTTCGTTACACTCGCACCAGAAGGTTCTTCCTGAGGAAATGCTCCACTGTTTATAATTCATCTCTTTGCTTTAACAATATAATGCAAAGCACATGGCTACATCATAAGGCCTGCAAGAGAAAAATGCTTTGCAAATTATACAATGATGGCTTGTTCTATTGATGTTTCTGTCGCTGGAAACTGACATTAATGGATGAAATGGCCTTCTCTCCTATCATTTTCTTGCCTTTAAAAGTTGCCTTTGTCCCTGTGACTTGACCATATGACTAATTAGATGTATCTCATGCAGAGGGCAGTCACTGTGGCCCCCTTGGCAGCCTCTGCTTGACTCATCTGTCCCTCACAGGCAGAACTCATCATCTCATAGGATTCTCAAACGCCTCTGAAGACCCTTTGTGCCAGGGTTCTTTCACAGCTGAAAGCATAAATGACACTTTTGGATCTTCACCCAAATTTTACACTTTTGTTTAACTCAATGTTGGACACTAGAAAGGACAGGCCTCCTGGAACCCAGAGAATCAATTGCCAGGGTTTTACTTTCTTAATGGGAACACAGGATCTGCTTTGGAAAATTGAAGCCCAGAGGTTTTTAGCCAAACAAAATGCCTTCAAAGCCAACCAGTGAAAAACACTCACATATTAACTTTAGGAGCCTAATGATTTCAAACGTTTTTTTTTGTTTTTTTTTTAATCCTAGATTCCATTCCTTACCCCACAATTCTTTAGTTCCTTTCTCTTCAGGATGAGATTTAGTTATCAGAGCCAGTTGGCCCTCTGAACATTTTTCTGGGGTCTGGAAATAGGATCACTTTTCAGGAACCAAAAAATTTATTTTCTCTAGCTAACCTCATAAAATGCAGACTTCTCATGTCTATCATACATTTTTTAATTCATATCTGTAAGTGTATGCCCACTATATGACCATCAAAATTTTCATTTCTTTGAAAGATCGAAGCTAGACTTATAAGAAGGCAAGTGCTGCAGCTTTGGCTGAAATGTCAATTGGTCATACCAAAAATGTATGAACAAATAAAAATCACATGGAGATGAGCACGGAGGCACAAAAGCTTGAGGCCTCTCTATACCAAAATCTCATTCCGACCTCCTGCCAAATGCTTCAGAACCACTGCACTATCAGAAAGACCTGTTTCAGCTGCTAGCTGTAACCATCAAAGCAGAGCCCCTGTGGCCTTCATTATTCATGAGGGTTGCCCGGCTGCTAACTATAAAGGCTCACCACACTCTCCTCCCAATGGGTGCCGGGTTCCAAAGTGAACACTAGAGAATTCCAAAGGCATGTCACCTCCAAATGATTAACATGCAGTCCTGGATTCTAAACATTCCTAAACTTAATAAAAACAGGAATGAAGGAGAGAGAACGTAGGGTGAAGAAAGCATTATTTCTGAGACATTTCCTTGATAACATTTCAGGCCCAGGAGATAAAAGCTGGTCCTGGGTCCTCCCAGTCCAATCATGGGTGGAAGGAAAGTCTTCAGGGGGAGCTGCATGTGGTGCTTGGCTGAGACAGCAGCCACTGTGCCCCATGCCTGCAGTGTTAATATTTCACCTATTTGTTATATGGTAAAGAGTAAATAACCTTGAGAAGAAACAAGGACTAAAACAACTGATGTGAAAAAGGCTTATTTTCTCCTTGTCATATTTCCCATTGTCATTTTGACTCAAAATTGTTCCAGGTATTGTTTTCTTTATCCCTAAGAAACCTCATCTAACACTGCCGTTCAGAGAGGGAAAGAAAATGTCGCAATAGGGGAAGGTACTTCATAAACATGATGCACACATCCCATTTTCTATACATAACCAAAGGATCATAATTAGTGCTATTATAATAAATCTACTCCAGATCTTGCTAATAGTAGGAAATGGAATAAGGCAAAAAAAGGCTTTTAATTCAAAGGAAAACTTTTCCTTTTTGAGGTGCTGCTGTTAGCTTATACAGCCAAATCCTCTCATCTGACATAATCAGGCCTGAGGCAATTAACGGTAAAGCTGATTAAAGCAGAAAATCCTTTTGAAAACAATATGTAAAAAAATACATAAACAAGACCTTAAAACACTTTGAACTTGCAGCTATTATGGCAAAACATGCCGGTCTACCTGTGATGAGGCACAAACGGTTCTCTGAATAAGGATCTACTTATTGGAATTCCACGCAGACCTTTTACAAATCACTCCAGTAACATGGTCTGATTTCCAGTCTCAGTTTCTTTGAAGTTCAGCAGAACTGAAGATGCTTATGAAGAGCAGAATCCTCTTCTATTTTTATAATGTTCCCCCTCACCTTTTATAGTTATCATAACCTATTTACATTGACAGAAATGCTTTTGTAGTGACGAATTTTGAGTCTTTTCCAAAATACTCAGTGAACTTTCAAAGAAGCAGTGACCTTCATGTAGTCATATTTAATTAGGTTATGAAATATTTGGTACTATTTCATTAAATTACATAATTCTGATAACCAGTGCAATTGGCATAAGGAGGTTTGTGAGCGAGCACACTGACTCCAGAAGCCCCCCAGGTCAACCCCTAGAGCAGGGAGCATGTGTGTCCTAGTTAAGTGCGGGCCTGAGGGGCTGTCAGTGCTCAGTGTGCCACAGGATAAGATGTCACACATCTTACATCTATCACATGGGACTATAGGATATAGAAGTCAAGTCAATGACACAGAAGCTGTTTTTTAAAAATCCTGTACCTGAAATATTTGAGTACCTGAAATACTGCAACGGAGTGAGTTTCCTTAAAAGGAGTTAACTCATTTGGATCTTGACTGAGCTCATTTTCATGTAAGTCTGCTTTCTACCACCTTACTATTCCTAGGAAAAACCAATTCATCTTCATGTCCCACATCTCTAGTCGTTATCAGCTGTGTTTCAGTATTTAACTTCAACATGTTCCATACATGTTATGTCCCTGGATTTGTTCTAGATCTGGTATGAGGGTAAGGGGGAAGTGTATCCAAAGTCGTGTCACAGACCTTTCCTTTAGATAGATATAATTTATGCATATGAAATCACTGGGAAAATATGAAGCTGGTAATAAAAAAGCCACTGATGAAATATAAGTGCCTATATACATTGTATAGTTACTCAGCACTACAAGCAGTTGAGAAGCAGAATGGTCAATGTTGCCTGGAGGTCCCGCAGATCTTACTCTGTTTCCAACAAGATTTCCAATCTTCCTGACACTCTGACCTTTCAGTACCTGAAGTCTGAGTCACCTGCACAATTATTCTCTGGCTGCACAGGTTATTACTCAAGACACTTGCAACCTCACCTCCCTCCATACCAACGAAGTGAAATCACGTGGATTTCCCTTCACGCCCAGCCGCTCCCCCAACCCCATCCCTAGGTGAAGGAGGGACCAGAAATAATTTCTCTCACTCCACCCATGAATACCTTTCAGGTGCAGACTAGGACTCAGCAGGATGATCTATGCTCTTTTGATTAGAAGATTAAACGGAGACCACACCATGTATTAAACAAAAGCAAAATTACTAAGATACAAAAAACTTCTAGACATGAAGTGAAATTTAGTTCCTTTTCCTTTCCTTTTTATGACATATTCTTGCAACTTGGCCCAATACCAGGAGGAAACTGGGCCTCCCACAGCAAGCCATTCTGAACCACAGATAGATTTGTTCGCTTAAGAGCATCTTGCCCTGTATCCGCATGTGACCTCACCCTGTGCTGACCTGAGATTTCCCTTTAGTCACCTGATAACAGTCTAGAGCCCCAGACTCCACTTTCCCACAGGCACGCCTCACAGAGCCACCCGGAGGCACATGAAGATCACGTCAATGTGCTAGAGGCTCACAGTAACACAGTCCCAGGAAGACCTCATCTCCCCCAGCATTGCCAAAAGGAACCTCACCAGCAAGCTGTCTTACCTCACGCTTCAGTCACTAACAAAACAGTGGAGGAAGCTGGAATGAAACAGACCTTCAAAAATCATTGCTGAAAATTGTTTCACCAAAACCCTAAGAACCCATGATAGGGGCTAGCACAAACAGATAGCATAACAATGAATCTTTATTTTATTCCCGTAAGTTGCGTTTCTCGTCATGCGTTTAGTCCCTAAGGGCAGGTGTCACTCACCGATGCAGGCATGGACCCTCACAGACAGCTGCGTCCTCAGGATGATGCTGTGCTTCTTGCCCCGCCTAACAAGATAGGAGACAAAACAGGGGCATCAGAGGAGTCAGCAGAGACACCTCACGTGCTGTCAATCCACATGTAGGTTCTGACACGCCCACCTGAGAGGAGATCGACAGAAGCAGGAACCCACACTGAACAAGAATCTATCCTGAAGTAACGTTGACATCTCAGGCCTTTCACAAAAATAAAGTAATAAAGAAGTCTGACTTTGTTGGATTGGCACATGCATCTCACTGCCAAGCTCCATCGACTCATTCCATCCAGAGTCTGCACATAGCTGTGCTTGACCATGTTGGGAAAATTTTAAAATCTGTGTCCATGAAGTGAAATTTCTGGAATGTAACAACACAAATCTGCTTGATCATTCTCGTGGCTATTTTTACCCTTTTTTGGGAGGGCAGATATAGGAAAAGGGAACACATGATGGGGTCATCAGAACTGCTTTACTGTGTATCAATTCAAGCCTGTGTTAGCTTTTCTCTTATGCTCTTATGGGAAAATGAGAATCTACAAAAGAAGGCTTTCAGACTACTTACAATCAGAAATGCCAATTTACACCACACCCTGTCTCACCTTCACTTCCTTCTCACTGCATTTCTCATGAGGAAGAAAAAGAGCAGACCTCCCCAGTTCCACTCCTACTACAGCCCATCCTGCTTTATGCAGAGAGGAACTCCACAGAATGGTTGATAGATAGAAGGAGATAAAGGGGAGAAAACGTGAGTCTTGGCTACCTGACAGGAACAAAGGCTTTGAGGTTTAGAGAAAAGGGGAAGCCAATGAACAAAGGAAAAGCAGAGCCAGCCAAGGGCATGGCAGCAGGTAGCGTGGCACAGCTCTCGGGAGCGGGATTCCCTATCCATCCTCGCCTCTCCCTACCAGGGCCGGGAGCGGGATTCCCTATCCATCCTCGCCTCTCCCTACAAGGGCTTAATGTGTAACAGAATCTGGCAGTGCTTTCCTGCCTCCTGGTGTGTGGTTGTGTTGGACAGAAGGTAACACAGATCTCACCAAGGTGCACTACTAATGCTGTGATTATGAATTCACAGTAATAACTACATCAATTACATTTTTTATTCTTACGACCAGGTAAGAGACAGAAGTATGGTTTAAACAATGGTTTGTTGATTCTGATATGGGTTGGTTGTGTCTCCACCCAAACATCATCTTGAATTGTAGTTCCCATAATCCCCATGAGTCACAGAAGGTAACTGAATCAGGGGGGCATTTTCATGATAGTGAATAAGTCTCATGAGAGCTGATGGTTTGATAAAGGAAGTTCCCTTGCACACACTCTCTTGCCTGCCACCATGTAAGATGTGCCTTTGCTCCTCCTTCACCTCCTGCCATAATTGTGAGACCTCCCCAGCTATGAGGAACTGTGAGTCCATTAAACCTCTTTTTCTTTATGTCTTTATTAGAAGCATGAGAACAGACTAATATAGGTTCTTTAAAAGAAAAAAGGAAATCCAGCTGCATAATTGCAAAGCATACAGTAACCTCCAGCTGGGCAGCTGCTTCAGGTAGAGAATCTGCACTCAGAGTACCCTCAAAATTCAATGAGCCCCTCCATTTTCCTTTTACATTTTTATATGCAAGTTATTAGTCTCAAGAAGCTTGAAGCTTGCAGCCAACACACAATGCCTACAGAAGACAAGTTCAAGATTCCTATAAACACAGATTTCTGCAAAACCTTATTTTTCACAAAAAACTCTCGCTCTCATAAATCCTGACATAAATACTCCTTCAACTCTTCCCACCAGACCAGAAGAAAGTTTTGATTTAAATGCACCAGATTGAATTATAGACAGCTTTTTGTTTGACTTGCCAAGAAAGGTGTTCTGGGGTAGGGGACAGCAGCTGGGAGCAGAAAATCAGTGAACTCCTGCCGGGAAGCAGGCTCTAACTATTAGAAACAGTAAATCCTTGTCTTTCAATCTCAAGGATTTTCTGTAATTCACATTACCAGCAGTTATAAGTCAATGGTAAATGTCAAATAAATAGCAGACAAAGGACATGCTATAGATGCCCAGAGAGAAAAAAAGCATGAGCTGGCCAGGAAAGACATTTCAGAATGCCCCAAGTTCTGGAGAATTTCAGAAAGGGCCCATTGGTAGCCCCTTCATATATCTTCAAACAACTGCAAAGTTGCACTTTGAAAAGTTTGTTTCCCCACAGAATTCTCTAGACCCACAGTGAGCATGTAGGGTGGTCACTCTGGGATTCTAGGCCCCTCAATGAAAACTGTGACTGCCAAGACACAGCAAGCCCACCATCCTGGAAGGGTCATCTCTCCGGGTGCTGAGAAACCAGGCAATTGGTTTGCTAAGCTAAACCCTAATGGAATTTAAGAGAGCATAGCAGAAAAAAAAGGCCTACTTCTTAGAAGTTTAATCACTTACAATTCCTCCACTTCAATATTCTACCTCCTACTTTATCTGCTGGTCTACACAAAATCCTACAAAGGAAGAAACCTGCATGGAACTGGGAGCCAAGGATGGTGGAAGCAGGCTGAGGTGTGGAGGAGGCCCCAGATCCCAGGTTCAGGGAAAAGGAGGGGACTGGCTAAGGAAGAGGCAAGTGGGTGAAGAGTGTGGCCAGATTCAGCCAGGTCCACAGCAGGGTATCTGCGATCTTTCACCCTTCCCCCACGCCTGCTTCCACCCACCTCTGATATAGGTACTACTTCTGTGTCCATTTTGCAGATGAGGAAAACAAAGCTTGTAGAAATGATGTAAGTTGCATACAAGGCTGGTGGAAACAGACGCAGGACTGAAAGCACAGAATCTGACTCCACAGTTGCCTGCACCATCCTGCCTTTTGCTGCACAACTGCCTCACTATATAACCTTCTCTAAGGATTACAAAGGATAACAAGTGTCCCTAGTTTTTTAGGGAACTGGTATAACCTTACTACTGAAACGTAACCAAAAAGATACACTGAAAATCTAAGACGCAAACATTGAAGAAAATCTTGGGACATCAAATTATGCAATATGTGAAAATAATACAATAGGACCACATAATACTCATCCTAAGAGTTCAAGAAGAATTATGGGGAGTCCAGTAGTTTTACATATATATATAACATACACATTACATATACATATATATGTAATTCTTCTTGACTTCTTAGGAAAAACTTTATTTGGTCTTGTTGTATTTTCACATATTGCTTGCTCACTCTCTCTCTCTCTCTTATATATATATATATACATATATATATATACACACATATGTATATGTGTGTGTGTGTGTATAATATATATATATATATAAAATATGTATGACATATATATATATGTAAAACTATTATACCAGACTACCAAGTGTAAAGGGACCTTATGGTGGATATACATACGTGTGTGTGTATATTTAAATAAGATAAAATAAAAAACATCCACCATAAGGTCCCTTTACATTTGGTAGCTTCCCTCCACCACTATATTTTCTAGTTAAAACTGACATATTGGAGAAAGTTTCATTTTTATGTATTTCTTTTACATATGGTCATTTCCCTGCTACCACTGATTCTAAAATCTTTTTGCTAAGTCCTTTGGCTTATTTTAGGAAATAATCAAATCTGTTTAAAGATAATCATTTTATCCCTGCCACTCTAGCAAATACACCCTTTTCTTTTTTCATGGCTAAAATTTTCAAGGGAAAATTAAAGAATCATAGGCACACTCCCTTCCCCACCATGGGACACTGTCAGTTTGGGTTCAGAAATAATAATAGTCACTAACATTTATGGAATGCTTATCATGTGCCAGAAGAGGTTCTAAGAACTTTATACAGATTTAGTCTTCACAAAATTTCTATGAGGTAGTGCTATAGTTAGACTTTGTGTCCCCACCCAAATCTTATCTTGACTTTAATCCCCAGGTGTGAGGGAGGGACCTTGTGGGAAGTGATTGGATCAGGGGGCTGGTTTCCTCCATGCTGTTCTTGTGATACTGAGTGAGTTCTCACAAGATCTGATGGTTTTATAAGGGCTCTTCCCACTTCGCTTTCTTACTCACTCTCACCTGCCACTATGTAAGATGTGCCTTTGCTTCTCCTTCACCTTCTGCCATGATTGTAAGTTTCCTGAGGCCTCCCCAGCCATGCAGAACTGAGTCAATTAAATTACTCTTTTCTTTAAAAATTACCCAGTCTCAGGTATGTCTCTGTAGCAGTGTGAAAATGGACAAATACAGGTAGGTAATATTATTGCCATTCCAAAGATAAGGAAATCAAGGCCCAGAAAAGTTAAACAATGGAGTTGAAGTCACATAGCTAGAAGGTGACAGAGCTCAGAGTCAACCCAGGCAGTCTGACCCTAAAGTCAGTGGCCCTATCACCTCCACAGAGCTGCCCCCCAGATGTGTGCTCCTTTCATTCACTCCCTCATTCCCCTGGTGCCAATATCATGGAGAAAAGGATGCTAAGGTACTTACAGTGAATTCACACTGACAACCTCTCACGATCTGTATCTTTAGACTATTATTATTTTCTGAACCCCTACACACATATAAGATGTATTCTGTGAGATGCACAAAGTATATGGAGGTTTAAGACAGGAATATAGAAACCCTACCTGCATTTCCAGCCTGTTGGCCTGCCCTGCAGATTTCAGATTTGCTAGTCCCCACAATTGCATGAGCCAATTTCTTAAAAATAAACCTCTCTAGATAGATAGATTACATAGATAGATGATAGACAGACAGACAGAGTGTATTGGTCTATTTTCACACTGCTCTAAAGAACTGCCTGAGACTGGCTAATTTATAAGGAAAGAGGTTTAATTGACTCACAGTTCCACATGGCTGGGAAGGCCTCAGGAAATTTACAATCATGGTGGAAGGTAAAGGGAAAGAAGCACCTTCTTCACAAGGTGGCCAGAGAGAAAGCAAAGCAGGGGGGGAAACTGCCAAACACTTTTAAAGCATCAGATCTCATGAGAATTCACTCACTATCATGAGACAGCGTGGGGGAAACTGCCCCCATGATTCAATCACCTCCCACCAGGTCCCTCCGTCCACACGTGGAGATTACAATTTGAGATGAGGGTTGGCTGGGGACACCGAGCCAAACCATCTCAGATATCCTCTTGGTTCTGTGCCTCCGGAGAACCCTACCTAATAAAACTTTGACATCTGCCTTCCTAGAGATTCCACACTCCAAAGATAAAAATCAGTGAGAGGCTGTCAGTGTGTCTTCACTGCAAGCACCTTAGCCATCCTTCTCTCCCTGATACCACCATTCTGGGTTAGTTTTGCAGCTGCCACTCCTTTTGAGTCTGCTTTTTAGCGAGATGAAGTGGAATGCACCAAGTACCCAGAATCCAGTGACCCAGAAGGCAAGGCGGCTCAGCTTGACCTTAATCTCCCCAGGGAGACTCAGATTCCTTTCCTATCAGCACAGCCACTGCCAGGGAAACATCACCAGCTTCTGGACAGCAAAGCAGGCAGCACAACCAATGGGCTGCTCACAACCAAGGCCAGCTACCCAAAGTGCCAAAGGGACTATCTAAAATAGATGAGAAACTCAAGGAAACCCCAATCAAGGCACACGCACCAGGGACACGATGGCACTACCACTAATAGAACTTTCTGAAATGTCCTGCTTTCTCAGAATACACAGGCTTCTGTTACAATAATATCAGTGGCCTTGGAAAAAGCCTGATTTAACCAACTAAGGCTCACAGAAACCTGTGTGTCTTTCCGTTCTGACCCTGTGCCTCAAGGGAATCTTTTTGCAAGAGTAACATATAAAGTCCTTTGTGACTGTAAGAACAAGTGCTTACATTATTTTACTGAATGGTATAGAGCCAGAAGCTTGATGACTTTTTCTAGCAACAAACAGTGGAATTGATGCTCCTGAGTATTCTTCTACTTAAATTAGAAGAAATAAACTATAGTTTCAGTCAAGGACAGAAACAGATGTTTCACCATCCAGCAGAAGTAGGGACTAGGGCCCCTCAACAGTTGCCCCATGAGTAAAAACCTCTTACTATGCTTCCAGAGCTGAGGCACTCAACCAGCACTCCATCTCAGAGATAAAGAGATGGAGGAGGATTTGAACCAGTCATCAGCTAGTAAAAGGATAGTGCTAGCTAAGATTAACTTGCCCAGAAGCTCAAAGTTTAAGCAAGAGAGGCAGTTGCCATTACGTTAATCTCCAGGTGTGTTCTGTTCTCCCCTGGCAGATTGTAGAGGTAGAAAAACATAGACTCTGAAGCCAGCTGTGTGATCTTGGACAAGTTACTTAGCCTCTCTGAGCTTCGGCTTTATTGTCTGTAAAATAAGACAATGATGTCTGCCTTTCCTGTGTGTGTGACAATTCAATTAATCAATGTAAGTAACATGCTGTGGACATGGCTGGCATGTGGTAAATGCTGAATAACATTAGGCAATACCCTTGTTCGTGATATTACTGTTCTTTCTTTCAGCCACTTCCTCCTCCTTGTTCCATTTGTCTTCATGTCTGCATATTCTCTCACTCTTTGTATGTCTCTCACTTCATTTTTGTCTGTGTCTTCTCATTCTTCCCAGCTCTCTCATCATTCCTTTCTCTCATTCTCTCTTCACCGCCCATTCAAGAATCGACAATAATGATCCATTTGTTATTATTCGATGCTTGTTCCTGTTCTTCATTAAAGCTCCAGTGATGTCGCATTGTAATTTTCTCAAGGGATTATACTAATGTCTGTGCCTCCTGTGTGTGCAACCCCAAGTGTGTCTGCCTCTGAGGAATAAGTCATCTACTTTAACGGGAAGGTGTGAGGAGTCTGAGACACATGGGATCTAAGTGGAAGCACCCCAGGCAACACGTCCTATGACCAAAGCGTGAAGTTTGTGCAATTTGCAAAAGGGATCTACCAAAGCAGGTCACCTCTCTAGACACCTTCACAGAGAGGCCAGTCTGGTTCTCTCATCTTCCTGTTTCCCTCACCCCTTTGCTTCAACAGGACATGAGACAGATGGAATCAACTTTCTCAGTTCACTTCCACTCAGCTGGTGTCCTCTCATCACAGAAGCTGAAACTTCTCCCCCGCACCCAGCCCAGCCCGTCACCAGCTCAGTGTTCCTCTTCCACAGTCATTCCCTGGCACGTTTCTTGTAAGCTTTAATGAGGTATAATTTAGGTGGCATAAAACCCACCTGTTTTATGGATGTAATTCACTGATTACTAGTATCTTCATAGAGTTATACGGTCATTACAATCTAATATTTTAACTTTCTCATCGATGTAAAATAAAACCCAAAACCCTCAGACCCATCTGCAATTACTCCCTGTCCCCATACTCAGCAAGAGGCAACCACCGATCTACTCTGTCTCTCTACAGACGTATCTTCTCTTGGTATCACATACAAATGAAATTAAACAGTATGTCACCTGTTCTGTCTGGCTTCTTTCACATGGCCTAATGTCTTCAAGGTCATCAGATATCGGATATATGATTTACAAACATTTTCTGTGTTTGTAAAATGTTCTGTGGCTTGTGTTTTCACTTTATCAATTATGTCTTTTGAGGGAGCAAAAGGTTTTAATTTTGATGAAGTCCAAACTATTTTTTTCTCTTGTCACTTGTGCTTTGTCATATCTAAGACACGGAAAGCACATGTGGCAAGAACCACGACTGTCCCTAACCCAGTCATGGACTTGCTCCTGTTTTCCTCTGGAGTTTTCACTGTTTTGGCTCTCACATTTAGGAGTATGGTCTGTTTTTAGTTAATTTTTGTGTCTGGTATGAGGTTCTTGACATCTTGATTAGCTCCTTCTCTTGTCTTTCACCCTCACATACCCCGTACAGGGCCCTTGTTCAAGCTGTTCACAGATTTTAGCTCCTGGGAAATCCTGCTGCCTTCCTTCTCAGCACCCAGTCTCTCCTTGTCAGCCTCTACCCCACCACCCTTCTGCTTCCTCCCGCTTCAGGACATCTGAAATCTGCTCACCACTCCCAGCCTTGCCTTGCTCCTGTCACAACTTCCCTTTGTGGCACAGTGTCCTCAACTGCCCATTCCTTGAAATGTCCTCTCTCCTTGCAGAGGCAGCCGCTGCTGGTTACCCCCCCCAATACCCATTTCCCTTTCTGCCTTATAATGGGAATACAATTGTGTTTGGAGTGACAATGTACATTCCACAATGTGCAACTCTATACTGTGGCACAGTTCTCATCAGTGAACTATAGGTGGAAGTTGCTGGTGGGGTTTCTGGAAAGCTCTTTAAAAGGGGCAAACCCAGCCAACACCAACACTGCTCTTCACTCTTCTCACCTAAGGCAGGGACCATAGTTGTCAGCTAATATTCACAGCAATAGCAGGAAAAGGTTAGCTGGATACAGCCCACAATTCATACTGTGCCCATGAGCCTCTGGCCAAGGTCATGTGAGTGAAAGCTGAGTGCACACAGAATGGGCATGCCCCTCCCTCCATCCCTTTCCTTCTTTCTAGGGGCTGGGATGCAGATAAGATGGTAAGAGTGGAAGCAGCCACCTGGTCCCAGAGATGGAATCCTTGTTCTAAGGATGCTGTAGCTATTTTACAGTTCCAAAGAGGATTGCCTATATTTGGAATCTTATACAAGAAAAAACTTTTATTTAAACTGCCATATTTGGGGTTTTCTTGGTTGCAACAAAGAAGATTCCATCCTAACCAATACATGCCTCTCTGTCTTGATATGACAGGGGTGTGGGGCAGCTGCATTGTAACTATGACGGAGCATGAAAGACAAAATCCAGATCCTAAGGATGGTAGGGCATAAAGATAAAACAAGCCCAGGTTCTTAAGAGTATCATGGAATCAACATATTGTCCTTGAAACTGTATAATTATCCACTGATTTTCTTAGAGTGGCTTTAGTTGTACAGAAAAATTTCATAGAAAATAGAGAAAGTTCCCATATAGCCACACTGCCCCTCCCCCACCCACCCGTTTCTATCAACATTTTTCATTAGTGTGGTTACATTTGTTACAATAGACTAACTGATATTGACACATTATTAACAAGTCCATAGTTTTACTTTATAACTCACTGTGTTGAACAGTTCTATGGGTTTTCACAAATACATAACGTTCTGGATCCAACATTACACTAACATATAGTGTGGTGACACTGCCCTAACAATCTCCTATGCTCCACCTATTCATTCCTCCCTATTCATCTCCCAACATCAGCTCCCACTCCTGGCAACAGGATATTTTCAGTCTCCATAGCTTTTCCTTTTTTTGGAATGTCATATAGTTGGACTCACATTACGTAGCTTTTTCAGACTGGGTTTGACTTCACAGTGTGCATTTAAGGTTCCCCATGTCTTTTCTAGCTTGATAGCTCATTTATTTTTATTGCTAAATAAAAAATACTTCATGGTATAGATGAATACTATGGTTTGTTTATCCATTCATCTACAGAAGGATATCTTCCTTAAATTTTGGCAATTATGTATAAAGCTGATGCAAAAATGTGTGCAGGCTTTTGCATGGACATACGTTTTTAACTCATTTGGGTAAATACCCAGAAGCATGATTGCCACATTGTATGGTAAGCCTATGTTTAGCTTTGTAAAAAACTACCAGGCTGTCTTTCAAAGTGGCTGTGTCATTTTACATTCCCACCAGCAATGAATGAGAGTTCCTGTTGCTCCACATCTTTGCCAGCATTTGGTGATATCAGTGTTCTTTATTTTAGCCATTCTAAGAGGTGTGTAGTGGTATCTCATTTTTTAAATTTACATTTTACATTATATTGACAGGTAATGTTGGACATCTTTCCATATGCTTATTTAACATCTGAATGTCTTCTTTAGTGATGTATCTGCTCAGATCTTTTGCCCATTTTTTCATCAGGTTGTTTTCTCATTAAGTTTTAAGCATACTCTGTATATTTTAGATACATGTACTCCACCATTTAGATACATAATCCATATGTTTTTCAAATATTTTCTGTGGTTTGTCTTTTCATTGCCTTAATAGCCACTTTTTGTCCATGATAAAAATATAGTCATAAAAATTTTAAGCCACTGTTATTTGGGTTGTCACATGCAGCTAAACCTGAGTCTCTTACTGATGTACAACACCTGGGTTATGGTTTCATTGGCTCTGGGTGCTGCCACCTGGGTGACTGCTAACTTTCTAGTCCCTACAGCCAGGGCCTGGTCCTCTCCTCACCTGCATCCTATGGCTGACCCTCCAGGACAAGACCTCCAGACTCCATAGCTCCCTCCATGGGAACACCCCCAGCCTCTCCAGTCCTCCAGCCTTCTCCAGAGTGCCCGGTCAACATTTCTCACTAGCCACCCCACAGCGGCCTGTGTGTGGCTTGCCATAACCTCAGACTAACAGGTATAAACCCCTCCTCCTCTTTCAAAATTGCCTCCACTCTATCACCTATTTCCCTAACCAGTCCACCATCCTGTACACTATTCCCCTAATGCCACATGTTCATTCCATTCTCCTGTCCCCCTCTACACCAGCTGGCACCATAGTTCCAGATTCCCAGTCCCCTCCCTCCCCAATCCTGGGCGAGGCCCCAATATACTCACCTTCCTCAGCTACCAGGTTTAGGTTCATTAGGGCACTCCCTGCTTGTCCCCACAAGGTGTTACATCTGACCAAGGTCTCCCACTCCAAGTTCTTCCCACTCACCCCCACCCACAGCCCCTCATCACTTAAGGAGTTCTGTGAGGGCTCTCTTTGCAGGTCATTTTTCTTCTGTCTGACTCCAACCCACACACCTACCTGATGTCATCTTTGTCCATCATACATGCTGGCATTTAGAACCTTTGATTCCAGTGTCCATTCAGCATGGGAGTTACTTCATTCTCCCCTGACTTACTGAAGCCTTCTCAGAAATGCTGTCTTCCTCACTCAGTGGTTCTCAACTTTGACAGCACACTGAAATCACCTGGGAGCTTTGAAAATCACCTCCACCTGGGCCCACCCCTCCCCCTGAGTTCTGATTTCATGGGCATGAGGCTGGGAGTGGCAAGAAGGGTTTTAAAGTTACTCAAGGGGGTGGCAATATTCTCCAAGACTGAGAACCTATGCTGCAGGTTCCCAAACAAACACCCAACCACCTGAACAGATTTTTTTTTCTCTTTTTGAGACGGAGTCTTGTCTCTTCGCCCAGGCTGGAGTATAGTGGTGCAATCTCAGCTCACTACAACCTCCACCTCCCAGGTTCAAGCAATTCACCTGTCTCAGCCTCCTGAGTAGCTGGGACTACAGGCGCGTGCCACCACACCTGGCTAATTTTTTGTATTTTTAGTAGGGATGGGGTTTTGCCATGTTGGCCAAGCTGGTCTCAAACTCCTGACCTCAAGTGATCCACCCACCTTGGCATCCCAAAGTGCTGGGATTACAGGCGTGAGCCACTATGCCCAGTCTGGATGGCTTTTTTTTTTTTTGAAGTGAGATTCTGAACCCCACTCCAAACCTTCTGAAGCCAGAACTTAGACTTCAGCAGTTCTGGCACCTGGAGCTGGTGTACAGGGGTTCTGGGCTACCCACTCAACCCAGCTGAACTCACCCCTAATGGCTCCTTTGGTTTGAAAGGGCCAGCTTTCTCCCCCACTAAGAGCAGGGGCAGAACTTGATGGTCTGCACTTTGAGCCTTGCACAGCAATATGAAGACAAGAGCTCCTTCGAACCTGTCACTGATTAGCCACAAGGCCTCAGCCAACACACCTGCACCCTCCACTCAGGATAACTGCCTTAAGAGGAAAAAAAAAATCAGGGAAAGTCTACCTTTCTTCCCTTCCATACCCTTCCCAGAATCTCTCTCTTAACTTGGGGGATTTTGTTGGCTGCTTGTTTCAGTTTGGTTTTTTATATTCAGTCAATTTTTAGACTTATGTTCAAAGTCTATTCAGTGATTTCCCATTCCACCAGTCTAAGATGCAGAGAAAAGGCGGACAAATGTGTGAATAGGTGAGGTTAACTTTCATATCATAAGAAGAAGAAACTGCTTCTTGTTCCTTCAAACCTGACATTTTGAGATGCAAAGACCTCTTTGAGAATCTGATGAAGGCTTTGAAATACTTCCCCCACCAAAATCTCACAAACCCACAAACTGTACAGAAACCTCAGAGCTTCATGGGCCTCAGAGCCCATGATATGCAGGCTGAGAAGTCAGGTGTCCAAGAATAAAAGCAGAGCCAGTCCCAAAGCCCCCAGGTTCCCCTAAGCAGGTCAATCACAAAGCTGGCAGGAAGCCATGTACCCCGGCAGATGGGCCTTCATATGGTCCTTCTCACCCTTTCCCAGATGCACATCCAGCCGTGATTTCTAAGCCACCAGCCTCACACAGACACATGGGACCAGGGTGGGAGGACTACCAGCCCCCTTGGCAGATGAGAGGAAGTGACCAGCATCACACAGCCAGTAAGAACAGCTATCTTCAAAGCCAACCCTGTGGCACAGGCCTGAAAAGGAGGCATGCCAAGGAAAAGGTGAACGCCCCAAGTTACCGGAAGTTAGGAGCACCCGTGAATATGTATGCCATGTCCAGCTACCACGCTCATCCTCATGATGTCCCTGAAACATCGTGCTTCTCAGGTCCACTCTTGGCTCAAGCCATAATCCCACCTGCTGCACCTTCCAAATACCCAAAGCCACTATCTCCCTCTGGCCTTGCCTAAAAGCCCACCTTCTCCATGACAGTCCCCTGTGGACCTGGGCCGGCATTGGTTTCCTTTAAGAGACATTGAGGGTAGCAACAGGCAAGAGTGGCCAGCTCAGCCCTGCGGGCAAACCTCCATCGAAGTCTCTTAACTAAAAGTCGAGATCTCAGGGCACCTGACCTGCATGGAATCCTCTGAGTCTAAATTCCAGTGGTTCCTATTTCAATGTATCATCGTCCAGGATCGGACTACAGTTATAACAGGGGCTAACAGTTTTGAGTGTGTATTATGTGTAAGGAACTAGTTAAGGTTTTAGATGTATTATCATATTTACTTCAAAACAACCCAAAGCAGCAGTATTATAATAATATTGCCCCCAGTTATAAGGAAACTGAGGTTCAGAGAGAAGTTACATCCTGATGGTCAAACAGCCATGAGACTAACTAAAGCCTGTGTCCCTAACCATTATGTAACACTGCTCTCCTCAGGTGCCAGAGACCCCTGCTCACAGAGGAAGAAAACTGGAATTGGATCATATTTTCCTTATTCTATAAATAAATGTTACAAGTGTCCTCATTTTTTTTTTTTTGAGACAGAGTCTCACTCTGTCATCCAGGCTAGAGTGCAATGGCACGATCTTGGCTCACTGCAACCTCTGCCTCCCGGGTTCAAGCAATTCTCCTGCCTCAGCCTCCCAAGTAGCTCGGACTACAGGTGCCCGCCACCATGCCCAGCTAAGTTTTGTATTTTTAGTAGTGATGGGGTTTCACCATATTGGTCAGGCTGGTCTCGAACTCCTGACCTCGTGATCCACCTGCCTCAGCCTCCCAAAGTGCTGGAATTCCAGGCGTGAGCCATTGCGCCTGGTCACAAGTGTCCTAGTTTTATAAACTCCTATCAGAGGTAAAGTGGCTTGCCCCAGGCCACACAATGACAGCATCAGGAAGAATAACCTGGAGGCTGCAACTTCTGTGTCTGCTGTGTCAAGTCATGCTTGCTAATTTCCCTGGCCTTGGAAGGCGATGAACAGACCTGCTCTATTTTGTTAGCATAATAATTACTTTGTCCTTCTACTTTTGAAGGTCTTTCTCCTCTTCTCTGAATAGCTAGAGCCTGAGTGATAATTTTAAACAACGAGTTAATTTTTAGTCTTGGCATAAAAGTGCAGGGTAACGGATGAGAACAAAGAAACAAACTCCACCAGCAAGGAAACTCAGGCAGAACACACGGTATGAAAAACACCACAATTTTCACACAGACTCATATATCTTCATTAGACGATCACAATAGTAGCTGATATTTTGCTATAATTGACACAAAGAAATCAAGAGAAAAAATGGTATTTTATTTGCCATTTTCATACCACCAAAGAGCAAATCTTAACTGGCAAGTAATTATAGTGTAACTCCCACTCATGGGAGGCACACAGACTTTGTCAAATGCCACACATCTAGGAGAGGACCTAAAAGGTCTATTTCAAAGATACAAAGCCTCACTCTGGGGTGCTTTGGGGGCACACTTGTCAAACATGTAGCTACACATACCTATAATTCCAGCACTTTGAGAAGCTAAGACAGGAGTTTTGTTTTGAGTCTAGGAGTTCTAGACCAGACTGGGCAACATAGGGAGACCCTGTCTCTACAAAAAATACAAAAATTAGCCAGAGCAGGAGAATCATTTGAGCCTTGGGGGTGGAAGCTGCAGTAAGCTATGATTGTACCGCTGCACTCCAGCCTGGGTGACAAAGCAAGACCCCAACAAAAATAATTAAAATTTTAAATTTTTCTAAAAATATTTTAAATGTGTAGCTACCTTCCTCTGTTTGGGCTACCTTCCTCTGTTTGCAGTTTCCCAAGTCTTGAGTCCCATTTTCTCAACTTTCATAATTCATTCTCCCAGCAACCCTAGTGACTGGAGTACAGAAACGGGATCCAACCTCTACCTATTGGATGGACTTATGTCCAAGCGATGATTCAGAAGGGAAGAAAGGGAGAATACAAGCACCAGGATCTACTCTGGGGAGCTTACAGCAGGATGCCCTTGCTCTTTAGGAGCAGCTGTGGAGGAACTGCCAGTATCTGGAGGCAGGTGTTGCCAGGGTGAACTGTAGTGTCAGTGATGAATGATGACAGCAAAGCTGTTTCAACTGGAGACTGTTTTAGAACAGGACCAATTGTCCTCACAGGAACCAACCTCATGCCACCAAAAGTGCAAATGTACATGCTGCATAGAACCTAAAGTACCTTTGCCCAGAAGCCCCTGGGATGGCAGAAGAGCACAGTCTTGGGAATTGGTCACACCTGTGTTCAAACTTGGCTTTGCCACCTTGGACATGTAATTTAACTCCTGACCCTTGGCTGTCTCAAATGAAAAATTGAGACAATAAAATCCAATTACATGACTATTATGATAATTAACTACTAAAGATCCTGTGAACAGGTAGCCTAATACAGTACCTGGCATAGCAGCTGATCCAAAAATGTTCTTTCTCTCCCATACCCTTTAGTCTTATGCTTTTATCAATACATTAGCACTTTTCTTCTGAGCTGCCATCTCCAAATCATTCAAGTTTTCATAAGAAAGAGAAGAAAGAAACAGGACAAGGTCATCAAGCATAACACCACTAGAGATATTTCTTAAGCTGACAATGATCTACTCATAACACTCCTGGGGGTCTGTTTGATCAATGAGCCATGAAGTCATCCAATCAGACTATCATCTATCCACATTCTGACATCTTATATGAAAGGATGGCACTGTCAAATACTTGGTAAAAACTATTGCAGTAGAATTTCCCCAAGTCTATCAGCCTAGTAGTGTTAATTTTAAATATAGCAATGAGTAGCATCTGGCGTGACTTAAGATACCCCTCCTATATGCACAGCCTATAGTGGTTTCCAAGATCCTTTCTCACATACTATTAGTGTGCCCCTTACTACCACTCTGGAGATAAGAAGGGTATCCTCAGAGCATCTTGCTGAATCCTAACAAGGACCTTGGTCTTCCCGGTGCACATGGCCATGCTATTCAGGAATCCATCTGGCACTGCACCATTCACCTGGCCACCAGTATTCCCTACGCACATAAAACATGCTGAGAAAATGCCAAGTACTGGACATTCAGACAAGCATGGTTCTGACCTAGTGAAGTGTTAGCAGCAGAGGAAGAGGGACAATTAGCAGCACAATCAATGACCATAAATTGTGAAAGGTGTTAAAACAGGGGGAAACCCAGGAAGCTCAGTACATACTGAAGTCAAATAGCCACATGAAACTAACACTAAGAAGGTTCCAATTTTTCTCCATTCACTGAGCTATTCATGAAAAATGAGTACTCCCAGATAGTATTCAGTGGACCATATTTTTAACTAGGGTAAGGTAGTTTCAAACAACTTTTGGGGGCTCTTGGACAACAGATTAAGATAGTTGAGCATTATCTGGAAAGTATCAAGGAAGCTCTTAAGTTTCCTAAAGAGGAGGGTAATGAAATCAGAGATATATTTGGTTTAAGATGGATAAGAAGTAGGCTGGGCACGGTGACTCACAGCCTACTTAGGGAGCACTCAGGGAGGCTGAGGGTGAACTGCTTGAGTTCAGGAGTTCAAGACCAGCCTGGGCAACATGACAAAACCCCGTCTCTACTAAAAAATACAAAAATTAGCTGGGTATAGTGGTGCGCACCCGTAGTCCCAACTACTTGGGAGGCTGAGGCAGGAGAATCGCTGGAACCCAGGAGGTGTAGGTTACAGTGGGCCAAGATCATGCCACACTGCACTCCAGCCTGGGTGACAGAGCAAGACTCCGTCTCAAAATTTATAAATTTTATATATATAATTTTATATATATATAAATTTTACAAATTTTATATGTATAAAATTTTATAAATTTACTTTATAAATTTCATATATGTTAAATTTATATAATTTTTATAATTTTTATATAATTTATATAAAATTTATATAAATTTTATACATATATAATTTTATTAATTATATATATAATTTTATATATACATAGAGAGACAGAGAGAGAGAGCAGCGCATGCACGTGTGCTGGGCACGGTGGCACATGTCTGTAATCCCAGCTACTCAAGAGGCTGCAGTGAGCCGAGATCACACCACTGCACCCCAGCCTGGGCAACTGGAGTAAGACCCTGTCTCAAAAAAAATAAAAAATAAAAATAAGAAGGAGAAAGGTGGGGCCTCATCAGGGGCTATTTCAGTAATCTAATAAACATAAGAATGGCTGCTTATATGGGTATATTCCTAGAGAGGTTTCACTTTCTCTGCACATCTCTGATTTTTTATATGTGTATTGCTTTATTCAGACTCAGAGTATTTTATTCAGCAAAAGTATTAAGCAATTCTAGGTATAGGCAAAGAGTAAGTTGACATTAATTAACATAATAATTATTTTTTCCACAGTAGTGAGTTTAAAAGATGATACCGTATAAGACTGTCTACTAGAGCATCTGCTAAGAAAATATCCAGTAAATTATCATTGAATACAGTGTCTAAAATAGTTGTGAATCCAATAAAACTGGAAAATATCCATTTATTTATTAATTTTTAGAGACAAGGTCTTGCCCTGTTACCCAAGCTGGAGTGCAGTGGCACAATCATGACTCACTGCAGCCTTGACCTCCCAGGCTCAAGCGATCCTACCACCTCAGCCTCCCGAGTAGCTGGGACTACAGGTGTGAACCACCACTCCTGGCTGGAAAATATCTATTTAATTGTGATATCTACTTTTAAAATAACTTACAATATAAATACCATCTTCTTGATTACCAGAAATGTTCCTAGGAAAGACTACTCCCGAGTACCCATTAAGGAAAGTTGCTCAAAATGGAAATGGATCTGCAGTCACCACTGATGAGTCACTTACATCTCCTTCATCTGTGATTGAGAATTAAGAGAAGGTCAAAGCCATGGTAGTTCCTTTTAAATATTTTAAGGCCTCAATGCACCCCCATTTCCTAGCAGGTGGGAACCAGTAGGCAGGGTCAACAGTTGCTCTTACCCAGCGTCATCCTGGAAGCCTTCCAACTCATCCCGCTGCTCTGCCAGGGTGGCCTCCAAGTCCAGGTAGGCGCCATTGTGAGAGAGCTGCAGAGTGCAGTCGTCCAGCTGCAAGAGAAAGAGCTCGTTATGCCCAACCTGCTCCTCAGAGGGGGACTACATATGGAGAAATCACATCATGTTGCCCTCATGTGTTCTGTAAGATCAAGCAATATCCTGAAATGTGGATCATAACTTGAAGAGGTAGTGTGTTAGTACAAATAGACTGGGAACAATCTGTATGCCAAGTGGATGGATGAGGCATCTCTTAACAGAGTGGTATTGACAGCACCCTCTGCACCCTGGGCCACTGGAGGAGCTCTCTGGGCACTGGGCCAGCACCTTTTTCCACCCTCAGGGGCCCAGATGAGACCTGGCATTTCAAGAGTGGAAATCAAGATCACAATGCTGATGTGAAAATGGATTGAGTCACAGAGCTTAAAAGGCAAATTTGGTGGGGAAAATATGCTGTTTCCTTTGATTCAGTGAGAAGCCTGCTTATTCAGATTCTATGGTCATATTCTGCACATTACAAATAATGTTGCTCATTAAAGTATTTTTACAATTAAACTAAAACATCCTCCAGCTGAGTGGCAATATACCCAAATTACAACATAACACACAAGAAATTAGGTCTCTTTGTTACTGATCTTTGTTTTTGTGGGGTTTTTTTTTGTTTTTTTGTTTTTTGTTTTTTTTGTTTTTTTTTTTTTGAGAGAGAGTCTCGCTCTGTCACACAGGCTGGAGTGAAGTGGCTTGATCTTGGCTCACTGCAATCTCCACTTCCTGGGTTCAAGTGATTCTCCTGCCTCAGTCTCCCTAATAGCTGGGACTACCAGCATGCACACTGATCTCATTTTTAAAATTTTTTATTTTTATTTTTTTTGGGGGGATGGAGTCTTGCTCTGTCACCCAGGCTGGAGTGCAGTGGCGTGATCTCAGCTCACTGCAACCTCCGCCTCCCAAGTTCAAGCAATTCTTCCACCTCAGCCTCCTAAGTAGCTGAGATTACAGGCCCCCACCATCATGCCCAGCTAATTTTGTTATTTATTTTTAGTAGAGATGGGGTTTTAACATGTTGACCAGTCTGGTCTCGAACTCCTGATCTCAGGTGATCCTCCTGCCTCGGCCTTCCAAAGTACTATGATTACAGGTGTAAGCAACCACACCCAGCCAAAAATTTTATTTAACAAACACTTACATGTTGTTCATTATGTTCTGGGCACTATTCTAAACACTTGTACATGGGAAGTCAATTAATTCTCTCACAAACTCTATATGTTCTACAATTTTCCTCATTTTACAGATGAGGACTCTGAGGCACAGGGAGAGGCTAAGTTACTTGCCCAATTCACCATCTAGTAAATGGTAGAGCTGGAATTTGGATACCAGCAGTTTGATTTGAGGACATGGTCTCAACCAGTACACTCTGCACCCTCTCTACAGCTCAAGACCCATGAAGAACTTGAAAATTTTGTCATGGTGCAAAATGCAGCTTGTATCACCTAAGTATTCTGGTATGACCAAGCAAATGCCATGCATTTGCCACTGCCATTCCCTTTTCTTCCCAGGCACACAGACTTGCCTTTTAGTTGGGCTCTGGATGCATAACATAATATGGATGAAAGTGAAGAAGGCCCCCAACAAGCTTGGCCATAACACCTCTGCACAACTGTCCACCTTTCTTTTCTTGTCTATGGCCAGATGCAGAGGAGCCAGAGGAGACTCTGAAACCTAGAAAACAGGAGAGCCTCAAATGCAAGGAGCTTGGGTTCCTGAGTCACTGCATGGAAGAGAACACTTTGCTGTCCAGACCCACTGACCCATCCTGGACTGTGACAAGATCAAGAAATGAGCCTTTGCTGTGCTAACTCATTAAGGTTTTAAGGTCACTACAGGTAGCAATTAGCATTACATTACATCTAGAATGATTACACTTAAAAATAGAGGAAAATAATTTTACCAAAGAAGATTGAGATTAATATTAAGAGGAAATCTAAACTTATACAATCATGCCTGATTTCTTGAGCTATCAGAGTGACTCAATTCATCTTCTCATTGAGTTAGGATGTCATTCCAAAATGATAGCTTGGAGAAAAGTGGAGACAAATATGTAGTTACTTTAAAACATCTAGATGAATGCTTGATAATCTGCTATAAGTGAGATTTCAAATAATAATTAGTTGTTGTTTTGATAGAAAAGTTTTGCTATTATCCTCAACAAGAGAGATGCAAACTGTCATACTGTTTAGAAGCAGCAGCTATAACACGCTGTTAATTCTTGTTAGAGACCCTGCAGTTCCTTGTTTCTGGTTATCCGAAACAATGAAAGGGATTTCTTCTTTATTGCTTGTGAGAAATACCTAGTTCAGTCATTTGAAGGGGTTAATCCTATTTGATTCACTTCTTTTATTTCTCTAATAGCAGACTGTACCTCATAATTACTAAAGGCTTGCTGGGGAATTTCAGCATTCTTGAGCAGCATCTTATAGATGGATCATCTGATTTGAGAAGGCATTTAATACAAACTAGCCAAACTCTCTGTACCGTAGTGTCAAAGGTATGCCCAGGGTTTGGGGGAACACGCAGCAGCTGCCTCCCCTACTCTATGGAAGCAGCAGGCAGGACTGAAATCAGACTTTATCATCCTGGGTGGAAAATTCCAATGGAAACTGGACCTATTAACATGTACAGTGGACCATGTGTCTGGTTGTAATCATTGGCAGCTCATTCTTGCTTTAATTTCTACTGCTGTTATTAACTAAGAAATCTGATTTAGTGTATTCAGCTGACAGTATCAACACTTTTGCTTATTTTTAATCCCACATATAATCAACAGACTGAAAGATGTGATGATGAAAGCCCTTTAAGCCACCACAATGTGCTTTTCCTCAACCCCCCCAGAAACATGAGCCTAGAGAAGCACTGGGATAAAGAGTTCCTGCTTCTCCTCAAGGAGATCTGAGTCATTCTGAGTCTGTGGTCCACACTTGGCCAGAGGGGAGAGAACCAAGAGCAAGAAGAAGTGCTGTTGGGAGAGAAGCCAAGCACGCACATGAATGCGGCATAAATACTCCTACCAGAGCCTGTTTCAAGCCACCAACGCACAGTCGCTGAGCATGGGGTTAGAAAGAGGTGTGCAGCAGTTCACCGGTATATACCATTTCTACCACACAGATCTGTAAGATCTAAGTAACCTGGAGAACGGAGGTAGCAGAACGGAGTAAAATAATTAGGAATTGATACACTGTGAATGTCTATAACCTTTGTTTTTAATATAATCTGCTCAATTGTGAGTTTCTATAATTCTTATATATTTTAAATTTCTTTTAGTTTTATTTATTGTTATTATTTCTTTTTATAGGGCTCTCACTGTTGCTCAGACACTGGTCTTGAACTCCTGGCCTCAAGCAGTCCTACCGCCCCGGCCTCCCAAAGTGTTAAGACTACGGATGTGAACCATTGTGCCTAGCCAATTTAATTTTTAGTAGTAGCTATGTTTGACAAGTGGCTCACAAAATTCCTGAGATTTTGACAATGAGTCTTACAGGTCACCCAGGCCAGCACCAGCACATACTGCTCCTGGCCATTCAGTTGAGGAACCTAAAATGAAGATAGCAGAGATGAAAAGACTGAGAGACCCTTACCCAGGCTTATCAGTCTCCACCAGCCCTGCGTAAGCTCTGTGGTCTTCTCCTTAGACTGGTAGGAGGTAGGGATGTACTGTGGCCAGCAGATGTAGCCCCGTCTGGGCTATTTTTGCATGTCATTTCCATCTCACATCTTCAGATTTTATTCCTAGTAGCCCAAGACAAATATCTCACCTTCCTGGACATTCACCCTGGCCTGCCAGGTATCTGCCTCAGAGCACATCCACCAGCCCCAGATTGTAACAGGAAGCCCCATAATCTCCCCAGCCTCCGAAAACAGAATCCTTAAACCTTAGCACAATGGCCTGTTCTTGCCATTCCTCTTCTCACATTCTGGGCAGCATTAACTACTACCATTTCCACAGTTCAATTTTAACAAAATTATATGTCAGGCACAGGCAGGGCACCAAGGAACACATAATCACTTCCTTCCCTCAAACAGATAGTTTCATTGAGTAAGTATAACACACAAATCAAACACAGAAGAGAATAAAACACCATATAAATCAACTGTCAAAATGGGTGGACATTCATCCTCAGTTATATTCCTTCTGCTGTCATTAGCGGAGACCTAAGCATCCTCCACAGAACTGCCTGAGTCCCTCCTCCAGGATTAGAGGGTGTCATTACCTCCTAATCCAGATGTCACAACCCTGATCCCCTAATGAATGGGTGCGCAAGCCCATCCCATTTGTGCTAGTGAGTCCCTCAACTGAAAAGAGAAGAATCTGCGTCTGTTAATCTCTCAGGAACCTCACGTGGAGTCCTCACAATGTAGCTATGGGAAGAGGGGCTGCCCTTAGGGGAGGCAGGACAAGTGTGTGCAAAGAGGATCCTAACAACACGAGGGTTGTAAAGACAGCAAACGAGTCAACACACACCGCCCGAGCCACTTCACCACACAAGCCCCACCCCATCATTACACTCGAGACACAGGAGATTAATATTTAAACCATCACATGAGCCAAGGGGGAAGAATACAGTGCTTCTTGGCTGGACTGATACATCAAAAACAGCAAAAGTTCCTAAATACATGGGGGATGGGGTCATGTTTAGCTATCATTTTCATAAGCAAATTCATAGGTACACTAAATGAATTCCTCAGTATTGTCAGTGATAACTAAGTAACAGTTACGAACTTTCCAAAGAATTCAAAAACAATGAATAGACAGTGAGTGGTGATTAATTCCAATCTGGTTATTATAAAGATTTAGACAGACATATCAAAACTTCCCCTACAGAGTGAACAACTCAGACACCTCCCGGCCAGACCAGTCCCTGCCGAGGAATCTCAGTTTCTTACTTACACGGAGGCAACCTGATCTCGTTCCTTGGCCTTTCCTGTCAAATGTCTTCCCAAATGACTTAAGGGACCTGGAATTTCCTGACTCTCACAATTTTCATGTCAACCCTGGCAGCATGTCCCCTGTAGTCCTTTCTTGGCTCTAGGTTTGGTGGCCAGGACATTGCCGGGCACTTCAGGACATAAGACAAAGCCAGGAGCCACAGGGAAACATAACGTTACAGGGCTATTATAGAAGTGTGGTGATTAAGTAAATTTAGGGGCAGTGACAGCAGTGCAGCTGGAAGACTTCAGATTGGGTCGCAGGCTCACACAGTTAGAGCTGTAAACCTGTGGCCAGGATTCTGGTGGGAGGCAGGGTGCTCAGCTGGCAGCCAGACTCAGATCCACAATAAGTGTCCTTCTGAATATCCAGGATTTTGTGCCACTCTGCCTGGGTTAAAACACACCAATAAAGCAGGATCTCATTCTCTGGAAACACAGAAAGAGCCTTTCACTCCTTGTAGAGAGACTCTGCAAAGTCACTCTGGGATTCTTTTGACTGTCCCTGCAAAGATAGTATAGTCAAATAGAAAGGGCAAGCCACGCATGGTGGCTTATGCCGGTAATTCCAGCACTTTGGGAGGCTGAGGCAGGCAGATCACTTGAGGTCAAGAGTTTGAGACCAGCCTGGCCAAAATGGTGAAAACCTATCTCCACTGAAAAAAAAAAAACAACACACACACACACAAAAATTAGCCGGGCATGGTGGTGCCACACCTGTAATCGGAGCTACTCAGGAGGCTGAGGCAAGAGAATCGATCAAACTGGGAGGCAGAGGTTGCAGTGAGCCAAGATGGCGCCACTGCACTCTGAAAGAGTGACACTGTCATCCAAAGGAAAAAAAAAGCAAAGGCAGACTCACCATCCTGAAAAAACCCAAACATCTCAAAGGAGGCTGATGTCACATCTCAATTTATATATTCTTTCTTTTTCTTAGTCCAGTGAAGTCGCATGTTACTGGGGTAGCTTAATGATTACCTAGGTTTTGGCAGCAGGTCCGCAGTGATCCATAGCCCAGGCAATAAAATTTATGTGTAATCCTGAAATAGATTTGCACAGAACCGTTCTATAAATATATACACTAGGGCTACTCTTTAAACCAGTTTTGGTTACAGTTCAGAAGTGGAAAAACATATTCTGTTCTTAAAAAGAAGAAAGTAAACCCTAAAGGAAAGCACAAGTGCTTATGGCACTTCATCAGTTCCCCCACCCCTGCATCCACATCCTCTCAATGTGATTTTGTAGCAACTTCCCTCAAGAGGCAGATTCTTCCTCTACTCCTGGAATCTGGGTGGCCTGTGTCTTGCTTTGGCCAACAGGACGGTGTCACATGTGACCTGGCAGAGACCTAGAAGGCACCTGCTCACTGGGGCTGTCCTCTCTTGCTGCTCTTGGAGCTCTGCCCCCCACCTAAAGATGCCAGGGTTACCCACCGGAGGATGAAAGACTTGGGCCTGACTGCTCCTACCACCCCCACTCACAGCCTGCAAACTGCCACATGTCACGTGAGGACAACCTGGATGGTCAAGCCTCCAGATGACATACATGACAGACACATGAGACAGCCCAGCAGAAATTGGCCAAACTGGCCCAAACCAGAACTTTCCAGTTGACACATAGGCTCAGGAGCAACTTTAGGTTCTGATTTTGTCACCCTCCTCTTCCCATGAGCTTGTCACCCCAACCCACAGCAGACAGGGAGAGCAACACTCACACTCCACGTGCTCTGCACCTAGATGGGTGGTGGGTGAGAGGTTTTCCCCCTTCAAGTTGCCGACTGAATGCACCACGACACTGCAGGCTCAAGGCAGGGGTGGTCACTACCTGCCCAGCCCTGAGGTGCCACAGAGAAAGAATACACCTAACCCTGACCTTACCTGAGCCCAAAGTCCTGCTTGGGGCAGAGGACAGTAGCACTGGCTGGGTAAAAGCAAGGAAGGGGAGGCCAAGCAGAGCCTGGAGCACTGGGGAGTGCGGGGAGCAGTTAGCCAAGGACCCTCCCAGGGACAGGAGGAGACAGCAGGAGGCAAGACCGCACGAAACCCCAAACCCCCAGAGCATGCTCCAGGGACCCATGGAACTTCACTTTCAAAATGCAAATTGAAAGATAAAACTTGGAAGAATTTGAAGATAGCAACCTCAAGCACGGGGCCCTTCGACTATATCCGTCACATGCCCACAAAGCCAGCCCCACTCCTGACTCATAAATGAAGTGTTACTGAGGGCCCCATCTCTCTCCAGGGCCAGGTTGACTATGGGTCCCCCCGTGTGTCCCACTTCAGGCACATACAGCTCTAAGAGCAGCCCAGAATCAGTCAGCATGTTCCATTTGGTTAGTTGCAATACAGCTATGCCTGTTTCCCCCCTCAAATGCTACTTTTGTTGCTAGGCAGCCATGAAGCTTGCGGCTTCCTTAGATTTTGTGGTTCCTTCTAAATGGAGCAGAGACAAGGAACAAGACTTAAAGGACAAGCAAAAAATGTTAGGAAAAAGAACTTTGCAACAAGCAGTGCCACGTGTCCCTTTCACAAGTCTTAATAAAACCAACACAAAACTTGGCTCAGTCATTCTAGCTTTTACAGACTATGATTCCCCCATAATCCATAACAACCATTGCAAAGGGACAAGATACAGGGCACACACACTCTGGGGTTGTCCTCTGCTATTTCCTCAGGTGATAGTGAGAACGTGGTATTCATTTCATTAACCTTCAAACTATACTCACACCTCACATGTTATTCCTTTGTACGTATAATGCATTTCACATAAAAAGTTGGAATTACATTACATATTTTAAAAAATACAAGTAAGGCTTGGTCGATTTTCTTAAGAGAAAGACTACGTGAAATCAATTCACATGATACCAGAAGAAAGTAGTTCCTGCTGGCTAACTCCAACAAATCATTTTTAAACTTTTACATTTTTAGTGGCCCATTTGGACTTTTCTAAATGAGCACAACACAGGTACATAAACAAATGTTTTAGGATGAAGTACAGGGATATTTTTGACGATCCAGCATATATGAGTTATGAAATAACAGGAATGTATTTACTTTGAAAGTGGTTGGACTTTACTTTCTCAGAAACATTTACTAAGTTATGTTCTTTGTGACCACCGAGCAAGAGAAGCAATGTCTTAAAACTGACTTAGGCAGTTTTCAAATAAGCCCCAGATTTCTATTTAAGTCAACAAAAGAGCCCAGCTCACCAACCAAAGGCAAGAGCCTCTGTCAAATTCTGCAAGAAAGACAAAGGCCAGGTTTCTTCTATTCAGAGCTTAAATTCAGAGAAAGTGATAGTCTGGTAAATAGGTAAATATCTGAATTATTTTAAAAATTTTTGTTACCAGACTCGATCCAAGATGGCCGATTAGGAGCAGCTGAGGATTGCAGCTCCCAGTGAAAGCGCGGAGGGTGAGTGGACACCGCATTGCCAGACGGATTTTTATTGTCCACAGACCAGGAGATTCGCAGGGGGAGGAGCCCCACGGGTCGCCATCACGGCTGGTTTGGCCCGGCGCGACTGTTTTCGCCTGGCGCTGCTGTTTTGGGCGGCGTCCCCGGCGCAGCGGTTGCCCATGCAAAATACGTGGGTCCGGGTGCCGTTTTAGCTGGCAATTGGAGCTCCGGGAAGGCAGAGCCGCCCATTCATCTGATTAAAAAAGGGGACTGAAACAGGCAGCCAGGCCAGGAGATTTCCCGGGCAAAAATACGCCACGAATCTCAGCGCCCCCAGTTTCAGCCGGCGCAGTGGGTCGCCGCACGGGAAATCACACAGATCCCGGCGCCCCTTTTCAACAGGCGGCTGGAACACCTGGGAGACTCTGAGGCAGGGAGCCAGGTGATCAGGCTCGGCTGGTCCCACCCCCCACAAACAAAACAGCCATCGGAAACGCTCTGGATCCCAGAGTTTCACAGCAAGCACAGCTGAGCCCGGGACGGCCCAGCTCTGTGGGGGAGGGGCGTCCGCCATTACTGAGGCAGTCTGCCGCTACAGAGGTAGTTTGCCATTGCTGAGGCAGTTCTCACTACACCGGTATAAACAGGACTACAGGGAAGTTCATACGGCAGCTGGGTGGAGCCCACAGCAGCTCTGCAACGCCTCTGTAGGCAGACAGTGACTAGGCTGCCTCATTGCTGGGCAAGGCAGCCCTGAGAAAAAGGCAGCAGCACAAGGGAAACTCATAAATAAAGCCCTAACTCCCCGGGACAGAGCACCTGGGGAAAAAGGGGTTTATGAGTTCTGCTGCAGCAGACTTAAACGTACCTGCCCAGCAACTCTGAATGAACAACGGAGCTCACAGCTCAGCACTTGAGCTCCTATAAAGGACACTCTGTCTCCTCAAGCAGCTCCCCTGACCCCCGTATATCCAACGAGTCACCTCACAAAGGAGTGCTCAGACGGACATCTGGTGGGTATTCTTCTGGGACAAAGATAGCAGAAGAAGAGACTGGCAGCAACCCTTACTGTTCTGCAGCTGCTGCAGGTGATCCCCCCAGGCAAGCAGGGCCGGGAGTGGACCTCAGCAGTCCTACAGCAGAGGGGCCAGACTGTTAGAAGGAAAACTAAGAAACAGAAATAAATAACTTCATCATCAACAAACGGGACGTCCACTGAGAGACCTCATCTGAAAATCACCAACCACAAAGACCACACATAGATAAATCCACAAAGATGGGAAGAAACCAGCGCAAAAAGGAGGAAAACACCCGAAACCAGAATGCCTCTCCTCCTACAAGGGATCACAACTCCTCATCAGCAAGGGAACAAGGCTGGATGGACAATGAGTGTGATGAAATGACTGAATCAGGCTTCAGAAGGTGGGTAATAAGAAACTTCTGTGAGCTAAAAGAACATGTTCTAACCCAATGCAAACAAACTAAGAACCTTGAAAAAAGATTTGACGAAATGCTAATGAGAATAACCAACTTAGAGAGGAATGTAAGTGAATTGATGGAGCTGAAAAACACAACACAAGAACTTTGCGAAGCATACACAAGTTTCAACAGCCGAATTGACCAAGCAGAAGAAAGGATATCAGAGGTCGAAGATCAACTCAATGAAATAAAACGAGAAGGCAAGAGTAGAGAAAAAAGGGTAAAAAGGAATGAACAAAGTCTCCAAGAAATATGGGACTATGTGAAAAGACATAATCTACGTTTGATAGGTGTACCTGAATGTGACGGAGAGAATGAATCCAAGCTGGAAAATACTCTTCAGGATATTATCCAGGAGAACTTCCCCAACATAGGAAGGCAGGCCAATATTCAAGTCCAGGAAATACAGAGAACACCACAAAGATATTCCTCAAGAAGAGCAACCCCAAGGCACATAATCGTCAGATTCACCAGGGTTGAAATGAAGGAGAAAATGCTAAGGGCAGCCAGAGAGAAAGGTCGGGTTACCCACAAAGGGAAGCCCATCAGACTCACAGCAGATCTCTCAGCAGAAACCCTACAGGCCAGAAGAGAGTGGGGGCCAATATTCAACATCCTTAAAGAAAAGAACTTCCAACCCAGAATTTCATATCCAGCCAAACTGAGCTTCATAAGTGAAGGAAAAATAAAATCCTTTATGAACAAGCAAGTACTCAGAGATTTCATCACCACCAGGCCTGCTTTACAAGAGCTCCTGAAAGAGGCACTAAACATAGAAAGGAACAACCAGTACCAGCCACTCCAAAAACATACCAAATCGCAAAGCGCAGCAACACAATGAAGAAACTGCATCAACTAACGGGCAAAACAGCCACCTAGCATCAAAATGGCAGGATCAAATTCACACATAACAATATTAACCCTAAACGTAAATGGGCTAAATGCCCCAATTAAAAGACATAGACTGGCAAACTGGATAAAAAGCCAAAACCCGTCAGTGTGCTGTATCCAGGAAACCCATCTCCCATGCAGAGATACACAAAGGCTCAAAATAAAGGGATGGAGGAAGATTTACCAAGCAAATGGAGAGCAAAAAAAAGCAGGAGTTGCAATTCTCATCTCTGATAAAATAGACTTTAAACCAACAAAGATCAAAAGAGACAAAGAAGGACATTACATAATGGTAAAAGGATCAATGCAACAAGAAGAGCTAACGATCCTAAATATATACGCACCCAATACAGGAGCACCCAGATACATAAGGCAAGTTCTTAATGACTTACAAAGAGACTTAGACTCCCACACAATAATAGTGGGAGACTTGAACACCCCGTTGTCAATGTTAGACAGATCAACGAGACAGAAAATTAACAAGGATATCCAGGACTTGAACTCACACCTGGATCAAGCAAACCTAATAGACATTTACAGAACTCTCCACCCCAAATCCACAGAATATACATTCTTCTCAGCACCACATCGCACCTACTCTAAAATTGACCACATAATTGGAAGCAAATCACTCCTCAGCAAATGCAAAAGAACGGAAATCATAACAAACAGTCTCTCAGACCACAGTGCAATCAAGTTAGAACTCAGAAGTCAGAAACTAACTCAGAACCGCACAGCTTCATGGAAACTGAACAACTGGCTCTTGAATGTTGACTGGATAAACAATGAAATGAAGGCAGAAATAAAGATGTTCTTTGAAACCAACGAGAACGAAGACACAACATACCAGAATCTCTGGGACACATTTAAAGCAGTCTCTAGAGGAAAGTATATAGCAATAAATGCCCACATGAGAAGCAAGGAGAGATCTAAAATTGACACCCTATCATCAAAATTGAAAGAGCTAGAGGAGCAAGATCAAAAAAACTCAAAACCTAGCAGAAGACAAGAAATAACTAAGATCAGAGCAGAACTGAAGGAGATAGAGACACGAAAAACTCTTCAAAAAATCAATAAATCCAGGAGCTGGTTTTTTGAAAAGGTCAACAAAATAGACAGACCACTAGCCAGATTAATAAAAAAGAAAAGAGAAAATAATCAAATAAACGCAATAAAAAATGATAAAGGGGATATCACCACAGATTCCACAGAAATTCAAACCATCATCAGAGATTACTACAAACAACTCTATGCACATAAACTAGTAAACCTGGAAGAAATGGATAAATTCCTGGACACATGCATCCTCCCAAGCCTAAACCAGGAAGAAGTCGAAACCCTGAATAGACCAATAACAAGGTCTGAAGTTGAGGCAGCAATTAAGAGCCTACCACCCAAAAAAAGCCCAGGTCCAGATGGGTTCACAGCCGAATTCTACCAGACATACAAAGAGGAGCTGGTACCATTCCTTCTGAAACTATTCCAAACAATCCAAAAGAGGGGGATCCTTCCTAAATCATTTTATGAGACCAACATCATCCTGATACCAAAACCTGGCAGAGACTCAGCAAGAAAAGAAAACTTCAGGCCAATATCCATGATGAACATAGATGCAAAAATCTTCAATAAAATACTGGCAGACCGATTGCAACAGCACATCAAAAAGCTTATCCACCATGATCAAGTAGGCTTCATCCCGGGGATGCAAGGCTGGTTCAACATACGCAAATCTATAAACATAATCCACCACATAAACAGAACCAAAGACAAAAACCACATGATAATCTCAATTGATGCAGAGAAGGCCTTTGACAAAATTCAACAGCCCTTTATGCTAAAAACCCTCAATAAACTAGGTATTGACGGAACGTATCTCAAAATGATAAAAGCTATTTATGACAAACCAACAGCCAATATCATACTGAATGGGCAAAAACTGGAAGCATTCCCTTTGAAATCTGGCACTAGACAAGGATGTCCTCTCTCACCACTCCTATTCAATATAGTACTGGAAGTTCTAGCCAGAGCAATCAGGCAAGAAAAAGAAATAAAAGGTATTCAAATAGGAAAAGAGGAAGTCAAATTGTCTCTATTTGCAGACGACATGATTGTATATCTAGAAGACCCCATCGTCTCAGCCCAAAATCTCCTGAAACTGATAAGCAACTTCAGTAAAGTCTCAGGATATAAAATCAATGTGCAAAAATCACAAGCATTCCTATACACCAATAACAGACTTAAAGATAGCCAAATCAAGAACCAACTGCCATTCACAATTGCTACAAAGAGAATAAAATACCTGGGAATACAACTAACAAGGAACGTAAAGGACCTCTTCAAAGAGAACTACAAACCACTGCTCAGTGAAATAAGAGAGGACACAAACAGATGGAGAAATATTCCATGTTCATGGCTAGGAGGAATCAATATTGTCAAAATGGCCATACTGCCCAAAGTAATTTACAGATTCAACGCTATCCCTATCAAGCTACCAATGACCTTCTTCGAAGAACTGGAAAAAACCACCTTAAACTTCATATGGAACCAAAAGAGAGCCCACATAGCCAAGTCAATTCTAAGCAAAAAGAACAAAGCTGGAGGCATCACACTCCCGGACTTCAAACTATACTACAAAGCTACAGTAATCAAAACAGCATGGTACTGGTACCAAAACAGAGATATAGACCAATGGAACAGAACAGAGGCCTCCGACGCAACACAACACATCTACAACCATCCGATCTTTGACAAACCTGACAAAAACAATGTGGAAGCGAGTCCCTGTTTAATAAATGGTGTTGGGAAAACTGGCTAGTCATGTGCAGAAAGCAGAAGCTGGACCCTTTCCTGACACCTTACACTAAAATTAACTCCAGATGGATTAAAGACTTAAACATAAGACCTAACACCATAAAAACCCTAGAAGAAAATCTAGGCAAAACCATTCAGGACATAGGCGTAGGCAAGGACTTCATGACCAAAACACCAAAAGCAGTGGCAACAAAAGCCAAAATAGACAAATGGGACCTAATCAAACTCCACAGCTTCTGCACAGCAAAAGAAACAGTCATTAGAGTGAATCGGCAACCAACAGAATGGGAAAAAATTTTTGCAGTCTACCCATCTGACAAAGGGCTGATAACCAGAATCTACAAAGAACTGAAACAGATTTACAAGAAAAAAACAAACAAGCCCATTCAAAAGTGGGCGAAGGATATGAACAGACACTTTACAAAAGAAGACATACATGAAGCCAACAAACATATGAAAAAATGCTCATCATCACTGGTCATTAGAGAAATACAAATCAAAACTACATTGAGATACCATCTCATGCCAGTTAGAATGGCGATCATTAAAAAATCTGGAGACAACAGATGCTGGAGAGGATGTGGAGAAATAGGAACGCTTTTACACTGTTGGTGGGAGTGTAAATTAGTTCAACCATTGTGGAAGACGGTGTGGCGATTCCTCAAGGACCTAGAAATAGAAATTCCATTTGATCCAGCAATCCCATTACTGGGTATATATCCAAAAGACTATAAATCGTTCTACTATAAGGACATATGCACATGAATGTTCATTGCAGCACAGTTTACCATAGCAAAGACCTGGAACCAACCCAAATGCCCATCGATGATAGACTGGACAGGGAAAATGTGGCACATATACACCATGGAATATTATGCAGCCATCAAAAACGATGAGTTCGTGTCCTTTGTAGGGACATGGATGAACCTGGAAACCATCATTCTCAGCAAACTGACACAAGAACAGGAAATCAAACACCACATGTTCTCACTCATAGGTGGGTGTTGAACAATGCGAACACATGGACACAGGGAGGGGAGTATCACACACTGGGGTCTGTCAGGGATAAAAAGGGGAGGGACAGTGGGGGGTGGGGAGTTGGGGAGGGATAGCATGGGGAGAAATGCCAGATATAGGTGATGGGGAGGAAGGCAGCAAATCACACTGCCATGTGTGTACCTATGCAACAGTCTTCCATGTTCTTCACATGTACCCCCAAACCTAAAATGCAATAAAAAAAAAAAAGAACAGAAAAAAAAAATTTTGTTACCATTAAATAGCCAAAAATACATTAAACTTTCCTTTAAAAAGCTGGAATATATTTTTTACATAAGTCTATAGGCACCTTTTGCCATTTTCTGTTTCACTTTATTCAAGTTGAAAATCGTATCAACATTATGCTTCAGGATTATTATTATCCCTGGTTTGTTCACTCATTGAGATTAATAGTTCTTTCCTGTTCTTCTCCATACACTATCCTGGGGGAGACAGACAGCCCTGAGCAAGACAGACCAGGTCCTAGGGAGCACTCGGGGCTGTGGACAGGACTATCACCCAACAGCTGGTGGGAGTTCAGGAGGTGAGGCACACAATGAGTTTGTTGCCTGTGTTGTGTCTGTTCTTGTTTTCTTTAGGAAGGGATGTGGGATGCAGGGACTGAAACACTGGATGCAAAAGCCCTGTCACAAAGAGTGTGAGCAGTTAAGGCAGTGAGGGGAGGCAGGCCACGGGCCACGGGCCACGGAGGAGGAGCCTCGCTGGCCAAAGTAGACTAGACTTAATTCTAGGGCAACAAGAAGCCATAAAATGGAATGGCTGTGAGCAGATGTGTGCAGGACCAGCTTTGCAGTGTGGGGATGGAAGAGGGAAGACAAATGAAGAAGTCGCCACCAGGATCAGGGGCAATTTGAACGTGGCTTGGACAATGGTGGATCCAGTGGAAATGGAGAGGAGTGGTACAGGGAAGGAGCGCATGAAAGGGAGGAAGGAAAAGTCAGAGGATTGAGTAATTGGATGTGATGGTATCCAACATAGAGAGGCAAAATCTTGAGTTTCCTGCTTGAGCAAATTAACAAGTGGTGGCACCATTTACCATTTGCATTAACATGGCAAACACTGGACCAATAGCTGTTTGGGGCAGGAAAATAGGATAAAATGAGGATTTGGTTTTTGGTTTTTCGGTTTTGTTTTTTGTTTTGAGGCAGGATCTCACTCTATCACCTAGGCTGGAATGCAGTGGTATGAACATGGCTCACCACATCCTTGAACTCCCAGGCTCAAGTGACACTCCTGCCTCAGCCCCCTGAGTAGCTGAGTACATAGGTGTGTGCCACCATGCCTGGCTGTTTTAACTTTTTGTAGAAATGGAGTCTCGCCATGTTGTCCAGGCTGGTCTCTAACTCCTGGGCTCAGGCAACTCCTTCCTCAGCCTCCCAAAGTACTGGTATTACTTGCATGAGCCACTGTGCCCAGACAAAATTGGGATTTGTTTTTAACGTGGTATGTCTAAAACTAGTGGAGATGGTGAATGAAGAAATAGATTCAGGGCGCTAGGCATGAATAAAAATATGGCAGTTGAAATCCCACAAGTGCATTGGCGTGCCTACAGATAACTGCTAACTTCATGTATCTTGAGAATCAATAGTGGTATTCCCTTTTTAAATTCCTGATATTGCTAACTGTGCTGTCTGAATTTTTTTCTCTAATGATTTTGGAGAAGTTCTTTATTAATGTATTTTTAAAGAACTATCGATTATATTGCTTTTCCTGTATAAGTTTGTTTTCTAGCTCACTAATTGCTATTCTTTTTTTTTTAATTTGTTTATTTAACTTTAGGTGCATACTATATCTGGCACTTCTCCCCATGTTATCCCCTCCCCACCCTCCCCTCCCTCCCCACCCCTCGCTGTCTCTCCCCAAACTGACACAAGAACAGAAAGCCAAATACCACATGTTCTCACTCATAGGTGGGTGTTGAACAATGAGAACATGTGGACTCAGGGAGAAGAGCTATTCTTATCTTTATTATTTTCTTCTATGTTTTTTGTGTTTGACACATTGTACTTTTTTTTCCTAACCTCTAAAATCTTAAGATTTTCTGCCTTTCTTCTTTTCAGTTATGTGCATTTAAGGCTATAATTTTCACAAGACCTCATCTCTAATAGAAATTTTAAAACTTAGCTGGGTGTGGTGGTGCACACCTGTAGTCCCAGCTACTCAGAAGGTGAAGGTGGGAGGATAGCTTCAGTCTGGAAGTTCAAGGTTACAATGAGCTATGATCATGCCACTGCACTCTAGCCTGGGCAACAGAGCAAGATGCTGTCTCAATAAATTAATTAAATAAATAAATAAGAAAAAGACTATAATTTTCCTCTAAGTAAATTTTAGCTATAGTCCACAGGATCTGATATGCTATATTTTCATTATGTTCAATTCAAAATATTTTCTAAATTTCACTGGGATTTCTTCTTTGACTCAACAATTATTTAAAATGGTATCAAATAATTTCCAAATATTTAGGAATTTTCTAGTAGCTTCTTTTATTGTAGATTTCTAGCTTAATTTCACTGTGATCAAATAAACACACTCTGTATGATTTCAATTCTTTGAAATGTCTTGAGACTTATTTTATGGCCCAATACATAAAAATAATGTATTCTAACAGCTGCAGTGTTTGTTAAATTAGATGCTTAAATCTCTATCTTTGCTGCTCTTTATATGCTTGTTCTATAGAGAGGCATACAACTGTGAATTTTTCTATTTTTCCTTTTCATTCTGTCAATATTGGATTTATTTCAGTTATTAGGTGCAGAGAAATACTTCCTAGTGGAGTCTTTTAGCACTATGAGATTTCCTCCTTCTCTCTAGTACTGTTTCTTGCCTAAAGAGTGCATCCGTTATTAATACAGGCATGCCACTTTCTTTTGGTTAGTGTGTTGCATGCATAGTCTTCTTTTAGTCCTTTACTTACAGTACTTGGTGCCCATATATTTAAGATGTATCTCTTGTAAGCAGAACATAGATTTTTAATATAATCTGATAATTTTTAATAAAAATCTATAATCAAGGTCTGTTAATTTAAAATGATTGCTGATGTTTGAGTTCAAATCTGCATGTTTAGTATTTAATCTGCATGTTCTAGTTTCCTTTTTCCTCTTTTCCTACCATATTCAGTTTAATCTACTATTCTTTTTTCTTCTATATTCCTTTCTAGTATTCTATTTATTGCCAGGTACACATTCTTTTATTAAGCCTTTTAGTAATTTATCCTATAGATAATATGCCTTCCTGACTCAGCAAAAACTACTCTAAATTACTACTATCACTTCCCAGACAATGTAAGAGCACTAGACCACTTCAATATGATTTATACCTTTTCTCTTTTTTTTAAGACAAGGCCTCAGTATGTTGCACAGGCTGGTCTTAAACTCCTGAGTTCAAGCAATCCTCCTGCCTCAGTCTCCTGAGTAGCTGGAAGTACAGGTGTGTGCCACCATGCCAGCTATACCTTTTGAGATACTGAGAAATATATTTTAAATCCCATGGAGTAGTATCATTTTGGGCAGCCAATATTCATTTAGATTTACCCATATATTTACCTTGTTTATTGCACTTCATTCCTTCCTGCATTTCTGTGCTTCTATCTATAATAATTTCCTTTTGCCTGAAGAACTCTCTTTAGTATTTCTTTAGTGAGTGTCTGCTGACAACAAAACTGCTCAGTTTCTGTTTTCTAGAAGCATCTTTATTTCACCCCCCACTTTGGGGGTAACAACTTTATTGAGATATAATTTATACCACATAATTCACCTATTTCAAGTGCGTAAGTCTCTGGCTCATAGTATATTCACAAAGTTGTGTATCCATCACAACAATGAATTTCAGAACACTCTCAATCACCCCCAAATAAACCACAAACCCATTAGCAGTCACCCCTCATTCCCACACACATATACCTTCCAGCCCCTGACAACTACTAACCTCCTTTCTGTCTCTACAGATTTGCCTATTCTAGACACTTCATGTAAGTGAATCACACAATATGTGGTTGTCTTAGTCTGTTTTGTGTTGTTATAAAGAAATACCTGGGACTGGGTCATTTATAATTTTTAAAGGATTATCTGGCTCACAATCCTGCTAGCTGGAAAACTGGGCATCTGGTGAAAGCCTTAGGCTGCTTCCACTCATAGCAAAAGGCAAAGGGAAGCCAGCATGTGCAGAGATCACACAGCGAGAGAGGAAGCAAGAGGGGTGGGACGGAGATGCCACGCTCTTTTTAACAGCCGGCTCTTGCATGGGAAAAAATATGGGTAAGAACTCACTTTCCCCCCCAAAACATGGGCACTAATCTGTTCATGAGGGATGTACTCCCATGACCCAAACACCTCCTACGATACCCACCCCCAAAACTAGGGATCAAATTTCAACATGAGATTTGGAAGAGACAACATCCAAACTATAGCAGTGGTCTTTTGTGACCGGCTTCTTTCACTTAGGACAATGTTTTATGAGCTTCATCTATGCTGTAGCATTTGTTGGTATTTCAATCCCTTTATTGATGAATAACATCTCATAGCATGGATATGTCACATTTTATTTATCCATTCATCAGTTGATGGACATTTGGATTGTTTCCACTATTTGGCTATTATGAATAAAACTACTACAACATTTGTCTGTGTACAAGTTTTTATGTAGACATATGCTTTCATTTCTCTTGGGTATATATCTAGGAGCAGAATTGCTGAGTCATTAACATTTTAAGAAAATGTCAGACCATCTTCCACAGTGGCTGTATCATTTTACATTCCCATCAGCAATGTTTGAAGGTTCCAGTTTCTCTACAATCTCACCAACACTAGTTGTTATTTGCCTTTATTATGGCAATCCTAATAAATGTGAAATGATATCTCATGGTTTTGATTTGCATTTTCATGATGGCTAATGGTTTTCAGCATCTTGTCATGTATTTGTTGGGCATGTGTATATATTTTCTGGAGAAACATGTATTAAAATCCTTTGCCCATTTTAAAATTGTGTTATTTGTCTTTGTTGTTCAGTTGTAAGAGCTTCTCATATATTCTAATACAAGTCTTCTATCTGATATGTGATTTGCAAAAATCTCCCATTGCATGGATTGTTTTTCACTTTCTTGATGCCCTTTGAGGCACAGAAGTTTTTAACTTTGATGAAGTACAATTTATTTATTTTCTCTTGTTCTTTGTGCTTTTAGTGTCATATAACCTTCACTTTGAAGGATGCTTTTGCTGGATAAAGAATGCTAAATTAGCAGTTATTTTCTTGGAGTATTCTAAAACTGTTATTCCATTGCTTTCTAGCTTACATCATTTTATAAGCTAGATGTTTAAACATCAGATAGGTCTGATACATCTCTTTTGAAGATAATCTATTTTTCCCTAGCTGCATTTAATATTATTATTGCCTTTAATTCCCATAAGTTTTAATAAAAAGTGCTTGTGTGCATATTACCTTGTAATTATCCTATCTAGTATACGCAGCACTTCTTAAACTTAGGGTTTGATGTCATTCTTTGATTTTAGAAAATTGGCCATTACCTCTTCAAATATTGCTGCTGTCCATTTTTTTCTTTTCCCATTCTGTTATTGTAATACATATATTTTAGACCCATGACTCATATGCTTCTTATGCTCCTTTCTGCATTTTCCATTTTCTGCTCTTCATAAATTGGTCTTAATATCTTCTACTGACCTATATTCTACATCATTAATTCTCCCTCCATCTATGTCTAATTTTCTGTTGAACTATTTATCCATACTTAATTTTTGTATTTTTCATTTCTAAAATTTGCATTTGATTATTTATATTGTATATCTCTACTTTGTTTTGTTAAAATTCTTTATCTCAATCTATTTTCTAGTATGTGTCTATCACAATTGTTTTAGAGATTATATCTGATCATTCTGGTATCTGGGTCACATAGATGTTTATGTGGTCTTTTTGTTCTTGTTCATGTCTCTGGATATATCAGGTAAGTCTTTATGGAATGTTTATTAAAACATTTGGAGGCTCTGGGTGTTTCCCTTCAGAGAGGATTTTCCTTAGCTTCTTGCAAACCATAGGAATAGATCTCTTTAATCCAAACAAGGAGTAAACTCACTCAAATCTGCATTTCAGTGTGTGTATGACCTATTATGTGTTCGGTTACCCCTATTTCAATGGCGTAATCTTTAGAGGTCCCAACTGAATGCCTGGAATGTTTAACAGAATCTGTCTATCTTGGTGAGCCCCCACCTCCATTTTTTTTCTCCCCAGCAGAATGAAACTACTATTATCTCTGCTTAACTTCTCAAGCTTCCTCAGTAACTTTCTGCTTGCCTTCATAGACACTGCACTTGCTGCTGATGAATAGATAAATACATCAAGATGAAAAGCAACTTAGAATATCAGACTTAATTTGTCTGACCTCACTGAATCTCCTTTTTCTCTGGGGTCTTGGCCACCTTGGTAGCTCTCCAGAGCCTTCAAACAAATGTTTTTGGTCCTCTGGCTAGCTTCTCCATTGTTCTGGGTAGAATATAGGTCTGCTACAAGCTAGTTCATTATAGGTAAAAGCAGAAGCCCAAACATCTAACTTTTAATAGCTACAAATATTTACTATTCAATTAACACAAGTTAACATGAATAATTTAATCTTCACACAAGCCTATGAGGATGGCGCTATTACTTGTTTCACCTTTGATATAAAACTGTAGCACAAGCTCACAGAACACTGTAATTTGACCAAATAACTTGCCCAAGATTGACACAACTAGTAGCAAGTGAACCCAAATGACATGGCTCATAAGACCTTGTTCTTAGCTACTGCGCAAAAGAATACAGAATGAGGAAGAAAAGGAGGCAAAGGACTAAGTCCTCAGCAAACAGCTTTTAGAGACTGCATCAAAGAAAAGGAGACTAAGCAGCAGCAGCCAGAGAGAACCAAAGAAATTGAGCTAGAGAAAGCTGTCATACAAGCCAAGGGAAGAGTGCTTCAAGCAGAACATGGTCAACCAAAAAATGCTAGTGAGAGGTCAAGTGAGACACAGACTACGACATCTGGAATAATTAGGCCTAGTGTTACCAGCTGCTCAAACTTCAAACAAAAAAAATCTTTGGCAAGATATGTATGCTCCAATCCTCACCTCCTATTCTTCTGCAAACACTCACAGAGCACACAGCAGGTCCCAAGTATATCCTGTTTATTTATTGTTATCTTGCCTAACAAAGTGAGGCAGTGCAAACCACTCCTAGATGGCTAAACTACATAATCAAATTCATGCAGTTAAAAATTGAACAATTATTGGAGAAACCACATAAATAGGATAACTCTTACTGATTCTCTTTAAATCGTCAAAGCTCTTGCAAAAAGTTTACAAGGACTCTTAATATGTTATGGCTTTATATTTTAAAATCCCTGTTGTTCACATTCATTCAAACAAAAACACCACAACATATAAAGGAACTTACAAACATATGAAAGACTTTCAGTATGATCAGAACGAAGTTGTTTGTGAAAGGGGGAGAAACTGAAAACCTAGGGAAGAGGTGCATTATTTCATTGAGGTGAGCTACCAACAAAGTAGATTCAATAAGAACAGGGTTTATGCACAGGGTCACTAAGACCAGTCACACGATTTGTAGCATAAACCAAAAATGTGGGGCCCAATGTTCAAAAACCAGGGAAAAAATCATTCTCCTTTCATCAGCAGTCTCTTTTGACCTGCCATGGTGTTTTTTGAAATCTGCTCTTTACTATTCCACTTCCTCAGGCACAGGGATACTCACTGGACATATGCAGGGTTTCACAGGTGCCCACAGCCCTGGCCCCACCGCTCTGCACATGAGGAACATGCCCAACCCCAACCATCTCTGCACCTACACCCAGGCCCCTGCTGGGCGAAGAGCAGCAGAAGCCCCTGGGCGGGGCGGGGAATGGGCAGCAGACCACTCAGCATGGGGAAGTAGGGGGGGCAGAGATGCCAAGCCCTCAGCACCTGCTCCACTGTCTCATCAGCCTTTGCTTAAAAGATACAAATTCAGAAATAAAATTAAGAATTTCAAGACTATAGCCACATAGCGTTAAATTCCAAGTGCCAAGCCCCCTTCTGCATATGGGGCCCTCTGCGGCTACACTCGTTACACACCCATGGAGTTGGTCCTGGGGCAGGCCACCACTTTATACTTCCTGTTGGGCTCTGGGCTATGAGCTGGAACCAGCCAGTTGACTGCTGCCTGCCCTCCTCTGCTTGCATTCCTGCATGGTGGGGCCCACAGAACATGACTTAGAATCACAAGACCCTACTGCCCAGTGTCCTTGCCATCCCTCCATCAATCTCGTGGGAGCAGTTAACATGCAGATTCCTGGAATATACCCCAATATCCTAATTCTGTGGGGTAGGAGGGGCTTGGGACATGGCACATTTCCCACCACCCACAGGTGATCTGATGCAGGAACCCTGAGAAAAGGTGCCAGAGACACCACCACTTCAGCTCCCCCGGGGGGCAAAGCAGAAGTCTCAGGTTGGGCTGAAAACCAAGAGCAGAAACTGAGAAGTCCCAATCTGTTCAGAACTTTCCCCCTCTGTAGCCAGTGTTCAGATCTCCTTCCTACTTTGCCACATTTATCCACACAGCACCCTTCACGCTAAGCAAGAACGTCCCAGGGTCTAAGGGAAGGCCCACTGAGACCCAGGGAAAACATACAAACGGGCCAAGAATCTAGCTCTACCTGGCATCTGTGACACAAAGGCCCAGAAGCAGAAGCCACACCTCAGGGAACTCCAGCTGGTGGTGACTGCAGACTTCTAGGAAAAGCTTTTAAGAATACTAGAGGGTGAGCTGCCTGCTGGCCAGGAAAACCCAGAACTCACGAGTCATTCCATAGCATCCCCAGAAAACAGCCCTTAAGGGATAAAAGAAAGCCAGCCTCCGAGCCAAGCCAGCAGCAGAATCTTGGGCCAGCTTGTCATCTATCAGAGCCGTGAAACAACAGGGCCTGCAGGACATCAGGGTGCAACTGGCGAAACACTGCCACACTCAGTGTGGCCTGCATGGCATTTTAGATACTTTTGGTTAGTTGCAAATAGTTAAAATTAAAGGCGCAGTACACAAAAAGCCGGGTTTCCAGCTTCTATGGAAGGTTGGAAACATTCAGAAACCCTGGGCCATCCTTTACAGCCCCAGGGAGGCTGGGCTGAGCAGCACCACCCTTCATTCCAAGCACATGCTACCAAGTACCCAGAGCCACCTGGCCCACCTGGCTCATTTCCACTACGTATCTGGACCCTGACTCAGGTGACTCAAAGGTCTTCTTTCCTCAGATGCTATATGACTGAGTGTGCAGTTCTTCACTTAGTTTTGACTATACATAACACTAATGTTCTCTACCTGCCACCTTCTCAATAACCAGAGGATTTCAAGGTCAGCAGCGTGAAACCAGCAGTATAATTGACTCCACTCATTAGTAATTCATTAACTCTGTGACCAGACAGCCCTGGTTTAGTGGTCAGCTGAAACCCCTCAACCAAACACCTCTACTGGCTGAGGGCTGTGCTGCCTTTAAGAGCTTCAGAGTCCCAGATACCCAAGTCAGCATCCACTGCCTCCCGTCTGTTTCCTCCATTTAGAACAAATGGAAAGCCCCACTGTAAGATGCCTGAGATGCAGATGACGGGAGTCCTGTTCTGCTGCGATGCCCCCCCCCCCAACCTGGCATCACAAAGTATAGGGTTGGTGTGAGCTATAATTAAAGACTGGTCCCTGTACTCCCTGCCACAACTTTTAAAATCCAATTTTAAAATCCACAGGCATCCATGTATTTCTAAATTACAACTTGTACACTTTTAATTGGGAGAGAAAAAAGAAAGAAAAAAACAAGCATGGTCCTTGCTCATGAGCAGAAGACCACAAGTCTTTGGGACTTACCTCCCCCCTGGAGCTCCAGGGTGCTGAAGGATGGTCCTTCCAAAGAGCCAAATGCAAGGGACAGCAAAAGTCAAACACTGCCATTTGTAATGTCATGTGCCCCAAGTAAATATTCCCTGAAAGCCTCACACATATTGTCATCTTCAATTTGTGTTTGAGAAATGTTTGGAGAGAAAAGGTCCACGCCCCTCTTCCGGGATTATTCACGTTATACACCAGCCCAGAGCAGGACTATCACTGTGACCATGTCAGGTATGTTTGGGGGATCGCATTCACCATGCAGGAAGTGCATTTCTATAACAAAAAATACAAATCATCAGTACGTGGCTCTGGGAATGTTCCAAGTTAGCTCATTTGAGAGTCTGGAGAATCTGACCTTTGATACAGAAATTAACTTTCTTTTCTTTCTTTTTGAGACAGAGTCTCACTCTGTCACCCAGGCTGGAGTGCAGTGGTGCGATCTCAGCTCACTGCAACCTTCACCTCTTGGGTTCAAGCAATTCTCTGCCTCAGCCACCCGAGTAGCTGAGACTACAGGTGTGCACCACCACACCCAGCTAATTTTTGTATTTTTTGTAGAGATGGGGTTTTGCCATGTTGGCCAGGCTGGTCTCAAACTCCTGGCCTCAAGTGATTCACTCACCTCGGCCTCCCAAAATGCTGGGATTACAGGCGTGAACCATGGCGCCCAGCCTAGAATTAATTTTTTTTTTTTTTTTTTTTTTGAGATAGAGTTTTGCCCTTGTTGCCCAGGCTGGAGTGCCATGGCATGATCTCAGCTCACTGCAACCTCTGTGTCCCAGGTTCAAGCAATTCTCCTGCCTTAGCCTCCCAAGTAGCTGGGATTATAGGTGCATGCTACCAGGCCCAGCTAATTTTTTTTGTATTTTTAGTAGAGACAGGGTTTTGCCATGTTGGCCAGGCTGGTCTTGAACTCCTGACCTCAGGTGATCTGCCTACCTTGGCATCCCAAAGTGCTGGGATTACAAGTGTAAGCCACCGTGCTCCGCTGAAATTAATTTTTAATCTAAGGTTGCTGAGGATGGTCAATGAACATTTTAAACATAGTCTATTTTCTAGTGAGAAGCCACTGTGAAATCTAAGTTTATAGATTATCATCTGTGAGATTCAGATCTGTCATCAGTCACCATCTTATTGAGATCTAGAGATATTGTACAGCCAAAAAGCATACTATAATGATGGCCTTTAAAACGTCAACATCGAAATTTTCTTCAGGTCCCAGAAATGGTCCAAGTGCTTTTGGTCACAGGCAGTGACACGTTTGCGACAGGACTCAACTCAGGTTCCTTTCTGGTTCGGCACTCAAGGTGAAGGGACTTGGGATTTTCTGGAAAACACTTCATACCCCTCATCCTCAAGGAGGTGCGCACATGAGCACCACTGCCGGCTTATTTTTATAATCTGCCTGAACATGCAGTTTCTTATGGCCACCACACGGTTTGGTTTTAGGCAGAGAGTAATCCTTCCCAGATGTTGACGAGAAATACTCTGGCCAAGCAGACACTGCAGCACCAGATGTATGTGGTGTAAGAACACGTATTCCTAAAAGGTTGCCACAACATTCGTGCTGTTCTCCCAGTGAGATGCCCGTGCCATCATGTGCACGAGTACAAGCTGGTTCTCACACAGTCTCATGCACCCTCATGGAAAGTAATGGCTGAACAGGCAGGAGCCATTCACGCTTCTGTACCTCTGTGCCTACTATTCCGTACCTCTGTGCCTCTGTCTAGCAACAGAGGCACGTGAGGAACACGGGGACACCCAAGTTTCTGTACACCTGGAGGCCAGGAACAGAGATGTGGCAGCAGCATCCACATGGAGCAAGCTGGACGCTTCCTCCAGGCAGCAAAGCTGGGCAATGGGGAATGCTGGATAGGTCTAGAAGTTTATGACTCCAAGGTCACGGCGATTTCTACTATAGGCCAAGCTTGTCCAACCCACAGCTCATGGGCTGCATGCCACCCTCCCAGGACAGCTTTGAATGTGGCCCAACATAAATTCATAAACTTTCTTAACATTATAAGTTTTTTTTTTTGCATTTTTTTTCCAGCTTATCAGCTATCCCTAGTATTAGTGTATTTTATGTGTGGCCCAAGACAATTCTTTTTCCAGTGAGGCCCAGGGAAGCCAAAAGATTAGATGCCCCTGTACTAGGCGACTGCCATGTGCATCCGTGAGCCTAGCCCAGGCCCTGGAGATTTGCAGCTGCTCCCGAGGCCAAGAGGGGTAGGGACAGGCCTCAGGCACACCTGCTAAAGAAAGGGGCACACAGCCAGGGTGCTGCGCGGAAGGTGGCCCCTGGAGCACTTCAGAACACCTCTCACCAGCAGCCAGGCCTCCTTACAGGAATAAATTTGTCCCTTATCTTTGAGCCAGAGGGGCAGACAGGAAGATTCCCTCTCTCCCCCTGCTCTTTCTCATTCACACTCTCATTCCACTAAAACCTAAATCAGATTATCAGTTCGTTTCCCAGTAACTCAGAAAGTGGGTTTCCCGGTACAGAGTGGTCTTGGACAGGAATGAGAGCTACATGCAATAGTTTTTCATCAAGCTTCGTTGTCCCTCAGGAAAGCCAACCACAGAGATTCTGGACTGAGACACTCTGATCACTGAATCAAGATTGAGCAGCCATGAAAGCTCAGCCAAAAACAGCCTTGACCTACCTCATTAATATTCTGGAGACTCCAACCTCCAGAGAGAGACAATATCCTTATAAGAGCAGCAAATGCTTAAAACCCCCTCTTTGTATCCTTAAATAGTTATTGAACACCTGTTCTGTGTAAGACATGGTGTTAGCTGTTGTTGTAAGGATAGCTTCTGTCTCAAAAACAGGTCATCTGAATAGCACTTCTAGAACAAAAGTGAAACGCACTTAATGATAATGCCCAGAGACCCTGCTCATGTCAGTGTCTATGGAATGAGCTGCCTGTCCTTAACTTGGGTGCCTTTGCTTCTTGGGCTCTTCTGTGTGTACCATTTTTTCCTAATGAATATTATTAAAAATGTAATCCATAAAAAACTGACTTATTTTAACACAATCAGAGTGGTTTCACCAGTGCTTCCTAACCTTTAAAGTGGATAGAAAGTATCTACAGAGCTGGCACGGGGCCAGGATTTTATGTTTCTAACAAGAGCCCAGTGGTGCTAATGTGGGGACCACATGCAACAGAGGTCAGAGAGAGAATACAAGAGCTCAAGCAAACCTGCTGGAGGAAGGGGGTCAGTCAAGGCCTCACAAAGGCAGCACATCTGACCTTGGCCAGGAATACGGATCTGATTCAAAAGGTACACGTGGAGAATAGAGGGCTGAATACAGATAAAGCCTTGGGGGTTAAAAAGAAAAGAAAAGTACAAGTACAAGCGGGACTATGATGTGTTAAGGTGTCCATCCAGGCTGACTACTAGATAAGGAAGCAGTTCTCAAACTTAAGCACGGATAAGTTACTGGAGAGCTTCTTACAACAGAATGCTGGGTCCACCCCCAGAGTTTCAGGATTAATAGGTTGGGAGGGGTGGGAGTGGGGTCAAAAGTCTGCCCTTCTAATAAGTACCCAGGTGCCACTGAAGCTGCTGGTCCAGGGACCACACTTTGAGAGCTGTGGTTAAATGAAGACTAAGGACTCTGCTCCACCCACGCCCCACTGCAGGGAGGACAACTGGATTGTCTAAACATGGTGGACCTCACATCTGGAAATGGCCATGATAGCTCATGTTAGATCCTGCCAAGGCAAAAATGGTTATAAACCCAAAAGGGCAGAACTGTACATTCCTCCGGATTAGCTTTACAATGGTTTGGATCCTTTCCACCAAATTAAGTGAAGACTACATGGAATTTTTGCAGTTTGTAAATAAACTCCTCAGAAGAATTCCAGTTGACAAACAACCACCCCGCCATGTCAGCAGGTTAAGTGTTGCAAGACAAAGGTAGCCAGCAGCAGCTGTCTTTGCCTGACAGCTGTCCTCTCCGAGACTAAATTTCCTCCCTCCCTCCTTAGGCAAGTAAAAATTAGAAGCTGATAAAGTCTAGAAAGTCGTATCTCCCAGTGGAGACAGTGAGTTTCTATGCCAATTATGGTATAAACCTGGAGGCACCGTCAACTCCACTGCTCCAGGGAACTGAGGCCGGTGGGTGCAGTGTAAGTTCCAAGCTGCCATTTGCCAAGAGCAGTGTGGTACACAGAGGTGCAAAGAGAATGAAAACACTCTTTGCTCTCAAAATATTCAAAGCCAACATGAATGAGGCACACAAGTAAACAGAAAAGTGCAGGAACCAAGAGATGGCCCACCCCAGGGGGCAGAGCCTGGCTCATATCAGGGCTCTAACCTTGGCTGCACATTAAAACCACATGGCAGAGGGTAAGGGGTTGGGGAGATGATGCCACAACCCTAATTCTCATCAACTAAGTCAGAATCTCTATGGCTGGCGCCCAGGCAGAGGGAGACTAAGCAAAACTAACCCTGGCAGCCGCTTTATTGGCATGCCCACCCACCCCAACCTGAGCCAGGGAGTTCACAGAGACAGGCACAGAACCTGTCCAGCAGGTGCACCAATAAAGAAGCATTCCTTCCAGGAACTCCTCAAGCTGTGATGGGGCCAGTTGTCTAGGATGCAGAAACACATATCTGTCAAGTGTTTTGCACCTGCATTGGCTTGAAGAGAATGCAGAGAGTGGGGAGGGGGTGCCCTCTGTGAGCCAGAGTTGACATTGCCAGAACCAAAATGGGTCAAGTTAAGCTCCTCAAGTCACAAACATCTCTAGCAGGAGCACCTGCCTGCTCCAGCTCAGCTCCTTTCACCTTGAGCTGTCACCGGGCCTGTGAGAGAGAACCATGTCTCCTTCTTCTTTTAAGGCAAAACCTTAAAGAGAAGCCTTGCAAGGAGAGCCAGCCCTTGGTGAGCCACACTCTGAAATTAACAGGGCAATGTGGAGGAAGGGGTAGCCTACATCCCCACAGACATCCTGGGGCCACAGGTGCTGCAGGGAAGGACAACCCAGGTATGCCAGTTAACAAAGCATTGCCTCTCAGCTCCAAATTCACCCTTCAATACATGCTCTGCAATAATGGAAGGAATTCCTTCAAGCATTTCTCATTTACCGTCAGCACAATGTTAAGTTTTCTCAAAAGAGGGCTCTGGCTGGAGGGAACGCTGCAGGAGGAAGGGACTGGTGGAGAGGAGAGGAGGACATCCAGCAGGGCTGTGCCCCAGACCCACACCCAGAAGGTGCCCTCTTCCAAAAACCTCATGGCCCCAGAACAGCCCAGTGATCACCTCTCAATATGAACAACCGGTGCTCCAGTCCTCCTGCCCACCAACACACTGATTGCCTCTGCCCTCTCATCCCCTGCCCCCAGGATTGTCTCCCATGGTCCTCCTATTCGTGTGCACTCCAAGATCCTGCCTGCACCAGTGCCCTCACTCCCCCCACATGGCAATACACCAGCACTAGCTGCAGCTCCCTCACCCCTTTTGAGCTCTGGAAGTTGCTTCCTGTTTTCCCCATGACCAACTAAATCAATGAACTTCCCCGCCATCCTCTCCCCAACCACACCTTCTCCAACAAGAACTGTTTGTCCTTCCTTTGGTACCCTCAGCCCTAGGGAACCATAGAGTTTTCTTTGATCCTATAGTTACTCTTCTAGCATAGGTTAGTGATTCTTCTTATTAAACTTCCCTGTTTAGATCACTGTGTGGTTTCTTACTCCCGACTGGCCCCAGACTGCTATAGCAGGAGAACTGCCCCTAACAACACCCCGACAGAAGCCCTACAGTTACAGCAGGGAGCTCAGGCCAGCAAACTCTGCCACATTTATCCACTGATATCAATATTCTCAGAGGAACAAGAGGCCCCATATAAAGCAGACAGACTCACTTCTAGCTCACTTTCTGATAATCAATCCAGTTCTTTTGTCAATTAAGTATATACAGAGGCTGAGACAGTGACTAAAACCCTCTTCTTGAATATTCTTAAATTATTAGTCAATCAAATGTTTTTTGAATGCTTACTAACACAGTATTTTGTAGCCTGTTTCAAATACCAGCAGAGAAAAGTATTTGTACTTTATTGTTTAGAGTTTCACTCACTTACAAAAGAAAATGGGAAAGATTTGGATACACACCTCTTTGGAGGAAATCAGAACAAGCAAAATCTTACATAAGAGATTCACACTCAGAAGCAAGTGGGATCTGGCTGTCATCCGAACAGGAACATCAGGAGAGGAGCCCGGGGAGCAGCAAGGAATGTCTCCTCTAAAGGCAGGGGCAGGGCAGGCCGGCTCCCAAATGAGCACGCTCACTCTGGACCACAGAGGTCCATGTGCTTCCACTGATCTGATTCCAAGCTCTCTCGCTCACTCACTCATTCATCAGAAAAAGATACCAGCTCTGATGCTGCATTCACCAAGACCCCCTAACCTTGATGTGGTATCCCAAGAAGTTCTTCCTCCTGGGAAAAGACTATGCCCATAAACAGCAGCCTGCACAGCAGGAAAGTGACTACCTTGGGATCCCTGCATGAAGCCAAGTCACCCGGCCTACCTCAGGAGGCAACAGCCAGCTTTTCACGGGCTGGGTCCCTCCTGGATACACCAGCCAGCAAAACAATGGATGCTCAGCCCTGCATACCACAGTCCCCTGTCTTTAGTCTACCCTCACCAGCAAGGACCTACCCATTCGGGCAAAGCCCATCCTCAGAGGCGTTATTCATATTCCAAGAGGAGGAATTTAATTGTAGGAAGGAAAAGTAACAAGGCAAGTCTGTCCTGTAATTGTGAGTATTATGGTTGAGCTGGTTCTCCTCAGGCAATACACAATGATAAGTCCTTACATTTATAGAGCACTTGACAGTGCTCAGAATGTTTTCACAAATGTTATTTCCTTTGGGTGACATCTGCTATTTTAGATATCTTTTCTCTTAGATGCTTTGTTTTCACATGTTGAGAAGCTTACATGTGATTCATTCCATGATGTAAGACACAGACGTAATGTTAGGGGTCACTGCCAAAAAATGAGGAGAAAACTTGTGACTTTTGCCCTACTCCATTTTAGAAAAACTAATAGATTTGGTTAGTTTGTAGTTGAGTTGGTTACCTTCAAGCTAGGTGTGCAATTCACGCAACATGATTCCCTCCTGAGTATAAAAGGGAATGCTCAGCGTTCCTAAACTCAGTAGGGACAGCTCTCAGTCAGTTCACAATGGCCAACACTTGGCCCCACACCTTCCCTGGTAGACATGACTCATCAATCACTGCATTCTTTCTTCAGAGACCTCACCCCAGATGGCACCCCAGGCAGGCATTATCAATTGATTTGACTTGGCATATGCAAATAAAAGCTATTTGCCCTTTCTAAGTCTCAGGTTGATGGCAATGAACCCAATGGTACCCTGGGCACCCTGCCTTAGTTCTTTCTTGGAATTTCCTCTCCTGTTGGGATGTGGCTCTTGGGTCCATGCAGACATCCTCAAGACATCTGTTGCATTGCTGGGAACCTGCTTACTACTAGGCAGGGCTACAGTACCAGCTGGCCTTATTCTTTCTTTGATCCAGTTCTTCCTAGCTGAAACTCATGTACTCCCTCTTTCTGCATCCCCTAGTAGCATCCTGCATCACCACACCACCCACCCCATCACTGCAGCCCCCAGACTGAGAGGGCCATAGCAGGTCCGTGACTACACCTTCTTTGTCATCTTGAGAGAATCTTTTTAAAAGATGTAAGTCTCCATGTCAATGACTCCACTCTAGGATCTTTGAAGTCTTTAGCACAGTGGCTACATGCCATTACATACTGTTGGGTAAGGGAGTGGGTTCCAGGTGGGAAGAGCCATGAACACCAGGTCAGGCAGCAAGAACAACGGTACTTCACTTTGCTTTGCTCAAAGGCAGAATTAGGAGGTGAGGGTACAAGAGTGTTTGGCAGGATGAACTGGGGCAAATCACATGAGACAAAGGTACTTGTGTACTCTTCTGCTGGTGGCGCAGACCTACCAGAGGTCTCAGCATGGAGGGACACAGCTGGTGTTGCACTCCAGGGTTCCCTGGTAGCTCTGTGGATAACACACTTGAAAGGAAGCAATGGAAGTGGTTTTTAGGTAAGAGCCTTGAGCCATGAAATCAGCAGAGGTGGGGGATTCAGGGCAAGAAGAAGCAATGGCCCCCAATCTTGCCCACCCTTTCTCTGTACTCACTCCCTGGGCAACTCCAGCCAGCACTGGCTTTAAAGACCAAGACCATCTATGCCTTGCTCACTCCCCCACTGTATGGCTCCAACCTGAACTCCCAACTTGAAAATCCATGGCCATCTGCACTTGAAAGTCCAACTGACAGCCCCACCTTAAACACTCAAAATGAGTGCCTCGTTGTCCCCTGCTCTCACAGTCTCCCAACTCATAAAGGGCAACTCTGCCTTTCCAGCTGCTTTAGTCAAAACCTCAAGTCATCCTTGACCCCTCTCTTCCTCCCACTTTCTACTGCAATCCATTGGGAAAGCACATGGCTCTGTCTTCATGATATATTCAGGAATCTCTGGGCTTCTGCCAACATCATCCAACTAGTGAGGCTCCTTGCAGCCACTTCTAATCACCCTACAGGCTCTCTCTACCCAGAAGCCAGAAGGATCCCTTGTGTTATGAGTCATATCAGAACACTCTGCTGCTCAAAACTCCCCTGTAGCTGCCCCCTATAAGCCCTACAATGACACACAGGCCCTACGGACTTCCTCTTTCTGATCTGACTCCCTCACATAGCTCCTCTTTCTGCTTGCTGCACTCCAGTCACTCTGGATTCCCAGCTGTGCCTCAAACACACTAGGCACAATCCCACCTCAGGACCCTTGCGCTTGCCATGCCCCCCACCCAGAATGCTCCTCACCCAGAGCTACGTGATTTCCTCTCTCCCATCCTGTAGGACTCTGTTCCGTTGCCCTATCTTCAGAGTCCTTCCCGGACTACCCCACATGAAAAAGGATCCCTGTCACTCTCTATCCCCTTCATCTATTCTTTTTATCTTCATACACCTGCTAAACACCTTTTTATCTTTATACACCTGCCAAACACCTGTCTCCCACCAGATACCAGGTCCATGAGGTCAGGAACTTTGTCCTAGCCACTGCCCTCTCCCCAGTACCCAGCACATGGCAGCTCTCAAACATTAGTAGAGGGTGTGACTTTGACATATGAACAGAAAAAGTGGAAAGCTTACAGGAAGACAGACAGTGATGCTGTTAACAGAAAAGTGGAAGCACCTAAGGATGTGGGGGGCTTCAAGAAAACAAAACTACAACCCATGGGCCAGATCTGACCCATAGACTAATTCTATAAATAAAGCTTTATTGGAACACGGAAATACACATTTGTTTAAGTATTGCCTGTGGTGCTTTCACACTACAATGACAGAGTTGAGTCACTGGAACAGAGACTGTATGGCCCACAAAGCCTAAAATATTTACTATGTGGCCCTTAGTAGAAAATATTTGTCAACCTCCAGCACAAAGAAGTATTTTTCAAACTGTAAAAGTCATGCCCCCAACTCCATCCCACAAGAAAACTGCTACAAACCTTACAGGAGTCTCAAACTCCAATTTGAGAAACAAAGAGAGATGATGGCAGTGGTGAGGAAAGACTTGGGTTCAGTCCCCAACACTGCTGTTCACCATCTGTGTGACCTCACCCAAATCACTTAACTTCTCTGATGCTCTTCTTTATCCATGAAATGAGAAATACTATACCAACCACCTTGCAGAGTCATTGTGAGGAGCTGAGATTTTGTAGGTAAAACATCTGGCAGTGGCTCACAATATATTAGGTGGGTGCAAAAGTCTTCGCTGTTTTTACCATTGAAAGTAGTGGCAAAGACCACAATTACATTTGCACGAAGCTAATACAGCAAGCCATTTTTTGAGAATTTACTGCATTCCAAGCATCAGTCTAGATGCCACTCCTGGATTAATTCATCTAATCTTCACAAAAACTCACATGGGGCTCTGCCAGCACTCCAGTGGGTTTTCTTTATCTTTGATGAATACAGTTTTTAAAAATCAAAACAAAGGTTATGAAGTCAATGATTTCAGCATTGTTGAGGGGGAAAGATTCACTCTTGGGAATTGGGGAAACATCTGAGCTGCCTTGGCTACATCCTAAATTAGCAGGAAAATCTCCCAATTCAAAGAAACCTCATGACATACTTGACAGAGATATCCCTGAAAGCAACTGATTTTGTGCCTATTTTTGTCTGGTTCCAAGATAACTGGTCCCGGGGGAGGGCAAAACTCTTGAATCACTGGAGGTAAAACGCCATAGTCCGAGCTGAGAAAACGCAGAGTGCAACACAGACAGCTGGACTGAGTCTCTGTTTCCTAAGCCAGTGACCTTCTTTGGACTTTTTCACAAACCAAGTAATTCAGTATTATTTTCTCAAGAAATATACCCATTAGAAGGACCTTTTATATTTTTTATATTCTAAAAATAAAAGAGACAACGTCTCACTCTACTGCCCAGGCTGGAGTGCAGTGGCGTGATCATAGCTCACTGCAGCCTTAAACTCCTGGGCTCGAGTGATCCTCCCTCCTAGGCCTCTGAGTACCTGCGACTACTAATATTTTTAAATTATTTTTGTGTAGGGACAGGGTCTCATTCTGTTGCCTAGGCTAGTGTCAAACTCCTGGGCTCAAAAGGTCTTCCCACCTCAGCCTTCCCAAGTACTGGGATTACAAGACATGAGCAACCGCTCCTGGCCTGAAGAACTTTATACATGTGAAATATGTAGAGAAAAGTCTGTACCATTTAAACATATTGTCTGTTAAATCAGTGAATAGAATTTTCAGTTCTGACTTCATACATGAGAAGCAGCACTAAAAAACAATCAAGAGCAAGTTCTATCAGGCCATTTTTAAGAATAAATAAGTTTTTAACTTATCCGGTTAGCTTGAAAACAAGGAAAATATAAAGAAAAAATCTGACTTAGAAGTCAATCTAATTATGCCACTGGCAGGCGTATTTGAATCTTTCTATTCCCATAAACCCAATGATTTCTTGTTATTTCTTTCCTTGACTTTCCCATTACCAAGAAGGGGCCAGACTAAAAACCCCAAGGCTCGCAAAAGACATTTTTTTATTTTGACTTGACCACCGTGCTCACGAAAGCTAGACATGGCTTGACTGCTGAGTGATCCCAGCCAATACCACTGCACAGACAAACACCCGCATGGAGGAGCCAGCTATGCCCTGGCACGCAGGAATCAGTGCTGTTAAACCAAATGAGGTTTTCTTTCCCTGAATAAAGTTTCTTAAACTTCTCATTCAGATTCTGACAATGGAATTCTTGCCTGCTCAATGCAGATTTCTGTACTGCCCACTGGGTCTAGGTTCTACAACACTCTGAAGTCTTAGCATTTGTGTCCCAGTACACTAATTTACATCTGTCCTTTAAGTAAATGTCCTTTTGTCTTTTAATCTGTGGGTGTAGGCTGCCTAGCAAAAACTCTTACTCTTTGCAACAGAGTAAGAAGAGAAGAGAGGGAAGAAAGAAAAGGAGAAGGAGAGAAGAAAAGAAGATTTGGATTCCTTCCTTCAGCCCACAACACCCTGCCCACTGCCAGCACCATCTATTATGGATAAAGCAAGATGGTGGAGCTCTAGTGTCTCTGAAGGAGACAAAGGGCCACAGAAATGGCTATTTTGCTGCCTCCTGGTCCTCATGCTCCTTAGAGACCACAGTGCTAAGGCACTTGTGGCACTCAGGGATAAGGACAAACCTGCCACTGTGTAATCTTCAAGTTAAAGTATCTGAAAAATATTCTGGGACTTTCTCATCACCTCTCCTCTTCCAGGTAGCAAATTCCCAAATGACAGAAGCCAACGTATTCTACATCAATAGATTCCATCTATTTTTTAAGTAAACTTTATTATTTAAGTATAACATATTTAGAAAGCTATATAAATCAATGAATTTCACAGTGAACACATTCATATAACTACCACTGAGATATGGAAATGTTCTGCTTGCATTACTAGCACCCGGAAGCCCCCACCACTCCCAGCCAATCAAAACCCCCTCCACTCCAGAGGTAAACTGCTATCTTGACTTAGAAAATTATAAATTAGTTTTCCCTATACTAGAACTTGATATATCAACGTGCAGACTGATCAAGTCTCTTGTGTCTAGATTCTTTCATGCAGCTGTATGCTTGTGAGATTCATCCATGATGTTGCAGGGATGTAACCGTAGATCATTTTCAGGACTGTATAGTATTCTATTATGTGAATATTTTGTAAGTATCACATTGTGTTGTTTCCATCGTTTTGCTATCACACAGACTGCTCTGTTTTTGTAGATGCCTTCTTGGGCACATATATATACATATCTGTTGAGTTTTTATTCAGGTGTGAAATTGCTACGTCACATGCATATGTGCATCTTCATAACTGCCTAAGAGTTGTTGAAAAGTGGGTATGTGGGTGTTCTTTTTGTTCCACAGCTTTTCCAACCCTTAAAATTGTCATGGTTTTACATTTTAACTATTCTGGTGGGTATGCAATAGTATCACTATGGTTTTAATTTGCATTTCCCTGATGAATAAAGGTTACTGGTCATTTGGGTACCATCTTGAATGGAATACCTATTCAAATTTCTTCCCCATTTTTCTACTGGACTGTCTTTTTCTTATTTAAGAAGCCTTTGATATATTTTAAATATGAATCCTTTGTTGAATATTTACACACACAAGGAGAGAGAGAATATGTAAATATTTTCTCCCATTTTGTAATTTGCCTTTCACTCATATCTTCTGATGAACAGAAGAGCTTTTTATTTATTTACGTATTTATTTACTGTGCTTTAGGTTCTGGAGTACATGTGTAGATCACGCAAGATTGTTGCATAGGTACACACATGCCAATGTGGTTTGCTGCCTCCATCCCCCCGTCACCTACATCTGGCATTTATCCCCATGTTATCCCTCCCCGACCTCCCCCACACCCCGCTGTCCCTCCCTTAGGCCCCCCCAACAGACTCCAGTGTGTGATGCTCCCCCTCCCCTGTGTCCATGCGTTCTCATTGTTCAACACCCGCCTATTGAACAGAAGATCTTAATTTTAATGTACTCCAAATTATCTATTTATTCCCTTATGGCTAGTGTTTTCCTGTCCTGTATTGAAATCTGTGCCTTCTCAAAGTTGTAAATATATTTTCCTTTGTTATCTTCTAGGGGCTTGTTTTACCTTTCACCTTTAAGTCAATGATTCATCTGGAATTGAGTTTTGTACATACTGCAAGATAAGGGTCAAGATTCATTTATTTCCATGTGGATACCCAACTGACCTAGTACCATTTACTGAAAGGACAAATCTTGTCCCACTGCATGTGTGTGGGTATGCTTTGGGATTCTATGCTGTTCCACTGATCTATTTGTCTATCCTTGTGGGAACACTGTAACCTTAAAGCAGTCTTTGCTACTTATGAATCAACAAATTCCTCAAAGGGAAAATCATCAGAGAATGCTGGGATCACTTCAAATAATTTTCCTTTTTTTCAGGGTCTTGACCCCACAAGTTCTGGCTAGCTGTTTAAATGTCTTCTTACATATTACTTAGAGTCTACTCAGCTTCTTCTAGTTGTTTTCAGAAGTACTGGTCTACCATAAACTAGTACTTTACAGCAAAAAGCTGATGGGGCTTTGTGCCCCTGTGGGCATCACACTGAAGTAGTCGAGGGTGGCCTTGAGAAAGAGGTAGGATTTAGTGAAGCCTGGGGAGAAGAGGTAAGGTCAGGTGAGTGGGAACAAGGAGAGCAGTCTTTACTTCCTGCTGCTGACTCCCTACCTTCTGTGGCCTTGGCAATTTGTGCCCTGGAGAGAACAGTGTTGAGCTGAGCTGAGAACTGAAAGGTTCTCTGTCCCTGGGATGAAGTGCTTCACATCATCCAACCACAAGGAAACCCTGGGAGTATAGGCAGGCGTGGGTGAAGGCATCCTGATGCCTGATGTGCCTGGGGCAATGACCCCCAAACTAGCAAGGGCCACAGCATTCCAGAAAATGTGCTGCATTTGGTGAGTAAAGGATGCTATTTGAAGCCTCTCCTCAAGATCTGCACTCTTGCCTTATAGATATTCCCATCTAGCACAGTCTTAAAAACAAACAAACAAAAAACAGAAAAACAAGTGTCTTCTTTGTCCTGGTGTTACGTGGAGGAATTTGACAGTGTTCCCTGTTGCTGGCTTTTGCGTTTCCAATTTCCCCCATCAGAGACACACAGATATCACAGAGGAGGAGCAGCGGCAGCTGGGTGCCTCCCTTCTGAGTGGGCCAAGCCCTGGGCTAGATGCTTCCCGAGTCAGAGCACGTCAGGCTTGCAGCCACCCTCTCCAGCAGGCATGATCATCCCCACCTTACAGATGCAGAAACTAAAGCTCAGAGAGATTGCAAGTGTGTCCATAAAATCCAAAGCCCATGCTGTTATGCTGCACAGAACAAGCAGCCAAAGGGGTATCCATGAGGATCACCCTCCAGCCTGGGGGGTTGGCAGGTGGCAGTGCCCAGCAGCCACTCCTGGCACTCAACAGGCAGCAATAAGTGTCAGTGGAATGAATGAATGAGCTAATTAATGCCAGATCTGTTAAGATGCGGATGATCCTTCGAGGGGGAAGTAGGGAGGAGGAGGTAGAGGGATGACAAAGCCAGCAAGCATGAAGCAGCCAGGAATGTGAGGAGCTAAGGCAGACAGCTGGCAGGGACAAGTCCAGACACAAAGGATACCACCAGATCACTCGCAGCTAAGAATGCTTCATGCTTTATGAAGGGGCGCTAGTTTCCAGGTACAGGAGGAAGAGCAGCAGCAGAAGGAATAACTGGCTGGAGCCTGCCGCTCCAACTCACTATGCCCACCAATCTCCCATGGAACCTACCACCCCCAGCCCCTAAACCTTCTCTTTCTTTTGGGTCCACAGGCTACAGGATTGCCCCAGCTGCCTACTGGTGCCACTTAATCCCGCCTTACCCCCCTCACCCATTCCCACAACAGGAGGGGCCTTACCTGAGATTCAACAGCAAAGAAACGGGCAACTTACTGCCCTTCTGGAGATGCCCAAGAACATTCCTCCCCCATAACCCTCTTGAGAGGAGGCGACTGTCCTCTGGCCTCATCTCCTGGTTCAGTACACCATAGGAACAAAGGGGCCATCTTCAGGCCTCCTGGTGCTCTTCCACATTCTAGGGCTATGCCATCCAGCTCTCCCATTCCTCCTCACACCTGACCTCAGGACCTGGCACCTGCTCACAGTCATTCCTCTACCCCAATTTCTCCCACCATCACAGAAGACCCCACCCTTCCACCCCACCCTCCACCTCAGTGGCCCTGCTGGTTGCTCAGCCAGAGAGGGAGGCAAGAGAAGTCACGCTCACACCCCATCCCAGCTACCAATCACACAAATTCATACTCCAAAGCCACCAAGAGATAGTGTCCTAGAGGCTGGTGGCCCTGCCTCTGGCCATTGGCACATGGACAGCAAGGCTTCCCTATCTCTCGGCATGCCAACAGAGGAGGCATCTGAGAGCACAGGACATCGCCTGCCCCATGCCCTCCTCATGACTCATGGGACTGAGCAGAGTGAATGCAGGAAGCAGAAAGCAAGTCCTCTCCTCTGTGGATGGGAAGCACCCCCCCCCCACCCCCCAATCCTGGCATATTCACCACTTGTTTCTCCAGTTGCTATAAATAGCACCAAGCACAGGGCTCATGGCCCTGGTCACCACTCTCAAGCACCAGCCAGTCCCCCAACCACCCAACTGCAAGGGCCCCAAAGAATTATCTGCCACTCCTTCTCCCTCACATCCCCTGCACCTGGCCCAGTGACTGGCATTTGGTGGGTGCTCATTAATTGATTTAAACCCCGGGGAAAGCAACACTCTATACACTCCAAAAGTGCAATGCATATTACTAAAGAACAGCAGTAATCCCATTTGCAGAAAGCTCTGAGCCAGGAGAGAAAAAAGCAGAAATCACTCCACAGCCCCATTATCCAGAAGTCGTGCAAGCTGAGCTGTGTCCTGAGAAGAACTGGGTCCCTCCCATCTCCCCCATTCCTGTCAACCCCCATACACACTACAGAGAGGAGGCCCCCATCTCATTATTTATCTTCCCACCTTCCTATAGCCCACACATGGAAGCACTGGGCTCAGTAAGTCCACAACAGCACAGAGGGACCCTGGCCTCATCCTAAATAGACTATGGATGACACTACATCCCACTGTGCACCTAGGGAGACACAATCACTGTCATCAGAAGAATGATGCAGAACCAAACTGTTGTAAACATTTCTGTATTCTCATTAAGAATATTTGCAGGAGGCCAGGCGCAGTGGCTCACACCTGTAATCCCAGCACTTTGGGAGGCCAAGGTGGGCAGATCACCTGAAATCAGGAATTCATTACCAGCCTGGCCAACATGGTGAAACCCCATCTCTACTAAAAATACAAAAATTAGCCAAGCGTGGTGGCAGGCACCTGTAATCTCAGCTACTTGGGAGGCTGAGGCAGGAGAATTGCCTGAATCCAGGAGACAGAGGTTGCAGTGAGCTGACATTGCGCCATCGCACTCCAGCTTGGGAAACAAGATCAAAACTCCACCTCAAAAAAAAAAAAAAAAAAAAAAAAAGAACATCTGCAGGTAATATCTGCAGGTAAGAGAGACTACTGAATTTTCTTATGAAGTGATGCAAAAAAATCACAGGAAATCTCGAGAAGAGCTGGAAGGAAGGAACACTGGAGGTGTAGCCCCATTTTCTCATTTTGCAGATGAGGAAACTGAGGCTGAGGGAGACGGCCACTGGTCACCTTCCAACATAGCACATACCTTGCCAATTCATTTTATTTACCATCTCTCTTGCATCTCTCCCACTTGAATCTAAGCTCCCTGAAGGTCAGGATTTCTGCCTGTTTTGTTCACTACTATTTCTCCAGTGCTTAAGAGAATCCAGTGCTTAGCAGGTGCTCAATGAAAACGTGTTGAGTGAACAAAAGAATGAACACCCCAGCTAATTACTCAGGTTCAGGAGCAATGCACTTTGAGGGTATCACCCAGCTTCTTGACAGTTATTGATTCCAGAAAGACAAACCAGGAACCCAGTCTTAAAAAGTGAAGGCCACCGCTAAAAGGAACAGAGCTGCAGAACAAAGGGCACTAGGGTGGCCTTAGATAGTTTGCCTTATTGGGTCCATCTTCAAGCTACTGATTACTGTGAGCCCTATGTAAACTGATCATAAACTTTTTTTATTGCACTTTAGCTTCTGGGGTACTTGTGCAGATCATTCAGGACTGTTGCATAGGTACATGCATGGCAATGTGGTTTGCTGCCCCCATCCCCCCCAACACCTATATCTCTCATTTCGTCCCATGTTATACCTCCCCAACATCCCTACCCCCTCCCACTGTCCCTCCCCTACCCCCCTCAACAGACCCCAGTGTGTGATGCTCCCCCTCCCTGTGTCCATGTGTTCTCATGGAGAACTGAGTGAGAACATGCAGTGTTTGATTTTCAGTTCTTGTGTCAGTTTGCTGAGAATGATGGTTTCCAGATTCATCCATGTCCCTACAAAGGACACAAACTCATCGTTTTTTTATGGTTGCATAGTATTCCACGTGTATATGTGCCACGATTTCCTTGTCCAGTCTATCATTGATGGGCATTTGGGTTGGTTCCAGGTCTTTGCTATTGTAAACAGTGCTGCAATGAATATACATGTGCATGCATCTTTGTAATAGAACTAAAACACTAATAACACCAAAGGCCCTTCTGTCAATAATGACTGATCAAAATGACCAAGATATATTTTGGAATATATATAGACAGCTCAAAAGGATAAGAGCTGACCCTGCTATCCATCTGAGGGACTTTTAACTCCAGTGACTCATGCAATAGAACTTGGGCAATGCCCTTTCTGCTGGTGAACAAATGCTGGTGAAATGTGGTAGACTCTCTTGAGGAGCTCCAGTTTGCTCCCTACACACCCCAGGAAGCAGAAGCAAAGCACCACTCTAGGCATGCAGGGGACTAAACTTCTTGCCCCTGCATAGATTTTCCCTGCTTTGGCAAGCCGACAAATACTGCCTAGAATGATGAAATTTAAACGGTTTAGACTTTGCAGAACTACATATGCTAATTTAATGGAGATGGTGTGCTCTGCTTTAGGGACCAGGCCAGTCAAGGAACTTTTTTTTTTTAATGAGAGCAATGGCTCTCCAAGAGAGGGAGGGAAGAAAAGAGGCTTAAAGATACCAGAGCCCTGAGACACAAAGAAGTCTCAGGCCTGGGCCGCCCCTCCTTCTCCCCTTCTACTGCCTGAGGATTAGCTCTGGTCTTACTCATGGCTGTCTCAGCCACAGAATGGTGCATGCAGTGGCAGCAGCGGGCAGAGAGCTGCCACTTCAGGGCCTAGCAGATCGCAGCACTCAGTAGGGCTCACCAAGCAGGAGTCACAGACACCAATCAAGAAACCAAAATCGTATTTTCAAAAGTCGGGGCTGTGAGCAGACATGATGGGGTATTCTGCTTGAGTACTCAGCATTGCTGGGGTTCACTGGGACATCACAGATCTGGGGTCCTCTCTCCAGGCCTGGTGCAAGGCAGGCTGCTGAAAGAACTGATATGGTGTGTGTGTGAGCAGTGAGCACACAGGTTCTGGGCTTTGATCTAAGTCCTCCCTCATTGCTGCTGTGAGGCCAGGCCTTTAACCAAAGCACTGTTCACAAACTTTAATGTTACAAGCCATGTTCAAAATCTCAGGATGTTCCAGAGCCCCACAGGTCTCCTTAACCCCCCACATGTCCTCTGCAGAAGCCCCCCCCAGTTTCATCCAAAAGGGAACCTGATAAATGCTTCTGCACAGTGTGTGGAATAAGAGAATCAAGAGTCTTGGGGTGAGGGTGTCATATTAGAGGGGAAAAGACTTTGGTTACAGGGAGCAGATCTGGGATCCAGAGCTCTTGGGTGGCCAAGGAGGCAGGCTGAGGCAAGGAAAGGCCTAGAAATGGAGAGAGACTGAGGACAATGTCCTAAGCATCTCTATGTAAACTAGTTTCTAGTGAAACTTACTAAACATAAGCCAGTCACATTTTCCTGCAAAAACACAGTCCCTGCCTTACCCACAGGTGTCTTTCAAAAGTTCAATATGACTCGACTATTTGGAACCCTGAATGCATTTTTCACAGAAATAAAGTGATGCCTTCATGACTAAAACACCAAAAGCAATGGCGATAAAAGCCCGGAGAGACAATGGGATCTAATTAAACTCCAGAGCTTCTGTACAGCAAAAGAAACCATCATTAGAGTGAATCGGCAACCAACAGAATGGGAAAAAATTTTTGCAATCTACCCATCTGACAAAGGGCTAATACACAGAATCTACAAAGAACTAAAATAGATTTACAAGAAAAAAACAAACAACCCCATTTAAAAGTGGGTGAAGGATATGAACAGACACTTTTCAAAAGAGGACATATATGAGGCCAATAAACATATGAAAAAATGCTCATCATCACTGGTCATTAGAGAAATGCAAATCAAAACCACACTGAGATATCATCTCACGCCAGTTAGAATAGTGATCATTAAAAAATCTGGAGACAACAGATGCTGGCGAGGATGTGGAGAAATAGGAACACTCTTACACAGTTGGTGGGAGTGTAAATTAGTTCAACCATTGTGGAAGACAGTGTGGCGATTTCTCAAGGAAAATAAATAAATAAAGTGATGCCTATTAGGAGAGTAGGCTAAGAGACCAGGCCAGCCTGACACCATCATGACCTATCAGTTCCTGAAGACAAGGCCCATGCTTTATTCTTCTCTGATTTCCAAGTGCTCTGCAGAGAACCTGACTTTGTTCTGCTCTGTGAATCAGTCAAAGAATTCCTCAGAGGTCAAGCATGATTGCACATTTAACTTCCTTGTGTGTTCCTCGAGAATGCAAGTGCTAACATCCGCAATTCTTAAAGGCACTTGGAGCACATAGATCTCCCCATTTACGCCTTGACCTAATGTGCTCTAATATCCTAAGGAAAGTCAGGATCCCTAGACAGGGAGGCAGAATAGAAACAGAACTGAAAAGTGGGCTCTGGTTTTGCATTTCAGGCAGGTCCCCAGGCTGTACACATTGAAAGTACAAGACGCCCTGATGAGGGGGACTCCTTGGAAGGCCACCTGGAGGCCTTGGCAATCTTGGAATCCTTACTTTCCCTCAGCAAAGAGAAGACAAAGTTCATTCAAAAATCACGTCTAATACTCTACCCTCCGAACTTCTTACATATCTGGGCCCCTCCCATCGTTCCCACCACCTCCTCCTCTAAAGCTCTATTTTCTGATGTGACAGAGAAAGCCACATGCACATGGCCACGTTTCTCCATTACTGCTCACATCACCTCTGTGTGCAGTGATCACAGGTCACCTTTCACACTCTAATTTCTCCAGTGCCACTTTCTGCTTTGCTTGTTTATACCATTTTGCTAATTGATAAAATGGCTGGCGATTTGTGCTCCATGGGGTTTGAGAAGTGATTCCATACAGCTCTGTCACAGGCATTGTTCCTGTGTAAAGTTGTGAAATGAGGGTTTTGAGCCAGGGCTAGGTGACATGAGAGCCCAGGATGATGAGGCCATGAGGTAGGGAATGCCAGTACTTTACCTCACAATTCATCCACAACAGGGCTTTGGGAGGCGTAAGAATTAAGAACAGTCAAACGGCCACAAATGAGGATGCCTTAATGAATGATCTTCTTGTGGGCAGTGTTTTAAAAGGTGCTTATATTCTGAAATTCAGAGACCCAAATAACAAGTTCTTCTGACAGCCCAGTTTCAGTGGCTCATGCCTGTAGTCCCAGCTACTTGGGAGGCTAAGACAAGAGGATTGCTTGAGCCCAGGAGGTCGAGGCTGCAGTGAGCCATGATCATGCCACTGTACTCCAGCCTGGGCAACAGAGTGAGACTCTGCCTCAAAAAAAAAAAAAAAAAAAAAAAGAAAGACAAATTTTTCTGACAAAGAATAACTGGCCAAAAAAGAAACCTCCTGACTGTCCTGCTAAGGAGACAGCCAGGTAATTATCTGCTGAATAAAGAATCTAGGTATTTACCAGAGAAAAATGAAAACTTAGGTTCACACAGAATCTCTATGCAAATGTTTAGAGCAGCTTTATTCATAATCACCAAAAACCAGAAACAACCCCAGGTGTCCTTCAGTGTGTGAGTGAATGAACAAACTGTGGGGACATCCATACCGTGGGAAACTGCTCTGCAATAAAGGGGAAGGAATTACTCAAGCGCCCAACAACCTGGATCTCAAGGGCACTGTGCAGAGTGAAGCAGCGTCTCAAAAGGCTGCATACAAATGATTCTATTTATACAGCATTCTGGAGAAAGCAAAACTATAGGAAGAGAAAACAGATCAGTGCCTCTGAGAACGCATGACTACAAAAGGGTGGCCCGAGAATTCTTTAGGTTGCTGGAATTGTCCTGTGTCCTGTTAGTGGTGGCAGTTAGAAAAACTTACGCATATATGAAAACTCATAGGACTGTGCACCAAAAATAAAAGTGAATTTCACCAAATATAAAGGTTTTTTTAGGTTCACAAATTCTCTGGCAATTCTCCCATAAAACAATGATGTCTAATTCCCCCTGCCCTTGAATGAGCGCCAGTCCTGGTGACTCACTTCTAACGAGTGGAGTACAGTGACAGCATGTGGCTAGAAAAGGTGAGCAGGCACCTGCCTGGCCCTTTCTCTTTGGAGCCTGGAGCTGCCATATAAGAAGTTCACCTGCCCCGAGGACACCATGCCAGAGAGACCTTGGGGAGAGACCACTGAGGGATGAAGAGAGCTGCCCAGAGAGCTCCTAGCTATTGGCACTTCCCAGTCCAGGCACTGGCCATGTGACTGAAGACGTCTCTGAGATGATACCAGGCCCAGTCACAGTCCGGCTGCAGCCTAATGACAGACCCTGAGCTAGAACCACCCAAGGAAACCATGAGAGACAATAAATACGATTCTTTGAAGCCACTACATTTGGGGTGATTTATTGACAGCCACAGACAACTAATACAGGCACCCACATTTTCTAAGCAATCCCCATGTGACTGATACTTTCTCAAACATTATCTTATTTTCCATGCATTCAATAAATATTATTGAGCACTTTCTACATGCCATGGCCTACACACGGACCACAGGGAGAAGCAGGTAGACTCCAAGAGGCAGGATAATCAACAGAATGTGGTTCTGACAGAGGGGGAAGTGGGCCACTGGCTGGCAATGCTCCTCACTGAGGCTGTGTGGGTCTGTGGGAAGACGACAAGATCTGATTTAGATGCGGCGCAGATTCAGCGACTATGGGATGTCTGGGAGGAGCTGTCCAAAGGGCAGCTGGGTATTTGGTCTCAGAGCCCAGAGAGAGAGCTGAGCCACAGCTATGAGCTAGGGGTCATCAGAAAGCCCTCTCAAAGCCACCCAGGAAAAAGAGGGTGACTCTGAGGAGGAAGTATGTTCTTCAGACAGAAACCTGAGAAAGGCCAACATTCAAAAAGCCAGAAGGAGCAGAAAGATTGAGGACTAGTGCATATCGCACCAACAAACAGAACAGCAAGCACTCCTCAAAGGGGACGATCAGAAACAGCAACTGCTGCTATGAGATGATATAAGTCAAGGATGGAAAAGTGTCTACTAGATTTAAAGACAAGAGTAGTTTAATTGCAGCAGTGACAGGAGCTGGGAGGGAATGGGAAGGGATGATAAGATGGGGGCGGGCTTAACAGGTCTGGGAGGCTTGAGGGATGAAGGGCAGAAGAAAGACAGCTGGGCCCAGGGCTGGGGAAGGGGGATTTTCTGGAAAAAAAGAGGCCTTAGCCCACCTAAATGCTAATGGGAGGATCCCAGAGGGGAAGGAGAGGGTGAAGATACCATGGGAAAGGGCTGGGCATGGCCAAGAGAAGGGGCACACCTGTCCCCTCCCCCCATCAGCAAGAAGGGCAGGGCATGTGGATGCAGGTGGAAGTTAGGCAGGCAGCGTCCAGGGCTGCCTCTGAGTGCTCTGCTTTGCTTTGTAGTCAAAGGTGAGGACCCGCACTGGGCGTGGGGACACTGTGGTGGGGGTGCAGGTGTGGGATGGTGAGAGGAGATCTCATAACACAGCTGCAGGGAAGGGACTACGATGCTGGGAAAGGAACATGGCCCACCATTGTGCAGCTGGGGCTGGAGGCCATGCATGCTCCTGTGACATACAAAAAACATGAGGACTTTGTGTCCTCCACAACAGCCCATGAGGAAGGTACTACTGTCTGAAGATTTCAGAAAAAATATGGAGCTCAGGCCTGTCTGGCATGGAGCCAGCCCCTGGTGTCACTGATTTGTGTTACTCTGTGAACCAGTGGAGTCTGACATCAAGCAGACACTCATGACCATCTGTGAAAGGAAGGAAGAAGGGAAAGCTCTCAGAAAGGGTCACATTGAAAGCCCTCGCTGGCTAACACTTGATAATCAGCTCACCAGGAATTAGCAGTGGCTGGGACTATGACCAGCAGGGTTCCCCACCCTCCCTGCCCAGCCGCATCCTGTGGCTTGTCCCTGTCTCCTTTCCTCCTCCCACGCTATCTACATAGTGGCCTTTCAGTGACTGCCCATCCATCCATCTCCTTTCTTCTTTGCCCCATTTCTCTTTCTCTCACCACTTTTGTAATTATTTTCTTCCCATCTGTCTTTCCTCTTCCTTTCCTTTTCTGTCATGTTTCTATGACATGAGATGAAAGTAATTTTTGATTCAGTTTGTGGTCACTGACAACAGCCCCAGCTCCCCAGTCAAGCCCACGTCAGCTTAGCCCTCGGGCCCACTGCTGTGGGTCACCTCCCTCCGGGGGGGCTATTCTCGCCCACCCCAGAGCCTTCGAGCCTGATCCTGACTCCCACATCCTATGTGTCCCACCTGTACCAGGTGCCCTTTACCCCCCCTTTCACCTACTCAAACCCCACCCTCCTTCTCCACAAGCCCTTCCAGACCATGCAGTGCACGTGGATTTTTCCCACGTTGACACTTCCATAGCCCCCCAGGCCTATGTCACACTTTCACATGAGTCATATGCTGCCTTCAGGTGTTACTTCACTTTGCATCATGTGTATGCCTTATTTCTCCATCATCATAATAAAGAGATCATTTTCACATTCCTGGGATCACTAGCATTGATAGAAGCAAAGCTTCCCACTTAGCCAAGCTCTATTCCCCGGCCTGTGTAAAACTAAGCACCAACTTGTCCATTTAATGTCATGTCAACTCTGCTTACATTTTTCTCTGATTGTGTTCAGTCTGCACACTTCTCTGGGTGTCAACACACATCCTTCAGGCTTATCTCTGACAGTTGGAAACAGGGGAGCTCGGCCTGAACAACAGAAGCCGTGTGCTGAGTTCTTTTTTTTCCACCCTTTGAGGGGTGGTTACCGTGCATTCATCATGAACCATCCTGATTTTCGTTTTCTCACCTTTGAGATGGAGGCCCCAATGCCCCACTTACCCTCTTTCAGGGTTGCATGAGGACCAGCTGGGCCAACCTATGTCCCAGAGCCTGGTAAACTGCACAGACATGCTGTGGTTCTAGGACTGGCGTATTCTGTAATGAATCACTGTCCACAAAAATGCACTCAGTTCTGGGAACAAAAAACCACTCGTATCCTTGACTATTGTTCTGGACAGGACTGCCCAACGGCTCTCCTTTCCCTGCTCCCAGACACATGGTGCTGCTGAGCTTGGCTGGAGGAGCCACAGGAAGACTGGATAACCCCGCCCACTTCCGGGCACTGCCAGCTCAGACGTTAGCCGCTCCAGGACTGCTGGACCCGGGTGATTCACGGAAGCTGCGGTCAGAAGCCTGCCTGAGCCCTCCTGCAGCCTGAAGCTATGATCTGATACAGGAAGGAGTCAGAGATCCCTTCAAGGTGAGTGCCATCACCTGAAGTAAAATCTCCTACTAGAGCCTCCATGGTTGGCAAAAGGCAGAATTTCCATGTGTGGGAAGAAGGGCAGTTGGACTCTGCGGGCCACCACTCCTTTCTCCTCAGAATCACCTTCTTCTTGGAATTTCCCACTAATCAGAGCTGCTGCAGCCACTGTGGCCACGCTTGCCTCAGGGACCCTGCCCCTCACACAAGCTCACAACACTCTTCCCCTTGGCTCACATGGGCAGAAATAGAAAACAAGGCTTGGGAACAGTGCAGGTGAGAGCACGCGGCTCACAAGCTGGTTCTTCCCCGTCATGGACTGCAGGCCTTAAGTCTGACCTGGTCTCCCTCTATAAGAGGAGACCCCCGACATCCACCCCACCCACGAGAGCCCCCAGGCATGTCCATACCATCCAGGACAGTCTGCCTTCTCTTGCCAACATGAGGCTTCCTTGCAAGCTGGACCTTCCTGCTGGAGGACCCAGCGTGGACTCAGTGGGGAAGAAGGCCGGGAAACAATTTTGATACATTTGAAGAGTTGGTTCTACCACACTTACCTGCAGCGTGTGGAGGGGGTGGGGTTCTAACATCCACAAATCATGGCGATGCATTAGGGATCTGAAAGCTAAGGGTCTACCCTACAGACACTTTCCTGTTGTTGCAATCATCATGTATATTAACATATACTGCACTTTTTCACTTAACATTCTTTCAAATATTCAAAAAAAATATTTGTTGGGGCTTACTACGTATCAGACCCTGACCTAGGAACTCTGAAATGGAAGATAGGTTAATGCGCTTCCTGCTACTGGGCTTTACATCTGGTGGAGGGGACGCAGCCACAGGATGAAGTGAGGCCCAGTGTTCTGGGTCCAAAGGTGCTCAGTGCACAGCCCGGGTATGTCTGGAGGATGGCCAGGAAAGCCTAGAATGAGTTTTGTTCTTCAAAATAGCAGAGGCAATGGGATACATACACGTAGTCTATTCAGGGTTAAATATCTATAAACAATCATCTCTGAATGGCACCTGGTGGTATTCCAAGTTCAAGTGTCACTCTTGGAGGCGACACCAGCTGCACAAGAAAGGAAGAAGTCAGGTTGGAGCTGCGCTTCATAACTTGTCCTGGTTCCTCGCCTGCCCCACATAGATTTAGAGACCATCTTTCCAGCTACCTCCAATGCTTAAAATGAGGGAAACTGCTCCCATCCAAGAGGAAATCTTTATCGTTTAACTCAGCAACTAAACACTGAGAATTCATCTTAAGGAAGTAATCAAATATGAGGAAAAAAAATTATTTTTCTGCAAGTATGTATTACAGCACTATCTGTATTTTCCTTACTGGCAACTACCTAAATTTCCAATAGTTCAATCATTCATGCATTCATTTAATGAATATGTATGAAGTACCAAGCATGAAAAAATTTAACATTCAAGAAGAAAGAGCACTTTCCCTCATGGAACCTGGGAACAATGGTTACATGGATCGTGGTCATACATAGACTGGATTACCAAACTGTCATTAAAGATGATGTGCTCCAAGAATATTTAATGACTTGGGAAAGTATTCAGATATTATTATGAATAGATGTTAAAATTCTGGAAAGACACAAAAGTGTTAAGCGTGGTTCCCTTTGGGTGGTGAGAAAAGTGATTTGTATTTCTTCAATGTGCTTTTCTGCAGTCTCCAAATGTATCCTTGTGTTCATTCTGTGATGGGAACAGACGCTTTGTTGCATAAGGGAGGAATCCTTGCTTGTCAGTCTCTCCTTCCCTGAATCTAGTTTTGTCAGTAGTAACCTCTCTCCAGCAATGTCACCCTGATTCCACACACACCGATTAAGTGGACAGCTGCATGGAGCTACAGTGTGAAGATGCTTTAGAGTACAAGGCACATGCACATTAATAAACACATACTGATCTGAGTAGTAAAAACAGTCCATATTATACAGCCTTCTCATGGGCATAAACCAGCTCTTTACTTCTGCCACCACAGGGGAAGGTAACAGGTATGGTACTTCCAGCAGCCCCCTCTAGACACTTTCTGCAGGTTGTAGGTCACGGATCACTCCATGACCAAACCCTGGGGTCACGGTTCTTGTGGCTTATCCACCCTATTTCCATCCTCTTGATCACAACCAATTAATTTTCAAGGGCCATGTCCATCCCCATCTATGGGGATATGAGGACCCATCTCTCCAGGTACAAATTAGGGAGAATTGGTCTTCTAAAAAACAAAGCTCAGGCCAGGCACAGTGGCTCACACCTGTAATCCCAGCACTTTGGGAGGCAGAGGCGGGCAGATCACAAGGTCAGGAGTTCGAGACCAGCCTGGCCAACATGGTGAAACCCTCTACTAAAAATATAAAAACTAGCCAACCACGGTGGTGCATGTCTGTAATCCCAGCTAGTTGGGAGGCTGAGGCAGGGGAATTGCTTGAACCTGGGAGGTTGCAGTGAACAGAGTTTGTGTCACTGCACTCCAGCCTGGGTGACAGAGCAAGATTCTGTCTCAGAAATAAATACACACATATATATATATACACATACATAAATCTCAAAAATGGGAAAGGCTACACTTGAAGGCTGGGGGAGAAACTCGTCACTATGATACACCAAGAAGCCAAAAGGTGCTTCTGGCAGAGGCTTTATACAAGGGACCTCTGCAAGGAGATGGCTGAGATGAGGAGACTATTCTTTCTCCATTCTAGCTCTAAATCATGGTTATCCACTCACTCAGCAAATATTTAATATACAACTACGATGTGCCAGACACTGTTCTAGGGTCTTCAGTTACACAGTAAACAAAACAGATTCATGAAAAAGCAAAAACAAAATGAAAAATTCTGCCCCTCATGGAGAAGTGGACCAACTACTCGAAGACTTTGGAGTTTGCTCTGAATGGCAGTAGGGCTAAGGGAGGTTTGCAGCAGTGATATGACCTGACTCTCATTTTTTAAATGTCTCTTTCCTATTTGGCTGGTTGCCTAGCCTGTTCTTCTACGTTCAGATCACTGAATGGACCACAACTGGTTTTAACTTTTCCCTCTCTTTCTATTAATGGCTATGTTCTAAGGCAAGCAGGAAGCCTCCACCTCACCAGACATCATCAAGACCTACTCTAAACTACAGTGACCGAGGCAGTGCAATGTCAGCACACAAACCCCTAGACAGACAATGGACCCCAGAGCCCAGAAACACACTCAAGGCTGGGGAAGTGATGCATCTCAGGAGGCGCCAGTGTAGACTGTGCTCCAGCCCTCCACAATCCCCACCACTTGGACACTGCAAATGCTCCCCTCCCAAGGGCTGCAGCACCCATGCCCTTCCAGCTGCAAGCACATACGTCATGAAATCAGAGGACCACAGCCACTAAGTCTCCTAGAGATAAGCTTCCTCCTTATTGCTCAGATGGGTTAAAAGCTAGGTTTCTAGGGTATAGCGCCCTTAACAATATTTCATTTTGCTTTCATTTAGTCACATACAGACATAGGATGGGGACAGATTCTGGCAACCAGTTATCCCAGTCCCAGTGTCACCAACCACATGCTCATTTTCACTAACTCTGGGAGGGTTGAGGAAGGTGACCTCAAATCATAAATAAAACCAAACAGGTGTGAATGTGATATAAAATGCATTTGGTATAAACCTCTTTGGTCAAAATCGTGGCCAGTGATTGGCTGCAGGCTTTGTGTGACTCTGGTTTAGCCAAAGGGATCCTCCTTTTCATTCTCTCCCCCAAGGAACCCCACTGAGAGTCTCCAGCCTGTCAGTGACCAGCCACGCAAGCTGGTAGCATTCCGCCCGTCAACTCATTTGCTATACACCCCAAGCCACTCCTTGGCTCTGATCAAGCAGTCAGAAGATGCTTTGGTTATCTTCTATTCTGAGAACTTAAAAAAATCTTGGGCTTGTCCCACACACTCTGGTTACAGCTCTGGCATTTCATTCTCTGCTATAAAAATCAGTGCATGATGAGGCATCTCAGCACCAAAGGAGTTTCCTTCTTTGTTTTCTCTTTTTCAAGAATGTTAAAGATATTCAATGACGAACTAATTTGTTTCAATTTTCCAAGTCTAGGAATAGCCTTCTATACTGAACTGCAAGTTGTTTAACATTTTCCCTTTTTTCAACTTGATCAAAAATTTTAAGATTTTCTTTTCTAATATTAAACTCTAAATGTTTTTCCTTGGAGTCTAACATTTTAATTTTTAGATTACAAAACTATTTGGTGAAGAGGAGTTGGGATGTTTCTAGTTTGTAAGTAGATACAATGTAGATTCCATTTGTTACTATGTGTTTCTAAAAACAGAAACATACATTTTTGCTGATTGGTGGTAATTTTTTTTTAAATAATTGATCTTCCTCCCTCCTCAATAGTTGATCCATAAATAAGTTTATCTGACCATAGAAAATCAACATTTATGGTAATTATACAGGTACCAAGGTATACAATCAACTTATATTTTCATGTACATTACAGCATCACTCCCATTCACTGTAAACTGAGATCCTCTTCTGAGGCATACTGAAGGTGGAGGCAGAGCTGGCTCACTGGGATCTGGGCAACACCCCAGTGTGGCTATGCAAGCATGTCATGGGCATCGACGGCCACTGGGAAGCTGAGTGCCTTTTATGTATTGGTATCATTTATTATAGCCTTAGTAACTCCATAGTTCAGTGATAAAAACTTAGGAGCCAATACGGAAACCATAAGTGTAATATCTCTACGTTAGCATTTCCCTTACTAAGCTAATAGTTTATGTAACTGACAATTGTTTACTTCATCATGGGAATTGATTGAGCCTAGAAAGACACCCTGAACATAAAAAGACAGACGACCTACACTTGTCTTTCTAAGATCCTAAGGAGAACACAACAATCAGAGTAGGAAGCAAAGTATCAATGGAGGTATGAAAAAAAAAAATCCACGGATGGTTATCCATCTCAGCCACAGAAACATACTCAGATCATATAGTAATGCTTAATGAAAGAGCTCTGATCCCAAAGGGACTATTGGAATTGTAACCCAATTTTTTTCAGCTCTTTTATAAAAATATTTCAGCATATGAACAAGTATAGAAAGTAGTATCATGACCCCTCCCCCACACGCCTATAATTCAGCTTACCCCAGTCTATCCTGTTCCTTCTATATGCTGACTCACCTACTTGTTTCTTACCCTGAATTATTCTGAAGCAAATTCTAGACATCATATAATTTCAATATGTACCTCTGAAAGATTTAAACTCCTATTTAAACCTAACCACAATACTATTATCACACGCTAAAATTAATAATTTTAATATTAAATATCACTGCTGAAATGCTCAAGTAATCTCAAATATTTATTTATGGTGTATTTGAATCAGCATTCAATCACAGCCACATATTCCCCTTGATTGACGTATCTCTTCAATCTCTCTAAAGTTTCCTTCCATCTTTTTCTTTCTTTTGCAATTTATCTGTTGGAGGAAACTGTAATTTCTTGCAATCAGGATTTTGTTGATTGCATCCTTGTGGCAAAGCTTAACATTCACTGTAACTTAATTTTCCCCATTCTTTCTAACTTAGTTCTGAACAAAGTTCAGAAACGGTCCCCCCCAGCTCCCCCTCCACCTCCGAAAAACTTCTAATTATCTTTGTAATGGAGCAGATGCTGACAAACCCAAGATTCTGAAAATGGCCAGCAAAGGAGGACCCAGCTATGCCTCTAAACCAGCCACAGGCAACAGCAGTGTCATTGAGAGATGAGGTGTGGAGTTTGCCTGGAGCAGGTGGTGTTGTTCTCTGAAGATAGAAAAGTTCCCAAGTGTTCAGAAGTATCATCTTCAGAGAGAAGAGAAACTATGGAGAGAAAAGGATGGTGGGGGAGGGCTGTTCCTGAGGTGGCCTCAGCATGTTAATCAGTTTTCAAGTCGACACTATTAAGAACTAACATTTCAGAGTCCAGAGCTGTAGGGCAATGGCAGGCCTGTGGTTTTCTAGAGGAACTCCGGTTGTACTCCGAGAACAAAAGGCATACGCACAGAGCATCAACCCTGGGAGGACTTACCAGAGTACAACCACTTAAATCACAGCACTGTGACAGGCAGCCGCATGCAAGGGCAATGCAGTCAACTCTACCCCCACCCCCCACCCACACAGAGAGCACGTGCTCTGCTGGTTTTCTAATAATGGGACACAGTTAGCAACAGGATTTGGAGGGGGAAAAAAAGATGACCTTAAATCTTAGCTCTTTCACTTAAACACAGTATAGCCTTAGGCAACCTGTTTAACTGCCTGTGCCTCAGTTTCCCCACCTATTAATTGGGGAATTCCTCATCTGCCTGCCTGCTAGAGTTGTTGTGAGGATAAATAAAGCTACACATTGAGGCCTACCGTGTAGCCTCCAGAATAAGCTCCAGCATAAACATAAGGGATACATAGTAGCCCCTTCCTCCCCAAAGATTGATGCCAGGCTATTCCACCCAGATCCTTGCAAGGGGCCATGACAGCACCTGCTGGATGTCTGGCTAGGTTACCGATGTGGTCTGTGGCCATGCGTGAAACAAAGCCAACTGACCCATGAAGGGTTCAATCCCATGATCCTGATCTCAATAGCGAGGCTCCAACCAACTGAGCTAATTACAGTGGAGTCAGATTCGACTCTGCTTACACGAGACACTCTTAGCAGTTCATGCAACATTCTTAAACAGTGTTGTCCTGAGATACTATGACACAACACACTTGCCAAGTTTACTAATGATCTCATCTTTTAAAAATCTTAATGTAGCAAACAGATGTGTCCCTTAAGAGGATTAAGGTGGAAATTCATTAGTGCAATAATACCAGTGGATTTGTGTTCTGAAACTAACACCAATCAATCAACTTAGTGCACATTCTATCTTAGCACTACTCAGCTTCGAGAGAAACACCAGAGAACTGAACAGCCAGGTCTTCTTCCTCAGGGAAGTTATCTGAGAATAGGAGAGACAGTGAGAACCTCTATGTACTGAGACCCTGACCTAAATCGCCTGTAATCCATGCTCTTCAGACTGTAGTGTGCACAAAAATCACCAGGGCATCTTGGTGAAATGCATGTTCTGATTCAGCAGGTCGGGGGAGGTCTGAGTGTGTGCATTTCTAATAGAGCCCAGGTGATACACAGCTCACACCTGGAGTAGCTCGATTCTAATCCTCACTGCAATCGGCTGTTTACAGATGGAATAGCTGAGGCAGCAAGGCAACCACAAAGACAAAGGTAGTGAGAAAGGAATGAACACAGTACACTCAAGTCTAATCCAATGAGAGGAGGCATGCTGAAATGTGGACAGGATGCCCGGAAGAACATTCAGGACACAAAAATGAAGTCCTTAAGAGCTTAGACCCGCTGTCAAATGCCAACTTGGAACTTCTCACTTGTGTGACCAAGTGACTTCCTTCCAATCTTGGTCTCTTCTTCTATGAGTTGCAACAGTATTGTACTTGGCCCTGGGGTGGCCACGGGCTTGGCAAGGTGATATCCCTCTAGGATGGTTCCCAGCTCAGGCAAATGCCTAGGACATGACAGCTATTATAACCCCACTCTGTCCAGCTCACTTCGGGCAACAAAACATTTCCCGAATTAAATCATTAAGTAATAGTTGTCATCTTAACATGTACACTAAAAAAGCGTGAAAGTATTCTACAGTTCCAGTGTTGTCTATCAAAGTGAAAAAAAAGAATCCTTAGATCATTAAATGCCAGTGGCATAAATCAATCCAAACACATTTTAAGTTTTAAAAGGTCTATGATTTTATGAATGCTACTGCAGGTTTTTTTTAAATTAGAACTCCTATAATTACCATTTTTCTTTAAAAATATTAAGCCAGAAATAAGCACCTACTTTGGCAGCATTTGAAAACAAAAACTAAATGCCTCACTTAGCCCAATGTAGAAAATATAACCACCAAAATGAACATCTCCCCCAGTGAGACTATAGCACCTGTTTTGAACCTTTTGTTACAAAACTAATGTTTATTTAATCATATTCCCTGGAATGAGGGTTGTTTTTTCAATAACATGTCAATTTAAGAAATAAAAAGTGATAAAGCATAATAAGCACGATCTCTTATTTTTGTGTGAAATGACAATTTTCTTAAATGAACAACTCCAACTTCTAATGGAGTCAGCAGACATGAACTAAATTAATATATCTTTAGGTTCAGAAAAGATGTCCACACTCAAGTTTCAGCCAGGCAAGGCCTGACAGGGTGTCGAGTTCAAAGGCTGCCAGCACAGGAGAATCCCTAGGAAGAGCTTTAAAAATTAGGACCCTCTGAGGGGGCCTTCTCAGCGCTGCTTACACAGGTACATTTAAGAAAATTCACCCAACTGCACACTCACACCCTGTGACCTACTTCAGTCAAAAGTTTACTCCCAGCCGGGCACCAAGGCTCACACCTGTAATCCCAGCACTTTGGGAGGCAGAGGCAGGCAGATCACTTTGAGCTCAGGAATTCAAGATCAGTCTGGATAACATGGTGAAACCCCATGTCTACAAAAAATACAAAAATTAGCCGGGTGTGGTGATGCATGCCTATAGTCCCAGCAACAAGGGAGGCTGAGGTGGGAGGATCACCTGAGCCCAGGGAGGTCAAGGCTGCAGTGAGTCATGACCACACCACTGCTCTCCAGCCTGGGTGACAGAGTGAGAACCTGTCTCAAGAAAAAAAAAAAAAAAAAAGTTGACTCTGTCAGGGACTTGAATGTGCAGGGGAAGCTGAGACCATGCAGAGTGCCTGCCTGTCCCACGCTTATGCTTCTCCCCTCCTTGTACCACTGAGAATGTGCTCCTGCATAGAACTCCAGTTCTTGTCAAGACCAGGCTCTGGGTGGGACCTAGAGAAAGCATGCCTTGTGGTCCAAAAAGCCTCACCGGTGGCAGGGTCCTAGGATGATAGTTCACCCACTCCCCCAACAAACCCCCCAATAGCTAATTCGGAGGAGAGTTGATAACTTACTCTTTCCCACCCCTGACTCTGAACTCTGTCAGGTCAGGAATTCTGCTTCAAGGCTCTTAGTCACTTATAACATTCACCTGTCCCCAGGCCTAAAGTGTTTGGCCCTGGAAGGTGGTGGGGTGAACCCCTCCAGTTAATGGAACAGAAGCCCAGGAGGCCTGGTTTCTGTCCACAGCCATATACCTCGTTCCCAGAACAAAAACAGCACTGATGCCCTGAGTCACATAGGGCTGGTCTGAATCTCAGTTCACTTCTAGCACAAAAACTGGCTTATTTAGTCACTCAGCCTCACTTTCCTCATCTCTAAAATAGGGACAATCAAAGTCCCTACTTCATGGAGCTGCATAGTATTAAAAAAAGGCATGCATTGAGAGCCTGGGTGGGGCATACGCTATACCAAGTGCTTGAAACTCTTCAGCTGTTTCTATCACAGGTGGATCATCCAATTTTAAGATTCTCTGATGGAAATGATTATCATATTAACAATATGAATGTATACCTAGGCACATAAATGCCCTGACTTCTGCTTTACAGAACCTTCATCAATGAAGTCAGTTGCTCACTCCTCTGTAGATGGGAAAAACTGCCAGACATCTAAATACGCTGGGTGGGTGGGGGTTGTCTCTGGGCAAAAGATTCCGAGACTGAGGCTGGCTGGCCCCCAAAACAAAGGTCAAGGGTCTCGGTAGAACCTTGTGTGGTTCTTTTCCTCCCACAAGGACACCTTAGAAAGTTCTGCAAGCCAATGCAACTGCTCTGCTGGGGCTTCTAGTTGGGGGTGAGGAGGAGGGGGCAGTGGGTAAGCAACAGGATTTCCTCCTACCAGACCAGGATCAAGACTGTGGGGCTGTTCCACCGAAACATGAAAACATACTGCAGCTCCTCAGCTTGAAAGGTCAACCATGTATATAAGGCTTGAAATCCAAGGAAACCACTTCAAGGTCAGACAGGACCACAATTATGAACCTTCAGTGGTTTCAACAAAAGATCACTGTAATCAGAAACTGTAATGGCCCGAACAATCACGATGTAGAAGAAGCTCTTTGAAAACTTTTCACTGAATTAACTAATTGAGAAGAACCAAATAATTTACAGGTGATTCTGATCAGCTAAATCCAGAATATATCACTCTGGATGACGATGACCCTGTGTCTCCCAATCAAATGCGCTTTTGTGGCCAGAGAGGTTTCCATGACTGTATCCATACTGAACTAACCAGGAGAGAATGAGATGAAAGTCCCCATTCCTTATTCCTAAAAACGTTACTAATTAAGTAGAGGAGGGAAGCACTGATACACTAATAGAGAGGGAAACCACCACTGCCAAAGTCCACCAGCTCCTTCACACAAGCTCCTCCTCTACTTGCAAAGCAGGTCAACATTATACAGAAATCCGAGGAATTTTTTTAAAAATCAGTTTTGTTCTTTTGGGCATCAACACTTATCTCTTTCAAATATGTGTCAATGTCGATCATCAAGAAATAAATCATCTCCAAGCTTTGATATGAATCTTAGGCAGAAAACATACTGGGAAGGTAATTCTGCAAGCTGCGTTCAATCTGTTTGCAGTGGGAGGGTTTTCCTGGGTAACTAAATGATTAGCTTTCAATACCCAGCTCTTTGCAACAAATGCTTTGCAAGAGGCCTGTCCTCCTGCAAAAGCTTTTTTTTTTTTTTTTAAAGAAAGCTTCTCTAACTGGTAGACTGAGAAGTCTTTCTTCCCAGGGGACACTCATTTCGGGCTGCCAGGCTGAGGCTTTGTGAGCGCGCCGCCTCTCCGCGCCCCCGCCCCTCCTCCCACAGCGACTGCTCCTCCAAGGTTCCCAAGGCCACCTGCTTCTCGGAAGAAGGGGGATACCCTGAGCGCTTTCGCAGTGCGCGGCCTGCGTCCTCGGCGGCGCCCCGGGGGGAGAGAGGGAGCGGTGTCCCCGGGAAGCGCGCTTTGTCGCGAGAGTCGCGTGGCCGCCCGCCGCGGCCCCAGAGGCCTGAGAGAGGTTTTGTCCCTGCCACCGCTCAGGGCTCTCCTCCAAGGGTCAGGAGTCCCGTGGGGGCCCCGCTTCTTCCTGCGCCCCCGCTTGGTGCCCGCCAGAGTGCGGGGACCGACTGCCCGCGTCCGAGCCCCACCCCGCCCACCCCGCCGAGCTAACGGCGCCCGCGCCCGGAAGCTTTCTCCATCCCGCCTCGGGCCGGCTAGGCACCTGCTCTGCCACGCCCGCCCCCGGCTCTGGCTGTCTTTCCCGCCCCGCCCCGGAGGGTCCTGCGCCAGCGGGCGAGTACCCTGGGCTCCACTGTCTAACCAGGAGGGGGGTCTGCCCTCGAGTGACGGTCACCCCGGGGCCCCGCCCCGCCCAGCCCAGGGGACCCGCGAAACCCTGGCCCTCGGCGCCCCCACCCCGGCGCTCACCGCGGCAGGGGCTGCGTCCAGGGGGCCCAGCCCACCCCCGCCAGCCGTACCTTGTGGGGCGCCCGCAGCAGCCGATGGACCCGGCCAGCTGGGTGCCGAGCGCGAGGTCCTCGCGGAACGTGAACAGCGGCGGTCGGCTGGGCTCGGGGAAGTTGGTGCTGTTGAAAGGGTCCGTGTCGTCCAGAACTGCACCCCGGCAAGCCAGCGTGGCCATGATGCATCCCTGCCGCGGGGGCGCGGGCCCCGGGGTTAGCGGGGCCGCGGGCCGGGACGCCCGGGTCGCTGCGCGCAGGGGAGGCCGCAGCCGCCGCTCGCTGGCTCGAGGGCTCGCAGGCTCCGGCGCGCCGGGCTGCAGCCCGTGCTCCGGCCGCGGGGGGGCGGGGCGGGGGCGGGGCCAGCGGCCTCCCACCTCCTTCCCCTCTTCCTCCGGCTCCTCCCCTCCTCCGGGTCCCTGCCCCCGGCCCGGCCGCCCGGACCCACTGGACCGCCGCCGGGAAAGTGCAAGGGAGACGGCTCACGCAGCATCCGCAGCCCTGCGCCAAAGGCCGGCGGCTGCGCGGCGGGGTTGAGGGCCCAGCGGGCAGACTTGGCTGCACGTGCGCCCCGCGGCCCCGGGCCGAGCTGCACCCCTCCGAGCCTGTAGGACCGACTTGTGGGGGGACGGTTGGGGGGGGTGCGGCGGGGGAGACAGGCAGCCCTCTGACTTCTTCCCCCACCGAGAGGGCTTAAGCGCTTCCAGATGAAGGCGGCGGCGGCTGGCTCCTGCTGCCCGGATTTGGAATACCCCGGCAGGGCACCTGGAGGCTAGGGAGTCGGCTCCCGCAGCAAGAGGGGCAGTGACAGCGACCCGGAGTCCCAGCTAAGGGTATGGGGAGGTTTCCCTTAGGGACAAAGAAGCCAAGAAAGAGGAGGGTGCGCCAGGGAACCCAGGCCGCTCTTAGGCACAAGCCTAGAGGCGAGAGGCGTGGGGGCTGCGAGGCTTCGCTGAGGGACCCCAGGGCCGGGCATGGCCCCCGGGGGGCCTGGTGGGTGCTGCTCAAACTTCTGTATCACCACGGCCTCTCCCCAGTTAGGCCTCCGAAAGCCGGTAATTGGACCTTGTGGGGCCGCGGGGGCTTGGGATATGGGGAGTGCTTCTGGCAAGATCCCGAATTGCGGGGGAGCCGGGGATGCCCTGGTAACCGAGGGACTGGGAGGGGGAGGTTTGCGCCCTCCCCGCCCCTGACTGGCGGGAGCAGCGAGACTCGGCGCTGCCTCCCACCGCTCTCCTCGCCGCTCACGGGCGACCCCCTTCGTTTCCAAGGAGCATTCACGTTTCTCCCCATTCCCAGGCCACAGCCAAGTTCCGGGTTCCTCCCCCGCTTCATATAGATCGCCCTCATAACACCCAATCTCTCTTAACATCCGAGTCTTTTCAAGGCGACTCTATAACGCGTCTCTCTCCCCTTTCCTCTGGTTTCAAGGGAAAAGAAACCCTTGTTCCTACTTAGCAGCCTCACCCACATCTTTAACCTCTCCCTCTCCGTGATCTCTTTCCCTGCCACACATACACACTTATGCCTGGTCTTAAAATAATTCCACGACACTTCTGCTCCTTCCAGCCGAACTTCTAGCTCTAATTGTTTTGTTATTTAACTCTTTGAATGAGTCCTCTAGACTAGCCATCCCCAGTTTTTTGGCACCAAGGACCAGTTTCGTGGAAGATGATTTCTAAACGGACAGTGGTGGCGGGGGGTGGGGGGTGATGTTGGGGGGAGGGGAGGGGAGGGGCAGATGGTTTCAGAATGAAACTGTTCCATCTCGGATCATCAAGAATTAGATTCTCATAAGAGCGCGCTACCTAGATCCCTGGCAGGCACAGTTCACAATAGGGCTCTCGCTTCCTTGAGACTCTCGTGCCTCCGCTCACCTGCCGCTCACCTCCTGCTGTGTGGCCCAGTTCCTAACAGTCCATGGACCAGTACCAGTCTGTAGCCGCGGGGTTAGGGACCTCTGCTCTAGACTGGACCTACACCAACTTCCCCATCTTCTCACGGACAGAATACTAAACTCACAAATTCTTCCCCTCTGAGATGGGCCACCTGCACTTCCACCTCCCTCTGCACTGAGCGAGCCCTCCAGTCCCGGCCATCCCATTTCTTATCGCGTTCCCAACCCCGGATCCCAGCCCATTCTCTCAGGGACCCCTTTGGGTACCCGGCTTGCTCCTCTTGCCCCATCTACCAAGTGCCTGCTACTAGTGAGATTACTCAGTGCCCCCACTTCCACCCCAAAGCCCCTCAGCCTCTTACTCCACTGATGCTGCTGCAAGCTTCTGCCACTTTCCTCCACCCAGAAATTAGTCAATGAGGAAAATAGTTTCTCCAGAATGACTTCCAGCATCCTCTCCTCTTCATCTTTCATCTTATTTTTCATCTCCTCTCCATCCTCCATCTCCCACTTCTCAGAAGGTGACCAAAGTCCTACTTTTCCTCCCATTCAAGGCTCTGCCCCCACCTGGACCCTGGGTCCCTTCCTTCCCACTTGTTCTTTCCCCGGGGCTCTACCACTGATCCACCCACTTCTACCTTCCTCCCCTGGCTCCTTACCCTGAGGCCCAGGGCCTGCTTCCCTGATGTGCAACTCATGAAGCTACACAGGGCCCTGCACTTTTAAAGGGTCCTAAAGTGGTTTAATATTTAGCCGTTGCTGTCTTGAATTTTTTTAAATACTTTTTAAGGAGTCCCAGCATTTTTGCTGTACACTGGGCCCCACAAGTTATGCACTCAATCCTAATGAGAATAAATACTCAAGTGTTTTCCATCTTAAAACCTGCATCTATATGAAGCCCACCTCTCACTCTAGCTCCCTGGCGTATCTCATTATCACTTCCTAACCAACTTCTGAGAGAGAGCCATATTAATTTATCAGCATAGTCATCACCTTTTCTCCACACCCCGTAACATCTGGAGAGCAACCCCTTCCTGCCATTCTAAGATCATCAATGCCAGCGTAATTTTCTTACCTGGAAGACACATTGGCCCTGCTACCCACTTCCTTGGCAGCATCTGTCACCATGGTACCATGGATGATTCTTTTCTCAGATTCTTATCCCCTCAGCTCAATAGCTCTACCTCCTGTAGGTTCTCCTCCTCCTTTGAGAGCTCCTTCTCAAGTCTTTCTGGGCTCCATCCTCCTCTTGGTTCCGTTCGCATTTGCTCTAGATTTTCCTGCCTTCAACCCTCCTCCACCTTCATGCATAGGGCATCCAGCTCTATGCTCACAGAGGAGTCGCTCTCCTCACTTCTAGGCTCTGATTTTCACTGGGCAACTCAACATCCCCATCCTGGTTACCACATCACACTCAATTACACATTCAACCCAACACCCCAACCTGGCCACCTGTCCAGAACCTCTTCTGCAAGGTTGCAATCTACCAGACTGCTTTACCTGCCTGTCTGCTGATTCCAATGCTCTCCAAGCCCTTGGAGCATAGAACACCACAGCTATGGCTACTGTTAATTTATTCTATGTTGTCACTAAAGGGAAAACTCCTCTGAGGCAAGGACCATGCCGTATTCATTTCTACGCCTACCACAGAGAAGACACACAATAAATGTCTAACAAATGTGTGAACATCAAAGTCATCTTTGACTCCTACATCTTGCAATTGGTCACTAGGACTTGTTACTGAATCAGCCTCTAAAATATTTCTCAATTCTTCCCTTCTCTCTAGCCCTCACTTTCTATGCTAGTCTTCTAATGACTTCCCCAGACTTGCATCCTGCATTTGGTCTTCCTCTGGCTTTCCCAGAGCCAGTGAACATTCTAAGATGTATGTTTGACATGTCACACCACAGGGTAAAATCCTTACATTCCAAACCCCTTAGCACAAATCACAAGACCCTCTAAGACCTGCCTCAGTCCACCACTCCAGGCTCATGCCTGGTCATTCCCAGCTTCACAGCCTGCTTTCAAGCCACGCCAAACTTATTACTCTTTACCAGACATGCTGAGCTTTTTCATGGTGAGCATCTCAACCTAGATTCCTCTTCCCTATCTAGTTAGTCAGCTGAACCCACTTATCCTTCAGTTCTCATTTCTAATGTCAACTCCTCTGGAGAGGCATCTCCAACTCTACCCCAGACAAGGATTGTCTGTCTTTCTTCTGGGGTCTCAAATTATATATGCCCTTACTGTAGCACTTTTCATGTTACATTGTAAATTCATGCTTGCATATGCCAACTCCACTAACTATAAGACTTTCAGGATTGGAATTTTCCCTCCTCAATTTTAATCTTAGAACTTCAGTGACTGGCACCTAAAATAAAACCTTCAGATTTTTTAATTATATAGGCTATCCTTGATTCTTTTATGTATTTTTGCTTTGGCAACTCCCTTAAAACTGCCATCGCTAATAATTTTTTCCTCTAACCGCCCATTTTTTTCTCAGCCTACTTTTGAAATTATTTCTTGGTAGTAATATAATGATTTATCTTAATTTAAAAGGCCAAGAGTAATAAAAAGTTATAAGAAGATATCAGGAACAGACATTTGATCCCAGTTTACAACACCCCCCTTAATATACACACTTTCCAGAGCCACCTGTTTCTAAATAATGTGAGTGCGCTACTATACCTTCATCTATCCATTTTAGATAATACAGTGACCTTCTATCACACCACGTGAGGGGTTTAGCTTCTTTATAGTCTATTTCCTTTTCCAATGTTGTTTAACACAATTTTAGTCAAATTCTTATTCAGTGATTTTAAAATTGATGATATTAATATTGTTCACATCTGTGCCAAGTTGTGTACACGATTACATGCCCTTTCTTGTACAACTTTTTGTTTTTCCTCAAGTTAATGTTTGCCTCAATTTTTAAAATTTGATTATATTTTTCTTGAACAGCCGGCTAAATCGTCTCACATCCTGCAACAGCCCTACAAATGTCTGTCTTAATATTGTCAAATAAGCTTTCAGTTCCATCCTTCTGTTCCAATTTGAAATGTGGCTCTCTAGGACTATCCTCCTGGATATTTTCTTGGCTTTTCTCTTGTGCAGGAACCCCCTGTTTCCCAGCTCACTTATCTTATTGTTTCTTAGTTTTACACTCCCATTTTTGTAAGTACATACTCTACTAGCTTTCTGAGAAATGATAAAGTTTTGAAAATCTGCATGTCTCAGACAATCTTAATTCATCGTCCTAGAATTTGCCTCGGTGTGGCAGTTTTGTTGGCAAAGATGGCTACAATAATTCCTCCCGCCCCTTGTATTCCCACAATTTTCCAATATGACTTCGCCACTTCTCCTGCCACAAAGTGAAGTCTATCTCTCCACTCCAAGTTGGGGAGGCTTTGTGACTTGATTTGACCAATATGGTGAAAGTGACATTGTGTGGTTTCTGAAACTAGGCCTCAAGGGACATTACAGCATCTGCTTTCACCCTCTTGGAATGCTGGCCTGAGACTACCATGTGAAGAGGCCAGGTCTAGCCTAGAAAACCTGGTAAGGAAATTGCTACTGAAGACTGAAAAAAATAGTTACCTGTGTTATGCAGCAATGAAACAATTGACAAGACAATTGCCTAGAGTATTCGTAAGATAGAAAATGTATCTAATGAGCTGATAAACTTGGCTAAGGAGATCTTTAAACAGTATGTTGGAAGTGTCTGTTGGGTACTTGTAGCTGCATATTACAAGGAATTCTGTTTGCAAGCAGAGTGAGTAGTTAAGATTTGCTGGGTTATAAAAGAAACAATTTCTCATCCCTAGTTTGTCCAGTTAGCAAATACCTTCAAAGTAAGAAATAACATTGGTAAAGATCAGTTTAAAAATGTGGTTGTAGGCAGGATGTGGTGGCTCACATCTGTAATTCCCACACTAGGAATTATTTACAATGTAAAAGTTACATTACTTACAATGTAAATTGTAATGTAACTAAGAAAAGTTACATTCAATGTTACATTGTAAATGTAATTCCCAGTGTGGGGGAATTACAGGTGTGAGCCATTGCAGTTGGCCTACAACCACATTTTTGAGGCAGAAGGATTGCTTGAGCCAAGGAGGTCAAGGTTATAGTGGGCTATGCTCATATCACTTCACTCCAGCCTGAGGGACAGAGCAAGACCCTACGGCTATGGAGAAAAAAAAAAAAGTTAAAACATAGTTGTAAGACACTTTGTTAGGGTCTCAGAGAGATTTAAGGTGGTGGCTAGCAGATCTTCTCATTTGGACAAAAGGGCTTCTAAGAATCTTAAGGGTGGTGTTCCACAGCAGTATGACAGGCCCATGGGTGTAGTGTTTGGCACATAGAGTAAACCCTAATGGGATTCATAGAAAATCCACAACATTTTCAGATAGTTGTATTTATGAAAGCACTGTCGGCTTAGGCTAAAAGGAACTGAGATTGTTCAAAATAACAAGAAACTCCTGGAACTTCAACCTGAAATGGATAAGAAGCGGACAAACATAAAAAAAGAATTAAATTGTGTCATTTGCAGCAACTTGGATCAAGCTGGAGGCCGTTATCCTAAGTGAAATAAACCAGAAACAGAAAATCAAATACCACATATTCTCACTCATAAGTGAGAGCTAAACAACTGGCACTCATGCACATAAAGATGGAAAAAATAGGCACTGGGGACTCTAAAAGGAGAAGAGGAAGTAGGCACAGGTTGAAAAACTACCTATTATGTTTACTAAATACCATGTCAATACTGTATTCACTATTCGAGTGATGGTTTCACTGGAATCCCAAACCCCAGCATTATGCAATATACCCATGTAACAGACCTGTACCCGAATCCATAATAAAATAAAACTGAAATTATTTAAAAAAAAAAAAAAAAGTTAAGAAAGCTTCTCAGCTGCAAATACGCAGCCATTTCTTTTGGAAAAGGAAGGCTCTATCAGAGCATGGAATTAAGGGTCATGGAAAACAAAAAAACTTGGAAACCATCCCAGGAAGCAGAACTGGGCCATACTCTCCTGGAGTAGGAGAAGCTGGCAACATGCGTCTGGCTGGAGTTCAGCATTGCTATGAACCAGTAACTGCTGTGTGTCTTCCAGTCTGTCTATTTTTACTTTATTATTATTGTTATTGAGATGGGGTCTCCTTCTGTTGCACAGGCTGGAGTGCAGTGGCGCAATCCTGGCTCACAGCAACCTCCACCTCCTGGAGATTCTCGTGCCTCAGCTTCCAAGTAGCTGGGATTACAGGTGCATACCACCACAACCATCTAATTTGCGTATTTTTAGTAGAAATGAGGTTTCACCATGTTGGCCAGGCTGGTCTCAAACTCCTGGGCTCAAACAATTCACCCACCTCAGCCTCCTAAAGTGCTAGGATTACAGGCATAAGCCACCACACCTGGCCCCAGTCTGTCTATTTCTAAATGAGAGTGCCTCTGGAAGTTATTCTCTCCCAATTTCACCATTGCATATTGAGTGTGAAAGGGCCACACACTTTGTCTTTTTAGGTAACAGGTCTCTGCATCAGAGCACTTGTATCTAAAAAGAAAGTCCTCATCTGCATGCAGATTCAAATAATGGTTTCCTTACCACTATCCCAGCCTCTGCCCGCTGCCCAGTTCTAATACCAATGTCACACAATTTAGGGGTTTGTTATGGTACCAATTTATGTTTTATTGGTACCTACTTCTATGTACCAATTTATGTTTTATTTAGTCTTTGTTGTACAAGAAACCACCCCAAAATGTAGTAACTTAAAATAACAACCATTTTATTTTCTTTTGATTCTGTGAGTCAGCAATTTGAGCTGGTCTAGCTGGGATTGCTCATGTAGTCGCAGTCATCTAGAAGCTTGACTGGGGCTGATTGGACTAAAATGGCCTCCTTTCATACCTGGTAATGTATTCTGGTTGTCGGCTGGTTGGTCTGGGGGTGGAGGGGGCCTTCAGTTAGAATGATTTATCTTTCTTCCTTGGGTTTCTCATCTAGTAGGTTAGACCTGGCTTCTTCACGCTGGTAGACTTTGAATAGCATTCCAAGAAGTCAAGAGTGGAAGCTGCAAGATTTCTTGAGCCCTGGGCTTAGAAATTATGCTGTATTAGTTTCGCTACTTTTGCTTTTGGTTGAAATAAGTCAAAGCCAGCTTAGATTCAAGGAATAGGGAAATTGATTCCACTCCCTAATAGGAGAAGCAAAATCACATTGCAAAGAGGTCCAAGTACCCAGATATGAAGAAATGTTGTAGTCATCACTGCAACAATATAACACATATGTTATATAACTCTAGGTTAAATTGATTTTTAGTCAGAATTTTGAGGCATTGCTTCATTGTCTTCTAATTTTTCTTGTTGCTATTGAGACTATTAGTGCTGTGGTATAGCTGGTTCTCTGTATCTGTGGGTTCTGCATTCATGGATTCAACCAACTGCAGATTGAAAATATTCAAAAAACTGAATGAATGCTTGCATCTATACTAAACATGTACAGACTTTTTTCCTTATCATTATTTCCTAAACAATACAACAGCTATTTACGTGGCCTTTACATGGTATTAGATATCATAAGTAATCTAGAGATGATTTAAATTATACAGAAGATGTGCATAGGTAATATGCAAATACTACACCATTTTATGTGAAGGACTTGGGCACCCATGGATTTTGGTATCCAAGGGAGGTCCTGTAACAAAACAACCATGATTATCAACAGACAACTGTATAGGTAACTCTACATTGTATAGCTAACCGTTTTTTCCCTCTCCCTTTGGAAGCTTTTTGAACCTTCTGATTATTCCCAATATACTGAAATGCCACGATGAGCCCTGCTGTGGCTTCTTTTTCATTCATCCTGTTGTCATTGTATGGATATTTAATCCAGAGATCCTGCCCTTTGATGTAGAAATGTTCTTATATCTTGTTTTCAATCATTTCCTCTCAGTGTTCTCTGCTTGCTCTTCCTAGAACTCCTGTTATTCAGATGTTGGACCACTAAACAGATTCTCTAATTGTCTTAACTTTTCTGCCCTGTTAGTCTCTCTGAATATTTTCTTCTACTTTTTGGGAGATTTCCTACACTGTATTTCCTTTTTTTCTACTGAATGTTGTATTGCAGCATTCATGTTCTTATACTTTTCCAGAACTCTGTCTTGTTCTTTGATTTTTCTTTTTAAAATACCTTGTTCTTACGTCCAGGATTTCCCTATTATTAACTGCATTTTCTTTAAAGTTTCCTTCTTTTTGCTGCACTGTTCCTGTGCACTTTGGGTTCTTCCTTTCTTCTTTTTCAGTTTTTTCTTTTATAGTAGACATTTTCCTCAAATGGCATGATCCTCATCACATTGAAAGCTAATTGGGAGGACAGGTGCAGTGGCTCACATCTGTAATCCCAGCACGTTGGGAGGCCAAGGTGGGCACATCACTTGAGGTCAGGAGTTTGAGACCAGCCTGACCAACATGGTGAAACCCAGTCTGTACTAAAAATACAAAAATTAGCCAGGTATGGTGGCAGGCACCTGTAATCCCAGCTACTTGGTAGGCTGAGGCAGGAGAATTGCTTGAACCTGGGAGGCAGAGGTTGCGGTGAGCCAAGATTGCACCATTGCACTACAGTCTGTGCAACTTAGCAAGACTCTGTCTCAAAAAAAGAAAGAAAGCTGACTGGAAGTTCTAGGGTATAATATAGGCACTTTGCCTGTGGTCTTCACTGCGGACCAAACCAGTTGACAAATGGCTCATTTCTTGACTATCTTTAGGTCTTTCCTCTGGGGTAGTTTACTTTCTCCAGAAAAAAATTTAACAACATTGCCCTTAGCCCAGAACAAGAGAGGCCCCTGCCTTGGCCTCCATGCTTTAGAAGGCCTCACCCTGGCCCTGCTCCTGCCATCCCTCCCTATAGAGCAAGTCCACAGGACCAAGATGTTATACCCACCTTGAATCCAAGCTGCTCTCTCTAGACTATTCTCCAGGCACTGGGACCTCAGAATTCCCTGCCCACATGGTTCTTAACATGTTCCCAAGGCCTGTATGTGTGTGTCTTCTCCAGAGCATCTGTAAGTGTGTACCTCTAAGCCTGAAAAGGGGCTAAATGGCAGCTGATTGCAGGCCTATAGGTTATTGTCACATTTATCCACAGTTTGGTAAAATATCCTTGCTTTTTTTTCCCAGCTAAATACATAAATAGCTAAAACTTTTTAACCAGAAAAGGTGGATAAACATGACATAATATTTCCTGTGCCCCAGGAGGAAATAGGACAATAATTTTTTATTTTTTTTTTTTTTTTTTTTTTTTTTAGGAGTTTCACTCTTGTTGCCCAGGTTGGAGTGCAATGGCGTGATCTCAGGTCACTGCAACCTCTGCCTCCTGGGTTCAAGCAATTCTCCTGCCTCAGCCTCCCGAGTAGCTGGGATTACAGGCACCTGCCACCATGCCCAGCTAATTTTTGTATTTTTAGTAGAGACAGGGTTTCATCATGTTGGGCAGGCTAGTCTCGAACTCCTGACCTCAGGTGATCCACCCACCTCAGCCTCCCAAAGTGCTGAGATTACTGGCATGAGCCACCACACCTGGCCAAGGATAATAATTTTTGATAACCAGACATGCTTCCTGTTTCAGCACCTAGGTGGAAAGGAAATCCCCCAGGTCTCAGTGGAGGACTCTGTCCTGACTGCAGCAACTAGTGTCTCAGACTGATGTCAAAACAATTTGTCTCCACCCATAAGTTGAAGAGAAAAGACCAGGACAGGTCTTCATGGGACTGTTTAGAAAGTTAACAAAAAGTGTTTCACTCTATAAACTGCAAAAAGCACAATAAAGGTACCCCTGGAGAGGTTGGGCAGCACTTAGATGGACCAGGGAAGGAGGCGGCGAGAAACCAGGCAGAGAAGATTCATTACAAAGTAACAAGGCTTCAGCTCAGGGCTGTTTACCATGCAGACTTCTTCCAAAGCAAGTCAGTCTTTTTGTATCTAATTTTTAATTTGTGGTTTTATATTGTTTGTTTGTTTCTGTTTGGAGTGGGTTTTTTAATTGGTTTTTGGTTTATTTTTTGTTTTCTGGTTTTTTTGTTTTGTTTTTGTTTTTTTGTTTGAGGCAGGGTCTTGCTGTGTCGCTCAGGCTGGCTCACTGCAACCTCCACCTCCCTGGCGCAAGCAATCCTCCCATCTCAGCCTCCAGAGTAGCTGAAACCACAGGTTTATGTCGCCACACTCAGATAATTTTTAAATTTTTTGTAGAGATGAAGTCTCACCATATTGCCCAGGCTAGTCTCAAACTCCTGACCTCAAGTGATGCTCCTGACGCAGCCTCCCAAAGTTCTAGGATTACAGGTATGAGCCGCTGCACCTGGCCTGTCTGATTTTGTATTCTTTTCTTTTCTTTAAAGATGACTTTAGATCTGTATAAATTTTAGGCTCACAAAACCTAGATCTGCTGAGGATGGGTTTATATATATATATATATATATATATATATATATAACCAGAGTCTCACTCTGTCACTCGGGCTGGAGTGCAGTGGCGTGATCTTGGCTCACTGCAACCTCTGCCTCCTGGGTTCAAGCAATTCTCTTGCCTCAGTCTCCCAAGTAGCTGGGATTACAGGCGAGCACCACCACACCCAGCTAATATTTTGTATTTTTAGTAGAGATGGGGTTTCACCGTGTTGGCCACGATGGTCTCGATCTCTTGACCTCATGATCCACCCACCTCGGCCTCCCAAAGTGCTGGGAGGATACTATATATTAAAGCTCTCTCTGTCTCTCAGTGCACACACACGCGCGCACACACACACACACACACGCTATATAGATATATTAAAACACTCTATGTTATATATATATATAAACATATTAAAACAAAACATTTCCTATATGTACATATATTTATGTATTTGTGTATACAGTCACACACCCACTCAAGAGAGAGAGAGAGAGAGAGAGAGAGAGACTCTACCTGATGAAATCACCAATTCAAAGCAGCGACCTTAAAAAATTCTAAGAAAAATAGGAAACCCCAAAAGAATGGTGGATGCAAAGTAGGTTTAAGTAATCTGATCAAGAAATAATTCAGAAACTAACTTTTAAAGGACATCAACATCAATATGGAAAATCATCTCAAATCTGGTCCATTTAGGAAGTCAGGGAGAGGGTCAGAAGTGTGATCACGTTTGCCATTCTTCTCCAGGATTTGCTGACCCAATCGGCACCCGTCTGTAGCCTCTTGAAGAAACAAAATCTGCACTTACCTAATGCTGCCAGCAGGTGGTAGACTTGGATTACTCAGGCATAATTATTTTGAGGCACTGAGCTAAAGCAAACAGTCTCATCTGATTTCAATTTTATAACACAGAGCTTGTGATTTTCCTCACTTTTCAGATGAGACTTGGTAACACTTAGAGATGTTCAACGACTTTCTCATATAGTTTGATGTTTTCCATGATTTTTGTTTGGAGATGTGCAAGGTGAGTTATGTAAGTTAATTCTGGCGGCACAAACATGAGAATTGGAAAAAGAATAAAAAACAAAAAGGAACGACGGGCTGAAAGTGCCTGCCAGGTGGATGGATCCTAGCTTGCTTTCTGCTTCCAAGGGCTTCCTGAGCTCTTCCCTTGGCAAGAAGAGCCTTGGTCTTTCTCGGAGACCCGAGGTGCTGGGAACACTGCCTGCCCAGTCAAGGTTTCTGCTGCTTTCAGGATCCTCGGATGGCTCCTTGTATCAGGACCCTCTGTGCGAGGCAGTGTTCGGCCCTAGCAGTGGATCTCTGGATCTGCTGGATCCCTGTGGCCTGTGCTGTCCGCAGCAGCTCACCCCTGCCTCCTGGATAAAGGAGAGCTGAGAAGGATGGGACACAGTTGGTCCCGATAGCTTCTTCTGATCACGAGGTCACTCCAAAGAAAAAATGCCACTCACTGGAGCCAGCCTTCCAGTGCCTAGCATCTCTCATCACAGCTGAAAGGTTGCAGGATGCTCCAAATGCCTTTTCCTCTCCTCCCTTGCTGAAGGCCCTGGAGGCCAGAGGTAGTTATTGGTGGAAATAGACATGGCAGCTTCTGCATGGACAACTGTCTGTCATCCCAAGGAGATGGCACTGCTCTGACCATCTGTGGAACTTCCCTTTCAATCCCGCAGACCAACCTGGTCCCTGCTAGATGTACACCTGGCTCCTGAACCTCCATGAAAACACCATTGTTCTTGTGATCATCTGATAAGAGGCATCAAGCTCCCGGAACACAAAATCTGTGGGGCCATGCCCATGGCTTAAGCTTGTAATCCCAGTGTTTGGGGAGCCTGGGGCAGGAGGATGACTTGAGCCAGGAGTTTGAGGTTACAGTGAGCTATGATCATGCCACTGCAGTCCAGCCTGGGTAATAGAGTGAGATGCTGTTCTATAAAAAAAGAACTGTGGTCTTTTCTTTTCTCACAATCACCATCCAGTGCAATGGGAGGCACACAGTGGCTATCACAGCTCATGAGCAAATCACTTGCTAATGCTTATTTTTATAATATTTTCATGTATAGCAAAAGCAAAGGAATTTGTTTAATAAACAATAATGTCTTTCCTTGAGTGAGGTGAGCAGAAAATGGATGCTTGAGTTAGAGGCCTGGCTTCTAAACCTAGCCCCACCACTTACTAGTTCAGAGACCTAGGGCAAGTGACTTCCGGTGCCTCTGTTCCCTCATTTCTAAAATAGACGGTTAATAGTCATAGGTTTCTCATAAACTTGTTAAAGAGGATTAAGTAATTTAATACCTGTGAAGTGCTTAGAATGGGGCCCACAGTTACCATGACTCAGCAGTTTATCACAATGGTGAAGAGGCAGACCTAGATTCAAATCTTATCCCTGCTCTGTATAAGTCCTCTGATATTGATTGCATCATTTAATCCCTCTAAGCCTCAGTTTCCTCATTTGGAAAATGTAGGTATAAATACCAACCCTTAGGGTTTTTGTGAGAATTAATAAAAGTGCATGACTCTATATACATTTGTAAGTAGAAAACAAATGGTTTCATTAAGAAAATAATAAATTTCTTTAATAAGAAATAGCTTTTAATGTGCAAAAAAAGCATGATCTCAATAATCCTACTCATCTTCAGTTACCGCAGTCAAAATTCCAACATACTACTTTGCTGCTAAGTCACTAAATGAGTTGTTTTTCTCCATGTTTTATGATAAAAGTCATTGTCCTTCCACTGGTAAGAACTAATTATTGCTGAGTGAATTATTAATTTAGCATCATTAAGCAGCTGTGCTCTTTAAAAAGGCCAATTTGAACTATAAGCAAAACATGTAGAAAGGGTACAGCTACTATAAATTCAACATAAACATTTAAAATTCATTGGGACTTCTTAGTTGAAGCCATGTTTTAACAAGATTTGTAAGTTTTTTTCTTAAATTAGGGACCAAACGCTGTGTGTGAAATCATTTTTAAATGCTTCCCTCATGGGAACAACGTTGAAATTAGTGACTAGATTATTTAAGCATTTCTGCTTTTACGTTGGTTCCACCCACTACATCCTCGGTCAGCTTCTTAAGAGTAGGAACTATGTAAAATGTATCTTTTTGCCCCCAGCACCAAGCACAGCCTTCAGCACTATAATCAATCAAGTTTCATTGACCAGAGCTGGTGAAGAAGGCCAGGAGAGGAGGGAAGTGAGCCAGAGAGGAGCCCAGGGTGGCATCGAGCCAAGATCTCAAAGACATGAGAATAGGGTGTTCTAAACTCCCAATGAGCTGCCCAGAAAGGCCAGGGTTGAGCTTTTTTCAAGAATACTGGAGAGAGGGGCACCACATGTGGCTTTTCCATCGATGCAAAGAACAGAGTTACAGGAGCATTAAGAGAGGCTACATAGAAGGGGCGCAAGTTATTGGAGGCACCGGGGAAGTCTGGAATTCTATACACCAAAGCATTCAAGGTTAATTGTGTCTCTGATAGGGTGGTAGGATGAGAGGTTATTTCTTTCACTCACCTCTCTTTTTACTTTTCCCACAATGAGCTTATATTTCTGCATCGATTCATTGCTCTTGGTGACTCTTGGATCCATCCTCTGAAAGGTCTTTTCTTCTCCATAACACTCCTTGGGTTATGTCCTTCTGAAGTGCCCTTCTGAAAAGGGCATTTTGGAGAATGTGCACTTCTTGGTGGCTGCATAGCCTTACCTTTTTTCTTTCTTTCCATATGAAGTTGGAAGCTTAGAAGTATTTCTATATCTTGAATAGTCAGTCCCTTTTAGTCCAGACTGGTGGTGCTTTTGCTGATACAGATGTCTCAAAAATAAATGGAAGGTTTTTATTTTGGTCAACTCTATGTATTAAAAATCACACAATTCTGATGAGGAATTATTGACAAGAATTGGGCACAGCTGGCTTTTAAGGTACTACACATTTAAAGCTTTCTAGAAGCCCAAAAGTGTACCTTAAATATTTCAGAGATCTTAACTAATTATGTGATGGCCATGACCTTGATCTGGTCCTCTCCTAACCTGAGTTTATTTCTCTTCTTTAGAACTTTGCTGACTGCAAAAAGGAGTCCATTGCTGTGATTTTTGTTTCTCTATTTCTTCTAACATATGCCATATGGTTGGCATATGATCAATGTCTCAAAAGACAACAGGCAACAGTTTGACAAACATTTTGCCACAACATAATAAAGGTTATCAACCTTCCAATTTGAAATATTTGGGTCCTTACTATTCACCACCTATCTTCTCCATTTAAGCCACTTTCTCTTTTTTTGTATTTAGCAGGGTACACAACAGGCACCACATTTTCTATCAGTCATAATTCTTAGTTGGAAACAATAGAAATTAATTCTCACAAGGCGAAGCAGAAAATAAGTGTAATAAAGGATATTGTGTAGCTCGCAGACTCCCCAGAGAGCCAAAGAATCAGCTTTGGAGATTGCATAGCTGCTACAAGGTAGACACCACCGTAGGCTCTGCCAGGCATCACACCACAGATTGTACCACCATGCTCACTGCCTCCATCACTACCACCAGTAAGCCATGAAGATTTTTGCTTTGCTTGTAAGAGCAGTTAGTATTATTTACATGAATATTCTTTCTACTTGCTAAAAGGTATGTTTAATTACAAGTAAATGTTGAATTTTATCAAAATTGTTCTCTTCATTTACTGAGACAATTTGACTTTCTCCTTTAATCTCTTATTTTCTAAAATTAAACATTGGCATCCTTGAAATTAATACAGCATGATCATAATATATCATCTTTACAGATATTACTGAAATAAGTTTTTGACTTTTTAAAGAATTTCTGAGTTTATGCTCATAAGTGAGAGGAGCTCATAATTCTCAGAAATGGCTATATGAATATTAGATAAATTGGACTGCAGAGCAAAGAAAATTTCTAGGGACAAAGAACATTATACACCACTAAAGGAATAAGTCCATCAAGAAGGCGTAGCAATCTTAGGGGTAAATGCACCAAATAACATAGCTCCAAAATACATGAAGCCAAAACTGATACAGCAGAAAGAAAAATATTAATAATACAAATACACATTGTATTTAGAGATTTTAGCAACCAAAGACAGTGCAAGAAAAGAAAATTACAGACCAGTATCCCTCATGAGCTTAGATCCTCAACAAAATATTAGCAATCAGACCCAGGAATACATGAAAAAAAATTAAATATCAGAATTAAAGGAGTTTATCCAGGGATAGCAAGACTTATTTCACTATTTGGAAAGCAATCCATTTGCAGTCCACCATAATAACCACAGAAGAAAAATCACATGATCATATAATTAATACAGTAAAAGCATTTAACAAAATTGAAATCCACCCATAATGAAAGTTATCAGCAGCCTAGGAATAAGAAGGCAACTTTCTCAACCTCACAAAGTGCATCTACAAAAACCTTAGAGCTAAATCATACGAAATGGTCAAAGATTGAAAGCTTTATTCCTAAAATCAGGAAGAAAGTAATGATATCTGGACTTACAACTCTTATTCAACATAGTTTTAGAAATTCTACCCAGGACAATAAGCAAGAAAAGGTAATAAAAGTCATAGAAATTAGAAAGGAAGAAATAAAACTATTTCTAGTCACAGATAGCATGATTGTCTATGTAGAATATCCAAATATCTTTTAAAGAGGGAAAATCTACTAGAACTAATATAAGTAAGATTAGTAAAGTCACAGGATGTAAGATCAGCACTGCTGAGTTTAATATTTTGCTGCTGCCATCTCAAAATTCTGAATAATTTTTTAACAAGGGGCTTCACATTTTTATTTTGCATTGAGTTCCACAAATTATGTAGTTAGTCCTACCTTAGATGTCATAGTAGCTGTGGTCTTTATTCAGAGTTATCTATCTGCAAAGTCCACACTGGCTTTGTTTCCAAGCAAAATTATTGGAAATTTGCTCAGTGCTTTACTCTGAGAATTTGTCATTGATTTTATTTATATGTCATTCTCAAAAAGACGGTTCTTCAAAACCACCTCCATGAGAGACTAAGAAGGCCGATGGGAAACCTGCTTTGCTCTTCATATGCTATTCTTTCATGACTCTAAATTCTTCTTATCCTAGTGTACCCAAGCTGCTCTTGATGAATCACACATTGCTGCTCTCCTAGCAATTACACATGGCTCTATGTATAAATCTTCAGTGGTTGGATCACACTTTGGGATGAAATAGGACTAAATGAAGTGGATAGCAAATGCTGACTTGCCCCTGACACCTCTTTCAGTCTTTTGTCCATATCCCTGGAATAGACTTAGCCCACACTAGCCCACAGAACCCCAATCCCTAGGTCCAGCTCCAGATATCTGCCTGGCAGGCTGATAGAGAGCAATCAGGTGATCCTGAGGATTAGACAGCCTCCAAAAGAGCAAGTTCACTTAGGGGCACCACTGCAACAGAGGCTGGTCAGTGTTCTCTGAGGGTCAGAGATGTGTAGTATCCAGCTGGAGCATATAGTGGCAGCTGGTAAGGGGGCTCTCTCCTCAGCACCGGCTCCCTCTTAATATCTTTGGATTTAATTTACTGCTGTTGTTGTCTTACTAACTTATTGGAATGAATGCTTAATTATTAATTTCTTCTCCTTTTTTCCTAATATATCCTTATAAGGCTATATATTTTATTTTAAGAACCATTTTGGCTGTATCCCACAGATTTTGATACATAGTATTGTTGTTATCATTCTGATAATATTCTTTTCCAATATTTCATCGTGATTTTGTCTTTTATATACAGGTTATTTAGAAGTGTGTTTTTATTCATTTCCAAACATGTGGGGTTTCTCTAGTTTCTTTTTGGTTGATTTCTAGCTCAGTGGCATTATAGTCAGAATACACACTTTTGTATGATTTCAATCGTTGAAATTTGTTGAAACTTGCTTTATGGCCCTGTCCAAAAAAATGGTTCATCGTTTACAGTCATCATAAATATGGTCAATTTTTATAGAAACTCTGTGTGCTTGAAAAGAATTTGTATTGTGCTCTCATTGACTTTGTCATTCCATTTTGTATATGTTTACTAAGCCACATTTGCTAATGACATTGCTCAAATCTTTTATAATTTTACTAATTATTTTGAAGTCTATTTCTGTCAATAACCGAAAAATATATTCAAATTTCCCTCTTTTGATTACAGATTTATTTCTCTTCTTATTTCTTCCTATTTTTATTTTTTTTAACCTTAGTTTCTAGTTGGAGTAGAATATTCTTCCCATTTTGCTTTATATCTCTTGAGAGTTTGTTTTGAGGAACATAAAAATTTACAAGTCTTTCTTACAATTTTTACAAATGTAGGCTGAATTTGTTATATGTTTTTTTAAGTCCTAGTAATGTTTGTGCTTTTTTTTCTTGCCAGGGATTTGTCATATATTTTAGTTTTTTTATAATTTCATGTTTGTTGCCCTTTTGTTCTATGTTTATTTGTGTTCTATATTAGTTTCTTCTTCCATTTTCTCACAATTTATTTTGCTATAATTTCTCTAACTTTTTTAAATGAAGTTTTTAGGATTCTTCTTATATAAGCATTTTAGGATATAACACTCGTTCTTTGTATTATTTTAGCTGAATTTGCAAATTTTTATATATATTTTAATATCGATATGTCCTAAATGTTTTCTAACTCTATTATGATTTTCTTACATTTATGAGCTATTCAGAAGTAGTTTTAAAATATAATATATATATGTATCTCCTAGTTGTTATTTTTGTTTTTAATTTATAATTTGATTTTGTTGTAGTCAAAGAATGTGGTCTCTATGATACTTATTCTTTGAAATTTGCCCTAGTCTAGGCAACACATGGTCAATTTTCACAAATAGTCCATGTAAAAATATGTATTTGCTCATTGTTTGGTTAAGGATTCTGTGTATGTTCACTAGATGAAGAGTCCTTTATCATTTGTGTTCTTCAGATCTATTATGGTCTTACTAAATTTTGTCTGCTTTATTTACTGTTCACTGAGAGAACTTTCCCATTACAATTATGAATTTCTCCATTTCTTCTTGTAATTCAGTCATGTTTTGTTTTATTGTTTCACAGGCCTTAAGACTCTAGTATTATGTTCCAATTGGTTTAAACCGTTGTATATTCCTGGAGAATTTAACTCTTTATTATTTATTTGGTTACTTTCTTTATCACGAAACATGATTTTTGCCTTAAAGTCAAATATTAAATAGATAATAATTAAAGTATCACCTGTTCTAATGTACTGATGCCAGCTTTCTTTTGGTTAGATTTGCCTGGCACATCTTTTTCCATTCTTTTACTTTCATCTTTTTTGTTTCCTTGGTTTGTCTCCTTTCTGCAGCATATGGATTTTTTTAAAAAATTCAATTTAATCATTCTGCTTTACTCTCCCCAAAACATACCATTAGTTGCTTACATTTGTCGATATTACTAATATACTTGGATTTATATCTTCCATATGACTCTCTGTTTTTTATTTATTGTGCTTTTTCTATGATTTTTTTCTCTTCCTGTCTTCTTTTGACATGATCAAATATTTTTAATTTCATTTTTGTTAAATTGATTTAGAAGCTATAAACTCTATTTCTATTCTTTTAATGGTTCTACTAAAATGCTAACACACTTCTTAACCAAGTGTCAATTTAATATTGTCATGGTTAAGAAAACCTGCTCAGAACCTGGCTGTGCCAGTTTGAATCACAACTCAGCCACACCCCACTGTGTCCCTTGGGAGGTCACTTTTAGCCTCCTGAGGGCCAGTTTTCCCCTTTGATAAAATGGTAACAATAATAATATCAAACTCACAGGGCTGTTCTGGGAAATAAGTTAATTACATTAAAAAAAAAGGTTTAAGACCATGCCGTATGTAGAGCAGGCTTTTAAATTAAATGTTATTATTGTTATTGCTGCTGCTGTTTCATTACTCTCGCCCTCCTTCCAATACAAAGATTTTAGAATTCTTTAGCATGACCAATGCCAAAACATTACTTTTTGGTAATTTGATTCCTTTACTGTTTAATTAGTCATTAGTGTTACTATTATTGTTTTATTCTGTATTTTTATAATTAATTACTCTTTTATTTATTTCTTTATTCATTATTCCTCTTTCCTTATCAGTTCTTGATTCTGAGTTCAACTTTCTTCTCCCTGAATTACAAACTTGAGAAGTTCTTTCAGAGAAGATTTACTGTGGGTAAGCTATCTAAGTTTTCGAAAATCTTGGCCGGGCTCAGTGGCTCATGCCTATAATCCCAGCACTTTGGGAGGCCGAGGCAGGCAGATTGCTTGAGGTCAGAAGTTCAAGACCAGCCTGGCCAACATGGTGAAACCCCATCTCTACCAAAAAATACAAAAATTAGCTGGCAGTCTTGGTACATGCCTGTAATCTCAGCTACTTGGGAGGCTGAGGTGGAAGAATTGCTTGAACCCTGGAGGTAGAGGTTGCAGTGAGCTGAGATTGCACCACTGCACTCCAGCATGGGTGATAGAGTGAGAACCTCTCTGTCAAAAAAAAAAAAAAAAAAAAAAGAAAAGAAAAGAAAATCTGTATTTTCCCTTTGTTCTTGTCTGATTGATAGCTTAGCTTCACTGAGCAGAAGATCCTAGAAGGACTGTGATTTTTCTCTCAGCACTTTGGACAAAGAATACGTTCTGTCTTCTGGTTTATTGTTGGTTTGTAGGAATTTATCTCTTTGCTGTGGCTGCAGCTTAAGATTCATCTTTGTCTCTGGGGATTCTATGGTTGCATTACACTGTGCCTATCATGGATTTATTTTTATATATCATGCTCAGGACTGTGCTTTCTAAAGTTTAGGATTCGTGATTTTCCTTAATTCTTAAAAATTCAAACATTATCTTTGACCTGTTTTCTGTGTTTTCTCCCTCTGAGACTGAGAAAGAAATAAAGGGTATTCGAATAGGTAAAGAGGAAGTCAAATTGTCTCTATTTGTAAATGACATGATTGTATATTTACAAAACCCCATTGTCTCAGCCCCAAATCTCCTTAAGCTGATAAGCAGTTTCAGCAAAGTCTCAGGATACAAAATCAATGTGCAGAAATCACAAGCATTCCTATACACCAATAACAGACAAACAGAGAGCCAAATCATGAGTGAACTCCCATTCACAATTGCTACAAAGAGAATAAAACACCTAGAAATACAACCAACAAGGGATGTGAAGGACCTCTTCAAGGAGAACTACAAACTGCTGCTCAAAGAAATAAGAGAGGACACAAACAGATGGAAAAACATTCCATGCTCATGGTTAGGAAGAATCAATATTGTGAAAATAGCCATACTGCCCAAAGTAATTTGTAGATTCAATGCTATCCCCATCAAGCTACCATTGACTTTCTTCACAGAATTGGAAAAAAAACACCTTAAACTTCATATGCAACCAAAAAAGAGCCCGCATAGCCAAGACAATCCTGAGCAAAACAAAACAAAACAAAACACACACAAAAAAAACGAAACTGGAGGCATCACACTACCTGACTTCAAACTATGCTACAAGGCCACAGTAATCAAAACAGTATGGTACCAGTGCCAAAACAGAGATATAGAACAACAGAACAGAACAGAGGCCTTAGAAATGACACCACACATCTACAACCATCTGATTTTGACAACCCTGATAAAAACAAGCAATGGGGGAAAGGATTCCTTATTTAATAATTGGTGTTGGGAAAACTGGCTAGCCATATGCAGAAAGCTGAAACTGGATCACTTTCTTACACCTTATACAAAAATTAACTCCAGATGGATTAAAAATTGAAACACAAGACCTAACACCATAAAAACCCTAGAAGAAAACCTAGGCACTACCATTCAGGACATAGGCATGGGCAAGGACTTCATGACTAAAACACCAAAAGCAATGGCAACAAAAGCCAAAATAGACAAATGGATATAATTAAACTTAAGAACTTCTGCACAGCAAAGGAAACTATCATTAGAGTGAAACGGCAACCAACAGAATGGGAAAAAAGTTTTGCAATCTACACATCTGACAAAGGGCTAATCTCTAGAATCTATAAAGAACTTAAACAAGTTTACAAGAAAATACAACTCCATCAAAAAGTGGCAAAGGATATGAACAGACACTTCTCAAAAGAAGACATTTATGCAGCCAACAAACATATGAAGAAAACCTCATCATCACTAGTCATTTGAGAAATGCAAATCAAAACCACATTGAGATACCATCTCACGCCAGTTAGAATGATGATCATTAAAAAATCAAGAGACAGCAGATGCTGGAGAGGATGTGGAGAAATAGGAACAATTTTACACTGTCAGTGGGAGTGTAAATTAGTTCAACCATTGTGGAAGACAGAGTGGTGTGATTCCTCAAGGATCTAGAAATAGAAATGCCATTTGACCCAGCAATCCTATTACTGGGTATATACCCAAAGGATTATAAATCATTCTATTATAAAGATACATGCACACGTATGTTTATTGTGGCACTGTTCACAATAGCAAAGACTTGGAACCAACCCAAATGCCCATCTGTGATAGACTGGATAAAGAAAATATGGCACATTTACACCATGGAATACTATGCAGCCATAAAAAAGGATGAGTTCATGTCCTTTGCAGAAACATAGATAAAGCTGGAAGCCATCATTCTCAGCAAACTGACACAAGAACAGAAAACCAACACCACATGTTCTCACTCATAAGTGGGTATTGATCAATGAGAACACATGGACACAAGGAGGGGAACATCACATACTGGGGCCTGTTTGGGGGTGGGGGACTAGGGGAGGGACAGAAGGGGGTAGAAGGATTGGGGAGGGATAGCATTAGGAGAAATACCTAATGTAGATGACAGGGTGATGGATGCAGCAAACCACCATGGCACATGTATACCTGTGTAACAAACCTGCACATTCTGCACATGTACCCCAGAACTTAAAGTACAATAAATTTTTTTTAATTGAATAAAGGTGAGAATAACTCAAAATTTAGTCGTTGTAATAAGAGAATAGCTTGCTGTCTGAAAAAGCTAAAAGGAAAATGCAATTCATAAGTTCCAGACAACACCACCCTGCTACCAACGTAAAAAATCTCTCAGCCTAAGTGTGGGTCCCTGCTCTTAACGACCTGCCTTTTTTTAATGACAAGGACAGAGATGGTACCTTAGCAGGTTGGCACTTTCTCTTGCTCAATGCTTACTTTATTTATTTATTTATTTATTTATTTATTTATTTTTAGATGGAGTCGCACTCTGTAGCCCAGGCTGGAGTGCAGTGACAGGATCTCGGTTCACTCTAATCTCTGCCTCCCAAAGTGCTGGGATTACAGGCGTGAGCCACCACACCTGGCCAATTTTTGTAGAACATGCCTTCTGACTTGTTTCCCATCATAATTAATACAACACATTTGTCAACAGAAGGTCTTAGAAATGCTGCAATGTGCCGTCTGGGAAGTTTCCTCCTGCATGAAACTGGCCTGAGCAGGTGGATAAATCCTTTACTTTAGGGCACTGTTTTCCTATCCGTAAGCTGATGAGGACAAGCCCACTTGCATGAAACGGCACTCCTGAGTCTTCAGATAGGTTGTGTTTTTAATAAACAGTTCAAAACAATAAACCCCACCTCACCCCCCCACCTAACCTCTTTTGTCTCTTCTTTCACTGATCTCAGGAACCACTGAGTCAGAGTTGTACTTTTTACCCTTAACTCTGCACAACATGTGAGTGTGCAATCATTAGGCTCCATCTCAAGCATCCTTGAGAACAGAGCACACCTCATCTTTCAGATCCCACCTAGTGCTGAGAACAACACAAACTCTCACAAATGATAATGAAACAAACTGACCCTGAGTCCCACTAGCTCTGAACAGATGAGGTAGGGAAGCCTGAGCCTGACGCCTGCTCTCCAACTGAGCAGCAGAAGAGATGGGGTGGCACAGGCTTTCAGAAGACGCAGTGGACCATGGTGGGCAGGCATTTGGGGGGAGAAGTGACTGGAAAAATACAACAATCTGGTGGAAGATGCTGAAGGAACTGGGTTCACACATGGACAGCAAGCTTCAGAAGGACATTGGCAGAATGGATGTGGAGTGGATGTACTCACGCTGCATTGCTCCAGAGGACAAGGTAAGACCTAAGGCTGGAAGTCATGGGGAAGCAGATAAGGCACACGCAAGCTCAGCACAGGGAGAAACTTCTTAGAAACTCAGTGGGATGCGTAACTTCATTAGAGAATGTTTTCCTCACTGAACATTTTCATCTGGAGGCTGCAGAAGCACTGGTCAAAGATGGTACAGACAGGATTCCTGAATGCCAAAGTTCCTCCCTTGATGGGATTTGGAGGCTCTCACGTGGATGGACCAACACCATCCTGTGGGCTTGTGGAGAAGAGGACGACCACCTGCAAAAGCACCACCATCATTGAGTGTAACTTCAGGCTCATGTGTAAGCAAGAGGGTGGGGCCGGGGCTCGTGGTGCCCCCACCACAAATAGCACTCTGGCTCCTCCAACCTGTGCCACAGGTGACCACCAATAAAGTCCTCTGCTGAGAAAAAAAAAAAAGTACATCAACTCAGTGGGGGGATGAAGATGGCGGCCAGGGATGGGAAGCAAGAGGAAAGGAATTGCTGGCCTGTGCCTTTGCTCAAAACATAAATACCCTGGAAGAAACTCCCCCACAAGGAACGTGGTCACCCTCTGGGACCCTGAGCACAAACCCACACCATCATGTACATGGGAGGAGAGGAGCATCTTTTCATATCCAGGATCACTGGGCATGGACTCCCTTCCTCACTACAAAGGGGTTGGAGAGATCAAAGATGCTCTCTAAAGACAAAGTAACAATGTGGGAAAATGTCAAACTAGGGACTGGAGCAAGTTCAATCTTCCCAGTGAACTTCATTAAAAATTTCATCTGATTACAAATGATTATACTTCAGATACCTATGGGAGTCTCACTGGATGTGGGTGCAGCATTCATTCCTGAGGCCTCATAACTGCTCTCCTGAGCATAGCCAGTACAGATGTGCAGGGTGAGAAGTCAAAGGCAGAAGGAAGCAGGTAAGAACATTCCCTGCCTCTAAAGGAAAAGGGCTCCCCTTATTCAAAACACCAAGTTCTACTGAACCAGGTTGCAGATCTTAACAATAATAGAGATCATTGTAAAAGAGAAACTTTAATGTATGCTAAAAAAATTTTTTTAGGAGGTAACATCCTGGTGTTTCTCAGATGCAGGTAAATCGTGGCCTTCCACATTCTCTTTCAATACAGGGAGCACCTGAGATCCTACAGACAGGAAACATGGGAAGGATAAATCCAGTGATGTGTGCATCAGGTACATGCCAAAGTTCACCTGTGAACAAAACAGCAACAACAACAACAAAAGGCTAGATTATTTCAGCAGTTAAAATAACTTTGTAAATATTAATGTCTAACTTAAAAAAATTCAGATCTTTAAAGACGTGCACTGAGACTTGATATGTCCTATCTGTTACATAGTAGAATGAAGTGGGATATGAGGAGAATCCTGACTATAGACCCCAAAGATTCTCATCCTGAGGCATCCATCCTTTCCCTGTGGTCACCCTACACCTCTTCTTGCTGGGCACATCTCTGTCCCACATGTCCTGAACTTGCTGCAGAAGGACCTTCTTCCTGCTCTCAGCCTGTGACCACCACCAGGCCCATTTCCCCTTTGCTGCCTGATATAAAAGCCTTTTGGGGAAGATAGTGGCAAAGCTCTGCATTTTCCTTGAGAAAGAATGATGCAAGTTAATTTTGTCAAATTCTCCTGAATAAAGGCGGAAGTTCCAAAATGAAGAGTAGGAAAGTCTGCTTAATGTGAACCATCAATGCAGGTGAGCCACTAAGAACTCTTCGGAGGACCTGACGTGCTCCCCCAGTCTGTCTGTTCCTGTGATAACATCTGTTGGACACCCCTCATGTTCCAGGCCCCAGGCTAGGGGATTGGGCCAAGTGAACTCCTTAAGCTTTGTAGAAATGTGAGTGAAGAGTGCACTCTCTGCACCCTCACTGTAACTGTTCTGTAAATCTAAAATTATTTCAAAATTTAAAAATAAAAAGTTCAGGCCCATGAAAACTACAGTGATGCTGAGAAACACTATTTTCATGTACCCTAATATTATATTTGTGCCTCCTCCTTTCTTCTCCTGGCAACCTGCATGGTGCAGGCTCAAGGTCCCCACACCCCAGATGACACAGCCTGCATTGACAGACAGGCTGCTATAACAGTCAAATGTACCACTCTGCGGGCCATTTCTATCCCATATTTGTAAGAAAACTTACATAAATCAAATATCTACACTGTTACATATTTCCTGGTTTTGAAGAAACACAGGAAACGATGTAGCAGTTTACCATGAATTAAGTTGCCAGCTTATTATTGGAAATAGATTCAATGTTTGCATTATTTCCGTTAATTTTCAAGAATTGTTCTATGTAGCCTGACTGCTTTACTTGGCTTCCTGGAATTCTTTGTAAACAAAAAGTCCTAACAGAAAGTATAAGCCTGAAAATAAACCTTTCTAAAGAATCAACATGTTGGAAGTTCAGTTTTTATAATCTGGAATTTGTAACAACATTTAATTGGTATAACCTTCAAGAAAATGAATTTCCAGGAATAATGAATGAATTTCCAGTTTAATGAAATGTACTGACTCTTTCTATGCAGCTACTCTATTCATAGTAAGGCACTTTACTCTTCATGAGATCTCAGTGGTAAAGAATGATCAAGACAATAGAATTATTTGTTTTTATTTTTATATTCTCTATCTTTTCAACAAGATTTGAAAGCACAAAAATACATGTAGTAAAACCAAAAAAAAGTGAGAACTTGGATGGAAAGGAAAAATAAGATGGAACTACAAATTACAAAGTAGGTTAATGGCAGCCTAACAGCTTTGGGTATGCAGCAAATCCCCCATTTAAAAAAATTACTCTGCAGTATTGTGAACACAGTTCTGGTATTGATAACACCAGGATCGGAAACCAGGTGTTGTATTTTGAAAACACGCTTACCTTTCTTTCACGACTCTCAGAAAGTTTTTGGAAAACATGCTGGTTTCGTTGCCCAGTTTGCTGGTCGATACAAATCATCTGGCATCTGTGACAAGGCCCCAAAACCTGGCAAGTGAGAAGGGAAAACACAGCGTTGCCACAAAAGTGACCAGAGCCTTGCACTTCAGAGGGAGGAATCACACGGAAATGCCCAGTCCCCTAACTATGGAGAGCCAGGATGCAGCACCTGTTCACCACCTCTGCTGGGGAATCATCTGCACCTGTCAGCTAAAAGACAGATCACTGCTTAAGAGCTTTGCAGAGAAAGAAAAGAGGGACTGAGAATCTTGATGGTTTTCCAGAAATGTTGGAGAATGGATTTGAGGAAGAAAAGCACTCAGTAACTGGGAGGACAAATTGGGAAAAGAAAAAAGTCACAGGAAGCCGGGCACAGTAGCTCACACCTGTAATCCCAGCACTTTGATAGGCAGAAGTGGGCCGATCACTTGAGGCCAGGAGTTCAGGACCAGTCTGGCCAACATGGCAAAACTCTGTCTCTACTAAAACTACAAAAATTATCCAGGTGTGGTGACACACACCTGTAATCCCAGCTACTCAGGAGGCTGAGGCAGGAGAATCACTTGAACCTGGAAGGCAGAGGTGGCAGTGAGCCGAGACAGCACCACTGCACTCCAGCCTGGGCAACAGAGCAAGAGAAGAAAGAGGAAAGAACAAAGTCGAAAGAGGAAAGAAGAAAGAAGAAAGGAGGAGGAGGAGGAGGAGGAGGAGGAAGAGGAGGAGGGGAGGCGGGAGGGGGAAGGGAAATGGGGGGAGGAGGAGAAGGAGAAGGAGAAAAGGAAGGGAGTGGGAGGGGAAGTTGCAGAGGCAGTGCTGGCCCCTCTGAGAAGGTCGTCAGAGAAAACTTTCATGTGTCAATGCCCTCTGACCCAGCAACTTCACGTCTAGGAATCTAACCTAAGAAAGGAATCAGAAGCCCAACCACAGTCGTGTTCAAAGATCGATCCTCACAATATTCATAATAGGAAAAACTTGTTAACATCATAAATGTCATACAGTGGAGAGAAATGGTTAAGTAAACCATGCTACATATATGTGACGTATATGGTGCAGGCATTAAAATTATATCATGCAGGTATTAAAAGGAATCTATAAAGACCTTTAAATAAAATGGGGAAATATTTTTAAACTGTAATAAGCAGGAAACAAAATTATTTTCAATCTATGTATATTTTAAGTATTGTGCACGTATGGCATGTAGGCATGGGTACATATATGTATCCATATGTACCCATGCCTACATGCCATACATACACAATACTTAAAATATACTGTTACAGCTTCTTAACAAAGGTCATACTATCTGGTGGAACTTAAAATCCCCCATAATATAAACATAAAAAAAGAAAGTATGCAGCTCAGCAGTAATGAGACACTTCTTTTATTGCACATGTGAAAAGTACAAAGGTACTTGATTTTCTTATAACCATTTTCTCCTCAGCTCACTCATGGGCAAATACAAATTATGCACTGAAATTAGAAACACTCATCTAATCTGGATGTGTCTTGGCCTGTTCCTGTTACTGGTGTGAAAGTTGCAGATACCAGGATAAAATCACTCATCAGGCCCAAAGAAATTGGAGCCAGGATAGCACGAAGGAGGGGAGCTCATGCTTGCATTTCTGAGATAACAACTGTGTCAAGGACTTTCTAAAATAATCCCACAAGAAATTCCTCCACGTCCTTCATGCATCTCATGCTTTTCATGATCCATGTCTTGTGTGTATGCATGTATTTCTAGACTGGGTTTATCACTAGGCATTCTTTAGGACTGCAGCAGTTCAGATAAGATGCTCTTCAAAGAACATTTGCCTGGTAACAGCGTCTCCACCAATGAACTGATGCCAACTGTAGCTTTGAGCCTCAGGAACCAATAAACTGTTTTCAAGCAGCTTGTATAAACTTCTTTTTGCCAATAAAAGCTTTCCCTTACTCTCTTCTCTCCGGGTACACCTGTGGCTTGCCATATCTGTGCATCCTACTTTATAATCCTTTTTACTTACTCCTGAATAAATTCAACACATTAAAAGGTCGTTTTCTCTGGTGTGTCCTTTAAATTTTAGTTTGTTTTTTTTTGTTTGTTTGTTTTTAATTGGGAAAAGTTTTCAATTAGCAATAATCACACCTCAGATAAACCCCATTGGCTCTGATACTGCCACTGCGCAAAGCTCTGATTTTTTTTTTCAGGTTGACACTCACATTCTGGCGCTGGGTACTAAACCAGTGGAAATATAGGCTCCCTGTGGTACCAAAGTCAAGATTCCCAGCCACGTAAGTATCCCGAATATGCTGGAAAGGAGCTCTACCAAGGACTTGACAAACCTGTGACTCCTCCAGACCTCGTTTCCTCGTCTAGATCCTTGGCTGAATTGGATGAGAGCTATATCAAGGGATACAGGAACTGGAGCCCAGGACTGGCAATTGGTCGTGCTCAAGAGTGGAAACTACCATGTTATACACAAGGATCCCTGCTGTGGAACGAGGCTTTAGTAATACCACAAAGCTGCGCCTCGACTTTCCTGCACCCTCTGAGCTCTTGGCCTAGAAAACACCTGATGTGTAGGCCAAGCTCCTACAGAAAGGATGCCAGGGCCCTGCAGCTCACACCAGCCCCAGCCTCCAGCAGCCACCCAACAGGCAACACCTTCTGCAGAAACCCTGTCACTTCCATGAAAGGCCCTTTTAGAACAGTTTCTCGGACTAGCAGAAGAAAGGGCATTTTCCAGACATTATTTTCTTTTACTTTTTTTTTTTTTTTTTTTTTTGAGACAGTTTCACTCTGTCACTCAGGCTGGAGTGTCGCTGTTGTCACCCAGATGCCTCCCTGCAACCTCCACCTCCCGGGTTCAAGCGATTCTCCTACCTCAGCCTCCCAAGTAACTGGGATTACAGGCACCTGCCACCACACCCACATAATTTTCATATTTTTAGTAGAGATGGGGTTTCACCATGTTGGTCAAACTGGTCTCAAACTCCTGACCTCAGGTGATCTGCCCACCTTGGTCTCCCAAAGTGCTAGGATTACAGGTGTGAGCCACTGTACCCAGCCCCCTGCAAAGAAAACAATTTTCTTAAAACATCATCATTTTAAAGCTTATTTTCTGGTATTCTTAGCAACTAGTATTTTAAAAACTTGTTTATAACCAGGCACGGTGGCTCACGCCTGTAATCCCAGAACTTTGGGAGGCCAAGGCGGGCAGATCACAAGGTCAGGAGTTTCAAACCAATCTGACCAACATGGTCAAACCCTGTCTCTACTAAAAATACAAAAATTAGCCGGGCATGGTGGTGCGCACCTGTAATCCCAGCTACTCAGGAGGCTGAGGCAGGAGAATTGCTTGAACCTGGGAGTCGGAGGTTGCAGTGAGCTGAGATCACACCACTGCACTCCAGGCTGGACCATAGAGTGAGACTGTCTCAAAAAAAAAAAAAAAAAAAAAAAAAAACTTGTTTAGTAGCATATATATTCATTAAAAAACAATACAGAAGCGTGAAGAATTAAAAGAGAAAGCACTCAGCAGCAGTGGTGCCCCTCTCCCCATCCAGAGACAGATGCTGCTCATGTAGCTACAGACCACCTCAGGACATCCCAGACTGTCCCAGGCCATCCTAAGACATCCAAGCCATCCCAGACCATCCCAGACTGTGGCATGTAACTGCACACAACTGCATATGTGCACCTGTGTAAACACACTCTCTGGGATCTCAGAGCCAACTTGGGTTTCTTTTTCAATTACTCTGCAATATGTAAGGACATCCATCCACATCAGGACATAGAGAGCCACCTCATTTTTGCATTTTGCAATTTTCACAATGGGTGGCCTGGCATTCCATGGGTTGAAACACTTAGCTCTTCTCCTTTGAAGCCATGTGAATAGTTTCTAGTGCTTTCCTGTGATCAGTAATTTTGTAATAAAGCCCTAATTCACATAACTCTCTTTCCTGTTTATGTTATTTTTTAGTATCAGTCTCCCAAAATGAGATTATAAGGCCAACAGGAATAAAAATATTTATGACATGATAACACCCAGTAAAAAATTGTTTTCCAAAAGAGATGTGCTGGTTTCACTGTAATTGCTTCAGCACTGAATATTATCATCAAAAAACATCTTTTGAGCATTTCCTTTTTGCAGCGGAAGGGAGGGGGAGACAGGGTCTTGCTCTGTCATCCAGGTTGGAGGTCAGTGGCTTCATCATAGCTCACTGCAGCCTCCATTTCCCAGGCTCAAGCAATGATCCCACCTCAGCCTCCTGAATAGCTGAGACCACAGGGATGCACCATCATGCCTGTACTAATTTTTAAATATTCCGTAGATATAAGATCTCGCTATTTTGCCCAGGCTGGTCTCAAACTCGTAAGCTCAAGCAATCCTTCTGCCTTGGCCTCTTAATGTATTGGGATTACAGGCATGAGCCACCGTGCCCAGCCAAGCATTTGCTTTCTTGAAAGGCACAGTATTGCCAGGTGTGGTGGCTCATGCCTATCATCCCAACCCTGGGAGGCTGAGGCCAGTGGATCACTTTAGCCCAGGAGTTTGAAGCCAGCCTAGCCAACAGTTAAACCCCATCTTTACCAAAAATTAAAAAATTAGCTAGGTGCGGTGGCGTGCACTGTAGTCCCAGCTACACAGGAGGCTGAAGAAGGAGGATTGCTTGAACCCAGGAGGCGGAGGTTGCAGTGAGCCAAGATAGTGCCAGTGTACTCCAGCCTGGACAACAGAGTAAGACTCTATCTCAAAAAAAAAAAAAAAAGAAAAGAAAGGTGCAGTATTAATTATATCTTATGCTCTTTAATGCTTGCACTGGACTACTGTGTATAGATATTATTGATTGACTGACAGGGTCTCGCTCTGAGACCCAGCCTAGAGTACAGTGGGCAATCTTGACTCACTACAGGCTCGACCTCTCCTCCCACCTCAAGTAGCTGAGACTACAGGCGCACACCACCATGCCTGGCTACTTTTTCTTTTTACTTTTCTTTTCTTTCTTTTTTTTTTTTTCAGAGACAGAGTCTTGCTGTGCTGCCCAGCCTGATAAAAGTATTTTTATACTTATTTTTATACTTGTATTAGCATTTTTATGGGATAGATTTCTACAAGTGAAATTATTGAGTCAAAGAGCATGCATATTTTAATTTTCACTAGTTATGGTCTATTAAGAATGGTGACCTCAAGAATGCAAAGCCTGCTAAGTCGTCTCAGAAAGGTTCCTTAAAGAGTCTTCCTTGTATTTACATCTCCAGGTACCTGGAGAGGCACGGGTGCTACTGCTGCCAGGTAAGTTTCTGAGAGTGATCTCAGTCTAGTTCTGATTCTCTTCCCTTTTCTCTTTCTTTTTTTTCTTTTCTTCCTTTCTTCCTCCCTCCCACTCTCCACCTATCCAATAACGTATATTTAGTGTCTACTTTGTGCCTGGCAGGATATGTACCAGTAGGCATTTTTTTAAAAAAACATGGCAGAGACACAGGATAGAGAATAAGAAAGAGTAAGTAAGGATGGAGGGGATGAGGGAAACGGCAGGAGGGCTGGTGCCAGAGATGGGCTGTGAGAGAGAATGTAGGAGATAATGTAGATTATTTTTCAAGAGGGAGCAACTGCCAGGGCAAGAGGAAGTCTAGGGAGTTAAATGCATCAAAAACATCATTGGGACATTTTGTTGTGCCATGAAATTTATTTCCTACACCCCAGATCTCTAAAATTCTATAATAAAGATTCAAATGACTGTTTACTGCTTTCCTAGATGTTAGAGTGGTGTTCCTTCTGAGTGCAGAGCCTGAATCCAAGGTAGCCCATCATAGTTTATACCAGTGGCTAATTACAATACTACAGGTTTATTTCCTAATTACATTACTACAGGGTGAGCATCTAAAATGCTTAGAACCAGAAGCATTTTGAGATTTTTTTGAATTTTGGAATATTTACATTATATATCTATGGTATACTTACCAGTTGAGCACCCCTAATTTGAAAATACGAAATCTAAAATGTTCCATTGGTCATATCCTTTGACTGTCATGTCAGTGCTCAAAAAGTTTTAGGTTTTGGAGCATTTCAGATTTCAGATTTTTGGATTAGGGATGCCCAGCCTGTATTATAAAAATAATTTCAGCCCCCACTAAAGAACAGAGTGCATTCTGTGGCCTTCAATATTCCTTACCTTTCCTGTCTGTTTCTTCCCTCAACAATTACTTATTGAGCACTGACTCTGGGCCAGTGTTGTTCAAGGCTCTAGAGGTACAGCAGGAAACAAAACAGACTTGGCTTCACCCTCCTACATGCTACAGGAATAAACAGAACATGACCCTGCGGCAGGTCAGGGGCATCCTTTCCAAGAAGGTGACATCTGAGCTGAGACCCTTGGACAATATGCCAGGCAGAAGGGATGGCAAGGGCTAAGGCAGGAAGGGTGGCTATTCGGGGAACAGAGAGAAGGTCACTGTGGCAGGCAGAGAGGGAAGGGGTGATGAGCTCAGAGACAGTGGCAGCGTGGGATCTCATGGGGGCTTGTCAACCGTCTGAGGAGGACAGATTTTAGCCTAAGACATTTCTCCTCTTTCTCACATCTTTGAAACCCACAGCAAAGGTTTTGGGAGCCCAAAGCCAGGGAGACAGGATATCCTGGTGGCTTTGCCTCTGACAATCTCCTCCCCAGCTACCAGCAAAGGCAGAAGAAGGTGAAGCATGTGGAGGAGGGATGGCTATGGGCACAGAGGCACCATCAGGCTTCTGGGCCTCCCTCCACAAACTCCAGACTGCCAGAAAGTCCAACAAGTTTCAGGAGGACAACATTCTCATGATGTAAGCATTCCAAAAAAAAAACAGTTTAAGCCTAGACATAACGACAGCACAGAGGCAGCGCCGAGCCCTCTGATGGGGCACACCTTCTGTGGCTCATGGGAAACTGACCAGCACAGAGGCAGCACTGAGCCCTCTGATGGGGCATACCTTCTGTGGCTCATGTGAAACTCACTGCTGCCATCTTCTTGGCGAATAAAGGATGGATTATTCCATGGGGTGTCTCAGAATGCTGAGGTGACATAACCTCCCACCAAGATTTTATACTTAAGAGACAAGGACAGGGAGGAAGTCCCACCTGCATCTATCCGGGTCTGGGATTGAGGTCAATCTTCACTGACAACCCTGGAGGAAGAATAACAGAACTTCCCAAAACTTACCTGGAAACGCAAAGAACCAATTGAAATCTCATCCCATTTCTCTTCTTCAAAAGCCCTTTTCCACTGATAATAATATTGGCACGAAACGCAAGCTGAGATCCTTCACTGAGAGTAATTCCTCCTTTCCATTCTCATCACTGTTTAAGGCAACCAAAAAGAGTAAGTGGGGGAGGGTGGCAGATAATTGTACTGCTGTAATTATTCATCATGCCTGCCGTGCAATACTTAACTTCATCAGCGCTACTGTGGCCTGCAGCCTGGATAATCAGAACAGACTTTTACCACGAGTGCAAGGCCATGAGACACCCATCTGCTAAACAGACATCAGGGCCTCCCCTGGGATATGGTCCCATCTCCAGTGACAGGCCCACAGCAGCCAGGCAAAGCGTGAGCAGATCTTAGCTGAAGAGATGAAGGACTTTGAACAGAGTCCCGATGAACAGAGCTCCAGTGAAGAAGGAACTTCTAAGAACATACCAGTTCCGTAAGGTGGGGCAGCACAAGGCATTTAAAGACCTATAAACAGGCTTAATTATCAAAGACCTAAAAAGCACTGAGATCTCACTCCCTGCTTCCCCTTCTTTCCACAGGTGTTGAGATATCACCTTTTTTTTCAGGTATTAAAACATTTTAAATAAATAAAGTGCATAGTATTTCCTAATTTCCATTCTATTTGCAGTTTTAACATCTGCTATTTTTGTAATTTCTTTGTTTTTTGCTTTTTGTTTTTGTTTTTGAGACAAGATCTTGCTCTGTCACCCAGACTGGAGTGCAGTGGCACAATCTCAGCTCATTGCAGCCTCGACCAAGATCCCAGTCTGAAATAATTCTCCTGCCTCAGCCTCCCAAGTAAGTGGGTCTACAAGCATGTGCCACTATGCCCAGCTAATTTATTTTTATTTTTTGTAGACATGGTGTCTCATTATGTTGCCCAGGCTGGGTTTGTACTCCTGCGCTCAAACGATCCTCCCACCTCAGCCTCTCAAAGTGCTGGGATTACAGGTGTGAGCCACCATGCCTGGCCTATTTTTGTAATTCTTGTTTATTTTTATAATTTTTATTTACTGCCAAGAGGTTCCAAAAAATGGCCCCCTCTGCACCCCCCCCCCGCCACCCAGAAGAATGCACTGAAAATATATCTTAAAACTTCTCTGACAAAAGAACACATTCTGTGTGATCCCATCATATTAAGTTCAAGAACAGGTGAAACTAGCTATGGTGAAAGAAGTCAGAATAGTGGTGACCTTCAGTGAGGCTAACTGGGATAGAGTACAAGGGCGGTTTCTGGAGTACATTCTTAGCCTGATCTAGGTAGTGGTAGTTGCTGGTGAAGTCCCAAATACTTAATGTGTTGATCAGCAGATACTTTCCCTCATTCACCAAAGAAAGGGTGGCTGTTGTACCAGGAGACTGATCTGAAAATGATGGAGCATGGGTGTATACATCTGTAAAACTTAATTTAACTATGAACTGATGATTTTTGCACTTTTTTGTGCTTTAGTAAATTTTTAATTGCTTAAGTTAGTGTGGGGTAAATCCTTGGGCATGCTTAGAGTATGCTTCAGAGACAGAATCGAAAGACTATGGAGTTGGGAAGGAGGAGTCCCAAGGTTATATCCCAATCCCCTTTGAATGGCAAACAGTGTATGAAAAGCCAGAGACCAGGATACCTGAGTCTGGTTTTGCCACTTACTATGTGCAACTCCCACAACCTGTGAGGACCACGGTTTCCTCATCTGCAACAAGAGTTAGCACTTTCCAGTCATGAAATCCTTTGATTCTGGATCTACACTCCAGGTTATAAACCTTCACTTTGGGCTTCGTAAAAGGGGATGTTTTATGTCCAAACGCTATCATGGTTAACATGTGCCTGATAGAGTCCCCTCAAATTTGCGAATAGAGCACCAAGAAACACCAAGCAGGGGACCCTCACTCTGCTCTTGGACCACCTGCCCAGTGGGCCCGCCCTGCTTGAAATCAGATGGTGGGGAGCGTACCCCTCCTGGTAGCAATTGGGGTTGCAGCAAGTCTGTCCCTGCGTCATATCTTTCCACACCAAGAACCCCAGGAAGCTGCATACCCACTTTTTCCAGGGCTCTACATGCCTGAGGAGGAGGGTCCCTCAGTGCCAGGAGAACTCAGTGAATACCCCAGGGAACATATGGCTGCATCACACTTTTGCTCCCAAAGATAGCGACCTGGGCCACAGTATGAGAATGATGTTTGTTTTCCACAATGGCTAGAAACAAGAATGACTACAAATAGCCCATCCCTGCAGACGTGGAGGAGGTGGCCTTGGTCATCTTTTTAAGCTGTATTTGTATGACTTGGCAAGCATGTATGTGTGTGCACATGACCACGTGGTGCATGACAGTCACAGGACCCCCAGTTCACCATGCTGTTAGGGGTGAGCACTAACACAACATTCATCTCTGGCCTGTGGACCACGAATGAGGAGCCCGTTCAGTCACCCTGCGGCATGACAGCTGGGTGATTTTTCCTCACTGCCCGACTGCCTTGGGACTTCACTTTGCTCTAGAGAACAACCACGACCCTTTCTGGAGCTCACCTCCTGACACTGGTAGGGTCCCTGGGGGAGCACTGGGTGGGAGTGGGCAGGGAGGGGGTGCTAGTTCAACCTGTGGCACAGCTTTCAAATAAAGCGTGGCTGCAATTACAACTTTAAAAGCTTTCATAACCACTCTCTCTTTTTAGCCTTTGGAATAACTGTGTGAAGTAGGGCAGAGATCCTAGGGGACAGGGGACAGTGGGAGGGTGGGTGATAAAAGTAGGTCAAGTTGGTGGCAATTCAATTAAAACAAACATTAAGAAATTGATTAAAATGTGAGAGTTAGGGGTTCTCCATTAAGCATCTTGAGGATGTCTAAAAGGATCTTTGTAAGATACAAGATAACCCTTTATAAAGCTGAATGGAAGCTGGATGAAAGGGCTTGCTGACTTCTCAGGGCCTCAGTGTCTCATCTGTAAAGGAAGCAGGGCTGAACTATATGACTCTCAGATCTCTCCTTCCCAGGCAGGTGCCAGACCCTGCTCCCAGTGACAAATGGTGATGTTTGCCTGCTAGTCCCAAGATACGAGTTCTTACCTGGTGTTTAGCTGCTGGTGAAGTTCCAAAATACTTGATGTGTTGATCAGCAGATACTGTGCCTCGTTCACCAGAGAAAGGGTGGCTATTGTACCAGGAGGTTGATCTGAAAGTGATGGAACATTTAAAAGAAGAGTTGCTTTCTCAGAATAACAGTGAATCATGTTTTCGTGGACTTGCATTTTTAAAAGGTAGAGACTATTTCTATAAAGGAAAAAAAGTAATGCCTGGCAATAATAAAAATGTCCTAAGCATGGTACATATCTTTCAATGAGAGAGGAAAGGAGATCCTAGAATACCGTTTAAAATAACCTGGAGAAAATAACAATGAGGGCTGGGCGCACTTTGGCAGGCTGAGGCAGGAGGATTACATGAAGCCAGGAGTTCGACACCAGCCTGGCCAACATGGCAAAACTCTGTCTCTACTAACCCGTGAGACGGAGGTTGCAGTGGGCCACTGCACTCTAGCCTGGGCAACACAGCAAGACTCTGTCTCAAAAAGAAATTAGAACATTTAAAAAATAAAATAAAATAATGCTGAGATGAAATTTTTCCAGCAAAAATTTTTTCAAAAAATTTCCAGCAAAAAGACTTGGAGGCAAGACTTGGAGGAGGAGGGACGATGGCAGGTGCATCCTTCTTCAGGACAGGACGGAGCAAGGCAGAGAACCTTGGTGAGGGCAATAGGCCCAGAGAGAGTTTCTGAATCTAATCAGGGAAAAGCTGTTTGCCCTTGGGCAAGTGCCAGACATTGACTTTAGAAATAGATAGCGGATGTTTAAAAACTAATAAAAGGGAGAAGAAACTATTGAAAAAAATATTAAGTGCATTCAGAATGGCTGGCAGCCTATCACCCAGCTTCCATCTCCCATTGGCAGGCCCGGCCTCACTATCAATATCCAAGATACTGATGAAAAGGTTTGCCTGGGCCAGGGCCTACTCAGCTGTCTCCAAATCAGGTGTGTGGACCCCAGAGTAGACGCAAACGGATACTTTTGAGAGAATCGCCCTCCAGATCCTCCACTTACATATACCCTTTGCTAAAATGGCTCTTCCAGGGACAAGAAGTGCAGCCCTGTCCACAAAGCCCCTTCCTCCTTCACAGAGGAAAGGCCACGGTCTCCTAAGGCACACTCCCTCGGGGACCAACAATCTCCAGGGTGGAAGACAAAAGCCCCATTCAAAACCCTGGAGTCTGAGCTGAGAAAATAAGTCTCTAAAGCTTGGGTGAATGATCCTCTTGTAGGTCAGCTGGATTCCAATTCTTTGCTGTCCAAAAGAGTTCAGGGCCTAATTAAGCTGTCAAGTGACAGATGATGAAGGCATTTCAATCTTAGAGCCCAGTGCTGTGGCCACATACTTCAGAAGAAAGGTTTGAGTGACAGTGCACTAACCAAACTCCTTTCCCTAGCCCTTTGTTTAAGCTTCTCGAGAAGAGACCGGCGGCTGAGCACCAGCTATTCTGGCCATGAGTGACAGTCATTCATGGGAGTGGGAACCAATGGCAGGGAGCCCAGTCACCTCATTAAGAGATTCATTTTCACTATTCTTATCATGTTTAATAATTATCGTTCAAAATTTATAATATACATATGTTGCTTTGATCAACTGTGTACTACTAAAAATTATGAGCTGGGTGCAGAAGCTCATGCCTGTAGTCCCAGCACTTTGGGAGACCAAGGTGGGAGGATTGCTTGAGCTCAAAAGTTTGAGACCAGTCTGGGCAACATGGCGAAACCCCATCTCTAGAAAAAAAAAAAATTGTTTTAATATAAGAACTCAGTGCAGAAGAAATTTCCTAGTACTTAAACTTAGAATCACAGTAAACTTTAAAAAATATTTATCCGTGTAAATTTATACACACATTTTAATTTCACAGAAGTATGATAGGATAGTAGCCAATGAAAGATATCCAAGCACAAAATACATAACACTAAGATAAATTCTGTGGAGGACATGGAGAGCAAATACAAGTTGAAGAGGAAAAGGAAAGAAGCAAAAGACTGGCCATTAAAAGACAGTTCATAAATATATATATATATACACACACACACATATATGAACTGTCTTTTAATGTCTTTAAAATGTCTTTATATATATATATGTGAACTCTTTTTTAATGGCCAGTCTTTTACTTCTTTCCTTTTCGTCTTCAACTTGTATTATGTATATATTGTATACATATAGATATACATATATATATCACACACACACATATATATAGGAAAAGGAAAGAAGTAAAACCGACCATTAAAAGACAGCGTATTCATTATATATATATATACACTCATGAGATTCAAATTGCTATGGTTTTACAAAATGCTACAGTATTGAGATTCTTCTGGTTATGTTGAAAAGAGCAATATACCAGTTTAAATTTAAAATGACAATGTTTACAATATGCTGGAAATCACATCCTTTGTAGCTGTTTAAATGATTTTTAAAAATTTAGATGACAATGTAAAAATGTATGAGTGGGGAATATAGTTTTAAAACTCCTTCCAAGGTATACCAACTCAAAAAATATGTTTCAAGACCAGTGGCTTAGATTGTCAGAGAACACGGCACCCTAAGTGGTGTCCTTTAAGTATAAACAGTCACAAGCTGACACCCCCTGATTCTGCATAGTGCAGAGAACAGGACAGGCTTTCTTCTTTCCTCTGCACCCATCACCTTTTCAGGCCCCATCTCCCAAGAGGACAGTCCCAACTGCCTCGCATCTGGTGTCTTTACTGCCTGAGTTTCCCACTCAATACAGCCCCCTCACCAAGTCAGGGCTGCCTTTCCAACATAAGCAGTGTTGTGAAGCTTCTTGGCTTAGAACCCTCCAGTGAGTCGCACAACCACAGATAGAGTACTACTGACTCCTCAGTGGCACACTCACCCCTTCTCCCCATTTGTACCTTGTCACTCTCCTACTCACATCTGACCCTCCTAAACCCTTTTCTGAGCCCATGAATGCCATGCCCTGCCACGCTGCTCCTGGATAACCATCCCGCCTCTGTGTGCTTGGAAAACTCCTGCTCTTCTTTTAAGATGCAGCTCCAAACTCACCTCTTTCCTGAAGCCCTCTGTGACTCATTCCAGGTGCAGAGGATTCTGCCCTTTGCATAGACCTTCACTACATCCCTTATTTTGTAGCATTGCTGTCTGCTGGCGAGTGATCTCACCAACCAAGACTCCAAAGGACCAGGACTAAGGCATAATTATCTCAGCCAGCCTCCTGAAAACTCAGCAACCCCCAGGTAGGCAATGGGTGCTATGAATGATTGGCACTTAGCCATTTCACTGCTGCTATCTTCTCCAGATAATTTACAAGGGTGGCACACAGGTTGTGACAAATCCCACTCCTTTCACATCTCCACCCCTGGCATGCCTGTTTCTCTCTCCCCTTTAATCATGTCTTTAAGCTTATCCATACCCCAAACACCACCATCTAACTTCAATAAAATGAGCATAAATCTATTCCCCTTTTCTATCACACAGCAACTTGAATTCTTAACAGCTTATGGCATGAAAAATCATCAGAACTTTAAAAAGTCTAAGTACATTACATCCTTTGACTCCTCTCTAAGGCATACACTTTCAGGGATTTATAGGTTAACCTATGCAGGGCCCTATACCCAGTTTTCAGCCCATATATGGTCAAAATGCTATTTGTTTGGTTTATTTATTTTATGTTTTAGAAACAGAGTCTTGCTGTCAGCCAGGCTGGAGTGCAGTAGTGTGATGATACCTCACTGCACTCTGGAACTCCTGGGCTCAAAAGATCCTCCCATCTCAGTCTCCCAAGCAGCTGGGACTACAGGTGCATGCCACCACACCTAGCAAGACAGGGTCTTGCTGTGTCACTCAGGCTAGAGTAGTGATGTGATCTCAACTCACTGCAAACTCCATCTCCCAGGTTCAGGTGATCCTCCCACCTCAGCCTCCCAAGTAGCTGGGACTATAGGCATACACCACCATGCCTGGTTAATTTTTGTATTTTTTCAAGAGATAGGGTTTCATAATTTTTGTATCCTAGCTTGTAGAGACAGGGTCTTGCTATGTTACCCAGGCTGGTCTTGAACTCCTGGGCTTAAGGAAGCCTCCCTCCTCAGCCTCCCAAAGGACTGGGATTACAGGTGTGAGCAACCACGCCCAAATTCTAAATGCTATTTAGATTACAAGCTAGTTCCTCTGGGAACTGTTCACTAAGCCAGGTAATATCTGAACAAACTGGTGATCATTTATTCATTCCTCTAGTCATTTATTGAGCAACTATGTGCCAGGTGCCATCTGAAGCATGAGGAGACAGCAGTGAAGAAAACAAGCAACAATCCCTATCCTCACAGAGCTTACATCTACTAAAAGGAAAACAGAACAAAATAAATGAGCAAAATATGTAGTCAGAAGGATGTTTAAAGAAAAAAGCGCCACTGAGAAAAATGAAATAGGGAAGGTTGCTACGTTGCTGCAAAGGTTCAGGCACAGGCTGCTGTTCTGAAAAGGGTAATCAGCCAGGCTTCTCTATGGAGGTGACGTTTGAGCAGACACTGAAAATGATCTTTTCTGCACATCCGGGTCAAAGTACTTTCATCTCTACTGCCTCACTTCATCCTAACAATGGCTTATGGAGGGAAAAATTGTCGAAACTTTTAAAAGTCTGAGTAGCTGAGGTCTATAGAAGTTGAGGCACCATAGGGTTCAAGGATTTACCAAGGTCACACCACTGTTTGGTGATAGAGCTAAAAACTAGCAACCCAGGTTTCCTTGATTCCAGATCCAATCTGAGGACATAGAAAGCTATTACTGTTGTTATTTAATACCACTGGATTCATTGTGCTTTTGAACATGCAGGACTAAGGCTGAATGTTTGAGCAGAGGCTGGGCAGCTGGCTTTATGCCCTCCTCAGCCTCCCTACGGGGACCCTGGACCCCATTCCTCCTGCTGACCTGGGGCTACTGCAGCAGGTTTCTGCCAAAGGCTAACCACCCCAGCTTTCCATACATGAGCAAGTCACCTGTATGTGTGCAAGGGTAAGCCAGGGCTCCCGTCTCTAAAAACCAATTAAAAATGTAATACCTTTTCCATGTTTTTTCTTTGCATTCCTTTGAAAGTCTGAACTTTGTTTGATCAAATGACAAGGACGCCCAAAAAATGTTGACAACCAGTTTGAAATTTTTTTCTCCACAATCATAAGTATTTACCCTGGAAAAGAGAGGGGGAATGGGTGAACTGGTACGTAGTATGTATTTAAATAATAATCTAAATTGCAAAAAGTTAGATTACAAAATAAAATAAAACAAAACATTGCACGAGCCCCAAAGAGAAGGCAGCCTGAAGTGACAGATGCTGCAAGGAGATTTCCAAGGCACAGGAAGACCTGCCATATGGGACTCATGTGAAGCTTTCAGACCAAATAAAAAGCCGAAACATTTCTCCTAGAAAGACCTTTTTACTAGTAATTATTGACACAGAGAACCATAAAGCTTAGATTTTGAGACCTTCCAGAGTGATATTTTGTTTTCAAAAGCCCTTGAACCCAGAAATGTGTCCTATTTTTTCACCATGGGCATGATTGAAATATTTTCTCTCAAACACAGACTGACGCATTTGGTTTGTAAAATGAACACTCTGCCTGTGAGTTACAGACAAGTACTACATGTATCAATCTGGTGTTTGAAAACTTAAGAATCCTCTAGAATTTTGTTTATCCAAAATTCATTGTTGTAATTGAAAACGTGCTAAATGAATGTGTGAGTTGGTGACACTGGTGCAAGTTCTGGAGAGAAGATGTAGAGTGTGCTTCACTCTTCAGCCTCCAAGGTGGGGACCAGTGCCCAGGATGCTCCACTGTGTCAAACACAATCATCACATCATCACCTTTGTGCTTTCATTGAGATATAGCCCTTCACACTTCCAGAGTGATCCTCTGCCTATCACCCAGAGTACTAATGACTGGGGTCCAACTTGGATGTAGATTTAACATTTAACATAGCATTTTCTGCCTTGAGTGATAGTATATGTTCAGGGCAGTGCACAAAAAAACGTGCAATATGGGTTGATACCATGCAGTATCACCATCTACCGAGCACAGACCTACCCACTAATGAGTGCATTGCGTTAACTGGTAGGCAATCAACACTTTGAAAGCTTTTAATTATATATAAATCTTTAGTGAACTGTTATATAGTTAACTGTTTTAGAATTTAGGCGGGGGTGAAGAGGGGATTGGTTGGAGTTTAAGATAGGATACATTTCCAAAGATTGGAAATTTTGCTATTCCACATGTATTCAGATACAGATCAGATTAGATAACAAGGGATGCAGACATTTGATTTATTCAATAACAAGACTTAGAAACATGTACAATCAATAAACAAAATAGCAATGCCATTACATTCAACCCCACTTTACATTTCCTAGAATTCAGTAGATGATTTATCATCAGCAACCCAGATTAGATAATAATCCATAATATGGTATATAATTTATGAGTTATCACCTGAAAGCTACACCTTAAAAACCTGAGAGATGTCTTGATACCTGCCGCCCTCACCCTCAGCCTCCTCCTTCAATCATCAGCTAGTTCAGGTTATTCTATTTCCAGAATATATACTTGCTGCCTTCCTGACTTTCTCTTGACCCTGGTCCAAGCCTCTATGCTGTCTCACCTGTGTTGCTGACACGGGTGCTTATGTGGCCTTCCTACTTGCACCCCTTCCCCCTTCCAACCACTCCACACCACCAGCTGGTCTTCTCAAATGCAAATCAGGTCTTTTCCCTCCCCCATCAGACCTCCTCTGGACTGCTGCAATGCCCTCCAGACCGTTCCTTCTGTGTCATCTTGTCTGCCCACCCAACACTGTCCTCTTGGCACTGTCCCAGGCTCTGAAGGGAGCAACACAGGCATTCTAGTGTGAGGGACCAAAGATCAATAAACAAATACATAATATCTTGAAAACAACAAATGCAAAGGAGGTGAATACAACAGGAGAAATGGAAAGGGTGGGGCTGGTTTATGTGGGTAGTCATGTGGTCCTCTCAGAAGAGGGCTTTTGAGCAGAGACCTGTTGGAGATGAAACTGGCAACGATGAGGGAACAAGCCCTGTGGAGATATAACTAGGGGAAGAGCACCAGGCAGAGGGAACAGCACGTGCAAAGACCTGAGAAGGGAACATGCTTGGTAGGTTTGAAGACCAAGGAGCCAAGAGTGTGGTTAGAGAGAAGCATGTGAGTGGGAAATGGGAAGCAGCTGGACTGAAGGGTAGCAGAGGATAGATTACATAGGGCATTGCTCTCTTCCCCCTTCTGGGGCCAGCATGTCAATAAAGTTGAGATTTTCACCTGCTGCAGAGTCTCACCTGTCAGCACAGACCTTGCTTTGGCAAATCTGAGCCCGTTCACTATTTTCCTCAAGAGGTACCTCTATAGGCTCCATCCCTAATGAACAAAGGTTAAAAACAAATTTGTCATTATGTAAAAACAACAAATACTTGACTTCAAAATATGCTACAAAGCTACAGTAACCAAAACAGCATGGTACTAGCATAAAAACACACAGACCAATGTGACAGGATAGAGAACTGAGATATAAATCCACACATTTAAAGGAGCTGATTTTTGACAAAGGTGCCAAGAACAAACATTGGAGCAAGAACAGTTCTCTTCAATAAATCATTCTGGGAAAACTAGATAACCATATGCAGAAGAATCAAACAAGGCTCCTATCTTTTACCATATACAAAAATCAACTCAAAATGGATTAAAGACTTAAATCTAAGACCCCAAACTATTAAACTACTAGAAGAAAACATTGGGGAAATGCTTCAGGACATTGGTCTGGGCAAAGAATTTTTGGATAAGACCTCAAAAGCATCAGCAACAACAGCCCAAATAGAGAAATAGGATTACAGCAAACTAAAAAGCTTCTGCACAAGGGAAACAACAGAATGAAGAGACAACCAACAGAATGAGAGGAAGTATTTGTCATCCAGCAAGTATCCATCCAGCAAGAGATTAAGAACAAAATATATAAGAAAATCAAATAACTCAACAGTGAAAAAAACAAGTAATTCAATTTTTTTAAATAAGCAAATCATCTGAATAGATATTTCTTAAAAGAAGACATGCAAATGGCTAGTCAATATATATTTTTTAAATGGTCAACATCACCAATCATCAGGGTATGCGAACCAAAACCACAATGAGATCTTACCCTAGCTAGAATGGCTAATATCAGAAAGACAAAAAATAACAAATGTTGATAAGGATGCAGAGAAAGGAGAATTCTTACACATTGTTGGTGGGAATGTAAATTAGTACAGCCATCATGGAAAACACTACGGAGGTTCTTCAGAAAACTAAAAATAAAAGTACCATATGATCCAGCAATCCCACTTCTGGGTATTTATCCAAAAGAAAGGAAAATCAGAGGGAAAAAAGAATGGTAGATAGGAGACAAGACTAATGTGCGGCTCCCAGTTAGACAGACAGAACAGCATGTAGAGACTTACACTGTGAACTTTTGCTCCAAGAGCCACTGCAGGAACATGCCAGGAAAACTGATAGAATTCACAGACACTTTGAAAGAAGAAACTTGCTGCTGCAAACACCACAAGATAGCCAAAAAACTGAGTTCCCAAAGGTGAGAAGGCGAGAAGCTGGCCCCTGAACACATATCCCTATTGGGAAACCTGAAAATCCAGATCACGAGAGAAGGATTTAACCTTACCTAGAGCTGAAATGGATTTAGGGAGTCAAGCAAAATATAAAAAGTGGAAGTAGCAGGAAGAGCCCTGTAGGGACTCCTGGTCCCCAGCTCAAGCCCCAGGGAGGCCATTCCTGGCCTTATCTCACAGGGGTCCTTGGGAAGGGAAGGGAGCCAGTGGAATTGGGGGAAGGGCTTCAGGGTAAAGGAAGCTCCTAGCTTAACTTTGTAATAATTTTGACTGAGCACAAACTTTCCTAAGTAGAATCTGGAGGAGGAGACAAATTGGAAGTGAAGATACAAGCACAGAAGCTGCAGTCAATGGTGCAGGCAGGCAGGGAGGAACAAGGACTGAGAGCCCTGCTTGCTTTCTTAGCAGGAGACTTGTAGCCTGGGGCAAGATCTCAGCCTGCCTACCAATGCCTCTATATAAACCTCAGTGCAGCTGGGGAGGCACAGTGGGGAGTGAGACTGGCCTTGCTGGCTGTGTGGGAGCTGGGTGAGGTCTGTCACTGCCAGCTTTCCTCCATATCTCTGGAGACCTGTTTGACACAGCAGAAGCAGCCATAATCCCCCCTGGGAACATAACTCCATTTGCCTGAGAACCAGCCCTCCACCCCCCACAGTGGCCACAGCAAATCCCACCCAAAGAGAGTATGATCTTAGATTCACCTAACCTGCCCCCCACCTGATGGTCTGATGGTTTTTCTCTACCCGCCCTGATAGAAATGATCTATCAGGGTAGACAAAAGAAATGATCTCTTGGGAGCTCTATGGCCCTGTTCATTACCTGAGAAACCCAAGTACTCATTCTAGCCAAGGCAGGGTAAGATTATATCCCCCCTTCTACTATTGTAGCTGGCATTCTCTTGAAAGCACCACCTTCTGGCTGGAGGCCAACCAACTCAAGCCATTACAGCAACTCATAAGAGAAAACCCTGCTCCAAAGAAGGAGAAAACAACAGCTAATTCCACCACCGGCAACACCCTGGCTAACCAGAGGTCCTGAGTCTATCCATGTGACAACTTCATTGCTGACACAACCAGCATTCAACAAAACCAGTGCACTAAACAAAACTACAACTAAGGACTAAAACCAGCGCACTAAAACAAAACTACAACCAAGGACTCCCACAGAGTCCAGTTTACTTCCCCTGCCACCTTCACCAGACCAGGTGCTAGTATCCATGACTAGAAGACCTGAAGATGAATCGTATCACAGGACTCTTTGCTGACAGTTCTTAGCACCAGCCTGGAGCCACATAGCCCCACTGAGTGACTAGAACCAGAAGGGCAATAACAATCACTGCAGTCCGGCTCTCCAGAAGCCCTATCCATAGATGAAGAAGGAGAAAAGCATATCAAGGGAGCACCCCTGGGACAAAAGAATGTGAACAGCAACCCTTGAGTTCCAGATCTTTCCACTGAAACAGTCTACCCAAATGAGAAGGAACCAGAAAAGCCATTCTGGTAATATGGCAAAATAGTTCTATAACACCATCAAAAGATCACTCTAGCTCTCCAACAATGGATCCAAACCAAGAAGAAATCTCTGAATTGCCAGAAAAAGAATTCAAAGGGTTGACTATTAAGCTACTCAAGGAGGCACCAGAGAAAGGTGAAAACCAATTTAAAGAAATTAAAAAAAAAAAAATACAGGATATGGATGAAAAAGTCTCCAGAGAAACAGATGTCATAAAGAAAAGATAATCACAATTTCTGGAAATAAACAGCACACTTAGAGAAATGCAAAATACACTGAAAAGTTTCAGCAATAGTATTGAAAAAGTAGTAGAAAGAACTTTAGAGCTCAAAGACAAAGCTTTCGAATTAACCCAGTCCAACAAAGACAAATAAAAAAGAATTTTAAAACATGAACAAAGCCTCCATGAAATTTCAGATTGTGTTAAATAACGAAACATAAGAATAATTGGTGTTCCTGAGGAAGAAGAGAAACCTAAAACTTTGGAAAATTTATTTGAGGGAATAATCAAATAAAACTTCTCTTGTCTCGCTAGAGATCTAGATATCCACATACAAGAAGCTCAAAGAACACCTGGGAAATTCACTGTAAAAGGATTATCACCTAGGCACATAGTCATCAGGTTAGCTAACATCAAAATGAAGGAAAGAATCTAAAGAATCTAAAGAGCTGTGAGGCAAAAGCATCAGGTATCCCAAAAGGAAAATCTATCCGTTTAACAGCAAATTTCTCAACAGAAGCCCTGCAAGTCAGAAGGGATTGGGGGTGTATCTTCAGCCTCCTTAAACAAAACAATTATCAGCCAAGAATTTTGCATCCAGTGCAACAAAACTTCATAAACGAAAGAGAGATAGTCTTTTTCAGAAAAACAAATGTTGAGAGAATTTGTGACTACCAATTCAGCACTACAAAAAAATACTAAAAGGAGTTCTAAATCTTAAAATAAAATTTTGAAATATATCAAAAATAGAACCTGCTTAACCCATAAATCTCAGACAGCCTATAAAACAATAACACAATGAAAAAAAAAACAAAACAAAACACGGTATTCAGGCAACAACTAGCACGATGAATAAAACAGTACCTCATATCTCAGTACTAATGTTTAAATGTAACTTGCCTAAATGTTCCACTTAAAAGATACAGAATGGTAGAATGGATAAAAATCCACCAACCAAGTATCAACTGTCTTCAAGAGACTCGCCTAACACATAAGGACTCACATAAACTTGATGAAAGGGGTGGAAAAAAATTCCATGAAAATGGAAACCAAAAGTGAGCAGGAACAGCTATTCTTATAGCCGACAACACAGACTTTAAAGCAACAACAGTTTAAAAAGACAAAGAGGAACATTATATAATAATAAAAGACCAGTCCAACAGGAAAGTATCACGATCCTAAATCTATATGCACCTAACACTGGAATTGGAGCTCCCAAATTTACAAAACAATTGCTACTAGACTTAAGAAATGAGATAGATGGCAACACAATAACAGTGGAGGACTTCAATACTCCATTGATGCACTAGACAGGTTATCAAAACAGAAGGTCAACAAAGAAACAATGGACTTAAACTATACTCTAGAACAAATGGACTTAACAGATATTTATGAAAATTCTACCCAACAACTGCAGAGTATACATTCTTTTCATCGGCACATGTAATATTTTCTAAGATGAACCATATGATAGGCCATAAAGCAAGACTCAATACATTTAAGCAAATCAAAATTATATCAAGTACTCTTTCAGACCACAGTGAGACAAAATTGGAAATTAACTCCAGAAATAACTCAAAACTATACAAACACATGGAAATTAAATAATCTACTCCTGAATGATCCTTGATTCAACAATGAAATCAAGATGGAATTTAAAAAATTATTTGAACTGAACGCTAACAGTGACATAACCAATCACAACCTGTGGGATACAGAAAAAGTACTGCTAAGAGGAAAGTTCTTAGCACTAAATGCCTACATCAAAAAGTCTGAAAGACCACAAATAGATAATCTAAGGTCTCACCTCCAAAAACTAGAGAAAAAAGAACAAACCAAACCCAAACCCAGCAGAAAAAAAGAAATAACAAAGATCAGAGTGGAACTAAATGAAATTGAAACAAACAAACAACAACAACACACACACACACACACACACACACACACACACACACGCAAAAGATAAACAGAACAAAAAGCTGGTTCTTTGAAAAGATAAACAAAATAAATAGACTATTAGCATGATTAACCAAGAAGAGAGAAGATCCGAATAAGATCAATTAGAAATGAAATGAGAGATATTACAATTGAAACCACAGAAATATAAAAGACCATTCAAGGCAACTATGAACACCTTTATATATACAAACTAGAAAGCCTAGAGGAGATGAATAAATTCCTAGAAACATACAACCCTCCTAGATTAAACCAGGAAGAAATAGAAACTATGAACAGATCAATAACGAGTAGTGAGACTGAAATGGTGATTTAAAAATTGCCAACAAAAAAAAGTCCAGGACCAGATGGATTCACAGCTGAATTCTATTAGACATTCAAAGAAGAACTGGTACTAATCCTGCTGAAACTATTCCAAATGATAGAGAAAGAGGGAATCCTCCTTAAATCATTCCATAAAGCCAGTATTACCCTAATACCAAAACCAAGAAAGAACATAAAAAAAAAAAAGAAAAAGAAAACTACAGACAAATTTCCCTGATGAACATAGATGCAAAAATCCTCAATAAAATACTAGCTAACTAAATTCAACAGCATATCACAAAGATAATATACCATGATCAATTGGGTTTCATACCAGTGATGCAGGGTTGGTTTAACTTATACAAGTCAATAAGTGTGATACACTACATAAACAAAGTAAAAACAAAAATCATATAATTATCTCAATAGGTGCAGAAAAAACATTTAACAAAATCCAGCAACTTTTATGATTAAAACCCTCAGCAAAGTCCTAGCCAGAGCAATCAGACAAGAGAAAGAAATAAAGGGCATGCAAATCAGTAAAGAATATGTCAAACTGTTGCTGTTTGTCAATAATATAACTATATACCTAAAAAACCCTAAAGACTCATCCAAAAAGCTCCCAGACCTGATAAATGAAGTCAGTAAAGTTTCAGAATACAAAATCAATGTACACAAATCAGTAGCACTTCTATACACCAACAGTGACCAAGTTGAGAATCAAATCAAGAACTCAATCCCTTTTACAACAGCTGCAAAAAAAATTAAAATACTTAGGAATATACCTAACCAAGGAGGTGAAAGATCTCTTCAAGGAAAACTACAAAACACTGCTAAAAGAAATCATAGATGACACAAGCAAATGGAAACACATCTGATATGGTTTGGCTCTATGTCCCCATGCAAATCTCATCTCAAATTGTAATCCCCACTCATAAATGGAGTAAAGTAATTAGATCACAGGGGCAGTTTCCCCTATGATATTCTCATGACATGAGTTCTCATGAGATCTGATGGTTTTATAAGTGTTTGGAAGTTCCTCCTCTCCCTTCTCTCTCCTTCCACCATGTGAAAAAGGTCCTTGCTTCCCCCTTCACCTTCCATCATGATTGTAAATTTCCTGAGGCCTCTCCAGCCATGTGGAACTGTGAGTCAATTAAACCACTTCCTTTATAAATTATCCAGTAATTTCTTTATAGCAGTGTGAACATGGACTAATACAGTAAATTGGTAACAGGAGTTTTGGGCATGGCTATAAAGATACTTGAAAATGTGGAAGTGACTTCGGAACTAGGTTATGGGCAGATGTTGGAACAGTTTGGAGGGCTCAGAAGAAGATAAAAAGATGTGGGAAAGTTTGGAACTTCCTAGAGACTTATTGAATGATTTTGACCAAAATGCTGATAGTGATGTGGGCAATGAAGTAGTCTCAGATGGAGATGAGGAACTTCTTGGGAAGTGGAGCAAAGGTCACCTTGCTATGCTTTAGCAAAGAGACTGGCAGCATTTTCCCCTTGCCATAGGTATCTGTGGAACTTTGAACTTGAGAGAGATTATCTGAAATTGAAACTTATATTTAAAAGGGGAGGTAGCAGAGCATAAGAGTTCGGAAAATGTGTAGTCTGACTATGCTATAGAAAAGAAAATACCCATTTTCTAGGGAGAAATTCAAGCCTGCTGCAGAAATTTGCCTAAGTAACCAGGAGCCAAATGTTAATTGCCAAGACAATGGGGAAAATGTCTCCAGGGCATGTCAGAGATCCTGGTGGCAACCCCTCCCATCATAGGCTTGGAGGCCTAGGAGGGAAAAATAGCTTCATGGGTCAGGCCCAGGGTCCCACTGCTGTGTGTAGCCTTAGAATTTGGTGCCCTGTGTCCCAGCCACTCGAGCTCCAGCTGTGGCTAAAAGGGCCAAGGTACAGCTTGGCTGGTTGCTTCAGAGGGTACAAGCCTTGAGCTTTGGTGGCTTCCACATGGTGTTGAGCCTGTGGGTACACACACATCAAGAACTGGGACTTGGGAACCTCCACCTAGATTTCAGATGATGTATGAAAATGCCTGGATATCCAGACAGAAGTCTGCTTCAGGGGTAGAACCCTCACGGAGAACCTCTGCTAGAACAGTATAGGTTGGAAATGTGAAATTGGAGCTTCCACATAGTCCCCCACTGGGGCATTGCCTAGTGGAGCTGTCAGAAGAGGGCCACTGTCCTCCAGCCCCTAGAATGATAAATCCACCAACAACTTGCATTGTGCACCTGGAAAAGCCCCGTCACTCAACTCCAGCCCATGAAGAAGCTGCCCGAGGCCATGGGAGCCCACCTCTTGCATCACTGTGATCCCCATGTGAGACATGGAGTCAAAGAAGATCATTTTGGAACATTAATATTTAATGACTGCCCTGCTGGATTTCAGACTTGCATGGGAACTGTAGCCCCTTTGTTTTGGCCAATTTCCCCCATCTTAAAATGGGTATATTTACCCAATGCCTTTACCCCCCATTATATCTTGGAAGGAACTAACTTGTTTTTTATTTTACAGGCTCCTAGGCAGAAGGGACTTGCCTTGTCTCAGATGACACTTTGGACTGTGGACTTTTGAGTCTGCTGAAATGTGTTAAGATTTGGGGGTACTATTAAGAAGGCATGCTTGGTTTTAAAATGTTAAAAGACATGAGATTTGAGAGGGGCCGGGGCAGAAGAATATGGTTTGACTCTGTATCCCCATCCAAATCTCATCTCAAATTGTAATCCCTAAGTATCAAGGGAGGGAGGTGATTAGATCATGGGGAGGGTTTCTCCCATGTTGTTCTTATAATTGTGAGTGAGTTCTCATGAGATCTGATGGTTTTATAAATGTTTGGAAATTCCACCTTTGCCCTTGTCTCTCTTGCCATCATGTGAAGAAGGTCCTCACTTCTCCTTTGCCATCCACCATGATGGTAAGTTTCATGAGGCCTCCCCCAGCCGTGTTAAGCTATGAGTCAGTTGAACCTCTTTCCTTTATAAATTACCCAGTCTCAGGAATTTCTTTATAGCCGTGTGAAAATGGGCTAATACAACTAATACAAATGGACTAATGCTCATGAATGGGTAGAATCAATATTGTGAAAATGACCATAATGTTAAGAGCAATCTACAAATCAATGCAATTCCCATCAAAATACCATTATCATTCTTCACAGAACTAGAAAAAAAATGATTCTAAAATTCATATGGTACCAAAAAATCCAGCCCATTTAGCCAAAGCAAGACTAAGCAAAAAGAACAAATCTGAAGGCATCACATTACCTGACTTCAAACTATACTACAAGGCTATTGTTACCAAAACAGCATGGCACTGGTATTAAAAACAGGCACACAGACCAATGGAACAGAATAAAGAACCCAGAAATAAAGCCAAATACTTACAGCCAACTGAACTTTGACAAAGCAAACAAAAACAAAGTGGGAAAAGGGCACCCTATTCAACAAATGGTGCTGGGATAACTGGCAAGCCACATGTAAAAACAATGAATATGGAGCCTCATCTCTCATCTTATACAAAAATCAACTGAAGATAAATCAAAGACTTAAATCTAAGACATAAAACCATAAAAATCCTAGAAGATAACATCAGAAAAACCCTCCTAGATATTGGCTTAAGCAAAGAATTCATGACCAAGAACACAAAAGCAAATGCAACAAAAACAAATATAAATAGATGGGACCTAATTTTAAAAGCTTCTGCACAGCAAAAGAAATAATCAGAAAAGTGAAAGACAATCCACAAAGTGAGAGAGAATATTTGCAAACTATGCATCCAACAAAGGACCAATATCCAGAATCTACAAGAAACTCAAACAAATCAGCAAGAAAAAACAAATAATCCCATCAAAAAGTAGGCTAAGGACATGAATAGAAAATTATCAAAGAAGATATACAAATGGCCAATAAACATGAGAAAATGCTCATCATTATTAATTATCAGGGAAATGCAAATCAAAACCACAATATAATACCACCTTACTCTTGCAAGAATGGCCATAATTTAAAAATTGAAAAATAATAGATACTGGCATAGATGTGGTGAAAAGAGAACACTTTTACACTGCTGGTAGGAATGTAAACTAGTACAACCACTACAAAAAACAGTATGGAATTTCCTTAAAGATCTAAAAGTAGAAATATCATTTGATTCAGCAACCCTACTACTGGGTATCTACCCAGAGGAAAATAAGTCATTATAAAAAAAAAAAAAAGACACTTGCACACATATGTTTATAGCATCACAATTCACAATTGCAAAAATATGGAACCAGCCTAAATGTTCATCAGCCAATGAGTGGATAAAGAAAATGTGATGTGGGTGTGTGTACACAAACACACACACACACACACACCGTGGAATACTACTTAGCCATTAAAAGGAACTAAATAATGGCATTTGCAACAACCTGGATAGAGTTAGAGGATGTTATTCTTAGGGAAGTAATTCAGGAATGGAAAATAAAACATTGTATGTTCTCTCTTATAAGTGAGAGCTAAGCTATGAGGACACAAAGGCATAAGAATGACATAATGGATTCTGGGGCCTTGCAGCAAAGGGTGGAAGGGGAATTAGGGATAAAACACTACCAACTGGGTGCAATGTACCCTGCTTGGCTGATGGGTGCACCAAAATCTTGGAAATCACACCTTAAGAATTTACCCATGTACCTAAATACTACCTGTTTCCCAAAAACTATTGAAGTAATAATAATGATAACAAAGGAAAGGAAAATCAGTATGTTGAAGGTGTATCTGCACTCCCTTTTATTGCAGAACTATTCCCAATAGCCAAGCTATGGAATCAACTTCAGTGTTCATCAGTGAGTGAATGGATAAAGACAATGCAGAACATGTATGTGTAATGGAATATTATTCAACCATAAAAAAGAAGAAAATTCTGTCATTTGCAGAAATATGGATGAGCCTGAAGGACATTATGTTAAGTGAAATAAGCCAGGCATAAAAAGACAAATACTGCATGTTCTCACTCATATGTGGAAATTTTTAGTTAATCTCATGGAAGTAGCGAGTAGAATAGTGGTTACCAGAAGCAGAGAGGACTAGGATAAAGAAGGGGATAGGGAGAGGTTGGTTAATGGTTATACAATCACAGGTATATAGGAGGAATAAGGTCTAGTATTCTGTAGCACAGTAGGGTGACTATAGTTAAGAGTAATTTATTGAATATTTCAAAATAGCTAGAAGAGAGAATTTTACTAACATCCTCAACACAAAGAAATGATAAATATTTGAGGTGATGAATATGCTATATAATTACACTGATTTGATGATTATACTGATTTCATTACATATTGTATGCATGTATCAAAGTATCACATTGTACACCATAAATATGTACAATTATTGTATCTGTTCAAAATTGAAAAATGAATAACTATGTAAATCAAAGCCCATTATTATGAAATATACAAGAATTTTAAGGCCAGGCATGTGGCTCATACCTGGGATCCCAGCACTTTCAGAGGCCGAAGTAGGTGGATCACCTGAGCTCAGGAGTTTGAGACCAGCCTGGGCAACATGGCAAAACTCCATCTCTACTGAAAATACCAAAAATTAGCTGGACGTGGTGGCACATGCCTATGGTCCCAGCTACTCAGGAGGCTGAGGTAGTAGGATCGCGTGAGGCTTGAGTCAGAAGGTGGAGGTTGCAGTGAACTGAGATTGTGCTACTGCATTCCAGCCTGGGTGACAGAGGGAGAACCTGCCTCAAAAAAAGAATTTTAATGACACTAGAATTTGGTTGCATCAAGGCAGTGCCTGAGTCTTAGAAATCTTTTTATAACACAAAGACTTTCTTCATCATTATCAGTGCCACCAATAGTATGTGCACTTAGCAAGCTTCTCATGGAAGAACCTGCATGGGGGCAATCACATGCAAGGCTCCAGGGACACTCTACAAATTATTCTGAAAGATTTTTCTCTACTTCTGGATCATCCACATCATGGGTCATTGTTCTCTAAGCCTCCTTAAATACTTTAGAATTAGACAGACAGGCATGAAGGCTTATTCTGTAAAGATATCAGCATAGAGTGTCAAATCTCAGTAGCCTCTGGGAGATAGCAACAAATTTCTGCATTAATCACAATTATTGCTTATAAAAAAAATAAACCCACTTACTATGTCATGGGAGTTGGAAAGTTATTCTTTTTTCTTTGTTATACACATCATATATATAAAGGAGTGTGTAACATGCATAGGTAACAGTTTAAAATAACAATAATTAGCATATGTTAATGTCCTGGGTACTTGAACTTGAACAAGAACGATTTAATAACAATGGGCTATATCAATCTCTCTGATAAAAACAGACATAAATATCACAAAAATACAAAATAATAAAATATTAGCAAACCAAACCCAGCAATGTATTACAAAGTCATTGCCAAGTAGTACTTTTTCCTTAAGATACCAAGGATAGCTCAGTTATAGACAATCTACTAATGTAATACATCGCATTAATAGATTATGGGTAAAAATATGACAACCAACAAATGCAGAAAAATCATTCGGTAAGAAATAAATTTAGTCATGATAAAACTTTTGGCAAAATAAGAAAAGAACTACTGTAGCCTAATAAAATAAATTAAGCAAAAAACTACAGTAAACATCATTCTTATTTTTGAAACCTTAGAAGCATTCCAACAAGTTAGATAAAGAAAATGTCTTCCAAGGGAGGATCCAAGATGGCGGATTAGACACAACTCCAGCGCACAACACCCAGCGAGAGAGACACAGAAACCCAGAGATCTCCTGGCTCCAACCGAGGTACCAGGTGCATTTCAATGGGTCTGGTCTGAGGGTGAGCAAAGCCCACTCAGGACAGACCGAGATGGGGAGGGGTGCTGCTTCACCCAGAAAGTGCATCTGACTGGTGAGTCGGAGGCTCCACCTCTGGCCCTCCGGTCCCAATACAGCACCTCCCCAAAGCCTCAGCAATACACAGAACAGGGAGTCTTTGCCAGTCAAGCACTAGGAATTACAAGTGCAGAGTTGAATAAGAGTCTGCAGACTGAGCTATTGCCCCCTTCCCCCCGCCCAGAGAGAGAGGGGAACTGTAAGCAGGAGCAGCTGGGCGGCCCTACGCCATGACCAGAAAGAGAGAAAGCTGAAAGGGGGAGACTGCCAGGTGCGGCTGGGCGGGTCCCTAACCTCCCCCACAAACCCCAGAGGGCTGAAGCTCTGACTCTAGTGGGTTGTGTAGCCAGTGCCACAGTCTGAGAGGAACCCTGAATGATCCAGCCCAGTGGAGGAAGGGCACAACCCACCACTAGAGGGGTGGGACTGGGCTACATGTTTTAACAAAAACACAGGAAGCCTACGTAGCAACAGGACAGTGTTCTTGACGACCCAGCAGCACCTACAGGTCAGCGGAATAGGCTAGCCTAATCTCCCCAGCATAAACAAAAAAGACACAGGAAGCTTCCCTAGTAACCTGAAGGAGTCCCTAGAAACACAGTAGCGCCCCCCACAGGCAGACAAGCGACCTCATCAAGCAGCTCTCTGACACCACAGCCAGGTAAATCCACAAAGATGGGAAAAAACCAGCACAAAAAAGGTGAAACCACCAAAGACCAGAACACCTCTTCTCCTTCAAGGGATCACAACTCCTCAACAACACAGGATCACAACTTGACCGAGAAGGAGTGCGAAGAATTGACAGAAACAGGATTCAGAAGGTGGACCATAACAAACTTCTCAGAGCTAAAGGAACATGTTCTAACTCAATGCAAAGAAACCAAAAACCTTGAAAAAAGGTTAGACGAAATGCTAACTAGAATAACCAGCTTAGAGAAGAACATAAACGACTTGATGGAGTTGAAGAACACAGCACGAGAACTACGTGAAGCAAACACAAGTTTTAATAGCCAAATCGATCAAGCAGAAGAAAGGATATCAGAGATTGAAGATCAACTCAATGAAGTAAAAAGAGAAGGCAATACAAGAGAAAAAAGAGTGAAAGAAACGAACAAAGCCTCCAAGAAATATGGGATTATGTGAAAAAACCTAATCTACGCTTGATCGGTGTACCTGACTATGACGGGGGGAATGAATCCAAGCTGGAAAACACACTCCAGGATATTATCCAGGAGAACTTCCCAAGCCTAGCAAAGCAGTCCAAATTTCAAATTCAAGAAATACAGAGAACTCCACAAAGATATTCCTCAAGAAGAGCAACCCCAAGGCACATAATCGTTAGATTCACCAGGGACAAAATGAAGGAAAAAATGCTAAGGACAGCCAGAGAGGAAGGTCAGGTCACCCACAGAGGGAAGCCAATCAGACTCACAGCAGATCTCTCAGCAGAAACTCTACAAGCCACAAGAGAGTGGGGGCCAATATTCAACATCCTTAAAGAAAAGAACTTTCAACCCAGAATCTCATATCCAGCCAAACTAAGCTTCATAAGTGAAGGAGAAATAAAATCCTTCACGGACAAGCAATTATTGAGAGATTTTGTCACCACCAGACCTGCCCTACAAGAGCTCCTGAAAGAATCACTAAGCATGGAAAGGAACAAGTACCAGTCACTGCAAAAGCAAATCAGTTGACAAAGACGAAAAATGCAATGAAGAAAATGAGTCAACTAATGAGAAAGAAAACCAGCTAGTAACAAAATGGCAGGATCAAATTCACACATAACAATATTAACATTGAATGTAAATGGCCGAAATGCCCCAATCAAAAGACATAGACTGGCAAAAAATTTTTGCAATCTACCCATCTGGCAAAGGGCTAATATCCAGAATCTACAAAGAACTAAAACAGATATACAAGAAAAAAACAAACAACCCCATTCAAAAGTGGGCAAAGGATATGAACAGACACTTTTCAAAAGAGGACATATATGAGGCCAACAAACATATGAAAAAATGCTCATCATCACTGGTCCTTAGAGAAATGCAAATCAAAACCACACTGAGATATCACCTCATGCCAGTTAGAATGGCGATCATTAAAAAATTGGGAGACAACAGATGCTGGAGAGGATGTGGAGAAATAGAAACACTCTTACACAGTAGGTGGGAGTGTGAATTAGCTCAACCATTGTGGAAGGCAGTGTGGTGATTTCTCAAGGATCTAGAAATAGAAATTCCATTTGACCCAGCAATCCCACTATTGGGTATATACCCAAAGAACTATAAATCATTCTACTATAAAGACACATGCACACATATGTTCATTGCAGCCCTGTGTACAATAGCAAAGACCTGGAACCAACCCAAATGCCCATCAATGATAGACTGGACAAAGAAAATGTGGTACATATACACCATGGAACACTACGCAGCCATAAAAAACGATGAGTTCGTGTCCTTTGTAGGGACTTGGATGAATCTGGAAACCATCATTCTCAGCAAACTGACCCAAGAACAGAAAGCCAAGCACCGTATGTTCTCACTTATAGGTGGGCGTTGAACAACGAGAACACGTGGACTCATGGAGAGGAGCATCACACACAGGGGACAGTTGGTGGGTAGGGGAGAGACAATGGGGGGGGTGGGGAGGGATAACATGGGGAGAAATGCCAGATATAGTATGCACCTAAAGTAAAATAAATAAATTATTTTTAAAAATTAAAAGAAAAAAAAAGACGTCTTCCATCAGTGCTCCATTCCTCATTATATAGGAAAGATTAACAAATGCAGTAAGACAAGAAAAAAGAGAAATAAAAATTAAAAAGAAAGCTACCAAACTATCATTATTAGAAGATGACATGAAAATCGGAACCAAATTGAAAGTCTCCTGCACCCCAGAAGAACATGAAACCAGACTCACTGAAACTGATAGGGAAATTTCCAGCACTTTCTCCCCAGACACCAGGTCCCCAGTGCAGTGTCATACATCAGGAAGAAAACCCCCTCATTCTCAGCTTCACCCAGGGAAGCGAAGGGGCTGGTTTGTGTATCCAGCACCTCACCTTCTCCAAGAGGTCCCTAGAGGACTGGCTTCTGTCTTCTGAGTCTTAGAGCTCTAAAGGGCCTGGCACAGTGAAACTACTCACAAGAGAATGGAGGTAGCATCTTGAGCTACCCAGCATTCATCTCACAATAAGCAGATAGAAAACATAGTTGCCTGATTCTCCTAAGAGAGGAAAGAGTTGGTAGTGACCCCCTGAATCTCTGGTCAATCTCATTGGTAGGGTGAGGCCAGTCCACGAAGACTAGGAGAGGTGCTTGCTTTGTCTAATGCACAGACACAGGCTGGGCACAGTGGCTCTTGCCTGTAATCCCAGCACTTTGGGAGACCAAGGTGGGCACTGAGGTCAGGAACTTGAGACCAGCCTGGCCAACATGGTGAAACCCTATCTCTACTAAAAACACAAACAAATCAGCCTGGTGTGGTAGCGCATGTCTGTAAACCCAGCCAATCGGGAGGCTGAGGCATGAGAATTGCTTGAACCCTGGAGGCAAAAATTGCAATAAACCAAGATCATAACACTGTACTCCAGCCTGGGCAATAAAGAAAAACTGTCTCAAACAGACAAACAACTAATACACAGATACCAACACAGAGAGTTTAGAAAAATGAAGAGTCAGGCAAAGATGTTCCAAACAAAGGAACAAGATAAATTCCCAGAAACTGACCCTAATGAAACAGAGTAATATGGTTTACATGACAGAGAATTTAAAGTAACTTTTATAAAGACAGTCACCAAAGTCAAGAGAATAGAGCATAAACAAAGTGAATAGTTCAACAAGGAAACAGAAAATGTTAAAAGTAGCAGATAAGAAATCATGGAGGTGAAGGACACAGTAACTGAACTAAAAAAATTTTTTATAAGAGAAGTCCAACAGCAGACTAGATCAGCAAAAGAAAAGAAAAGCAAACTTGAAGACAGGTCATTGCAAATAATTCAGTCAGAGGAGCAAAAAGAAGTAAGAATTTAAAAGGATGAAGTAAGTCTAGGGGATTCTGAGACATCATCAAGTAGGCCAATGTATACATTATGGAGTCTAAAAAGTTGAAAAGAGTGAGAAAAGAAAAGAAACCTTATTAAAAAAATGGCTAAAACTTCCCAAATCCAGGAAGAAAATGGGCATTCAAATTCAAAAAGCCCAATGGATATCAAATAAGATAATCTTAAAAAATCCACACCAAGAAACATATAATCAGATTGCCAAAAATCAAAAGGAAAGAAAAAGGCAAGGGAAAAGTGACTTGTCACATACAAGGGAACCCTCATAATACAATCAGTGGATTTTTTCAGCAGAAATCTTGTAGGCCAGAGGAAGTAGGATGATATATTAAAAATATTAAAAGAAACAAACCTACCAACAAGAATACCACACCTAGCAAAAGCTGAGAAAATGTGCCACTACTAGACCTGATGTATAAGAAATGCAAAAGAGAGTTCCTCAAATGAAAACTAAAGGACACTACACAGCAACACAATAGCATAACAAAGCATGAAATTTGCTATAAAGTAAGTATACAGACAAATAAATAAAATTATGTTACTATTGGTAGTGGGTAACATTTTTAATCCTAGCATAAAAGTCAAAAGAGAAAAATATTTAAAATAGCTACAAAAATAAGTCAAAAGATGAAAGTATTAAAAAAAATAGATACAAAAGTATGTTAAAATATATGCTGGGCACAAGGGCTAATGCTTGTAATCCCAGCTACAAGGAGGCTGAGCCAGAAGGGTTTCTTGAGGCCAAGAGTTTGAAACCAGCATGGGAAACATGGAGAGACCTCATCTTTAAAAAAAAAAGAAACAAAAAAAACCTTTTAAGTTCAGGGGTACAAGCACAGGTTTGTTACATAGGCAAACTTGTGTTATAGGGGTTTGTTATACAGATTATTTCATCACCCAGGTATTAAGCCTAATACTCATTAGTTATTTTTCCTGATCCTCCCCCTCATCCCACCCTCCACCCTCCTATAGGCCTCAATATCTATTGTTCCCTTCTATGTGTTCATGTGTTCTCATCATTTAGCTCCCACTTATAAGAGAGAACATGTCATATTTGGTTTTCTGTTCCTGTGTTGGTTTGCTCAGGATAATGACCTCCAGCTTCATCTATGTCCCTGAAAAAGACATGATCTCATTCTTGTTGATGGCGGCATAGTATTCCATGGTATATATGTACCACATTTTCTTTATCCAGTCTATTATTGATGGGCATTTACGTCGATTCCATATCTTTGCTATTGTGAATAGTGCTGCAATGAACGTATGTGTGCATGTGTCTTTATAATAGAATAATTTATATATTTTTGGGTATATACCCGGTAATGGGATTGATAGGCCAAATGGTATTTCTGTCTTTAGGTGTTTGAGGAATCACGACACTATCTTCCACAATGGCTGAACTCATTTACACTCCCACTAACAGTGTATAAACATTCCTTTTTCTCCACAACCTTATCAGCAACTGTTATTTTTTGACTTTTTAATAATAGTCATTCTGACTGGTGTTAGATGGCATCTCATGTAGTTGTGATTTGCATTTCTCTAATGATCAGTGATGTTGAGCTTTTTTTCATATGATTGTTGGCTGCATGTATGTCTCCTTTTGAAAAGTGTCTGCTCATGTTCTTTGCCTACTTTTTTATGGTGTTGTTTCCTGTAACTTTGTTTAAGTTCCTTATAGATGCTGGATATTAGACCTTTGTCAGATGCATAGTTTGCAAACATTTTCTCCCACTCTGTAGACTGTTTACTCTGTTGATCATTTATTTTGCTGTGCAGAAGCTCTCTAGTTTAATTAAATGTCATTTGTCAATTTTTGCTTTTGTTGCAATTGCTTTTGGTGTCTTCACTATGAAACCTTTGCTGTTGCTTATGTCCTGAATGATATTGCCTAGTTCTTTAAAAAGAACTCATCTTTTTAAAAGTTTTAAAGATTTAGCTGGGCATGGGCCAGGCACAGTGGCTTATACCTGTAATCCCAGCACTTTGGGAGGCCAAGATGAGCAAATCACCTGAGGTCAGGAGTTCAGCACCAGCCTGGCCAACACGATGAAACACCATCTCTACTAAAAATATAAAAATTAGCTGGGTGTGGTGGCATGTGCCTGTAATCCCAGCCACTCAGGAGGCTGAGGGAGGAGAATTGCTTGAACCCAAGAGGCGGAGGTTGCAGTGAGCCAAGATCATGCCACTGTACTCCAGCCTGGGTGACAAAGTGAGACTCCATCTCAAAAAAAAAAAAAAAAAATTTAGCTGGGCATGGTGGCACATATCAGTAGTCCCAGCTACTGAGTAGGCTGAGGCAGGAGGATCACTTGAACCAAGGAATTCAAGATTGTAATGAGCTATGATCATGTCACTGCACTCCAGCCTGGACAACAGAGTGAGACCACATCTCTTGAAATGTATACATATGTGTTAAAAGATATACAATATGGGCCAGGGGTGGTGGCTTATGCCCATAATTCCAGCACTTTGGGAGGCCAAGGCAGATGGATTGCTTAAGTTCAGGAATTCAAGACCAACCTGAGCAATATGGTGAAACTCAGTCTCTAATATAAAAATTAGCCAGGCATGGTGGCATGTGCCTGTGGTCCTAAGCTACTCAGGAGGCTCAAGTGGGATGATTGCTGAGCCTGGGTGGCAGAGGTTGCAGTGAGTCAAGATCACACCACGGTACTCCAGTCTGGGCAACAGAGCAAGACTCTGTCTCAAAAAAAACAAACAAAAAAAAAACAAACAAAAAAAAACACAATATGAATAGATGTAAATTCTGACAACCATACATAAAGTATGGGGAGCAAAGGTTAAAGTGTAGTGTTTATGTTTGTGATTAAACTTGCTGTCAGCTTAAAATAGACTATTATAACCCTAAGATATTTTATGTAAGCCCCAAAGTAACTACACGCAAAAAAAAAAAAAACTATAGAAATTACACAAAAAGGAAAAGATAAAGGAATTAAAGCCCATCAATATAAAATATTAACAAAACACAAAGCCAACAAGAGATGAAGAGACAGACAAAAAGAACTGTAAGACTAACAGAAAACAACTAGCCACATGGCAATGTCAAATCCTTATCAACAATTACTCTAAATGTATTGGATTAAACTCTGTAATCAAAAGACAGAGAGTTTAAAATGGCTGAATAAAAAGATCATAAAAAGACATAAAAAGACCCAACTGTATGCTGCTTACGAGAAACTGATTTTAGGTTTAAGTATATACATAGGCTGAAAGTAAAGAGATGGAAAAAGATATTCCACACAAATGATAACAAAAGAGAGTAGGAGTGTCATACTTATATCAGTCAAAATGGATTTTAAGTCAAAAACTGTCACAAGAGATAAAGAAGGACATTTTATAATGATAAAAGGATCAATCCACCAGGAGTATATAACAATTACAAATATATATGTACCCAACATCAGAGCACCTAAGTACATAAAGCAAACATTGACAGAACTGAAAGGAGAAATAGATAGCAATACAAAAATAAATTCAATAATGGACAGAACATGCAGACAGAAGAGCAATAAGGAAAAGGAGGACTTAAATCATACTGTAGACCAAACAGACCTAATAAACATATATATATATATGTGTGTATGTATATATATATATATATTGTGTGTGTGTGTATATATATATATGTGTGTGTATATATATATATGTGTGTGTATATATATATATGTGTGTGTGTGTATATATATATATGTGTGTGTGTATATATATGTGTGTGTGTATATATATATATGTGTATATATATATATATATATGTGTGTGTGTGTGTATATATATATATATATATATATGATATTTTATCCAATAGCAGAAGAATACACATTCCTCTAAGGCACACACAGGTCTTTCTCTAGGATAGATCACATGTTAGGTCTTAAAACAAGACTTAAAAAAAAAAAAAGAAGAAGACTTAACAAATTGAAGAAGACTGAAATCATATCAAGTTTCTGACCACAATGAAATGAAACTAGAAATCAGTAGCAGCAGGAAAATGGAAAAATTCACAAATATGTGGAAATGAAACCACACACTCTTAACCATTTGATCAAAGAAGAAATTTTTAAAAATTTTAAAATACCAAAGACAAACAAAAATATAAAATATCAAAATTTATGGGATATGGCAAAAGCAGCACTAAATAGTAAGCTCATGGGATTAAGTGTCTACACTAAAAAAGAGGAAAGATCTCAAACCTAATTTACACCCTAAGAGCTAGAAAAAAGAGAACGAAATAAACCCAAAGTTAGCACAAGGAAGGAAACAGCAAAGATTGCAAAAGAAATAAATAAAATAGAAAAATGGAAAACATTAACACAACTAAGTTGGATTTTTGAAAAGATAAACAGAATTGACACCTTTTAACTAGACTAAGAAAAATTGAAAACTCAAAATCTGAAATGAAATAATGCCACAAAAACAAAATATTGTAAGAGATTACTATAAACAACTACGTACCAACAAACTGGATAACCTAGAAGAAATGCATAAATTCCTAGAAACATACCACCTAATGAAACTAAACATGAAAAAAATAAAGCCTGAGCAAACCTGAAACTAATATGGAGATTGAATCAGTAATCAAAAACCTCTCAATAAAGAAAAGCCTATATCCAAATGGCTTCACTGGTGAATGCTATCAAATATTTAAAGAAGAATTAGTGCCAAGTCTTCTCAAAACCCTTCTTAAAAACTGAGAGGAGGGAACATTTCCAAACTCATTTTATGAGGCCAGGATGCATATTCTTGATACTAAAGCCAGACAAGGACAATTGCAGGCCAATATCCCTGATGAATCTAAACACAAATATCCTTAACAAAATACTAGCAAACTGAATCTTACAGTGTATTAAAAGGATCATACACCATGAGAAAGTGGGCTTATTCTTGGTATGTAAGGACGATTCAACATATGAAAATCTATTAATGTGATATACTACATTTACAGAATAGAGGGTAAAATAATCATCTCAATTGACATAGAAAAAGCATTTGACAAAATTCATCACCCTCTTATAATAAAAACTCAGTGAGCTAGGAATAGAAGGCCTCAACATGTCACCTCAAGATTATAAATGCCATATGAAAAGCCTGCAACTAATATTATACTCAGTGATGGAAAACTGAAGACTTTTTCTCTAAGATCAGGAACAAGGCAAAGAAGCCCATTATTGCATCCACTTTTCGAAGGCATTCAAATTGAAAAAGGAGAAGTAAAATTGTCCTTGTGTGATCAGAAAACATGATCTTATATATTAAAAAATTCTAAATACTCCATTTTTTTAAAACCGTTAGAACTAATAAATGAATTCAGTAAAGTTGCAGAATACAGGATACACAATCAGCATACAAAAATCTATTGCATTTCTATACACTAAAAGAAACTCTCTGAAAAGGAAATAAGAAAACCAATCCCACTTATAATAGCACAAAAAAGTGTACAATAGCTAGAAATAAACTTATCTAAACCAGGCAGGGTGGCACACGCATGTTGTCCCAGCTACTCAAGAAGCTGGAGTGGGAGGATTGCTTGAGCCCCGGGAATTCAAGGCTACAGCGAGTTATGATCATGCCACTGCACTCCAGTCTGGGCAACAGAGTGAGACCTTGTCTTTAAAAACAAAAAACAAAAGTTATCTAAGGAAGTGAAATACTCATATTCTGAAAACTGCAAAATATTGATGAAAAATTAAACAAGACACAAACAAGAAATTAAACAAATGGAAAGATTTTCCGTGTTCATGGATTAGAGAGATTAATAGTTAAAATGTCTACACAGCCCAAAGTAATCTATAGATTCAATGCAATGCCTATCAAAATCGCAATGGCTTTTTTTTTTTTACAAGAAAGAACCATTCTAAAATTCATATAAACCCACAAAAGATGACAAATAAATTAATCTTGAGAAGAAGAACAAAGTTGGAGTCATCACGTTTCCTGATTTTAAATATATCACTGTAGCTATAGTAATCAAAACAGTATAGTACTGGCACAAAGACAGATGTATAGACTAATGGAACAGGCTAGAGAGTTCACAAATAAATCCATTCCTATATGGTCAACTTGGTCCTTGAGAAGGGTGTCAAGAAAACACAATGGAGAAAAGATAGTCTTTTCAACAAATGGTGTTGGGAAAACTGGATATCCACATACAAAAGAATAAAAGTGGACCCTTATCTTACATCACACAAAAATTTCAACTCAAAATGGATTAGAGATTTAAACTTAAGATCCCAAAATGTAAAGCTCCTGGAAGAAAACATAGGGGAAAAACTTCATGACATTGGTCTTGGCAATAATTTTGTGAGTATGACACCGCAAAGCACAAGTAACAAAATGAAAATACACAAATGGGACTATATCAAACTGAGAAACTTCTGCACAGCAAAGGGAACAATTAACAAAGTGAAAAGGTAACCTGTGGAATGAGAAAAAGTATTTCCAAACAATTTATCTGAAAAAGCAGTTAACCTCCAAGATACACAAGGAACTCTTACAACTCAATAGTAAACAAACAAACAAAAAACCAAATAACCTAATTTTTAAAAGGGTTAAGAATGTGAATAGATGTTTCTCCAAAAAAGATGTACTAATAGTCAATGGGTATATGAAAAATGTGTAACATCACTAATAATCAGAAAAATGCAAATTCAAATCAAAATGAGATATCACTCTACACCTGTTAGGATGGCTATTGTCAAAAGAAAACAAACCGAAAAAAGACAGTGTTGGTGAGAATGTAGAAAAACTTGAGCCCCTGCAACCACTGGTGGGTATGCAAAGTTGTTCAGTTAATATGAAAAACAATATTGAGATTCCTTAGAAAATTAAAAATAGAACTACCATATGATTCAGTGATCCCACTCTGGGTACCAATCCAAAATAACTTCAGTCAGAATACTGAAGAGTACCCTGAGCACTCCCAAAGTTCATTGCAGCTCTATTTACAATAGGCAAGATTTGGATACAATCCAAATGTCCATTAAGAGATAAATAAAGTACATGTGGTATATTTATTCAATGGAATACTACTCACTCTTAAAAAAGAGATTCTGCAATATGTGACAACAGACAATTCAAAAAAAAAAAAAATGGGATATTAGGGCTGGGCACAGTGGCTTAAGCCTATAATCCCAGCACTTTGGGAGGCCGAGGCAGGCAGATCACCTGAGGTCAGGAGTTCGAGACCAGCCTGACCAACATGAAGAAACCCCATCTCTACTAAAAATACAAAATTAGCTGGGTTTGGTGGCACATGCCTGTAATCCCAGCTACTCAGGAGGCTGAGATGGGAGAATCACTTGAACCCAGGACGTGAAGGTTGCAGTGAGCTGAGATCTAGCCACTGCACTCCAGCCTGGGCAACAAGAGCAAAACTCTGTCTCAAAAAAAGAAAAAAGGGATATCAAGACACATTCTATAACTCTAGTAATAACACTGGCCTCTTGGTTCAAGGAAAAATAAACCACGGGAACAGAATAGAGAACACTTACAGCCAAGAAACATAATCATGAATATATGGAAATTTATATATCACAAAAGTACAACTACAAGTTAGGGAGAAAATGGGAATGTTCTAAAAATGGTAGGTGGGATGGGGAAGGAGGAGGAGTGAGACTCGGGAGAGGTCCACAGGGAATTTCTGCTATATCTGTAATTTTTTAAATCTTTTTTTAAACCCAGCACCACAACTGCTATGTAATGTTGTTTGTATGCATATATGTGTGTATGTATGTATGTATGTTAAAAACGAAAAAGGAAGAGGAGGAGGAGGACCTACCGGAAATGTGGCCAAATGTTAAGATTTGCTAAAATTAAATGCTGTAATTGTGTATTATTTTTTATACCTGTGCTGTCCAACACTGTAGCATAGCCACATGTAGCTATTTAAATTAATTAAAATTAAATAAAATTTAAAATTCAGTTCCAGTTTCCCACTAGCCACGTTTCAATAGTCACATGTGACTGGTGGTTACTAAACTGGACAAGGTATAGTTTGAACATTCTCAACATCACAGAAAGTTCTACTGGACAGAGCAGGCCTATACTTTTTTATAAGTTTGATTGTTCATAATAAAAATCAACAAGGAAGAATAAAAGCCTGCAGTATACATTATGATGAGTTAAGAAAATAAAAGGAACTTAAGTTAAAAGGACATCATCTAGTTCATATAAAAGTTATACCTTTTTTTTTTTTTGAGACATAGTCACCCTCTGTCACCCAGGCTGGAGTACAGTGGTGTGATCTGGGCTCACTGCAGCCTCCACCTCTGGAATGCAAATGATTCTCTTGCCTCAGCCTCCTGAGTAGCTGGGATTACAGGTATATCACCATGCTCAGCTTATTTTTGTATTTTTAGTAGAGACAGGGTTTCGCCATGTTGGCCAGGCTGGTCTCGAACTCCTGACCTCAAGTGATCTGCCCACCTCGGCCTTCCAAAGTGCTGGGATTACAGGCATGAGCCACCACACCTGGCCCCTCTTTACTGTCTGGACTGTCAGATCTTTACCTCTCCCGAAATTTCCCAAAGCGAAAGGGGAACAAACTCTTTGTTGTATTTCCTAGACACTATTTCCCTTACTTTCAGGTTATTTTACCCATGTTTTCCCTTGTGAGGAGGTCTGGCTCTGTCACCCAGGCCAGAATGTAGTGCCATGATCTCGGCTCACTGTAACCTCCGCCTCCTGGGTTCAAGCGATTCTTGTGCCTCAGCCTCTCAAGTAGCTGGGATTACAGGCACACACCACTACGCCCAGCATAATTTTTTAATTTGTAGAGATGAGGTCTCACCACATTGCCCAGGCTGATGGGTTATTTTAATATTTGGTAGAAGCAAGGCCACTATTTTACTTTCATATGAGTATAAAAGCTTGGGAGCTGCTCTGTGAAAATGTTTTCCCACCTTTGGCTTTAATGACCATGATCCTTTGCTGCAGGTCGATGAAGGGCTGGATCAGGCAGAGCCGCGGTTCCTGCTTCTGACTCAGGCAAACACCGCTGTGATTCACAACCATCCAGCTCCGGTCATATAGCAGCCCTTGGTTTCCTACAGGCCACCTGGTCACCTAAACAAAAAGGTAGGTGTGTCTTAGGCCAGAGCTCCCCAAAGATAGTCTTCACCTATTTGCATAGTGGCTGTACGAACACAGATGAACTTCATGAATTCAGCACCTATTCTGGAAGGAAGAAAGAGGGGGAAGAGAAGAAACAAACAAAGAGGACAATGCAAAGGAGATGATGTGGGAGCTACACATCTCCCATTCAGCCTCCAGATCCACACTCCACCCTTCTCCACTTCAAACCATGTTTTAAGTAGGTAATGCCTGTACATGGCATGACAGAGAGTACAAGAGTCTGCAGTGAAAAGCAAGCCTCCTTTCCCAGCTGGTTCCAGCCATTGCTCTTGTTTTTTGTTTTTTTTTTTCTTGTTTGTTTGTTTGTTTTTAAGACAAAGTCTTGCTCTGTCGCCCAGGCTGGAGTGCAGTGTTGCAATCTCAGCTCGCTGCAACCTCCACCTCCTGGGTTTAAGCTATTCTCCTGCCTCAGCCTCCTGAGTAGCTGGAATTACAGGTGCCTGCCACCATGCCCAGCTAATTTTTGTATTTTTAGTAAAGACAGGGTTTCACCATGTTAGCCAGGCTGGTCTTGAACTCCTGACCTCAAGTGATCTGCCTGCCTTTGCCTCCCAAAGTGCTGGGATTATAGGCATGAGCCACCACGCCCAGCCCTTTGCTCTCGTATGTCCTTCCTTAGCAGTGGTGTCTGTCCAGGTATTTTAAAATAGTATAGAAGTATTTCTCTACTAAAAATACAAAAAATTAGCCAGACAAATTGCTTGAATCTGGGAAGCGGAGGTTGCAGTGAGCCAAGATCACATTATTGCACTCCAGCCTGGGCGACAAGAGAGAGACTCTGTCTCAAATAAAAAATAAAAATTAAAAATTAAATAAATAAAGTGAGTAGAGCCAAGCGTGGTGGCTCATGTCTAGAATGCCAGCACTTTGGGAGGTTGAGGCAGGGGGATCACTTGAGGCCAGGAGTTTGAGACCAGTCTGATCAACATAGCAAGACCCTGTCTCTAAAAAGAAATGCAAATTAAAAAGTAGCCTGGCATGGTGATGTGTGCCCATCGTCTCAGCTACTCAAGAGGCAGAGGCGGGAGGATAGATTGAGACCAGGAGTTCAAAACTGCAGTGAGCTTTGATGACACCACTGTACTCCAGCCTGGGTGACAGAGTGAGATCCCATCTTGAAAAAATAATAATAATCAAATGAATAAATGAATAAAGTGAGTAGCAAGTAAGAAATCTTTCAGCACAGAATAAAGCTTTCCTGAGAAACTAGTTTTAAATTGTTTCCTCAAAAAGACGCTGACTTTTTCAAAGATCCAAAAAACAAGGTACAAATGTTCTTCCTGGTGGTGTGTTTCTCTAAAAGAAAAAAAAAGCTAATATTAAATTTGATAGAGTCTGCTGATGGAAAAAAATAAAACCACCAGTTAGGTGGGTAGAGGTATCAAAAGCTGCCGTCACAGAATAACAAGATGCATTGACTGTTTCTAACTTGGCTTGTTTTCCTTCCAACAGGGTCTCTGAAGTACAGTTTCCCAGCCTACAGCTGACCTGTACAAGAGGCGTGCCTGCCCCACCAGGGGGCTCCCTCCTGCAGCTCCTTCCACCACACCTCTGGGTTCACCTCCCACAGATGTCAAACCTTATCACCCCATCCTGTTTTTGCAAGATGGTGAGATCCTGAACTGATGGAGATGATGTTCTTTGGGTTGACTGTTCTGGCAGGAACAGTCAGCTGTGGAGCAATAGAAGCAGCTTTATGCAGTTGTGAGAAGGTCCCAAGCTTAGAAACAGTGGCCCACATCGAAGAAAGGCTGCAGCATCCTCACAAGATGTCATGGTGGTTCCCTAAGCCATCTGGGGGTTTAATTGGGGGATTTAGCTGGGGATAGTCAGCTGGGGGTCACATTTCTGTAAGTTTCATTCGTCCCTTCCACTTATTTCCTATGCTACTAGACCAATTCACTTTCATCCATTTCTTCTTTGAACCTTTATTTTAGCAAGGATGTGCTTTCTCTGAGTGCAGAGAGAATTAGTCCAATTGCAGCTCTGCTGGCTTCCTGCCCCTGGCCTTTGCAGGAGTGGTTGTCCACAGGTTAGGTTTTAACAGCACCAGCATATGACAGCACAGGTGCAGTGTCCCTTCAATGAGGGCTTTTCCTGAGCCAGCGGTCTGCTCAAGAAGGGTGTGTAGACAAAGGAAAAGGTTCAGAGTTCTGACCACAGCCCAGGTCATAGATGTCCCGGGAATGCACACCGAAGGGAGCCCAGCTACCCTCAGCAGTAAACAGGCAAAAAAAGTGACATTATTTACTGATGCCACAATTTTTTGAAGTATGTTTTAAGCTTAAATAAAAGTAGTTATAGTGCACAGAGCTCCCATAAGCCCTTCACTCAGATTCTCTGATTGTTGACTTTTCTAAATCATTTGAGAATAAGTTGCAAAATGATGCCTCATCACCCCCATTATACTCTACTGTGCATATTCTAAGCATCAGGACTCTCTCTGACATAATTGCAGTACAACCATCAAAATTAGAAATTACCACTGACCCAATATTACATCTAATCAATAGACTCCATTCCAATTCCACCTCTGCCGTCTGCATCGAATCTCATGTGTTGCATACATTTGTGGGGTCTCTCTAGTTTCCTTCAGTCTTCTCCTGTCCTTCATGACCTTGATATTTTTGAGGAGTACAGTCCACCTACCTTACTAAATGTCTTTTAATTTGGGATTACTTAAGCTTCCTTATGATTTCTGCATTTTTGGTAGATATGCCACAGGAGTAACGCTACATTCTTCTCTGTGCATTCCAGGAGACACACCCCATTCCTTTGTCCCAATGTTGGTGATGTCAACTTTTGTCACTTGGTTAACATGGGGTCTATTAGGTTTCTCCATTGTAAAATTCATCAATAAGTAGGTGGTACTTACTAATTAATAAGTTGTTTATAGACAGATATTTTCAGAATATGCAAATATCCTGTTACTTATCAAATTTTCATTCATTAGATTTAGCATCTATTGATGACTATTGCCTAAATCAATTATTGGCATCATGGTTGCAAAGTGGTAGTTTTTTAAATTATTTCATTGATTTATTAGCTGGTATTCTATAGTTGGGTGGACTATAGAATACCATTTATTCACTAATTCATTTTTACTCTCTACTGGACTCATGGATTCCTGTGTTGCTCAAATGCTCACCACTCATCACTGTCAGCACTTATTTTGATGCACACATTGCCACAGACTTGGCCAATGGGAGCTCCTTCAAGCTGGCTCTTGTGTCCTTTTGACATATCTTCAGGTCACCTGGACAAAGTGCTTAACCTCAAAACCCTCAGGCTCCATATGTATAAAATAGGGATAATATTACTATCCACCTCATATGACCATTTTGAGGATCAGATGAAACAAATAAGCACATGCAATGCTTCAGCACAGAGTCAGCACACACACTCAGTGAAAGTTACAGCTATCATTCATAACAGTAATGACACATTCGCCTCTCAGAAATGGTCCTCTCAGGAGCCCCCGTGAGCAGAGTCTTGTTCAAAAGTCAGCACAGACCAAGAAAGAGAGAATGAGAATGGCTTTTCTCACCACAACACTCTGATGAATTTTGACTTTTTTAATCCTTTTTTTCACTTTATCAAAAAATAGAAAGAGAGAGTAAACAAAGAGAAGCGTTTCTGTGCTGCTGTGAAAGTCCTTACCTCAAACGCCGCACAGGATTTGATTGGATAAAGGTAAAGGTTAGTGACAACATGTGCCCCAGGGGCCCCCTCCAGGACTCCTGCAGCTTTCTCTGAAGGAGTCTGCTGGATTCTGGCGACATCACATACAGGTGGGGCCACAGGCGCAGCATTCACAGCAGTGGGCGAGTCGTTCCAAACCCTGGAGACTGTGAGGGCATCTTCCCGGGGCGAGAGGCTACGTCCGCGCATGACAGCAGGTGCAACATCAGCCTGGCCCTCTGCTGATGGGGCTCCAACCTCCCGGGTATCAGTACAGGCCTGAGGGACAGGCCAATCCCCTGATGAGTGCAGGCGGGTGTCTATGATGAACCTGAGAAAGGCCTGGGCATCATCAAACGTTGACATATATCCAAATGAAATCCTCACAGATCCTGTGGGCTGCCCATCGATGAGGTCCATATTGTCCCCACAGACATGACCAGCCTAGGATAAAGAGAAATGCACCAGCCAGAGTGACCCATTTCTCATAGAGACATTGGAAACAGTTTTGCAAAATAAATTTTGTTAATTTTAAAATTAACCCAGGCAAACAGAACTGCAACATTAACATGTGCTGTGTGTCTGAGACGTGGTTCAGCTCTGTACACTCAGGGGACCACCTTCTGGATCTCATTTTGCTCAACTGTAAATTGAGACAAATATCAGTCTCAAAGAGGCCATTAAAAAGTTTCATAGAAACACTTCATAGAAAACATTTACCTAGAGCCAGGCACAGGGCTGGCTCACAGAGGGGGTCAAACACAGACTAAAGTTTCAGAAGCACTGAGGGGTCGGCCTCAGGGTCTACCCGGGACTGAGATGGGAGAAACATCACTGGACATTCTCATGAGCCTGTCAGTACTGAAGGGAGGCCTGCATCCCTGAGAGCTGTCCCTTGACAACAGGGAAACTCAGAGATGCTGCCCCTGCAAATGACCAGCCCGGGGCCACGACGAAGGCCAAGGTCAGCTTGAGGGCCCCTGCTGGGAGGTGGGGAAGAAAGGCAGGAGAATCTCAGTCTCTGAGCCCAGCTGCCTGGTGTTGGTCACTGGTCAGCACAGTGCATGGAGCTGTCCCCAACATCTCCTCGGTGCTGGATCCGGCTCAGTCACCCGAAGAAATGGAGCCACAGCATTCCACAGGGCCAAATATTCTATCTGGAGCTGTGTTTATTTGTGTTCTGAGCCTCCCTCTCCCTCTCTCCTCTCTTCTCGTCCCTCTCCTGTCTCCTCCCTCTCCTCTCCTAGCCTTCTTTCTTTTTAAACAAAACTCAGTTCATGGTTAGTTGGGATCTAGTATATACAATATTTCAATAACATACAATATTTCATGGCAACCAAATGAAATTCAAATTAGAAACTCAAAGCAATAAAGACTCTTTGCCACTCAAATTATTGCCAATGCAATGGTTTAAAACAGGCTGTACCCTGAAGTGAAAAACCTCAGCCCAGGGAAGAGACGGGGGAGGGTGGGGATTCTGGGAGATGCAGAATCCCTGGAGGCCAAGAAGAGTTCCACTCTGCACCCAACATGGATGCAGCTGGCTAACTGTAACCTGGAGGCTGTACCACAGGAGGGCTGAACCAGGTAAGGCACATCCTCACACATCCCTTCTTAACTCCCCCTCTCTTGCCTTTAAATGTTTGGCCTCAAAGTAAAAAACTAATCAGAAAGTCTACGATAGAGATAATACCTTGAAGCTTATTTTATTTTATTTTATTTGAGACAGAGTCTTGCTCTGTTGCCCAGGCTGGAGTGCAATGAAGCTATCTCGGCTTACTGCAACCCTCTGCCTCCGGGTTCAAGCGATTCTCCTGCCTCAGCCTCCCAGGTAGCTGGGATTACAGGCACTTGCCATCATGCCTGACTAACTTTTGTATCTTTAGTAGAGACAGGGTTTCACCGTGTTGGCCAGGCTGGTCTCGAACTCCTGACCTCAGGTGATCCGCCTGCCTCAGCCTCCCAAAGCACTGGGATTACAGGCGTGAGCTGGCGCCCGGCCTTCTTGAAGCATTTTCTATTTGTATTCCTTTTCCTTTGTATATGCACAGGGCAGGCTTGGGGAAATGAGTCTGCAGCAGCAGCCCCCGCTCCAGACACACGTGCAGTAACAGGTGTCCCTGGGTCTCGCTGACTGGCATCTGGACCGCAGAACCCTGTACCAACCTGAAAATGTTTCCTGACCATCTCGCTGCTGATGCCCAGATGCCTCTGGCAGGCCCCGGTGTTGCAGAAGCAGCCAGTTCGCAGGTGGATGTTATAAAGACTGGCCATTTTGTCCACCTGCAGATTTAATGTAACGTGGAATGAGCTGTTACCAATGTGCAGTTTTACTCTGAGAGAGTTTCAGATCGGCATTTGGATCTCTCTTTCCTAATAATAAAACGAAGATACAAGCCTGGGATTGTCCTCTAAAATGCCATGATCTACCACAGGTTTGTTAAACACTGTATAAAATGTTTTGGTGAGGCTGAAGATAGTGGCTTCTTGGCATCAGCTGCATGGGTTTGGACCACAGGGCAGGCCCCGTGAAGTGCCGTTCCAAGCAGCCCCGCCTCAGCTCGCAGCCTGGACTCCAAGTGTTACTGTGTCCATGCTGAGTGTGACTGATTTGCTTTTCCGACTTTCTCCAACTTTGGGTTTAATCACAGAATTGCCATTCAGTACAGCAGTTTCCACAGCTCTTTCCTGCCCTCTGGAGGCTCTGGGAAAGGTTTGCATTCACATGAGTCCCGGGGGATGTCTGCCCCAGCTCCTCCAGGCCTGAGTCAAGGACTCCATAGCCTCGAGGGCCTGGGGGCCCAGTGAGAGTCCTTGCCCTGAGGCTCAGGCTAACTTCACGGGCGGAGCCATTGAACTGCATTCAGGAAAACAAGCACATCTTGCTCAGCCAGTTGAGCCTTTGAACTTTTCTCCCTGGGAAGTCACATGTGGGGTGGCCAGAGGTCACTGTGCGGTGAGCCAGGGATCATGACTGGACAACGATGCCTCCCACAGACCCTTATCAAAACCATGGCAGTCTTCACCTTGGCTGTCCCCTCTGGTGTGTCAGTGAGAAGAAGCCATTCTCTGGGTTGAACTGAGAGGCTTCAGATGTACAATTCTGTTTCTTCACTCTTGGCTAAGGGTCCACTGGCATGCAGACCTGCTAGTGAATTCAAGAGTTTCCTGGCCCTGTGAGGTGAGTCCTGGCCACTCCATCTCCAGAGTGAAGTTTAGCTTCACAAGGCAACCCTGGGGGAGACCCCTGACCCCCAGTCCAGCTGCCACTAGGCTGAATTAGAATCCCTGTGGCCCCCGTCACCCACTCCCCCGTATTCACAACCAGTTACCTTTGTTGTGAAGCAGGCCACCCAAACTAGGGAGAATAAAACAGCCACCATTTTATGGGGCTCATGGCTACAGTGTGGGACGAATTCAAACAGGGCATGGAGGAGATATCTCCTCTCTGTCTTAAAATGTCTGGAGTCTCAGCTAGGAAGACTCAAAGGCTGGGAGTAGTTTGGCATCTAGGAGCTGGGATCATCTGGAGACTCCTTTACTCCTGGGTCTTTCTGGTCCCCAGGCTGGGAGGGCTCCAGAATTAGGACTGCCAGCCACAGTCCTGAGCTTGGCTTCTCTGTGTGACTTGGCATCCTTGCAGCATGCATGGCAGCCTCCGGGCACAAGACAGTAACTGACAGGGTAATTCCAGGCTCCAAAGCTAGTGTCCCAGGGAACAAAGCCAACATGGCATCACCTCTTCTGATCTAGCCTTAGAAGCCAAGCAGTGTTACCCTCCCGGCATCTGTTGGCTATGAGCGAGCTACAAATCAGGCCAGATTCTACAGGAAGACCCATGGATCCCCAGCCCTCCATGGAGGAGTGTCAAGGACGCATCGCAGGAGAGGATGTGAGCAGAAGATGCTGTTGCAGCCACATTTACCCTTTGTCCTAACTGCCCATTTATGCATCGGTCTCCTCTTGCCCTCAGTCCTGGGGGAATCCCACAGAGGCCCAACCTGTGCCCAGCCAGGTGAAGGAGGTTGTTTGCTATGGCTGGATGAGCACAGCATTCAGGGAGGACCAAGAAACCGGCCCAGCCACAGTGCCCTGGAGGCTCCCAGCCCAGGAGCCTTTGTGCCCAACATTTATTGAGCACTTACTTTATCCTGGGTCCTGTGCTAAGGGATGTACATATTGTATCTCACTTAATCCTCATATTAACACTATAATCAGGGCATATTTTTATCCCCCATTTCACAGAGTCTTGGAGAGCTTAACTTGCCCAAGCTCACAGAGCCAGCAAGAAGCAGACAGACTGCAGAGTGACTTCCACCAGTAGGAGAATAAAATTAGAAGCCTGGATATACCAAAACAAGAACCCAAAGCCTTCTCGTAGGAAGCAAAATTCTTTACACATCCCCTGAAGGAAAAGAGACAGCCAAACCCAGCTGATTTTTCCAAAGGCCACCAAAATCCCTGTGGAAATTCCCATACCATGAAGTTCCTGAACCTGAAAAAAACATAACTGGACTTTCTTGAACTGGCACAGTTCAGTTAGTCGTGCCTTAGCCACAGAATCCATTCACATGGTGAGCTTCCTCTACCAATGCACAGAGGGAGAAACTTGTCCTGTGTCCAGCCCCAGGGAAAGAGAGTTCCCAGACATCTAGACAGTCTCACACCCTGTTGATTCCTCTTCTTGGAGGCTTCTTTTCCACCACCAATCCCATGCCCCTGCCACAGCACACACAGTACTTTTTTTTTTTTTTTTTTGAGACAGAGTCTCGCTCTGTCACCCAGGCTGGAGTGCAGTGGCGTGATCTCGGCTCTTGGCAACCTCCATCTCCCAGGTTCAAGTGATTCTCCTGCCTCAGCCTCCTGAGTATCTGGGATTACAGGTGTGCACAACCACACCCAGCTAATTTTTGTATTTTTAGTAGAGACAGGGTTTTACCATATTGGCCAGGCTAGTCTCAAACTCCTGACCTCAGGTGATCCGCACACCTTGGCCTCCCAGTGCTGGGATTACAGGTGTGAGCCACCATGCCCAGGCACATTTACTTTTGTTTCAAGAATAAAATTTATGGTTCCAATTACCTAGAATAACATATTTAAGAAGGCAAACCTTTTGCCTCTGATGCATTTTCCACCTTGCCCCCTCCGAAAACATTTAAAATAATATACTTCTTAGTAGTGTCAGGGCTGGTTCTGCCAGTACTGCCAGCTAAGGGCAGTGAGGGCGAGGGGTCTGCAGAGCTGACATACTTGAGAGACCACCTGTGGCTGTACAGTGTTTGCCCCTGAACACCAGTGAGGGCCAACATCTCCCCCAGAAGAATATTTCCCAGGTGTATTCTTTAGAAAGTTCATGGCTATTCAGAAAAGTGGGGGGAAAAGATTCCTTGGGAAATGAATTTTGTTTGGGAAATCTGGGGTTTAACAAATGTGGATTTGACTCCCTAACTCATTCTATGAGGCCAGCGTCATTTTAATACCAAAATATGGCAGCGATACAATGAAGAAAGAAAACTTCTGGCCAATACCCATGGTGAACATAGACACAAAAATCCTCAATAAATACTAACAAATCAAATCCAGCAGCACATTAAAAAGCTAATCCAGCCAGGCACAGTGGTGCACACCTGTAATCTCAGCACTTTGGAAGGCCGAGGTGGGCAGATTTCTTGAGCTCAGGTGTTCAAGACCAGCCTGGACAACATGACAAAACCCTGTCTCTACAAAAAATACCAAAAAATTAGCCGGGTGGGTACCCTACTGGGTATCTACCCAAAGAAAAAGTCATTAAATGGAAAAGACACATACACACACATGTTTATAGCAGCACAATTCACAATTGCAAAAATATGGAACCAACCTCAATGCCCATCAACCAACAAGTGAATAAAGAAAATGTGGTATATATACACCATGGAATACTACTCAGCTATAAAATGAAACAAAATAATGGTCTTTGCAGCAACTTGGATGCAGCTGGAGGCCATTATTCTAAGTGAGATAACTCAGGAATGGAAAACAAAATATCATATGTTCTCACTTATAAGTGGGAGCTAAGCTATAAGGATGCAAAGGCGTAAGAATGACATAATAGACTTTGGGGGACTCAGGGAAGGGTGGGACGGGGGAGGGATAAAGAAGACATACTGGGTACAGTGTGTACACTGCTCAGGTGATGGGTGCATCCAAATCAGAAATCACCACCAAAGAACTTATCCATGTAACCAAAAACCACCTGTACCACAAAAAACTATTAGAATAAATTAGCTGGTGGCATGCACCTGTAGTCCCAGCTATTCAGGAAGCTGGGATGGGAGGATCGCTTAGGCCAGGGAGGTCAAGGCTGCAGTGAACCAAGATCGTACCACTGCACTCCAGTCTGGGCGACAGACTGTCTCAAAAAAAAAAAAAAAAAAAAAAAAAAAAGAAAGAGAGAGAGAAAGAAAAAAGGAAAAAAAAAAAAAGCTAATCTACCAGAATCAAGTAGGCTTTATTCCTGGGATGCAAAGATGGTTCAACATACACAAATCAATATATGTGATTTATCACATAAACAAAACTAAAAACAAAAACCGCATGATCATCTCAATAGACACAGAAAAGGCTTATAACAAAATTCAGCATCCCTTCAGTTAAAAACTCTTAACAAACTAGGAATCCAAGGAATATATGTCAAAATAACAGGAGCCCAAGAGCCATCTATGACAAAACCACACCCAACATCATACTGAATGGGCAAAAGCTGGAAGCATTTCCCTTGAAAACTGACATAAGACAAGGATTTCCTCTCTCACCATTCCTTTTCAACATAATACTGGAAGACGTAGCCAGAGAAATTAGACAAGAGAAAGAAATAAAAGACATCCAAACAGGAAGAGAAGAAGTCAAACTATCTCTCTTCACTGATAACATAATTTTGTACCTGGAAAATCCCATAATCTCTGCCCAAAGGCTCCTAGAACTAATAAACAACTTCAGTCAAGTTTCAGGATACAAAATCAATGCATGAAAATCAGTAGCATTTTTAAACACCAATAATGTCCAAGCTGAGAGCCAAATCAAGAATGCAATCACATTTACAATAGCCACAAAAAGAATAAAATACTTAGGCATCCACCTCACCAGGGAGGGTATCTACAATGAGAATTACAAAATGCTGCTAAAAGAAATCAGATACCACACAAATGGAAAAACATTCCATACTCGTGGATAGGAAGAATCAGTATTGTTAAAATTGCCATACTGCCCAAAGCAATTTACAGAGTCAATGTTATTCCTATCAAACTACCAATGTCATTTTTCATGGAATTAGAAAAAAAAACTATTCTAAAGTTCATATGAAACCAAAAAAGAGCCTGAATAGCCAAAGCAATCCTAAGCAAAAAGAATAACGCTGAAGGCATTGCACTACCTGACATCAAACTATACTACAAGGCTGCAATAATCAAAACAGCATGGTTCTAGTACAAAAACAGACACATAAATCAGTGAAAAAGGTTAGAGAACCCAGAAATAAAGCCATACACCTACAACCATCAGATCTTTGACAAAGTAGACAATAACAAGCAATGGGGAAAAGACTCCCTATTCAATAAATGGTGCTGAGATAACTGGCTACCCATACACAGAAGATTGAAACCGGACCCTTTCCTTTTACCAAATACAAAAATCAACTCAAGATAGATTAAAGACCTAAATGTAAAACCTAAAACTATAAAAATCCTAGAAGAAAAGCTAGGAAATGTCATTCTGGACATAGGCCTTGGCAAAGACGTCATGATGAAGGCTCCAAAAGCAATTGCAACAAAAGCAAAAATTGACAAATAAGGCCTAATTAAACAATGAACATCTGCACAGCAAAAGAAGCTCTGAACATGGTAAACAACCTACAGAATGAGAGAAAATATTTGCAAACTATGCATCTAATAAAGGTCTAATATCTGGAAGCCATAAGGAACTTAAATTAACAAGCAAAAAACAACCCCATTAAAAATGGGCAAAGAACATGAACACTTAACAAAAGATGACATACGTGCAGCCAATAGCATATGAAAAAAATGTTCAACATCATTAATCATGAGAGAAATGCCAATCAAAACCGCAATGAGATACCACCTCACACCAGTTGGAAAGGGTATTATTAAAAAGTCAAAACATAATCTATGCTGGTGAGGTTGTGGATAAAAAGAAATACTTATACACTGCTGGTGGGAATGTAAATTAGCTCAGCCACTGTAGAAAGCAGTTCGGAGATTTCTAAAAGAATTTAAAATGGAACTACCATTGGCCTGGCATGTTGGCTCATGCCTGTAATCCCAGCACTTTGAGAATCTGAGGCAGGTGGATCACATGAGGCCAGGAGTTTGAGATCAACCTAGCCAACATGGTGAAACCCCGTCTCTACTAAAAATACAAAAATTAACCAGGTATGGTGGTGCACATCTGTAATCCCAGCTACTTGGGAGGCTGAGGCAGGAGAATTGCTTGAACCTGGGAGGTGGAGATTTCAGTGAGCAGAGATTGCATTACTACACTCCAGCCTGGGCGACAGAGCAAGACTGTCACAAACAAACAAACAAACAGAACTACCATTGAATCCAGCCATCCCAATTCCTTAATTAAATTACTGATGTATACTTAAAGGAATATAAATCATTCTACCATAAAGGCAAATGCATACATATGTTCATTGCAGCATTTTTCCTAATAGCAAGGACATGGAATCAACCTATATGCCCCTCAGTGGTAGATCGGATAAAGAAAATGTGGTACATATACACCATGAGATACCACACAGCCATAAAAAAATGAAACCAGTCCTTTGCAGCAACATGATGCAGCTGGAGGCCATTATCCTAAGTGAATGAACACAGGAACAGAAAACCAAATACCGCATGTTTCCACTTATAAGTGGGAGCTAAACATTAAGTACACATGGCCACAAAGAAGAAAACCACAGGCACCAGGGCCTACTTGAGGGTGGAAGGTGGGAGGAGGGAAGATTGAGAAACTACCTATCAGGTACCCATGTAACAGACCTGCACATGTATCCCCTGAACCTAAAATAAAAGTTGGAAGAATGCTAGGCACGGTGGCTCACATCTGTAATCCCAGCACTTTGGAAGGCTGAGACGGGCAGATCACCTGAGGTCAGGAGTTTGAGACCAGCCTGACCAACATGGTGAAACCTCATCTCTACTAAAATACAAAAATTACCCAGGCTTGGTGGCACATGCCTGTAGTCCCAGTTACTCAGGAGGCTGAGGTGGGAGAATCACCCAAGAGGTAGAGGTTGCAGTGAGCTGAGATTGTGCCACTGCATTCCAGCCTGGGTGACAGAGCAAGATTGCATCTCAAAAAAAAAAAAGAAAGTTGGAAGAAAAAATAAAATAAAAATAAAGAGCCAGGTACCTCCCTCGCCTTCTCTCTTGCTTCCTCTCTGGCTGCACATACCAGTTCCCATTTGCTTTTCTCCATGAGTGGAAGTAGCCTAAGTCATTCACTGATACCCAGTCTTCCAGTCAGCAGAACCATGAGCTAAATAAACCTTTTTTCTTTGTTTAAAAAAATAAATAAATAAAGTGAGCTGGGCACAATGGCTCACACCTGTAATCCCAGCACTTTGAGAGGCCAAGGCAGGATCGCCTGAGGTCAGGAGTTCAAGACCAGCTTGGCCAAAATGGCAAAATGCTGTCTCTAAATATATAAACATTTTTTGAACTAAAAATAGAAAAATTAGCCAGATGTGGTGGTGTGTGTCTGTAAGTCCAGCTACTCTGGAGGCTGAGGCATGAGAATTGCTTGAACCCAAGAGGTGTAGGTTGCAGTGAGCCAAGATCATGCCACTGCACTGCAGCCTGGCTGAAAGAGCAACTCTATCTTAAAAAAAAAAAAAAAATGTGGATGTGGATGTGGTTTCAAGGAAAACCCAGCATCATCTTCCAAACATTCAGATATCGAATCTGTTCCCCACAGAGCTTCTCTGGAAGGGACCTTTGGTTCCTGATGTCTATCTGTGACACCCCATCCGGTAACTACCTACCACCATGCCTGAGTGCTTAGTGCAACTCTGGGCATTTCAGTGGACCAGGAAGTGAAGTGAGCAGCTTATTCAACTATGGCAAAGACCAAGCCATTCCGTACCTGTAAGCCACTATGGGCATTTTTCATGGGTATATCTGTAGAAACTACTTTTAGCCAACCCACCATATCCTTTGAATTCACAAGATGCATAAACTAAGGTAGAATCAGGGCTTCTGTGATATTAAATGATGATTTCAGCTTCTCATAAGAAAGGGTTTTGAGTTCCAAACAATATCCAAACAAAGGGTGGTAACAAGCCCATGATTTTATGGGATGTTGTAACATGGTCTGACACATTGCTGGAACCACCGGACTCTGGACATGAAATGACCTCAGCCACGGTGTTCTGTCTGCACTACCTTTCTGTATATACTATAATATATACAAAAGTGGCTCCCCTGCTGCAAGCTGTCAGGTGTCCCCTTCCACTGCATTCAGAAGAACTGGCCTCTTTCCTCCTACTTGAAAGTTACCACTTTTGGCTGGGTAAAGAGGGCAGAAAAGCAAGGGCGAATGAGGGTGAAAAGGCCTGTGGCTGAGGGCCAGGTGGCCTCTTCAACAGTGCATGGACTTTGTCACATAGCATTGCTCTCGTCTGGAACTCGGACGAGTTGTAACAAGGTCGGCAGGATAAAAAGAAAACCCACCTGGGAGTAACCAATGATGTTCCCTTTGTCATCCAGCACATTAAAATTGATGACTGGACCCTGAACCTCAGGGCTGCTGAAGTCAGAATCGCTGTAAATCTGCACCACAGGGGCTCCGTTGGGGTACCGGAGAGAGGACAGGGCCGCGTAGGTATACTGAGCCAAAGTGAAGGTGTGCTGCTTGATATTCTCCATTCCACCTCAAATCAATCATGAAACACAAGAGAATCATGAGCTTTACGTAAATTCACTTTTTTTTTTTTTTTTTTTTTTGAGACAGGGTCTCACTCTGTCACCCAGGCTGGAGTGCAGTGGTGCGATCACGGCTCACTGCAGCCTCAACCTCCTGGGCTCAGGTGATTCTCTCACCTCAGCCTCCCAAGCAGCTGGAACTACCAGCATGCACCACCATGCCTGGCTAATTTTTGTATTTTTTGCAGAGATGGAGTTTCACCATGTTGCCCAGGCTGGTCTCAAACTCCTGGGCTCAAGTGATCTGCCTGCCTCAGCCTCCCAAAGTGCTGGGTATACAGGCATGAGTCACCACACCTGGCCCTATTAACTCACTTTTAAGAAAACAAGTTTATTATAACTGGCAAGCCTGGACCTCACATTAATGATTTTAAATGCATGTAAGTAGTGGATGGTACGGCCCTTATGACAAATGTTTAGGTCTTAGTAATGAACAACAGAATTTCTCCATAGGAATTTCTATCATCCTCTTTTTTTATATAAAATGTGACTTAAATATTTAGATATTTAGACCCTTTGGTAACGGATCACAAAATGTACATTTTTTTCTCTAAACATATTTTTGCTGTTTTTATTTATTAATGTTTAAATCATTTTAACACTACACAAAGCAATGAAGAATACATGCTTCAACATGAATGAGCCTTGGAAACGTGCTAAGTGAAGCCAGACACAAAAAAACAAATGTTGTACGATTCTATTTATATCAGTTACCAAGAAAAGGCAAATCCACAGAGAAAAAAAGTATTTCCAAGGGCTGGAGGGGGAAGGAGGGAATAGGGAGTTATTGTTTAATGGGTACAGAGTTTCTGTTTGGGATGATAAAAAAAAAGTTCTGCAGAAAATCAAACACCGCATATTCTCATTCATAGGTGGGTGTTGAACAATAACACATGGACACAGGGAAGGGAGCATCACACTCTGGGGTCTGTTGGGGGAGGGCTAGGGGAGGGACAGCAGGGGGTGGGGAGGTTGGGGAGGGGATAACATGGGGAGAAATGCCAGATATAGGTGACGGGGGGGATGGAGGCTGCAAATCACATTGCCATGCGTGCCTATGCAACAGTCCTGAGTGATCTGCACATGTACCCCAGAATCTAAAGTGCAATTAAAAAAAAAAAAGTTCTGGAAATAGTGTTGATGGTGGCACGACATTGCGAATGTACTTACCATCACTGAGTTGTACATTTAAAAATAGTTAAAATGGTAAATTTTATGTTACATACATTTTACCACAATTTTTATTTTTTTAAAAAAAGGATCAATTACGTAGGAAAAAAATCAGGGCTTGCCATCTTGTGGACTGGTACAGTCAATCTTTGTATTCAGAGGTGCCCAGCCCCGTTAGACCCTGTCACTTGTAGTTTGGGGGCCCTGTTAATATCGTTCCTTGGAAAGTGCTCACTTCTCAGCGCCTGTCTTTATTGACTCCTCCCTTTGTCCCAGATCATTCCCACTCACCTCGTCTGCCCCCTAATGTTGATCTAAGGCTAAGGAACTGAAGAATCCCCTTCCTGTGATAAAAGAGCACTAGCCAGGAAAGAAAGCATGCCTCACGAGAAGACTGTCGGTTGGGAACTCCTGGTTAGGCATCAGTATGACCTGGGTTAAATCCTAGCCCTCCTGGTTTCCAACTCCCTGGCCTGCAAGGTGTTTAACCTCTCTGAGCATCAGCTCATTCATAGGCAGAGTTCCCCCATGGGGCACTGGGGAGGACCCAGAAAGGCAAGAGCAGGTAAAGGCCTCAGGATCTGTAACCATTTCCAGGACCCAGGGAGGCTCTTATATTCTGTGAAGCTAGCATCCTCCTGATTTGGAATATCTTCTGCCTGTTGAAATGTTATTTTAGCTGACAAAACAAAAAGCAATCCAAAAAGCCCCACCTCATTCTCTTGCTCTCTGAAGTAGTTTTGAAATTACTTGGAATCAAACATAGCTGCATGGAGTGCCAGTCCTGTCCACAGACTCTGTCTCCCTCATCTGAATCACACTTGAGCCAGGGCTCCCTCAAGGACACAACAACAGGAGGAAATTTTACAGGGTTAGAAACGTCTACTGACCTGTGAGGCGCTCTAGGGTGTCAAATCCATGTTTTAGCGCGATCACATCAAGGAATGAGATAGTGCCATCTTCAAACCTATAACCACGGGGTGAGGAGAACAGGTCAAGCTGTGGCCAGTGCAATCCATGTGCGTGTTGTGGTATATAGTGTGGTTTAGATTTTAGGCTTAGCTGTTCATATGGCTTGGCTTTGTATCCTCACCCAAGTCTCGTCTCTAATTGTAATCCCCCAGGTGTTGAGGGATAGACCTGGTAGGAGGTGATTGGATCATGGGGGTGGTTTCCTTCATGCTGTTCTCATTTCATGAAAGTGAGGGAGTTCTCAGGAGATCTGATGGTTTTATAAATGGAAGTTCCCCTGGGCTCTTCTCTGTCTCTCCTGCTGTCTTGTAAAGAGGTGCCTGCTTCCCCTTCCACCATGATTGTAAGTTTCCGGAGGCCTCTCCAGCCATGCAGAACTGTGAGCCAATTAAACCTCCTTTGTTTATACATTACCCAGTCTTGGGTAGTTATCTTTATAGCAGTGTGAAATTGGACTGATACAGCTGTAATCTATTAATACCTTCCCTCTATCTTATAAAACATTGCCCTCCCCTTCAGGAGAAGGAGCTTTGTACACCAAGACCTGTCTGGCTGCCTCTGGCCCTGACCCACTCTGCAGTTTTCTTGGGCTGCCTTAAATTTCCTAGGGTGGCCAGGTGCAGTGACTCATGCCCGTTATCCCAACACTTTGGGAGGCCCAGGTGGGAGGATCACTTGAGGCCAGGAGTTTGAAACTACCTGCCTATGCAACATAGCAAGACCCTATCTTTACAAAATTTTTTTTAACTAGCTAGTTATTAATTAATTGGTAATTATGTATTGATCAAATACTTAATAGATTCTTTCTTAGAATAAAATAGGAGTTTTTTGTTTCTATCAAGGGATGTATTTCACTGAGTTATAAAGCACATAAAGTTAAGAACACAGTCAGAGGTGCCCCATTAAATAAAAACTTTAGGTTGAGTATTAAATCTCTTGAGTTCTGGTCCTAAGTTTCTAAGGAAAAAAAAATTGGCTTATAATGGTAAATAAGTATATTCAGCTTTCTAAGAATATTGGTGTGTCATCTGTTGTAAAGTTGTCTACCTGAATCAAAGGAAAGAGGTCTGATCCCCCCAGCCCAACCATGCCCTGGCCCCCAGTGAGCACCCCCACTTCTCTTGGCCTTCAGGTTCCTTTAGTGGCCAAATTAAATTTGAGGCATCATTTCATTCTGCCTGTAACTTACATTATGTTATGCCTGGCATTCTTTTCTCACTTGGTTCTATTACGTGGTAAATTATCACACTTGGAGTCAAAAGGTTTTACATGAGCATTCCTGTCTCAGAAGCCCCCAGCTATGGACAAGTCCTAAATAAAAGAGACATCAGATAGCCTCCTAACCTTGATCCCCACCATTCTGTTGCATCACCTATGTTAGCTTTAAAAGAACAATATTATCATTTCTACTTTACAGAAAAAACATGAGGTACAGAGAACAGGTTACACATCCCCTCACTGCTGTGCTGTGGAGGAGTGGGAACTCACTCCCCAGCGGTCCGGCCACAGGCCTACACAGCTAACATTGACTCTATTGTCAAGGCCATGGCCCTATGTGCAGGACCCTTGAGTCTGTGGGGGGGGTTCAAGGGGGATCTACAGCCCTTCCCGTCTGGGCCTGAGGCCTTCTCTGGCCCCTGTAGGTGATTAGTTGCCTGCCCAAACCTGTGTCCCCACTGTTGACCCAGGAGAACCCTGGGTCAGCCACCATTTTCAGCCTTGACACACTCAACCTTACAGGTCTCAGCCATCACCATCTGCAAGATTCCTGGGCATAACCCACACTACCTGCCCTTGCAGCCTGGGGGAAGAGGCATATGCCAACCACCCAGGGCAGAGGCCTCTGGCATTTGAGGGCAAGTGACAGCCTGCACCCAGACTCCCTCTGTAACTCACTCACGGTGGGGCTCACAGAGGCTGCTGCTAGCACTGCCACAAGTCTGGGGGCCTCTGCTTGACCTAATTCTTCCTGCTAAGTGCCAGCCTGAGCTGATCCTAGCTGCTGGAGAACCAGCTGTGCTGCCAATGTGTGGGCAGTCCTGCTCCAAACAGTGCCACCTTTTAAAGCTATTGTTTCAATTGCTGCAACCTCTTGTCAGTGCTGAGGGCAAAGACCGGGGAGCTCACCCTTGAGGGCCTCTCACCTGTCCTGTAGGCAGTTCTTATCTGCAGGCCCCAGTCCTCTCACAGCTCTGGAGAAGCCCTCAGAGGGGAGCAGAATTCCCTGAACCACCTGTATCACCTCCAGCCAACCTTTGCCTCCCAGACGTGAGCCCTGCCATCAGCCTATCCCCGCCAGCAACCTGAATTCTCCTGACCCCCAAAGCCAGACTCATCCCTTGCATAATCCTCCAGGGGAAAGAGGCCAGCCCCCACCTTGCTAACTCCTCTGGTCCCTCCCCTGTGGCAAGGTTACCTTGAGCCACCGACGGCCTCGGGATGTAGAAGTCTTCTCCCGCTAGGTAGGCAGAGGCTGTGCCTCCTCCAAAGTAGGTCTTCCTCAGTAGAGGAGCCACACGATTATGGACCAGCAGAGCCCCCAGGCCCGTAGGGAACCCGAAGATCTTATAGAAGGAGATGGGGATAAAGTCGGCCTGGTGAGCTGACAGATCCAAAGGCGAGGTGCTCACGTAGGAGGCCGCATCAAGCAGCACAAACCACTGCCCAAGTGTGCTCACAGGGCACAACCGCCCAGACTTGACCTCTTCTATCCAGGACAGGGGGTATCTGGCTCCAGAAAAGTTACTCTGAGCTGGGTAGCAGAAGAGATGAGGCAACTTGCAGTCTGGGTCGTTGGCTGAAGCACGACGTTCCTTTGCAGACCACAGGTCCTCTGGCCTGACCGGGGTGGACATGACATTCATGGCCATGGTCACGTTCCTCATGCCCACTACGGAAGTGTGGCTGTCGGTGAGGTAACAGAACCAACTCCCACTGCTCTCTGGGCCCTGGGGCACCCACGGAAAGGCCTCCGCCACCAGTTTGAGAGCAGCTGTGCTCCCGGCAGTGAAGATCACACTGTAGTCCTCTGCGGTGGTGTGGAAGTGCGCCAGGATTCTGGAAGAAGCACAGCATCCCCCGCAACCCCCGGATCTGAGCCCCAGCGCTGAATGTTTGCAGGCTGTTTTATTTCTATCAACTATGACAGCTCTACCTTCATGGCTAGAAGAAACTCCAGATAGGCTTTGCCACAGCTGTGAAATTAGGGCAGGGGCAATGGAAGCCGTGGGAATGAGTTCCAGTTGGCAAAATCCCCTTAACTCCCAAATATCACTGGATGTCTCCAATTACATATGAGAAAAAGCCACAATAAACTTAATCAGAGTCGATAATACCCTCTCTCCTTGGTGCTTTCTACCCAGCTCTAATATAACAAGGTTTAAGTAGTAATCAATCTGTTTACATTGCTTTTAATTTTGGCAACCCTAATAGCAAAACAGTATCACTTTCAAGTTTGAAAAAACTTGAAATTGTATTGATTTGAAATTGTGTTAATAATTTTAAGTACCACCTGGAAATTATTTGCCAGATACTATTATGGATAGAAAGTATAGAGAGCTATTGAACATACAAATACTAGTAAAAAAAGGGAAAAAAGACAGGAAGAAAACAAAATGCCTAATAAAACTTCTTATGAAAAGGAAAACCAGAGAAAGAGTACTTTTCTTCTTTCTGAAAACAAGACCTAGGCTCCTGGATCACTACCTGTCACTCTGCACTGCAGTGTCTCTGGAGCCACACAGAAGAGCTGTGTGCACCTCACAGCCACCCACCTGTGCGTCTCATCTGCCCCACACCGTACCTACTCCCCCTCTGCCTTCCTGAGCTCTGACCCTGATGTTTCTCATCATGCGTGCACTGCCTTTTAGCCTACTGTGATCCTCCTGAAACCAACTCAGAATCTTTGTGAGATGCAGGCAAGTCCTAGGAAGGAAGACTGTCCGCCTGGGTATGCCCAGTCAGGCAGGTGTCCCTGATGCTTACCTGTAGCGCACCTGCTCCACAGTGTCATGGGTGAGCTTGCTGCTGATGTTCTGGCTGTGAGGATTACCTAGCAGATTACAAAGACAAGGCCACCAAGTCACTACTTATGGTCTCTTCTTTTGTGTTCCTTCCAAACCCACTCCCTCAGTTTCTCAAAAAGCTCAACATAAAACTATCATATCACCTAACACTTCTGCTCCTAGATTTCTACCCCTCAAAAGTGAAGACTTATGTCCATACAGACTTGCACGTGAATGTTCATAGTAGCTTTATTCAGAAAGCCAAATTCTGGACATAACAGGAATGTCCATCAATGGGTGAACAAAGAGACAAAATATGCTATGTCCATAAAATAAAAAGTGATTTGGCTTTTTGCTATCTTGCTCTGTCACCCAGGATGCAGGGCAGTGGCATGATCGTAGCTCACTGTAACCTCAAACTCCTGAGCTCAAGTGATCCTTCCCTTCTCAGCCTCCTGAGTAACTGGCACTACAGATGTGCACCACTACACCTGGCTAACTTTTTAAAATTAGTTTTTGTAGAGATGAGGTCTCACTATGTTGCCGAGGCTGGTCATGAAGCAATCTTCCTACCTCAGCCTCCCCAAGTGCTGGGATTAAAGGCATGAGCCACCACACCCAGCCAGGGAAGTTATTTGCCAATAAAAAGGAACAAATTCCTGGCTGTGTCACGAATGAACTTCAAAAGCATGCTAAGTGAAAGACTCCAGACACAAGAATACACATAATGCATGAATCAATTTACATAAAATGTTCAGTAAAAGACTTGTAGAGAGATACAGAAAGTAGTAGATTAGCAGTTGCCTGAGGCTGAGGGCAGCAACAAGGATTAGCTGTAATGGGCATGAGGAATCTTATTGGAGGAATAAAAACATCTAACTGAATTATAGTGACGATTGCATCACTAGGTCAATTACTAAAAATCACCATTGGACACCTGAAACTGATTTTTCAGAGAGACAGAATCTTACTCTATCACCCAGGCTGGAGTACAGTGGCATGATCATAGCTCACTATACCTTGAATTCCTGGGCGCAAGGGATCCTCCTGCCTCAGCCTCTTGAACAGCTAGCACCACAGACATGTGCCACCACACCCGGCTAGTTTTTTTAATTTTTGTTTTTTGTAAAGATAGGCTCTTGCTATGTTGCCCAGGCTTGCCTTGAACTCCTGGGCTCAAGCGATCCTCCTACCTTGGCCTCCCAAAGCACTGGGATTATAGGCCTGAGACACTGTACCTAACTGGCAAATTTTATGATATGTTTAAAAAAATTTTTTTTAAACCCTCTCCTCACTAGTAAAACCAAATAGGATCAGGAAGAATATTTTAGAGCTGGAAGTCAGCTCAAAACCAGACCAGTGCAAGAGTCTGTTCTACAAGTTTCGGAGAGGTGGCCAGTGGCTTTGTTCATTAACTCCAGAGAATGCAGTAACAGCCTCAGGAGGCTGCCCTTTTCTGCAAGCATGAGGCACAGCCATGAACGCAACGTAATCTAAGTTCCCATTTACTGTCCTGCAGATCCCACCCCCACTACTGGTACCATTCCTGCAGAAGTAATTGATCCCGGCCTCCAAATATGTGAAGGGGGCCACTGTGTAGCCCTTGGCCACCTACTCTCAAGGATAAAGGCCCTCCTCCCAATTTCACTCCTCCTCTTAACTTCTAGTTTTGCTCCCTTCCCGGTATCCCCACCAAGTGTGTCCCAGAATATTACGATCTGCCTCAAACTTAACCCCAAGACAGGCTTTGGTAGGGCCTGACCTGTAAGGCTGGGCACCAGCAATTCTCAGGAGCTACATGTGCTCATTAACGCAGGCTTGGCCCTTTTGTTCTAGATGGTTTTTTTTCTCCAAAATACACTGAAAGATCACACTGGATTTCTGCCCCCTGCAGCGACTACATGTTCCGTTTCCACATTGCTAGTAACCTGTGGGACCGGGTAATTATCCTCGCTGCCTCTCCTCTGCCTGGCTTTAGCTCTGCATCATTAGGACCACCTGCAATCTCAACTCTTTCATCTCTCAGGCTTTCCCACAGTTATGACTCTGGCAAAGGTCAAAGAAGGAGAATTGCAGTTCTCTGCAAATTGCAGATTAAAATCAATATAAATCCCTCCTTGGCACCTTCCCAGAAGACAGTTTACCAGATTTAAATATCTGCTGGCTGCCCAGAGCCAAGATCCCAACCCCTTAATGTGGAATAACAAGACGTATCCTAAATCGAGGCACTCTGGTGGAGGCTAAGGGCTTGGGCTCTGGAGCTACACTGCCTGGAAAGCAAGCTTCTAGCTCCCCTAAGCTCCAGTCCTTCCTGCGCAGCCTCAAGCTAGCTACCTGCCCTCTCTGGGGCCCTATTTCTTTACCTACCGAACAGGAGTGACACCAGAACCTATACCTCTTCGGTTGTTGTGAGACTGAAGAGAGAAAGCTCGTAGCGAGTACCTGGTAAATATTATTTATCGCTATTCTCATCACAAATATTACAATTGCTACTGCTGCTATGATTTCACCTTTTCTTTCCAAGGTATGTGTAGATCATGTTGTGCTGCTAATAAATGCCACTGATAACTCTCTGTTGTTCCTGTAACAAAGATCAAGCATCTACAACTCTCTGCACTGGCTTCCTCTCCCACTCTCCTTCCCTCCCTCTGTGTTCCTGAAACCACTACAGCATCTTAGCTCAGGTTGTTACCTTGCCTGCTCACACTACTCCTCCTTTTGTCTGAGTGAATTCTGGCTCATCGTCCAGCAACCACTCCACTCTACTCCAAAGGAAGCTTTCCCTGACATGCAGAAGCCAAGCCCACTGTCACTGCAGATACGGGCTGCCCTGGAACCAGGCACCTTTTGTCCATCCTTCACGCAGTTGGTAATCACATTTATTTGGAGTTCTTGTCTTCCAGGACTAGACCACAGTGTCCAAGAAGAAAAGGACTGTGTTTATTTTGTTCCCATTATAGCATTGTGCCCCACACACCGTAGTGGCTCAATGCACAGTTACGGAGTGAATGACTGGATTAACATCCCTCCTGCCACCCCACTCTCTGCACTGTATGGGTCACTCGCCACCACCAAACACAGCACCTTTGAATCTCTGTGCCCTTCCTGACACTGGCCCCTTCTTCTGGTAGTAACCTGTGTGTCTGTCCCTGAGCCAGCTCCCTCCATCTCGGCCACACATGTACTATACAGAATGACCCAGAGTGCTTGCCTGGCCCCTAACTGACATGGGGCTCATTCAGCTTTTTATAGTTTGAAGAGTCCCGGTCTATTAATCCAACATTTAGTATGCATAGGTGTATCAGCTTCGTGTAGTTGACTAAAACTCGTTTTAGGCATTTTCTTTACCATAAATGTTTTCCATGAGATCACTGGTGAAGCTTTCAAGCTGGCTCTGGGAGAACAAGGTGGCGCCTGCATGGTCAAGGTAGACAGTTCCTGAAAGAAAACACAAAATAAAGCTGCAGGTTGTTTCTCATCGGTCTTTCAGTTCTTTTACCTGAATCTTGTTGGGGGAAGCCCAACCAATGCCATCTAACATGTGTAGACCTAACACCAGGCCACTGACTTCCCTGAGCCTCTTGCTATGTGCCTCTTAATCCAAGTGTAGACATGAGTGGTGGAAGGACTGCACTTCTAATGTGGAAGGACCTTTAAATCCCTGAGAGAGCCCTCCTGATCAATCAGCTCCCTTCACCCTTTTATGAACCTGGAACAGCATCCCACACAGAGAAGGCGCCCAGCAGACATTCGTGATGAACGGCGGCAAAGCTGTTTCGCATCATGACTCATACCCTGTTCTGGAGGTTCTGGAAGGATTCCCTGAGGGGGAGAGTCCCGATCCTACTTTCCCACACTGCTCTGCACCCTTCAACCTTGATGCAGCAGGGAGAGCTTCTGAGAATACAAGGAATGCAAATGATCCTTCCAGCCTTTCTCAGAGAGAAATGCAAATTTAGATGAAAATGAGATACCGTGGTTTACTGATGAGTTTGGCAGAGATCAGAGGTTGGATACTTCCCTGTGTGGATGAAGGAGTGTGAAACAAGCTCACTGCTACGTGGCTGGTAGGAGCGTGCACACGTACCCCTTCTTCACGCTCAGCAATTTGGCAACGTCAGTTCATGCTTTAAAATGTCCACACCCTTTGACCTAGCAATTCCTCTTGCAGGAATTCATCTTATGAATACCCATGTTTTTGTGGAATGACACAAATATAAGGATATTCAGTGAACCATTCCCTGCAATAGCAAAAGATTAAAAACAACTTAAATGTCCATCAATGTGCATTTAAAATAAACATTGTACAGTATCTAATAAGCACTGACATGAAACAAACTCTAAGATACACTTTCAAGTACATATAATGTGAAGAGATCCATTCATTCACTTATCAAATATTTTGTTTTGTGTAGAATGGGTTGTTTGTTTTATCACAGCTTTATTGAGATGTAACATAAAATTCACCCTCTCAAAGTATACAATTCAGTGGTTTTTAACATATTCATCAGTTACACAAATATCACCACTAATTTTAGAACATTCTCATTCATCCCCAAAAGAAATCCCATATCATTACCAATCACTCCCCAATGCCTCCAACCCCAGCCCTTGATAACCACTAATCTATTTTCTGCTCCTGTAGATTTGCCTATTCTGGACATTTCATGTAAAAGGAACCATACAATATGTGGCCTTTGGTGTCTGACTTCTTTCACTTGGCATGTTTTCAAGGGATGTCCATATTGTAGCATGTAACAGAACTTCATTCCTTTCATGGCAGAATAGTATTCCATTGTATGAATATACCACATTTTATTTATCCATTCATCTACTGAGGAATATTTGGGTTGTTTTCACTTTTGTATATTATAAATGATTGCTGCTGTGAATATTGGCATACAGGTTTTTGTGTGCATGTGTTTTCTTTCATTTGGTAGGTTGTCCTTTCACTTTCTTGATGGTGTCCATTGAAACATACAAGTATTTTTAACTTTGATAAAGTCCAATTTGTCTATTTGTGTTGTTGTTGCTTATATTTTTGGTGTCATAAGAAATTATCTAATTCAAGGTCCTAGTGATTTATGCTTATGTATTATTCTAAGAATCTTTTAGCTCTTTCACATTTAGATGTTTAATCCAGTTTGAGTTCATTTTTGAATGCAGTATGAGGTAGGGGTCTAAGTTCATTCTTTTGTATATCAATATCCAGTTGCCCCAACATCACTTATTTAAGAGGTTATTCTTTCCCTCATTGAATATTCTTGGTATCCACTGAAAATCAATTAACCATAGATGTATGGATTTATTAAATCAAAATTCTATTTCATTGGTCTATATGTGTATACTTCTACCAATACCACACTGTCTTCATTCTGTAACTTTGTAATAAGTTTTGAAAGTGGGAAGTGTGATTCCTCCAACTTTGATCTTTTCTTTCAAGATTGCTTTGAGGCCAGGCACAGTGGCTCACATCTGTAATCCCAGCACTTTGGGAAGCCAAGGTGGGTAAATCATTTGAGGTCAGGAGTTCAAGACCAGCCTGGCCAACATGGTGAAACCCCATATCTACTAAAAATACAAAAATTAGCTGGGTGGAAATGGCACACACCTGTAACCCCAGCTACTCGGGAGGCTGAGACAGGAGAATCACTTGAGCCTGGGAGGCGGAGGTTGCAGTGAGCCGAGACTGCACCACTGTACTGCAGTCTTCGTGACAGAGTGAGACCCTGTCTCAAAAAAAAAAAAAAAAAAAAAAAGATTGCTTTGGCTATTCTGAGTCACTTGCATTTCTATATAAATTTCAGGATCAGCTTGTCAATTTCTGCAAAAAGGCAGCTGTATTTTTATAGGAATTGCATTAAATCTGTATGTCAATTTGAGAGTTATTGCCATGTTAATAATATTAAGTCTTCCAACCCATGAATACAGGATATCTTTCCACTTACTTTAGTCATCTTTAATTTTTTTCAATGATGTTTTGCAATCTTCAGTGTATGTCATACTTATGATAAATTTTTTTCTGTGTATTATTTTATTATTTTTGATGCCTTAGGAACTGTTTTCCTGATTTCATTTTCATAATATCTATTGCCAGTGTATAGAAATTGAATTGATGTTTGCATATCACCCTTGTATCCTACAGCTTGGCTAAGTTTGTTTTTAAATTCCAATAGTTTTGTGTTTGGATTCCTTGAAATTTTTTATATACAAAATTACATTATTGGCAAATAGAGATAGTTATATTTGTTTCTAATCTGGATCCCTCCTGTCTTGTTTTCCTGCCTAATTTTCCTGGCTACAGCCTCCAGTACAATGTTGAATAGAAGTGGTGAGAACAGACACCTTTGTCTTGTTTCAAACTCAGGATGAAAGTTTTTAGTCTTTTACCACTAAGTATGATGTTAGCTGGGCAGGGGTGGGCGGGGGTGGTGGTTTGCAGATGGCCTGTATCAGTTGGTTAGTTTTTCCTTCATTCCTAGTTTATTGGGTGTGTTTGCATTCAAGAAATACTTATTGAGCATCTACTATGTGCCAGGCATTGTTCTAAGTGCTGGGGACACAGCAGTGAACAAAACAGAAGCTAACATGATCATGACAGCAAAAGCCCTTAAACAAACACAAATGATGGCAGGTGGTGAGATATATGGCTCACTTGTGTTTTAAAAAAAAACTGTAAGGGCCAGATACAGTGACTCACACCTATAATCCCAGCATTTTGGGAAGCCAAGGCAGAAGGATTACTTGAGGCCAGGAATTTGAGACCAGCATAAGCAATATTGTGAGACCCCCATCTCTATAGAAATAAATAAATAGCTAGCCATGGTGGTGCACACCTGTAGTCCCAGCTACTGGGGAGGCTGAGGCGAGAGGATAGCTTTAGCCCAAGAGGTCAAAGTGGCAGTGAGCTATGAGCATGCATTCCAGCCTGGGTGACAGAGCAAGTCCCTGTCTCAAAAAGTGTGCACATGCACATATAAATATAGACAACCACTGGAAAGATACATAAGACATGAGTGACAGCAACTGACTCTGAGGTAGCCACAGTGGCTGCAGCTGGAGTGAGAGGGAGGCCTCCCTGGCGATTCTTCACCTTCCTTTGGCAACTTTTGAATCTGATACCATTAAATGTTACATAAGTGCATTCTCACATTTCTATAAAGAACTACCTGAGACTGGGTAGTTTATAAAGAAAAGAGGTTTAATTGACTCACAGTTGCTCAGACTGTACATGAGGCATGGCTTGGGAGGCCTCAGGTTACTTTATAATCATGGTAGAAGGTGAAGCAAGCACATCTTCATATGGTGGTGGGGGAGCAGGGAGCGGGGAGACAATCTGCTTGTGAAGGGGGAGGTGCTACACACTTTTTTTTTTTTTTTTTTTTTAGTTTAAGAGAGCGGGTCTTGCTCTGTTGCCCAGACTAGAGTGCAGGGGCTCAATCTCAGCTCACTACAACCTCCACCTCCTGGGTTCAGCCTACCAGCTAGCTGGGATTACAGGCATGTGCCACCACACCAGGCTAATTTTTTATATTTTTAATAGAAATGGGTTTTTGCCATGTTGGCTAGGCTGGCCTCCCAAAGTGCTGGGATTACAGATATGAACCACTGCACCTGGCCAAGAAATAATAGACATTTTTTTTTTTTGAGAGAAGGTCTCACTCTGTTGCCCAGGCTGGAGTGCAATGGCAAGATCTCAGCTCACCGCAGCTTCAACTTCCTGGGCTCAAGCAATGCTCCCACCTCCGCCTCCTGAGTAGCTGGGACTTCAGGCATGCACCACCACACCTGCCTAATTTTTGTATTTTTTGTAGAGACGGGGTTACACCATGTTGCCCAGGCTGGTCTTAAACTCCTGGGCTCAAGTGATCTGCGTGCCTCAGCCTCCAAAGTAGTGGGATTACAGGCTTCAGCCACCATACCCAGTTTGTGCTACACACTTTAAACAACCAGATCTTGTGAGAACTCACTCTCAGAAGAACTGAAAGAAGAAATCCATCCCCTTGATCCAATCACCTCTCACCAGGTCCCTCCCCCAACATTGGGAATTATAATTCAACATGAGACTTAGGTGGAGACACGGAGCCAAACCATATTAAATGGACGACCTAGTCCAAAAAGATACTTTTAAAACAATGTTTGCTTTTACTAAAGATTCAGAAATACAAAGGTACCAAACCAAAAGAAAGGCTTTTGTTCACCCAGGCATCAAGGCCACAGGTGAGACCTGGAAGTTGCTGGGGGAGTGTCTCACGCTGTGCCACAGTCTTCTGCAGGCCCAAAAAGACATTGGAGAAAAGAGGCTGCTTTGGCTTTTGGTCCAACAGTTAATTTTGCAGGAAAAAACAAAAGCGTGGGAAAGCTGTGTGAGATCAGCCATAGATGTAATATCAGGAGAAGGTCAGGCAGCATAGGGGTTAATGGTATAGAATCCAAGTCAATCAACCCAGACTTGGATCCTGCCTCCACCACTAGCCATTCTGGCCCCTGTTCCTTCATCTGCAAGATGGGACAAAGGTTAAATGAACCGGTATATGGCAGCACCCAGTCCAATGCTCGAACACAGGGTAGCTGTTATGAGAAGCAGGAAAATGGCCCCAAAGTTAAATGGCATCAGACCTTCTTCAAGAAAGAGAATTCCAGGCTCAACTCTGGGTCTTCCCCCCTCCAGTTCTCATTCCAGCAGGGTGAGTGGTCATCATTCAGCACAAAGGCTTCCAGAGACCCTTGACACACATCCATATATTCGATATGGTCCCTTCACAAAAGCAAGGAAATTCCCCCTCCAAAGAGTTAGGTAACACACTTCAGCACTTAAACCTTAAGTATTTAATTATTCTGAGCTACCACTTAACCAGAGAAATTCTCAAATTGGCAGAAAAACTTCATGAGGGGGAGAGGAGGAGCGAGGAAGAGGTAATATTATTTTGGTTTTTTTCCCTGCCCTTCTAGGAGAAAAACAAGTGGACATGTTCCAAGACTCCCAGCAGTGGGAGGGGGCATCAGGTTAGTGCACAAATCTCCACTTCAACCATAGTAGAGAAAATACAAGGAACTTGCATTAAATAAATAAAAGACGCCCACGACCAGGCACAGTGGCTCATGCCTGTCATCCCAGCACTTTGGGAAGACAAGGCGGGCAGATCACGTGAGGTCAGGAGTTCGAGACCAGCCTGGCCAACATGGTGAAACCCCATCTCTACTAAAAACACAAAAATTAGCCAGGCATGGTGGCATGTGCCTGTAATCCCAGGTACTTGGGAGGCTGAGGCAGGAGAATTGCTGGAACCCAGGAGGCGGAGGCTGCAGTGAGCTGAGATTGTGCCACTGCACTCCAGCCTGGGTGACAGAGCCAGACTCCATCTCAAAAAAAAAAAGATGCCCACAACACTACCACAAATACAGTAAGCAGTATTCTGAAGGCCAGCCTGGCTGACACACCCCAATTTGGCATTTGAGGGAAAAAGTGCTGTTCTCTGAGGGACAAGAATGAAACCAGGAGGGGGACCAGGATATAGCTCTACTTTCCCAGGGTAGCATTGGGGGAAGAGGTAGGTCAATAGTGGGAGTGAGAGATCACAGCTGGAGGAGATTTAGGGGATTAAGGAGGCGTGGTGCTGAAATCATTACTCAGGCAGCCTTTAAGAGTTGCTTCAAAGAATAGAGAGCCTCCCTCCCCCACCACCTGTGGGCATTCATAGTATCCGTCTATCTCTCAGTCGTAGGAAATTTCCATAATTAGCAGTTGAGAGAGAGAACATGAAAGCAGAAGGGTGAGGGGCTGTCTCCAGCAGGTGATCCTGCGACAGGGAAGGATGAGGAGTGAATAGAGAGGCTGGCAGAAGGCACCCCGTTCTCCCTCCTGACTCTCCCTAAAAAGCCAGAGGAGACCCGTAGAAGGAGGCCACAGTCCTCACAGCCCCCAAAGGGAAAACATAGTTAACCTCCATAACACCAGGAAGTGAACCAAAGCGCTGAAATCAGCTACCCGAGTAGTGAAACCTAGGTCGTGGTTGCTGTTCTGCCCCGAGCAAGGGGAGCAGTCACCAGTTGTTCATCACGACAGAGCAGGTGCCCTGTGCCACGACGTGCCCACTTCACCTGCAGACCCTCACTGACCTCCCGGCACGCGGCTCTGGGGCTCAATGAAGCCCTGCACTCAAGGTCCCTGGCACAGGGATAAGTCACAAGCTTGGACGCCGGCAGCAGAGGGCCGGGTGGGCCAAGGCCAGAGGGAGCTTGATTTGCAAGTTCATCAGCCCTTTCCTCTCTGAGGAAAGGCACGATGTGATCTTGGTCCTCTTATCCAATTCACAGGCTTGCCCTGTTCTTAAAAGTGAAATTGCACTGTTTGCTAATTCTCCTATCCCCCAGCGAGGTGGAGTTCAGAGGGATTGTTCTGACGCTGCAAGAGTGAGGAAAATGAGGTTTCGAAAATCAAAACTGAATACAGGCTACCCCAGCAGAGTCTGCAGTGCGCAGCCTCAGGAGGCCCCTGCCAGGAGGCCTTGGCGTCTGGGTCCCAACCTGGCGTGCTGGCAGAGGCGCGGTCCTAACCTGGCGCTAGAGGCCCACGCGCCGCTCCTACCGCTGCGGACATCCGAAGGGTCACGGCCGCTGGACATGCCGTCTTTGGCAACCCCGGCCCCAGCAGGATTTTTAAGAGTGAGGGGTCTGCCACAAGAGAAGGCAAGGGCCATTGAAGCCCTGCTCCCGGAGGGCGGGGGAAAGGGGCACAGGGCTAGGTTGGTCCTGCCCACTGAAAAGTCTGAAGAGTAAGAGTAGTAAAAGTCTTGGGGCTGCGGGTGGGACCTCAGGGAGCCGCGTCGGCGAAGCGGACGCGTGGACACGTCCCTCCTGGAGTTTCGATTCAAAATGCGCCCCAAATGAGGTAGCGCCAGGAGCAAAAGCTCCGTCCACGTCGGTTCCTGAAACCGCGTGACCCCTACGCCTGCCCGCCCGTCAGCCTCACCTGCCAGGCGACCGAACTCGCGCGCCCGCAGCTCGCGCAGGCTGTCCGGGCCGTAGCCGTAGGCCAGCCGCGGCGCGCTCGGATCCCAGGACCTCGCGAAGGCCCGCAGCTCCCGCCCCGAGTCCGCCGCCGCGCCGGCCATGGCCCGGGGTTGTCCATCCAGGCTGGCCGGGCCCCGGACTTGCGCGAGGCCGGCCCACGGCGACTCCGCCCCCGCCTCGCCTCCTCGGCCGCTAGCCTCCAGCCTCTCGGAATCCGCGCCCCAGGTGTAGCGCCCAGCGGAGCCGGCCTGAGCGCAAACGACCGGACTTTCACTTCTGGCCTGCTCTTCCCACCTGGACGCGGGAGCGGGTGCCTGCTTTTAAACAATCTCTCGACGGATCCTACGAAGATGTTCCCAGACCCTCGGAATGCCAAGTTTATTGCTATGCCCCGCGGAGAGGACGGTGAAAGAAGCAACGAGATGCTCTTCCTGCTGGGCCTCCTGGAACCCCGCGACCCTCCTCGCAGGGGTCCCGGGACCCTCACCCTCTCAAGCGGGGGACCAGCGTCTGGCGGGGAACGGGGTGGGGGCGTTCTCGGGTGGGTGCTACCCAGCGGGGCGTGTGCTTGCTGTTTGTGAGAATAGAGCTGAGAAAAGGGGAAAGATTGGGGGATCCACGAGGCTAATAAGTTCTCAGTGGCTGCGCACCATCGTAACAGGGGAAGGTCGGGGCTTCTCCCCCGGAGCGGGCCCAGCAGCTGGGATCCGCGTGAGCTGAGCTTCCCCCTCCTCCCAACCGCGTACTGGGCCCTACTTCCTGCATCTGCCTCCCCACCCCTGCATCCTGCCCCGCACTTCCCGCACGTGGTTGTGTCCGGGCCCTCCCTATTGAAGCGAGAATGCCCTAGGACAAAGCCGCCTCTGTCCCGCACAGAAAGTGGAATAAGAGCGCCTCCTCCGATCCTCACTCGCACCTGCACCCAGAGCGCCGGGAGCACTACAGCTGTCTTCAATAGGGAGGGTCTGGCCAAACCTATGCCCGGGAAGTGCTGGGAGGGGATGTACGGTTGGGGGGGATAGGTGTAGGAAATAGAGCCCAGACTTGAGGTTGCGGGGTGGGGGGAATCTCACGTGCGATCCCAGGTGCGGAGCCCCCTGCTGGGAATGGGGCGGAAGCAAGCAGGTACTGCATGCCTAAGCGAGGTACCTCGTGAGGAATCCAATGTCTGGGGCGGTGGGGGACATGCTGCAGATGGATGGCAGGTGCTGTGGGCCCCAGAAGAGAGAACTCAGAGGCAGGCTCAGATAATCCAAGGCGGGGCGCCCACGTGCAGGCAGCCCATAGGCCGTTGAGGCATACAGGTGGGGGAGGTGGGGGACGAGGTGGGAAGGGCGCTCATGCCCCAAGATCTCAACCTGTGCTGCATCAAGGCCAGCTGTCACCCAGGGTATGGGCCGCAGATGCCCTCAGACCCTTGCTGATGAATGATGCATACGGATGCCCAGCGTGAGAGCCATGAGAATGCAGCTCGCAGCCTTGGCTCTCCGGGCCAGGACCCAGGAAAGACCCGCCACTGAGAGCTCATTTGCCTCTGGCTGGAGACACGGGGTCTGTGGACTGCAGCGCTAGAGACCATGCCCAGGCACCTGTATTCCTCAGTGGCCTCTGCCCACCAACCACCCCAGCTCTCTCCCTCACTGCTGAATGGCCAGAACCTTACTCGACAAACACCCACAGTTGTTTGGGGGAGGCGTGAATATACTGATGGATGAATGCAGGCATTCGCTCATTGACATCACTGCCCACCCCACCATCTGCTTACCTTCTGGCCATGCTTCAAGCAGGCACTTTGGATGCTGGATTGTCTTCTGTAAATGTGATTTTGGGCAGCACTAATAACAAGAGCTAGTTACAGGGCCTCACTGTGTGCCAGGCACTGCACTGTGTGCACTCTTACCAGTCCGGATCGTTCAGTAATTAAATATGCAGATCTAGGAGTTAGCTCTTACAGATGGGGGAGCTGAGGCAGAGTAACTTGCACAAGGGCACATAGCTAGAAGACAAGCTAGCACCTGGGAAGTCAGTCTCCAGAGCCCAGGCAGGGAAGTGTGTTCTGCTACCTCTCTGGTGTGAGCCACTGTGGTTCCCAAGGCCTCAGTTTCCCCATCTAAGTTGAGAGGGGGTAGGGTTGGTCCTCCCAGCAGCTATTCAGTCTGTCACTTCTCACCCCTCCTTTTAAAGCCCCGCTTCCTGGTAAGAGTCTTCCCTAGGCCAGGATCTCCAGGCATTTATTTGCATGAACCCCCTAGAGAGCCTATTCAAAGGCAGGTTCTGTGTTTCTAAGTAGCCAGGTGATGCTGATGCCCATTCATGAATGGCACTCTGAAGAGGGAGGTCCTAGGTCATTTCCCTGGGAATGTAAGGAGCACCTGTCCTCAAAGAGTTCTGCAGCCAACAAACAAACCAACAGGCCATGGGGGTGCTGCTTCAGACAAGCTTGCCTAGTGATGGACTGGAATAAGCCAAGTCAGTGCAGAACCCCCTAGGGTATTAAAAATCGCTGAGCTACCATTAATCAAGAAATACTTTAAAGCAGTTGGCTATGCCCATCTAGGGCACCGTGTGTTTGGGAGGGTGGATGTGAAGATATTGTATCTACAGCTAAGTAGGAAAGTGAACCATATACCTAGCCACAAGGCAATGTGGGCTGAGTGCCCAGGCAGCACTGGTTCAGGATATAGGTATAGAAGTGCAAGAGAGGAAGGGGCTACTTCCTAGCAAGGTATCCAGAGAAGGTAGCCCAAAGGAGGAAGCCTTTGAAGTGGGCCATAGCAGTGAGCCGGTCAAGATGGGAGGAGTAGGGGATGTGAAGAAGACTAGGGGTCTTGGCTTCTAATTGGCACCCTTAGGTGCATTTAACCAAGATTCCCTGGGCCTCTCCTATCAGAAAGAGACTATCAGAAGTCAGATTGCTCACTCTCACCCTGCCTTAAACAGACCTTCCATCTCCACCAAGGAAATACTGACCTGGGGGGAGCAGTGATCTCCTGGGCCCTGTGCTACAGGCTACCACTGCCACTCTCACCTGGTCCAGCTGCTGGCCTTGGAGCTTCAAGCAACCTGAGCTGGTCCATGCTGAGATCCCAGGAGGCCAGCTTCTGCACTTAAAGTTTACAACTTGGTAGGAAAACAGCTCTTTCAATTCCCACTTGCAGCCCTTTCTCACCTAAGAACTTGAAAAATTATCTATCTATGAGCCAGTTGGGCAGACAGGTGAGATGCCCTCAATTTTGTACTTTAAATCTCTCCCCCTGTGTGAATCTTAGTCCCTGGTGCAGGTCACTGAGACTGATTCTTTACCTCCTGATGATGCTTCCCCAAATCCCCTTGCTCCCAGGTTAACAACTCCCAACCCCAGTGTCTCCTAGCAATGGGCTCCATTTGCAAGAATCTCTACTACATACAAAGCATTCATTCATGTATTCTTCCATTCATTCATTAATTCATTACTTCATTCATTCATTCACTCACTCACTTAGCAGAAAATGAATGAGTCCTTACAGAGTTAGGCTCCGAGTTGGCGGTGGAAAAAGAAAGAAAGGCAGGTTTGGGAGCTAGAAAGTGCCCTATGGGTGATTTAGGTAGAACTATCCAATGGCCATGAGCAGACTGGATGAGCCTGTGAGAATTGGGAGCATAACCTCTTGCAACTGTCCAGGCTTGAAACACCAGAAAAGATTCACTTGAAAATTACCAGCGGTTTTGGCAGGGGCATTCATTCAGTGTCCACTGGGCAGCTGTGCCCTGCTACAAACATGGCAGGCACTGGGAAGACAACAGTCAGCAAGGCAGTCTCTGTGCCTGAGAGGCTCCTGGGATGGGGAAGGAGATAGGTTCATAGTCAGGTCACCCCCTCCAGCTGCCAAGTGCTAGAGAAGGAAGAGTCTTTCCCACAAAGGTCCAGGCTGGGGGGGGGGGAGAGGCCTCCCCGACCTGGGGCTGCTGGGAGACCTGCCTGAAAGTCCTGGAGGAGGAGGTGGGGGGAGGGAGGGCAGCATTCCATATTCAAAGTCCTAGAGGTGCAAAAAGGCTCAGAAAATTCCAGATGCAGGATTTTTAATGAAGCTGGAGCACAGATTGCAGCTCTGTGAGGATAAGTGGGGCAGGGAGTGAGAGAAGTAAGAGGGGTCAGACTTTGCAGTACAAAGGAGAAAGCTGGCCTTGGTCCAGAAGGGACAGGACCACTCTAGAGTCTCCTCCTGAGAGTGGCTGGATCAGAGGTGTGCTTAGATCCCAGGCAGCAGTGGAGGAGGTGCGTGTGGGGGAGGTTGCAGGCAGCACTGCTGTCAGAGGCTGGGCAAAAGTCCTGGCAAAGAGCAATGAGGGCCTGGTCTGAGGCCCAGAGCATGCAGAAGTGATGAAATTCAGGGACTGTGGGAATGAGGACTGGCCAAAGGTGACTTGGTGCTGTCAGACTGGGAGACTGTGTGGACACAGGGAGTCTCAGGCATAGGTAAACAATATAGAACTTGGTTCAGGACATCTCAGTGGAGATTCAAGGCTCAAGAGGGACAGAGTGTCTGGGGCTGGAGACTCGAGTCATGTGAGGGGCTTGTGGACAGGTCACCTCCAGAGCTATGAAGTGTTTGGGGAAAGAGGGCAGAGCCCTGGGGACAGTGGCACTTAAAGGGTCTCTGTCTTATGCCACAGGTGGGAAGATTCAGTTAAAGGAGTGGGGGACAGAGTCAGAAGAGATCACTTTGGCAATATCTAAGGCCATAAGGCCAATTAAGACAAGGGTTAAACTTAAACCATTAGGACAGATTGTTAAACGTGTTGGGTAGGCGGTATGCAGTGGCCTAAGCAGGAACAGCTCTATTATCCAGGTGGGGATGGCAGCTCCATTCTAATGGTCAAGTCCTAAATGGTGAGGAAGGGTAGAGTTTTCTCACTACTGAATCCCCTGAAAACCTTGTCCTCCCACTCTGGAATATATTAGGTTAGTGCAAAAGTAACGGCGGTTTTTGCATCAAAATGGCAAAAATCCCAATTACTTTCACACCAACCTACAGTTGGGGGCTGCAATTATGAGGGACCAAACTTCCCACCAAATTATCAGGATAGGAGGTAGGAATTTCCAAGAAGGCTGAATTTGGTTTGGATAATAAAATTAACTAAGTGTTTCCTAGAGTGAGATGCACACTTTTCCAAAAATGAGAACTCACAAACCTAGGTATGCTGGTACCTAGGAAGTCAGAAGAGGGCTGGCACAGGAAGTAGTGAGACAGACACAGCATGGGGAGCAAGTTTCTCTTCAAAGACTGGCAGAGTGCCCTGGTAGAAACTGAGAGCAGTGGAAAGAAAGCTCAGAAACCCCAGGAAGCTCCCTGCCCTAGAGTGACACAAGAACTGTCCTGTGAATAGAAGCTAAAAGGGCAGTTCAACATCATGACATGACTGGGAACAAGGCTCCATTATATCTAATGTTCAAAACAACCAAACCCGCCAGTACTAGGCAGACCACAGGACTGAGGGGGTGGAGGGCCCAGAGCAGCAATCTTCCTGGCGCAGTATTTCTGGGGGCTCATTTCGCCTGTGTTCATTCATGAGCTGGTCCACTGAGCTAGGCCAGCCCCTTCTTGGTCCCTTCTGTGCTAGCACCTCCCTCCTATTCCTTGCCCCCTACCCCTTTATGCCACCAAGACAGGAATCTCAGATATTCTATTTACTGACTGGCAGATTACATTTGAGAATGCTTCCTCCACCGGCCATCAGCGTTGCCAAACTCATTCATTCCTGAATTCGGCAAATGTGTGGCAATACGCTGCCGGATGCTGTGACAATACACTGGGAACCATCTGAGTCCCAGGTGTTTAGGCTTTAGCAGGCTTGTATGGGGGGGCTTGCATTGGTTGCCTATCCTGTATCCATTGGCCCCTCTGATTTTGCTTTGGAAAACCACACCACATTAGAGCAGCTATGTGGTCCCACTGGGACCTACTCTGCCTCTGCCTCTTATCCAGAATAGGTGATCTCACAGCTTGTTACATCAGATGGGCAGGCCTAAGCCACTCAACATCTTGCTTTCCCCTGCCCACTGTGATTGGTTGAGGAATGGTTGAGTCAGAGTAAAGTTAGAGATCTAATGCTAAGGGTTATTTCCTTTGATATTAACAAGGAAGAAAGTAATGTAGGGGCTGTTTGCATTCCTCTTACGGCAATGAGGGAGGACAGCCTCAGGAGAAAGCTGCCATGTGACCAGGCATGGTGGCTCACCCCTATAATCTCAGCACTTTTGGAGGCCAAGACAGAAGAATGGCTTGAGCCCAGGAGTACGAGACCAACCTGGGCAACATAGTGAGACCCTGTCTCTATTAAAAATAGTAATGGCCGGGCACAGTGGCTCATGCCTGTAATCCCAGCACTTTGGGAGGCCAAGGCAGGTGGATCACCTGACGTCAGGAGTTCGAGACCAACCTGGCCAACATGGTGAAACCCCATCTCTAAGCTTCGTGCAGTGGCAGTATCATAGCCAATGAGGTTTATCCAAGGCGCGATTATTGCTAATTGAAAACTTTTCCCAATACCCACCCATGACAACTTGCAATATAGTAAGCATTGGCAATTTTTGACAGTCTCCATTGAGACTGAAAAAAAAGAAACCTCATCTTTACTACAAATACAAAAAGTAGCTGGGTGTGATGATGTGTGCCTATAATCCCAGCTACTCAGGAGGCTGAGGCAGGAGAATCGCTTGATCTCGGGAGGCAGAGGTTGCAGTGAGCCAAGACCTCGCCACTGTACTCCAGCCTGGGTAACAAGAGCAAAACTCAGTCTGAAAAAAAAACAAAAGAAGAAAGCTGCCATGGAAAGGGCAGAGCTGAGCAAACTAGAGGAAACAGAACTCAGATCAAACTGCACCTGAAGCATATCCCACCGCCAAAATTTTTTCAGTCATATGAACCAATAATTCTTTTGTGTTTGCGATGAATTTCCTTACAATAGAAGGCATCTACCTGACACAGCATAAAACATACACATGAATAAAGTAAAGTGACAAATGCCATAAAAGAAAATTAGAATAAAATACAATGGAATTCAGAGAAAAAAAGAATATTTGAAAGGCTTTATGGAGGTGACATGAGCTGAGCTTTATAATAGTACCAGATACAAATTACTGCTGTCTTATTATAACCCAGACACCAAATTAGTGTTTTCCATACATTGGCTCATTTAATTCTCAGGACAATCCTACAAACTGGTTACTGTTGTTCTCCCTTTCTTCCCGAATGAAGCACCCCAGTTCTCTGCTGAGCACATGGGCATCTGCAATAAATACTTAATTTCCCAGCTTCTCCTGATGCTAAGTATGGCCACAACACTAAATTCTGGCCAAGGGGATTAAGCAAAATGGTATGGGACTTCCAAGAAGTGTTCTTAAAGTCTGGGGCAGGCCTTTCTTTATGCCTTCCTCCTCTTTGCTGGCTGGAATGCAAAGATCATGACAAGAGGCCAAGCAGCCATCCTGGAAGGCGAAAGCCCCATACTGAGGATGACAGACAGCGAAATAAGAGCCTGGATCCTGTAAACATCTCCTGGCCCATCCTGGTTGGTCTGCCTTGACTCCTTTCATCTGAGAGAAATAAACCTTTAACCTGCGTAAACCAGAAAGAACATTTTATAATTTCTTTCACACACAGTTGAATGGAAGCCAGACTCATACATTTATCTTATTTCTACTTTTAGAGATGAGAACAGCTTGCCCACAGTGATAGCCAGTGGGAGCCGGGTTTCTGTTGGCCGACTCATTGAGTACAGGCTCCAACCCTCACCTAGACTGCCCTATGAAATACCTAGAACTTGGTCAGGAGAAAAATGGAGGGGAAAATGTCGGCAAAAGGCAAAGACTAAAGGCAGCGGGGCAGAAGTGGGTGTGGAGTAGAAGGGGAAAGATGGGGCTGAGCAGGAAGAGGCTGCCTTTGCATCCCTCTGTGTTGGGGGGGCAGTTTGGGGACTATCAGCAGGCACCTGGCTGCAGGGGAGCCCCCCACAAGAGCAGGCTTTGTGGAGCTGTCTCTTCCACCCCAGGAGTTGTTTCTCTGTCAAAGCAGGAGGCCTCTCTCCATTCTGGTGTCTTCACTCAGTTCTGGGTCCCAAATCTCTGTTTTTTGAAATGAAGCCTCACTCTGTCATCCAGGCTAGAGTGCAGAGGCTCGATCTTGGCTCATTGCAACCTCTGCCTCCTGGGTTCAAGCAATTCTCCTGCCTCAGCCTCCGGAGCGGCTGGGATTATAGGCACAGTGTAAAGCTAGCCACCACACCCGGCTAATTTTTTTGGTATTTTCAGTAGAGATGGAGTTTCACCATGTTGGTCAGGCTAGTCTCGAACTCCTGACCTCAAGTGATCCACCCTCCTCAGACTCCCAAAATTCTGGGATTACAGGTGTAAGCCAATGCACCCAGCCCGGGTCCCAGATCTCTGAGTCCACCTCAGTGTGGGGCTCAGAGTCCTCTATTCACCAACCACATGCAGCCATCCAACATTCTGTTTCTCTTCTGGCCTCAGCCTCAGTGTCCTTGGAGTGCCAGTCTCTTGTTTAAGCATGGCAGAGGCTTAATACTGGACCATCCACTACATGCTAGAAGGGAAAGAATTCCTTACAACGTAACACTTTTTGTATTTGACTTATGGATATGCTCATTCTTTCTTCATTTAACAATTTTTATAAGAAAAAATTTAATATATTAAAAAATTAGAATAATATGAACCCCCTGCCACTGCCCATCTTCATTAATAATCCACACATCTAAACCCACCTAGTCCTCGCCACACAATCATTATGAAACAACCCAAGACATTACTTCATTTCATCCATAAATACTGCAATTATGATTCAAAAGAACTTTTTTAAAAAAAAAAAACAAAACAAAACAAAACAAGGCTGAGGTGGGAGGACTGCTTGAGCCCAGGAGTTCAAGACCAGCGTAGGCAATACTGCAAAACCCAGTCTCTAGGAAAAAAAAAACAAAACCAATCATAACCACAGCCCCATTGTCATATATTTAAATGCTGTTTCCTTAACATCATCAAATATCCAGTCTGAGTTCAACTTCGCTTTATTGTCCCTTAAGTACATTTATACAAGACTGATTGGCTAGTTCAGATCAGGATGCAAACAAGGTACAGACATTGCACTGGAGTCACACATCTCAGGTATCTTTCAGTCTACAGGCTTCCCTTTTCCTCTTGCATGTTGAAGAACCTGGGTCATTGATACTTTACCCTCTGTGGTCACTCCTCTCCCCATTCCCAGCCCCTGGTAACCACTTACCTGTTTTCTGACCTTATTATTTTGTAGGCCCCACTTTGTACTGATACATTTTTGACTAGGTATGTTTATGTTCAAGCATTAGAGCCAAGGTCCAAACCTCTACCCTGGCCCTCCTTCTGCTGTGGCCCAACTATACCTGAGCTGGGCTCTCTGTCTCCCTGCCTGTTAATCCTAGAAGTGGGTGCTGAGCAGGGAGAAGAGGAAGGGAGGGAGTTGGGGCGGGCAGCTTGGTACATGGACATCAGGGCTGTTCCCACCAGCAGCAACAGCTTTGTGTTAGCTTGGCTCCAATTTGAATGAAATATTCCAAGGCCATTTTCCCCAACATGTTACAAAAAAACTCCCAACATGCAGAAAAGTTGAAAGAATTGTATAGTCAACACCCCTTAAAGAGTTTCTAGCATTAACATTTCGTTTACCATTTTATTTAAAGGGTTTGGGACCCTGAAGTTTAGTTTGTTTAGTGAAATGCTATGAGCCAGATCTTCCACACTGAAAATTCCCAGTCTAAATTCATTTGTTAAATGAATTTAACTTCTTCTAAGAAGTCCTGCAATAAAGATACCTATGTAACTTTAGTTAGCCCTGTGTTTCCCAAATATGGCTTACTTTGAAGCACTTTTTTCTTTCTTTAGTACCAATTTACATCCTGGGAAATGGTGTTTACCATGCTTTAAAAAAATGTGGTAAAATAAAGATAACATTTACCATCTTAACCATTTTCGAGTGTACAGTTCAGTCAGTATATTCACGTAACTGTGCAACCAATCTCCAGGACTTTTTACCTTGCAAGACTGAAACACTATACCCACTGAACAACTCATTTCCTCCTCCCCCAGTCCTTTGCAACTAGCATTCTACTTTGTTTCTATGCATTTGACTACTCCAGATACTTCATATAAATGGAAGCATACAGTATTTGCCTTTTGGTGACAAAAACAAATACTTCACTTAGCCTCATGTCCTCAAGGTTCATCCATGTTGTAGCATGTGTCAGCGTATCTTCCTTCTAGAGGCTGAATAATATTCCACGGCATGCATGCACCACATTTTGTTGATTCATTCACCCACCGATGGACACATATGGCTTCCATCTCTTAGCTACTGTGAACAAGGGTGCTGTATGGGCATACAAAACTACCACTAATATTTTACAGCGCTTGCTTCATACCTGTCCACGTCTGTCACTCCACCCAGTTTATTGTTTATGTATTTCATAAGTTACAGACCTCAGTAACTTCCCTTAAACACGTCAGTATACACATCAATGACCAGCATTCATTGTTTCTTCCAAGTCATTTTGAACTGCTGTAGCAATGAGTAATACGGCCTCAAACGCACACACATACACATGCGTCACTACAGAAAACTCTTCCTGGCAGACAGGAAAGAGGCCATTGTTGGTCACGTCATTTTAATTAAGACAAAACAAAACCACCACCATCATTTAGTAATAGTCTGGGGTAACGGGCTGCATCATAGACTGCCACTTTTGCCATCTGGCTCAGAGCAGGGCTATGCCTAACTCATATCTGGGGACTGCTTCAGATACTATGAATTGCTTCAATATTATGAATTACTACAATTCACAATAATTGCTTCAGACATTATGAATTACAATATGGTTCAAAGGTGCTTTAGCAGATGAAGACACAAGTGTGTAAACACATATGAATTACAATGAAGACTGCCCAGATGTGTAGCAAGTCCTCTGAATGTTTACTGAACTGAATTAGATGATTTTTGAGGAAGATGCTTCAGGACCATTTGGGAACACTGACAACTTGAAAACTCAGTCTCTCTACAGCAAGGCCTACTTTCAGATAACCTTGGAGGTTCTGTGCTGGGAGGGGAGCTAAAGGACTAAGCTAGGCCTCTGAATCTGCTCTGGAAACCTGCGTGTACTGGGGTCAGAACAAGCCCGTGTGCCAATGTGGGTCAAGATTCCTCAGTTGATAAGCAGGGAAATGGGCAGGGCATCTTGGTCTCTGAGGTTCCAAGCTCAGATGCTCACTGTCTTGGTGCACACACACTCACACCCCATCCCCCAGCTGAGGGCACAAGTGTATACACAGATGCAATAGTCTAAAGTACACTGTCCGAATATGGATGGCCACGAGCCACATGTGGCTACGGAACACTTACATGTGACTAGTCTGAACTGAGATGGGCCCTATAAAATATTTCATTAATAGGTTTTTCACTAACAGGTTGACATAATAATATTTTGGATATACCATATTAAAGAGAATATGTCATTAAAATAAATTTCACTTGTTTTCTTTATTATGTGGCTACTAGAAAATTTAAAAATTATATGTAGCTCACACTATAAAATATAGATTAGAAATATTGCATAGCACTGACCTAGAAACCTCCATTTAGGCAAAACGTCTTAACCCCTTTGGAAGCAAAATTAACTGTTAAACAATAGCATAAACTCCCACCAAGAAAATCTTCACCTTCCTCTTTTCAACACATTTATTATATACAGCCTTCACTGCATTCTCAATCTGCCAGATGGCTCTATGTTCCAACACGGTCAGAGTAGTCCTCTGCTCACACTAGTCTTCACACTACTTCCTGTGTCATCCCTGTTAACCTCTCTCCACCCAACAGCCGGGCTCCCAACTCTCTTGGCTGCCTCCAGCCCTCAGCTGGCACAACTGACATGCTGTTTCCAGCACACTTTTCTTCTTCCTGTATCCTCCCTAGGGGATATACATCCCCCCATCTCATGACTTCAGCTATCACATACATTCAGATGATTCAGAACTCTATTTTTTAGCTTCTGAATCTATCATTTTAAATGTCAGGAAATTATACTTTAAGTCTTAAAAAGATGAATCTATGTACTTTTAAAGAATGAAAGAAATGACTGGTTGCAGCTCAAACCTACAACTGCCTGCCAAACTCTGCAATGACTGGCATCTGCTAGAAAGAGGGGGGGTCAAGACAGTCAGCACACTTGGTGTGGTATGCTTATCTATAGAAAATGTTAAAATAAAAAGTAAGTAATTTAGGTTTCCTCTCTTTATTTTCTGTATCTACTCTCTGAATACGGCAATAAATAAGGAAATGTCCCAAAGTGGGGCAAATGAAGTCCCAAAATAACACAAAATAACACTCCTAGACCTATAGACTTGTGTCTGTGTGTTCCGATTTAAGAACACAGATGCAAGTCTATAGGTCTAGGAGTAGTCTCTGAATGTATGTGCAAAGTTCTGGGTGTGTGTGCATTATGTTATATAACAAAGCAAAAGGTCCATAGCTTTCATCACATTTCAAAGGGTCTAGGACTCAAATAAAGACTACTGCTACGTGACTTAAAAAAATGAAACTCAGGCCAGACACAGTGGCTCACGACTGCAATCCCAGCACTCTGGGAGGCAGCACTCTGGAAGGCCGAGGTGAGCAGATCACCTGACATCAGGAGTTCGAGTCCAGCCTGGCCAACGTGGCAAAACCCCATCTCTACCAAAAATACCAAAAACACAAAAATTAGCCAGGCATGGTGGTGTGTGTCTCTAGTCCCAGCTACTTGGGAGGCTGAGGCTGGAGAATTGCTTGAACCTGAGAGGTGGAGGTTGTGACACAGCAAGACTCCATCTCAAAAAAAAAAAATAAAAATAATAGAAACTCAGTTCAGTTATGAAGGTAAAGATGATCTATTTACATGATAATATTTTAAGATACAAGTGACTGCCAGCATGTAGTTATTAAGTCCATTACAGTGCACATTTATTGACTCTGTATATCTTCACAGTGTTATCTTCACCACAGCTTGCAAAGTGTAACCACTCAGCACCTTCTGCTTCCTTCTGTTCAGGTTTTCCACTGCAATTCTTCCAGCATAATTTTCTGATAGCAAGTGTATGACTTTGGCTAAAACAAAGATAGAGAAATCATGAAATGTTCTTCTAATTAATGATGTAAACAAAATTGGAAGTTAAAACCTGAAAATTAAAATGTATAGGTTTTAAAATACCACCATTAACATTTTAGAAATTTTATTCTAACCTGGAAAATATTTTACTATATTTACATAAAACTGCAAGACTAAATTTTAATCTTACTCACTAGCCAATGACATCAACAAAAAGAGCAAGACAATGAATTTCTGTCAAATGTTGTTTAAAAAAAATAAAAAATATTTTTATTTAAAAAATAAAAAAAAATTTAATGAATGTTTTAATGATCAGTGGAATTTCATGAAACAGCTATTCAGGTTAGTCTTTCAGATAACATAACTAAATATATTTCCAAAAATTTCAACTTTACAATATATTCTGGATTATTTTATTCTTTTGACATCCCTGTGAAATAGATGGACTTGCATTTTTACTACTGGGTAAAGAAAGACAATGAAAGATTTAATGTACTGCCCAGTGAAAAAGTCTTGGTCTCCAGTGTGACCTCTAACTGTGTGACCTTGGGAAAGACCATGATATTAATGCTCCCTGCCCCCTAACCCCCTAGTCCTTTAAAAGGCAGACCCAGAACGTTACCAAGCATGGGTTAGTTACAAATCTCTATGAAAATACAACATCATCTATAAATTTAACCTGCCAATTAGCTTCCCAAACCAAAAAGGAATAAAGTGCAAAACTTAAGTAGGTTTTAGGGCAGTGAACACTGAAAACAATATTAGAGCACAGAAATTATACTTTCATTTGCTGACAGTCCCTGTCACCAGATGCATTCTCATGATAAAAAGGGAAGACTGAAGTAATGAAACACATTTTAAAAATCAGTCCTCCTGAACCTATGTAACAAGATGACTGCATGCATGCCCTTACAAGTAGTCAGTCTGGGAGTTCACAACAGTCTGCTGTGCCTCAACTGTTTTCTGAAATTCTTCTAGAGAAAATGCTTCCATAATATGCAGACTATGAGTTAAGTATGCTCAGTGATAGCTCATCTTCCTTTGAGGATGAATTTGATTGTTGAAAGCACCTGGAAGTAAGCTTTATAATAAATATAAATGGCAAGCTTAATAGATAAAAATGGCAAGCTTTAAAAAGAGGAAATGACTGAAATAAGTAATACCATAAAAGGCATAATTTGTTTTCTTATGTCACTAGTAAGCTAGTTGTGAACACAGTTCCTACAGAGAAGTTCCAAGAATATCTTAAGTGATAGCAACACCACTGGAATCTCAATTATTATGGATTAAAGTGCTCTCATTTCATTAAAAGAATGATTTGAAGTAGTGACATCACTGAAATAAACATACATGGTATATTTCTTTCTAAGGGAGTTACTTTGAGGAAAAGTACTTGTTTGGCTATGTAAGCTTTGAGATAGTGACTTTCTTTTTTCTTTTTTTTTGGTGATGTCCTTTAAAACCAGCATGTTAACATGTCACATTTAAGGAGATAAAGAGTTTCACAAACCAACCTAAAGGGTAGTTTTTGCTTATATTACCTTTGTAAATCTTATTACTAGCAAAAGCTTTAATTTGAAAGGTACTTGAAATTTGGTAATGGAAATATTAGCAATCCAAATAATATAATATGTTAAGTCACTCATTAGTTCCATCTTGCAAATCCTAAGTCACCAAAATGACCAAAGAAAAACACAACCCTTTCAAACAAAAAACTCAAATTCTATACATGTTCCCTTCCTGCACTTTCTAAGGGGCTTATTGCCAGTGTCCCACATTGGGACCATTGAAGAGGTCTTCACATCAGGTTAGAGGTAAAGTGAGCCCTGTGGGCAGGCAAGGTGGAAGGCAAGGGTGCCCAGGAAGAGAGAAAATTTCAAATGCCTAAAGCATGGAATTTCAACAGATTTCTTCCCTCTTCAGCAAGCCAACAGCACAAACTAGTTCAACTGCTAAACCCAGTACCAGAGAGGCAGGAGAGAAGCCACAGGGACATGGCAGAATCTCATTTTAATAAAATACAATTTTAATAAGCACTAACATGCTTGGCTGACATGGAGACAAGATCTGCTGGATGAAATATCTTACAAAAGACATGCTCACAAATCTCTCCTAATTAAGCATTCACCCTCATCATATTGGCATTTGAAATAGTATTTTCAACAGTACAGATATATGAAGGTTGAAAAAGTCTATGAAAATACAACACAGAATGATATTAGTGACTTTCTGAACGTTTAGACTTTTTTTTTTTTTGAGACAGGGTCTCACTCACCCAGGCTGAAGTGCAATGATGTGATCATGGCTTGCTGCAGTCTCCACCCTCTGGGCTCAAGTGATCCTCCCACTTTAGCCTCCCAAGTAGCTGGGACCACAGTCATGCACCATCACACCTGGCTAATTTCTTTTATTGTTGGTAGAGACTGGGGGTCTTGCCATGTTGCCCAGGCTGGTCTCAAACTCTTGGGCTCAAGCAATCCTCCCATCTTGGTGTCCCAAAGTTAGGATTATAGGCATGAGACAACACACCCAGCCAGATTTAGACATTTTTAAAGAAGAAAATGTGACAGGCATGGTGGCTCATGCCTGTAATTCTAGCATTTTGGGAGGCCAAGAGAGGAGGATTCCTTGACCCCAGGAGATAGAGACCAGCTTGCCCAATACAGTGAAACCTCATCTCTACTAAAAATACAAAAAAAATTAGCCAGGCATGGTGGTGCGTATCTATAGTCCCAGCTATTTGGGAGGCTGAGGTGGGAAGACTGATTGAGCCCGGGAGGCGGAGGTTGCAGTGAGCTAACATCTTGCCACTGCACTCCAGCCTAGGTGACACAGTGAGATCCTGTCTCACACACACACACACAAAAGAATAAAACATGTGAAAGGGTAGATTAAAAGTGATCCCTGCTGTCTAGGTGGGTGGGATGGGGAGGAGGTTGTAAACAGCAGGTGCTCTATGCCAGCTCAGGTGGCAAAGGCATGAGGCCCAGGGCGTGAGTCTTGCTATGCCTGAAAGCTTCACTACAGGATCTGAGGTAAAGGGTTCAATCATAGGATATGACTACCAAAGCGCAATCCAGAATATTTTTAAAAATCACAAACATTTTGAATCAAATTAAGAATCTACTATAGTCAAATTCTAAAACACACCATTATGAAAATCACTTTCATCTCAAACGGTTGTTTATAAAAACAATATTATACAAGCAAGAAATCTGCTCAAGCAAACTTTTAAAAATCAAGTGCAATATAATAATATATGGTAATTTCAGATTACCACAAAGCAAAGTGGTAGACACCATGAATAAAGATACATGGCCCTCTCCACGAAAATGCTACATAAAATTTGCCACAAAAGACCCCACAATTTCTAGCTAATCTGATGGAAACAAAAATAGGAAAGAAGTACCTTTGACTTGTTTCTACACAGCGGATCCAGTCATTTATTTCTGGAACTTGATTAGTCTTTTCCAGGTGTATAAGCAAATCTTTCCACACTCCAATCCTACTGCAACCACGTATCTGTTTTTAAGGGAGGGGGACAACAGTGATTAATTTAGCATGAAGTTCTAGTACCTCCATCACTGCTCTAAAGTAGTTCTTCACAGTATCTCAACTGTCTCTGCCTTACAAAAGACTCTGTTTGTAGGCATCAGCTTAGGACACGCTGCACACAGATTTATCTGTGTCCTCTGCTGGCAAAGCCCACAAGCCAATGTTTCCCCAGCTGGCTGCAGGGACCCTTGTTCCACTACAGAAAAAGTACTACAGTCCTGGATTTGGTGAAGTAAGAATCTTTGAGCCACATTCCTAACCTGTATTTTACATTCTGAATTATTAGGTTCTATCAATTTAAAAATTATTATGAGAAACATAAGCATTTTGAAAAAGACAGCAACTCAGGCTGGGCACAGTGGCTCATGCCTGTAATCCTAGCACTGTGGGAGGCCGAGGCAGGTGGATCAGGAGTTCAAGACCAGCCGGGCCAACATGGTGAAACCTCATCTCTACTAAAAATACAAAATTAGCCAGGCATGGTGGTGCATGCCTGTAATCCCACGTACTTGGGAGGCTGAGGCAGGAGAAAAGTCAGTAACTCAGAAGCCAGGAGAATCCACAAACGAAATGACATGAGGGCTACATATTAAGACATCAAGTGGTACTCTTAAAACTAAGCCCCACGCAGAGACTGACCGTTGGGAAGGGTGGAGCACCGGGCAGATGCTGACAGCTGTCACAGCCCCACCCACGTCCAGGACTGAGGAGCAGGGGCCAATGTTGTGCTCAATACAGTCATCAGTGGAGTCGCACTCACCCCAGACAACCACCTAATACAGATAGATCACACACTGTAAAACCTTCTCTTTGCGAGGTTTCTAGCAATGTATTACAGTTTCATTGGCAAAGATAAAACAAAGTATTTGCTCTAGTATTTTTAAAAATGCATCATTTACATTTGTGAATGATGTGCCAGGACTTCAGAACATTTCAAGCATCACAAAGAAGGCACAGTACAGCAGGCACGCATCTCTGAGAGCTCACCTACGTAAGTGTGTTGGTCCAAAGACAAAGTGTTCCTGACCACAGACCAGAGGGGGGTGTCTAACATGCCTTCTATACTCACAAATTGGTTCTGATCCAGTGGAGTCCCATCAGTAGGCTCACACACCTCCCCCAAGAGGCTACCACAAAAATGTCTGAGAACTAATCAGCTTTCTAGCTCTTCCTCTACACCGCCCATTGCTCAGAGAATCTACTCAGCTATGAGGAAAACCTGACCTGGATGATACCCCTTATGAGAAATGAGGCTTCCCTGGAACCTCATGCCTCAAGGATGTGTGGATAGTCACAAAGAAATGGAGAGTGGGCCAGGCATGGTGGCTCACTCCTGTAATCCTAGCACTCTGGGAGGCTGAGACAGGTGGACTGCTTGAGGCCAGGAGTTCAAAACCAGCCTGGTCAATATGATGAAACCCCGTCTCTACTAAAAATACAAAAAATTAGCCAGGTGTGGTACTGGGTGCCTGTAATCCCACCTACTCAGGAGGCTGAGGCAGGAGAATCACTTGAACACAGGAGGCGAGGGTTACAGTGAGCTGAGATCACACCACTGCACTCCAGCCTGGACAACAAGAGTAAAACTCTGTTTCAAAAATGAAAAGAAATGGGAGAGAGAAGTGATGTGGACAACAGTAGCAAAATACAGAACCAAAGCAAGATTCTGAGCAGAAGGCTTTGTCTAGGCAAGCAGAAGTACGTTTCAGAGAATGTCCAGCGAATGCTGCTTTGTCTGTTGGAGCCCTGACCTATCCCTGAGAGTAGCAGCTGCACCACGTTCTATAGGCATGTGATATGGTTTGCCTGTGTCCCCACCCAAATCTCATCTTGAATTGTAGTTCCCATAGTGAGCGAGTTCTCATGAAATCTAATGGTATTATAAGAGGCTTTCCCCCTTTTGCTCAGCACTTCTTTCCCCTGCTGCCACATGAAGAAGGATGTGTTTGCTTCACCTTCTGCCATGACTGAAAGTTTCCTGAGGCCTCCCCAGCCCTGAGGAACCGTGAGTCAGTTAAACCTCTTTCCTTTATAAATTACCCAGTCTCAGGCAGTTCTTTATAGCAGCATGAGAACACACTAACAGCATGACTGTGGAGGACAGAAACAGTCCTGCTTCCTCAGCATTGAGCACAGAACAGGCATACCAATGCCAAGAAAGAAAGAATAGGTAAAGGAACAGAAGGGAGGGTCTGAGACATAAAGTCTGCCATAGGGGCTGACATGTAGGTGTTTAGCCTGAGTGACACCCTGCCTGTGCTAGCCCTCCACTGCAGTGATCTGTATCATGTCTGTGACTACAGAGGGAAGGGAGAGGAAAGGCAACACTAAACTGCCTTACCACCTCCTGTCTGTAGGAACAAAAGGATATTTTAAAGAGTATGAAAACAAAGGAAAGACCAGAAGCAAAGTGGACATTTCCCAGAGAAAAAGGGTGAAGGTCATGTTGGAGAAAATGCCTGTAATTCCAACACTTTGGAAAGCCAAAGTGGGAGGACTGCTTGAGTCCAGGAGTTCGGGACCAGCCTGGGCAACATGGCAAGACCCCATCTCTATACAATTAAAACATTGGCTGGGCATGGTGCTGAGCACCTGTAGTCCCAGCTACTTGGGAGGCTGAAACCGAGGTGGGAGAATCGCTTGGGCCCAGGAGGTCCAGGCTGCAGTGAGCCATGACTGTACCACTGCACCCGAGACCCTGTCTCAAAAAACAAACAAACAAACATATTTCTAGCTACTTTGTTCTGATTTTTTTAAAGCTTAGGTCAGTCATACTCCACCCACTTCTAGAACCAAATAAAAAGGTAACAATCATTCATTATAGACAAATGTTAAATTCATAAAAGTATGAAAACGAGAGATAATTTTTCCCTTATTCCCCTACCTCCCTTGCTGCCCTCTTGGTTTCTTGGTCTTGATTAATTTCATTTATTACTGTTCTTCCACTGGGAGCATTTGAGGAATGTCATATGTCTAAAAGGTCTTCTCTTCATATTTTTGACAATTCAGAGAAATTTTTTTATAGAATTTAACAAGAAAAGTCTTTTCTTATAGGTACATATATGAAAAACAGAAAGGAATACATAAGCTGATTTTTAAAAGCTGTAACAGAAAGGCAAAATTATGCATTTTTTATTCAAACATACCTATAAAAATATTATTTTACATTTGAAAAAATAATAAGTTTTTAAATAATTACCTTTTTGTCTCGACTCCCAGTGAAGAAATACTTGCTATCAGGAGTCCAGTCACAAGACCAAATAATTCTACTGTGCACAGAAGTAATTTTGTTGGTGAAGGCAAAAAGAGTAAACACTGGCTCTGAAAGAAATATGTATACACTATTCACAAAGCAGAGAAAGCTGGGTTTTTACCTATTAGAAGTGATGTTTAAGTGCCATATACACCATGTGACTTAATATTCAACTTATATGCGCTGACTTTTGCAATAAACTGAAGCCGCAACTAACCTTCACTAGAAGGCTGTGGACATACAGTTATTTTTCTAGTAGGGGATGCTTTTGTACTGACTGGTCACTCTCTAGTGACTGATGACAAACATCTTCCAAACACTCAACTGAAGTTCAACTTACACCTATAGAAGAAGCCCGAAGCTATTTAGCCTTGCTCAAAGTAGGCAGATTTGCATATTAGGCTATAGAAAAAGAAGAATGCACCACTTAAATGTTTAAAAAAGAAATCTTAAGAAAATATTTTCCTTGTAAGATTTAAGTGTAAGGCAACTTCTAGCCCTTATATGAACTAAACCTCAAACACATAACTGTTGGCCAGGCATGGTGGTTCACACCTGTAATCCCTGCACTTTGGGAGGCAAACACAGTAGATCATCTGAGGTCAGGAGTTAGAGACCAGCCTGGCCAACATGATGAAACCCCGTCTCTACTAAAAATACAAAAACTTCGCCAGGCATGGTAGCAGGTGCCTGTAATCTCAGCTACTCAGGAAGCTGAGGCAGGAGAATCGATTGAACCTGGGAGGCAGGTGTTGCAGTGAGCCGAGATCATGCCACTGCTCTCCAGCCTTGGCAACAAGAGCGAAACTCTGTCTCAAAGGAAAAAAAAAAACAAAAACCAAGTAACTGTTTATGAGGAGGGAATAAGGGTGTATCTATTATTACTCCATAATCCATAAAGATATAACAAACTAATACATGTTATCAATATAATTTTTTTGGGAGGAGGGACAAAGTCTCACTCTAATTTCCAGGCTGGAGTGCAGTAGCGGGATCTCAGCTCACTGCAACCTCTGTCTTTTGGGTTCATGCAATCCTCCTGTCTCAGCCTCCCGAGTAGCCAGGATTACAGGCATACACCACCATGCCCAGCTAATTTTTGCATTGTTTTAGTAGAGATGGTGTTTCACCATATTGGCCAGGCTGATCTCGAACCTGCCTTCAAAAGATTCACCTGCCTCCGCCTCCCAAAGTAGTGGGATTACAGGTGTGAGCTACTCAACGTATCCAACTTTACTTTTTATTTTTTTGAGATGGAGTCCTGCTCTGTTGCCCAGGCTGGAGTGCAATGGCACCATCTCAGCTCACTGAAACCTCCACCTCAAAGGTTGAAAACAATTCTCCTGCCTCAGCCTCCTGAGTAGGAGGAATTACAGGTGCGTGCCAACAAGCCCAGCTAGTTTTTTTTATTTTTAGTAAAGATGGGGTTTCACAATGTTGGCCGGGCTGGTCTTGAACACTTGACCTCAGGTGATCCACCACGCCTGGCTGACTTTAACTTTTTAAACAGTAAATGCTGCATGTTAGGAAAAGATTAGTGATGCAAAAGAAAAGTCAGTTCTAAAACATACTGCTGAGTATACTTTATAGTCCCTGAAACACAAGAAACAAAGAGACTAGAAATATCACAAAATCAAGTTGTGTGCAAGTGTTATCAATGGAAAAATTAAAAACAGGATTAAACAACACAAATATACTTTAAACACTCTATAGAACTTATCCACAAAAAGAAATGGGAAATAGAAATAGGCCACTGCCCCAACTACACAAAGGTTTTTAGTCTTTTTTTTTTCAGTTTATGCCAGGTTCCGACTAGAATGTGGGTAGGTGGGCTAACAACTTGCTCAGGAGTCATGTTGTCTAGATGGATGCCCAATATGCCCTTCTCAATGAAGGAAGTGACAGGAGAGGGTAGGAAGAAGCTAAGGATAATGTTTTCCTTTACATTTCATAATTTAAAATATGACTATATTCATAAAATAGTTCAGAGAGAAGAAAGAAACCACTCAACCATGAGTTTTTCTTAGTTGTACCTTCATTATTCCTGTCCCATAAATCCTAGCTCAGGATATATCATCCATTAGGTTTTGTGGTAGCACTCTATCACCATTTGCAAAACTTAACTTCCTAAATACAGATGTTTATGTTTCTTGAACTGAGATATCTGAACACATGCCATCTTGACTACATAATCACAAGTAGGTCAACCCAAACAGAGATCATCTCCATTTAGATCTTGGAGGGAAGGTTAAGTCTTCGTCAGTTATCAAAGAACTTTGGAAGGCTTCAAAGACATTAGGCTCTACCCTTCACTCTGTTATCTTTCGCTTAACCAACAGCTGTTTAATGTACATAAAATGGACATTAACTGTTTCACTAATAACTTTCCCAATCAGAAACTGTTTTACCGAACTCAGGTGAGATTGTATCCTGCTTTTTCCCACAATGACCAGGTTCGATCTCTGGAAACAGCTAGTAAGAACTTGTCATTAGGTGAGAAGGCCATCTGCGTGACTGTCAAACTGTGGAAAACTAAATTCTGCACCTGTTTCCAAGATGTAGTGTTCCAAAGAATGATAGTTGCATGCTCTTTCTTAGCTGCCTATAGGACAGAGATGAAACAATGAAGCTAATAAGTAAAAATAAACTGAAGAGAAAACTTTTTAAAAACAATATTGTTTCTATCAGTATATTTTATTTACTGTTTGAATTTAAAAAAAAAATTCCTAGGAGACAACATACCACAACCATTTCTAATCTCTGGGAAAAATTAGAGAAGACTGGAATTAGAAAAAATAAATCATCAGGAACTAATATAATCATGTTTTCTTTCTTGTTTTTTTTTTCCTTTTCACTGTAGCTCTCAGATCTTAAAAAAGACCAAAACTGTGACATGGAAGGGGGAAAAAATGAAATGAAAAACTGTGACATGGAGGGGGAAAAAAATAAACAGTATTCCAAAATAAAGGGTTCACTTTAAAAAAGATCATTCCTGAAAGAAACGAAGGACCCGAATGAATGATAGGTATATTGCATTCATATGTCAAAATACTGAATATTGTAAAAATTCTCCCCAAACTGATCTACAGAATCAATGCAATCTCCATTCCCAAAATTCCTGCAGTACTTTTGTAGAAACTGTCAAGCTGGTCTAAAGTGCAAAGTAAAAGACGATCTACTACAGCCAAAATAACTCTATACTTCCTAATTTCAAGATGTATTATTAAAACACTATGGTTTCTAAGAGAGTATGGTGGCATCATATCAAAAAAGATCAACAGAACAGAATAAAGTCTAGGGAACAGACCCACACATATGAACAACTGACTTCGACAAAAGGACAAAACACAGTGATGAAGGGGATAGTCTTTTCAAAAAATGATGCTGAAATTGGTATCCACAATAAAAGAAAATCAACATTCATCTATATGCCATGACAAATACAAGAATTAATCTGAAAATATCATAGGTCTAAAGGCAAAAGTTAAAAATCCATAAAACTCCTAGAACAAAACACGGCAGAAAAATCCTTGTGACCTTGAGTTAGACAAAGATTAGATACAAGAAAGACACAGCCTAATTTAAAAAAAAAACTAATAATCTGAACTTCACCAAAACATAAAACTTCTGTTATTTGAAAGACACTGTTAGGAGAATGAAAAGCCACTGAGAAAAAAATATCTACACAAGCACATCTGATAAAGTTGTACCCAGGGTATATAAAGAACTTTTCAGTGTCCATCAATGGATAACTAGATTTTTAAAATGTGGTGTGTATACATATACACCCCCCGCCATGAACTACTACTCAGCCATAAAAAATAAAGAAATCATGTCTTCTGCAGCAAAATGGATGGAACTAGAAGCCATTCTCTTAAGCGAAATGACTCAGAAGCAGAAAGCCTAAAACCAGTCATCCTCGCTTAAAAACAGGAGCTAAACAATGGGCATACATGGACGTAACAACGTGGAATAATAGTAACTACTCTATCATGACAAAAAGCAGATTAGTGGTTTCCTAGGGATGGAGGCAGGAGGGGGAAGGGAGAGGTAGGAAAGAGGAATTGCCAAAGAGCATAGAAAAGGTTGGGGGTTGATGGATATATTCAGTATCTTGATTGTAGTGATGATTGTACAGGCATAAACGTCAAAACTTATCAAATTGTTCACATTAAGCATACAATTTATAGTATGCTAATGACCCTAAATAAAGCTGTTAAAAAATGTTTAGAGGATGCGCATCTTGCTGTGAGTCAACTTGAAAAGGGGAAAAAAAATCAATTACAGGATTGACAGTGCCCTAAACTAGAAACAAATTATCTGCTCAGTAGAAACCCAGACATTTGAACTACTAAACTCCATTTTTCCCAAAGGGTCTTATTTCCTATAAGAGAAGGAAGTCTTCTCAGTACCACTTCAAAGAATAAACAAGTGGGGTGGGGGGTAGACGTAGAGAAAGCACAGCAGTGTTTCTTATGATGCCTCTTAATGCAGATCAGTGGCATAAATCCACAGCAGAAGCAGGGACACAAGCCAATGCAGGTGGGCAGCTCTTATCATCATATTTAAAACAAGTAAATAAATTTCAGAAAATGTAAGAGGAATGTATGGGTTTCAGACCCTTCAGACAATCTTCCATAATTACTATGTCATTCCATAGGATATGGACAAATACTGAATGATGAATTCAAGATCATCCTTCTAGGTAAATGCAAAAGTCATCTGCCTTAGGTCAGTGCCAAGAGTGTCCTCAAAAAAAAAAAAGTCTGATGGACACTCCAGGTTTCCTCTTCTCAGACACTCCAGGTTTCCTCTTCTCACTTCCCTGTGTACTTCTTCCCTGTGTCTCTAGGATTCTGATTATTCATATTTTTCACATTTTTGGGCATCATTCGGAGATATCCTTTTTTTAATACAGAGTCTCACTCTGCAATTCTCATGTCTCAGCCTCCTGAGTAGATGGTATTGCAGGTGTCACTCTGAGACATCTGATTAAACCACTTTTAGCAGGGGGACACAGCTAAGCTCAAACTGTGCAGCTGAAACAGACTTAAAATGCAACCATGGCTGGGTGCAGTGGCTCACGCCTATACTCCCAGTACTTTGGGAGGCTGAGGTGGGTGGATCACGAGGTCAGGAATTTAAGACCAACCTGGTCAAAATGGTGGAACCCTGTCTCCACTAAAATACAAAAACTATTAGCCAGGTGTGGTGGTGTGGACCTGTAATCCCAGCTACTCAGGAGGCTGAGGTAGGGGAATCACTTGAACCCGAGAAGCAGAGATTGAAGTGAGCTGAGATAGTGCCACTGTACTCCAGCCTGGCAGTAGAGTGAGACTCCGTCTCAAAAAGAAAAAAAAGTAACCATAAGCTTTCAAAGAGACAGAAGGAAAAGAGACACTGAGAAAGATTCAAAAAAGCAAGCACTAATGGCCTTTCATGTAGAGTTCTGCCTAAATCACTACCAAACTTGCAGGAATGTGACGACCCAAATAACCTGTGACAAAGCAGAGTCAAAAGTAAAATTCCCTACCTTACAAGCCGAGGCAAGCAGAGTCTTTGAACTGTTACAAGTAACACAAAATATTTCATAACCATGCCCATATCTAAAATTTAAAAAGAAAAAAATGTACTCTGTATTAGTAAATGAACCTATTCTTATGCCACACAATTTTTAAAAGTGAAAAGAATAACATCAATCTCTCTAGCTAACATACAATTCTTTTAAGGAACATTATATGTTTGTCTAGGCAAACATTTGAGAGAAAGACAGGGAGACAGGAGAAAAATGCCAGCTTCCTATAAGTAATGTAACTCATTCAAACAATTAATATACAAGTTTTCACCTCCTGCCCCCAACTAGCCAGTATCTAAACAATAAACCATGGAAAGGTTTTCATCAGGAATTATCAAAGACAAAAAAGACCAGTCATAACCACAAATCTTAAGTCTTTTCTTCGAGGCAAGGTCTCACTCTGTCACCCTGGCTGGGGTGAAGCGGTGCAATCATGGCTCAATGCAGCCTCAAATTCCTGGGCAGAAGTAATCCTTAAGCCTCAGCCTTCCAAGTAGCTGGGACTACAAGCATGCATCATCATGCCTGGCTAATTCTTAAAAATTTTTTGCAGAGATGGGGTCTCGCTATGTTGTCTAGACTGGTCTCAAACTCCTGGCCTCAAATGATCCTCCTGCCATGGCCTCCCAAAGTGCTGGGATTACAGGTGTGAGCCACTGTACCCAGCCAAGTCTTTTTAATAAAGGAAAAATACATATTGTTGTTCTTCTCTACTTTAAAAATAAGATGAATAAACAGAACTAATGAACATAATAAACAGTAATATAAAAATAAACCTGACGTTTAATTCTCATTCCTTATGAAGTGCCACTAAGAGATGTATAACGAAAGAGGAAAACAGTAGGTAGAAGGAAGACAAAGGACAAATCAAATGGTGGGGTGGGGAGGAAAATTCACAAGTTATGACAGAATCAGACCAAAGAGCTAAATACAGTTTAACTTACAGTTTTTGAACTTCAGGCCACAAAGTATTCTGCAGAAGATGATCCTCAGTGGGAGGTTCTAGAATAAATTGAAGCTATTTTTTACTATGTTCACCCAAAAGTGAATTCTATACACTTACTTAGGTCAGTGGCAATAGATAACATACTGTGTGTTCTAGTGATTTATTAAATTCTCTTTGTCGCTTCTTACCAGTAAGTATGGAAGGTTGAAAGGCCACCTGCTGATACTCAAAACCAGTACTAGTTAACAGCTCCTCTTCATCAGAAGGCTGAGAAGCTATATCTCCTAGTTTAAAGAAATACATCATGAATATAGTCACTATTTTTAGGTCTCCTTCACTTGTCTCAATATTAAGGCCACCAGATAGAAAGCAGTGGTACTTCAAAGTGGTGTGATTCACAGCTGTGTCCATGTGATTCCAAAGGCAAGAGTATTTCCATTACTCCGGTATTTTCCAAATGTGCTCCTGGCGGCATTAATTAACTCCATAAAGGTTCCTTCCATTTTCCTTGATCTAACAGTTTCCAAACTTTTTAAACTACACAACCAATTCTTCAGGTTACCTATATTCTTATCTGTAGTTCTAACACTCCAGAAAACATGCTTTGTGGCAGGATGTGGTGGCTCATGCCTGTAATCTCAGCACCTTGGGAGGCCAAGGCAGGTGGATCATCTGAGGTCAGGAGTTCCAGACCAGGCTGGCCAACATGGTAAAACCCCATCTTTACCAAAAACACAAAAATTAGCCGGACATGGTGGTGCATGCCTGTAGGCCCAGCTACTCGGGAGGCTGAGGCAGGAAAATTGCTTGAACCCAGGAGGCGGACATTGCAGTGAGCCAAGATCATACCCACCACATTCCAGCCTGTGCAACAGAGCAAAACTCTGTCTCATTAAAAAACAAAAAACAAACAAACAAAAAAACATGCTTTGTGAAAACTGCACCTACTTCAGTGGTCTGAGTGTGTACAAAGAGTACTTATCACAAAATTGGTGATGGATAGATACATGTATTGTGATTAAAAAAAAATCAGCTATAACAAACATTAGGTAGACATTACACAAGTGTTAACTCGGGTTTAAGTACCACTATGGGTTTAATAATTTTGAAGACAAAAGCCTTACCCTGAAAGACAGCTTTATTTGATAATCCCAACGCAGGGACAGTAGCTCCCTCTGGAAGATCACTATCTTGCTAGAATAGAAAATATAATATCTAAGTTTTAAATGCTAAAGTTTTACATAATAATTTTAAAACTAAAAGTAACTGTTACTTCAGGCACTACAAAACAGTCATGCTCATAAATGCCGAGAAACAGTTTAAAGACCATCTTGTGTGGATGTCTACACGTACTTTCACTTCCTGAACCAACCATGAAACACTAAGCAATCGCTCTCCAACAGTGAGGCCCTACCAGGCCTCCAACTCTCACCCAATCCATAAAGTCAGGCATCCTCTCATTCATAAAGGGATCTCATCGAACTATAACATTTCAGTGGGTTTCTGGGTCTGACAGGAAATGCAGTGGGCTGAAAATGGAAGGCCCAGAGCTCTACTTCCAAGATAATCTCACAGGCACATCCCCTGATGATGCTCATATAAACACAGATGCTTCCCAGAAGGGAACAGTTACAGTATTAGTCATAGTATTTTCATTAAACATATCTAAATAACTGAGTATTTTAAAACTTTGTATGAGTGCCATTTGAAAAGGCAGTATCTGCTTAGATTTTGCAATTTAATCAATCAAATTATTACATGTGAAACTACATATAACCAAATCATCAAAACTGGCACATGCTCAGAAGCTAAGAGTGTTCTGTACAATTGAGACTTTAATACAGAAGCTGAAACTAGACACAGACATGAATAGTAAGAATTTAAAACCATCGGCCGGGCGCGGTGTCTCACGCCTATAATCCCAGCACTTTGGGAGGCCGAGGCGGATGGATCACGAGGTCAAGAGATCGAGACCATCCTGGTTAACATGGTGAAACCCCGTCTCTACTAGAAATACAAAAATTAGCTGGGCGTGGTGGCGTGCGCCTGTAGTCCCAGCTACTCGGGAGGCTGAGGCAGGAGAATTTCTTGAACCCAGGAGGCAGAGGTTGCGGTGAGCCGAGATCGCGCCATCGCACTCCAGCCTGGGTAACAAGAGCGAAACTCCGTCTCAAAAAAAAAAAAAAAAAAATTTAAAACCATCAAAAATGGCTACCAGAAACACAAGAAACAGTATGCTTTATCTCAGAAACCAAGAAAAACTAACATAGAAAGGAACAGTAAGAGGCATTCCTACATACCAATCCCAATACTTGGTATGGGAGCAAAACCCAAATGGGAGCAAGCAGCTCGCCACTCTACAAGATCCCTATATCTTAGGACACAGAACTAAGTGTATAACTGGGACTAAGCCTCTCATGGAATCCTAAAACTCCATTTCAATTCCTAGAACTGAAGAGATCCTGAAACTAACTGCCCCTCCACCTCCATATGCTTAGCTCTACATAATAACCACAATCAAGACTTCCCTTTTGATCTTGTTCCCTTTTGATCTTGTCCATTATTATTAGAAACAAGCACAACAGAATCTTAAATCCTCTACACATAATCAAGAAAGCCTGTAGCATGAGGTGCTGAGTATACATTCCAGGAAATTCAGCTGGGTACTTCATTTCTAATTAATTTCACTTTCCTCTCCAGTCTTACCCAGACTGGTGCTAGTTTCACTGCCTTCAGAGTCTCTTGGCTTCCAGATAACTCTCTTCCAAAATGCTTTTCATCACTCTTTGTGTAGGAGCCTCCAACAGCACCCACAGTTGGACTGTGCCTGCCTCCCAAGATTGTTCACCATGGACTTTCCCCATTCTCTCCACTTCTATCCAGTCTTCATTTCAACAGGTACCACAACAGCTCTGGCCTCCCCCTTTGTTCTCTCTCTCTTTCTTTTTGCCTATTGAAAGGGTACTTACCCTTTTAGAACTCAGAACCAAATTTGTGACTCAACTCTTAAGTGAAGGACTGTATGATATGGACTTTTGTGTAACTAACTATCTTCTTACTTAATTTTCCTTTCAAAATTACTTCATAATTTTTATAATCCATGTATTTTTATAAGTAGCTCAAATCTTTTTTAGAAAGAAGTATAAACATAAAAAAAAAGTTACTCTTACAAAACCCAAATGAAGTCCCATTAAACATGTTCTCGTTATTCCAATACAATGATCTCTTCCTTCTATGAAATTTACTTTAGTACAAGATTAAGCAATTAACTGGTCTCATTTAATAAGTGCAGGTACATTAGTTTCACGGCCCCTACCTCTACCCTTACCTTACAGCTAGATGTTAATCCCCTTGAAAACAGGATCCATCTTTTATTTTGTTTTATTCTAGGTCCCTAACGCAGTGACAAAACATAGTATTCATGTCTCAATTGAACACTAATGCAGCTTTACAGTATTTTTAGCTCATTTGCTACACAAAATTTCTGGTTTTAGTATTTAAATCATTACACCTCACAGTGCACAAAAAAGCTTGTCAAATCATTAAGAAACAATAAGACTTTTGGTCAGGCGCGGTGGCTCATGCCTGTAATGCCAGCTCTTTGGGAGGCTGAGGTGGGTGGATCACCTGAGGTCCAGAGTTCGAGACCAGCCTGCCCAACATAGAGAAACCCCATCTCCACTAAAAAATACAAAAATTAGCTGGGCATGGTGGTGCATGCCTGTAATCCCAGTTACTGACGAGGCTAAGGCAGAGGAATCACTTGAACCCAGGAGGTGGAGGTTGCAGTGAGCTGAGATCGTGCCACTGCACTCCAGCCTAGGCAACAAGAGCAAAACTCTATCTCAAAAAAAGAAACAATATGACTTTCTTTCTACCCATATATTCCATTTAAAGCCTGAGGCAAAAATTTTTTAAATTTAAAATGAAGTGACTAGATTTAGGTAAAATATTTAGAGAAATACTCACATTACAAAGCACATGATTCACTGATTGTCCTGTAATGGCACAAAAATTTTCCACGAAATTCCGAGGTGCAGAGAAAACCCGAAGAACTTTTTCATCTGCTCCAGATACAAACTGAAACCGATTAATCATTGTCAAACATTTCAGCTCATACCCATGTATCTGAGGCCTTGCAATTTCATGCCAAGTCACCTGGGTAAGACAGGATAAGCAAAAATGATCATTCAAAACCTGAATTTTTAACAAGCAAATTAGTAGATAAAAATTATTTACTACACAATGGAAATATAACCATGGGGGGCAAATTCATCCATGAATAAACCACACTTGGGCAGTATTGGTAACAATCACCTAGAGCCACAGAAAATCACTCAAAATCATTTGACTTGTTTTTCAGTTAACTACAGGTGTTGTTCCCAATATTCTCAACTCTATTTATTGAATCATGTGTTACTGAAGCAATACTGTTAGTGGCAAACTTCATTAGCTCTTACAGAATGACTCATAGTTAGTTAGTTCCACGAATTTCTATCAGAAACTGAAGCAGAGGATCCTGATTTTCTCTACCACATAGCAGTTCAAAGTTTACCAGTAGTGAAGTTTTACAATTGTTTGAGCTCAAGGCCAACAGTTAGCAATTAACTGGTCTTACCTAATAATTACAGGTACATTAGTTCCACTGCTCCCTAACTATACCCCTACCCTTCAGCTAGATGGTAATCTCCTTGAAAACAGAATCCACCCTTTACATTTTGTTCTATTGTAGGTGCCTAACACTGTGAAAATTTCCTTAAACAAGAAATGCCCTAGGCTGGGCGTGGTGGCTCACACCTGTAATGCCAGCACTTTGGGAGGCGGAGGCAGGCGGATCACGAGGTCAGGAATTCAAGACCAGCCTGGCCAAGATGGTGAAACCCCATCTCTACTAAAAATACAAAATCAGCCGGGAGTGATGGTGCATATCTGTAATCCCAGCTATTGGGAAGCCTGAGGCAGAGAATTCCTTGAATCCAGGAGATGCAGGTTGCAGTGAGCCAAGATTGCACCACTGCACTCCAGCCTGGTGACAGAGCAAGACTCCATCAAAAAAAAAAAAAGAACTGCCTTCAACTACTATTATCTAATACTATATGATTTTAGGCTTTTATGATACACTTGATAATGCTTCCTAATGAATTAAACCTAAAATTATAAGACATAACAAAACTGGGCAACACAGCATTATCCTGTCTCTACAAAAAACTCTAAAAATTAGCTGGGCGTGGTGGCTCACACCTGTAGTCTTAGTTACTTGGGAGGCTGAGGCAGGAGGATCACTTGAGGCCAGGAGTTCAAGGCCAGCCTGTGCAACATAGTAAGATCCTGCCTCTACAAAAAACAAAAAATAAAATGTCCAACCATTTTCCAGGGTGGCTGTATCATTCTGCATCCCCAGTAGCAATGTATGAAAGTTCCAGTTGCTCTGCATCCTTACCAGCACTTGTTAATATATTTTTTACCTTAGGTATTCAAGAGGGTGTGTGGAGGTACTGCATCATGGTTCTTTTTTTTTTTTTTTCTGAGACAGAGTGTTGCTTGTTGCCCAGGCTGGAATGCAATGGCACGATCTCAACTCCCTGCAAACTCCACTTCCCGGGTTCAAGCAATTCTCTGCCTCAGCCTCCCAAGTTGCTGGGATTACAAGCGCCTGCCACCACACCTGGCTAATTTTTGTATTTTTAGTAGAGATGGGGTTTCACCATCTTGGCCAGGCTGGTTTGAACTCCTGACCTTGTGATTCACCTGCTTCAGCCTACCAAAGTGCTGGGATTACAGGTGTGAGCCACCACGCCCAGTGCATCATGGTTCTAATTTGCATTTTCATAATGGCTAGCTAGCATGGTTGCCTTAATTTTCATGTGTTCATGGATGTTTTCTTTCAAATAGATTAGTAAAATAAGAGGCCGGGTATGGTGGCTCACGCCTATAATCCCAACACTTTGAGAGGCTAAGGCAGGTGGATCACCTAAGGTCAGGAGTTCGGGACCAGTCTGGCCAACACAGTGAAACGCCATCTCTACTAAAAATACAGTAAGTAGATGGGCGTGGTAGTGGGCGTGTATAATCCCAGCTATTCCAGAGGCAGAGACAGGAGAATCGCTTGAACCTGGAGAAGGACGCTGCAGTGCGCCAAGATTGCGCCACTGCACTCCAGATGCGAGTGAAACTCTGTCCCAAAACTAACTAAATAAATATATAAAAGAAGAAGACATTTTACCTGTGATTGGTCTTTTCTCTTCCATGGAGCAAAAAGTCTAGTTGTCTGATCAGTACCAACAGTGATAATAAATTCTCCTTCTGGATCCCAGGCTAGGTCTTGGACACCATCAAAGTGTCCTGAAATGACAATCTCTGGAGTCCACTCTCTCTGCAATGAAAATGCTCATGACACATATCAAAATAATCAAAGACTACCACCAAAGTAAAGCACTCATGTCTGATAACAGAGACTAAAGCCCTCTGGCAAGGTGAAAAGCTAAGTATACAAGATCAGATCACAGAATAACAGGATCCACTTTCCAATCAATCATATAAGAGCTTAGGCATTCAAATATGTGTTGTATCTTTTAAAGCAGTAATTGTGGGAAACTTCCCCCCATTCATCATTTACTGAGCAGCCAGACACTACTTAACCTGTGTCTCAATTATAGAATAAAACAGGTATTATAATAGCACCTACCTTCTAGGGTTATTATGAGGATTAAATAGTTACATTTGTAAAGTGCATAAGATAATTCTGGTATATACGAGGTTCTATGTATTTATTAAGCTAAATAAAAATTGCATAAACTGTAAAAATATTGTGTAAAACAAGTCAGTGGATGTGGGCCTGATGGCTTTATAAGTAAAAAGAGTTACAGGTGTAGAGAACAGAAAAAAATGAATCAAACCTAGTTGGTTCACCTACTAAGAAGTCTGCAACAACCATATAAACAATGACAACAAAATAGAGAAAATGTCACGTGCCTGGTCCACGGAGCATCTTTTTGAACAACCTCAAGTGGGAATAAAACTTAACCTTTAGAGGAAAATTAAATGTGTATAAATAGCTAATAGGTCATTCAAAACCTAGTCTGATGGATAAGTCAGTGACTAAACTATATTATTTCTGGTCAAAAAAAAAAAAGAAGGCTGTGACAAAAAAATGTTACTGCCTCTGTGAACAAAAACTGATTCTAAAGTTAGCACTAATGTGAGTTTACAAAAGGTCTGCGCAATGGACAGCACTTTTGGACTAACAACACAGTTTTCCACAGTAACAGTCCTAAAGGGCAGTGTTTGGCTTTTAAAAAAATCACCCTTGACTGTAACGACGTACCCCTCTGCTGTGGGATGTTGATAGTGGGGGAGGCTACAAGTTGATGTGTGGGGGTAGAGGGTCGTGGAAACTCTGTTCCTTCAGATCAATTTTGCTGTTAACCTAAAACTGCTCTATTAAAAAAAATAGTCTATTTAAAAAACAAGTCACTTTCAATCCAATAAACCAACAAATGTTAAGTGTTTCCCTGAGTTCTGTGAGCTGCCCCAAATTAAGTGAACCTAAGAGGGGGTTGAGGGGACCCCAACTTGAAAGCTGGCCAGTCAGAAGTTCCTGAAGCCTAGACTTGTGACTGGTGGAGTAGGGGACAGTCTTGGGGACTGAGCCCTGAACCTCTGGGATCTGACACTATCTCTGGGTAGAGAGTGTTGAAACTGAATTAGAAGACACCCAGCTGGTGTCTGTTGCTTGGTGTGTGGGGCAAAGAAATCTCCACACATTTACTTATAGAAGTTGATGATTATTGTTGTGTAAGAGAGAGTTTTCCCTTCCTTCTTGATGTTAGTGAAGCAGGATTTGCTGGAAAGGCCCTGACTCACAGAAACATGTGGTTTGGGAATAAAAAGGATAAAAGGGTGGGGAATGAGGAATCTTTGATCACATGCTCACCAACAGTGTGAAGCTGCAGCTGTGTTGAGATCAGCGACTAAAGGTTATAGTTACCAGTGGAATTTAGAGATAGATCCAACTCTAAGAGTTGGTTCATTGGATGCTTAAGGAAATGCAAACTAACAAGAAAAAAGTGAAATATTCAATCCAATATTCAATCCCTTGGTTACTGTTACCTATAATGTCTAAAATGAAAGTTCATGAGGGTGCTGAGTAAGGACTGGAGGCTGGGCCCAGCTCAAATGTGGGTGTGAACTCAGGCCACCAGCCTCAAAGTCACCCACAAAGGAGAGAATTATGCAGGGACAATAGAAAGTATTGCTAAGCTCTGTGGTTACTAAAAAGGTAGTCAATGTAGGAGAAGGGCAAAACCTAGTAACTACTAAAACCAAAGGGTATAGTGTGAAGGAACTGTTCCATCTTACAGACTGGTATCATCAGCTTCTTTTGGGAACCTTTGCTAAAATGGATGATGAGAGTGATTAATTTAGGGGCAGTATATTTTGTTTTAAATGCTACAGAGTGGAAGAGTATGTTTGGGTTGATGCAGGACCCACAGCTCACGAGTGAACAATCGTGGATGGGGGATATATAATCCAGACACACAGGAGATTATTCCCAAGGGAACAGCCAGCCAGATAGACTGGATAAAAGCCACTATAAGGTCCGTTTACCCCCAAAAATGGGGACTGCCTAACGTAATCTATAAATACCAAGTACAACACCCCAGATGGAGCACCAAAATGCTTTGTATGTATGCCTTGTGAGACAGGCTTTGTGATGACAGGGATATTCACCTGCTGAATATGCCTGTTACCCAGGTCATGGTAAATGCTATGGTTAAGGGGGTCCCTTCTACATGGGCACCCCATGTGACGGTACTGCGGAATTGATAAACAGTTCAAAAAGCCTTATCAAACTTGTGGTCTCAGCTTCTCCTCATGAGTCTTACAGATGCTAATAAAAACATTAGGTTAACAAAAAAATAGGGAAGGTAAAAGGGAGAGAGTCAAGGACTCATCCCAGAAAGGTGGAAATTTTTAAATGGTTATTAATAGGTGAATAAAGAAAACACTGATGCAATGAAACTAAGAAGAAAAACAAAGGGAAGAGTCATGGGACTCACACCAGCAGGATGGAAATCTTTTTTTTTTTTTTTTTAATAATTTTTTTTCTTTTTTAAGACAGGGTTTCACCATATTGGTCAGGCTGGTCTCGAACTCCTGACCTCAGGTAATCTGCCCGCCTCAGCCTCCCAAGGAGCTGGGATTACAGGCGTGACCCACCGCGCCCGGCTGATGGAAATCTTTAGATGGTTATTAAGAAACGGAAAGAATAAAATAGAAACTGATGGTGTTAAAACAAAGATCTTTGTGTAGTGACGAGATCACAGCTCACTGCAACCTCACCCTCCCTCCCAGGCCCAGGTGATCTTCCCACCTCAGCCTCTGAGTAGCTGAAAAAACCATTAAAAAACCAGAACTGGCCGGGCATGGTGGCTCACGACTGTAATCCAAACACTTCGGGAGGCTAAGGAGGGTAGATCACTTGAGGTCAGGAGTTCGAGACTAGCCTGGCCAACATGGTGAAACCCCATTTCTACTAAAAATAAAAATAAAAAAAATTAGCCAGCCATGGTGGTGGGCACATGCAATCCTAGCTACTCAGGAGGCTGAGACAGGAGAATGAATTGAACCGGGGAGGTGAGGGTGCAGATCGCGCCATTGCACTCCAGCCGGGGCAACAAGAGCAAAACTCCATCTCAAAAAAACAAAAACAGAAGATACTAAATGGATTTGGATGGCCAATCACTATTTCTTCACACTAAAGAATTAGCCGCATCTGGCTAATTTTTGTATTTTTTGTAGAGACAAGGTTTGCCATGTCACCCTGGCTTGTCTCAAACCCCTGGGCTTAGAGATCCATCCACTTCAGCCTTCCTAAGTGTTAGGATTACAGGTGTGAGATACCATGCCTGGCTTAAAACAAAGGTATTAATACAACACTATCAAAGGTTGGCTGGACCAAAGGGAGTCCCTCCTGGTCTCCCACCATTAAAGGATGCCAAACCAGTTTACTGTATTTCTCCCAGTTTGGAGAAATGTTAAAAGCTGGAAGGTAGTGCAGGTCATGGTGGCCCATGCCTATAATTTCAGCACTTTGGGAGGTAGAAGTCGGTAGACTGCTTGAGCCGAGGAGTCTGAGACCAGCCTGGGCAACATGGCAAAACCTTGTCTCTACAAAAAATACAAAAATTAGCCGGGTATTGTGATGCCTGCCTGTAGTCTCAGCTACTCGGGAGGTGGAGGTGGGAAGATCGATTGAGCCCAGGAGGTAGAGACTGCAGGCAGCCAGGACTGCGCAACTGTACCCCAGCCTAGGCAACAGAATGAGACCCCGTCTCAAAAAAAGAAAAAAAAAAAAAAAAGCTGGAAGGCAGAGACTACAATGAAAAATGTGATCTGGCCTGGGACAATAGCGGGGGAAACTAATCAAGATAAAGACTGACAAAAGGGCTGGAGTTTTTAGGCTCAACCCTCAGCAACAAGGAACCCAAAGCTTTCTGCACAAGAAAGGGTAAAATGGTCTGGGGGTGAAGTTCCTGAAAAGAGAACATAAAAATGTAAGTGTTAGTTAGGAAAGTTGGTATATTTGAACACACTTTATATGAACTGGTTGCATCTCTTTTACCTGATTATATCATGGGAATGAATGCTGTTTCTGATTGGGGAATGTTTCCCCTACCTGGTACTATAAAACAGAAGGCATGTAAATCTGACCTTTAGGCAATATTAATTGGATATGCTAAATGGGAAGCAGAATTGCCTGAACCACAAAATGCAGAGGAGAAGCCAGAATGCTGGGAAGGAGAAATTCTCTACTTCATCACCCACTGTGGCAGAGCTCCTCAGGTTTATGGCTAAAGCCTCTGAGTACCTCCTGGCAACAACTACTGGGGTTTGGACTAGAGAATTTCCACTTGAGGGGCATTTACTGTCTTGCCCCTCAAGACATTAGCTGAAACTACCCATATGATACCTGAAATACCCATACTGTCTCCGGTGATGTCAGAGAAACATTCTAATGGGGATGGCAGTGCCAGGAAGAGTTCCATAATAAAATGGAAATAGTTTATGCTACCTGCGGAGTGCAAGGAGGAGATAACACAAGCAAAGAGTTTCTCTTCCCCTAGGACGGACTCCGGAACTGTGTGAAAAACTGCTGGATTCTGCAGTGTCAGATGAATAGCTCTCAAGAGCTGCTTAGTCAATAGATGGCAATTCCAAGGCAACTAATGCCAGGAAGAACTGCTCTGTTTGTCAGCAAGAGAGACACAGATTGCTGATGGCTACAGGACACAGACTCTGGTGGGAAGGCCGTGAACATGGCTGGCAAGTAAGACATGGTAGTAGCCCTGGGGAGCTATAAATGGGTCTTGACAGGAACTGAAACTGACTGTGTAGTAGGTTTTGCTTATCGAACGGAAGATAAAAATGCTCAATGTGCCATTAAAAACCGGAACAGAAGACACTAAACTGATCTGGATGGCTGACCACATTTCTTCAGACCAAAGAATACACTGTACAGTTCATAATGTCCAACAATGGGCAGACATATCTCCTCCTTAGAGTCATAGTTTGACAGAGAAGTAGAACGGGCAACTGAAACATTGGTTATCTAAAATAGGGGGAGATAAAAGCATGACGGGCTGGCTTATGCACCTTCATGAGTGTGTACTCACACTCAACATGAGTGGAACTTGAGTGTCCCTGCTAGATTTTTCATTTTTCTTGTTGATGGGGAAGGGGGTTGGGGAGGATGCTGGTATGATTAATGTCCCTGCTGGGTTTTTTGTTTTTCTTGATGATATGGGGAAGGGGGTTGGGGAGGATGCTGGTATGACCATGCAGTTCTTGCCAAGGGAGGAGTACACTGGTGAAATGACTACAGTTTTTTTCTTTCTTCCCCAAATCACTTAAAAATAATTTTTTTTAATTTATTTTTTCTCCTCTACCTGATGCAATGGTCCTAGGACAAGGGCTGCAAGAAGCGCTGAAACAGCAGGGATGATTTCTAGGAGGACACACACGCACGCGAACACACACACACACACACACACACACACACACACACGACATTTAACTATGTTTCTAAGCATTATATCAAAATTCCTAAGACATGGGGGTAGGTTTGTACCTTCACCCCATCTAGCAAAATTGGGCCTAAAGGTGAAAATAGCTACATTGCCTGGTGATAAAAACAGCTCACTAGTTCTGCACCTATCTAACCTCACCCTGTCTGAAAGCAGCGGACCGAGGAGCTACTTGCCTGATTTGTATTACTGCCAGCAATCTAGACCAGCACAATGGCAATTCTAATGTTCCTTCAAAAGGTGAAAGGTTTGGGTATTAATAAAGAAAGGAAAGTAGTAGCTGAGAGTAAAGAAATGAATAAATGGGTCACTGAGGAAAATTCAATATTACATTAACAACTCAGAAGAGAGTCTCAGAGCAAGAGATGACACTGTCTCTTAGCTCAATTATCCCAGATGTCTGAAAGAGTGAAGCTGTATATAATACGTACTGAGGCCACTCCTTTTGAAACCTGACAAGATTGGAGGAAATCTGCAAACCTGAGTGGCCTCATCCTGGGAGGCATTCATACAGTATGATGGACTGGACTAATTATTGATTTTGCGTGTGTATATACATTTTTTTGTTTTGAGACAGGGTCTTGCTCTATTGCCCAGGCTGGAATGCAGTGGCTTAACCACAGCTCACTGCAGTCTCAACGTCCGAGGCTCACGCAATCCTCCTGCGTCAGCCTTCCAAGAAGCTAGGACCACAGGCACCTGCAACCATGCCCAGGGCTGCACACCCATGGCTAATTTTTAAAATTAGTTATACAGATGGGGAACTTCCTATGTTTCCCAAGCTGGTCTCGAGCTCCTGGGCTCAAGTAATCCTCCCACCTTGGCCTCCCAAAGCAATAGGATTACAAGCATAAGCCACCACACCCAGCCTATATTTTTTTATGTAAAGGATCCCTGGCCTGAGATGTTAAGTACATTGGTTTTTCTTTGACAACAGTTCCTGGCTCAAAACTCCCACAGCCCTTGTTACAGTCTTCAGTTACAATGTTGGGTATGTTAGGCTTCAGGGGCAGGCCTCTGACCGACTGTCTCCTGACCTCCTTTCACCTGCCCCAAGACAGGACTCTAATCTTCCCCACCTGTCTGATTGTACGTCTTAAACTCCACCATGAGAGGGTTCCACCCTGGGGGGAAAAAGTGCTGACATCATGGAGCTGCCATAATAACCAAAGAGGACACAGTTCAGGGAGCTTCCGAATAGCTAAACACACGGAGGTTCCTGTAGGATGGTATGCCCAGGGAGGGCATGGAAGCTTGGCACCCCTTCTCCCATACCTCACCCTATATGTCTCTTCTTCTGTTTCTTTTGCAATATCCTTTATAATAAACCAGTAAGTGTTAAAAAATAATAACATAAAATACACTTATATAGCATCCAGTATGTGCCAGGCCTTGTTTTGCACATCAGATAAATATTAACTCATTTAAGCTTCATAAAAACCCCGTAAGTAGGCTGGGTATGATGGCTCATGCTTGTAATCCCAGCACTTTGGGAGGCCAAGGTTGGCAGATCACCTGAGTTCGAGACCAGCCTGGCTAATATGGTGAAACCCTGTTTCTACTAAAAATACAAAATTAGCCAGGTGTGGTGGTGGGCACCTGTAATCCCAACTACTCAGGACGCTGAGGCAGGAGAATCACTTGAACCTGGGAGGCAGAGGCTGTAGTGAGCCAAGATCGCACCATTGTACTCCAGCCTAGGCAAAAGAACAAAACTCCGTCTCAAAAACAAAACAAAAAAATAACCCTGTACGTAGCTGCTATTAACAATCCACATGCCAGATGCAGTGGCTCACACCTGTAATCCCAGCACTTTGGGAGACTGAGCAGGAGGATCAGGACCAGCCTTGGCAACAAAGCAAGACCCTGTGTCTACAAAAAAATTTTAAGTATTTGCTAGGTGTGGTAATGCACACCTACAGTCCCAGCTACTCAGGAAGTTGAAGCGTGAGGACTGCTTAACCCCAGGAGTATGAGGTTGCAGTAAGCTATGATCACACGTAGGTGACAGAGTGAGATCCTCTTAAAAGAAAAAAAAAAAAACTATCCACATTTTACAGATGAGGAACCTGAGGCAGAGATTAACTAAAGTCCTCAAGGACACACAGCTAGTAAGTGAACCCAGGCTGTCTAGTTCCAAGGGCCTGTGCTCTTGGCCACTCTGTTCTCGCTATCTAATGTTCCCAAACTAGAAGCAGATCAGAAGCAAATCAGATTACAAAGTAAGAGAAGGAATGCTGTAGAGACACAGTTACATGACTAAAGGGAGAAGACTATCTTTTTTGTGGGACAGGGTCTTATTCTGTCACCAATGCTGTTTTCAAACTCCTGGCTTCAAGCAAACCTCCCATATCAGCCTTCCAAGTTGCTGGAATTATAGGCACGAGCCACCATGCCCAGGTGTGCTCCTATTTATTGAATGTCAGTCATTTATTGTGACTGACATTCATTCAATAATAGGGACCTAGTAGTCCAACAAGACAACTAATTATGTTATCTTTTTAAGAAGACAGGAAAACTATACATTCAGAAAAGTTCTCATTAAAACTTCTATAGCTTAACGGAATACAGTGCACTTACGTGGAAAATTTACCTACATGCAAATTTCAATACCTCAACAGTGTCTACAGAAAAAAGTTATGTCACTTTAACTTAAAGTGCCTCTACTATGTCTCTGTAGAGTGTTATGAGTAAAATACTATTTAGCTAGGATTCACTCTATTTGATTAGAAATGCTTTATTTAAATGTTATTTTCTTACTGGGTTAACTGTATTCTGTTTCCAAAGGTGCAACGCTCCATGGAAAGCATGAGCAATGATCATGGTGCCATCTTCATTGAACTGGCAATCATAAAATCCCAAAGTATTCCCACCTACTTCACCTACTCGAACCTGTACAATAACAGACAGAAAACAATTATTAGCCAATAGTCCACATTTCTCACAAGAGAAACCACTGATTCTAGAGATTGTTAAATTCCCAGTATTTTAACATACACAAAGAGTGAAATTTTGCAGGTCTATCAATATAGACTTGGGATTTAAATACAGAGTTCACAAAACTTAATTTTCTGTTCCTTAAATTTCTAGGATTTTTACCTGTTCTAGCCAAACTCCTGACTCTTCATCTGGAGCCCAGAGAATCATGGTTTTATCCATGGAAGCAGACAATAATCTCATTGGCTGCTGTAGAACACCATCTAAAAAATAAAACCTAATCCCTTTAGGTGATCAACAAGCATCATGTTTGTAGATTACCAGAAAAAAAACAACATGGGTACTGCAAGAATGTTCACTGCAGCATTACTTGTAATAGCAAAAAACTGCAAACACCACAAATGTCTACCATTAGAAGAAGAGATAAACAGGTTGTAATATATTCAGAAAATATTACTATACAATAAAGACAAATAACTAGAGCTCCACAAATCAATGTGGATACAGCTCTAAAACATAGTAAGCTAAAAAGGCAAGTTGTAAAATACATATTGCTACCAAGTTTGAATAGCTATAAAACAATATTGTTTATAGCTATATAGATGTGTAGCAACGGTATAAAAACATGCATGAAAATGATATGCACTGAATTCATTATTATGATTGCCTCTAGGGAAGCATAGAAGGGAAATGTTCAGGAAAGAATACATAACGGGGTCTTCAATATCCATAATTCCAACTTTTTGTTTTTTTTAATATAGCAAACATGGCATAATATAAGGAAGAATTGAATGGTGGTTTGCCTAAAAATTAATTATTGCTGTTGTTGCCTTGGGGAAGAGGCTAGGGAGTGTGAGGCTATGCCTCACCTACCTGTACACTCAGCACCAGCCTGAACATGCACAGAACTGTCACTCCATAACGGAGATAAAGGGCAAAAGATAGATGGAGAAACGGAGTCTTACTTCCTCATAAATAATGTATCTCAGTGGTAGCAACTTTGTTATTGCTGAGGGTGAAGGATCCAGTGACGTTGGCTTGAGAGTCAGTTTTTCTAAATCCCATAATAATCAAGTGGAAAGTTTTAAGAGAAAAAGTTAATGGGCGTGTGGTAGTTTTAGCAGCATGGCAGGAATCACACTTTTCCCACTTAGGAGTTCAATGTTCAATAGAATTGAGTGTCCAGCAGAACAGGAATGCAGTATTATACTTTGCCAACTTGAAAATGTCATGTACTTGAGATTTCTCATCATTATAAAAAAATTCACCACTTGATTTGGTCAGCTTACCATGCCATAAGATTTAACTGGAGTAAGGGATATGTGTATGCTTTTCTTCCTACCTTTGTAAAACACAGGTTGCCAGTGAACTGCATTTACCCAGTTTTCATGACCAGCTAACACTGTCTCCAGAGTAACGGCAAAGGTTATTTTAACACCTACAACAAAAGCAGTGAAGGTATTATTTCCTCAAACCTCTTCTAAAAAGAATATTTTCATAACCAAGCCAGTTGGGCAACTATGTAAAAAAAAAAATTAGAACAAAATATGATCGTTGAGATTCAACAAAAAGAACATGCATTCTAAATTTCTTTAATCTCAACTACTGCTCAAAATTATAGTAGAAAAAAGTTATTAATTTTTCCTTATATTTTGTTCTAGCTGGTAACAAATAAGTATTAAGGAATATCTTCTAGTTTTACAATTTTCTGAGACAGCTACTATTCTATTACAATGAGGAAGGAAAAACAGACATGCCAGCATCCTTATTATCCTCACTCATTATGAGAATTAATAGCCTAAAATACTGATACGGTTTGGCTCTGTGTCCTCACCTAAATCTCATCTTGAATTGTAATCTCCATAATTCCCACCTGTCAAGGGAGATTGTCTTTTATAGAGATGGGCGAGACCCCATCTCTACAAAAAATTTTAAAAATTAGCTGGGTGTGGTGGCATAGTCCTAGCTACTCGGGAAGCTAAGCCAGGGGGACCACTTGAGCCAAGGAGTTGAAGGCTGCAGTGAGCTATGATTATGCCACTGCAATCCAGCCTGGGTAAGATGTCTCAAAAAAAAAGAGGCCAGGCACAGTAGCTCACGCCTGTAATCCCAGCACTTTGGGAAGCCAAGGCGGGCAGATTGGCAGGCGGATCACCTGAAGTCAGGAGTCAAGACCAGCCTGGCTAACATGGTGAAACCCCATTTCTACTTAAAAATACAAAATAATTAGCCGGGCGTAGTAGCTCATGCCTGTAATCTCAGCTACTCAGGAGGCTGAGGCAAGAGAATCGCTTGAATGTGGGAGGTAGAGGTTGCAGTGAGCCAAGATCATGCCATTGCACTCCAGCCTGGGCAACAAGAGTGAAACTCTGTCTCAAAAAAAGAAAAAAAAGAACAAAGAAATTTCAGGTAGGAATCTAGGAATCTGACACTTGTGAAAAACTAACCTTCACACAGGTGTGTGGTGGGGAAAAAAAATGAACCAACTAGGAGACCTAAGGATTTTTATATCAGATATTTTCATTATTACTCACTTTCATTTTCTACAGTAAAAAGTATTTTCTTTCAGTCTTATGTTATCGTCATCCTGAGTTTCTAAAGATGTTGACTTCACATACAGCTTCCATATTCTTATCAGGCAATCTTGTGAACAGCTTGCTAGGAAAAGATCTTTACCTAATTAAAAAATAAGTTGTTATTAATTTTAAAACATTATATTGTGAAGTTTAGGTATAAGACTTTTTTTTCTATAATACGCATATTTCTATAATACGCATATATTTCCTGAAAAAAAACAATACTTTGTTTCCTTAACCTTCAATTCATTTGACCTATATTCATTTTTAGTAACATTGACAAATATGCATACAATACTAATATATGTTTAAAAAACGTAGTACTCATATATAGTCTACTAAGTTCTACAAAGAACTTTACAAGAAGGTCTGCATGTGAACAAGACAGCTAGTATCATCTAATAAATATCAATTTGTCTAATCCTCTACCACCCAACTAACAACTAACAGAAGGGATAAGCATCCTCCTTTCTTACTGGGACAACAGAAAAACATGACATACAAATAAAACTTAAAAATTAAAACATAAAAGCCTGCTTTCTTGGAAGTAACACATACTTGTTCCCATTATAGGTGCATTAGCAAAATTACATACTGACCAAAGGCTGCCCATTCCACTCCTCTAATCCAATCTTCATGTCCAGAGAGAGAAAGCACTTTCTGAAACTAATAAGATAAAAATCATTGGGCTTGATGTAAGAATTTAACAACTTCATATATACCAGTGACATCATTTGGTCTCAGACAGTGCTACTGCATTGTTCTTTTACTGAGAACACTATCTGATTAGACAGGAAAAAGCTTTCCTTTGGCAATGAAAAACCCATCACATAATATCTAAATCACTAACTGGAGCAACTCTGAGTAGATAATATAATATTTGTAACCTCAAATATTTTAAATGTTTACAAGATAAAATGATACCTACTGTAGATACAATATAGAGAAAAGGTGGGTTGGGCACGGTAGCTCACACCTATAATCCTAATACCTTGGGAGGCTGAGGTGAGACTATCACTTGAGGCCAGGAGATTGAGACCAGCCTGGGCAAAAAAGTGAGGCCCTGTGTCCACAGAAAATTTAAAAATTAGCCAAGCATGGTGATACACGCCTGTGGTCTCAATTACACAGGAGACTGAGGCAGGAGGACTGCTTCAGCCCAGGAAGTCAAGACTACAGTGAGCTATGTTCTCACCACTGTGCCAGCCCAGGAGACACAAGAAAAAAAAAACAAAAGCAGGGTGTGGTGGCTCACGCCTGTAATCCCAACAGCACTTTGGGAGGCCGAGGTGAGCAGATCACTTGAGGTCAGGAGTTCGACACCAGCCTGACCAACATGGAGAAACCTCATCTCTACTAAAAACACAAAATTAGCCGGGCATGGTGGTCCATGCCCGTAATCCCAGCTACTTGGGAGGCTGAGGCAAGAAAATCTCTTTAACCCAGGAGGCAAAGGTTGTGGTGAGCCAAGATTGCACCATTGCACTCCAGCCTGGGCAACAAGAGCAAAACTCCGTTTAAAAAAAAAAAAAAAAAAAAAAAAGCTGAATAGCTGGACTTTCACAACCATTTTTAACCTTCTTATAGAATGCAAAGAAACAAGTATCCTCACTATTAAATAAATAAGTCTAGAGTTAGCCAACCCCTTTCTAAATTTCTCTCCTTTAGTTTAACTACTCAAAGTATAAGTAAAGCTCAGAAGGGCAAATAAACACTATCAGGAATGCTTCGCTGTAGGTATGTTATATCTCATTTAAATTTTTAAGGAGAAAAACAACTACTACAGCATCTTCCATCTCTCCTCCCCCACCGAATGACCTGTTTCACCCTAACAACTCTGAGCCTGCTGGTCAAGGCAGTGGTTACTTCGTGTTCAGAGTAGACAACCATCTTAACAGAGGACTGTCAAAACAAGATTCTTCTATTGGATTACTTTGGTTTGCATTAGAACATTCCTGAAATTCTATAGTCTGGATATAGTCTGTATTGAGATATAACTAAACAGAACATAATTCCAGCCTCTTAATAATATTATTACCTGATCATTTTGTTGAGCAAATAAGTGAATTCTGCAATCATCATCGCCACATGCTAATATTGGTACTGGGGGGGGCAAGAAAAAAACGGGCTTTACTGTGAGTTCTCTATTCCACTACATGTTATGATTATCAACTATACTGGATTGTAAGGTCTAAGTAAAGAATCCGGACTTCTATTTCCCCCACCACTACATGAATAATTGATAATGCTCAAGGTCTGCAGGAATACAATGAACATTCTAAAATGTACTATTCAGTGGTTACTTGGTAAATAATGACTGTTAAATGAGAATCCAGTCCTTCCCTCCATTCGCATGCCATCTTCTTATGATAGAAGAAGTGGAAAAATAAGCTCAAGAGCAAGTAGAGAGCATTTTCACCATGTCAGCCAGACGACCAAGATGAAAAGTTATTAAGACAACTAAATAACAAACAGCTGCTATGAGCCCCGGCATTACGGCTACTGCACACAGATTTAAGAGTATGTTTGTTACTTTGAGGACCTTATATTTTGTTTGAAAACCTTGTTTTATTTTGTTGAAAACAAAATACAAGCCTGGGTGCAGTGGCTCATGCCTGTAATCCCAGGGCATGATCCTTTGGGAGGCTGAGCTGGGCGGATAACCTGATGTCAGGAGTTTGAGACCAGCCCGGCCAACATGACAAAACCCTGTCTGTACTAAAAGTACAAAAATTATCTGGGCATGGTCTGTGATTCCAGCTTCTCAGGAGGCTGAAGCAGGAAAATCACTTGAACCCAGGAGGCAGAGATTGCAGTGAGCCGAGATCATACTACTGCACTCCAACCTGGCTAAAAATCTATATAAGGCTATTAGCCAGGCATGGTGGCATGTGCTTGGAGTCCCAGCGACTCAGGAGGCTGAGGTGAGCTGTGACTGCACCACTGCGCACCAGCCTGGGCAACAGAATGAGACCCTGTGTCAAAAAAATAAAAAATTTAAAAAGGTATGCAAGGGGATCCAGATGCAGTGGCTCATGTCTGTGATCCCAGCACTTTGGGAGGCAGAGGCAGGAGAACCACTTGAATCCAGGAGTTCAAGACCAGCCCTGGGAACATAAAGAGACCCTGTCTCTACAAGAATAAAAAAATTAGCTGGATGTAGTGGAGCATGCTTATAGTTCCAGCTACTTGGCTAAGGTGGGAACATCACCTGAGCCCAGGAGTTTGAGGCTGCAGTGAGCTATGATCACCACTGTACTCCAGCCTAAGTGCAATCTCTAAAAAATAAATAAATTTAAAATTTTAAAATTTTAAAAAGCTATGAAAGACGTGATTGTAAAATTATTTTCTTTAAAAAGATGAAAAAATTAATAATAATTTGCATTACCAAAGGGCAGCCCTAATGACTCTGCTAGATAAAACAGGGACTTTTTCTAAGGACATGCCTTGCCACCAAGTGTGTTTTTCAAAGATTTTCTTACTTTAGATCAACTACCAAAAACAAACAAACAAACAAACAAACAAAAAACCACTCCAGTCATTTGGCCTGAATGCAGATGGAAGAAATGAAATTCTATGTTTGATGCCAGAATGTATGCAGCTTCTCTTTCCACAGAGCCTTGCACAAAATGGAAGCATAACATGAAACCATGGAGTCACAGTTCCTGCTACATAGGGCAAGAGAGGCTGATGGCTTCCAGGCCCTGCCTCTCTCCATTTGGCCTATCTTCCAGGTAACTGCGGAGGCAAAGAGGCTGACTCACTCACACTGGCTATTATCTTTGTAGAAGATACTCAAAGGTAAGTACAGATGGCTTTCACAGCAAAAGGGGAATTTTTCTGTTTGGAGATTTTAAGTGGTCTTGGGCAAAATGTCGTTATACAGGATGTGAAGGAGCTATCATTTTGAGAGAAATGCTCACTTGCTATCTTCATTCAACACTTTTTCAACTTACCCCAGACCTTCACCTTCTAAAGAATTAGATACTTTCTCCAAATTAGATCTATGTACATCCACAGTGTATTTGATAACAGTATCAATGTTGAGTACATTGTAAGTCAAATTATCAATAGCTATCAAAATCCTAATAAGCCCCCTTAACTTTATGGTCTATACTAAGATTATTTGAACATTATAATAAAAGTATGTTATTCACATCTTAACTTGCTTCATAGAAACATTTAGGCACAAAATTAAATTAGATCCAATACATTTCTTTTAGGTTCTAATCATATGACAATATGCAAATATACTGCTCTTTTAATATATACTTAGCAGGATACTCACCATCAGTATTTGGCAAAAAAGACAAGCAGAGAGCCAGAGCAAATCCATTTCCAAAGTTTAAAGTCTGAAGGCACGTTACTAAGAAATAATAGAAAACACCATGAACAACTACCTCAGAGCTTATCCATCTGGAGAGGTAGGATAACATCATCACAGTCCCGGGTAACAGCACAGAGATAAGTCAATCCTGAGCCCCCCACCGACCATGCGAAGTTAAATAGCCAAATTTTAACAATGTTACAGAGAGCAACATGACTTACATGAAAAAATTCTGGCATAGAGGATTTTAAATAAGTGTAAAAGAAAATTTTAGAATAGAATTATAGTATTTTTAAAGTTGCTTGAAAGTTTAAAAAAATTATATATATGCTCTTCTAGTTGTCATTCATTTGATAAATATTAATTCGTTTGTCTGGATTTGCATGTCTCCAGACCTACCTTCTGAACCCTTTTTAGACCAGAGTTGAACAGTACAATCTGCAGCTGCAGAAACGATCAGTGTACATAATGCAGGATCTGATGTCCTCCTCTGGTAAACAGCATGCACCGCATAAACAGGTCCTTCATGGCCTTGCAGATGGACTGCTTTTAAAAGCTGAATCAGAAAGAATGACAGAAGCATTGTGGGGGAAAAAAAAAAGATTTTTTTAAACCTTTATTTAATTGGATAAAGGTACCAATAAAACATCTGACCAGAAATGGGTCCTCTAAGTTGAAAAGAATAAAATTTTTCAAGAAATCTGTCTGACTATATCAACAACACATAAAATGTGCATACCTTGTGACACAGCAATCTCATATCTAGGAATCTACTCTGAGAAGACAATAGCACTAGGGTAACAAATATTAAAGACAAATGAATATTTACCACTGTTTATAATAGTGAAGAACTGCAATCAACCTAAACTTAAACACAGGTAACTAATTAAGTTACTATAGACATATAACGTAGCCAACAAAAACGATAATGTAGATAAATATATGCTTATTACCATGGCAAGATGTCCACGACATTGGTGTTTCTGAAGAATATAGGTCAGCTTTGTGGACTATTCCTCCATTTGGACTGATTAGTCTGATTTTCATTATGAATAGATTAAGGGTATACATTCTGACAGCATTACTACATAAGCGTATCCCATCAGGAGGCAAATGATTTCAGTTTGTCCAAGTTTTAGTGAAGCTAACCTTCATATTTAGTAGAAGTATTATCTGCCAGGTTTTTTCACTGTGATGTTAATTTTTTTTTTGGTGCTGAGTATATTTTGGGATTGAGTAAACATTCTATTCCCCATCAAACTTCTACTAAGCACTTTTAGCATCCACTCAGGGTACTTGCCTAAATCAAGCAGGTCTGCAAAATAAAACAATAGCAAAGAGAAGTGGGAAATTCCATTTGCTTATCAAGTCTATCTGCTTGTCATCAAGATTATTCCCTCTGGCATTTCTTCTACTGATGTTTTGTGTTTTTTTTTTTTAAGTTTCAAGTGTGTGACATTCCACCACTTCTTTTAAAAGGTATTTTCTATGAACTGTCTGCTAAAATACTGGCGTTCCTTAAATGTCTTTTCAGTTGTTTTTCCAATTATAATACTTACTAAAGAAGGTATGTAATACTCGCATATAAGGGTCTGTACCCTAACTTTCTTTAGAATCATTAGCCTTTGACTTCTTGGAAAGAACACTTAACCCAGGTGTGGTGGTAGGTGTCAGCAGTCCCAGTTACTTGGGAGACTGAGGTAGGAGGATCACCTGAGTCCAGGAGTCCCTGGCTACAGTGCACTAACATCGTACCTATAAACAGCCACTGCACTCCAGCCTGGGCAACACAGCCAGATCTCACCTCAAAAAGTTTTAAAAAAACCCTCAGATACAGTATAATCTCTGTTATGCATAATTATACACATATAACTAGAGATGTGGAATGACTTTCATCAGAAAGTTAACTCTGCTCAGATTTTGTATAGGTTTTTCCTTCTTTATACTTTTCAAATTTATAATCTTTTTTTATTTTTTACATGTCTGTCATTACCCCCTAAAAATATTAAATCTATTGAAAATACTCATTTCACATCTTTAAGCACAGTGATAGCTCAATCAGATAATTTTAAAAAACATAACATGACAGAAGTGTGGGGTAGCACTGAGGAGAGTCTTGTAAATCTATATTCGTATAGCAAAAGCATTGAAAACAGATTAGCCCATGTAAGAACAGTTTGAAAATCATTCCAAAATGACAGGAAATTCACAGAGACAGTTAACAGCATACAAATATGGAGTAGAAATCAGAGCAAAGGGTACAGGGCCTGTGTAGTACAAAAGATACAGTATTTGCACTGCTGATGAGCAAGATTTAGGAAACGTCATAAAGGAATAACACAGTTAAACTGAAGGAAAAAATTAAAAATAAAAGTAAATGTAACAGTCATTTCTGAGACCAGCCTGGGCAACAAAGTTAACACCCCATCTCTACAAAAAAATACAAAAACCAGCCAGGCATGATGTCAGGCACCTGTAGTCCCAGCTACTCAGGAGGCTGAGGTGAGCCATGATCCACGCCACTGCACTTTAGCCTGGGTGACAGAGTGAGACTCTGCCTCTTAAAAAACAAACAAACAAGATCATTTCTTATGATTACAAACATGTCTACCCACCTGATTATCCTCTATTTCCCAGTGAATCACCTGATTATCAGATCCTCCAGAAACTAATTCAGTAGAAGGGGCTGAAAAAAATTATATTTCAGTAAATATCTTTATTCACTTTTTTCTGCAATTTTTTAAAATTTCCAAGCTATACCAAAGAACAATATCCCTGTACCCTCTACCTAGATTCAAAAACTGGTAACATTTTGCCATATTCGCTTAATATCTCACTCTTCATATATATATATATATATATATATATATGTGTGTGTGTGTATATATATATATATATATACACACACACACACACACACACACACACACACACATACATACACAACCTTTTTAGGAGGCAAACTACTTAAAAATAAGTGGCAGACACTGTGATCTCTGATCCTCAAAGACTATATATCTCCTAAGGATGAAAACACTTTCCTATATTACCTCAATACAATTATCACATTCAAGAATTCTAACATTGCTAAGTATTATTATGTAATATACAGTCCATATTAAAATGTCTCAATTGTCCCAGCAATGGCTTTTATAACTTTGTTTGGGATGCAGAATCTAAGGAAACACACTGAACATTTGGATATCACATCTTTTTAGTCTTCTTTAATCTAGAACAGTTTCCTACTCCCCCTCATTTTTGTGACAATGACAGTACCCTGCAGTTGTTTTGCAGAATGTCCCTCAATCCCCTGTTTGACTGTTTCCTCATGATTAGATGCAGGCTAAACACTCTTGGCAGGAACATTACATGAAACGTTGTAGTCAGGTGCTACTATCAAGAATATGACTTATTTTTGAAATTAGAGACATACTTCAAAATAGATCTTTTAAACACTTGCAACTTCTCAGTGATAACAGAAGAAAAAATAGTACCAAAAAGGGGGCAAATAACCTAATTTGGGCTTGAATTTTCTTTTTATTTGTTTCAGAGAAGCAGCTGGCGTAGTCTAAAGAGCATTAGATTTGTATTCAGAAGGCCCACGTTCAAGTCCTAACTCTGCTGCCAGCCAACTGTGATCATAGACTTCAACTCCATGCGTCACAGAAATTAAGCCACTTAACAAACTATATGATTTTAACAATGTCTATACATAAAAGTAATGTTAAAATTCAGACATCATAAAAACACGAAATGATACTAGAATTTTATTTATCACTGATAAAGTACTGGAAAGGCTATCTGCATTATCTGGCAGTTCAATTAAAGGAAATCAATCATAATAGTTATAGATCACAGTAAGACTCAAGCAATTCATTTTATGTAACCTCACTTTTAAAGGGAAGATAAAATATACAAGCCCAAATTAATATTTTATAACAAATCCCCATACTGAGAGTCAGTCTTTGATGCTATTTGGTGGCAATTAATATAATTACAATTGTGTTTTATTATACACACTAACAGCCACTGCTTGTACCATTTAATGATTTTTATTAACCTGACATGTGACTAATCCTACAGAAGCAAATGAAGTAGCTTATTAAACTTTTTTCAACATCATTTATAAAATCATAGCAAAGTCTTAATAATTTAGGAAATTCTGCATTTGTGCCTGGCTCAAAATGCCCTCAAATGTGTGTGGAATGAAAAATAAAACTAATTCAGAATCCATAACAATACTACAGTAAATACTTTACTTAGATAACTAAAGAACTGTCATAGGATTTTGGGAGCACCATCTAAAGGCAACCAGTATTTCAACTGAAAATTCTGGAGTCAGAACCATAGAAATGGAAGAGACCTGGAGATAATCTTGTCCAGAAATTTTCAAAACATTTGGTCTTAGAATTCCTTTATAGTCTTAAAATTTTTGAGGACCCCCCCCAAAAGCTTTTGATTATATGAACCATATTTACCAATATTAACCACATTGGAAATTAAAACTGAGAAATATAAAAAATACATGTTTAACCTTTACTTAAAAATAACAATGGGTTCCATGATATGTTAACATACATAACATTTTGATGGGGAAAAACCCCAGTAGTTTCCAAAACAAAAAATTAACAAAAAAGAGTAACTCTTTCACATTTCTACAAATCTCTTTAACACATGATTTTATTTGAATACAGCTGGATTTTCCTATCGGCTTCTGTATTTAATCTGCTGCAGTATCATACATCATGTGGCTGCTGGAAAACACTGTACATTCATGACAGAATAAGAATGAAAATGTGAATAACTTCTTGATATTATTAGGAAAATAATTTGATCTCATACGTCTTACAAACAGTTTCTAAGACTCCCTTTATCTAGTCCAATCTTTTACTTTTCAGGTGCAAACTACGGTAAATAGAGATGCAACGTCTTGCCTAAAAAAGCAACAGCTGGCCAGGTACAGTAGCTCATACCTGTAATCCCAGCACTTTGGGATGCCATGGAGGGAAGACTGCTTGAGATTAGGAGTACAGAGGAGCCTGAGCTACAGCGCCTGTCTTAAAAAAAAAAAAATACTAGAGAGGCATCATGCCACACACCTGCGGTCCCTGCTACTGCAGCTGAGGGAGCCACTGCATTCCAGCTTGGGACAAGTGAGATCCTGTCCTGTCTCTAAAAAAAAATAAACATTCTAGTCTCCAGCCAGTTAGTTAAAAAAAAGAAAAATCAAAATCAAAAATTTAAAATAATGAAAGAAAAAAGAATAAAAAGAAAAAGCAATTGCTTGTTTGTGGCAGAAACAGACCTAGAAGCTGAGTCTCTGAATCACAGCCTCAGTGTAGGCCCAGCTTACAAGTTTTTAAAAGTTTATGGGCAACTGGGGAGGTGGGATGGGATTCTGCCAAAGTGCAGGGCTGCACTACCCTCATCCTAAGCACTGCTGTATAATCCAAGCTTCAACGTCTACAAAGTAAAAATACAGTTCAGATATTTCACTGGGCATACCATTTTTCTTCTATTTCTCCAACTGCGTAACATCATATAAGGTAATGATATACATTAAGAGAAGTGATGAGAAAAAAATGGCTAACCATACTTTATCAGAAAACAATTGAGATCAACTTTAACAATCTGGTTAATACTTACAGCCATCCTGTTTACAAATCCACTGTATGCAATTGACTCGGGCGGTGTGACCATTCAGGTTGGTAACAACAACCCTTTTCTTTAGAGAAGAAAATACCAGTTAGTAAATTGGAATTTGTCCTACAGAAAAACTAATAAATAAGTAAAAACACATTTCAGTGTTTTCGATGCTAGTAAAAAGATCAGGATTACATAAAACAGATTTGCCTTCTTCAATCCATGAACTTTTATCCATGGCTTAAGTTATCCATTCCTCTAAATTAGTCCTGCCTTTCTTGAGACTCCCCATTCTCCGCATCCTGTCCTCTTATTACACTGAGCTCTCAGGTCTGCATTCACCTGGTTCTACTCACTCTCCTACAACGTCCACATCCTTCTCACCCAGGCAGCCTGTCCTGACACAAGCTAGACAAGCAGCTGCTTCCCTACGGAAGTAGGCCCACCATGCTTGCACCAATCTGAGGGTTCCACTGGCAAAAAAAAAAAAAAAAAGCCCTTAAATAGAGGAATCTGTGATTAATGGGTACAAATTCACAGTTCACTTTGCATACCATGGCCAATCAGACAGTGGGTTTTTCAGCCACAGTGGCACAACGTCACAAGGCCACAACTACCAAGGTCCTCACACATCAGATTCCTGCAGGGCCTGCTGCCAGACTCCCCACAGATTCTCAACAAGCTGCTTTCACCAACCTCACCTCACACTTGGAGCTCTTATACTTCACACACCACTAAATTTTAACTATGACTACTGTGCCTCCCTCTTTACAGCCCCTTTCTCATTCATTGCCAATGGCAACGACTTTGAATCTGCTTATATGTCAGCTAGAATTCTCACGGCAAAGAAAAAGGAAGAGGCAAATGTGCATGAACATGAATATATTTCACATACAGGTTATCTGGGGTTGCAAAACAACTTACTGTATTTCATTGTCTCTCCCACTAGACTGAGAATTCCTTGATGGCCACGCGTTATCACTCATTATCTGTGTCATCATCACTCAGCCCAGGGCTAACCCACAGATGGTCCTCAAATATTTGCTGAATGAGCATCATTCCCAAAACTTTATTTTAGTATCTGACATGCTTCTATTCCTATATTTACTTAAAAGCCCAACCAAGGCCAGGTACAGTGGCTCACGCCTGTAATCCCAGCACTTTGGGAGCCTAAGGCAAGTGGATCACTTGAGGCCAGGAGTTCGAGACCAGCCTGGCCAACATTGTAAAACCTGTCTCTACTAAAAACACAGAAATTCGCCAGGCATGGTGGTGCACACCTGTAATCCCTGCTACTGGGGAGGCTGAGGCATGCCAATCACTTGATCTTGGGAAGCAGAGATTGCACGTTGCACTGAGCTGAGATTGTGTCACTATACGCCAAGGAAAAAAAAAAAAAGCTCAACCAGCAAATATTTAACAGGAAAAAGTCTTTTTTAGACTCAATATTTCTTTGTCAATATGCTAAAATTCACTAGCTCAGCCACCAGGTTATCATTTAAAATATGATGGAAAGCATAGGAACAAATCTACTCAACTGCTACAAAAACAGGGGATTCTACAGCTGAATCCGAACGGGCCTGCTGGGGTCTCTCCCACTTATAATCTGTCCTTGCCTCATGGTCCCTTTAAAGTTTACTCTTGTTTTTTGCACTTGCTCTTGCCATTCAAGAATGCAAATAATAAGAAACAAAAACTGGGAAGAGGCAAGCAAGCTCAAGATGGGGTAATGTGGATAAAAATATTTCACATATAAATTTGAATCTGCAAAGGGTGTGAGAATAATAATAATTATTATTATCTTATTTGAGATAGGATCTGGCTCTGTTGCCCAGGCTGGAGTACAGTGATGTGACCCCCATTCACTGCAGCCTCAAACTCCTGGGCTCAAGCAATGCTCCCACCTCAACCTCCCCAGTAGCTGGGAATACAGGCGCACGCCACCACACAGCTGTTTGTTAATTTTTTGTACATCCAGCTATTTGGTTTTTAATTTTTTGTGGAGACTTGGGTCTCGCTATGCTGCTAAGCTGGTCTTGAACTCCTGGACTCAAGTGATGCTCCTGCCTCTGCCTCCCAAAGTGCTGGGATCGCAGGAATAAGCCACGCTCCCAACCAATAATGAAATTTTTAATCAAATTAACAAAGCAGTATGATCAGAAATGCATACAGCCATCTCCTGTGTTGTATTTTAACTTTCATATTACTTTTTATACTGAGCATCCTTTTGAGATGCAAGACTAACTGTATTGACCTAAATTAAATTAGCCAGTGGGAATGGGGTTATAATGAATTCTGGAGAGCATGCAAAAACTATTCACTTGAGAAATTTGGTAAGGAAAATGCCAAGAAAATAACCAACTGACTGGGTGAAGTCGAGGGAAGTCCTGCCTTATAATCAGTGCTTAGGATCCCCATCCCCTATTACGTTTCCCCCCAAACTGGCACTTTCTCTAAGAGGTCCATTCCCATAGCTAAAACACAGGTAACATTTCCTTGAAATTTAATGCGACTAAAGTTCATTAACGAAAATTGAAGTAAATACAGAAATGAGACTCCATCTGTGGGATGATTTTAATCCTCACATAAATTTCAATTGTTTTAAAACCCAAACTGATTAACAGCACTATAGTTACCAAGCCGGCAAAGATTCTCATCATTCGGGTTACAGCGTGGGGCCAACAGGTTACTGGCAGGTCATGGGCAGCAATGGCCCTAGAATGACGCCGCGCGTGAGACAGAGAGGGCTGAGGGACGAGTCCGGCGGGTCCACTGGAGACTCCCAGTCCAAACCCCGCTCCCCCTGAGCCCACCCGACTCGCCTCCTCGGTCTGGGGCGGCAACTTATAGCGCCTCCAGAGCATGTCCACAGGTTCAAACCTCAAAAGCACAAGGATTGGGCATCCAGCGACCTCTCTTACCAGGGGGTCATAGAGCACCACAGAGCAGGACGTGCCAAAGGCCAAAAGTCCTCTGGGCCCAGAGCTCCAGTTCAGGACTCCCCGTACCCGGTTTGGGCAGCAAAACACATGAGAAGTCTCCAGCACGGGTGCCACCATGTCGCTAGCTGGTCGACCGCACAGACACAGACGCGCACTTCCGCTCTCGGAGCGGAACTACTAGCGTGGCTTCTCCCGGGGCGTCACCCGGTCCGCGTTTCGCAGGCAGCCGAGGACCCGATGAAGGCAGCCCCGCCCCACTGCGGTCCCCCCCCGCACCCCCCGCACCCCCAACACACGCTCTAACCCTGTGCAAGGCCACCACTCTGCTAGCTCGGCTCTGGGACCGCGGCCCCGCCCCGCGCACAAGCCAGGCCTTTGTCCCAGGAGCGAAATCCTACCCTAGAGGCTGGGGACCCTCCCGAAGGACCTGGGGCTCATGTGTCAGGGCAGCGTCAGAAACATCCCCCCTGCCCCTTACAGCCCGGCTCCCTGCAGCGGCCAGGGCTAGCCCCGGGGGCGCTAGCTAGCGAGCCGGGCCGCCAGGAAAGGACCCCCAACTGCTTAGAGTGCGCTAGGGCCGCGCCACACCCCCGCGGCGTCGGCGAACACAGAAAAGCGGATCCGTCTGCGGAGCCGGGTTCCGGGTCGCACTGCGCATGCCCCGCAGTCCTTGCCAAAGGGGGCGGTGGTTCCCCCGCGGCGCTGCGCTCGGCGGTAATTAGTGATTGTCCTCCAGCTCCGCGAAGGCGAGGGGCGCGGCTGCCTGGTGGCTGCGCGGCGCTACCTCTGGACCAAGGGGCAGCCAACCCAATGAAACTACCGCGTGTCCGCGCCTGATAGAGATTTCTCGAAGAGACCAGTGGGCCCGTTCCGAGCCCTCCGGACCGCCCGCGTGGAACCGAACCTGCGCGCGTGGCCGGGCCGTGGGACCACGAGGCCGCGGAGACGTGAGTCTTTCAGGTCCGGGAGCGGGGCGGCTGGGAGGGGGAGCCCCGCAGGCCAGACAGGCAAGGAGGTTCTGCGGAGACCGGGGTCTTGCGGGCTGGGCAGGGGGACTACAGAAGAGGATGCTGGCGGGGAGCCCGCCGCAGGCGTCCATTCGCCCTAGAGAGCCGGACTTCTAAGGGTGCTCAGATGGGCTTTGGGGTCTAACGGAAGATTTTTTGAGGAAACGATCCGTACTTTTCATCCCATATCCGAAGAAGCCACTGACGTGTTTAGAAATAAAAAGCTTTTAGAAGAGAGCTTTGTGCCCCCTTTTCTGTTTCTGTAGTCGCCTTTTTCTCCAAGGCCCTTTCCGTTCTTCTCCAGCACGCGCCAACTTCCAGGGAAGGAGATTCTCGAACGGGTCCGCGACCGCGTTCAGCATCCTTCCTGGAGAAAGGCTTGGAGCTGCTTGGAGCTGTCCCCTGTGCTAGTCCCCTCCCATCCCGCTCCTCGCCTCTCTCCTGGGAATGATTTCTAAATGTTTCTCTTTTGCCACTAAAAGAATTCCCGAAACTTCAGGCCCCCAAAATTCCTCTTTCATGAGCCTCGTTCTACGCCGTACCTCCATTTCCCACTGCTCTCTGTATGATACGCTGCACTTGTGCAACACCCGAGTTTTAACGAGCACTTATGATATACATTCCTTCATGTGTTTTCCTCATTCGCCTTGCAAAATAGGTGTTACCGGTGTTTTAGATAAGGTGATGAATTCCAGAGCCCTGTTTAAAGAACAGCTGTCCGTGGTAGAGCTTGGTAGCCCCATGTTATTGTTTAGTTGGAAACTCGACCTCTGCGTCTTTTGCCGGAGATGTGGGTTTGACCACCATCACGTCCACCGTTGGTGCTGGACATCCTGCTGGGTCTGAATTAACTGAATTCTGGCTCTGCTTAACAGAATTCTGCTTTTCAAGATCTAACTCAATTGCTAACTCCTCTCTGGGGCATAGGCCTTTGGTTCCAAACACTGTTGTGGATGATTAACAGTCTGTGATTAAATGTTTACTGGTTTGTAGTAACACAAGGATGCTACAGTGAGTTTTTGATGATGTTCAGTTTACTTAAAGAGTTCTATGTGTGGACATGACATGTCTGATTCATTGTCAAGTAGGAAAAAAGATTCCATGTGTATTTAAAGTATACACCTATTTAAGACTGAGGGTGGTGGTCACGCCTGTAATCCCAGCACTTTGGGAAGTGGAGGTGGAGGACCTCTTGAGGCCAGGAGTTCAAGACCAGCCTGAGCAACATAGCGAGACCTTGTCTCTACTCAAAAAAAAAAAAAAAAAAAAAAACTTGTTTAAAAAAATTAAGTACACATGTATTTGAGTATGCATAGAAAATATCCTGAGGGATACACTGGCAAAATTAAGCACCTTTGAGGATTGTGATTGGGGAAAAGGGCCTTAAATGGACTTGTATATAAGGAGAGTGTATTCGTTTAAAATTTTTTTAATATGTGAATTCTGAGATGATTATTTTTGTTTTTTGGTGTTAGAAGATTTTATATGAAATGATGGTGATGATGAAGGTAGCTAGATTTCATGTAGTTCCTTTTTTTTTTTTTTTTTTTTGAGACAGGCTGGTCTCAAACTTTTGACCTCAGGTAATCTGCCTGCCTCGGCCTCCTAAAGTGCTGGAATTATAGGCATGAGCCACCACGCCCCACCCCAGATTTCATTTTGAATCATTGGCCTCAGTGATTCAAATAATTGTTCAAATAAATTCTCAACTTCAGTAAGAAGTTGATGGCTGTGGCCACATGGATCTCTCCTGTCTCTGAGTTTCTATTGCTTTTACAGTGCTAATGGCAGTCTCTTAGCACTCAGCTAGCTGTTCTCCAGTGGTTTCATGTGTTTTAGCAATGCAAGAGTAGAGCCTAGGATTCTAGTTCTCTCCATATTCACAGTACCTAGTGCCACACTGGCCACACCCATGATCCTCTGGCAACTTTGATTATTTGATTACACATTAATTTTCAGTATGAAGTTTCTTAATTCAACTTGTTTTAGAAGTGAGTCAATAATTTTTTTTTCCTGTCTTTTCTAGGAATGCACAATGGCAAAGAAGTTATCTGTAATCTTCATCCTGACCTTTGCCCTCTCTGTCACAAATCCCCTTCATGAACTAAAATCAGCAGCTGCTTTCCCCCAGACCACTGAGAAAATTAATCCAAATTGGGAATCTGGCATTAATGTTGACTTGGCAATTACCACACGCCAATATCATCTACAACAGCTTTTCTACCGCTATGGAGAAAATAATACTTTGTCAGTAGAAGGGTTCAGAAAATTGCTTCAAAATATAGGCATAGATAAGATTAAAAGAATCCATATACACCATGACCATGAGCATCACTCAGACCACGAGCATCACTCAGACCACGATCATCACTCAGACCATGATCATCACTCTCACCGTAATCATGCTGCTTCTGGTAAAAATAATCGGAAAGCTCTTTGCCCAGACCATGACTCAGAAAGTTCAGGTAAAGAACCTAGAAACAGCCAGGGGAAAGGAACTCACCAACCAGAACATGCCAGTGGTAGAAGGAATGTCAAGGACAGTGTTAGTGCTAGTGAAGTGACCTCAATCGTGTACAACACTGTCTCTGAAGGAACTCACTTTCTAGAGACAATAGAGACTCCAAAACCTGGAAAACTCTTCCCCAAAGATGTAAGCAGCTCCACTCCACCCAGTGTCAGAGAAAAGAGCCCGGGTGAGCCGGCTGGCTGGTAGGAAAACAAATGAATCTGTGAGTGAGCCCCGAAAAGGCTTTATGTATTCCAGAAACATGAATGAAAATCCTCAGGAGGTAAGTTGAGTGCTGTTCATTATTTTAATATACCTGTGTGTCTGTCCTGTCTCTGCTACTAAAGTAAAAATAAAATGATGAAGTTATTAAAAAGGGAATTTCCACCTTCTCAGCAAGGCACTTGGCACAAAGCATGCCTGCTATGTTGTAAACATTCCCAATTCAGAACTTAGGGAATAGTTCTTTTGGTGAGTATAGTGCTGCCTCCTAAAATTTTTTCTGATATAGAATATAAAAAGAGAAAGATATCAAGGTTATCTTTAGAGAAAGACTATAAAGGTGAATATTATTAGTAAAAAATAGAAAATAAGGGGTTGAAAGCAGGAGTTAGAATCCATATTTTAGAGAAAGGTGTGACTGAGGGGCTGAAGACCACTGAGAATAGCACTGCTACCTCCTTGACAGAGGTCCACAGTGACTTGAGAAGTGATTGAAATTGGAGCAGTTTCCAAGAATGTCTTGCTGGACAAGGGAAAAGTCTGGGTAGTGAGGTTCTGAGTTCATGTGGTTTTTCTAGAGTAGACTTCCAGACTGTACATAATTTGCCTTGGCTGAGAGATGTCAAGAACAAGGAGCTGTGTTTAAAAAAAAAAAGGAACAAGGAATTAGTTGATACAGTTTAATAAGTAAAACTTAAGTACTTCATTCAAACCAGCATGTGACTGTACTAATTCTGGAATAATTCTAGTAGTGGTCATAGCCATAGCAGCACTGGTGATAAAGTGCTCTGAGTAGTATCAACTGAGAATTGTGGTGGGAGTTTAAAATGCCTTTGTAGGAGATGAGAAACTGGTACTAAAGCCAGTTTTGAGTTTTTTTTTTTCTTGGTTGGGGGGAAGATTGCACAGAGGAGCATCTTCAAACTAAGTTTGTCATCCAATTAAGTAGTTGAAAACATCTGCCTGCCAGTACAGGTTTGTTTTATTAACCAGCCTTGCCCTCCGCAAGAATCATCTGCATAATTTAATATCCTCTCATTGCAGAGCATTACTTTGCCAGGTATGTAGACAGAACTGAGTTTTTGCAAGTGGAGTCATTACTAGAAGAGGGGCATGTCTTGGACTTGTTTATGCCAAGTAGGATAGCCTTAGTACTGAAACAACACATTTCTCAATCTCTTGATGAACCCCATTTTGAAATTAAAGCCCATTTCCTTAATACATTTATACAGTGAGTTAACAGGCTTGTGAATCTCCGTTTATCCTCATGCTTGTTCCACTTGAGGCTTTCTCCCTAGGTGACTGGTGATGTACTGCTTCTCTGATGAAGTAGACAGAAAAGATGGGATACCACTGTGGTGACATAGTATCACCAGGTAGCTGGAGGCAAGTTCCAAAGTGCTCAAAACAGAAGTTGATTTTAATTTTCATTAACTTGGGAAAACAAAGAAGTAGCTTTAGTAAAAAGGGTTATTGTGTCATCACACTACTCTGATGGGGATGCCTTTTGGTAATTTTCACTGCTTTGTTTCTTTCAGTGTTTCAATGCATCGAAGCTACTGACATCTCATGGCATGGGCATCCAGGTTCCGCTGAATGCAACTGAGTTCAACTATCTCTGTCCAGCTATAATCAACCAAATTGATGCTAGATCTTGTCTGATTCATACGAGTGAAAAGAAGGCTGAAATCCCTCCGAAGACCTATTCATTACAAATAGGTACAATTGCCTTTTTTATGTAAAAACAATTTTCAGTAGATACATGTATATTGTGCTTTTCCTTAGACTTGCATCAGCCTATTTGTTTTCCAGTACAATTCTAAATATGTCATCTTAGTTGTTCTTTACCTTGAATATGAAGAAAGCAAGGAAAGGTGTTAGACCTGCCCCTTTAAAGAAAACCCAGAAAATAGCATTTCAGTTATGACTTATCTGGGTTCATCCTACAAGAAGGTGTCAGGATTATCTGAAATTTGGGATTTTTGTATCATGTTACACTGTTTGGGAGGAGGTCTCAGGTTCATCTCTGCTGCTTAGGAACCTAATACTGATATATTCTTACTGATAAGTAAAATTAGGATAAACTCTTCTATAGTGCAGGGTTGCATTGCTCAGAAGTAATGAGGAAGAAATCACTGCTTTGTTTTCTGAGGACATTATTGAGTTCCTGGTTTCTTCCTCTTTTTCTTTTTTGTTTTTTCTAAAAAAAAAAAATCTTTTATAATTTAGCTGCTATAGGAGTCTAAAAGCTCAGTTCCTAAGTGAGCTAGAGTTCATCCTTGGTAACCATTTTTTTCCTCTTTCACCCCAACCTGAAGAATTTCCCATTAGGGCTATGCTCCTTACCTGGAGAGTTCTTAAGTACCCGTCAGGTTGTTCATTTGAGCTAACAAGAGGTTTCTTGGTTATTGTGCTATTGTCACAATAGGTCCTATTTGTATTCAATTTGTGTGTTTTTAGCTTCTCTGCTTTTACATGTCGCTTTAGGCTACCCTCCAAAAGTCTTTCTTGTAAAGTTTATTAATTGTATAAATTTTTCTTTGCTCTGTTTTGTTTGACAGCCTGGGTTGGTGGCTTTATAGCCATTTCCATCATCAGTTTTCTGTCTTTGCTGGGGGTTATCTTAGTGCCTCTCATGAATCGGGTGTTTTTCAAATTTCTCCTGAGTTTCCTTGTGGCACTGGCCGTTGGGACTTTGAGTGGTGATGCTTTTTACACCTTCTTCCACACGTGAGTATAGTAATTTGTCGTGTTAGTATTTGATTATTCAACATTAAAAAAAATGTTTTGGTTTATACTATTTTTTTGTATAAAATGTTAGAAATTTGGTTTAAAAAAGCTTCTTTTAAAATATATTTGATAAGTGAAAGCGGTATTTTTGTGCTAAATCTTAATACGTCTGTGAATTTTGCTTTCCTTTTACAAAACACAGACTAATTTAACTTTTTGAAACTCACTTAATAAAAAGAGACAAATTCTGCCCAGCTATTAGTACTGTGATGAACTGCAGCAAGTTGAGTTATCTGCTTTACCTGTTAGTGTAATTGCCACAGAAATAAGATATGTGACCCTTTATGTATCCAAAAAACTTGGGAGATTTTTCTTCAGAGTTGAATGTACGTATGTATTTAGAGTTTTATACTTCATGACACACAAAACAAGCTTGGTGAAGTTAATTTACTTGTCCATCAAATATTTTGGATAGGTGCTCAGTCAAAAAATATGCGTAAATTCCCATTAAAGGTTTTCAGGTAAGTAGGAAAAGGAAATGACACCATGCCTAGGGCGCTACAAATCTCATGTTCCATTCAGTAGTGAAAGAAAACTGTGTTGCTCTGACAAGCGCTCAGACCACCAGATGGCAGATGTTGGGGAACACCTGCTGATAGAAAGTGGCATGTGTACGGGGTGTACTGTGTGATTTCCCCCAGTCTCTTAGTGGGTTCCACACCCTGATTCTCTAATGTGCAATAGCAGTAGTTACTACTCCATTTAGCTACAGGCTGCTAGGGCAGTGCACATCGATCTCAGGTACCTGCCAGGGCCCAACATATACACACTAGTCTTCTTACAAGGCTAGTCTGATAACATTGGTATGGACTTTTCAGTTGGGAATATCAGCAGTAGAAACTGTGCACATTCAGTCTAGTATTCCTGTTATTTGTGGCCACAATAATTTGTCAAACACGAAAATACTCACTATTTATGTATTATGAAGGTCACTGGGAATGTATCAGAAGTGCCATAGTACATGGCATGCATTAATTTCTAGATAGCTAGCTGTTCATTGGTCATTTTGTTTTTAATGTCCTAAACTTCACCTCATCTCTGAAGTATGTGAATAATTGCCTAACTCTGAATGATTTCAAATTTGGCCTTACTTAGCCAACTTTCTGACTTGTTATGTGAAACTGATGAATTTATAAATAACAAATTATTTTGCCTTCAGTCTCATGCAAGTCACCACCATAGTCATAGCCATGAAGAACCAGCAATGGAAATGAAAAGAGGACCACTTTTCAGTCATCTTTCTTCTCAAAACATAGAAGAAAGTGCCTACTTTGATTCTACATGGAAGGGGCTAACAGCTCTAGGAGGCCTATATTTCATGTTTCTTGTTGAACATGTCCTCACATTGATCAAACAATTTAAAGATAAGAAAAAAAAGGTAAGAAAAAGTATGCTGACTACTTACTATGCTTCAGACATCTATGGTGGTACCCTAACTAGATTGTTAGACTAGCAGGCCTAATTGTATGAGCTTTATTTGAGAGGGTATTCAGTACCCTTGAAGTACTTTTTGGTCCCAGAGATATTTATGAGGAGCATTTTTATATCGTAATAGCTCTGAAGTTTTCCATCTTTGCTATTCTCTTGAAACTCATGACAGAGTAGGAAAGGCAAGGATAAACATCTCTGTGAGTGACCAGACAAGGTACCAGCAGGGCCTTAAAGACCAAAAGCATTGTGGATACTTGGATACATCATCAATATTTATTAGTAGTTATGATTAACTAATGTGATTAATTTCAAATTATTTACCTAGTAGCTAAATGTTCTGTTTTCTTTTAAAGTGTATGTGACTTTTACAGGCTTGCCCTTTGCAAATTGAATCAGAAATGGTATGAAGTCAAACAATAGGCTCTTTCTTTCTGGCAAAAAAAACAACACACACACACTTTTGAGTTGCCTATGGTAATTTGCCGCTTTTTATTTGATATGATCAGACAAGTCATTCAGAAGACTGTCAGGAGACTCTTAAAAATGATGTGGGAGCCAGGCGCCGTGGCTCATGCCTATAATCCCAGCACTTTGGGAGGCCAAGGCAGGCAGATCACTTAAGGTCAGGAGTTTGAGACCAGCCTGGCCAACATGGCGAAACCCCATCTGCACTACAAATATGAAAAGTAGCCAGACAAGGTGGTGCACACCTGTAATATCAGCTACTCCGGAGGCTGAGGCAAAAGAATCGCTTGAGCCCAGGAGGCAGAGGCTGCAGTAAGCCAAGACTGCACCACTGCACTCCAACCTGGGCAACAGTGAGATTGTCTCAAAAAATAAAAAAATAAATAAATAAATAAAAATTATGTGTTCACATCTCAACATTTTAATCTAACGTAACACATCTGTACACTCATATTCTGGTCATTTGATATTGACCAGGATGTTTTTCGAGTTGGAGTTCTGTATTCTGTATCATCTTTTCTTTATCAGCCACGCTGCTCCATCTACGATTTCCAATTTTGGTCTCTCTAAAATTGAACAAGAGGTTACACACTTAAAGCTATTCTGAATGTAGAATCTAGGTTTTGGAAATTAAAAAAAAAAATTTATGCAGTGGTAGCCTTACATAATTTGATATCTTTTTTTAGCATCTTGCATTTGAATCTTCAAAGCATTCAGCTTTTGTGTTCGCAGAATTAAGTATCCCCTACCAGGCACGGTGGCTCACGCCTATAATCCTAGCACTCTGGGAGGCTAAAGCAGAAGGATTGCTTGAGGCCAGGAGTTTGAGAGCAGCCTGGGCACAGCCAGACCCCATCTCTACCCCCCAAAAAAGAAGTAATTCCTTATCATCATTTCATAGTTTGAGCAATGTGTAATTAAATTGTGCAATTACAGTAATAAGTATAACTGGCATGAAGAGATTTCAAAACTAACACAGTTGATTCTTGCTGAGCATAGAATCACCTCAGCTTAGAATCATCCACAGCTCACTGTGGGAAACAAATGCATGTGTAAACAGGAGAGTGTTTATACTAGGAGTATTTGCTCTTAGGGATTTTACATTCACCAAAATCTCAAATCAAGAATTTTGAACCCTCTCTTTAGTGGACCTAAATATAGAGAGAAGAAGTAAACTAAGAATAGCTTTTTTTGTTTTTTTTTTTTTTTTTTGAGACAGGGTTTCACTATGTTGGTCAGGCTGGTCTCGAACTCCTGACCTCATGATCCACCTGCCTCGACCTCCCAAAATGCTGGGATTACAGGCATGAGCCACCACGCCTGGCGTAGCTTATTTATTCTCAATCAAGGAAGTTATCTTCTGTGTTCCCATTGTCCCAGTTACTTCCCTTGGACTATTTCTTAATGTTATTGAATAGTTTCTAATCTCATTTAATTCTCTCAAAAGAAAAAAAGCTACTCATTATATGGTGAGTACTTGGAGCTCTTCAGGCATTTTTTACTTAGGGTTTTCCTTAACAGAGCCATCCTGCACCCCCTGGGAGATCCCATATATCATAGTATCATAGTTTTAGGTTACCCACCATATATGGACTAGTTTATTCCTACTTCTTTTAAGTCCTCTGCAGTTATTCTTACATTTTTTTTTTAAAGGTCAATTATTCAGGGACACTTGGGGATGGGTTTTTTTTTTTTTTTTTAACTGTACGTATGAGTCAAAATGCCATAATTTATTTAACATTCTCATTTCAACTTAGTTTCCAAATTTTACCTAAAGACAACTTTTCTTTTTTTTTCTTTCTTTTTTTTAAGAGACAGGATCTTGCTCTGTTACCTAGGTTAGCATGCAATGGCATGGTCATAGCTCACTGCAGCCTCAAATTCCTGGACTTAAGCAATCCTCCCACCTCAGCCTCCCAAGTAACTGGGACCACAGGCTCGTGCCACCATACCCAGCTAAGGATAGCTTTTCTTTAACTTAGCACTCTTTAACCTGGGACTCCAAGAGATAGGCCCTCTGTTATCTGATACAGAGTAATTTTTTTTAACTCTAGGTTATAACTCTGGATTGTTAGTGAGTTGTAAAATCAATCTGCATCATAACCAATATTTTAAAATGCAACAGTAATATTAGGGTATATTATATATATATATATATTACTATGTTCATATTACACATATTACTGTGGGTTGTAGTGAGAGTAGTTTGATGTTCTCTGCTTTAAAATAGTATCTACTAGAATGTAAGCTCTTAAAAGCCAGGATCTCTCTGTCTTGTTTACAGCTCTGTCTCCAATGTGTAGAATAGTGTCTGGTACATAATAGATGGTAATAAATATTGAATGTTTAAGGAACATGAAACAGCAAGTAAGCAAAATTTCTAGGCGAAGACTTCCTACAGAAGTTTTGCAAATGTTACATGTTCTCTTCTCTTTTTGAAATATGTAGAGTTTATCTTTTTTAAAGGCATCCAGATATTAAAGTTACTTAATAATTTTTAATCTAATTCTCAAAAAGAAAAATACTATTTATTATATGGTGAGTATGAGGAGTTCCTCAAACTCATAACAGGCCATTTTACTTAGAACTTTTCTTAAGAGATTCATCCTACACCCCTGGGAGATTCTATATATCATATTTTTAGGTTACCTGCCTTCTGCTAGTTAAGCTTAACCTTCTGCTAGTGAAGGTTATTGTTCATGTTGAAAACTGGATAATCATCTCTGATACCTCCTCATTCCCATATCCAGTCAAGTTTTATTAAATATCTCCATGGTCTCTCCATTCCTCTCCATCTTTCTTGCTGTCATTCCCTGAGTGACAGTTATTGCCTCCTAATAGGGGCCTGTCCCATTATTTTCTTCCGTTCCCAGTCTAGACTTCACGGAGCAGATAGTGATTTGTTTAAATGAAAATATGATGAAGTTGCACACCACTACTTAAAATCCTTCCCTCAGTGGCTCCGTTAGTTGTTGGACAAAGCCCACTATTCTCAACAGAGTTCTATTGTCTGGTCTCCTTTAGCTGCCTCAGCCTCATCTCTGGCCACCCTCTCTGACCCAGTAGGCCATGCCACCTTGTACTTCTTTGAGTTCAAGAACAGTGCTGGCCCCTTCCAAGTGCTATTCCCCCCTGCCTGGAATGCTGCCTTCCCCACCTTCCCCAACAAACTCCTGCCTATCTTTTAGTCTTGGTGTAAGTGTTACATTTTTTTCAGTGGCCCTCTAGAAATTATTGAGGTCATGTTGTTATACACTCTTAATAGCACTCTGTTCTTTTCTATTGTAAAATGTATCAAAGTTATAATCAAAGAATTATATAATCATTATCTGTGTAAAACCCTTCTCCCTGTGGATAATAAGCTCCATGAGAACAGAGACTGTGTGTCTTATTTTATGTTGTACTCCTAGCATTTAGCATAGGGAACATTGTGGGCCTTTAATACTTATGGAATGAAAGAATTGGTTAAACTGTAAGTTCTAGAATAATTGCCCAATAAGAAATAAAGCACCAGCATAAATGATTTAAGATACCCTGAATTCATTTATTTTTTAAAATATTTAAGTACTTTCTCTGATTGAGGCATTATATTCAGGATAAGTGTAAAGATTTGTCTGTGTGTTTGCCTTTAAAAGCTCTTAAAACCTAAGAATGTATAGACACTTGATATGCTATTGGAGTTGAAATGAAATCTTAGGTATGGTAGTGATTGTCATATTCAAAGGTACTGCAAATAAGAAATCTGTTATTTATGTGATAACTTTTATTTTAAATGTTCTGTAGAAGTAGGTGATACACAGGCACCATTGTTCAAACAGTGATTGTTATGCAACATAAAGGTTGCTTGGACTTAGGGACACCCCTCCTGTACGGTATTTGGGATGGTTAAAAAGCCCAGTGAGGAATCCAAGGTTAATAGAGGCTTGTTTTAAAAGAGAAATCATGTTAATGGTGTTTTAGTAAAGAAAAGTATTTTAATGTTAATAACTAAAAATCTATAGTTATAGGCTATAACAAGTATGGGAAGTTTGAGGTTTCAGTGTGCAGAAGAGGCATGGAGGAAGCCAGGCAGGTGGCTAACGGATCACTAGATGCCTGAAGGAAATGCCACTAGCTAGTTTTAAATTGGTAAGCTGAGGTAGAGCTTCTTAAGTTTAATGTGAATCACCCAGGGATCTAGTTTAAATCCACATTCTGATTCATTAGGTCTGAGGTGTGGCCTGGGAATATGCTTTTTTTTTTTTTTTTTTTTTTTTTGAGTTGAAGTCTCGCACTGTTGCCCAGGCTGGAGTGCAGTGGCACGGTCTTGGCTCACTGCAACCTCCGCCTCCCAAATTCAAGTGATTCTCTCCTTGCCTCAGCCTTCCAAGTCACTGGGATTACAGGTGCCCTCCAGCACACCTGGCTAATTTTTTGTATTTTTAGTAGAGACAGGGTTTCACTATGTTGACTAGGCTGGTCTCAAACTCCTACCCTCATGATCTGCCCACCTAGGCCTCCCAAAGTGCTGGGATTACAGGCATGAGCCACCGTGCCCGGCCGGGTCTATGCATTTCTAACGAGTTCCCAGGAGATACTGTGCTGCTAGTGTGGGACCATACTTAGAGTAGATGACTGTGGGGGCATTCTGTGTCTTCTGCTTACCTGGTTTTTGATTGAAAGCTGTACATATAAACAAATTACTGTTTTAAAATATTGTTTTCCCTCACTATTTAGAATCAGAAGAAACCTGAAAATGATGATGATATGGAGATTAAGAAGCAGTTGTCCAAATACGAATCTCAACTTTCAACAAATGAGGAGAAAGTAGATACAGATGATCGTAAGTCCTTATGCATAAATTTTAGGGCTGGAGGGAGTTCATTGCTGTATGATTTGTAGGCAGCTTGGACCATCTGGAAGAAATGGGACCATGTCCTTTTGGTTTTGGTTTTTTCAATATCTCATACTTCTTAAAAAATTGCCAGTTAGTAAGTTGTTTTATGTATATTTACATTTATTTTTTCTGTAACTTTTTATTTTGAGCTAAATTTGTATTCACAGAAAAGTTTCAAGAACCATACAAAGAATTCCTGTATCCCATTCAGTCATATTCCCCAGTTATTTTAAGTTTTTAGTGCCTAGAGGGCCAGCTAGACACAGACTTTTTCTAAACCATTTGAGTGTAAGTTATACACACATGTTTCTTTACTCCTAGATACTTCAGTATGTGTTTTCTAGGAAAATGGACATTCTCTCATATAACCAGTTTAATTATTAAATCAGGAAATTTATGCTGATACAGTGCCATTCTCTGTATTCTTTTGTTCCAAATGCCTTAATAGTGCTTTTTACCCCAACACTCCCTCAACTCCCACCAAAATATTATTCCAGAGTACAATTCAGGATCAAGTATTTCATGTAGTTGCTTCTAATTTGGGGTTTGTTTAGTATTTTTGCATGATTAAGTTGATCAGTTTTGGCAGGAATACCACAAAATGGTACTTGTCCTTTCCTGTGACATGTTGTGCCACCTGATATAATTCTTTGTCACTTATTGGCAGTGTTAATTGTGATCACTTGCCTAAGGTTATATCTACCATGTTTCTCCTGTTTTTCCTGTAACTTGGCTCTTTGCTTGGCATATCTCGTTGGACAGACTGAGTTAAGATTCATATTTTCAACCCAGCTTCTTGCCATAATCTTCAGATCTCGCCGAGCCCACCGCTCTCCCGCATTGTTCACTCTGCTCCAGCCTCCCTGGCCCTCTTTTCACCCTGGGAGCACACAAGCCTTGTCTCCAGGCCATGCATTCACTATTCCTTCTGCTTAGAATACTGTTCTCTGAGACCATCACATAAATTCCTCCTCTTGTTGTTCAGGTCTCAAATCAGATATCTCCTTCTTTAGAGGCCTTCCCTGAGCACCCAACTACAACAGGTCTCCAGTCACTCTCCATATTGCCCGTCTCTAATTTCTACTTACCAGTGCCTCCAGTACATTTTTTATACATGTGTTTCCTTGCTAAGTGGCTGTCTCCCCACAAGATCATGAGCTTCTTGAGGGCAGATATTTTGTCAGGCTCCACTCTATGCCTAGTGCCTAGTGCCTAGTGCTGGAGTACCTGGCTCAGCATTGGTATGTATTAGGCAGTTGTTGACTGAGGTGGGAGAACAACTCTGTTGTTGCTACTGCCGGTTTGTATGGTTTCCTGTCCACTGTGTATTCTCCAACATGCTGTTTTTCTTTAAAGACCAAGTAAAATACTTTCACTCTTCTTCCTGCATCTGTTCCCTCTTCAGTTTTTTAAATGGACTCTAGTGAAATGTGTAATGATGGGGAGGAAATATCTGCGCTAGAAATGGGATGCAGTGTCAGGGATGGTTCAAAGAAAATTGATAACTTTGTACAGGACACAGAAAAATAACCTTATTGTGGCAATTTACTTTATTTGTACAAATAATAAATGCTTCTTGGTAATGAGAAATAATTCAGATTCTCTGTTTTTTCCTTGAATTTTGCCTTCCCAAAAGAGGAAGTCAGATGACAGGATTATGCATGGTTTTTATTTCTAATTTTCCTTACTTCGCTAAGATATTTTCTAAAATAAATATTTTAAATATCTAACATATCATGTTTTTTATAACAAGCAAGTTCTTAGGATGAGAAAAAAGTCATCTTTATAAAGGTAGGGAGGTAGAAGAAGTTAAGGGAGAATCTGAGAGGTAGTTATCGATGGTTAATATGTAAAATCCATTCTTAATATTTGAGACCATTCCATTTCTGGAATTCATTAAAACCTGTGGATGTTTTTCATCACTAATACTTTAATGTTTAGTTCTGCAGATATGAAGGAGTTACTATGCTTTAAGATCTTCTGTTTACTTTTTCAGTGCAGTTTGAAATGTCCCCCAAGTTCATTAACAGAGCCTTCTAACTGTCCGCATGCCCTTTATGTTTATTCCTAGGAACTGAAGGCTATTTAAGAGCAGACTCACAAGAGCCCTCCCACTTTGATTCTCAGCAGCCTGCAGTCTTGGAAGAAGAAGAGGTCATGATAGCTCATGCTCATCCACAGGAAGTCTACAATGAATATGTACCCCGAGGGTGCAAGATAAATGCCATTCACATTTTCACGATACACTCGGCCAGTCAGATGATCTCATTCACCACCATCATGACTACCATCACATTCTCCATCACCACCACCACCAAAACCACCATCCTCACAGTCACAGCCAGCGCTACTCTCGGGAGGAGCTGAAAGATGCCGGCATCGCCACTCTGGCCTGGATGGTGATAATGGGTGATGGCCTGCACAATTTTAGTGATGGCCTAGCAATTGGTATACATCTACATATTTGTTCCTTGTTGATTGATTCTGAAAATGTCACATTAAACACCTAACAATGAATAGATTAGTTTAGATGAGGATATTAGTGACTTCCAAGATGATAAAAATGTTATTTTTTCTTTTACTACTTTGACAATGAAGTACTCAGTTAATGTTAGGTATGAGTAAATGCTAGGAATTGTGCCTAGCCCATGACCTAAATTGTAACTGTCAAAAGCTGTTCCTAAATTGCAAGGTCTTAAGATCGGCCTTTAATTTGTATGATGCATGTATGAGATTTTTTTTCTCCCTATACATTGAAGTTCTCTTATCAATAATATAAGTAATATTTATAAAGGTAAAATTATATTTTCCATCATCTTTTATGCTAAAGGAATCTTAATACGTCTAAGTCCAGTTATGAGTCTCTATCCTAAGAAGAATTATAGAGCTTTTGGTAATAAATTGTTATACCACAATTGGGAGAAAATAGAATATTTACAAATTTTAATAATTTAATGCTGGAAGGAACCATGTAATTAGGCAGCTGAGGGCTGTAAAGGTGGAGCCACTTGCTCAAGGAGGCTGTGCTGTGTTATAACTAGGCTAAGATGAGCCCAGGCCTTGGCTCCCTGGGAGTTGAGTGCTCTTCCTCTTGTACTATATTATGTGGAGCTGAAACAGACAAAGGACGATGTTCAACTGCACAGTCAGGCTGGGCATGGTAGCTCACGTCTATAATCCCAGCACTTTGGAAGGCCGAGGTAGGAGGAGTTCAAGACCAGCGTAAACAACATAGTGAGACCTCATGTCTACAAATTAAAAAAAAAAATTTAGCCCGGTATGGTGGCACACACCTGTAGTCCCAGCTGCTTGGTAGTCTGAGGTAGAAGCTGAGTGCTTGAGCCTGGGAGTTTGAGGTTCCAGTGAGCTATGATCTCACCACTGTACTCCAACCTGGCCAACAGAACGAAACCCTGTCTCTAAAAAAACCATGTACAGTCATGGTTTATAATTGATTGATTGTATAATATGTCAGGTTTTTAAAAGGACAGCTATTTGTCTTAGAGTTTTCTCACTGAGATAGGGAAAGAATAAATGTAAACAAATCTAATTACATAGTAAATTCCTCTGAGGCAAGTGAAACATATTTATATCCTTGACAGTAGATTTTTCCTAAACCTTTCAAACGGTTTATTTTATGTTCTTGAATATGCCTTTTATATGGTGGCAGTTACTTCTCAGATTTGTATAACTATCCACTCACACTAAGGCATAGGAAACCTTCCCTTCTCTTTATGCCTGATGTGTTACTTTGGGAAATTTAGACCTCATGGAATGTACTCTTAAGATTTCTTACAAAGAAGATACAAAGTTTGGTTGGAAAACTTCTGTTCATTCACAGCCAAAATACAGTTTTTTTGTTGCCTCATTTTGCATACTGAAAAGATTAAAAAACACACAAATTAATGTAGCCAAACTTTTTCTGATTGATTTTTACACAGGTGCTGCTTTTACTGAAGGCTTATCGAGTGGTTTAAGTACCTCTGTTGCTGTGTTCTGTCATGAGTTGCCTCATGAATTAGGTGAGAGAACCACATAAATTGTATTTGCCAAGTGGGTGAAATGTCCTAGTGTTACTGGCTTTTGCTAATGTTAGTTCAGCAAGCTTCTTCATCAATTCCATGCCTTCTCATAAGTCTGCCAACCAGCGTACTGATGACTTCAGGGATCATCTTCATACCTACAAGGTGAATAAGACTACAGGATACAAAGGAATCATCTTCCGTTAACAGAAGTTGAGAAAGAGAATCTCATTGGAATTGAAGGGAAGTGGATGAGTTGTGTTTTGAATATTGTTCTTCTTTGTCACTAGGCTTTAAATCCTTCTCTAGTTCTGGATCCCAGTTCGTGTCCTTGTTTTTTTTCTTATGGAGATATACTCACACACATAGCACTGATGCCATTTTCACTTTTGTTCCTTGTCATATGTTCAGCCATTCCTTATAATCTTCAACTTCTAATTTATGTTCTACATTCAAGGCCCATGAAGCCTCTCTCTTATTTCCATCTTCATGTGTCTCTTTTCTCCTTTTATAATTGTAGCATTAAACTCTTCAGCTCTTAGTTATGTATTACCTTTATTATTTGCTGATTATCTGATGTGTGTTCTCCACCCATCCCTCCCTTCTTTGTGGCCAAATTCCAAGCTCCTTGAAAACAGTGCAAGATCACAATGGTAAATTTGTAGTATTTATCATTTATTGACAAAGTATAAGCCTTAAGAAAATTTTGGATAGATATCTGGTTGGCACAGTGGCTCACACCTGTAATCCCAGCACTTTGGGAGGCCGGGGCAGGCGGATCACCTGAAGTCAGAAGTTCAAAACCAGTCTGGTGAACATGGTGAAACCCCATTTCTTCTAAAAATACAGAAATTAGCCAGGTGTGTTGGCATGCGCCTGTAGTCCCAGCTACGCAGAAGGCTGAGGCACAAGAATGGCTTGAACCCAGGAGGCAGAGGTTGCAATGAGCCAAGATCTTGCCACCGTACTCTAGCCTGGGTGACAGAGCGAGATTGAAAGGAAAACAATAGTTTATACAACTGTTAGGGTGATTTACTGAGTAACACTTTCTTAATTTTGGTTTTTTTTCTCCCCCCTCTCAAAAACAATGGAAAATTTTCTTACATCTGAGAAGTATCTTGGTATCTGTCTTAAAAATGATTTATCAATGACTTTTTCTTCCTTTTTCATTTTCTGTTAAAGGTGACTTTGCTGTTTTACTAAAGGCGGGCATGACCGTGAAGCAGGCTGTCCTTTATAATGCTTTGTCAGCCATGCTGGCGTATCTTGGAATGGCAACAGGAATTTTCATTGGTCATTATGCTGAAAATGTTTCTATGTGGATATTTGCACTTACTGCTGGCTTATTCATGTATGTTGCTCTGGTTGATATGGTAAGTTTTTAAGAAGTCATATTACATTATTGACCAACAGTAAAATAGAGAAAATATTCAGTAAAGCCTCATTTTTTCCTCTCTTTGGGGGAGCAGGAAATGGAATATTGCTGTGTTGCCCAGGCTGGTCTCAAACTCCTGAGCCCAAATGATCCTTCCATCTCAGCCTCCTGAGTAGCTAGGACTGTAGGCTCAATAAAAATAATTTTTGTGGCTGGGCACAGTGGCTCACACCTTTTAGCCCAGCATTTTGGGAGGCCAAGGCAGGCAGATCACTTGAGGTCAGTAGTTGACCAGGCTGGTCAACATGCTGAAACCCTGTCTCTACTAAAATTTACAAAAAAATTACCAGCATAGTGGCATGCATCTGTAGCCCCAGCTACTCGGGAGGCTGAGGCAGGAAAATCACTTGAACCCAGGAGGTGGAGGTTGCAGTGAGCTGAGACTGCACCACTGCACACCAGCCTGGACAACAGAGCAAGACTCTTGTCTCAAAAAAAAAAAAAAAACATTTTTTTAAAAAACGTTTTCAATGCAGTAGTGATGAGAAGTGATTCTATATTCAGCAAGATGTGGAATATAAGAATATAGGTTCTTTAGAGGTTTTTTTTTTGGATTGTTGATCACACCTTTATCTTAATATGTATCAGGATTCACAAAAATATCTACATCCCTATGATGTATTGTTGTAGGATACAATCTCAGTAATCAGGCAGTGACTTTTCTATAGATCTGTAGGAAATCCAGGATGAGACACATACTGTTGGTATGCTGTGTACTTCAGAATGCTTAGTTTCCTTATTCATCAACAAAGGAGTCATATCTTTTTGTCACTAATGTCCTTAAAACGATCCCAGCCAACGTACTGCTAAAATTATACTTTATTATTTTATTTTTATTTTTTACTTAGTAAGCAATCAAAGACAATATATATCTTATATAGTGTAAGGTTTTCTATCTCTGAACTAAAGACAAACTACAGTTCAGATATGAAGGCAGTAACTGACGTAGGAAAATCAGTATCGCTTTTCATTTTCCAGTGGAGCAAACTGAACCAGTATGAACTTTTACTTTTCCAGAACATCAAGAGTAATCATTGTTAAACTGCTAGGAAGTGCTGTATGACGTTATTAGCTAGAGTCAGTATGTATATAATCGTGTTTTAAGGAATTAACTCACAGTATATCCAGCTACAAATAAAGCTAATATACTCTTATTTTCCCTTTTTTTTTAGGTGCCTGAAATGCTACACAATGATGCTAGTGACCATGGATGTAGCCGCTGGGGATATTTCCTTTACAGAATGCTGGGATGCTTTTGGGTTTTGGAATTATGTTACTTATTTCCATATTTGAACATAAAATTGTGTTTCGTATAAATTTCTAGTTAGGGTTTAAATGCTTGAGTAGCTTAAAAAGTTGTTATAGTTTGAATAGGTCTTAGGGAGATCAGTTTGTATGCTCTAATACGCAGCATTTAAAGTTAGTGAGTTTTGTGATTTTTGTATTGAATATTGCCGTCTGTTACAAAGTCAATTACGGTGGTAACATAAAGGTACGTTTTAATATTTAAGTTATTCTATCTTGGAGATATAATCTATATGTGCAATTCACAAGTTTTACCAGTTTATTGTATAAATAAGAGATTTGGCATGACATGTTCTGTATATTTCAGGAAAAATGTCTTTAGTGCTTTTTCAAGAACTAACACAGTGGTTCCTATGCTGGATTTTAGGTCTCTGAAGAACTGCTGGTGTTTAGGAATAAGAATGTGCATGAAACCTAAAATACCAAGAAAGCTTATACTGAATTTAAGCGAAGAAATAAGGGGAAAGAGAAGAATCTGAGAATTAAAGAGGCATAGATTCTTATGAAAATCACAAAATTTTTTGTAAATTAGAGGGGAGGAATTTAGAATTAACTATAAAAAGGCAGAATTAGCATAGAGTACATTCATTAAACATTTTTGTCAGGATTAATGTTCCTGTAAAAACATAGTGAGCACTTTTCATATACTAATTTAGTTGTACATTTAACTTTGTTTGTATAATACAGAAATCTAAATATATTTAATGAATTCAAGCAATATATCACTTGACCAAGGAATTGGAATTTCAAAATGTTTCTGTGAATATATATCAGATGAGTACCATGAGTAGTTTTATGTATTACCAGACTTGGTTATTGCCAAGTTATATATCACCAAAAGCTGTATGATTGGGTGTTCTGCTTACCTGGTTTACAAAAGTATCAGAGTAGTAAAACTTTGATATACATGAGGACATTAAAACCATGCTGAGTATCATTTGACTTCAATTCAGAAAGTACTTTAGTATCTCTCAGTACTTCAGTGTTGTCATTGTGAGCAATTGCCTTTTCTATTCAGTACTGTAACCATACTAGGCCTTTCTATGGCATTCTCTAGATATTTCTTTTTTACACAATAAATTCCTGATGTCACTTGGTGTCAGACGTCTGGTTTTCTTTTCTTTTTAAAACATTTTTTACCATCTGAATCATTTTTAACTGTAGAATTCAGTAGTTTTAAGTATATTCACGTTGTGCAACGAATCTCCACAACTTTTTCATCCTGCCACACTGAAACTCTGTACCCACTCAACAACAACTCCCCATTTTCCCTAAGTCCCTCATAACTACCATTTTACTTTATTTCTAAAAAATTGAGCTGTCTGATTTTTTAAATTATCTGGATTGTAGTGTACTAATCAATTCATTTATATTATTGTATTGAGTGGCCTTATTCAATTTTTAAATTTTTACCACAAAGGGCACTTGAAAAAATATTGGTCCACAGTTTCTTCTCAGGTGTTTTTTGTTTTTTTAAACAACCAGGGCCTAAAGCTGTAGAATAAGCGTTAGTATTACTCTACACTCTCAAGAGAGTCAATGTTTTAAGATCTTTACAATGAACTTGGGATGAAACTCAGTGCTTGGGAGAGACTCCAGGTGTTATTATTTACAAGTCCTGGGAGGTACATGGCACATCTGGAGGCCACACACATGTAGGTCAGGAAATGCAGGCAGGGAAGAGAGGGACCTGTGGGCCAGTGCCTTTATTGGGTCCAGGGCATTATTCAAAGAAATTTCTCTTGAGGAGTTTTAATTAGGCTGAAAGCAAGCAGGCATCAGTTCCAGGAGACCATTCTATGACTGAGAGGTGGTCACTGTGACATATCCACACAGCCCATGTGAGGGTCGGTGGGGCCAGTCAAGCAAGCTGCATCTAGCTGTCCCATAGCAAAGTGGTTGACAGGGAGCAGCTGTATAAGGCAGCTATCTGGATGGACCACATTGAGAAACTAGGAGACACAGAACTGGAAACTGTAAGGGTGACTGAACTCTGCTTCTGTATGGGAAAATCCAACTTAACATTCACAATGAGTGCCAAGGCCACATAAAATTATAAGCATTCGCTACGATCAGTAACAAGTGGACAATACCATCTCCCCCTTCATCTAGAGCTTACTGAGAGACCACATCACCAGCATTTCTGTTCCTCAGACCAAATGAAAGAGGATGGGTAACAGTTACCTGCTTGGGGGTGCGTGCATGGATGAGATTAAGCATCCCCTTTGATTGAATAGATTACTCTGCTTCAGAAACTCACAGACCTACCACTGTGCCATTGCTAGATGAGTGCAAGGTGAGGAAGTTCTTGTAATAACTGGAAATGCACCTCTAGGAGTGTGGTGAACACAGAGACTTGTCCCTTCTTTCACAGAGATTCTGAAGGTAGGTGTGCTGGACCAGCCCACAAAAACAGGATGAAATAGGAACTATGGTTCCCACTCCAGCTGGAACCTGTTAATGGGTATGTGGGAGATTCAAATAGTCCCCATCACTCCATTTCAGAAGATGGAGATGAGAGGAAAATGCAAGAGCTGTAGAATATGGACCAAAGGCTGATTTTTGAGAGGGAACAAAATTTGTCAGACTGATTTAAAAACTCAGAAATAAAAATATCTTGAATGAAAAGGAGAATAGATTCAAGCAATTGTAAAAATCAGCTTATATATTTCACAACTTTTTGATATTAATTTTCTGAGAAAACACAAAATGTTCGCTCAAGAAAAAAAAAAAATGGGCCAGGCGCGGGGGCTCATGCCTGTAATCCCAGCACTTTGAGAGGGAGGCCAAGGCGGGCAGATGATGAGGTCAGAAGTTCGAGATCAGCCTGGCAAACATGGTAAAACCCTGTCTCTACTGAAAATACAAAAATTAGCTGGGCATGGTGGCACACGTCTGTTGTCCCAGCTACTGGGGCAGCTGAGGCAGAAGAATCACTTGAACCTGGGAGGCAGAGGTTGCAGTGAGCCAAGATCACACCACTGCACTCCAGCCTGGGCAACAGCAAGACTCCATCTCAAAAAAAAAAAAAAATGATCCCACATCAAAATTATCTCTCTCTCTGCCCCAAACATAGGCCCAGTTTACAATGTTTTATCAAAACTTCAAGACATAAATCCCTCATTTATCCAAATAGTTTCTGGGATTTAAAAGAGAAAGCTCATGTTAATTGAGGTCAGTGTAACCTTGATACCAAAACCACGTTAGGAAAGGCAATTGCCTTGGATCCTGAGTCCCTGCACTTTCTTGCTGGATATGTCAAGAATGTAAGGCCCTGACCACTCTTTGCCTGGGTCAGTTATCAGTGAATAGCCTTGAAAGATGAGGTCCTGAGGCAAAGGGCAGGTGTTGTATAATACAAAGGGGGTGGATTCCCCCAAGCCCAGTGTTCTTCAACTGCTAAATGCCACCTAAACTCCCTGCATGTGCAGCCCCCATCTGGAACTTTTCACTTTGCTCCTGTGGGACTCAGGGGTCAAGGGGAACTGATGTAAACTTCTTTATTGATGTGAGTCATAAAGTGCTTTGTCAGTGACCCAGGAGTGTTACATTCCAGCATCTGTGAAACAGTAACAGGCTGACTTGTAATCTGTAAGGTGGGTAAAACTTCAGAGCCAGACAAAACCTCGTAAGAAAAGCAGAAATTAATATAGATAAAAGAATCCTAGATAAAATAGCAAATCAAGCTCAACAGTGCATAATGATTAGGTAAGGTGATCCCAAGGAATGCAAGGAATGCTCACATCAGAAAACCTATTACCATAATATACCATGTTAACAGATTCAAGAGAAAAATCACAAATTTAATAAAATATTCAGGATTAAAGGAAAACATTTTAGCATACAAAAATAGAAGAAAATGTTTACAGTTTGGAAAGTCTATTAAAAACTTGCCTTTTTCCTCAATATTCCCATCCTATGAAGTCAAGGGTTTAAGAATGAGCAGCAGGGCTGGTGAGGTGGCTCACACCTGTAATCCCAGCACTTTGGGAGGCCGAGACGGGCGGATCACAAGGTTAGCAGATAGAGACCATCCTAGCCAACATGGTAAAACCCCGTCTCTACTAAAATACAAAAATTAGCTGTGCGTGGTGGTGGGCACCTGTAGTCCCATCTACTCGGGAGGCTGAAGCAGGAGAATTGCTTGAACCTGGGAAGTGGAGGTTGCAGTGAGCTGAGATGGTGCCACTGCACTCCAGCCTGGCAACAGAGTGAGACTCTGTCTCAAAAAAAAGAGCAGCAGAGGGGAGGCAAAATGTGCAGAGAGGGAGGAACTACTGGTAGACCAGAAGAGAAACTATAATATAACTCATGGATGGAGCTTGACTTTCTCAGCTTGTCTGCTTACCTATAAAACACTATGAAAATTAAGGAGGTAGCAAACTGCTGCAGTTCCATAGCTATCACCAGAGGCACTGAGTCACTGATGGCTAAAATAATTTTCTTCCCTTTTTAAAAATTGTGGTGAAATGCACGTAACATAAAATTTACCATTTTTAACAATTTTTAGGTGTACAGGTCAGTGACATTAAGTATATTTACATTGTACAATCATTACCACCCATCTCCAGAACTTTCATCACCCCAAATCAAAACTCTGTACCCATTAGATAATAATTCCCCATTCTTCCTTGACAGAAAGCAGGACATTGGTCCCAACTCTTAGTAACCACTATCTTACTTTCTTCTCTCTCTATGTACTGGAGTATTCCAGATAGGTCAAGTAAGTGTGGTCATGTCATATTTCTCCTTTTCTGCCTGCCTTATTTATCTGTGCATAATGTCTTCAAGGTCTATCCATGTTATAGCATGTGTCAGAATTTCATTCCCTTTTAAGGCTGAAAAGGAATGTGTATTAGAGTTATCCAGAGAGACAGAATAAATAGAAGGAGAGCGAGAGAGAGAGAGAGAGAAGGAGAGAGGAGAGGAGAGGTGAGGAGAGGAGAGGAGATTATTGGGGGGAATTGGCTTATACAATTACAGAGGCTGAGAAGTCCCAGAATAGGTCATCTGCAAGCTGGAGACCCTGGGATGCCAAGAGCATAAGAGTGTAACTCTCAGATCAAGACCAAAGGCCTGAGAACCCGGAGAGCCACTGATGTAAGTCCTGAAGCCCAAAGGCCAGGAAGCCTGGAGTTGTTGTCCAAGGACAGAAGAGAAAGAGTGTACCCCAGCTCCCACAGCTACATCAACATATTCACCTTGTCTCTGTTTTTGTTCTCTCTGGGCCCCCAGCAGATTGCATGATCTTCCTACCTAGTCCACTCAGACTCACATGCTAATCTCCTCTGGAAACATCCTCACAGACACATCCCCAAAATAATGGATTAGCAGGTTTCTGAGTATTCCTTAATGTAATCAAGTTGACAGCTAAAATTAACCATCACACATTGCAAGTATATAACACACTGTGTTTATTCATTCAATGATGGACGCTGCTTCCACCTTTGGGCTATTGTGAATAATGCTGCTATAAACATGTGTATACAAATATCTGGTTGATATTCCTGCTTTCAATACCTTTGGGTATATACTGAGAAGATGAATTGCTGGATCATATGCTAATTCTACTTTTAATTTTTTGAGGTGTCATCATACAGTTTTCCACAATAGTTGTACCATTTTACATTCCCACTAGCAATGTTTATATTATTTCTGTTTTTTAGGGTTTTTTTCTTTTATGATAACCATCCTAATGGATGTGGTATCTCATTGTGATTTTGACTTGCATTTCTCTAGTGATGTTGAATATCTTTTCATGTGCTTTTTGGCCATTTGTATATCTATGGAGACATATCTATTAAGTCCCACCAGGCCCCTCTTCCAACACTGGGGGTTATAATTCAACATGAGATTTGGGAGAGGCCACAATTTCAAACCGTATCACCATATTTATGTAAGTCTGGTTTTTGTATCACAGTAATCCTGGTCACATAAAATGAGTAGAGAAGTATTTTTCCCTCCTCTGTGTTCTGGAAGAGATTTTGTAGAATTCACCATTGAAACAATCTGGGCATGGAGTTTTCTTTGAAAGTTTTTATCCATGAATTCAATTTCTTTAAAAGATACAGGAACATGCAGGATACATTATTTGATCTTGAATGAGTTTTAGTACTTTGTGTCCTTCAAGAAGTTGTTCCATTTCACCTAAGCTCCCAAATTTATAGCCATAGAGTTGTTCATAGTATTCACCTATTTTCTCACCAGCAGTAGCTTCTGTAAGGATATCATTCATACTATCGTTAATGTGTCTTTTCTCTTTTTCTCTCATCAGTCTGGCTATAGGTTTATCAATCTCAGTGACTTTTTCATGCAAGATTTTGGTTTCATTTTCTCATTTATCTGTTTTTGATTGCACTGCTTTTTGCAATTATCTTCATTATTTCCTTTCTTCTATTTGTTTTGGTTTTACTTTGGTTTTAATTTCTAATTTATTAAAGTGGAAGCTTAGAATATTGACTTGAAATCTTTTTTTTTTTTTCCTGAGACAGAATCTCTCTCTGTCACCCAGGCTGGAGTGCAGTGGGGTGATCTTGGCTCACTGTAACCTCCGCCTCCTGAGCTTAGGCAATTCTGTGCCACAGTCTCCCAAGTAGCTGAGATTACAGGCACATGCCACCATACCTGGCTAATTTTGGTATTTTTAGTAGAGATGGCGTTTCACCATCTTGGCCAGGATGATCTTGAACTCCTGACCTCGTGATCCACCCGCTTCGGCCTCCCAAAGTGCTGGGATTACAGGCATGAGCCACCACGCCTGGCCGAAATCTTTTTAACACAAGTATTTAATACTATAAATTTTCCTCTAGACACTGCTGCTTTATCTACATGCCACAAATTTTTATATATTGCATTTTCATTTTTGTCTGCTTGAAAATAAATTAAAAGAAAGAGGTCCTAAAAGGAAGAACTACTTGGGAGGCTGAGGTGGGAAAATCTCTTGAGCCCAGGAGTTGAAGATGAACCAAAGCAACATAGTGAGACCCTGTCTTTAAAAAATGTATAGAATAAGTAATACTGAAATATTACACTTGCATAAATTTGGAAACTTAGATCAAATGGACCAATTCCTCAAAACCCACAAATTACCAAAACTCACCCAGGATAAATAAGCAACCTAAATAGTACTGTAACTATTAAAGAAGTTGAATTTACACACTTTGGGAGGCCAAGGCAGGTGGACCACTTGAGGCTAGGCATTCAAGACCAGCCTGGCCAACATGGCAAAATCCCATCTCTACTAAAAATACAAAACTCAGCTAGACATGGTGGTAGATACCTGTAGTCCCAGCTACTCAACTTGGGAGGCGGAGCCACAACAGTCGCTTGAAACTGGCAGGGGCAGAGGTTGCAGTTAGCTGAGATCATGCCACTGTACTCCAGCCTGGGTGACACAGCAAGACTCTGTTGAAAAAAAAAAAGTTGAACTTATAGTTAAAATCCTTCTGAAGAAGAAATTCCAGACTGAGATGGTTTCATTGATGAATTCTACCAAATATGCAAAGAAAAATGATACCAGGAGTGGACGCCACATTTTCAGACGAATTTTTATAGCCCACGGACCAAGAGATTCTTGGCGGAGGAGCCCCCACGGGTTGCCAGCGCGACCCTTTTGGAGGGGCGCGGCCGTTTTGCAGGCGCCCCGACGCGGCGGTTCTCAGTCCGGAGTATACGGGACTGAGTGCCCTTTTGGTTGGCGTTGGAGCTCCGGGAAAGCAGAGTCTCCCATTCAGCTGATTAAAAAGCGGACTGAAGTGGGGGAATCAGACCGGGAGATTCCCGGGCAGAAAGCGCCACGAATCTTAACGCCGCTGTTTAAGCCAGCGTAGTGGGTCGCCGCAGGGGAAAGCTGTACCCTCCTCCACAAAAAAAAATAAAATAAAAACAGCAGTTGGAAGTGCTGAAGATTGAGAGTTTCACAGCAAGTACAGCTGAACCTGGGAAGGTCCAGGGCTGTGGGGGGAGGGCGTCTGCCAAAGGAAAATTAAGAAATAGAAAAAACTTTATCACCAACAAGCTGGACATCCACTCAGAGACCTAATCTGAAAGTCAGCAATTACACAGACGACAGGTGGATAAATCCACAAAGATGGGAAGAAACCAGCGCAGAAAGGCTGAAAACACCCGAAATCAGAATGCCTCTCCTCCTACAGAGGATTGCAGTGCCTCATCACCAACTGAACAAGGCCTGATAGAAAATGAATGTGAGGAATCAATAGAATCAGGCTTCAGAAGGTGGATAATGAGAAACTTCTGTGACCTAAAAGAACATGTTCTAGCCCAATGCAAGGAAACTAAGAACCTTGAAAAAGGTTTCACGAAATGTTCATGAGAATGGACAGTTTGAAGAGGAATGTAAGTGAATTAATGGAACTGAAAAACACAATACAAGAACTTTGTGAGGTATGCACAAGTTTTAACAGTCGAATTGATCAAGCAGAAGAAAGGATTTCAGAGGTCAAAGACCAACTTAACGAAATAAAACGAGAAGACAAGATTAGAAAAAAAGGTAAAAAGGAATGAGCAAAGTCTCCAAGAAATATGGGACTATGTGAAAAGACCTAATCTACGTTTGATAGGCATACCTGAATGTGACGAAGAGAATGAATCCAAGCTGGAAAATATTTTTCAGGATATTATCCAGGAATACTTTCTTAACCTAGCAAGGCAAGACAATACCCAAATCCAGGAAATACAGAGAACACCACAAAGATATTCCTCAAAAAGAGCAACCCCAAGGCACATAATCATTAGATTCATCAGGGTTGAAACGAAGGAGAAAATACTACGGGCGGCCAGAGAGAAAGGTCAGGTTACCCACAAAGGGAAGCCTATCAGACTCACAGCTGATCTCTCAGCAGAAACCCTACAAGCCAGAAGAGAGTGGGGGCCAATATTCAACATCCTTAAAGAAAATAACTTTCAACCCAGAATTTCATATCCAGCCAAACTAAGTTTCGTAAGTGAAGGAAAAATAAAATTTTTTGCAAACAAGCAAGTACTCAGAGATTTCATTACCACCAGGCCTGCTTTACAAGAGCTTCTGAAGGAGGCACTATGTATAGAGGGGAACGACCAGTATCAGCCACTTCAAAGGACCCATCAGTAAGCTGCATCCAGATCCATCTTACATGCAAGGATATACAGAGACTCAAAACAAAGGGATGGAGGAAGATTTGCCAACCAAATGGAGAGCAAAAAAAAAAAAAAAAAGAAGAAAAAAAAAAAGCAGTAGTTGCAATTCTCATCTCTGATAAAATAGACTTTAAAGTAATAGAAACCGAAAGAGATAAGAAGGACATTGTATAATGGTAGAGGGATCAATGTAACGGGAAGAGCTAACGACCCTAAGCCTATGCGCACCCAATATAGGAGCACCCAGATACATAGGGCAACTTCTTGGTGACTTACAAAGAGACTTGGACTCCCACACAATAATAGTGGGAGACTTTAACATTACATTGTCAATATTGGACAAATTAATGAGACAGAAGGTTAAGAAGGATACCCGGGACTTGAACTTAAACCTCAAACAAGTAAACTTAATAAACATTTACAGAACTCTCTACTCCAAATCCACAAAATACACATTTTTTTTTTCAGTAACACATCACATTTATTCTAAAAGTGACCACATGGTTGGGAGTAAATCACTCCCTAGCAATTGCATAGCATTTCATAGGTTTAAATGAAATATTGGTTGGCTGTTTATTTGTTGTTTTCCTCCCTTATTCCTTCCTGTCTCCATTGTATAACACAATTATTAGTATAAAAAAAGCTTTTAATATCCATTTGTAGACTGTATTCTAGCCTGGGCAATAGAGCAAGATTCCCGTTCTCTCTCCCTTTTTTTTTCTTCTTTTTCTCTTTATTTCATTCTTTTTTTTCTTCCTTCTTTCTCTTTTTCTCTTTTTTCTTAAAAAAATAAAATAAATAAATAAATAAATAAAAAGAAAAATGATACCAATATTACATGACCTCTTTTAGAAAATAGAAGAGAGGGAAGCACTTCTTAACCCATTTTATGAGGACATTACCCTGATATCAAAACCAGACAAGTGATAGCAAAAAGAAGACAGACTAATTCCTAGGCAGACAGGGACAGGTCCCTGGTGAAACCCAACCTTCAAGCCAAAGACAGGCTGAAGCCTGAAAACCAAGCTGCCAGTTGTGGATAGAGTCCATGTGTGGAGTGAGAACTTCCTTGAGGCCTTTTAGCTAATCAAATGGTGCTTTTTCCAGGCCCACCCATAGAACAATTAGTATGTACTGGGCCCATAAAAACCCTGGACTCAGCCTCACTACCCACTCTTGGGTCCCCTCTCTGCTGACAGCATTCTTTCTGTCACTCAATAAAATTCTTCTCCACTCTACTCACTCTCTGGTGTCTGTGTACCTTATTCCTCTTGGTCATGGGACAAGAAACTGGAACTTACCAAGCTGTGGGTGGCAGGACGGAACAATCTGTAACATGCCCCCATTTGCCAAGCTGTGGGCAGCAGGAATGAGAGAGAGTTGTAACATTTCTTGGGGGCTCAGACCTTGGGACTCTCCAGGCAAAAGCTGTAACACCCCTTGGGGGATCCATGATTGCTGACATCTCCAAGTTTTCAGGTGCCATCACATTCCCCCTCATCTAGACACCAGTGCCTAACATAGAAGTCATTCACAGTATGCCTGGTCCAGCCACAGGTTGAGCACAGCCACAGGTTGATCCCACAGCCTGTGCAGGATCCAGGCTGGGCATGAACCAAGCACAGCCTGCTGGGTTGAGCCACAGAGTGAGCCTGGCAGGCTCGAGTGAGGTCCTGGGCAGAGTTCACAGCAGCCACAGAGATTTCCAGCTGGCAAAGTAGCACCAAAGGAATTCTATAATATTGTAACCCTCCCTCCCACTGACTGAGCAATGAAGGAGGAAAAAAAAATTGCTGGGCGCCATTCACTCCTGCTTGCTGAACTACAAAACCACAGCACAAGGACAGTAGAAGAAAACTACAGACCAAGAAAAACCTCATGATTATATCAGCTAGTGCAGAAGAAATGTTCGATAAAAATTCACAGGCGGGGGAAGGGGCCAGGACGGCTAGATAGAAACAGCTCCCATCTGCAGCTCTAAGCTAGACCAATGCAGAAGGTGGGTGATTAATGCATTTCCAATTGGGGCACACAGTTCATCTCACTGGGACTGGCTAGGCAGTGGGCACAACCCACAGAGAGTAAGCAGAAGCAGGGTGGGGTGTCACTGCACCCAGAAAGTGCACAAACCAGGGGCACTCCCTCTCCCCAGCCAAGGGAACCAGTGAGGGATTGTGCTACCCACCAAGGATACTACGCTTTTCCCCAAATTTTTCCAATCCACCGATTAAGAGATTCCCTTGTGAGCCTACACCACCAGGGCCCTGGGTCTCAAGCACAAAACTGAGTAGCTGTTCAGGCACTCATTGAGCTGAAGGAATTTTTTCATTCTCTAGTGGCACCTGGAACTCCAGTGAGACAGGAGAAAACCATCCACTCCTGTGGAAAGGGGGCTAAAGCCAGGGAGCCAAGTGGTCTCACTCAGTGGTCCCACTTTCATGGACACCAGCGAGCTGAGAACCACTGGCTTGAAATTCTCACTGCCAGCACAGCAGTCTGCAGTCAGCCTGGGACTTGCTGAAATAAGGCAGGCAGACAAGATTAGAGAAAAAAGAATGAAAGGGAATAAATGAAACCTCTGAGAATTACAGGACTATGTAAAAAGATCAAACCTACAACTGATTGGAGTACCTGAAAGAGATAGGGAGAATGGAACCAAGCTGGAAAACATATTTCAGGATGTCATTCAGGAGAACTTCCCCAACCTAGCTAGACAGGTCAATAGTCAAATTCAGGAAATCCAAAGAACCCCAATAAGATACTCCATGAAAAGATCTACCCCAAGGCACATAATCATCGGATTTCCCAAGGTCAAAATGAAGAAAAAATGTTAAGAGCAACAAGAGAGAAAGACCAGGTCACCTACAAAGGGAAGGCCATCAGACTAACAGTGGACCTCTCACTAGAAACCCTGCAATCCAGAACAGATTGGGAGCCAATATTTAACATTTCTAAAGAAAAGAAATTCCAACCCAGAATTTCAAATCTGGCCAACTAAGCTTCGTAAGCGAAAGAGAAATAAAATATTTTTCAGACAAGCAAATGTTGAGGGATTTTGTCACCACCAGGCCTGCCTTGCAAGAGCTTCTGAAGGAAGCACTAAACATGGATAGGAAAAACCATTATCAGCCACTACCAAAACACGCTAAAATACAGACCAATGACACTGTGAAGCAACTACATTAACACGTCTGAAAAATTAACCAGCCAGTATCGTGATGACAGCATCAAATTCACACATAACAGTATTAACCTTAAATATAAATAGGCTAACAGCCCTAATTAAAAGACACAGAATGGCAAGCTAGATACAAAAAGAAGACCCCATTAGTTTGCTGTATTTAAGAGACATATCTCATCTGCAAAGACACACATAGACTCAAAGTAAAGGGATGGAGGAAAATTTACCAAGCAAATAAAAAGCAGAAAAAAGCAGAGATTGCAATTCTAGTTTCTGACAAAATAGACTTTAAACCAACAAAGGTCAAAAAAGACAAAGAAGGGCATTGCATAATGTTAAAAGGTTCAATTCAACAAGAAGAGCTAACTATCCTGAATATATATGCACCCAATACAGGAGCACCCAGATTCATAAAACAAATTCTTAAGAGACCTACAAGGAGACTTAGACCCCTATATAGTAATAGTGGAAGATTTTAATACCCCACTATCAGCATTAGACAGATCATCGAGACAGAAAATTAGCAAAGATATTTAGGACTTTACTCAGCTCTAGACCAAGTGGACCTCATAGATATCTACAGAATTCTCCACCCCAAAACAACAGAATATACATTTTTTGGTGCCACATGGCACTTATTCTAAAATTGATCACATAATTGGAAATTAACCCTCAGAAAATGCAAAAGAATGGAAATCATAACAAACAGTCTCTCAGTCACAGCACAAGCAAATTTAAACTCAAGACTAAAAAGCCCACTCAAAACCACACAATTACATGGAAGTTGAACAACGTGCTCCTGAATGACTTCTGGGTAAATAATGAAATTAAGGCAGAAATCAAGAAGTTCTTTGAAACCAATGAGAACAAAGAGACAACCTATCAGAATCTCTGGGATGCAGCTAAAGCAGTGTTAAGAGAAAATTTTATAGCACTAAATGCCCACATCAAAAAGCTAGAAAGATCTAAAATCGACACCCTAACATCACAACTAAAAGAACTAGAGAACCAAGAACAGATAAACCCCAAAGCTAGCAGAAGACAAGAAATAACCAAGCTCAGAGCAGAACTGAAGGAGATAGAGACACAAAAAACCCTTCAAAAACTAAACAAATCCAGGAGCTTTTTTTTTATCAGTAAAATAGACCACTAGCAAGACTAATAAAGAAGAAAAGAGAGAAGATTCAAATAAAGAGAATCAGAAATGATAAGAGGGATACCACCACTGACCCCACAGAAATACAAACAAGCATCAAAGAATACTATAAACACCTCTATGCAGATAAATGGGGAAATCTAGATGAAATGGATAAATTTCTGGACATATACACCCTCCCAAGACTGAACCAGGAAGAACTTGAATCCCTGAAAAGACCAATAACAAGTTCTGAAATTGAGGCAGTAATAAAGAGCCTACCAACTCAAGAAAACCCTGGTCCAGATGGATTTACAGCTAAATTCTACCAGAGGTACAAAGAGGAGCTGGTACCATTTCTTCTGAAACTATTCTGAACAACTGAAAAGGAGGACTCCTCCCTTAACTCATTCTAAGAGGCCAGCATCATTCTGATAACAAAACCTGTCAGAGATACAACAAAAAAATAAAACTTCAGGCCAATATCCCTGATGAACACTGATGCAAAAATCCTCAACAAAATACTGGCAAACCAAATCCAACAGCACATCAAAAAGCTTATTCACCACTATCAAGTCCATTTTATCCCTGGGATGCAAGGCTGGTTCAACATACACAAATCAATAAACATAATTCATCACATACACAGAACTAAAGACAAAAACCACATGATTATTGTAATAGACCCAGAAAAGGCCTTCAATAAAATTCACCATCCCTTCATGTTAGAAACTCTCAATAAACTAGGTACTGAAGATAAGAGTCATTTATGACAAATCCACCACCAATATCATACTGAATGGGCAAAAGCTGGAGGTATTCCCTTTGAAAACTGGCACAAGAATGCCCTCTCTTCCCACTCTTATTTAGTATAGTGTTGAAAGTTCTGGCCAGGGCAATCAGGGAAGAAAAAGAAATAAAGGGTATTCGAGTAGGAAGAGAGGAATTTGAATTGTCTTTGTTTGCAGATGACATGATCCTATATCTAGAAAACCTCATTGTCTCAGCCCAAAAGCTTCCTAAGCTGATAATCAACTTTAGCAGTCTCAGGATACAAAATCGATGTGCAAAAATTACAAGCATTCCTATACCCCAAGAACAGACAAGCAGAAACCCAAATCATGAATGAACTCTGATTCACAATTGCCACAAAGAGAATAAAATAGCTAGGAATACAAGTAACAAGGGGAGTGAAGGACCTACGAACCACTGCTCAAGAAAATCAGAGTGGACATAAGCAGGTGGAAAAACATTCCATGCTCATGGACAGAAAGAATCAATTTCATGAAAATAGCCATACTGCCCAAAGCAATTTATGGATTCAATGCTATTCCCTTTAAACTACCATTGACATTCTTCACAGAATTAGAAAAACACTATTTTAAAATTCATATAGAATCAAAAAGGAGCTCACATAGCCAAAGACAATCCTAAGCAAAAAGAGCAAAGCTGGAGACAGCATGCTACCTGACTTCAAACTATGCTACAAGGCCACAGTAGCCAAAACAGCATGATACTAGTACAAAAAACAGGCACATGAGACCAATGGAACAGAAAAGAGAACTCAGAAATAAAATCCCACATCTACAACCATCTGATCCTTGACAAACCCAACAAAATCAAGCAATGGGGAAAGGATTCCTTGTTTAACAAATGGTGCTGGGATAACTGGTTAGCCATAAGCAGAGAATTGAAACTGGATTCCTTTCTTACACCTTACACAAAAATTTACTCAAGATGGATTAAAGACTTAAATGTAAAACCTGAAACTATAAAAACCCTAGAAGAAAATCTAGGCAATACTATTCAGGACATGGGCATGGGCAAAAGCTTTATGATGAAATTGCCAAAAGCAATTGCAATGTAAGCAAAAATTGACAAATGGGATCTAGTTAAACTAAAGAGCTTCTGCACAGCAAATGAAACTACCATCAGAATGAACAGACAACCTAGGAATGGGAGAAAACTTTTGCAATCTATCCATCTGATGAAGGTCTAATATCCAGAGTCTACAAGGAACTCAAACACATTTACAAGAAAAAACAATCCCATTAAAAAGTGGACAAGGGATATGAACAAACATGTATCAAAAAATGACATACATGCGGCCAACAAACACATGAAAATGGCTCAACATTACTGACCATTAGAGAAGTGCAAATCAAAACCACATGAGATACCATCTCACACCAGTCAGAATGGCAGTTATTAAAAAGTCAGGAAACAATAGATGCTGGTGAGGTTGCAGAGAAAAAGGAATGCTTTTACACTGTTGGTGGGAATGTAAATTAGTTCAACCATCGTGGAAGACAATGTGGCAATTCCTCCAAGATTTAGAATCAGAAATACCATTTGATCCAGCAATTCCATTACAGGGTATATACACAAAAGGAAAGAAATCATTCTATTATAAAGATACATGCACATGTATGTTCATTACAATACTATTACAATAGAAAAGACATGGAATCAACCCAAATGCTCATCAATGATAGACTGGATAAAGCAAATGTGATACATATACACCATAGAATACTATGCAGCCATAAAAAGGAATGAGATCATGTCCTTTGCAGGAACATGGATGAAGCTGGAAGCCATTATCCTCAGCAAACTAATGCAGGAACAGAAAACCAAACACCACACATTCTCACTTATAAGTGGAAGCTGAACAATGAAAACAAATGGACACAGGGTGGGGGAACAACACCTACTGGGACCTTTTCAGGGAGGGCAGGGGCAGGAGAGCCTTAACGAAGAGCTGATACATGCTGGGCTTAATACCTAGGTAATGGGTTGATAGGTGCAGCAAACCACCATGGCATATGTTTACCTATGTAATAATCTGCACATCCTGCATATGTATCTCAAAACTTAATTTTAATAAAAGAAAAAAATTAACCAGTTACAGACTGAGTGTGGTAGCTAACATCTGTAATCCCAGTACTTTGGGAGGCCAGAGTGGGAGGATCACTTGAGGCCAGGAGTTCAAGTCCAGCCTGGTCCACATAGCAAGACTTCTTCTTTATAAAGAAATTTAAAAATAAGCCAGATGTTGTGGTATGCACCTGCTACTTAGCAGGCTTATGTGGGAAGATTGCTTGAGCCCAGAAGTTCGAGGCTGTAATGAATTATGATCATACCACTGCATTTCAGCCTGGGCAATAGAGCCTGTCTCTTAAAAAAAAAAAGTTAACCATATATGATTAAGGAAAAAAACTCAGTAAACTATAGCTAAGATCATACTTATTGGTGAAAGACACATGCTTTTCACCTAAACTCAGATATAAAACAAGGATGTCAGCTGGACAAGGTGGCTCATGCCTGTAATCCCAACTCTTTGGGAGGCCAAGGTAGGAGGATTGCTTGAAGCCAAGAGTTCAAGACCAGCCTGGGCAACACAGCGAGACTCTATCTCTATGCAAGATTTAAAAATAAGCCAGGTATGATGGCATATGCCTGTAGTCCCAGCTATTTGGGAGGCTGAGGTGGGAGGAGCGCTTGGGCACAGAAGTTCGAGGTTGCAGTGAGCCATGATCATACCACTGCTCTCCAGCCTGGGCAACAGAACAAGACTCTGTCTCTAAAAGTAAAAATCAAAGTAAATTTTTAAAAGGATGTTCACTAGTAAAATAAAGTAAGAAAAATGTATATGGACCCTTCTATAACTGAGTGTCTTAACTTTAAAATGCATTTTTGAACTTTTTTCTCTAAACTCAGAACATGGATTTGAAATGTACTTTGAAACTCCTTGTTTCTCTCCCCTTGTTTCACTCCCTTGCACCATACACACTTATCTAACCATATGCTTGTTTAAAAGTTCCAGGGGCTAATCTTGAAACAAACCAGGCATGGAGCACCTGTGGAATCCTCCTGTTTAGGGGAGTCCATAAACAATTATTCTACCACCATCAGGCTGAAGTCAAGAAAACACCAGCAAGACCTCTGAATGGGTGATTATTCAAGAATGCCATCAGAATGAGGCACGCAGACCTGCACCCTGCAACATTCCTACATGATTCTCATAGCAAGTTTCTCTTTTAAATCCCCTCAGTCAGTCCAAAAGTTTGAGATAATTTCTTTGTGACTTGAGCTCAGCTATCTCCCTAACTGTTGGCATTTGAAATAAAGGTTACTTTTCTTTTACCACATATCACTTCTTGTGTATTTGGCTTGATAAGTGGTGAGCAGCTGCACCTGAGTTTGGTTACACTTACAGAACTAATAAGTGAGTTTAGCTTTGTACAGGATAGAATATCAACATACAAAAGTCAATTATATATTCTATTTGCTGACAATGAAAAATTGGAAATTAAAATAAAAAATAAAATTCCATTTAAAATTGCTCCCCCAAAATTGCAACACTGAGATATGATTCTAACAAAACATGTACTGGATATTTATACTAAAAATTGCAAAATGCTGTTTGAAAAAAAAAGAAAAGCTAAATGAGAGAGATACTATGTTCATAGATTGAAAAACTCAACATAATAAATGTTTTCATTTCAATCAAAATCATTGCAGAATTTTTTTAAGTATACAGTTGATTCTTAAATTTATACAGAAAGGCAAAGGACTGAGAATAACCAAAACTATTCTTAAGAAGAATAAAGTTGATAGATCATACTAACTTTCAGACTTACTATAAACCTACCATAATCATGATTTGGCTGTATTGACTGAGGGAAAAACATACAGATCAATGAAATAGAATAAATGGCCTAGAAATAAACTTACACAAATATAACCAATTTATTTTTGACATAGGTGAAAAGACAATTCCATGGTGTAATGGCAGTCTGTTCAAAAAATAGCATTGAAACAATGTAAAATTGAAGAAATTGAACAATTTCTTCAATAGACCATTGTTTCAACACTATGGGCAAAAAACAAAAATAAACACCAAAACTTTATACCTGTACAAAAATTTATGCAAAATGGATCATAAAATTATAAATATAAAACCATAATATTTTTAGAAGAAAATATAGGAGAAAATCGTCCTAACCTGGGGGTTAGGCAAAACTTGAACCAAAAGCGCAACTCATAAAAGAATAAATTGCTGGGCATGGGTGGCTTGCGCCTGTAATTCCAGTACTTTGGCAGGCCAAGGCAGGTAGATCATGAGGTCAGGAGATCAAGAACATCCTGGCCAACATGGTGAAACCCTGTCTCTACTGAAAATACAAAAATTAGCTGGGCATGGTGGTGCACACTTGTAGTCCCAGCTATTCAGGAGGCTGAGGCAGGAAAATCACTTGAACCCAGAAGGCAGAGGTTGCAGTGAGCCAAGATCGCACCACTGCACTCCAGCCTGGGTGAGAGTGAGACTCCATCTCAAAAAAAAAAAAAAAAGAATAAATTGATAATTTGTTTTAGCAAAATTGAAAATGTCTGGACAGGTGCAGTAGCTCGCACCTGTAATTCAAGCACTTTGGGAGGCCAAGGCAAGAGGATTGCTCGTGCCCTGGAGTTCGAGACCAGCCTGAGCAACTGAGCAACATGGTAAGACTTCATCTCTGCAAAAAAATTAAAAAATTAAAAATTAGCTGAGCATGGTGGCATGTGCCTGTGGTCTCAGCTACTCAGGTGGCTGAGACAGGAGGATCCCTTGAGCCTAAGAGGTCAAGGCTGCAGTGAGCCGTGTTGGTGTCACTATGTTCCAGCCTGGGCAACAGAGTGAGATTCTGTCTCCCCTGCCCCAGTCCAAAAAAAATTGAAAATTTTTTTTGTCAGAATACAAAGCTATGGACTAGGAGAAAAATATTTGTAAATCACGTATCCAACCAAGAACTTGTTTTCAGAATATAAAAACAACTCTCATAACACAACAGTGAGAAAACAAACAACCTAGTTATTTAAAATTGACAAAAGACTTGAACAGATAATGTCACCAAAGAGAATACATGGTGACACATGAAAAGATGTTCAATAGCACACAACACTAAGGAAATGCAAATTAAAACCATTACTCACCTCCTAAAATTAAAAATTGTGACAATATAAATATCCAGCAAGGATGTGGAGTAATTCTGCTGTTGTCACCCAGGCTGGAGTACAATGGTGCAATCTTGGCTCACCGCAAACTCTGCCTCCTGGGTTCAAGTGATTTTCCTGCCTCAGCCTCCCAAGTAGCTGGGATTACAGGCATGCACCACCATGCCCAGCTAATTTTGTATTTTTAGTAGAGACAGAGTCTTTTTCATGTTGGTCAGGCTGGTCTCGGACTCCCCACCTCAGGTGATCCACCAGCCTCGGCCTCCCCAAGTGTGGGGATTACAGACATGAGCACCACACCTGGCCCAACCATTTTAAACTTTCATACATTGATGGTGGGTATGCAAAATGGTACAGCCTCTACGGAAAACAATTTGGTAATTTCTTACAAAGGTAAATAGACGACTACATTATGACCCAACAATCCCTCTCCTGTATATTTGCCCTAGACTAATTAAAACTTAACATTTGCACAAAAACTTGAATAGCAGCTCTATTCACAATCACCAGAAACTGGAAACCACCCAAATGTCTTTCAACAGTTGAATGGATAAATAACGTGGTATGTATGTGTAATGTAATACTATCCAGTATTAAAAAGAATAAACTATCGATACAGGCAACAACCTCCATGAATATCACAGTGATTTTGCTAAGTGAAAGAAGGCAGACTCAAAAAGTTACATATTTCATGTTTTCATTTATATGGTACTCTGGAAAAGATAATAAGATAGGAAGAATAGATCAGTGCTTTCCCAGGGTGAATTTTGGGAAGGGTGTGGCTGTAAAGTAGGAGCATAGGAGTTTGACTTTGGCAAGGGCAGGGGTTGAAGGATGGTAATAGAATCACTCTGTATCTTGATTTTGGTGGTTACACAAATCTATATGTATTGAAACTCATAGAATTCTACTGCATAGGAAAAAAGTAACTTAGTCCTAAGTTTTTGTTTTTTTCTATAAAAGGATGAGGTGGATTTTCTCTTGATTGAACCATACAGTGTATAATATTCAGTTATTTATACCTGAGTGTGGCTGTAAGTATAAAAATTTTGGAAGGATACACTGGAAGACTTTTGTATTCTTTATACATTTCTTTACTTGAATTTTATTTTTTTTACCATCTTTTTATTGTGGTAAAATATACAATAACATACAATTCACTATGTTAATCATTTTAGGTGTACAGTCTAGCGGTGTTAAGTACATTATCATTGTTGTGCAGTCCTCACCACCATCCATATTCAGAATTTTTTTATTATCCTTTAAATTCTGGTGTATATGTGCAGAATGTGTAGGTTTGTTACATAGGTATACATGTGCCATGGTGATTTGCTGCATCCATCACCCTGTCATCTACATTAGGTATTTCTCCTAATGCTATCCTTCCCCTATCCCCCTATCCCCCCCACTCCCCAATATCCCTCCCCTAGCCCCACCTCCCGACAGGCCCCAGTGTATGATGTTCCCCTCCCTGTGTCCATGTGTTCTCACTGTTCAACACCCATTTATCAGTGAGATCATGCAGTGTTTGGTTTTCTGTTCTTGTGTCAGTTTGCTGAGAATTATGATTTCCAGCTTTATCCATGTCCCTGCAAATGACACGAACTCATCTTTTTCATGGCTGCATAGTATTCCATGGTGTATATATGCCATATTTTCTTTATCCAGTCTATCATTGATGGACATTTGGGTTGGTTCCAAGTCTTTGCTATTGTGAACAGTGCTGCAATAAACATATGTGTGATCGTGTCTTTATAATAGAATGATTTATGACCCTTTGGGTATATACCAAATAATGGGATTGCTGGGTCAAATAGTATTTTTATTTCTAGATCCTTGAGGAATTGCCATACTGTCTTCCACAATGGTTGAACTAATTTACACTCCCATCACACTTATTGGTGAAAGACACATGCTTTTCACCTAAACTCAGATATAAAACAAGGATGTCAGCTGGACAAGGTGGCTCATGCCTGTAATCCCAACTCTTTGGGAGGCCAAGGTAGGAGGATTGCTTGAAGCCAAGAGTTCAAGACCAGCCTGGGCAACACAGCGAGACTCTATCTCTATGCAAGATTTAAAAATAAGCCAGGTATGATGGCATATGCCTGTAGTCCCAGCTATTTGGGAGGCTGAGGTGGGAGGAGCGCTTGGGCACAGAAGTTCGAGGTTGCAGTGAGCCATGATCATACCACTGCTCTCCAGCCTGGGCAACAGAACAAGATGACTCTGTCTCTAAAAGTAAAAATCAAAGTAAATTTTTAAAAGGATGTTCACTAGTAAAATAAAGTAAGAAAAATGTATATGGACCCTTCTATAACTGAGTGTCTTAACTTTAAAATGCATTTTTGAACTTTTTTCTCTAAACTCAGAACATGGATTTGAAATGTACTTTGAAACTCCTTGTTTCTCTCCCTTTGTTTCACTCCCTTGCACCATACACACTTATCTAACCATATGCTTGTTTAAAAGTTCCAGGGGCTAATCTTGAAACAAACCAGGCATGGAGCACCTGTGGAATCCTCCTGTTTAGGGGAGTCCATAAACAATTATTCTACCACCATCAGGCTGAAGTCAAGAAAACACCAGCAAGACCTCTGAATGGGTGATTATTCAAGAATGCCATCAGAATGAGGCACGCAGACCTGCACCCTGCAACATTCCTACATGATTCTCATAGCAAGTTTCTCTTTTTAAATCCCCTCAGTCAGCCCAAAAGTTTGAGATAATTTCTTTGTGACTTGAGCTCAGCTATCTCCCTAACTGTTGGCATTTGAAATAAAGGTTACTTTTCTTTTACCACATATCACTTCTTGTGCATTTGGCTTGATAAGTGGTGAGCAGCTGAATCTGAGTTTGGTTACACTTCTAGAACTATAATAAGTAAATTTAGCTTTGTACAGGATAGAATATCAACACATGAAAGTCAATTATATTTCTATTTATTGACAACGAACAACTGGAAAGGATATCAGAGATTGAAGATCAATTCAATGAAATAAAGCAAGGAGACAAGATTAGAGAGAAAAGAATGAAAATAAATTAATAAAACCTTCAAGAAATATGAGATTACATGAAAAGACTAAATCTACGTTTGATCAGTGTACCTGAAAGTGATGGGGAGAATGAAACCAAGTTGAAAAACACTCTTCAGGATATTATCCAGGAGAACTTCCCCAACCTAGCAAGGCAAGCCAACGTTCAAATTAGGAAATACAGAGAACACAACAAAGACAGTCCTCGAGAAGAGCAACCCCAAGTCACATCATCATCAGATTCACCAGGGTTGAAATGAAGGAAAAAATGCTAAGGGCAGCCAGAGAGAAAGGTCCGGTTACCCACAAAGGGAAGCCCATTAGACTCACAGTGGATCTCCTGGCAGAAACCCTACAAGCCAGCAGAGACAGGGGGCCAATATTCAACATCCTTAAAGAAAAGAATTTTCAACCCAGAATTTCATATCCAGCCAAACTAAGCTTCATAAGCGGAGAAATAAAATCCATTCAGAATTTTTAAATCTTCTGAAAGTGAAACTGCAGATCCATTAAACAATAACTCTCCATTAAACAATAACTCCCCATTGCCCCTTTTCCTAGCCCCTGGCAAACACCACTCTCCTTTGTCTCTCTGATTTTGACTGCTCATTTAAGTGGAACACACAATATGTATCCTTTTGTAACTGGCTCATTTCACTTAATATAATGTTATCAAAGTTTTTTCATCTGTGTTGAAGCACGTATCAGAATATCATTCCTTTTTAAAACTAAATACTATTCCATTGAATGCATATTTAGAACGTATTTAAACCCATGCAGTAAGCTCAACTTAATGGAACCAGTCTGCCACCATGTGGAATTTTAATGCAACTTCAAATTTTACAAATTGAGAGGATGACTAATTTAGAAATGTTGCTACTAGTGTTCAATTATTAGCTTTTTTGTGTGTGTGTGTGTAAATTTAAAGAACTAGTTTTATTTAACATAACTATGCAAGATGTATGTGAAGAGAACTTCAAATGCTGCTGATGGGTCAAAATATTTTAGTAAATGTAAAGATATTTTCTATTATTTGATAGGAAAAATGGACTACAAACATGAATTAACTGGTCATGGAGAAAGAACAAATGGCTTTTTTATCCATGTAAAAGCTTACATATGACAGGATTTCAATATCGCTCATAAGAAAAAAAGCAATTTAAAAGTTGTCTACAAAAAAGTTGTAGACAAAAAATTATCTACAACATGGATGAACCTTGAAAACATTATGCTAAATGGAAAAAGGGACACACAAAAGAATAGATATCATAGTTGTCCTTTATTTTATTTCATTTTATTTTGAGACAGAGTCTCTCTCTTGTTGCCCAGGCTGGAGCGCAATGGCGCAATCTCAGCTCATTGCAACATCCACCTCCTGGGTTCAGGCAATTCTCCTGCCTCAGCCTCCTGAGTAGCTGGGATTACAAGTGTATGCCACCATGCTCAGTTAATTTTTTGTATTTTTAGTAAAGATGGGGTTTCACCATGTTGGCCAGGCTGGTCTTGAATGCCTGACCTCAGGTAATCTGCCTGCCTCGGCCTTTCAAAGTGCTGGGATTACAGGCAGTGAGCCACTGAACCCCGCCCTTGTCCTTTTTTTAAAAAAAAAGATATGGTGTCATCCTTTAAAAATAAACCCTTTACTTCCACTTCATCTTAGCTGAAAACATTTGGTAAATGGGAAGAGGTTGCAAAGTAAGAAAAATAGCATTTACTAAGGTCCAGTATAGTTCTCTACATAATTCTCTCCAATCCTCATAATTGCCTTGCTATACAGGCCTTATTAGTTTCATATTGCAGATGACAAAAATGAAGTTTGGAGAGGTCAATTGGTTTGGTAAAAGTCTCAGAGTTAGTTAATGCCACAGAAGAAAATTAAACTCCTGTCTATGAGTCTCCAAAGTTGAAAATTTGGGAGTTCAAGTTTGGCATCTTTTCTTTTCTTTTTTTTGGAAACAGGATCTCACTCTGTTGTCTAGGATAGAATGCAAGTAGCACAATCATAGCTCACTACAACCTCAAACTCCTGGGTTCAACTGATCCTCCCACATCAGCCTCCCGAGTAGCTGGGACTACAGGTGCATGCCACTATGCCTGGTTTACTTACATACTTACTTACTTATTTATTTACATATTAGCAGAGATGAGATCTTGCTATGTTGCCCAAGCTGGGGCTTCCTTCCTTCCTTCTTCTTTTTTTTTTTTTTTTTTGTCATTTCTGTTGTTGTTTTTGGGATATCCTTTCCTAAAAGAGATTTCCCAATTGGATGTCTGATGTCCTTTTTCTCCATTTCCTTTGAGATGTGTGATTCCACCATCAGAGATACAGCACATATCCTGAGCTCTGAGGGGCTGGCTGACTGTGGATTTTCTTCTTTGCAGGAAAAGTACATGGTTCTGGATAGGGAGGCACGAAGCAGCTGGTATGCCTGCCAAACAGGCTAGACTTGCTGGGCTACACCATAAAATGCCAGGGTTTGAACAAAGGAGAAACATCCTACTATTCCAGAACTTGGCTGGAACATCCCCTATCATTTTAGAGAAACACTGCCAAAGGAACATTCTCATGATGTGAGACCAATGTCACAATGGATCTGAAAACTGTTCATTCAGCAAGTACTTATTGAGCTCCTACTATAACCAGACACAGTTCTGTATAGTGTCTGCTAATTAGAAAAATAGACCAAACTCCTCGCTCTCATGGAACTTTCATTCTAGTAAGAATAGGCACACAAGCTGGTGTCAGTGGCTCACTCCTATAATCCCAGCACTTTGGGGAGGCAGAGGTAGGAGGATTGCTTGAGGCCAGAAGTTCAAGACTAGCCTGGTCAACATAGCGAGACCCTGTCATTACAAAAAAAAAAAAAAAAAGAATAGGCACATAAGAAGTAAGTTAAATAGGTAAACAATGTAGTGTGCTAGAAAGAGATACTTTACAAAAAAAAAAAAAAATGTTGGGCCAGGCACAGTGGCTCACGCCTGTAATCCCAGCACTTTGGGAGGCTGAGGCGGGAGGATCACTTGACGTCAGGAGTTTGAGACCAGCCTGGCCAACATGACAAAACACTGTCTCTACTAAAAATACAAAAATTAGCCAGGTGTGGTGGCATGTGTTGTAATCCTAGCTACTCAGGAGGCTGAGGCATGAGAGTTGCTCGAACCTGGGAGGCAGAGGCTGCAGTGAGCCGAGATCGTGCCACTGCATTCCAGCCTGGGTGACAGAGTAAGACTCTGTCTCAAAAAAAGGAAAAAGAAAAGAGAAAAAAAAGAAAAGAAAAATATAAAGAAGAAACCATGTGATTTTTCTGTTCAATACTTTCCAACAACTTCCCATCTTACGCACTCAAAGTAAAAGCCAAAATCCTGGCAGCAGTTTACAAGGCCCTATTTGATCATTGTCCTCTCCTCACACTTCATCTTACTGACTGTCCCCTCCTCCTCTCCTCTTTGATCACCCAGTCCAGCCACAGGAGTCTCCTTGCTACTCCTAAGCCACCCAGGCACCCTCCTGTCCCTGGGCCTTCGTATCAGCCATTCCCTCTTTGAACACCCCAAAATAGCTGCACAGCTCCCATGTCCCCTCCTTCAGATCTTAGAGTGGCACCTCAGTAAGGCTATTCCTAATGAAACAAAATCCCAACAGCCATATCCCCTCCTCTACATTACTGTTCCCCATGGCACATAGCACAACTAACACATCATATTATGCTTTCACACGGTTCACTCTTCACTCCACAGAAGTTCTGACAGAGGCACAGATTTTTGTTTGTCTTATTCATTGCCCTATCCCTAGTGCCTGGCTTGTATTAGGTGTTCAGTATGTCAGCTCCCTCCAGCCAAAGACCACCAGAAACATACCTGTAATTGAACAAGCTGTTTTCGGCTTCTTGTAATGAGGGAGAATGTACAAGAGGGGGGAACCATGGAGTGGCTTGGTATGTTAGCAAGGATCTTTGGGCTTAAGTTAGGTGACTTGGGAGAGGTTTCAAGGAAGTGAGGCTTTGCTCTGAATTGGATGAGGCCAGGAAGCAGGAATAATTCTCTGATTGGGTATCTTAATAAACTTGTTTTTAGAAGAAGGGAAGAAGAGACCAAGGCTAAGGATATAATTGGTAAAGAAGCAGCAGTTATATTAGCAGGAAGAGGGGGCTATTTTGTGGTTTACACAGTGACTTTATTTCTTCCTGTTCTTGGGTAAGATTTATGAAGCAGTCTTGTTTTTGTTTGGTTTGGTTTTCGTCTCACTTTACCAAGATCATAGAGTGCCCTTGTCTAATGTAGGTGTTCTGTGAGATTATGCTCATCAGGAGAATATCATGACCTCATGACCTGTCTGCAAGGCCAGATGAGCTCCTAATGCTACAGAGGGACAGCTGATAGAGCCAGGCCAACTGCCCATGTCAGTGGTGATTTTTCTCTTTTTCAAGTATATATTTGTTAAATGATCGAGTGAATGAATATAATGGTAGTCTTCATAAACCTAAAAGGCTATCATGTGGAAGTAAAGTTAGGCTAATTTTATAAGAATTCTGAGAGTAGAATTGGACAATGGAGCCAGGCACTGGTGGCTCATGCCTGTAATCCCAGCACTTTGGGAGATGGGAAGCAGGTGCATCACTTGAGGCCAGGAGTTCGAGACCAGCCTGGCCAACATGGTGAAACCCCGTCTCTATCAAAAATACAAAAATTAGCCAGGTGTGGTGGCGCATATCTATAATCCCAGCTGCTTAGGAGGTTGAGGCAAGAGAATCGCTTGAACCCGGGAGGCAAAGGCTGCAATGAGCCGAGATCACGCCACTGCACTCCAGCCTAGGCAACAGAGCAAGACTCTATCTCAAAAAGAAAAAGAAAAAAAAAAAGGATTGAGACAGTGGGTAAAGTCAGAGAGTGAGCAACCTTCAACTTACCATAAAAACTTCAACAAAATGAGCCCTCCAACCCCTGCAGGGAGATGAGGGTCAATTACTTGAATTCTCAACAGAATCTGGGAAGGACATTGCAGAAGTGATTAAGGCACTGCATGGAGTGCTGGATGTGATGACCTCAGATTTCTTTAACATGATGAAGATCTGCAAAGTTTAGTTGGCCTTTCAGGTTGCTTCCTATGAAGTTCCCAGCAAGAATCAGTCACTGGCTACCCTAAGATAAGGAAGAAATTGTCCAGGCCTTAAGGATTTCACAGAAGAGAAGTGAAGACAGGTATAGAAGCAATGCAGTGCAGTTCTTCAGGGTAGTTTTGAAGAAGTACTTTTCACTGGGCCAATTTTGCTCACATAAGACATTTGGTGGTGTGTGGAGACGTTTTTCATTGTCACAAGGAGTGAGGAGTTTTCTACTTACAAATAGTTAACAAAGGCCAGGTTGCTGTGAAGCATCCTCTAATGCACAGGACCACTTTCCACATCAAAGAATGATCTCTCTCAAAATCAATACAGGTTGGGCATTCCTAATCCAAAACTCCAAAATCAAAAATGCTCCAAAATCAGAAATGTTTTTGCTGACATGATGCCACAAGTGGACAATTCCATACCTGACCTCATATGATGGGTTGCAGTCAAAATGCAGGTGCACCATACACAGTGTATTCAACATCCCTAAGGGAAAAAAGATTTTCCCAGCCCCCTTCAGTTTTGATACATCTTTTCCACACATGCCAGATGTGTATGTCATGTTTCACTGTTAAGCACTTACGTGTGAGTAAGTGTAAGAAAACGATAGCTTACTGGTAACATATAAATTCAGAGCCAGGAATGATGGTAATGACAAGCAATCACAAATTGTCCACATGGGTGGTTAAGTTAATGTCACCTTTGCTTTCTGATGGTTCACCTTGGTTTTATGCACAAAATCATTTAAAACATTGTATAAAATTACAGTGCTTTCAGCATATATATAAAACATAAGTGATTTTTGTGTTTAGACTTGATCCCATCCCCAAGATATCTCATTATGTATACGCAAATGTTCCCAAATCCACAAAAAATCAAAAATCTGAAATATTTCTGGTCCCATTCATTTTGTGGGTTTTTGTTTGTTTGCTTGCTTGTTTTTAGAGGCAGGGTTTTAACATAGCGGCCAGGCTGACCTCAAACTGCTGGTCTTGAGTCATTAGCCCACCTTGGCCTCCCAAACTGCTGGGATTACAGGCTGAGCCACTGTGCCTCAAGCCTTTAGGATAAGAGGAACAACTTGCAATGTCAAGGTCAAGAAACAATGGCTCAGAGGGAGAAGTGAGGAGTTGTCAATACACGTAGAGAGGAACGGGTATGCAGCCTCTAAGGGAAATGAGAAACGGTCTAACAGAGGAAGTGATATCCGAGCGGGGTTTTGAGGGAAGAATAAGAAATCCTCGGTAAAGAAATGCTTACTATGTCCAGACATGGTGGTTCAAGCCTGTAATTCCAGCACTTTGGGAGGCTGAGGCAGGCGGATCGCTTGAGGCCAGGACTTCAAGACCAGCCTGGCCAACATTTTAGTAAGACTCCCGTTTCTACTAAATATACAAAAATTAGCCGGGCCTGGTGGCACCTGCTTGTAATCCCAGCTATTTGGGTGGCTGAGGCAGGAGAATCACTTGTACCCGAGAGGCGGAGGTTGCAGTCAGTGGAGATCACACCACTGAACTCCAGCCTGAGTGACACAGTGAGACAGTCTCGAGAAAAAAAGCTTAATTTATTTTGGAGAAACAATCTCAAATATTTGTAGATAATAAAATGTCTCAATATTGCTGCAAAATAACCCAGTAAGGAGGGTGGTGTGTGAAAGAGCAGAATTTGGCCAGGAGTTGATAATTGTTGAAACTAGTGATTAATACATAGAAGTCCATTATACTTTTAACTTTGATATACGCTTGGAAATTTCCATAATACAATTTCAAATTGACATTTTTTTTTCTTTTTATTGTGCCAAAATATACATCACATAAAATTTACCATTTAAACCTTTTTTTGTTAGTTTGTTTTTTTCAGGTTTCTTAGGCGATGGGTGGGGTCATAAAACTCCCAAGAGTTTATGTCTTTTGTGATCAGCTATTGGGCAGGTAAATACTATCAGGTTGGGGGGGGTCAGGGTTAAGTGGATCTGAGCTCAAACTCTCCTTGGGTGGGGCTTGCTGTAGCCACTGTGGGAGATTGGGGTGCTGGTACTTAGGCCAATGGGGTTATGTTCCAGAGGGGTTTATGGCTGCCTCTGCCACCAGGGAAGTGGGGGAAAGCTGGCAGCAAGAGGCCTCACCCAGCTCCCATGCAGTCGGCAAGGCTGGTCTCACTCTCAATGTACCCCACTAACAATGTAAGTTTATCTCCAGGCAGCCTGTGCACAGGACCCAGACCTAACCCCAAGCTTTAAGTTTCACCTGCTAAGCAAGCAAGCATGGCTTTCAGCCATGCCCCTCCCCCTCTGCCCTCACTGTTGGCTGTGACTCCTGCTCTCCTTTCTGCAGCAGTTCCCACTTGCCCCTGAATTCTGCTCAAGAGAGTTTGTGCCCTGTCAAAGTTATTACAAAGTTCAGTTGGAAGCTACTTTCACCCTGTGACCCCTCCCAAATTCCACTTGCTGCCCTTCCCAAGGGCCTCTGTGAGCTATAATCAGGGATGGCTTCCATGGGCTCAAGCTGGAGAATGAGAGTGCCTACAAGGCTCTTCTCACTGTTGCTTCTACTTTTATATTTCACACTAAATCTGTTTCAGGTCTAAGTAAGGCTAAATCCTTCTCCCATAATCTGTACTTTAGGTTCCCCAGTGGAGATGTGTGTTCAGAGGTAGGTTCCCCCACCTCACACCCTGAGAAATTCAGTTTTTCACCTGTCTCATAGAATTTGCAGCAACCAACCACCTCTTTCAAAGGATCTATGAATTCTTTTGGTTTCCCTGATACATTCCTGCAGTGGTTCCTAGTACAAAAGTCCATGGTATAAGTTTCCACAAACTGTCCTGTCTGTCCAAGTGGGAGCTGCACATCAGCCTTGTCTGCTATCTGCCATCTTGAATTCTTATCTCTTTTTTAACTATTTTGTAATAACACTTAGAGTAAAACACAAACACATTGTACGCCTGTATGAAAGAAAAGAAAAGAAAGAAAGAAAGAAAGAGGAAATACATACATTGGAAAGAAGAAATTATCTGTATTCTTACCCATAGAGCTAATCAAAAGTTTGATGTATTAACATACATCAAAGCCCATGTATCAAAGCCCATGGGCTGTAACCCCAGCACTTTGGGAGGCTGAGGCTGGACGATTGCTTGAGCCCAGGAGTTGGAGACTATTCTGGGAAACACAGTTAGACCCTGTTTCTACAAAAAATTTAAGTTAGCCTAATGCACTGCCATGCACCTCTAGTCCCAGCTACTCTGGAGGCTGAGGCAGTAGGATTGCTTGAGCCCAGGAGGTCAAGGCTGCAGTGAACTATGACTGTGCTGCTGCATTCCAGCCAGGGTGACAGAGCAAGACCCTATCTTAAAAATACCAACCAAATAAACAAAAAACAAAGCCCACCAGCCAAAGACCATAAGAACCATATAACGTCAAACAAAGTTTACTTAGTTTGCTGCAGCAAACAAGAATGAGAACACACCACAGAAACTATGGGGTGTGTTATTAAGAAGGAATTGGGAAGGGCTTATTTGAACATTTGAGCTTGTGTTGGGTGATTCCAAGGAGACCTTAGAAACAGTAGAGTCAGTTCTGGATTGGGTGCTGTCAGGAGCAGGAGCAATTGGGTGGCGGGGTAGATCTTTGATCATTTTTATGTAGGAGGCCAGAGGGCTAAGATGGGGATAGAGATGTCACTAGCAAACAAGCTGTAATTATTCATATTAGTGATAAGGAGATTCTATCAATTTTCATGACTGCAGGGTGGCCTTGGCTCTGTCTTGCTCCACTACAGTCATAGAATGGACTTGCCTAATTATTGTTTACATCCTGTTAGAACAGTTTATGTTTCATTGACAAGATTACAATCTAGCTGTCAGTAACCACAGTTATCTTTTTACTTTCTCAGTACTCCATTTTACCGTAAGATGAAGTCAGCCTGCAGGAATATGTTATTCTGTGAAATTCAGACTCATTGCCAAGATTCTATTGATCAGAAGATTATAGAGAGAACATGATGTTTTGTTCAACTAAAGTCAGTATTTCATATTCCTTTTGTTGGAAGATGGGCTGTTGACTTATCTGACATGACAATGGCTCTAAGATAATATTTACACGTATGGGAGTATGAGCTAGAGTCTGCTAAGAGTACCTAATCTCCTAATTTGTTTATTTCCAGAACTTTTTAGGAATATTAAATATTCCAGAGAAGTCTGAAGAGATGTAAGTACATGATTTTTTTAAGATAGCATATGTTCCATCTCATGACATCAATATTATATAAATACTCTGGAATTTATGTTGTTTAAATTGGTAACAGTACTTGTTAAAGTCCTTGCCTTTAGGGTCTGATCTCCTCCAGGACCTAAAATCTCCTGGTCTAAGAATATGTAGAAGCTGATTAGGTGGCTGGTGAGACAGTGGCAGTTCATATCTATTGGTGATGAGACTGAACGGCTTCCCCTATATTATGATTATATTGAACAGCATTATCAGAATAGATACTGAGAGTATTAACATATTATGGATAGTAACAGTATTTTTAAAACTCCAAAGCCTTTTTTTCTTTTCTTTTCTTTTTTTTTTTTTTTTTTTGAGTCAGAGTCTCACTGTGTCTCCCAGGCTGGAGTGCAGTGGTGTGATCACAGCTCACTGCAGCCTGGATCTCCTGGGCTCAGAGATCCTCCCACCTCAGCCTCCCAAGTATCTGGGACCACAGGTGTGCACCACCATGCCTGGCTAACTTTTGTGCTTTTTGTACAGACAGGGTTTTGCCATGCTGCCCAGGTTAGTCTTGAATGCCTGGCCTCAAGCAATGCACACGGTTCGGCCTCCCAAAATGCTGGAATTTCAGGCATGAACCACTGTGCCTGGCCTTAAAGCCTTTAATTTAGTTCATAAAATATATTATGCTGGGAGCAGTGGCTCACCCCTGTAATCCCAGCACTTTGGGAGGCCGAGATGGGTGGATCACCTGAGGTCAGGAGTTCGAGACCAGCCTGGCCAACACGGTGAAATCCCGTCCATCTTAAAAATATAAAAATTAGCCAGGCGTGGTGGTAGGCAACTGTAGTCCCAGCTACTTGGGAGACTGAGGCAGGAAAATCACTTGAACCTGGGAGGTGGAGGTTGCAGTGAGCCAAGATTGTACCACTGCACTCCAGCCTGGGTGACAGAGTGAGACTATGTCACACACACACACACACTACATATCATCAGTTGATAAGAATATTTAAGCCTGGAAATCTGCAACTAAAGTCCAACTAAAATCTTCTGTGGGCTGTTATTGTGCCGCCTTTGTTTTATGAATACTTAGTTATTATTTTTGTCTCTGCTGCTTAAATCACAATATTGTACAGCCTTTGTACATGAGTATTTGTATGCTTCTTTTAAGCTGAGAAGTTCATCACTGAAAGATATGTATATAAATATAGTTTACAAAGCTGGGCGTGGTGGTTCACCCCTGTAATCCTAGAACTTTGGGGTGCCAAGGTGGGTGGATCACCTGAAGTCAGGACTTATGAGACCAGCCTGGCCAACATGGTGAAACCCCATCTCTACTATAAATACAAAAATTAGCCAGGTGTGCTGGCATATGCCTGTAATCCTAGCTACTCGGGAGGCTAGAGAGGAGAATCACTTAAACCTGGAAGCGGAGGTTGCAGTGAGCCAAGATCATGCCACTGCATTCCAGCTTGGGCAACAGAGCAAGACTCCATCTCTAAATAAATAAATACCATTTAATTATATATTATTTAACTTAGACTGAACTTTTTTAGTTTGTCAGTGTTTTTTTTTTTAATTCTAAATATGGTAAACATAAGAACCTTCACAATTTTGCATCAGTGAAAATTTGGCATATGTGAAATGAAATTATTTTCAATTGCCTTCCTTTTTTTTTTGTAGTGAGGTATAATTCACATAGCAGAATTAACTATTTTAAAGTGTACATATCCGTGGCATTTAGTATATCCATAATGCTTTGTGGTCTTCACTTCTATCTAGTTCTAAAACATTTGTATTATCCCCCCCCCAAAAATCTCCCATTAAGTAGTCACTCTCCATTTGCTTCCCCCCAAGTTTCTAGCAACCACTTCCTATTTATGGTTTTACCTTTTCTAGATATTTCATATAAAAGAAATGACACCATATGTACTCTTAGCATAATTTTTTCTTTTCTTTTTTTGAGACACAGTTTCCTTCTGTTACCCAGACTGGTGTGCAATGCCAAAATCTTCGGCTTACTGCAACCTCAACCTCAACCTCCCCCGGTTCAAGTGATTCTCATGCCTCAGCCTTCCAAGCAGCTGGGATTACAGGCACCTGCCACCATGTCCATGCTAAGTTTTGTATTTTTAGTAGAGACGGGGTTTCACCATGTTTCCCGGACTGGTCTTGAACTCCTGACCTCAAGTGATCTGCCTGTCTTGGCCTCCCAAAGTGCTGGGATTACAGGCATGAGCCACCGCACCTGGCCAATTTAGCTTATTTTTTTCTTAAGAGACAAGGTCTTGCTGTGTCACCCAGGCTGGAGTGCAGTGGCATGATCATGGCTCACTGTAACCTCCAACTCCTGGGCCCAGGTGATCCTCCCACCTCAGCCTCCTGAGTAGCTAGGACTATGCATGTGCCACCATGCCCAGCTCATTTTTTTTAATCAAAAAAAATTTTTTTAATCAAAAAAAATTTTTTTAGATGGGGTCTTACTCTGTGGGCCAGGTTGGAGTGCAAGTGGCATGATCATAGCTCACTGCAGTGTCAACCTCCCAGGCCTCAGGCGATCCTCCCACCTCAGCCTCCCAGGCTGCTGGGACTATAGGTATGTGCCACCATGCCCAGCTAATTTTTTTGTATTTTTTGTAGATATGAGGTTTTGCCATGTTGCTCAGGCTGCTCTTGAATTCCTGCACTCAAGTCATCCGCCCGTGTTGACCTCCCAAAGTGCTAAGATTATATATGTATGAGCCACTCCTCACCTAGTCCCATTCACTCACTTTAGGAAAACGAGTTAGTTATAACTGGCAAACCTGGACCTCACATTAATGATTTTAAATACCTGTAAATACAATTATGTGCACTGAGGTTAACTCAAAAAATAATGAAACATCCCTTGGAGTTATACTGTTCATCAAGAAGAGTTCGTTAGTCAAATTGCCTTTGAGAAGCAGGTTGCAGAGTAAGAGTTTGAACTCTGGGGCTGAAAAGGAGCAGGTTGACCTACATTGTCTCCAGGCCTCATTCTAGCTCAATGAAGCTATGACTATGGCTATATCTATATGACATGATGAAAGATTAAAACACATGGAAAACACATTCCTCAATTCTGGAACTTTAAAATGAAAACATCCAGGGTATGTTAGTTCCAACCTCTTGATCTTGAATTACCAAAAGTGTGATCCTGAGCAAGTTATTTAATCCTTTTTTGTTTGTTCTTTGAGACAGAGTTTTGCTCTGTCACCCAGGCTGGAGTGCAGTGGTGTGATCTCAGCTCACTGCAACCTCAGCCTCCCTGTTCAAGCGATTCTCCTGCCTCAGCCTCCCCAGGTAGCTGGGATTATAGGTCTGCGTCCCCACACCAGCTAATTTTTGTATTTTTAGTAGAAACTGAGTTTCACCATGTTAGCCAGGCTGGTCTTGAACTCCTGACCTCAGGTGATCTGCCTGCTTTGGCCTCCCAAAGTGCTGAGATTACAGGCTTGAGTCACCATGCCCAGCCATTTTTTTTTTTTTTTTTTTTTTGAGATGGAGTCTCACTCTGTCACCCAGGCTGGAGTGCAGGGGCATGATCTCGGCTCACTGCAACCTCCACCTCCTGGGTTCAAGTGATTCTCCTGCTTCCGACTCTCTAGTAGCTGGAACTACAGGCATGTGTCAACTTGCCAGACTAATTTTTGTATATTTAGTAGAAATGAGGTTTTGCTATGTTGGCCAGGCTGGTCTCGAACCTGTTATTTAACTTTTTAAAGTTTCACTGGGGCCAGTGCGGTGGCTCATGCCTGTAATCCCAGCACTTTAGGAGGCTGAGGCAAGCTGATCACTTGAAGTCAGGAGTTCAAGACCAGCCTGGGCAACATGGTGAAACACTCTCTCTACTAAAAATACAAAAATTAGCCAGGTGTGGTGGTATGTGCCTGTAATCCCAGCTACTCGGGAGGGTGAGGCAGAAGAATTGCTTGAACTCAGGAGGCATGGTGAGCTGAGATCGCGCCATTGCACTCCAGCCTGGGTGACAGAGTGAGACTCTGTCTCAATAAATAAATAAATAAGCTTTATAGGGTTGCAAAGATTAACATAACATCTGGAACATAACATCTGTAAATTATCTGGCATATAGTAAGTGGTGATTACTATGTTAATTACTTTCCCTCTCTTTCTAAACTGCTAAGAATTTATGCTTTACCTAGAAGACTCCAACTACATCTCAATCACTCATGATCTCACTGTTTACTTAAGATCCTCTTATACAAGTTTGTTTCATTTAAATGTACTTACATCTTTTTCACATTTCCTATTTTATTTAGCAAAAACTGATTAAACACTTAGGTGCTGCCAGGTACTATACTCTACTCTAACCTACATGTATTTTCAAATTCTAATTTAAAATTCCAGCCAGCCTTAATGGCTCATGCCTATAATCCCAGCACTTTGGGAGGCTGAGGTGGGAGGATTTATTGAGTCCAGGAGTTCAAAGTTCTAGGATTGCAGGTGTCAGCCACCATGCCTGGGCTTAAAAAATTTTTTTTTATAGAGATGGAGTCTCACTATGTTGTCCAGGATAGTCTTGAACTCTTGACCTCAAGGGTTCACTTCTGCTTCAGCCTCCCAAATTGTTGGCACTACAGACATGAGCCACTGTGCCAGCTATGGTAATATTTTTGAGGTCCATTTGTCTTGTAGCATACATTATTATTTCATCTCTGTTTATGGCTGAATAATATATCACAATGATTTTTTTTGTTTGAGATGGAGTTTCACTTTGTTACTCAGGCTGGAGTGCACTGGTGCAATCTTGGCTCACTGCAACCTCTGCCTCCCTGGTCCAGACAATTCTCCTGCCTCAGTCTCCCGAGTAGCAGGGATTACAGGTGCCTGCCACCATGCCTGACCAATTTTTTTTTGTATATTTAGTGGAGACAGGATCTTACCATGTTGTCCAGCTGGTTTTGAACTCTTGACCTTAAGTAATCCTCCAGCCTAGGCCTCCCAAAGTGCAAGGATTACAGGCATGACCACTGCACGTGACCCACACTGTTCTGGTATATGTTTTGATATAATTGTAGCTTTGAAGTAATTTTTGAAATAAGAAACTGTGAATCCTTCAACTTTTGTTTTTCTTTTTCAAGATTGTTTTGATTATGCATGGTTTCTTTCAATTCCATATGAATTTTAAGGTCAGATTTTCCATTTCTCCATAAGAGGCCATTGGTATTTTAATATGAATTGCATTGAATCTGAAGACTGCTTTGGATAGTACAACCATCTTAAGAATATTAAATTCTCCAATCCATGAACACAGTATATCTTTCCATTTATCTAGATCTTTAATTTATTTCATCAATATTTTGTAATTTTCAGTATACAAGTCTTACATTGCCTTGGTTAAATGTATTCCTCAGTATTTCAGTCTTTTTTGATGTTATTGTAAATATGATTTTTTTCCTAATGTCATTTTCAAATTGTTTATCAGTGTATCTAAATATAACTCATTTTTGTGTGTTGATCTTGTATTCCACAACTTTGCTGAATTTGTTTATTATCTCTAATTTTTGTGTGTGGATTCTTTAAAATCTGTATCTAAGATCATATCTTCTGTGAATGGAGACCATTTTACCTCCTCCTTTCCAATTTAGACACAAGATATAAAAACAAGTCATAAGTATCTAAAGGTATAAATAGTTAATATTTTGAAAATATAGCTATAAGTAATAATGTCAATAAATGTAGATCTAACAGCCTAGTGCCAAATGACATGGTACATTCATACGCAGAATGTTCTGGGAGCCTGGCGCAGGGACAGCCAAATCAGACTGGGGGACCAAGGAAGATAGAAGAGTTGCTGCTATGACTGAGTCACAGAGTGCTAAATCTAGCTGGGGAGAGAGAATACATATATTAAAATGTAAATAACATAGACTAGTAGTGTAAGTGCTAAATAAGGCCTTTAAGATAGTAAATAACACAAGGAAGGAATCTAACATTGGACTGGGTGGTAAGAAAAGAAAGCTGAAATTTAAGGCAGAATTTAAGCTGAAATTTTAGGTAGAATTGAGATACAGAGGAAGACAGAGATAGAGAATGAGAAGAGTGGAAATCTCAGGTGAAGACACTGGGAGATGGGGAAGTAGTCTGGTGGTTACAGGGCCCATGGAAGGCAGTAGTGTTGAAGACATTCTTAAAGTCTCAGAATATAGACAGGTTTGACCAGGCTCAGCAGCTCACCTCTATAATCCCATCACTTTGGGAGGCAGGGACAGGAGGATAGCTGAGCCTGAGAGTTCAAGACCAGCCTGGGCAACATGGTGAGATTCCATCTCTACAAAATAAAAAATAAGCTGGGTGTGGTGGCAAGCCTGTAGTCCTAGCTACTCAGTAGGCTGAGGTGGGGGGATCATCTGAGTCTGGGAAGTCAAGGCCGCAGTGAGCTGTGATGGTGCCACTGCATTCCAGCCTGGGCAACAGAGTGAGATTTTGTCTCTTAAAAAAAAAAAAAAAAAACAAAAAAAACTAACTTAAACTATAAGTTACAGTTAAAACTAGGCTAGGTAGATTGGATAAACAAGAAGATGTATAATGGAGAAATAATATAATGGAGAAAGGAATGTAGAGATAGGAATAGATATTGGAGTGAAAGGAGAAGGAAGAGTGAACTTCACCTCTACAACAATATTTCTGAACCTCAAGCACAAATATACATATTTGGTTCCTACTTGCTACAAGTTGTTGCTCTTTTCTTTTTTTGAGATGGGGTCTTGCTCTGTTGTCCAGGCTGGAGTGCAGTGACACCATCATGGCTCACTGCAACCTCTGCCTCCCACACTCAGATGATCCTCCTACCTCAGCTTCCTGGAACCATAGGCACATGCCACCATGCCCGGCTAATTTTTAAATTTTTAGTAAAGACGGTGTCTCACCATGTTGCCCAGGTTGGTGTCTAACTCCTGGGCTCAAGGAAACTCCTACCTCGGCCTCCCAGAGTGCTGGGATTATAGACATGAGCCATGCATCTGGCCACAAAGTTCCTGAATGGTGCTTCTCAAAAGATAGTTTAGGAATTCCTATAGTTTCTTATGTATCTTTCTGGAAGTTTCTTGTATTAATATTTGGGGCCAGTCATAGTGGCTCACAACTGTATTCCCAGCACTTTGGGAGGCAGACCCAGAGAAGGATTGTTTGAGCCCAGGAGATAAACGCTACAATGAGCATGATTGAGCCATAGACACCATCGTGGGCACAAGAGTAAGATCCTGTCTCAAAAAAAAAAAAAATGTAGAATGTGACAGTGTATACATTAGATTAATAATGAGATTTCTGTAATTAATTTTTAACTAAATAAGTAATACATGCACATATTCTTCTTGTAAAAATGAAAACAATATGGACACAATTTAAGGGCTCCAATTCTGATCCTCTCCCTGAGACCAGTATTAATGTGTTATGTATTTCTCCAAATCTTTGCCATGCGTTTACTTACTTGTGAATCCATATAAACTACATATCTTTTAACAAGAAGTGGTATACTATACTTTTGCTTCTGTAATTAAAAAAAAAAAATCCAGCTGGGTACGGTGGCTCACACCTGTAATCCCAGCATTTTGAGGTGAAGGTGGGAGGAATGCTTAAGCCCAGGAATTCGAGGCTGCAGTAAGCTGTGATCATGCCACTTAACTCCAGCCCAGGTGAAAGTGAGACCTTGTCTAAAAAACCCCACAAAAACCCACCCAAACCCCTCCAAATCCACCATATCTTGAATTAATCAATTTTAAATTGCTGCATGTATTCTGGAATACAGAGGTAGCTGTGTAGATTGCAACAGTGAATGTTCCAGTTTTTCACTGTTACTGTGTTAGACTGAACATCTAGAATAAGCCCCCTGGTGCAAACATGCTGGTGTTTTTCCAGCATTGACAGCAATTAGTGAAACTGCTAGAAAGGTGTATTTTTATAATTTTTAAATTTTTATTCATTTTTAATTTTTGTGGGTACATAGGTGCATATGTTTATGGAGTACATGAGATATTCTGGTACAGGCACGGCAATGCCTAATAATCATATTATGCAAAGTTGGGTATCCATCCCCTTACGCATTTACTCTTTGTTGCAAACAATCCAACTGTACTTTTAGTGATTTTAAAATGTACAATTAAATTATTATTGACTATAGTCCCTCCGTTATGCTATCAAGTACTAGGTCCTATTTATATTTAGTCCTTTTATTGTTTTTTTTTTGTGTGCCTCCCTCCCCCCACTACCCTTCCCAGCCTCTGGTAACCGTCCTATAGTCTATTTAGGAAGGTGTATTTTTAAATGTAATTGGTCATACAAATAGTCTCTAAAGTGCCTGACCCAATTTATAACAATTTACGCACCTATGTAGAGATCTGTACTCACTGCTTCCCTGACAGAGAGTTTCCCTTGAGGAGGGCTCAGGCCTGGCAAACTCCCACCATGCCTCTGAGACTGACCCATGCGTCACGCCCCTGCCCACCTTCCCGATACTTATTTCGGCTCCGCCCCTTCCGCTTGGCGGTTCCGCTTCTGGGCCGCGCCTTTTCCCAGGGCTTTCAGCGGGAGGGGGCGGGACATGGGTCCGTGTGATGTCACTGCCGGCCGGACGCCATCTTGCTGGTTTGCGGCCGGACTTGGATGTAGCGGCGGCCTTGGTGAGAGCGTAGGGAAGGGTGGGGTGAGGGGGCGAGGCCGCGGCTAGGGCGGCGAAACTCTTCTCCCCTCGGCCCCACGGCGTGGGACAGCGGGAACGTGGTGTCGGAGGGATGTCAGCCTTCTCTGAGGCGGCGCTGGAGAAGAAGCTGTCGGAGTTGAGCAACTCGCAGCAGAGCGTGCAGACCTTGTCCCTGTGGCTCATTCACCACCGTAAACACTCGCGGCCCATCGTCACCGTGTGGGAGCGGGAGCTGCGGAAAGGTGAGTCGCCCGCGCCTCTCGGCCGCTCCCCCACCACCCGGTCGGCTTACAGGCGCCCCCGGGAACCTAGCTTTTCCAGCGCCCCCGGCTTCCCGGCGTCGGGATGCCAGCGCGTGGTGGTCTGCGGGCTGGGAGGAGCTGCGTGCACCGCGCTTCTGCAAAGTCTGGGCTTAGATATTTATTGAATAAAGGAATGAATAATTTTTTAAACTCAGATTAACTTAACACGGAAACAGTAGCAGGGGCTTGGGATTCCACACCCAATTAGGGCCAGAAATTCAGGTGGTCAGGTTTTTGTTTTTTTTTTTTTTTTAATTCTGTAAATGATAATGGAGGCTAGGGGAAGGGAAAGGTAGGGAAGTGGAAAGAAAAAGATTGATGTGGGTTTGGGAGTTACTTCCGTCATTTCTACAACACAGCAACTTATTCTTGTAAAATTAATGGAGGAATAGTTTTAGAAATCTAAGGTAAGAAGATGGGTGATTCGGTGGAAAGGACTCTGAATTCGTAGACTTTAGAGGATTTCGATAGGGCAAGTTTCTTATAAGTTCTGGATTTGCAGATGCCTTACCTGCAAACGAGAGGTTTAGATTAAGTGACCTAAAGTCTTTTCCTGTTTTATGATTATATGCCCTAATGCAGTGTCTTTATTTTGCAAAATATTTGATAGTGTTCTTGTGAATGAAGTAAACTTTTTTGAGATGTCTGTCACTAAAATATTCAGAATCAGTTCACGTATGCAGAGCAACTTTATCTGTAAAAAATTGATTATGCTAGTGCGACTGAAAATAAAAAATTTCATTTGCTTAGTCTGAGTTTGCACTTTAATTCTTAATTCATTGGGTAGAGTGGGCACTCTTCATTATTGTTGTAAACATCCTGATGGTTATAATGGTTATTTATCAAGTGTTAAAGGTTTTAACAAAGTGTTGTTAATCAAAATAGACGCTTGCTTACTGAACCTTGTGAAAGCTCTATGATGTATTTACATAACAGCCAAAATGTGAGCCAAAATGTTGGCTGTACAGAATGGAGACATCTGTCCTTTTCTTGTATATTTGCCTGTGGTTATGCAAACGTCACCCATCCTTTAGAAGAAATTCATTTACAGCCCTGTTTTTCAGTTTATGTGTAAGTATATGTGTATTGGCCCTGAATGAGGAATTCATCTTCTGTGAGTGGACAGAAAGGTTTGAGAAACACTGATATAAAGGTCTGGAAAGTAGCTGTGAACTTTGAAAAGTCAGGAATTCGCTTTGCTTCTACATTTTTACTAGATTTCAGAACCAGTAACAGATTTATCTTGTTTTTTTGTTTTAGCGAAGAAGATTTAGAAACACATGTAATCAATATAGGGTTGATACCCAGACTCTCTAAAGAACTATTACAAATCAGTAGAAAAATGGCAATACTCTTTATGGGCATTTCACATGAGAAAACCTGAAAGGTCAATAAATGATAATCTTACAAATTAGGAAAAAGTAAGCCAATGAGGTACCGCTTTATGGTCATCAGTTTGGTAAAATAAAAAGTATGACCCTATCAATAATTGTTGCGGACAAGAGAAAAAGGAACTCTTATACCACTTGGTGGAAATGTAAAACTTTTAACTATTTTGTAGATAAACTAGCAACCTCTGATGAAGTTGGAGGTATATATTAAATATATCCTTTGACTTAGCAGTTTTCTTTCTAGGAATATATTCTAGAAATAACTATTGTGCTCAAGGAATATGTTTATTGCAGCTTCATAACATCAAAATTGAAAACGAGTTAAACATTCCAGCCTGGGCAAGATAGTGAGACCCTGTCTCTGCAAAAAAAAAAAAAGAAAGAAAGAAAACAAACCAAAAAACCATTCCATTAACTTGAGAATGGACAAATACATTGTGATGTTGATAAAATGTAATACTGTCCAAAAGTTCTCATGAATGAACTAGAGCTGCATGAAACAACATGACTGAATTGAAAAACAAAATCTTGAGCTAAGAAAACAAGGTACAGACCAATAATGCTATGTGGTAAAGTTTGAAAACATGCATAGTAATGATTAACACCGTATTCTAAGATAGTGGTTGCCATAGGAGAAAGCTATCCAATACTTAATGTATTTAAGAAAATGTTGGTACAAATGTGGGAAAATAAGTTGTGCTTTTAGCAGGGTTTGTGATGTTTCCATATGTTTAAATGTTTCATAAGTAGAAAAAGTTAAAGGCACATAGAGAGATGCTTTAGGAAGAGGGGGTTAGTGATGATAGTGTTGATAGTACTAGAGATGCTGATGAACATACTGCTGCTGCTGCTGCTGCTGCTGCAATCCTCATGTTAGCCTGGGCTACTCTGCCACGGGTTTCCTTTTCTTCTCAGATGACTGGCTTTGCGGGGTGTAGCCTTTGTGCCTGCGGTTTTGCTCATCAATTTCAGAATTCTCATCTCCTGTAGTTTAATGATAATGGCGATCACTTACTGAGTACCAGGCATTCTTTTAGTTATTTTACCTTATCTTGAATCACATTTTCTCTGCAGAATAAGTATAAAAGGAATTGATCAAACTTGAAAATACACTACAACAAACTAAGGAAAATTAGTTGAACATTTTGTGTTAAGCTAGGCATTCTTTAGTTTCTCAAAGTGTATAAAGACAAAAATGTGAAAGTGGTAGAAGTTACTGTTCAAAATATAAGAATGAGCTGGGTGCTGTGACTCCTGCCTGTAATCCCAGCACTTTGGGAGGCTGAAGGAGGTGGATCACCAGAGCTCAGGAGTTCGAGACCAGCCTGGCCAACATGGCGCAAAACCCTGTCTCTACAAAAAATACCAAAATTAACTGATGTGATGGCGTGGGCCTAAGCTACTAAAGAGGCTGAGGTGGGAGGATCACTTGAGCCCAAGAGGTTTAGGCTGCAGTGAGCCAGTTGCACCACTGTACTCCAGCCTGGGTGACAGAGCAAGACCCTGTCTCAGAAAACAAACCAAAAAAAGTACAAGAATGAATAGGTAAAATTATATATGTTAGATATGGTAGCCATTCAGTTATGAAGGTTTGCCTTCTTTTCGTACTTTCCCTATGTTTGTCTCCTTTAAATAAAGAATTTCTGTTTGGAGGGGATAAACCTCAAGGCCTTTATGAAGACCAAAATAACATACAGTTTTCCTGATAAATGCAGTAAATTGTAACCAAAAATGTAAGTGACCATTTTGTTTTTTCTTTATTAAGATATAATTCACATACCACACCATTCATTCATTCAAAGTATAGTTTTAGTGGTTTTTAATATGTTTATGGAATTGTAAAGCTATCACCAGTTTTAGAACATTTTTTATTACCCAAAAAGAAACTCCATGCCATTTAGCTGTTGTCCCCAGTCCCCATCTCTCTCCCAACCCTAGGCAACTGCTAATTTGCTTTGCCTCTGTAGATTGGACTATTTTATCATTTCATATAAATAGAATTATACAGTATTTGGTCTTTTGCATGTTTTCCATTCATGCCATAACATGGATGAGCCTAGAAAACATGCTAACTAAAAGAAGCCAGTTGCAAAAGACCACATACTGTTCTTCAGTCCTTTTTGTGGCCATATCATATTCTGTTGTATGAATTTACCCATTCATCAGTTGGTAGACATTTGAGTTGTTTCCACTTTTTGGCTATTATAAATAATGCTGCTGTGAGCACTGTTGTACAAGTTTTTTTGTGGGTATGTTTTCATCTTTCTTGGATATTTACGGAGGAGTGGAATTTCTGGGTCATATGGGAATCCTGTGTTCCACCTTTTGAGGATCCACCACATTTCCACAGTGGCTACATGTTTTTAAAATACATTCCTACCAGCAGTGTATGAGGGTCTAATTTCTCTACATCCTTGCTAATATTTGTTATTTGTCTTTTTGATTATAGCTGGTCTAGTGGGTGTGAAGTAGTATCTCATTATGGTTTTGAAATGCATTTCCCTAATGACTAATGATACTGAGCCTGTTTTCATGTACTTATTGGCCATTTGGATGTTGTCTAGAGAAATATCTATCCTGCCCAATTTAAAATTTGTCTTTTTATTATTGAGTTGTAAGTGTTCCAGTGTATTCTAGGTAAAGGTATTGTGTTAGGCCGGGCGTGGTGGCTCACGCCTGTAATCCCCAGCACTTTGAGAGACCGAGGCGGGCGGATCACGAGGTCAAGAGATCGACCATCCTGGCCAACATGGTGAAACCCCGTCTCTACTAAAAATAAAAAAAATAGCCGGGCATGGTGGCACGTGCCTGTGGTCCAAGCTACTCGGGAGGCTGAGGCGGAGAATCGCTTGAACCCAGGAGGCAGAGGTTGCAGTGAGCCAAGATTGCGCCACTACACTCCAGCCTGGCGACAGAGCAAGACTCTGTCTCAAAAAAAAAAAAAGTATTGTGTTAGATTCATACTGCACATACTTTCTTCCACTGAGTGGGTTGTCTTTTTACTTTCTTAATAGTGTCCTTTGAAGATGACTGTTTTAAACTGTGAATGTCTCAGTCAATATGAGGCTAAACTATAAAACTTAATATACACCATTCATTTATATTCATTTCTGTAGAAATCTTGACCATGAACATACCTGAACTTAGAAACCAACACTAACATTTGGGCTCTTTTCTATGCACACTGACTGAAAGATCTCTAGAAGAGTTGTAGTAAACAAGGTAGATAGAAGGAATTCTTTGCAGTTGGTAAAGGTCACTGCCCTCCCTAGTCTAGGGATTGTATCCTTTGTACCAGCCTCTTTTATGTTATATTCGTTCTTAACAAAACTATAAGTGCCTCAACCCCTTCAAGTATATTAATTCACCCTGTATTTATCCACTCTCTATTACAATAGTAAAGAAAACAAAGTTTATTCCTGCCTTTGGAATGTATAGTCTCATGGTAAGGGCAACCAATAAACAAAAAAATTGTAAATACAAATTTTGTGTTCTCTGAAGGAGGAAATCTTTAGTTAGAGGGAAATCATCTCTGCAAGATGACGTTTAATAAAAGACCTCTTTGAACAAGTTAGGTGGGGCATGGGCCTGCAGCCACTGGGAATATGTGAAAGTGCTGAGGTGCTAAATAGCTTTGGATGCAAAGAGCCAAACCTGGAAATGGTCGGCCTTTGCCTGCCTGTTAATTATTTTTCCTAAGTTTTTTTTTTTTTTTAAAGGAGACAGTGTCTCACTGTGTTATTGAGGCTGCTCTTGAACTCTTGGGCTCAAGTGTTCCTGAATAGCTGGGACTACAGGTGCACATTACCATGCTGGGCTTATTTTTCCTGGAGTTGGCAACAATTAAAAAAGTACATTATTTAAAGTTTAGATTTTCCTCCTATTTGTAATCATTTGTTGAAATCAGCACTTTTTCATCAATAAGCTATGTTATCTTTCAAGGAACGAATTACCAGTTTATATTGCATCATGGGTTGGGGGGTGACATATTGGTTGTGAGGTAGATAGAGGGCTCCTTCAGGTTGTTTTCCTATTTCAATTTTTAGCCTCCATAGCCCCAGCATACTGCCTTTGATGAAAGTTCTTAAATATTTGTTGAATTAGCATTTGTATTCACTAATATGGCTTTAAATTTGTAAGATATGCTAAAATAAGTACTTTATATTCTTAGCTGTTCTAATTAATTTGGTTTTAGAAAAATGGAGAAGTGAAAGAACATTTTTCATTTGCTTTAAAAATACATAGCAATGTAAATCCTAAAAATGAAGAGATTCTATTTTAAATTGACAATTCAGTGAGTTTTATATTGTCTGATACTGTTACCTGTTTCTCTTTCAGAGTTAGAATTGAAAAAGTAGGTAGACAATGTTTCTGCCTTCTAGTTCTTGTAAGGATTAATGTTGTGAAACTGACATCATGACTCCCATGTAGTCATCTTGCAGCTTCAATATAGTCTGTCTTTTTTTTTTTTATAGTTATAGTCTTTCTTAACACCTAAAAAAAGTTAGTTTCTTAAAATACCATCAAATATTGAGCCAGTATTTATTTCCATGATCATCTCACTTTTTAAGCCATTTGTTTGAATCAGGATCCTAGTAAAGTTCATTTATTGCAATTGATTACTGTGTAAATAAAGTTCCTTTATATCTGTGAGTTCCGTCTGTCTTTTTATTTTAAATGTATTCTTTGAAAAAATCAAATTGGTTGGTTCAAAAAGATTCTCATATTCTAGACGAGGGATTTCTCCTGCTTTTTGGTTTGAGGATCTCTTTACTCTTAAAAATTGAAGATTCCAGATCTTTTGTTTATGTGGCTTAAATCTATCGGTAGTTACTACATTGGAAATGAAAACATTTTAAAATGTATTTAATAATTATTTGTTTTAAAACTATAATACTAAATTGATTGATGCTAACAAATAACATTTAAACAATTTTTAATTAAGGCTGCGCATGGTGGCACATGCCTGTAGTCCCAGCACTTTGGGAGGCTGAGGCAGGCAGATCACATGAGGCCAGGAGTTTGAGACCAGCCTGACCAACGTGGCAAAACCCTGTTTCTACTACAGATTTAAAAATTAGCCGGGGCATGATGGTGCCCGTTTGTAATCCCAGCTACTTGGGAAGCTGAGACCCAAGAATCACTTGAACCTGGGAGGCGGAGGTTGCAGTGAGCCGACCGAGATGGCTCCAAAAAAAATATTTTTTTTTTAATTACAAATGGACACGTTGTAATTATACATATTTATGGGATACAGTTTGATGTTTTGATAGATGTGTGTGTTGCTCTAATGATCAAATAAGGGTAGTTAGTATCCATTACCTCATGCAGTTATAACATAAATAACATTTTTAATGAAAACCAATTATATTTGCTAAAAAATACCAGGGAAAGGAGTGATTATTTTACATTTTTGCAAATCTTTTTTTTCTTTTAATTTTATTTCAGATAGTCTTCCAAGCAATTTTTTCTTTTTTTCTTATTTACTTTTATTTCAGATAGTCTCATTTTTGCAAATCTTTATAAGATCTCTCTTAATAGAAGCCTGCTGAATTCTCATGTCTTTGTCTGTATTCAGTCTTGCTGTATCACATGATCTCTGCCAAACAACACTGTACACTTGTAAGAGAATGAAAGTGAAAAAAGGCAAATAATAGATGAGCATTCTTGTGAAAGTAGTTCTGACTTCATTGACCCCATGAAAGTGTCTTCACCCCCTGGGATCCACAGACTATTGGCTGAGAAGTGGACCATTTTCTGTAAATTGATAGTTAGATCAAGAGACTAGGATACATTGCTTTGCTGACATATCCCTCTAAAGCAGACATATCCCTCTAAAATATTAATTCCCCAGAAAACAGAAACTGAATTTATGAAATTTCCCTTTGGCCCATAATGTAATTTAATTTAGGTTCTCTTTCCTGCGTCTTTTTTTTTTAATGTTGATGTTTTTGCAGCTGATTAAACAAATTATCTCTAAATTTCTTATAAAAATAGCAGTGAGTTCCTACATTAAACAAACATCTGTAATTTTACAGGCTTCTTTTTTTTTCTTGATAAATTTTTCATCCAAAATATACAAATAGAAGTTTCTTCTGTTGGTTTTCTGGACAGGTGCAGTGGATCATGCCTGTCCCAGCCAGCACTTTGGGAGGCTGAGGCGGGTGGATCTTGAGCCCAGGATTTCGAGACCAGCCTGGACAACATGGCGAAACCCTGTCTCTACTAAAAATATAAAAATAACGGGGTGTGGTGGTGCATGACTGTAGTCCCAGCTACTCAGGAGGCTGAGGTAGGAGGATTGCTTGAGCCTGGAGGCAGAGATTACAGTGAGCCATGATCTAGCCACTGCAGTCCAGCCTGGGCAACTGAGTGAGACCCTGTCACCGAAAATAAAACAAGTTTCTTCTTACAAGTTCTTTATTAAGGAAATATTTATTGACCTCCTTACTCTGTTAGTGAACAAGAATGACTGAGCAGATAAAAAGGCAGAGCTGTCTTCATGAAGCTTACATATCAGCCAGACAAGTGGACTCTGCTAAACTAGTAACTGCACGGTAATGAATACAAAGGAGAAATGTAACTGATAACCTATCCTAGTTTAAGGAATCAGGGAAGGGTCCTTTGATTTAAGATTTGAAGTATATATAGAATTTACTAGGAGCTGTACCAAGAATATAGATAAAAGTTTTAGCTGTTGCTGTAATATTTGAATGTGGTCTTATGGAGAACAACATTATTTGACATTTCAAATAGAACAATTCAGTTCATAAGTCCTTTTTGGAAGTAGACAGGGTAATACACATTTAGATAAACTTTTAATTTTTTTTTTGAGACAGGATTTTACTCTGTCACCCAGGCTAGAGTGTAGTGGCATGATCTTGACTCACAGTAACCTCTCACTCCTGGGCTTAAGTGATCCTCCCACTCCAGCCCCCAGAGTATTAGGACTATAGGTACGCACCACCATGCCTGGCTAATTTTTTGTGTTTTTTATAGAGACCGTGTTTGCCATATTGCCCAGGCTGATCTCAAACTCCTGGGCTCAAGAGATCCTCCCATTTTTGCCTCCCAAAGTGCTGGGCTTACAGGCATGAGCCATGGAGCCTGGGCTAGATAAACTTTTAGTGTTTTATATCTGAAAATAAGTGACTTAAGATGTGTGTGAAATTTATTTATTTATTTATTTATTTATTTATTTTATTTTATTTTATTTTTTTTTTTTGAGAGAAAGGGTTTGGCTCTGTTGCCCAGGCTGGAGTGTAGTGGCAGATCAGGTCCACTGCAGCCTCAGCCTCCCAGGCGCAAGCAATCTTCTTGAGTAGCTAGGACCACAGGTGCATGCTACCATGCCCAGCTGATTTTTTTACTTTTTATTTTTGTAGAAACAGGGTCTTGCCATGTTTCTGAGGCTGGTCTCAAACTTCTGGGCTCAGATGATCCTACTGTCTTAGCCTCCCAAAGTGCTGGGATTATAGGTGTCAGCATTGCGCCTTGCATGTTTTTTTTTTTGTTTGCAAAAATGCATTAAGAGGATTATACAGAAAAAGAAAAATAAAATGATTATAATGATGAATTATTTATTTAGTCTCCTTGCTGTCATCTAAGCTTTTTGGTCATTTTGGTTCTCTTGCATAACTCTTGGCTGTTCTAAGGTGCCTATTAGTCTTGTTATCCATTCTGTAGTTTTTTCTCTCTCCTTTCTATCTGTAATAACAGAATTTTTTTTTAACAATGGTTTACTATGCTTATGTTGAATGCTTGGATTTTCCAAGTGTATTTTTAAAAACCCTCGTTTTAGTAGGTAAGATATACATAATATGAAATTTGAAAGGCAAAAAAGGCTGGGCGTGGTGGCTCACACCTGTAATCCCAGCATTTTGGAGGCCAAGGTGGGCAGACCACTTGAGGTCAGGGGTTCAAGACCAGCCTAGCCAACATTATGAAATCCGTCTCTACTAAAAATATAAAAATTAGCTGGGCGTGTTGGCGGGCACCAGTAATTCCAGCTACTTGGGAGCCTGAGACAGGAGAATTGCTTGAACGTGGGGGCTGGAGGTTGCAGTGAGCCAAGATTGTGCCACCGCGTTCTAGCTTGGGAGACAAAGCAAGACTCCTGTCTCAAAAAAAAAAAAAAAAGACAAAAAGGCTGTAAAGAATGATATATATGGCTTCTTTCCATTCCTATTCCCTCCTTACCCATTTCTCTACCCCAGAATAAGTCTGTCAACAGTTTAATGACATTGCTTCATTAAAAAAAAAGTCTGCATTGTATTTCATGTTATGAATGTGCCAAAATTTACTAATTGTTATTCTGTTGAGGAACATTTAGGATTTAGTTTTTTCTATTAAAATTTGTAAATTTATGTTTGTTAGTAAATATTCTAGTATATTCTTAATGGTTTCAGGTGATGATTTAAGAAACCTTGATAGGAGTGCTAGACATTAGTGTATCACACCATTTTGTGAAAAGTTCATTTTTACCTCTACCCATTTGAAATGCTACTTTAAGTTTTTCTATGTATTCAGATGTATTTTCAGTCTAATTCTGTTCCATTGATCTGTTCACTCATGTAGCACTATTATACTCTTTAGTATGATTTCATGTCTAATAGGACATCCACCCTCTCTGACATGCTTTTTTCCCTTCAGCAATTACGCTTCTGTGTTTCAGCATTTTTTTGTGTATTCCTTCTTTGTTTTTCTATATAAACTCTAGAGTCAACTTGTTATTTACAAGAACAAATTTTTTGATGTTTCTGGAATTATAACTTTAATTTGTTACGGTACCTAAAAGACAGTGTACATCTTTATGATGGCAAATCTTAGGCTGAGAACTGTGCAATCTTATTTTAAATGAGTGTTTATTTTAATTGTTTAAGTGATTTTCAAACTCATTCAGATGTCACTTCATGATGCTTTGTAAAAAAACTGTAAAAAGTATCATGAAATGCACATTTAAGTTTAATTGTCTAACTTTGTGCTGAATGTATCTTAACTTGATTCTAGTATACAGTAATAGAAGGAAGTATTGAAGGATTAAGTTGCATTATGAAAAAAGACTTAAAATTGAAAACATCAATTAGTTGTTCTCTAAGTTGGGTGGTTTGTATTGATTGATTTTTGTGATGGCACACTTTGGTCCAGTTAAAGGAACATCATTTTGCTTTAGACTGTGGTTTAAAAATACCTTATTAATAGCAAATCATTTTTGTCAAGGACCATATTTTTGCCAAACTATCAAAAAATTCACTTTTCTTAGTTGAGTATCATGACATATTATCTTGAATAGCAGTTGTGTTGGTTAATTTGCTGTGTCAACTTGACTGGGCAACAGGATGCCCAGACATTGAGCCAGCCATTTCTGGATATGTGTGTGGAGATATTTCTGGATGAGATGAACATTTGAATCGGACTGAGTAAAGCACATGCCCTCCCTAATGTAAGTAGGCTTTATCCAGTCAGTTGAAGACGTAAATAGAACAAAAAGGTTGACTCTTCTGTGAATAAGAGAGAACTTCTGCTGACTGCTTTTGAGCTGGTACATTTTTTTTTTTCTCCTGCCTTTGGACTCTTCCAGGTCTCCAGTTTGCCAGTCTTCAGACTAGAACTACACCATTGGCAGTCCTGGTTCTTAGGCCTTTGAACTTGAACTGGAACTACTCCATTGGCTCCCCTGGGTCTCCAGCCTCTCCTGCAGTCTGAACTGCAGATCTTGGGACTGGTCAGCCTCCAGATTCCCATGTCCAATTCCTTATAATCAATCAATCAATATTTCTCTTTCTCTGTCCTATTGGTTCTATTTTTTGGAAAACCCTGAGTAAAAGTAATCTGAGCACTTCATCTAGACTTACTTTTTGTTTATTTATTTATTTATTTATTTTGAGATGGCGTCTATTTACTTATTTATTTATTTATTTGAGATGGCGTCTCGCTTCTTGTCCAGGTTGGAGTGCAATGGCACGATCTTGGCTCAGTGGAACCTCTGCCTCCTGGATTCAGGTGATTCTCCTGCCTCAGCCTCCAGAGTAGCTGGGATTATAGGCACCCGCCACTACACCTGGCTAATTTTTTCTATTTTTAGTACAGACAGGATTTCATCATCTTGGCCAGATTGGCCTTGAACTCCTGACTCAAGTGATCCTCCTCTTGCCCTCCCAAAGTTCTGGGATTACATGGGCCACCTTGCCCGGCCATAGATTTTCTAGCATTTAATCAGTAAATCAACTAGTACGGGTTTGTAATTTGATGGTATTTTTACTTTCTGTCATTAATATGCTGATGATTTGATGATGTTTTTCTATAGTCCCAGTCTCAGTGTCACTGAATGGCATTTCCTAAAACATCTTAAACTCAGTGTGCACAAAGCAACCCTTTTATGTCATCTTCCCTCATTCCCATTCCTCTTCCCTGTTGCTCTGCCTTCGTATTTCAGTGAAAAGCATTACTAATCTACTAGTTGCCTAAGCTCAGAATTTCAAGATTGTCTCAACTCCTTTCTTCATACTTTTGTCACCTTCAGCTATTTTTGGCAACATCTGCCTTGCTTGTCCTTTTTCACCCCACTGCCCAGGTTCTCATCTTTTACTAACATTCTTGCAGTAGCCTGCCAGCGGATTTCCTTGTGTCTAATCTCATTCACCTACCAGTTGTCCTCCTTACTCATGTTGACATAGAATTACTATATGACCCAGTAATTTAATTCCTAGGTATATGTTTAAGAGAACTGAAAACAGATATTCAAACAAATACTTTATAAGAATGCTCATAATAGGACTATTCATAGTGACCAAAAGATGGAAACAACCTGCATATCCATCAGCAGATGAATGGATAAAGAAATATGGTATATCCATACACTGGAATATTATATTCAGCCATAAAAAGGAATGAAGTACTGATACATTCTACAATGTGGAGCAACCTCAAAGCAAAAGAAGGCAGACACAAAGTCACATATTGTGTAATTCCATAATATATGAAATATCTAGAATGGGTAAATTTGTAATACTCCAGGAGAATAGAGTGAAGAGAGGAATGGGAATAACTACTTTATGGATATGGGGTTGTCTTGGAGGGGCTGAAAATATTTTGGAACTAGATGGAGGTAATGGTTGTACAACCTTAACAAATGCGCTAAAACCCCCTGAATCGTGTGCTTTAATGTGATTAAGTTTATGTTATGTGAGATTCACTTCAGTTTTTAAAATGTTGTGTCTTGTACTTTAATGTATCTGTGTGCTTTTATATACTTTTTCTTCTATTTTTCCTCTATTCCCTAGTCTCCATACTCTCATGATAACTCCTCTCTGCAGGTTTTTATAGGCTCTCCTGGGAAGAATTAATTGTTTACCCACCCATCATCCCTAGATCTGTTTTTTGAAATGGGCTCTTTAAAAAAAAAAAAAATTCAACTTTTAAAATTTAAAATTTCAGTTAGCGTCTTAAATTTGAATCGATACCAACTTATCTTTAATAGCATACAAAAACTCTGTTCCTCTATACCTTGTCCTTCCTTTATGTTACACAAATTGCATCATTATATGTTGTGTGCCATTCGATAAACTTAGGTTTTATGCATTTGATTTTTAAATTACATAGGAAACAAAAAGAACTGACGAACTAAAAATACAACAGTATTGGCTTTTATATTTACTTAGGAAGTTACCTTTACCGTTGTTCATTATTTTTTATGGCTTCTGGTTACTATCTAGTATTCTTTAATTTCATCCTGAAGGACTCTCTTTAGGATTTCTTGTAGGTCAGGTTTACTAGAAACAAACTCTGTCAGCTTTTGTTTAGTTTGAAATGTCTTAATTTCTACTTTAGTTTTGAAGGATTGTTTTGCCAAGTATAAAATCTTGGTTGACAGTTTGTTTTTTCCTGTAAGATGTTAAATACGTTGTTTCACTGTTTCTGGCCTCGTGGTTTCTGATGAGAAATTGGCTTTTAATCTTACGAGGCTCCCTCTTGCTGCTTTCAAGATTCCCATTGTCTTTGTTTTTGATGGTTTGATTATAATGTGTCTTAGTGTGGATTTCTTTGAGTTTATCTTGCTTGAAGTTTGTTAAGCTTTTGAATATGTAGATTCATGTCTTTCTTCAAGTTTTAGAGTTTTCAACCATTAGTTAATCATGTATCATTTCTTCATCCTTCTCTCTTGCTTTTCTTCTTGTAACTTCATAATGCGCTTGTTAATTGACAGATCCCTTAGGCAGTGTTCATTTATCTTCATTCTTTTTCTTTCTGCTCCCCAACTCAATAGTTGTAATTGTATTCAAATTAGCTAATTTTCCCTACTCTTGATATTTTCCATGGTGTCATGTACTTTTAACTGTTATTATAGCATTTATCCGTAATAATGTGTTGAGTTTCTTATTACTGGAGGAGTGAACTTATTTCTTTATTCTTTCAGAACCTAGCATACAATAGACATAATAACTGTGTTGAATGAGTTAATGAATGTTGGAAAGTATAAAGAATCCGAGGGTCTTAGAATTGGAAGGGGTATTAGAAGATATCTGGCTGTTTCTTTAGAACTAGTGTATGATTTAGGAACTTCAGGTATCTTGTGCCAAATAATGAACCCTGAGTTACATATTCTTGATTGAGAAAGACCTGAAAAATTTCCAGCCTTTTTAGTCTATTATATTGTTCCACTCTTTCCATACTTAACCATTTTTAGAGCAGTAGTCCTTAGAGTGTGGTCAGGAGACCACTGTGGATCACCAAGACCCTTTTAGGGGATTATATGGGTCCAAAAGGTCAAAATGATTTTCATAATACTACCAAAGGTCTTTTGTCCTCACTTGCTATGTTGACACACTTCTTGATGATACAAAAGCAAAGGTGAATGAAAACCAGTAGTACCTAATCATTAGTTAAAGCAAACTGTACTAGTAATCATTGCACAGTTGTCCATTGCACAACATAGGTTTGACCTTTGTGGGTCCATGAATACATGAATTTTCCTCCTGAAGCAGCAAGAACACCAACTCCTAAGTTTTGGGGGGTCAAAAATTATATGCAGGTTTTTTGGTGTGCGATGGGTTGGTGCCTGTAATGCCTGTGTTATTCAAAGGTCAACTGTATTTTTAACACCACACACTCCCAGTTTAAAAAAAAAATCAGTTTTACCTAATGTGCACATTAAAAACAGTAAAAATGGCCAATTGTGTTAAATCCTGATTTTTGAGTACATTTGTATGTGTGTGCATTTTTTCATTGTGGTGAAACAACAAAAAACGTGGCAGGACACAGTGGCTTATGCCTGTAATCCCAGCACCGTGGGAGGCCGAGGTGGGTGGATCACCTGAGGTCAGGAGTTTGAGACCAGCTTGGCCAACATGGCAAAACCCCATCTCTACTAAAAATACAAAAATTAGCTGGGTGTGGTGGCCCATGCGTGTAATCTCAGCTACTCTGGAGGCGAAGGCAGGAGAATTGCTTGAATCTGGGAGGCGGAGGTTGCAGTGAGCCAAGATCGTGCCACTGCGCTCCAGCCTGACTGCGTGATGGAGCAAGACTCCATCTCAAAAAATAAAAAAGCTAAAAAATAAGGTGAGGTGTGGTGGCTCATGCCTGTAATCCCAACACTTTAGGAAGCTGAGGTGGGTGGATTGCTTGAGCCCATGAGTTTGAGACCAGCCTGGGCTACATGGTGAAACCCTGTCTCTACAGAAAAATACAAAATTAGCTGGGTGCTAGTACATGCCTGTAGTCTCAGCTACTCAAGAGGCTGAGGTTGGAGGATCCTCGACTTAGGAGGTTGTGGCTGTGGTGAGCCATGATTGTGCCAGTGGACTCTAGCCTAGGTGACAAAGACTGTTTTATTATATATAACAAGATTTACAATTTTAGTCTTTTTTATTGTACAGTCCTTGGCATTAAGTGCATTCAGTTGTTGTGTAGCACTCATCATTATCTCCAGAACTTTTTTAATTTTCCTGAACTGAAACTTTGTATCCATTAAACATTAACTTCCCATTTTCTTCTCCCCCAACAACCCTTTTACTTTCTGTCTCTGTGAATTTGACTATTCTGGATGTCTCATTTAAGTGGAATCATACAATTTGTTCTTTTGTGACTGTTTTAATTCACTTAGCATAATGTTTTTGAAGTACATCTGAGTTGTAGCATGTGTCAGAATATTCTTTTTAAGGCTGAATGATTCTGCTGTATGTATGTACTACATTATATTTATTCATTCATCTGTTGTTGGACACTTGGATTGCTTTCACCTTTTGTCTATTGTGAATAATGCTGCTGTTGAACATTGGAATTATGGGTATGCATGTATCTGTTTGAGTCCCTGCCTTATTCTTTAGGAGTTTATACTCAGAACTGGAATTACTGAATCATGTGACAATTGTATGTATAAATTTTTTAGAAACTGCCATACAGTTTTCTATAGCAGATGCACCATTTTATATTCTGGCCACCAATGTACCAAGGTTCTTACTTGTTTTGACACCTCATTAACATTTGTTATTTTCCATTTTGTTTTTTGATAATAGCTATTCTAATGAATGTGAAGTGGTATCTGCTTGTGCTTTTGATGTGCATATCCCTCATGACTAATGATGTTGATCATTGTTTCATGTGCTTATTGACCATCTATATATCTTTTTTGGATAAATGTCTGTTCAAGCACTTTGCCTGTTTTTGAATTGAATTGCTTTTTTGTTGATGAATGGTAGGCTTTTTTTTTTTAATATATGTATTCTGGTTATTAATCTCTTAGAAGTTTAATGATTTGCAAGCCATATATGATTTTCTCCCATTCTTTGGGTTGTCTTTCTACTCTGTTGATAGTGTCCTTCAATATACCAAAGACTTAAATTTTGTCAAAGTCTAGTTTGTCCTTTTTTGTTGTTGTGCCTGTACTTTTAATGTCTTAGCCAAGACATCATTGCCCAATCTGACATCGTGACGCTTTTCTCTGAGGTGTTTTCCTAAGAGTTTTATACTTTTAGCTCTTACATTTAGTTTTTTGTTCCATTTTGAGTTAATTTTTGTATAAGATACGAAATTTAGGTCAAGGTTCATTTTTTTGCCTGTGGATGTTCAGTTACTTCGGTACCAATTTTTGGAAAGGCTATCCCTTCATGATAATTCATTGAATTTCCACTGTACTTTTGTCAAAAAATGGCTTGGGCATATTTGTATAGGTCTGTTTCTGAGGTCTCTATTTCGTTGATTCCTGTATGTGTCTCTTCCTCTCCTCTGCCATTACCACACGTCTTCATTACTATAACTATATAATAAGTCTTGAAGTCAAGTAAACTGATTTCCTCTCACTGTATTATTTTTCAAAATTGTTTTAACTACTGTAGTTCTTTTGCCTTTCCTTAAAAACTTTAATCTTGTTTATACTTATAACAAAGTCTTGCTGGAATTCTGGTAAGAGTTGTGTTAATTCTGTCTATCAGTTTAGGGGGAATTGACATCTTTATTGAGTTTTACAATCCATGAGCATGGTATATCCTTCCATTTGTTTAGCTCTTTTTTGATGTTTCTCATCAATATTATGTAGATTTTAGCGTGTTAGTCTTGTATGTGTTTTTTGTTAGATTTACACTTAGGTATTTCAATTTTTAGGAGCAAATTAATTTTTCTTTTTAATTGGTAAACAAGATCTCATTTCCATTACCCAGGCTGGAGCACAGTGGTACTATTCACAGCTTTCTTTAGCCTTAACTGCTCTGATTCTCCCACCTCCACTTCCTGAGTAGCTGGCACTACAGGTGCATGCCACCATGCCCAGCTGATTTTTTTGTTTGTTTGTTTTTAGTAGAGACATACTGGATTTTGCCATGTTGCCCAGGCTGGTCTTGAACTCCTGGGCTCAAGTAATCCACCCATCTCAAAGTGCTGAGATGAGCCGTGTGAACCACCATGCCCAGCCTGAAATGGTATTTTAAATTATGCTGTCTGTGTGTTCATTATTAATATGTTGAAATACAATTGATTTTTGAACATTTATCTTGTTTTCTGTGCTCTTGCTGAACACACTTATTAGCTGTAAAAGTTTTTTTCATAAATTCCTTGGGGTAGCAAATTATGTAGGTAATGATGTCATCTGCAAATAGGGACAGTTTTATTTCTTCATTTATGATTTTTTGTCTTTTATTTCCTTTTTTTACCTTATTATACTTGCTAGAATTTCGAGCACCATGTGTGATAAGACTGATGAGAAAAAACATCTTTGCCTTGTTCTGATCGTAGGGGGAAAACATTCAGTCTTTCTCCATTAGATGTAATGTTAGCTATAGGGTTTTTTTTTCTTCTTTTCTTTCTTGGGTGCTTTTTATCACGTTGAGGAAATTCTCTATTCTTGATTTCTGAGAGATTTTATCATGAATGGTTGTTGAATTTTGTCAGAAGCCTCTTCTGCATTAATTGATTTGACCACACAGTTTTTCTTTTTAGCCTGTTAGTATGGTGCATCACATTGATGTTTCAATCTTGAATTAGCTTTGCATTCCTGGAATAAACTACACTTACCTGTGTTGTATGATTCTTTTTATATGTTGCTGAATATTTACTAATATTTTGTTAAGAATGTTTATATCTGTATTAATGAAGGCTTTTGGTCTGTAGTTTTCCTTTTTTGGGTTCTGTGTGTGGTTTTGATATCAGAGTACCATAGCACTAACTTCATAAAATGAATTAAGATGTGTTCCTTCTTCTATTTTCTAGAAGAGATTGGATAGAGTTTTAAAAATTCTTTAAACGTTTGGTATAATTCTCTGGTGGAAATCATTTGGATCTGGAGATTTCTTTTTGGGAATTTTAAGATTGTGAACTCAGTTCCTTAATTGTTACAGGGCTATTCAAATTATCTGTTTCATATTGAGTGAGTTGTGGTAAGTTGTATTCTTTGAGGAAGTGGTCCATTTTAAGTTGTCCAACTTACGTGCCTAGAGTTAGTTGTTCATAGTATTTCCTTTTTATCCTTTGGATGTGTGTAGGGTCTGTAGTGATATCCTTGTTTTATTCCTGATATTGATAATTTGTGTCTTTTCTCTTGTTTCTTTGTCATTCTGGCTAGAGGCCTTTCAGTTGTATTGATCTTTTCAAATAACCAGTTCTTTGCTTCATTTATTTATTTTTTTCTGCATTTTTATGTTTTTATTTTCATTGATTTCTGCTTTAACCTTTATCATTTAATTCCTTTTGCTTGCTTGGGTTAATTTTGTTCTTTTTCTAGGTTCTTGAGGTGGGAACTTACTACAGATTATTGATTTGAGACCATTTGTCTTTTCTCATGTGTACCCTTAATGTTCAAAATTTCTGTCGGCACTACTTTAGCTGTGCCCCACAGATTTTTGATATGTTGTATTTTCAACATATTTTTATATGCTAGTTAAAAGATTTTTATTATGGCTGCTTTATTTATTTATTTAGAGACAGGGTCTTGCTCTGTTGCCCCGGTTGGAGTACCGTGTTGTGATCATAACACACTGTAACCTCCAACCCCTGGACTCAGGTGAGCTTTCTGAGTAGCTGGGACTACAGATAGGAGCCACCATGCCTGCCTATTTTTTTAATTTTTATTTTTGTAGAGATGGGGTCTCACTGTGTTGCCCAGCTTTGGTGGCTGCTTTAAAGTCTTTGTAAGATCATTTTAACATCTCTACTTTGTGTTGGCATCTGTTGATGTTTTTTTCCCCCCCATTCCGTTTCAGATCTTCTGGTTCTTGATATGGGGTGATTTTTTTAAAAAAATTGATAAATGGATGTTGGGGGGTTATGTTATGAGACTCTAGGTTGTTTGTTTTGTTTTGTTTTGTTTGTTTTGTTTTTGAGATGGGCTCTCACTCTGTCATGCAGGCTGGAGTGCAGTGGCACCATCACGGCTCATTGCAGCCTTGACCTCCCAGGCTCAGCAGTCCTTCCACCTCAGCCTCCTTAGTTGCTGGGATTACAGGCATGCATCGCCATGCCCAGCTAATTTTTGTGTTTTTTGTGACGATGACGTTTCACCATGTTGCCCTGGGCTGGTCTTGAACTCCTGAGCTCAAGTAATCCACCCATCCTGGCCTCCCATAGTGCTGGTATTACAGGCATGTGCCACTGTGCTTAGCCAAGATGGTAGATCTTGTTTAATCTTAATTTAACTGGGTATCTCTGACACTGCCCCATCGGGAGATGGAGGTACTCTTCAGTACTGTTGGATGTGAGTGGAAGTTCTGGCTTTCCAGTAGGTCTCCACTGACACCATAGGGAGGGGGAGAAGGAGTATATGGTCCCATTACTGCCATGCCATGATGAAAGTCCTGTTGTTCCACTAGGCCTCCTGTGATACAGCCCAGTGGGGAGTGTCTCCTTATTGCTGAGTGGGGCTGGAAGTCCAGGTTCCCCACTTTGCCTTCTCAGACACTACTCTGGTAGGGATGTTGGACTCCGTGTTACAGTATGTGAGGATGGAAGTCTAGGCTTACCGTTTTCTTTGCTGGTATGGGTGTGGCGGAAGTTTTTTCTATAGTGTTTGGCTGGAGCAGAGCTGTTATTGTGTAAAATGTTTTCTGTTTTGCTATGAGACAAATCATTACCTATATTAAAATTTTAATATAATGATAAAAGCTCTATCACATCTAACAAAGTTAACTATGACTCTTGATTATCTTAAGCCCAGTCCATGTTCAATAGCCCAGATTTTCTCAAAAATGTCTATATAGTTAGTCTTCAAAATAGAATACAACGTTTACACGTGACTTTTGATAAACAGGTCTCTTAGTCCCTCCCCCCTTTTCCCGTGCAGTTTATTTGTTGAAAAGACTGAGTATGTGGATTTTAGAATTTGTCTCATCATTCATTTGCGATTCCTAAGGAATATTTTATTGGTTGTGTTGCGATTCCTAAGGAATATTTTATTGGTTGTGTTGTGCATTTCTGTTGCATCACATTAGGAGACACATAATGTCAAGTTATTGACTAATAATAGTTACTTAGACCCATCATTTCATCAGGGATTGCAAAGTTGCAAATGTCTAATTCTTTCAGTCTTTCTTAATTTATTAGGTGTGATAGAGCTTTCAGTCTTTCTGGAAGAATTAGAAATTCTGCATTTACTACTTAGAATTCTTTAATAGTGGTTCTCAGAAGTATTGTTCCCAGGCTGCCAGCATCAGTATCACTTTCTGAAAATGCAAATTCATGAGTCCTTCTTCAGACAGAAACCATGTTAACAGTGACCAGTACTCTGTTTTAACAAGCTGTCTTGGTGATTCTGAGCCATACTGGAATTTGAATACCTTTTCGACAAGAGCTTGCTTTCATCAGCCTTTGGTTATTCTGAAATACAGTGCATATAGGAAAAGCAGGATAATTTTTTCCCTTTGTCCGTTGAGTTTTTTGGTGCCCTCTATTTCTTAATATACATATTTATTTTTATATTTTTGAGACAGAGTATCCATCTGTCACCCAGGCTGGAGTGCAGTGGTGCGATCTTGGCTCACTGCAACCTCTACTTCCAGGGTTCAAGTGATTTTCATGCCTCAGCCTTCTGAGTAGGTGGGATTACAGGTGTACGCCACTATGTCAGGCTAATTTTTATATTTTTAGTAGAGACAGGGTTTCTTCATGTTGCCCAGGCTCATCTTGAACTCATGGCCTCAAGTGATCCACCCACCTCAGCCTCCCAAAGTGCTGTGATTATAGGTATGAGCCACCGTGCCTGGCCTATTTTTTTTTTAAGTATCATTGTGAGTTCATGGATTTTTATATGTTTGTGTTTCAGACTATTATTATTTTTGATGCCCTTTTGTCAGTGGCAGCCTCTTGGAAGATTGCTTGTGTCCTTTGGATACAACTGCAGTAGTTTTTTAAATCGCTTTTATCTTTTCTAGCATGACAAGATGTCCTAGGTACATTTTGTGCTTTTCCTGCTTTTATTTTATTTTTTTGATTTGCAAGAGGGCGTGAGACTTGACCTGCTTTTATTTATTTATTTAATTATTTTATTTTTAATATATTTTTTGATACGGAGTCTCGCTCTGTTGTCCAGGGTGGAGTGCAGTGGTGTGATCTCAGCTCGCTGTAATCTCCATTTCCTGGGTTCAGGCAATTCTTGTGGCTCAGCCTCCTGAGTAGCTGGAATTACAGGCGTGTACCAGAATGTCTGGCTAATTTTTGTATTTTTAGTAGAGATGGGGGTTTCACCATGTTGGCAAGGTTGGTCTCAAACTCCTGTCCTCTGGTGATCCACCCACCTCAGCGTCCCAAAATGCTGGGATTACAGGTGTGAGATGTGCCTGACCTTGATCTGCTTTTATTAATGAAATGTTTTTTTAGGGACCACAGTATGGGGCTTGGAACTGCTGATTGATTTCATTGTAATTTACATTTAATTACAGTTTACCTTTGAACAATATGGGTTTGAACTTCCCAGGCCACTTCTATGCAAATTTTTTTCTTTTCAGTAAAAGTTAAATGAGTGTGCTTGCCTTCCCTGCCACCTCCTTCACCCCTCTTCTGCCTTGATGCTTCTGAGATAGGAAGGTCAACCCCTCCTCTTCCCCTCTTTCTCCTTAGCCTATTCAATGTTAAGATGATGAAGATGAAAAGCTTTTTGATGGAAACACTCCATTTAATGAATAATAAATGTTTTCTATGATTTTCTTAATAACATTTTCTTTAGCTTACTTTATTTTGAGATTGCAATATATAGTATATATAACATAGAAAATATGTGTTATTTATATTATCAGTAAAGCGTCTGGTCAGTGATAGTCTATTAGTAAAGTTTTTTGGGAGTCAGAAGTCACATGGGTTTTTTTACTGCACCAGGGATTTAGCTCCCTATATCCCCCATTGTTGAAGGGTCGGCTGTACTTTAATAATTGTTTCATTGGTAAAATGAGGATTGTTTTGAAGATTAAATGAGATAGAAGTGTAATGTGAATAAATGGGTATGGTGTGTATTCTTCCAGAACTGTTTCAGTTAACAGTGTATTTTATAGTGGTCTGATGGTCCAGGATGATATTTATTCTTCTCAGGATTTTTATAATTCATTTGTTACATATAGCGAAATCAAGGTTTTAAAATTATTTTATTTACGAAAATTTCTCAGGAATTTGAATTTCCTTTGGCCTTTTAGAATGGAAAAGATGTTTCTTTGCTTGGACTTAGGTGTTCTTTTGTTCTTTTTTTTTTTTATTCTTATAAAATTTTTCTTTTTTCCTTCCTTATACAAAAATTAACTCAAGATCTTTTGTTCTTAACAAAGCATAGAAACAGGAGAAGCCATGGATAAATGCACCTGCAGGACAAAGTCAGTTAGTGGAGTACCAGACCAGCACTGTGCAGAATCCCTTTACAGCATGTAGGCTCAGATTAATCATTTAATGTATAATTTATATGTTTCTCTTTTATAACTTAATTCTTTGTTGGTAACTCTGCCTACCTACCCCCTGATTTTTTCTTGATCTTTCCCAAAGATATAGTTATTGTTACTGTGTGTGTATGTGTGTGTGTGTATAACTTAATACTATGTCTTTGATATTTTCCATATCAGTACATCAACCTGTATTTCAGTTTTAAACAGCTGCAGAGTATTATGTGGATTGTGTGGATGTGCCATGGTTTATTCATTCAATTCTTTTCTTGATGCTGTCATGAATATCCTTAATGATTTCTTTGTGCATTTATGAGAAACATATCCATAGAATAAACTTTTAGAAGCAAAGTTTGAAGGTCAAAAAGATATGTGCATTTATGTTTTTTAGTAGATATTACCAAGTTCTTTTTCTGAGAGGTTGCACTAATTTATGATTTAACCACCAGTGTCTGAAGGTATCCAAATTTGGTCATCTCGCTCATACTTTTGTCAATTTTAGTTAGTGTCAGACTAATTGGTCACTCTAATTTAATTATTTAACATTTGTGTTTCTTTGTACTTCCTATGCACATGTCTTGGCTGTTCTTCTATAGGTTATTGCTTTGTAAGAATTGTAGAGTGAAGGAAGGAAAATGAAAGTAGTTGAACTCAATACTTTGGAAAAACATGAGTAGTTAGAGTGCTAAGGAAGTTTGTCTTTCATAATCTCAATTAGAAGTTGTTGTGGTTTCTGACAGCAGTGTAATTTTACATGTGTTTCTCTCTCTGCTGTGCTGGCTGAGGTTAATGATCAGAAACTAAGTTACTGGGACAAGTAATTAAAGCCACAGGTCTAGCCCAAAATGTATTCAGTCAACATTGATCAGATTAGGAGCTAGCTGTTGGGTTTGATTCTGGTAGATTTGACAGACAATCATTGCTCTCAGTGGAACTTAGTTTAGTTGGAAAGTACTACACGAAATAAAAATAGTTATAGTTAGGGTAAGTGTGCCATAGGAATAGTATGGAATGCTGTGAAGGGATCTCAGGGCTGCCTAACCTATGTGGGCTCGTTGGTCAGGGAAAACTGGAGGAACCCAATAACTGAGGTCTGAAGTATAGTAGGAGTTGGGGAAGTTGGAGGATAATGTTGGAAGTTAAGAGTAGTGTAGATGGTTGATATCTCTTTGTGTAAGGCCTTTGGTTCATATTAAGGATTTTAAAATGTTGTCTGGAGAACAATAGAAAATCTTCAAAGGCTTGTAAGTAAGAATTGACGGGATCGATCCCTGCTGTGTAATTTTAAATGTGAACCTGAACTCGTCCAAGGAGTAGGCTGCCAAAAATCTGAGGCCTCCTGCCAGTAGTACAGGAGCATATTACCTATACCCACTTTTCACCCACCTCCACTGTGGAGAGGCAGCCAGCTGTGTCTGACTGAACTCTTTGTCCTGTCTGGGACAGATAGAATTCATTGAAGAATCATCTGTGGATTATATACTTTCTGCGGCAAAGATGATGACTAACTTAAAGCAGTTTTTGCCTTACAGCCATCTATCCATCCATAGGAACATGTCTTCCCCACAATGCCACAAACAGAAGGAAAAGTCTTGAAGTTCTTAGAATCTGTAGGGTTTGGAAACAGGTTCAGAGAACACACTCTCAGGATACAAGTTTATACAGCACAGACCTTTCTTTTTTGCCTCAGAATATGCTGATTTCCACAAATGTGTGTTTTCAATTTGTTTGTTACACTACATTTATTTATTTACTTACTTATTTTTTATAGAGGCAGGGTTTCACCATGTTGGCCAGGCTGGTCTCAATCTCCTGACCTTGTGATCCGTCCTCCTCAGCCTCCCAAAGTGCTGGGATTATAGGCGTGAGCCACCACGCCCAGCTGTTGCACTACATTTTTTAAATGAATGCTTACATATAAAATTATCTTAGGGTTAAGGAACTGAATTAGATCCATCTCCATGCTTTCTTGAGCTACAAGAAACAGGGGTTAGTTGGGAGAGAACATAGTAAGTTGATGATAGGCCTAATGTGGGGGAGATGATTACTGTAGTAGGACTTAAGACAGCATAGAGATACCAAAGAATCCGGAGAAAAGGCTTCTATATGATGGAACGGAAGTTTTGGGCCTTTTAAAGCCAGAGTGTTATTCATACAGAAGAGGAAATGCTGTATAATTAACTCCTTGATATCAGGAGAGATATATCAGGATTATTAGTGAAAAATATTTAAAAATTTTTATAAATGGAGCTGGTAGAGGGGATAATTGAGAAAACCTAAAGATCATCCAGAAAGTTAGGAACAGGATTTTTGATTAATTGTTCTAGTATATTTTAGATTATGCAGAAAACCATTGTTCGATTCTCATTTGAATTTCACTCAGCTTCAAGAATACTTCATGTAGTTGTATTCTGCATTAAACTCTAATGTGGAATTCTTTTTCACCTGAAATAGAGCAGTGTTTCTGGTTCATTCTGAAAGACAATTACTGTAAAGAACTATTTAACTCTAGAAGGTGTAGTAAATTATTTTTTTGTTAATTGCTTCCTGTTAGAGTAGAGGTACAACAAATGAGAAATTCCAGTTGGAGATTTTGTCAAACAGGGATTTACTGTAAGTGAATAAAAACACTTTTCTTCTGTGTAAGTGCCACTCCTAAAAAGCTTAGAAATTTTTAGGGGTGATTAGATGTAGGCAAGGAGGTACCATAGAAAAAGATGAAAGGCAAAATTCCTGTTATCACAACTCTAGTTTTGAATTCTTTCTTCTTTCCTTGCCTATTGCAGTATTCTTAGTGTTTAGTGTTACCTGCTTCTAGTTTTCCTAATGTACCTGAGGGTTTTCCATTCGCCCCTGCTCCCAAATCTAAAACTTCAATACTCCCCTTTTTGTTTACAAAATGGAGCTGAAACACTTGTTAGCTTGGTATTTAGATTAAGTCTTCCCTTCTTTCAAGCTTTACACTTAATTATTCCCTCATACATAATGAACAGTGCATTCATTAGTTCATGAATGGAGCTTCTTTCTGCCAAGGATATTCTTTTCACTAATGCTTCATTGCACATTTACACATATGGCTTAAGTAGGCTTTTATCAACCTGACTGTTTAGTCGTTTTTTATTCCTAGTAGCTAATGCAGTGTCTGTGAATATAGTAGGTACAAAGTAATTATTTGTTGAATGAATGAGTGGCATGAGAGCTTAATCATTTGTAATTATTCTTTAGTTAAATGCATTTATAGTTCCATCCAACTCAAACTTAGAGAATATAATTGTTACATTTAAAATTTGAGGATTTATTATGTATATACTATACAAGCAGAATATATGTAAGCAGAATTACTAGTCTATAGTCATTCACTTTACCAGGGAAATAAATGAGGATGTCCAGTAATTGTTAATAAATCTTTAATAAATTTTTGTTTCAAAATGACTTTTCTCCTGATTTTCTTCTACAAGATCTGCGGTGATGCTCATTCCTCCCATTGATATCTATGTGTATGTATATGTACATGTGCATATATTCGTGTGTATATGTGCATGTGTGCATGCTTGTGTGTGTTTTCTTAATCAATTTCCTGCTGTTGCTTTCCATGTAGAAGGTTTCCCCTGAAAAGATGGTTCTTATATTTATAGGTAACACAACAGGATTTTAGCTGTTTATTTATTAACATTGTCATCTACTGTAGTTTTAAATTCAGTCTTCATAAACACATGGATGATTAATTTAGATTATGATATTGTACAGCATGTAAAAATGAGTAGACATATGGTATGTACAGTGTAAGAAAATAGGTAACACTTCTACCACTTTGTGTGTGTGTGTGTGTGTGTGTGTGTGTGTGTGTGTGTGTTTAGAGAGCAATATCTCCTACCACTTTCTACCATTATGGACAACTAAAACTAAATTATGAACTGATTATGAATTAGTGGAACTAGAGATGACATTTTAATCCTTTCACTGACTAAGTCTGTTTCATATTGTTTACCTTATTTACCTAATAGTCCAGACTGTGATTGCTTTTTAAGCTCGGTAATTGATCTTTTAGTGGAATTATTTGTGATATATATAACAAGTTATATATATCACAAATAATATGTATATATTTATGTTATATATCACAAATAATATTTATGTGTATATATATATATATATATAATTTGTTATATATCACAAGTAATTCCACTAAAAGATCAATTACCAAGCTTCAAAGAACATTTATTGCCATACCCTTTCTGGCGGATGTGCTCACCTTTTTGGGTAATTGTATTAGTCTGTTCTCACATTGCTATATAGAACTGACACTGGGTAATTTAGGAAGAAAAGAAATTTAATTGACTCACAGCTCTGCATGGCTGCGGAGGCCTGAGGAAACTTAGAGTAATAGCAGAAGGTGAAGGGGGAAGCAAGCATGTCTTACCACAGTAAAGCAGGAAGTAGGAGACAGAGAGAGAGCACGCGCATGGGTGCACAAGCACAGGGAAGTGCCACACTTTTAAACCCTCAGATCTCCTGAGAACTCACTCGTTATCATGAGAACAGCAAGGGGGGAAACCATCCTCCATGGTTTAGTCACCTCCCACTAGGCCCCTGCCCAGACATGTGGGGGATTACAGTTTGACATGAGATTTGGGTGGGGACACAGTCAAACCATATCATTCCACCCTTGGCCCTTCCCAAATCTCATGTCCTCACATTTCAAAACCAATCACACTTTCCCAGCAGGCCCCCACAGTCTTAACTCATTCAACTCAAAAGTCCAAGTTCAAAGTTTCATCTGAGACAAAACATGTCCCTTCTGCCTATGAGCCTGTAAAATAAAAAACAAATTAGTTATTTCCAAAAAACAATGGGGATATAGGCATTGGGTAAATGTTCCTGTTTCAAAAGGGGAGAAATTGGCCAAAACAAAGAGGGTATAGGCATCATGCAAGTCTGAAACCCAGCAGGGCAGCCATTAAATCTTAAAGCTCCAAAATCTCCTTTGACTCCATGTCTCACATCCAGGGCACACTGATGCAAGGGGTGGGCTCCCACCACCTTGTGCAGCTCCTTCCCTGGCTGGTGTTGACTGCCTGTGGCTTTTCCAGGCACAAATGCAAGCTGTCAGTGGATCTACCATTCTAGGGTATGGAGGACAGTAGCCCTCTTCTTGAACTTCACTAGGCAGTGCCCCAGTGTGGACCGTGTGTGGGAGCTCTAACCCCACATTTCCCCTACACACTGACCTAGTAGAGGTTCTCCATGAGGGCTCCACCCCTGCAGCAGACTTTTGCCTGGACATCCAGGTGTTTCCATATATCCTCTGAAATCTAGGTGGAGGTTCCCAAACCTTAGTTATTGTCTTCTTTGCATCCATAGGCCCAACACCACATGACACCACCAAGGCTTGGGACTTACACCCTCTGAAGCAATGGCCCAAGCTGTAGCCTGGCCCTTTTTAGCCATGGCTAGAGCTGGAGTGGCTGGGATGCAAGGCACCAAGTCCTGAGATTGCACAAAGCAGCAAGGCCCCAGGCCTGGCTCAGGAAACTTATTTTTTCCTATTAGGCCTCTGGGCCTGTGACGGGAGGGGCTGCCATGAAGGTCTCTGACATGTCCTAGAGACATTTTCCCCATTGTCTTGGGGATAAACATTTGGCTCTTTGTTACTTGCAGATTTCTGCAGCCCTCCTGAATTTCTTCTTAGAAAATGGGTCTTCTTTTCTATTGTATCCTCTGGCTGCAAATTTTCTAAACTTTTATGCTCTGTTTCCCTTTTAAACATAAGTTCCAATTCCAAACCATATCTTTGTGAATGCACAAAACTGAATTCTTTTAAGAGCACCCAAGTCACTTCTTGAATGCTTTGTTGCCTAGAAATTTCTTCCACCAGATACCCTAAATCATCTCTTTCAAGTTCAAAGTTCGGGCAAAATGCCACCAGTCTTGTTGCTAAAGCATAGCGAGAGTCACCTTTATTCCAGTTTCCAAGAAGTTCCTCATCTCCATCTGCGACCACTTCAGCGTGGACTTCGTTGTCTACATCACTATCAGCATTTTGGTCAAAGACATTCAACAAGTCTCTAGGAAGTTCCAAACTTTCCCACATCTTCCTGCTGTCTTCTGAGCTCTCCATACTGTTCTAACCTCTGCCTGTTACTCAGTTCCAAAGTGGCTTCCACATTTTCAGGTATCTTTACAGCAGTGGCCCCCTAGCTGGTACCAATTTACTGTATTAGTCTGTTCTGATGCTGCTATGAAGAAATACTTGAGACTGGGTAATTTATAAAGGAAAGAGGTTTAATTGACTCACAGTTCTGCAGGGCTGGGGAAGCCTCAGGAATCTTACAGTCATGGCAGAAGGGGAAGCAAACAGGTCCTTCATATGGCAGCAGCAAGGAGAAGCACAGAGTGAAGTGGGGGAAGGCCTTTTTTTTTTTTATAAAACCATCAGATCTTATGAGAACTCACTAACGTAAAAACAACATGGAGGTAACTGCCCCCCATGATTCAATTATCTCCCACCTGGTCCCTTTCATGACATATGGGGATTATGGGAACTACAATTTGAGATGAGATTTAGGTGGGGGACACAGCCAAACCATATCACAAGTATATGTTATATACGATTGTTTCTGTGTTGGTGTAATATATTCATGGAGAGAAGAAATAAAGAAAAAAATGAACATTTTAGCCATGTGACCTATCATCTGCCAATTTGTATGGAACTTGCAAACTTCTAATTGAACAGGAAAGGTTAATTTTACTCTGTACTTAGCATGGTTCCTGGTACATGGCAAACATTAGATATAATAAATGCTATTTAAAGTGAAGGTTTGGAAAACAAGTGTTTTTGGAAGGAACCCCATGAGCAACAGAAACATAGGAATTAACTAGGTCAGACCTGTCATTTAGTCTTATATTCTTTGTTGCCAACAGTGGCATTTCTTTGAGGAATTATGAAATGGTTTATTTTCCCTTTCTGTTAACTTTTTGTTTTCCTTTTAATAACAATTTGTAGCTCTGTTATTTTTAAAAATATCAAAATTCATTTGAAATTTTTTTTTATGATTTTCCTCCGGCGTTGCTCACTGTGGTTACTGCCACTAATTATTTGTTGTATATATAGGGATGCATAATTTTAAATGGAAGTAAATTTCTTTCCCTGAAAATTTAGGGAAGGACATAAGTTGTGATGAATCCTAGGTATTTTCTTACTTTAGCTTGGTCCTACAAGGATAAAAGTGAAAATAGTAGCTTGGTATTTGGACCCCACGCTCAATCACCTAATACAGAATTTGTCCTTTGAAAAACACTGATAAATATATTTTTAAATCTTGTAAATTTTTATTTTAGTGTATATTATGAATTCTTTGAAAGATGCAAGCCATGGATTTAAAAAACATTCTAGGGCCAGGCTCAGTGGCTCACACGGAGGCCTAGGTGGGAGGGTCACTTGAGCCCAGGAGTTCAGGACCACCCTTTGCGACAAAGTGAGACCTTCTGTCTACAAAAATTTTTTAAAAATCAGCCAGGCATGGTGGCGTGAACCTGTGGTTCCAGCTACTTGGGAAGCTGAGGCAGAAAGATTGCTTGAGTCCAGGCTGTTGAGGCTGCAGTGAGCCTCTAGTCTGGGAGACAGAGAGACCTTGTCTCAAAAACAAAAAACAAACAAAAAACTAAAGGCTTTTTTTGTTTTTGTGGTAATAAATATTTTTTACCATCTTCACCATTTTTTCAGTGTACAGTCCAGTAGTGTTCAGTGCATTGTTGTGTAGCTACTTTACAGAACTGTTCATTTTGCAGAACTGAAACTCTGTACCCATTAATAATTTCCCATTCTCCTCCCATCCCCACAGTCTTTGGCAACCACCCTTCTACTCTGTCTTTCTATGAATTAGATTACCTCCAATAAGTAAAATCATACAGTGGTTTGTCTTTTCATTTTTTCACTTGGCATGATGTCCTTAAGATTCATCGATATTGCAGCGTGTGTCAGTATTTCCTTCTTTTATAAGGCTGAATAATACTCTGAATATATTGAACATATATTCCACATTTTGTTTATTCATTGATCAGTGGATAGTTAGGTTGCTCTTACCTCTTGGCTATTGTGAATAATGCTGCTAACATTGCAAAATATTTTTATTTGAGTTGCTACTTTTTGTTTTGCTTCATTTTGTTTTATCTTTTTCTTCTTTTGAGTTGCTACTTTTGAGTCTCAGAAAGTTAACCTGCCCTTTCATTTGTGACAGGAAGCATGGTCTAGTTGTTAAGAGGGATTTGCTTGGCTGTTGCACTTTTTGGATTCCAATCCTGGCTGATTCCTTTCTCCTTCTTTCCCTTGGAGCAAATAATACTTTTGACTTTGTTAAGCTGCCAAGTAGAGACGATAATGGTTCCTTACATTGTTAGAGTTAAATGAGATAATATACGTAAAGTGCTTAGAATAGGGTGTAGCACATAGTAAAAGTACAGTCAAAGGAGCCCATTTGTTCAGGTACCCATTCAAAAGTAATGCAGGCAGTCTCCCAATTAATACAAATTTGAGTTTCTAAACTCATTTGACACTGAGAGGGCAAAAACCTGGATTGAATAATACCAGCCTATTTTTGTGGGTGGAATTGAGAGGACAGGGATGGGTAAAAAGAGACAGGATTGAATGTTAGGAAAGGATCCTGACATCTTAACCAGTTATACTCTGTGGTTTATCTAACCAGACAAGGAGCCTGAAAACCAGAAGATGGTCTCTATTATTGCCATCTCTTCTTATCTTTATTCCTTGCCAGGAACTTTCAAAAGTGTGAAAACTGGTAGACTGGAATTTAAACAGACAAACCAGGTTATACATACAGTGGCACGGCACAGGTTTGTAATGTTTGATCAGTTGTGACTTAGTATGTGCGATGGTTGGGTTTCTAGTTGCCCCCTCAAGAATGATGTGAACTCAGAGGTAACTTTTTAATATATTGAATGCTTACATTTATAAATTGAATACTTAATATCCAGAGGACCACATGTAGCCTGACCAAGATTTTTGTCTTAAATCCAATAAGATAGCCCACATCAATATGATACTGCGTAATTGGTCCTGACCATGAGTTTCCTACACCATTGTAATATGGATGCCACAAGGTATGATGCTTCTGAATGTAATTGTACTACATTGAGTGATTCAAGTTTAATTCTAGTAAAATATAAGAACAGTATAAAAGATTTTATTCAACACTGTTTTCCTTATGTATAATCTTGAGTCATATTTAGTACTGCTGTGCTGTTTAACATTGTAACCAGTAAAAATGTACCTTGAAATCTTGTCTACTTAGAGAAATGACTACACCCACAGAACATAGTGAGTAGCGGAATATTTTTGTCACAATGAATTCAGTTTAAAATTTATGACCATGTAATCTAAAGAAGGAAACATCCAAACTATGCCCATTTGCTCTTCCTAACAGTTAATCTGTTAGCTTGGCAAATATTTATTACACAAACAAAAAATATGTAATTGATTAAAGGGACATCTCTTGCAACCTGTTTTACGTTTCATGCTCTTTTGTTTCACAATAGCTTAATAATGATTTTGATTTACCATGGCTATTAAAACAATCCTAAATTCAATGTAGGATTTAGGGTGCCATCTTAATAAAATCAAACACCATTTTATTTTAAATAACTATATTTCATATAGTTTGTAATAGTTTTACTAAAATTTAATACAGGATAGAGTAATCAAGATGCATTTTTACATAGACATTAGTCGTTCTGGCGAGTTTAGCAGCAGTGACTTTGGTTAGTTTGGTAGTAAAATGAGAGAATAGGGTTGAACTTGATACATGAAGTTTAGTAGGGTTATTTTCGTTCTCAAAATGCTTAATTCAGGTATTGAGAAAGTTTGTCCAAGTGAAGATGTTTTAAGTAGATTTTTAACTTTTTCTTATTTTTAGCCAAACCAAACAGGAAGCTTACTTTTCTCTACCTAGCCAATGATGTCATACAGAACAGCAAAAGAAAGGGGCCGGAGTTTACAAAAGATTTTGCACCAGTTATAGTGGAGGCTTTTAAGCATGTTTCAAGGTATGATCATTGTTTTGGGTATTAAGTAATCTGTTTTAAATGTACCATGCCTTTTGCTTAATTTGCCTTAAGCTATTAAAGAGCAGGGAATATAGTTCTTTGATACTTTTATTTGAAAAGGCTTCCCTCTAAATGGCGTTTGTAAATGTATTAATGCCTTCTGTGAAGGAAAGATATTTTTTTAACTGTTGCTAAGGTGGGCATTTGGAGTACTTGAATTATAGCTTTCCTTTAAGAGATCAGAATCAACTGCTATGTTGGAATGAACTTTATTAAAAATGAATGAAGGTATTGAATTAAAAATTTGTGTGTTTATAAAGCTATCAGTTTTGTAACTAATATTTCCATATACACTTAGTACTGTTTCTTTTTTTCTTTCTTTTTCTTTTTTTGAGACAGAGTCTCACTCTGCCCAGGCTGGAGTGCAGTGGTGTAGTCTGAGCTCACTGCAACCTCTGCTGCCCGGGTTCAAGCGATTCTCCTACCTCGACCTCCTGAGTAGCTGGGATTACAGATGCCTGCCACTGTGCCTAGCTAATTTTTATGTTTTTAGTAGAGACAGGGTTTCACCATCTTGGCCAGGCTGGTCTTGAACTCCTGACCTCGTGAGCCACCACGTCAGCCTGTTTATTCTTTACCTGCCCTCTGGGTGGTTTTGTACCCTGCATATACTTGGTTATTCTCCATGCTTTAATGATTTATAGTTTGATGCTCCAGTCCAGATTTTTTTTTTGTTCCAAAGCTGTGTGCCCAATTGCCTTTTGACATTTCTACTTGTATGCAACTCAGACATTTCAGACTCGCTGTATCCAATACGAACTAATTATGTCTTTGCTTCCTGCCATACTTGCTTCTCCCCCAGGTTTTACTCTATGAATGGCAACCCCATCTATCCAGATACCTATGCAAGAAATTGTGTTATTTTTAAACTATTCTTTCTCTTTTACTCCATATATCTTGTATGGTACGCATTGACTCCGTTCTTTGGATTTCTTTCCCTTTTAGTTATCATAATGTCTTTTTGGATTAATTGCAGTAGCCTTTAGTATTGTTTAATTTCTTTAGAAAACTAGACAGAGAGAGTTGCAGAGCTGGTCATAATACTTCTTGCCTTTGAGTGGTTCCCACTTGTTTTAGAGATGAAGTCTAAAGTCCTGAGCAAGACTTAAGATGTTCCTTTGTGGCACTGCCTATCTCCCCAGACTCCTGTCTCACATTTCTTCCCCATAGTCTGTAGTTTACAGTTTAAACTAAATTAACCTTTTTTAGTTCTTTCTGCCGTAAGGCTTCTATATATGTTGTCCCTCCCTAGAATTCAATAAAATATTTATTGGCTGCTTACTATATGCAAAACCCTGAGTAGTAGTAAACAAGACCAAGTTCTGTTCTGCTGGAGCCTAAATTTCAGTGGATGGCAAAGATAATAAGTAGATAGACAAGTGAATGCATATATATTATAATGTCAGATGACAAATGCTAGCAAGAAATACAAAGCAGGGAAGGAACTAGATGGTATGAGGGTGCTCAGTTATGTGATGAGATAAAGAACAACTATTTGGGTAAGGTAGCATTTGAACAAAGACTTAATGGAAGGATGAAATGAGCCATTTGACTAGGTGGAAAGGATTCTAGGCAGAATATGTGGCTGAAAAATGAGATAGCTATGTGCTGGGCATGTTTGAGGACCTTAGCAAGAAGATTTGTATGGAAAAAGGTATTAGGGAGTGTGTACTGAGGGATTGTCAGGAGGCAGAGCATGTGGGCCTGGGGGCCCACAGTAAGGACTTTGATTTTATTCTTGATATGATTGGTAGCTCTTGGAGGCTCGAGAGCTGTATAATCTGATTTACATTATTAGAATGCTTTGTACAGAATAGAGTAAAAGAATAGAGGCTGGGAGATCCGTGAGAAGACTTTAGAAATCCAAGCAAGAGATAATAGTGTTTCAGTCTACAATGATAGGGATGAAGGAGGTAGGAAACAGTTGGGAGTAGTCTGTTTTTCATTTCCCCATATGCCCAGTCTTCAGATCTCAAATTAAATATCATTTCCTTAAATACTCTTCCAGATACCTCTTAAACTGGGCCAGGTCTGTCTTAAGCACTTTGTTCTCTTTGGTGATACTTATAAATAACAGCTGCCATAAGCTGCATTTGCATCTCCATATCAAAGATAGTTACTGGATCAATAAATATTTGTTGAATACATTTAAAAATTACCTGTTAGAAATCTTCTGTAGCCTCATGTCCAGCCCCCATTAGGTTAGGAAATCCCTAGTAGCCTGTACTAAAACTTTTACAGCTTAAACTTTTCTTGGTTGTTTAATAATATGTTTATAAAATGTTTACTAGAAGCAAGCAGTGTGTCTTGATAACTTCACTCTTGAACTGCTGGCCACAATAGTGGTGCTAAGTAGACATTTGGACAGTTTTTTTTCAGGGAATGAATGTCTGATTGTGTTTAAAGTTACCATTACTTTTTCAATAGCACTATGCATTTTTACTGTTAATATTTTTCTTTTTCTTTAGTGAAACTGATGAAAGTTGTAAGAAACACCTTGGAAGAGTGTTGTCTATTTGGGAAGAAAGGTCTGTTTATGAAAATGATGTATTAGAACAACTTAAACAAGCTCTGTGTAAGTGTAGAATCCTAATCTCTTATCTTGATCTCTTCATTAAAATGTATTCCTTCATTAAAACTTAAATGTTCTTTCATTTCAGATGGCGATAAGAAGCCTAGGAAGCGAACTTATGAACAGATAAAGGTGGATGAAAATGAAAACTGTTCGTCTCTGGGATCTCCAAGTGAACCACCACAGGTAGAAGTTTTACCCTGTTAAACTAGTTAGAAACTTTTACTTTATGTTGCCACCAAACTTTATTAATTTCGTTTCACTTCTGTAAATTGATTTTTTATTATGCTTTTGGATACAAGAAAGCCACATGAATATCTCTTATTTGCTCATTAACAAATTAATTATGTTAAATGTAATATGTCAAATATTGTATATTTTGTATAGAAATCATATTTTGCATAGAAAGAGGATTTTTAATAGCTAAGTATGGTTACATGTGTTGAGATTGTTTCTTTTTTTTTTTTTTTTTTTTTTTTTTTTTTGAGATGGAGTCTCGTTCTGTCATCAGGCTGGAGTGCAGTCGCACGATCTCAGCTCATCACAACCTCTGCCTCCAGGTTCAAATGATTCTCCCCCCTCAGCCTCCTGAATAGCTGGGACTACAAGCATGCGCCACCACACCCAGCTAATTTTTGTATTTTTTTTTTTTTTAGTAGAGATGGGGTTTCATCAAGTTGGCCGGGATGGTCTTGATCTCTTGACCTTGTGATCCATCTTCCTCAGGCTCCCAAAGTGCTGGGATTATAGGCGTGAGCCACTGTGCCCGGCCCAGATTCTTTTTTAAAATAAAATATGACATGCCTATTTTGATATATATGTATTTTTTTCAGATGGAGTTTCACTTTGTCCCCCAGGCTGGAGTGCAGTGGCATGATCTCGGCTCACTGCAGCCTCTGCCTCCAGGGTTCAAGTGATTCTCTTGCCTTGGCCTCCTGAGTATCTGGGATCACAAGTGTGTGCCACCATGCCTGGCTAATTTTTGTATTTTTAGTAGAGATGGGGTTTCACCATGTTGGCCAGGCTGATCTCGGACTCCTGGCCTTAAGTGATGCTTCCGCCTTGACCTCCCAAAGTTCTGAGATTACAGGTATGAGCCACTGCGTCTGGCCCATATATGATTTAAATACACTAAAATTTTCATTCTTAGGCATAAACGTTGCCACCTTAACTATTTTTGTTTTTAAATATAAAAACTTGTGTTAGAGTGATAAATATGTATTGATACATTTCTCTGTAACTGTATAGAATTTTGTAGTCCTATGGAAAAATAAGGTAAGTTAGAATCGTTATCTTAATACTTCATGTCTTCTTACATTGGTACAGTATGGCATTCCTTAACGATCAGATGAATTCCATAAAGACTTGTTTTTAATTAAATGGGCATTGAGTCTTTAAGTTCCCCTTCTGTGTTTCATACACGTAGGGGGGACAGATAAAGTGTAAAATGAGAAAATGAAGACATAACCATACTCTTAAAACAAGGTGAATGTATTTTCATGGGCTGGAAATTGTACACATAACTTCACATGTAAGACAGAATCTGGCTCCTGCTGAACCCTGGTCTAGAAGCAGACATAGGATTGCCAGAAATTAGTATCCTTTAGGGTAACAGGAGCTCCCAGTGCTCTGTGGGAGTTAACAGGACTGGACCCAAATTCACTGAATAAAACCGGAGGCTGGGAGGAGCTCTGTCTCCCATGAAGGGAGCTTGAAAGAAAAATACAATCAATTACTACCTGTAACTGTGTGTTTATATCACTGTCAATACTGGAGAGGCAGACAGAATCAGATCACGGCCAGGACCTGAGTCAACCTACCTGTTGGTTCAGTGTTAGGAATGCTGAAGCCCACTGGTCACTATGAACAAGAGTTTGAAAAGTAATGAGAACATAACATTCGGAACAACCAAACACTAAGATTTATATCGCTTCTTATTTGATAATAACTCATGACAGAAAATCGTTTTTGGCTAAGAGCCTCATTGTGATTCCATGAACAGTATTTTACAACTGAGTTCTAGATAAAGGATCTGGCCTCCTTCCATTCTCCCTGATGAAAGGGTAACCACAGTTGCATGTCTTAGGAGTATTTTTAAGTAATCATCTGCCTCTTCTCCAGTACTTGTATAAAATGCAGTTGCTCTTTGTTTTATAATGACAGTTTTTTACATTAGTTGTGCTGCTTAATTATCAGTGGTTCAGCTTTGTGGTCTTCATTTTGTTGTTGTTGTTGTTGTTATTTCTTATAAGAATGGCTGAAATCTCTTTGCAGGAGCTAGTTAAACTTATTTCATTCTTCTCTGGTAGGGAGTACTAGGCTTAGTGTTGTTTCAGATAACTTTGCTTTCTTACCTGATCCTTGATCAGGCATTGGGAACTTAGAATGTACTCATGTAGGACTGTGAAGATGTGATGAGATCAGGTTGTAATTAAAGCATCAATACATTGCCAAGAAAATGAAGCCAGATTTCTTCTTAGAACTCCAGGTAATTAGAATTTTCTAAGAATGATTAAAAAATAATAGCTAGTTGGGGCAACATGAGAAATAAGCTTTCTGGTAATTGTTGTTGCTCTTAAGCACACTCTAATTGTAGAGGGGATATATCTTACAACTACATTTTTTTTTAAATACCGAAATTTTAAACACTTCCACATGAGTGAGCACACATAAGATAGTATATTTCTTATTTCATTCATTCCTAAGTATATTTCTTATTTCATTCATTCCTACCACATTTGATCATTTGCTATGTGCTACCATTTTTTTCAAGGGAATAGTTTAAAAATCTTAATATATATACAGAATTACTAATATCCTATATTTTTTAAAGCATAAGTATAATTTCCTAGTGTTTCTGAATCTGGTCTTAGAAATTAAAAGAAGAAAGAAAGATGAAAAAGATGGGATGGAGAATGGAGACTAGCAAAAATAAAATTTAATTGTTTTTCTTTGGAATGACTTTACAGACATTATGAATCGTGAAGTCACCAGCAAAGGATTGCTCTTCCCTCCTAATTATAGCTTGTATGAAAACAGTGAAAGTAAAATCTTTTAATGAAAAAATAATTTGAATACTGGTTAAGCAATTTATAAATATTAGTCATCAGGTTATGGGAGTTTGAAATATTTTAATGATCTTATTAACAAGCTGTAGTATAGTTGAAGATATCATATTTGAACATATTCCAGAACTACATTTCTCTTGGGCTTTTATTATAGCATTTAGAAATGGAATCTGGCAGACTCTTCTGTGTTGTAGTAGATAATTTATAATCTTTTCCCCCTAAAATCCAATTTAATACTAAAATAATCTCATGTACAATGATAATGTAATGAATATATCATACATAAAACTTGTATTCTCTAGGTTGAAGTTATAGCCTACCTTCTCTTTACCGCTGATGTATTTGTCATATAAATCAGTTACTTACCTCATTTTAATACTCAGTTATCTTTACACTCTGTCTCCACCACTGGAGTAAGCTCTTCAAGGTCTAGAGCCGTGACTTGTTTATATTTTCAACACCTAACATAGTATAGCTTCCTTTTTTTCTTAACACATAAAAGAAATTGTCTTCAAAAGCAGTTTATATTGGAAACTTTGTACTAGTAAATAGCCCGTAGGGATGAAAGAATATGAAATCAATTTAAAGTCTTTTGTACTTGTTTAAGCTTAATTTATTTTGGTTCTGAAGTTGTGTACTTTTTAGACTCTAGATCTCGTTAGAGCATTACAAGATCTAGAAAATGCAGCCTCAGGTGATGCAGCAGTTCATCAGAGGATAGCTTCTTTACCTGTTGAAGTCCAAGAAGTATCTCTATTAGATAAAATAACAGGTAAGAAAAGAAAATGTGATCCAGAACCTTTTTGGGAGTTGGGATGAGAGAACAGTATATGTCATTGTTTTTGTTGTATAATATTTTATTATCCTGTGCTTTTCTTAGATAAAGAATCTGGAGAAAGGCTTTCCAAAATGGTAGAGGATGCATGTATGTTGCTGGCAGATTACAATGGCAGATTGGCAGCAGAAATAGATGATAGAAAGCAACTCACTCGAATGTTAGCAGATTTTCTTCGTTGTCAAAAGGAAGCCCTTGCAGAGAAGAGCATAAATTGGAAGTGCGTAACTTCTTTTTCTTCTTTAGTGCTTATTTATTTAATTTACTTTTTGTTAGGAATTTTTAAATATTTTAATCTATGTGGACATTTTGCATTTTTTAACATAGACCTATTTAGGCAGTAGCCCAGGTAAGTTTCTCCTTGTATTAATGGGTTTTCTTTTACTTGAGCCAGATTAACCTTGCAAGTAAACTTAGAAATTTGGAATTAGCAAAATAGGTTGCATTTTAAAAATATTCTTGTGAAATTCCATGCAATTGTAATTTATTTTATCAATTTGACCCTTGTCTATAACAGAAATAATAGGAAAATAGCAGGTGGCATAAAGTCTGGTGTTAATTGCAGTAAATTGTAGCAGGATTTATTTAATTTCTGTTTTGAGAAATGTAGTCTTTTAGGTATACTGTTGAGTCTTTAAATTACTTCCTTAATTCCACCCACCAATTCTGATGCTTACATGTTCCCAGCCCCACTCCCCCGCTCATAACCTTAGGTAGAAATTCATTGCTCCTGTAAATTAAGTAATAATTAATACTGCCTATGAGAAATCTGGGAGTCCAGGAGCTAATAGAAAGAAACATGTTCCTATTTCCTTTGATTAGAGTAGCAACTGTTAGGGATACATGAGCCAGATTTTGTTTTACGTAAAAGAATCTTTCAGTTGATGAGTTCTTGTTTAAATTGTATTGCTTGTGGCAATTTTTTATTGTAATAATATGTAGGAGAAATTCTAATTTGAATCCCTGTATTTACAGAAGGCTCACTGTAAATTTGTAGGAATGTCATGGTACTATCCCCCAATAAGTTATTTTTATTAGTATTTAGTTCTTGATTCAGCAGTCTCTAAGTGTGCCAAAAATGGTGCTTAGATTAGATGAGAGCGGCTACTTAGTTATTCCCACCTCAGATTCCCAGCTCTCAAGTTAGCGCTACCCTCTTTCAGTTTACTCCTTCTCTGATGATATAAATACCCTCAGATGATAATTGTTGGCTGGCACTATGCTCTACCTTGGAAGAGGTTGCCCACTTCTACATGGAAAGGAAAAGATGTTTTTTTTAAAAAAGATTAATTTGATAATTAACTTGCCAGTATTTCACCTTGTGTTGAAAGCTCAATCTTAAACATACTGTTACTTGTTTTATTGTCCACAGAATGAAGGGTAAGTAATGTCATACAGTTTTTGTCTCTAATCTTTTAGTACGGTTTCTTTAACTTCTATCGAGCTTCTGTTGCAGATATTGGACATGGGCGTATCTTCTAACGATGTCATCACCATTAGCATATTTTTCCTGCTAAAAATAAATATCAAACTCTGAAGCCTGTATTGTCTCATGTTTTTGAAAATTGAAGAGAAGACTGTAACTTTTTTCTGCTTTATACTTTCTCACTTAGGATGATGGTCATTCGTCACAGTTTACAAACATGGAATTTATATTTGAAGTGTAACTGTAGAAGGTAGATCAGATGCCACCCCCCATAACCCCATCTTTCCCCCAGTGCCTTCCAGCCCGATCTCATAGTTAATAGTCATAGATTATGAGGCCGATGATAATAATAATGTTCACATTTATCATGTGTCAGGTACTATTCTAGGCACTTCACATAACTCATTTAATCTTCTATAGCAGGATGTATTGTCCACATTTTATAGATACAGAACTGAGGCACAGTGAGATTAAGTAACTTGCCTAAGGTCACAAAGAGCTAGTGAATTGTTTGGAACCCAGAGAATCTGCCTCCAAAGCCAGTGCACTTCATCAAAAAGACATATTTGCTTCCTGTTCTTACTTAAAGAAATGTAAGGTTACAGCAAATGCTAAAGCCTTATTTCTCCAACTTTTTCTGCTCCCTCTCTCCTCAGAGGGAATCACTGTCTTGAAATAAAGCATTCTAGGAACTTTTTTTGTTGTTCTTCTGCATTACCTGGATTTTATCATGTTATGAAGAAGAAATCACCTCAATTATATTCAGCTGTTTTTTAACACGTAAAGAAATAGTCTTTACATGTACAGAAATAAACTTGGAAGTTATTCCACAGAGCTCTTTGTAAATTATCACTTAGAACTAAGTTATTCCTTTGCCAGAAGATGTGGAAAGATTGAGATATTTAGACTTTTTTGTACCAAGTAGGTGGCATCACTTAAAGTTGAGACTGAGAGGTGAAGATTTATATTTTCTAAATCAGCTGTGATATTATCAGATAATTCTCATCTATTCTGTATCTTTGAACATGAACTGTAATTGACCAGATATTGATGTGTCATTAGTTGCTGCTTTTTTGAAAATGGAACATAAATTTAAAGTATCCGTTTAGGAATTGGCTATTTCATATTTCTTAGGGAAGCCACTATTAAAGCAGGTGTAATGAATGAAAACATGAAGTTGTTTAAAATTTGTGTTTTAAGAAATCATTTATCATTATTTTTGAAACTTCTGACTATAGTTGGTCATTAAGCAGAAGCAGATAACTGTTGGGCTGGGTGTGGTGGTTCATGCCTGTAATCTCAGCTCTTTGGGAGGCTGAGCTGGGTGAATCATTTGAGGTTAGGAGTTCAAAACTAGCCTGGCTGACATGGTGAAACTCTCATCTCTACTAAAAAACAAATAAAAAAAAAAATTAGCTGGGTGTGGTGGTGGGTGCCTGTAGTCCCAGCTACTTGGGAAGCTGAGGCAGGAAGATCACTTGAACCTGAGAGGTGGAGGTTGCAGTGAGCCAACATCATACCACTGCCCTCCAGACTGGGTGACAGAACGAGACCCCCGCCCCCCACACACATACAGCAGATAACTGCTAAAATAGACTATTAATAAATTTAGTTTGTATTTATAATATTTCAGGGATTGCGGTAGAAATCATTTCACCATTCAGAAGTTGAAAGTATGGCATAAACCGTCTTTCAGTTAGCTTATTATCTTAGAAGACATATAAATAGGAAAATTAAAATGATATTTTGATTTTGGCAATGTTTCCTAGTACATATAAAAGTTATGTTTACACTTTGCTGTTGTCTAAGCATGCATTAGGATTACGTCTAAAAATGTACATATCTTAGTTAAAAATACTTCATTGCTAAAAAATACTAATAATCATCTGAGCCTTCTGTTAGTCATTCTCTTTGCTGGTGGAAGGTCTTGCCTCAGTGTTGATGGCTGCTGACTAGGGTGGTGATTACTGAAGGGTGGGGTGGCCGTGGCAATTTATTAACACAGTGATAAAGTTTGCTGCCATCAGTTGACTTACTTATTGAAAGATTTCTATGTAGGATGCAGTACATTTGATAGCATTTTACTTACAGTAGAACTTCTTTCAGAATTGGAATCAGTTTCCTTAAGCCCTGCTACTGCTTTGTCAAGTAAATCGTTTGTTGTCATCTTACCTCCACTGGGAGTAGATTCCATCTCAAGAAACCACTCTTTGCTTATCCGTAAGAAGCAACTCCTCATCAACAAGTTTTACGAGATTGGAGCAATTCAGTCACATCTTCAGACTCCACTTCTGAGTCTCATTTTCTCGCTATTTGCAGCGGATCCACAGTTATTTCCACCACTGAAGTCTTAAACCCCTCAAAGTCAGCCATGAGATTTGGAATAAACTTCTTCCAAACTCCTGTTAATGTTAATATTTTATCTCCTCCCATGAATCATGAATGTTCTTAATGTCATCTAGAATTGTGAATCATTTTCTGGAACTTTTCAGTTTACTTTGCCCATGTTCATCACAGGAATCACTGTCTATGGCAGCTATGTATCCTTATTAACATGTATTTCTCCAGTAGACTTGAAAGTCAAAATTACTCCTTGATCTGTAAGCAGGAGAACAGATGTTGTGTTAGCAAGCATGAACACTAGTCACATTGTACATCTTCATCAGAGCTCTTGGGTGACCAGTTGTGTTGTTGGTGAATAGTAATTTATTATTATTGTTATTTTGGAGACAGTATCTTGTTCTGTCACCCAGGCTGGAGCAGTCATGCAATCACAACTCATTGTAAACTTGAACTCATAGGTGCAAGTTACCTTCCTGCCTCAGCTTCCAGGTAGCTAGGACTGCAGGTGTGTGCCACCATGCCTGGCTAATTTTTAGCGTTTTGTATAGAAGAGTTCTTGCTATGTTGCCCAGGCTAGTCTTGAACTCTTGGGTCAAGCAGTCCTCCCACCTTGGGCTCCCAAAGTGCTATGACTATGACTACACATGGGAACCACTACATCTGGCCAATAGTAATATTTTGAAAGGAGTGTTTTTCTGAGCAGCAGATCTCAACAGTGGGCTTAAAATATTCAGTAAACTATGGTGTAAATAGATGTATTGTCATCCATACTTGTTTCATTTATAGAGCACAGGCAGAGTAAATTTAACATAGTTAATTCTTAAGGACTCTAGAATTTTCAGAATGGTAAATGAACGTTGACCTCTACTTAAAGCTACTTTAGCTCCTAATGAGAGTCAGCTTGTTGAAGCTTTGAAGCCAGGCATTGATTTCTCTCTAGCTATGAAAGCCCCAGACTGCTTCTTCTTCCAGTATCAGGCTCTTTTCTCTACATGGAAAATCTGTTGTTTAGTGTAGCCACCATCATCAGTGACAGCTAGATCCTCTGGATAACTTGCTACAGTTTTTAGATCAGTACTTGCTGCTTCATTTTGCAGTTTAAAGTCATGGAGACGGCTTCTTTCCATAAACCCCATAAACCAACCTCTGCTAATTTCAGACTTTGCTTCTGTAGCTTCCTTACCTCTCTCAGCCTTCATAGAATTGAAGAGAGTTAGGTCTTGCTCTGGATTAGGCTTTGGTTTAAGGGAACTTGGCTGGTTTGATCTTCTATCCAGACTACTAAAACTTTCTACATATCACCAGTAAGGCTGTTTAGCTTTCTTATTATTTGTGTGTACACTAGAATAGCCTCCCTCCCCACTTTTTGGGATACGATGTTACTTTTGCCCAGGCTTGAGTGCAGTGGCATAATCACAGCTCACTGCAACCTCCTGGGCTCTAGCAATCCTACCTCAGCCTCCTGAGTAGCTGGGAAATACAGGCATGTGACACCATGCCTGACTAATTTTTAAATTTTTTTTGTAGAGGCATTCTCTCACTATGTTGCCCAGGCTGGTCTTGACCTCCTGGAATCAAACAGTCCTCCTGTCCCGGCCTCCCAAAGTGCTAAGATTACAGGCATGAGCCACCCACCACGCCCAGCCTGGAGTGGCAATTTTAGTTTCCTTCAAGAACTTTGCCTTTGCATTCACAACTTGAGTTATTGGTGCAAATGGCCTAACTTTTGGCCTGTCTTGGCTTTTGACATGCCTTCCTCACAAAGCTTAATAACTTTCAGGTTTTGATTTAAAGTGAGACAGCTGTGATTCTTTCACTTGAACACTTAAGAGGCCATTGTAGGATTCTTAATTGGGCCAATTCCAATATTGTGTCTCAGCAAATAGGGAGAGGGGGAGAGACAGGGATGGCCAGTCGTTGGAGCAGTGAGAACACAGCCAGCATGTATCGATTAAGTTTGCTGTCTTAAATCACTGATCACAGATTACCATAATGCATAATAGTGAGAAAGTTTGAAATAGCATGAGAAATACCAAAATTTGACAGACAGGTGACCACATGCTGTTGGGAAAATGGTGCCTGTAGACTTGTTTGGGGCAGGGTTGCCACAAACTCAGCTTTTAAGAAAACACAGTATCTTGAAAGTGCATTAAAAGGAAGCATGGTAAAATGAAGTATGCCTATATTTGATTTAAATGTAGAATTTGATAAGATGCCGCTCTGTGGATGTTACAAAGAAGCATGTTACTAGTTTGTTGATTTATATTTTTGAGGTCTAAATATCATTGTGTAAAATATTTTATGTTTAATTCAGTTTTTTCAGGGATTGTGTAGTCTTTCAGTTGTTGATGATACAAGTAATCTCTTTTCATCATAAGGAAATAGCTACATAAGCAAAACACAGCCCTGTTCATTGGCTCTGTATTTTTTATCCTTTTCTTTTCTGTAATACATTGTATGCATCTTACATGTCATTGTTTTTATGGTTGTCTCTATAATTTATTTAACTGCTCTGTTCTCTGTGATTTTTTTTTAATAGACAGGACCTCTGTCATCCCCCACTGAAGTACAGTGGCACGATCGTAGCTCACTATAACCTCACACTCCTCCTGCCTCAGCCTTCCAAGTAGCTAGTACTACAAGCGTTCACCGTGCCTGGCTAATTTTTTATTTTTTGCAGAGATGAGGTCTTGCTATGTTGCCCAGACTATTTATTTTTATTGCTTTTATATTCTAAACAGAATTTCAGGGAACATCTCTTTGGTTAATTTTTTGCTCACATATATTGATACCATTAATTCTTCTGATAAATTTCTAAAGAAGAAATTGCTGATTCATGTTAAAGACTTGATTTTTGTTACCAGTTTGACTTTTAGTAAGATTCTACTAGGTCATTGTGTTTGATGATTTCTGAATACTGTCTGTAAGTCTTCTTTCCTAGGCCCTTCATTTTCTCCAGAGGAAAACACCCCAAATTTGCTGGTTAGATAACATAGGACATCTGTTTTTAGAACAATGCTTTACCTCTTAGCTCTGTGATTTGGGTCCCTAAATGCACAAACTCGTTTGCTCAGTCTCTTATCTTCCATCTTTTGGTTCTGTGGGATAAGGGTTTTGTCAGATTCGTGTAAAGAGCTTTAGTTCATACTTATTATTAACCTTAAGACTCATCATTACATTTCAAGGAGCTGGTACTTCAAAGTCCTGAACTCATCCAGAATTCCTCAGGATGAGTTGCATTACTTTTGGTCATTATTCCCTGTTACAGTTGTCCCCATCTACCAACAGGTTCTTTAATTTTTTTTCAAATGGAGTCTCTTGTCACCCAGGCTGGAGTGCGGTTGCGCAGTCTTGGCTCATGGCAACCTCTGCCTCCTGGGTTCAAGCGATTCTCCTGTCTCAGCCTTCCTTGTAGCTGGGATTATAGGTGCGTGCCACCACGCCTGGCTAATTTTTGTGTTTTTAGTAGAGATAGGGTTTTGCCATGTTGGCCAGGCTCATCTTGAACTCCTGACGTCAGGTGATCCATCTACTTCGGCCTCCCAAAGTGCTGGGATTACAGGCATGAGCCATCACACCTGACCTTCCAACAGGTTTTTGCCATCTGTGTGCTGTGGTCTACTTTCCTATGTCCTTGTGGATTTCTGCCTGTGTAAATTGCTTTATTATTTTAGTGACTTACTGAGAGGGAGCAGATACACGTGGGTTTGCTCTGTCACATAAATGGAAGGCTTTTTATGTCTTAAGTAGACTAATATATGTGTTTCACAACTGCTGCCACACCACCCCTGTCTAAGTGGTTGTCATGTTACGTGGCTTGTTAACAGATGATCTTCCTGCTCTCATATCTCCGTACATCACTGCAACCTTATGGATCTTCTAAGAAATCAGGTCCCATCACACCCCTCTTTAGAAATTCATCAGTGCTCTCCATTACACTTTTGGATCTTATTTTGAACTCATAGACACAACATTTAACCTCATCTTGTATCAACGCCTTAGCGTGCATTTTGTTCTTCAGGAATATCAAGCATGTTCTAAAATCAGAGTTTTTGCTTTGCTCATTGTTAACAAAGAGGGACTGCAATGCTCTTGCTTCCTGCTATTTCCTTAGCTGATTCTTTTTCCCCCTCAGGTTTATATTCCTATGTCATGTCTTCAGAGAGTCCTTCAACCTTTTCTTATGGTTCCACCTACCCATTCCTCTGGCCTCCTCTTCCCAACTGTATTACATGGTCATTTTGGTTTTTGGTTTTCTTCCATACTATTTCTATTAACACTTTATAAACTTAGTTTTCATGTGCACCTGCCACAAGAATGTGAGTTTCACGAGATGAAGAGCTTTGTTTTGTTCTTTATGTTTATTTTCATATCCTCAATGCTTAGAGCAGTTTCTGTCTCCTGGCAGGGACTCGGGTGTTTGTGTTAAGTGAATGAATGCCACTAGAAATATAACTTGCAAGAGGTATATATTTTAAATTGGTAACTTATTTGCAACTAAATCAGAAGAGAGTGATTCTTTAATAAATAAAAATGATTGAAAGACACTTGAGGATTTTGAATACAACTATGTCCAACATAATTGGTTAAATCATTTTAGCAGAGTCCAAACTTAAAAAGTCTTAAGTGGACTGTGTGTTCAAGGCATGCAGTTTGTGGAGCTGCAGTTGAGCATTTTGAACAAAGGAGTAAATGATCATTTTGAAGTTGTAAAATTGTTTTACCAGCTTGCGTTTTTTCCTTTCCGTAGGAGAATAACACTAAAAATATGTGAGAATAACATGAGTAAGAAATGAACAATAGTAATCTGTGGCATTGCGTAAGTACTGAATTTGTAAAGAGTAATAGTGCCACCTAGTGGAAGAGCTGGAGCTACAAATGAAATTAGAGTTCTTAAGCCAGTGTTTTTTATTAAAGTATGTAACAGAGAGGAATTTACACTCTATTGCCCTTTGTGCCTGTTCACTCATTCATGGAATGGAAATATAATAATACCTGTCAAGAGAGGCGTGATGGTTAAAAACAATGATGCATGTAGGCAGTTACATTTGCCTGAGACAAAGGAAGTCCTTAATAAACTGATAACAAAAACTACATTTTGTTGTTACTGTATCAGTTCTTACAAGTGAGATGAGATTAAAAAGTAGTTTGGAGCAACACTGTGAGGACACTTGAATGTCAGGCCCGGAAGAGTGTGATAACAGGCCAAAGGGAAGAGAGGAGTGGTGGTATTGGCAGTGTCTGAAAATGGTTATAGTTGCTTAATGGATTAAATCGGAGAGTAGATTCCCTACTCCCCAGTAGGGAGAACAGGTGCAACTTAATTAGAAAAATGTATGTGCTGAGCAATAAAAGCCTGAACTACAGTGGGTGGTAGCAGTGCAGTTCATGTGTGTTTGTGTGTGTGTGTGTGTGTGTGCGCGCGCGCGTGCATGCGTGCGTGTGTGTATTTTGAGACAGGGTCTCACTCTGGCCCAGGTTGGAGCACAGTGACAGAATCATGACTCACAAACCCTTGACCTTCCAGGGCTCAAGTGATCAGTCTTCAGAGTAGCTGGGACTACAGGCGAGTGCCACAATGCCCGACTGATTTTTGTAGTTTTTGTAGAGACAGTGTTTCACCATGTTGCCCAGGCTGGTCTCGAACTGCTGTGCTCAGGTGATCTACCTACCTCAGCCTCCCAAATTGCTGGTATTACAGACATGAGCCACCACACCTGGCTGAAGTTTTTGTTTGTTTTTTTAATTGCAAAAGTAGTGCATGCTTATCTCAGTTGAAAAACCATTGATAAGCACATGCAGATACCACCTAAAATTTATATCACCTATTAAATAACCTTTGACAAGATAACGAAGGGTAGAATCAGACTATACATGCCATTTTATGTAGTGCCTTTTTGCACATTTACTATAAACATTTTCATGTGATTATAAATCTATCAAGCTAATTATAAATCTCTATTAGCTAATAATAGCTAAATTATATTGTTCTACAGAAGTAATATTTGTTTAACCAGCTAACTATTTAGCATTTATATTTCTTCCGGTTCCTTGCTATTGGAAAACATTGCTTTAAACCACCTTTTGACATTTATGTTATTTCCAGTTTCTCGATACTGAAACCATTGCTCTGAATCACACTTCAGCTAAGTTTGTCTTATCTGTGATCGTTTTCTCATAAATTCCTAGAAGAAAAAGAAAAAGCAATAAGGAGATATGGTTTTCATGTTTGAGTTAGTTACAGGTTTTTTTGTTTTGTTTTGTTTTGAGATGGAGTCTTGCTCTGTCGCCTGGCTGAAGTGCAGTGGCGTGATCTTGGTTCACTGCAGCCTCTGCCTCTCAGGTTCTGCCTTAGCCTCTTGAGTAACTGGGACTACAGGCGCACACCACCATGCCTGGCTCAATTTTTTTTTTTTTTTTTTTTTTTTTTTAATTTTAGTGGAGGCGGGATTTCACTGTGTTGGCCAGGATGGTCTCTATCCCCTGACCTGGTGATCCGCCCGCCTTGGCCTCCCAAAGTGCCAGGATTATAGGCGTGAGCCACCACACCTGGCCAGTTAACAGTTTAAGAAAACAAAATGATATTCTTTGTAATGATATGGGGTTATTTAAATGGAAACTCTTACGTATTGTTGATGTAAATTCATTTGGTCCAATCTGTGGAGGACAGTTTGGTAATAAGTATCAGAAGCTTTTATTTCACATAATTTTTTTCTCTTTACCTTTTATCAGATTACTTAGATTTGTGTAGTGATCTAAAAGGCTAATTAGCAGACCAAATTCTGGGTGCAATCCAAGGGAAGGTATAGTTTCCTTTCCTTTTACTGTATTCTCTGTTTGTGACTGGCTTACCTCCTTAGCATAATGCCCTATAGGTTCATCCAATTTGTGGTATGTGTCAAAATTTCTTTCCTTCACTATTTCCTATGGTTTTGTTATTGTTGCTGTTTTTTTTTTTTTTTTTTGAACTCTGCTTGTCTGATGTTAGGAGTGCAGATTGTTTTGTCAGATTTTTGTGGTCTCTGTTGAAGAAAGGGATTTATCCTTGTGTTTACTTGGCTAGTTCACAGATTCTACAACTCAGGTCAAGTCAAGAAAGAATCAGGAGTCAGAGATGTTAGTGCCAGAGTTTGCTGAGTCGGCCCAGATGTGACTGGGACCTTGCCTCTGTTTTTGCAAGTACACCAGCCCCACCATCCAATTATTCTGGTATTGTACTCCCTGAATTCTCCTGTATCTTTGAAAACCACAGCAGTCACAGCTGTCCTTGTTAAAACGATTTGGAGTAATGACTAAAATATTTGCACCTTCAGAGCTTGGCAGTCTGCAGGAATGTTTGGACCTATTTACTGTAAATGCAAAATACTGTTTAATTAGTCTATGAATAAACATTAATAAATTTTACATTTTTGATTATTCTTTGAATAGAGACTAAACAAATTTCTGTAAATGCAGTAGTCCCCTGCTTATCTGCAGGGCGTGTGTTCCAAGACCCGCAGTAAATGCCTGAAACTTCAGATGTTACTGAACCTTATATACTATATACATTCATGTGTCTCTTAACAATGGAATACATTCTGAGAAATGCATCGTTATGCATTTTGTCATTGTGTGAACATTGTAGCATGAACTTACACAAACTTAGATGGTGTAACCTACCCACTAAGGCTTTATGGTATAGCCTGTTGCTTCTAGGCTACAAACCTATAGAGCATGTTACTGTAGTGAATACTGTAGGCAGTTGTAATACACCAAGTATTTGTGTATCTAATAATGCCTTCTGGTATACCTCCTGAAGGACCTGAGGCCATTTTATAGTTAACTTTTTTAATAGCATGTATTTTAACAATTAAACGTATAGTAAATACATAAACCAGAAACAAGTCATTTATTTTTATTATCAAATATTATATACTGTACATAATTGTATGTACTTTTATACAATTGGTATGGCTATCACCACAAACACATGAGTAATGCATTGTGATATGTTAGGATGGCCACACTAGACGATAGGAATGGTCACTAGGTGATAGGAATTTTTTAGCTCCAATATAATCTTATGGGATCACTGTCATATACGCAGTCCATTCTTGGCCAAAATGTAGTACAGTGCATGACTGTACTGCTGTTTCTGTACAGTCATACTCTATAGGGCGGGTAGCATATATAGCACGCTGGATTAAGGGATGATTTTGTCCTGGGTGGAATGGACAAAGATGTAATTATGTAATATGTAATTACACTACTCAAAACAGTATACAATTTAAAACTTAGGAAATGTTTATTTCTAGAACTTTTCGTGTAGTATTTTTGGACCAAGATTGACCTTAGGTAACTGAAATCATGGAAGGTGAAATTGTAGACGAGAGTGGACTGTTATAAAATCTTTACTATGGCATAAATAGTTGCTGACATTTATTTTGCTACATGTAGCTCTTCTAGGCTCTGAGCTTTTGTGTTTGTGGAAGGTGCACATTTTTGGCAGTGTGGCGTTGGCATTTTTTGCTTGTGTTAATTTTGGGACTATCTCAAACCTCTCTTTTGTAACATCTGCCATTGTTAATCTTGGAGTTGCTCATCAGGTTCTTACGTAATTAGTTTTTAAAATGTAAGTGTCTTTTTTTAATCTTGTTGAACCAATGTTTTAGCTTGTCGAGTTTTTAACAAACTTGACTTTTGTTATTTCTTATTTTGGCTCTGTCGGCTTTGTTTCTTCTGCTGATTTCTTAAGGATGTATTTTAAGTTACAGAAAAAAAAATATATTTACATGTTGAAGATGTAAGTACAGAAAAGAGGCCAGTGGTTATTGACTTTTCCTGGTTGACTTTGGTCTTAAATGAGTAAACATTTGGAGGGGCAGGTTAGCTTTGTGGTTAAGAGCAGGGACTCTGGAGCAGGATTGCCTAGGTTTCAGTTCTGCTTCACCGCTTAGTAGCTCAGTGACATTCGACAACATATTTGACCTCTGTTTCCTTGTCTGCAAAATAGGGATAATAATTGTACCAACTTTATATGGTTATTATAGGATTTAAGTGAGTTGGATGCTTAAAACTGTGCCGCACATACAGTAAATACCTCAGAGGTTTTAGACCCCAACAAAAAAATCTTGGAGATTCTCTAGCTAGCGTATCTCTAGCATTTAACCAGTGAAATTATGTAGTTTTATGGGGATACTCTGGAGTTGTCAGATATCTGTAATATTTTTGTATCTATAGCACGGTGGTTCTTCCAAAGAGGAAGTGTTTGTTTTGCTAGTTATAGTCTTAGTATCTCAGTGTTTGCAGCCGGGTTCCTAAGTTCTTTGAAACAATATGTTCAGTCATTTTTTTGAGATTCTGGCTTATCTGAATCAAGCCTACTTGTTTGCTGTTTATGAAGTCTATATCTTTTCAACTTGAGGTAGAGTATTTGCTGTTTACCCTTTTGGCAATTCTTCATGATTTCTTGGAAGTAGTTGTTTTAGAAATCAAGTTGGTACAAAGCGTTTTCTCCTCCTCACATTCCCCACCCGCCAGTATTCTCAACTGTGATTAATGAAGTTAGGACACTTGGATTTAATTAAATTGGTGTTTGCATTTCCTTGCCTGATTTAGATTTTTACTCTCTTTTGTAGGGAAAAACAAAAGACATTGACGTCCTACCCTTCTATTTTAAGATAATAGACTGAGTTGCAGCTTTGTTTTGTTTTGTTTTGAGACAGGGTCTCATTTTGTTTGTTGCCCAGGATGGAGTGCAGTGGCATGATCAGAGCTCACTGAAATCTTGAACTCCTGGCCTCAAGCAATCCTCCCACCTTAGCTTCCCAAGAAGCTAGAACTATAGGTACACACTACCACACCTGACCAATCTTTTTTTTAGTTTTATTTTTTAGTTTTATTTTTGTAGAGACAAGGTCTTGCTATATTGCCCAGGCTTGTCTCAAACTCCTGGGCTCAAGCAATCCATCCACGTTGGCCTCACAAAGGTGCAGGGATTACAGATGTGTGCCACCAGGTCTGAGCATCTGTAGCTTTACTCTCCTGGAACTTATAGAGAGAATATATGTTTGAACACAATAAAGAATTATATAAAACAGTATATTCTGTCTTTATCATATTAAATAGGTAAAATTTGTATATCATTATATAGTGTATGATATTCATATAAAGATGTGTATCAATATATCTTACTATGTTACATGTCTGTTGTATTAACTGTAAAGATAGATATAATGAAGGGAGAGAAATGGAGATGGGAATGAAATGGGTAGAGATGAAATAGAGAGACGGATGAAATGCAGGGATTGAGAGGGTGCACTGTGGAGTTGAAGAGCTGCACTGTTCACTAAGGAGCCACTAGCCATGTGTGCTGTTTAACTCAATCAGAATTAAGAATTAAAATTCAGTTTCTCAGTAACAATAGGCACATTTCAAGTGCTCACTATCGACATGGGGGTATTGACTACCATGTTGGGTAATGCAGATAAGGAACATTTCCATTGTCACAGTAAGTTCTGTTCATAATGGTTGATAAAGATTGCCAAAAAGATTAGTATTGATGAAGTAAATAGAGATACAGGAAATAAAGAAATTTTAATATATATGTAATATCTCTGCTCTAATAAGAAATGCTATGGGTGCCCCAGAATAGGCAGTATTCATAGAAGATGGAATACTGACGGGACTGAATTGAAGAAATACTTCACATCCTAGCAAGTACTGTTGTAAGGGTGGAAGCATTTACACAAACGTTCCATGCCAGAAGTGGGACACACAGTGACTCCATTGCAGTGGAAACAATCAGGCAGGTAAACCCCTCTATCTCCTTTTTCTTGGGCCTATGTAGCAATGGCGAGGAGTCTGCCTATGTTGGAGCTTGGAACAGAGAAAAAGGACAATGTCTTCTCCAGACTGATGAGGGCCAGGAATGGTTGAGATAATTGATATGGAAAACCAGTTGCTGGGATAATCCATGTTGAGTCATTTCCACCTTACTTACAGCCCACATTGGTTATTCCTACAGTCTGTAGTTCAGTAAAGATGGTTGAACCACTAAGGATTTTGGAACGACAGTATGTAAGAGAGTAAGCTCAAAGAGAAGAACTTTACCCTAGGGAATAGTTAATACAAAAATCAATTATATTAATGTAACTGCTGAAAATGCCTGAACACCTGGAGTTTCCTGTCCCTCTTTCCATCCCCAGTTAATATCCATCAGAAAACAGGGTGTCCTTACAGCCGTGTAATGAGAGTATCTTCACTTCTGATCAGCAAAGGAGTGTTTGGGAATTCTAGGCAGGTAAGCAAGGAAACAACATAAGTAACAGCATCAAAGCCGTAATGGCTGTGAAATGAGAGGAGAGTGGAACAAGTGAGATGTTTTGTGAGATTTTGGAAAACTGGAATTGTGCTGTTGCAGTTTAAACTTGATGTAGTAAGTGGTGCTCTACTGTTGCACATAATGCATTCCTAAAAAATGTATGAAAATAAGTCATACAAAATTTCAGCATCAAATATATGTATAAAATATATAGAATTTCAAAATTGATATACCATGAGGGGCAGTTATTTTTTTTCCTACAGAGATTTTTAAAGTTTTATATATATATTTTGAGACATGGTCTTGCTGTGTCACCCAGGCTAGGGTGCGATGGCGCAATCATGGGTCACTGCAGCCTTGATATCCTAGGTTCGAGTGATCCTACTCAGCCTCCTGAGTAACTGGGACTACGGATGCACGCTACCATGCCAAGCTAATTTTTGTGTTTTCTGTAGAGAGGAGATCTCGTTGTGTTGCCCAGGCTAGTCTTGAACTCCTTGGCACAAGTGATCCTCTCACCTTGGCCTCCCAAAGTGCTAGGGTTACAGGTATGAGCCACTGTACCCAGTCTAATTATAATTTTAAAAATTACTGTTATTGGTGCTTTTTAAGCACCCTAATAATTGTCAGTATAAAACTACTAAGATCATAGGTAAATTATTAAATACAGACAATGCCTTTTAAAAATGTAGCCTCTCCCAGCTAAATAGGAGTAAGTAACTTGAGTAGTTAAGAGGAACTGATCATCAAGTTGGGAAGTTTAGGAAGTTTAGGTTATTTTTTGTTTTTGTTTTTTTTTTTGTAACAGTCTTTCTATATTGCCCAGGCTGGTCTGAAACTCTTGGACAAAAGCAGTTGTGTCTCAGCCTCCTGTCTGAGACTATAAGTGTGAATCATGGTGCCTGGCAGAATTTTGTTTTTATTTTATTTATTTTTGAGACGGAGTCTTGCTCTGTCACCCAGGCTGGAGTGCATTGGCATGATCTTGCCTCACTGCAACCTCTGCCTGCTGGGTTCAAGTGATTCCCCCTGCATCAGCTTCACGAGTAGCTGGGACTACAGGTGTGCACCACCATGCCCAGCTAATTTTTGTATTTTTTGTAGAGACAGGGTTTTACCATGTTGGCCAGGATAATCTCTATCTCTTGACCTTGTGATCCACCCACCTCAGCCTCCTAAAGTGCTAGGATTACAGGCGTGAGCCACCGTGCCTGGCCAGAATTTAGTTTTTAGTAGATGGATCTGGAAATTATGTTGCTGATTTTGATGGTGATCTCATTTTCATCAACTTCCCTTCAATCTGTCAAGCAAAAATGTGGAACAGTTAATTACCTTCTCTTGCTTTTTCATGAGATGTGAAGAAGCAGTGTCCTCCTCTGAATCCTTGCATTCCCTTTGCATTTGGATCACTGGAATCTTTTGATGCTAAATTCCAATTCAGAATCAGAAAATCCTCTTCTTTTTCTTTAGTACTGAACATACAGTGAACCACCTGAATATTTACCACTCAGCACGTCTGATATCTGTCCTTGTTTCTTCTCACAAGTATCATCACCCACATTACAGACCCTGTTGTGTAAAACTGAAATGCTTACTGTAGCATCATCATAGGATAGTTCTGACCTGCTGGCTGGTTGATGTGGGAAAGCCTGAATTTTGCTTCAAAAAAGCCATACAGGATTAACAGTGTATTGTGTAATAAAGTAGACTTTGTTTGAAAGTTGGAGATCCCTAGTAGATAATTCAGAACTACTGTAATTTCACAGTACACTTGTAAATGATGAAAGTGTTGAGTTTCCTTTGACAGTGGAACACAGGATGGCAAGGGAACAAAATCTGAAAGTAAAGAAGAGAGTAAAAAAAGAAGAAAAAAGGACAGAAGGAAAACTAGGAAGAGGAAAGAAACAGGAACACATAGTACAGCTTTATTCATGCCTGCCAGAATGTTGTGTTCCCTTCCAGAAGCAAGTATCATATAGGCCAGATGATCCCTTTTCCTTGACTCTCTGTCTTAGAATGTATCATCTGTAGGAAGGAGGGAAGCATTTAGGTGTCTAGTGCTAGTGAATTAGTTCTAGGATTGTCAGGTTCTAGGATTGTTAGGTTGGGCTCAGCCTGCTAGATCTTATTCTGTCTGTATTCTAGCATTGTTAACCCTTTCTGGCTAATCATCCAGCACTACTTCCCTCCCTTTGAGGATTTATAGTCATAGTTGGGTGGGGGCATGGGAGGATTCCTTTTTATCAGGAGATGCTGCCCTTGAGGCCTCCAATAGCTTATTAGTTTCAAGATTCTCAGAATTCTTGGGCCTCTCAAATGAAATCTTCCAATACTACCGAAAGAAAACATTTCTGTACACTGTAGGGGTGGAAAATTACTACTGTCTATAGCTAACTGAAATCTTGCTGTGGCCAGGCACAGTGGCTCACGCCTATAATGCCAACACTTTGGGAGGCTGAAGTGGGAGGATAGCTTAAGCCCAGGAGTTTGAGACCAGCCCTGGCAACATAGCAAGATCCTGTCTCTACAAAACATTTTTTAAACATTAGCTAGGCATGGTGGTCCATGCTTATAATTCCAGCTACTTGGGAGGCTGAGGTGGGAGGATTGCTTGAGCCTGGGAGGTTGGGGGTGCAGTGAGCCATGGTCATGCCACTGCACTCCAAATTGGCTGACCTGTCTCCAAAGAAATAAAACCCTGCCATAGCATTTAAACTCCATTCTATGTGAGATAATACTCTAAAATTTAATTATAAAATAATACTTATTTGGCATTAACTCTGTGCTAGGACACTGTTCTAAGTACTTTTCTATTTTTATTAATACTGTGATTATTATAGGTAGGTTCTATTCTAATCTATTTTATAAATGAGAATAGTGAGGCACAGAGGTATTAACATACTCTCTTTAGGGGAAATTTGAAAAAATACATCAAAATCATTTAAACAGCCTGGTCACATTTTGATATATTTCCTTTAGTCTTTAAAAAAAAAAATCATAGGTTAAAAATGTCATTGTAAACATAGTTGTAAAAAAAAAAAAGTTGTAGCCATGCTGTGTGTACAGAGTTACATTCCTGCTTGGATGTCTATCTTGGTTAGTCTCCAGCGAGTGATACATGAATTAAAATCATGAACTGGGAATTGGGAGTTATGGGTTCTGAAGTTACTCTATGAACTTGAACAAATTGTGTACTATGAAGACAATCCTTCATTTTCATGCTGTCGATTTCAAACTAATGATTTATAAAACCTAGCTCTAAAATTCAGTGCCTTTTAATTTTTCCATGTTTCTGTCTCATAGTTTGGTACTTCCGAGTACTTTAATTCAACTTATAAAAGTGATATACAGAGTTTAAAATTTTCTTTCCTTGCCTCTTTTACCTAAGAATTTTCCCATCATAAAAACAATGCATATTGGAGAAAATTTGGAAAATACTGAAAAATAGAAAATCAACTACCTACAAATTTACAGCAATCACTGAAAACCATTATTAAAATTTTTATATATTTTTTCACTATGTTTTCTTTTTTTGTTTTAAATAGTCACAGATATGCAGTTGTATCTTTTAAAAAGTGTTTGTGAAAGTTGAGTTTTTTCAACTTAACGTAGGTAGCCAGATTTATATTGTCTGTTTATTATTATTTTTTTTAATTTATTTTGTTTTTTTTTGTTTTTTTTTTTTTTTTTTGAGTTGGGAGTCTCAATCTGTTGCCCAGGCTGGAGTGCAGTGGCAGGGTCTCGGCTCACTGCAATCTCTGCCTCCTGGGTTCAATTGATTCTCCTGCCTCAGCCTCTCAAGTAGCCGGGATTACAGATGCACGCCACCACACCCAGCTAATATCTGTATTTTTAGTAGAGACAGGGTTTCCCCATATTGGCCAGACTGGTTTCTCTTTCGTTTCTTTCATTTCAAATGAGTGGAACTTTTTTTAAGGTCTGTTTATTCACATGGGGGTAAATAAGTTACACATGTTGGACCTATTGAAAGAACTAGGTCTATATTACAAATGGGGCAGTGGTTTACTGAAAACAACATTGAGGCTGGGCGCAGGCTCATGCTTGTAATCCCAGCACTTTGGGAAGCCGAAGTGGGAGGATTGCTTGAGACCAGGAGTTCAAAACCAGCCTGGGCAACATAGCAAGACCTTGTCTCTACAAGAAATAAAAAAATTAGCTGGGTGTGGTGGCATGTGCCTGTAGTCCTAGCTACTCAGGTGGCAGAGGCAGGAGGATCAGAGGATCATTTGAGCCCACGAAGCAGAGGTTGTGGTAAGCTGATACTGCACCACTGCACTTCAGCTAGGGTGACAGATTGAGACCCCATCCTGAAAAAAAGAAGATTAGAAGTCCGTCAGTGTGCCATTGTATAATTTATTGGTGGAGTGGTATCATTAGTAACAATACCATCTAAATATTTAATCCCTTTTAGCTTTTGAAGTAAGATTCGTGTTAGAGCTAGAATTTACCTGGGTGCGGTGGCTCATGCCTGTAATCTCAGCACTTTGGGTGGATCACTTGAACCCAGGAGTTCAAGACCAGCCTGTGCAACATAGCGAAACCCAGTCTCTACAGATTGTGTGTGTGTGTGTGTGTGTGTGTGTGTATATATACACACACACACACACAAGTGTGGTGGTGTGTGCCTGTAGTCACAGCTACTTGGGAGGCCCACAAGGTGGGAGGATCACCTGAGATCAGGAGGTCAAGACTGCAGTGAGCTGTGATTGTGCTGCTGTACTTCAGCCTGGGCAACAGAGTGAGACCCTTTTCTAATAAAACAAAAAACTCTAGACTTTAAGTACTGATAATTTTGATATTTTGATATCATTGTACTGAAGAGGTTTAACTAAAATATGGACCTCTTCAGGCAGTTATATCAAAGAGCAGAATGTGGAAGTTTTAACTTTTTTTGAGTTGCCAGCAGCTTTGAAAAATGCATATATGCACAAATTTACTTAAAGCTTCTGCACCTCACCCATCAGTAGCTAACTCACTTAAACCACGGTTAAGGTGCATTTTCTGTTGAATAATGTTCTTGACAAGTCAGACCATTGGTCTAGAACCAGTGCAAATTGAATGGTGATCACTGTGAAACAAACACTCCATTTCTTTCATTTTACCTTTCTTTGCCTAAACACTTCTAGTATAAATTCCCTTATTTTGATTTTCCCAAGTTAATTGCATCAGTATTGTCTGGACATGGCTTGGCATCACTTAATGGGAGAAAACACTGAACAAATACCACTATTAACATGGTGATGCAGCTAAGACAGTGGGGTTAGCTACACTGATAAACTAAGTGATCAGAATGTGGAAGATCTGTTTCATCAGATGCCGGTTAAACCACAGCAGGATTTTTGTCTTCAACTCTGGATTCCATATTAACCAAAATGAATTAACTTGCCACAGTGTATCCAGAGGCAGAGGCTAGGAGAACAAAGGGAAATGGAACTAACATTCCTTGGAGAACAGTTGAGGGAACTGGGAAGATCAGAGCTGGGAGTGGATATAAATTATGTGAATAGCTATCTTCAGAACCTTTGAAAGCTATCAGAAAAGAGGATTTGGATTTACTTCTGAGAGCAGAACTAGGATACAGGTGACAAGCAAGACCATTCCGTCATTTAAAACTTCCTAATGTGTAAGGGCTGTTTTCAGTCTCTGGCATCTACATCTATAGCAGATCTTATGCACAGTCTGACTCCTAGCTAGATTAAAAACACCTTAAACTACTGAACTGTTTAACTCACTGTCACCTGATGTTCAGATTTCAATAAAAAAATAACAAGGCATGCTAAAAGTCAAGAAACAGTCTGAAGAGAGAAAACAAGCATCAGAACCAGACTTACATATGACACAAATTTTAAAATAATCAGACCAAAAATTTAAAGTAATTGAAATGTTAAGGGGTCTAACAGAAACAGTACATACCATGCAAGAACAGGTGGATAATAAAAGTAGAGAGGTGGAAATGTCCAGAAAAAAATCAAAAGCAAATGCTAGGGGGAAAAAATCCCAACACTTGGGGAGGCCTAGGTGGGAGGATCACTTGAGCCCAAGAGGTGAAGGCTGCAATGAGCTGTGATTGTGCCACGGTACTCCAGCATGGTGACAGAGTGAGACTGTCAAGCAAAACAAATTAAGAATGTCTTCAATGGGCAGTTCAGCAGACCGGACACTTCCAAGGAAGGAAGTAGTGAACTTGAAGACTAGGTCTATAGAAACTTCCCAAACTGAAATGTAAAGTGAAAAAAGAATGGAAAAGAAAGTCCCCCACAAGTAAACAGTACAGCTGAGAATTGTGGGACCATTTGGAAATATATAATGTACATGGGTTTGGAATACTAGAAAGCAAGAGAATGAAGCAGAGTAAATATTTGAAGTAAAAATGGCCAAGAATTTTAAAAATTATTGACAGACACCCAACCACCAATCCAGGAAACTCAAAGAACAAGCAGGATACCAAAATGCCTACAGTCTCTACTTAGGCATGCTATGTTCAAAGTGCAGAAAACCAAAAAGTAAAAACCTTGAAAGAAGCCAGAGGCGGAATCACCTTACCTATAGAGCAACAAAGATAAGAATTATAATGAACTTCTCAGCAGAAGCATGCATACAAGAAGATAGTGAGATGATAGGTGTTGAAAGAAAAAAATCCACCAACTTAGAATTCTATATCCAATGAAATGCTTCCAAAGTGAAAGACAAACTAGTGAGTTTGCTGTTGCTGGAGGTGATCAAAAAGAGGTTGAATGAACAAGAAATGTTGGGTCCAACGTTTGCCTAACAGTATTCGATACATAAACTTAGCTCTGGAAGGTGGTAGTTAAGTGTTCAGCAAAAATGTATTTCAGTGATTTTTAGGAATGTTGCAAACCAGATTGTACTCTTGGAACTTCCCTCTGCTCAGATACTGAGGATCTGAGCAGGGCTATAGCAAAGAACCCTATTTTTGCTTACAAACATAAGCCCAGAATCTCTGACTTTTGGCCTAGTTGTTAAAATCTTATGGATAGCCATGCGGGGTGGCATGCGCCTGTAGTCCCAGCTGCTTGGGAGGCTGAAGCAGGAGAATAGCTTGAACCCGGGAGGCAGAGGTTGTAGTTAGCCAAGATCGCAGCACTGTACTTCAGCCTGGGTGACAGAGCCAGACTCCGTCTCAACAAAACAAAACAAAAACACCTTATGGAACGATGTTTTGTGGAACACACAATTTGGGAAACACCAGATAAGATGACATTTATGACCCTGAGAAATGGGATTCTTCATTAACTGGATAATACATATAGTAAGTGAGTGAGACTAAAAACTCACACAGAAAATAAAAGTAACAGTATTAACTTCCTCATTTGAATTTGAGAGCATGTAGAAAGTCTGATTATGGGGGTTATTTCTTTAAATTCCTTTTCTGCCTGATTTGAAATTTCTTAACAGAAATAACCAAAGTTGAAAGCTGCTTATCAGCTCCTGGCTTACTCTCTCTGCTCCATCCTCCCACCCTCAAGGTCAAATCATCATTATCTGGCGGTTCAGCTTTCCTGGCATTGGCTACCTTTTTTGGTTGAACTAGCTCCTTGCTGCCTTTTCCCTAGTGTCTTCTTTATGTTGCTGCTATTCTCATTTAAGAAAATTGATCACGGGGCCCATATGACATTATACATGGGAAAATGGCAACTCTGCTTCACTGCTAGGAATGCAAGAGATGCTTTAAGGACAGAATTAGATGACCTGATACAAGTCAGTGTTTCCTTATTGGATTTTGAGTTTTAGGAACGTAACTAGTCCTGTCACTGTGCCGATCCTTTAGTTGAGCTTTCATTAGGATAACATCTTCAGAATACCCACCCTCAAAATAATTCCAGGATATGAGAGGGAGGTTAGCATAATAGTTAAGCATGAGGACTCTGAAGACAGATTATCTTAAGTTGGCAGTCCTTTTTTGCCCCTGTCTGTTGACTTTGGGTGAAGTTTCTTAATGAGTGGTTAAATGTGATTTAGTTGCATCTTCTATAATACATGGTCAGTAATAATCTCTACCTGTGAAGATTAAATGGAGCACTTAGAACAGTGTTTGGCATGTAGTAAACACATGAAAAGTGTAGTGGCTATTGGGTTAGTGTCACAGTGTGGTATATGAAATCTTGGAATATATAAAGTTTATTTGTAACATCTACCCTAAGAATTTAACATTACCGGTTTTTGAAAACCCAGTTGACAATCAGGCATTGGGTTCCTTGCAGAAGACCTGATAAAGTATCTTTTTCCACATGCTTGTTAACAGTCTGGAAGATTAATGAAACTTTGCAATAGTAGAATTTTTTTTTTTTTTACTTTCAAAAAAGTTTTTATTATAGTAAAACACGAAATTTACCATCTTAACCATTTAAGTGTACAGTTCAGTGGCATTAAGTACATTCACCTCTTTGTGCAACCACTATCACCATCCATCATCCATCTCCTGTTTTGTTTTGAGCGTCTCACTCTGTTCCCAGGCTGGAGTGCAATGGCATGATCTTGGCTCACTGCAACCTCCACCTCTCCGGTTCAAGCGATTCTACTATCTCAGCCTCCCAAGTAGCTGGGACTACAGGTGTGCACCACCATGCCTGGCTAATTTTTTTTTTTCCCCCTGTATTTTTAGTTGAGACGGGGTTTCACGATGTTGGCCAGGCTTGTCGTTACCTCCTGGCCTCAATTGATCCGCCCACCTCAGCCTCCCAAAGTGCTGGGATAACAGGTGTGAGCCACCACACCTGGCCATCATCTCCTGAACTTTTTCATCTTCCCAAACTGAAACTCTGTACCCATTAAACAATAACTTCTCATTGCCCCCTCCTCTAGCCCCTGGCAAACACCATTCTGCTCCTAGACTACTTTCAGACTCAAGTTTCTTCTTTCACTTAATAAAAGAGAGGGTCCACTGCTGACTAATGGGATTGTTTCTGTATGTGGAGGCCTTCTTGCAAACGTGTTTGAGTTTATTGTAGAGAACAGTAATAGGAAATGGGATTGTACAAAGAGAACTGAGACAAAACTGGATGAGGGTTTCACACTGGGTGTCCCATCCACAGGTCTCAGCCACCCTGCCATGGATCTACCCAGTTCTTTTGCATCAAGAAGTTGATCTTGTGAGCCATTTCCATGTTGTAGATCCGCCGGCACCTCTCATAGCTTTCCCTCTGTTGTGGGAGGCATGGCTTCTCATAATACCGCCGACACTTTATGTCCTCAGTGAACCCAACCAGAGTGAGGATTCTGTTTAGGGTCCTGTATGCACTTTCCACGTTCCCTTCCGGTACCATCACAGTCCTGGCAGTGAACTTCAGATATTTTGCCATGACCTTGGACTAAAGTCTTCACTCTGTAGAGCCTGGCACACTCAGTACCTAGCCGGCCCATAATAGTAGAATTCTTAAGAGAATGAAATAAACTAAAGGAAGTGAGACAGTTTGTTAGATGATATTTACTTACACAAAAGTAATTCCCACCAAAAGGTAAAACTTCTTCAGTCAAGGAAAAAAAAAATGACAGCTCCATCTGAGATGTATAGGATAACCTGTGAAAAGAAATGAGAAAGGATTTGATATATTGAAGTTTATATTTTTTAAAGTTGTCAATTCCAGGATTAGATAACAAGCTAAATTTGAGCATTTGTTTCCCAGAAGGTGAGGACAAACCACTGAGAATCTTTATCTCCTCCGCACTCTGTCCCCTGGGGATGGTAACAGCTTGACTGATCTGCAGTCTCAAACTCCCGGACGTCATGGAATTTCTTGGCCTTATTTTTAAAAAATGGATGTGTGTATGTTATATCTCAATACTTTAGTTAATTTTTTCTTCTAATCTAGAAAAGAGGCCCAATTCCAGGACATGCAAAATGAACTAAAGTAAATGGTGGTGGGTTCCAAAAAATGAGAACTGAAGCTGCTTAATAGTTCTGTTGATGGCAGTGGCTTAAGAAAGACTTGTATGTTAACTTCTTAAAAGAGGCAAAGGACATTATACTACAGATAAATGAGGTCCCACAGAAAACAAACTTTGCATGTTTTTTCTCTACAAATTTTGCTGTTTTTATCAAGAAATGGATAGGAAGCCATGGGTCTGCAATACAGTAAGTGTGATGCTTAGAATTGACCAAGGCCTTTAATTGGCCACTAAAGATCCCCATATTAATGTGGTTGAAATTCTCTTGTTTTTTTTTCTGTTGTTGTTGTTTTGGGACAGAGTCTTACCCTGTCGCCCAGGCTGGAGTGCAGTGATGCAATCTCAGCTCACTGCAGCCTCTGCCTCCCAGGTTCAAGCGGTTCTCCTGCCTCAGCCTCCCAAGTAGCTGGGATTACAGGCGAGCACCACCATGCCCAGCTAATTTTTGTATTTTTTAGAGATGGGGTTTCACCATGTTGGCCAGGTTGTTCTCGAACTCCTGACTTAGTGATCCACCCACCTCAGCCTCCCAAAGTGCTGGGATTACAGGTGTCAGCCACCACGCCTGTCTTGTTGTTTTGTTTTGTTTTGTCACAATTATGTAGGAAAGATAAAAGCAGAATTATTAGCAGCATCTTCAAGAAAAAGGCAGCCATGTAAATAAGTTAAGAAATTATATGTATTTAAAGCAACTAGAATTTTAGAACAGCTATCTGGGTCAGCCCTAAAATGAACAAGAATTCCAAATTTCAGGAATTTATCTTAGCTGTTCTTCTGCAAGATGATTCTGATATCATCTCAGAATAAAAACCACAATTATGTAGCGCTTCCTAATTTGAAAACTTCCACATCAGTTTGGCCACACAGCACTGTAAAATAGGTACCCTTATTTTATGAAGGAGGCATCTGAGACTTACTTAGATAATCTTAGTGAGCCCTTGCCCAAAGTTACATAGGTAGTAGATTGTGGAAACAGTACTTCCATCCAGATCTTCTGACTTCATGGAGTGTTGACTGGGGGGACTGTTAATACTCAGTCCCATGCTGGACACTGCAGGTAATGTAGTTGCTTCCTAATTATGGGTATGAAATTAGAAAATCCAGTAGTAATTCAGAAATAACTCATGTAGTAGAATATCACAGGAAGTTAGCTTGAGAAAGGATTCTATGGCAGTGTTCGGTCTTAATGTAGGCCTTGAAAAATATATACAATTTGGATACTCAACATATACTTAGTATTAGCTGTAAAGAAATCTGTAATGGTAGTTCAGATTTCAAGTAGCTGTAACTCACTTGCTGTGCACACAGCGCAAATCACACCTCCTAGTTCACTAATGTTGTAGTAGTATATCAGTGTAAAAAGGGTTTTGCCCTTAGAAAAGCAAGACAGTGCAGAGATAGCTAGCTAGAAGCCTGGAGTAAGTGGCAAGAACAGAGGAAGAGTTTTAGGTGAAGTGAAAACTTGCCTGGATTATAACCAGTGGGCAAAATTTTGAAGAGTGGAGGGGTTTTGACCAGTGGAATTGAGCCTTGGTATGAAGCTGGAACTGCAAAAAACTGACATGAGGGTTGCTCATGACTGAGGTGATACAAGCTTTAGGGTGGTAGTGATGACACCGGTGGCAAGTAAAGGGTAAATCGGTAAATTAAGGACAGAAAGGTGGGCCTTGTTGAATGAGGAAAATAGAGGGAAAAAAGAAAGTGGCTTCGGTCCACAGAGTAAGAAAAATGAGGTAAAGCATTGGTTCCCAAATGCACCCATACCATGGTGCCTCCTGAAAACATTTATTTTAATAGTTATGTTTATTTTAATGTGTGAATCAAAACCAAAGTGAGCACAACAAACCTATGATTGCACAGACATTATTTCTTAGAATGAAGATGTTAAAAAAATGAGTTGATTTAAATATGATGTAAATAATAGTATAAGTGAGTCATGGTAAAGAACATTATGAAGGATGGTAGTTAGCTAATTGAAATTTGGAAAATAGTGATTAAAATTGGGGAGAAGTGGTATGAGGAAAATTTCTGGGGTTGCAAAAAAGCCTGTATCTTGATTTCAGTGTTGGTTATATGGGTGGATACACATACTAACTGAAGTATCTACTTAATAGGAATTTTATGTTGTGCCTCAATTTAAAAACTTTAAGTAGCTATTGACTAAAGTTGGGTAAGATGGAAAGAGAGCAAAATTTGTAGAGCAAAAACGTACAAAGTTGTTTTTTATTTGCTGATCTTATTTGTAGTGGAAATGATAGGTAAATTTATTTACATTCTCTGCTTTCCAAAAATAATTTTTAAAAGTATGTAGCTAAATCAATATAAAGAAATTGCTTATGAATGTTGAATGTTTTGCTTATGAAAGTTGCATTTCTTAAGAGATAAATGCCTATATACACGTGTGAAAGAGGTTTAATCATTCAAATGATAGAATTTTTCCTCTTTTTTTGGTATTTCATTCATCAGTTTTTTAAGTATAGTCTATATGTGTGATATGCGAATGGTCAGCAGGATGTTAAAGCAGTACATTGTTACATGGTCAGAAAATAGCAGTGAAAGTTTAGATATGAGAGAAGTAATTGGGGAAGGTTCAATATATAGTTTGGGATTTCAGCTGGCACTTGGAGGTATGGAAAGAAATTGGGATCCTGGACAGGTAAGGGAGGAAAAACTTGAGCAAATGATTCTAAATAGGAATTTGTACCATATTTGGCTTTAAGGAAATTTTGTTCAGATTAGGCTTAATATCATAAAAATTCTATATAGTTTAAAATAACTTTAATATATTTGCTGTGGTGGCCATATATTGTTTGTAATCTTAAAAATCTGCTTTTTTTTTTTTTTTTTTTTTGAGACAGGGTCTCACTCCATTGTCTAGGTTGGAGTGCAGTGGCACCATCATGGCTCATTGCAGCCCTGACCTTCTGGGCTCACGTGACTCCTACTTTAGCCTCCTGTGTAGCTGGGACTATAAGTGTGTGCCACCCATGTCTTTATAATTTTTGTACTTTTTGTAGAGACAAAAAGTTTCACTGTATTGCCCAGGCTGGTCTCAAACTCCTGAGCTCAAGCATTCCACCCACCTAGGCCTCCCAAAATGCTGGAAATACAGGTATGACCCACTGTGCCTGGCTAATATTTTTAACCAAGTTGCATCACAGTGTGGATAATTTAATACAACTGCTATTCTGCAAAACATCTCAAATAGTTTTGGGTTGTATCTTTTTGAATAGCAAATGTTGTATCATTTGACCAGAAATAACTAAGAACTATTAATTTATTCATCAAATTTGATGTATCAAAATTAATTATGTTTCATGGTACCTGGTGTTAATGAATCTTGAGCAGTTTATGTTCAGTTTTTAGTAAAAGCTGAGAGGTTCATATTACCTGAAGGGGAAACGAGAGTGTTATCTTCAGTTTTTAAAGCCTCAGTTTTCTTATCTATGAAACAGGAATAATGATACCTGTGTTTTAGCATTTTCGTGAAGATTAAGAATGTATGCAAAACAGCTTTGATAATCTGGGAAAATGTTTAATTTGTCCATCAATCTTTTTTTTTTTAAATAAAGTGTTTATTTTAGAACAATTTTAGGTTTACTATGAAGAGAGTATAGAAAATTCTCATACACTCCAGTTTCCCCTATTGTAACATCTTATATTAGTATGATACATTTGTCATAATTAGTGAACCAATATTATACATTATTGACTAAAGGCCACACTTAATTCAGATTTTCTTAATTTTTGCCTAATGTCCTTTTTTCTGTTCCAGGATCCCATCCAGAATGTCACATTGGCTTTGGTTGTCCTGCTTCTCTTGGCTGTGATAGTTCCTCCGGCTTTCCTTGTGTTTAATGACCTTGATAGTTTTCAGCACTACTGGTCGTGTCCCTCAGTTGGGATTTTCTGATGTTTTTCTCACAGCTAAAGTGGAGTCATGTTTTTCAGGGAGGAAGACCATAGAGGGAGAATGCCATTTTCAACCCATGACAAAGGAAATACTGTCAACATGAGTGATAGTGTTGATAGGACCTTTATCACATGGCTTAGGTATTTGTCAGGTTTCTCTTCTTAAAGTTAGTCTTTTTCTCCCCCCTTTTCATACTGTAGTCTTTGGAAGTCAGCCACTACAAACAGCCCACACTTAAGAAGTGGGAAACTTTTCAAATATGAAGTGCTGTTCATGAGCCTTTTTCAGATATCAAATTACAATGAATTTGTTACTGTATTCTTTTATAAGAACTTGGAGAGCACCCAGGTGTGGTGGCTCACGCCTGTAATCCCAGCACTCTGGGAGGCCAAGGCAGGTGGATAACCTGAGGTCGGGAGTTCGAGGCCAGCCTCACCAACATGGAGAAACCCCATCTCTACTAAAAATACAAAAAAATTAGCCAGATCAACAATAGCGTATGCATCCTTCTTTGTTTGTTTGAGACAGGGTCTCGTATTGTTGCCCAGCCTGGAGTCCAGTGGCGTGATCTCCACTCACTGCAACCTCTGCCTCTTGGGTTCAAGCGATTCTCCTGCCTCAGCCTCCCGATTAGCTGGGATTACAGACACGCCCACCACACCCAGCTAATTGTTGTATTTTTAGTAGAGATGAGGTTTCACCAAGTTTGCCAGGCTGGTCTCAAACTCCTGACCTCAGGTGATCCACCTGCCTCGGCTTCCAAAGTGCTGGGATTACAGGCATGAGCCAGCTCGCCTCGCTGTATACATATCCTTCCGAAGTGCACTTGGAACATTTTGTAGGATAGAACATGCTAGGCCACAAATTAAGTCTCAGTAGATTTAAGAAGGTGTCATACAAAGGGTACCTTCTCTGACCACAATCCAGTGAAATTAGAAATCACTCTCAGCTGGGCACGGTGGCTCCTGCCTGTTAACCCAGCACTTTGGGAGGCCGAGGCAGGAAGATCACTTGAGGCTAGGAGTTTGAGCCCAGCCAACATGGCAAAACCCTGTCTTTTATAAAAATACAAAAGTTAGAGCAGGCACAGTGGCTCACGCCTCTAATCCCAGCACTTTGGGGGCCGAGGCTGGCAGATCACAAAGTCAGGAGTTCAAGATCAGCCTGGCCAGCATAGTGAAACCCTTCTCTACTAATACAAAAAATTAGTCTGGCCTGGTGGCAGGTGCCTGTAATCCCAGCTACTCAGGAGGCTGAGGCAGGAGAATTGCTTGAAGCTGGAAGATAGAGGTTGTGGTGAGCCGAGACTGAGCCACTGCACTCCAGCCTAGGCAACAGAGCAAGACTCTTGTTTCATAAATAAATAAATAAATACACACAGACACAGACACACACACACAAATTACCTGGGCATGGTGGCACACACACCTATAGTCCCAGCTACTCGGGAGGCTGAGGCAGGAGAATTGCTTGAACCCGGGAGGCAGAGGTTGCAGTAAACTGAGAGATTTTGCCATTGCACTCTAGCCTGGGCAGCAAGAGCAAAACTCCATCTCAAAAAAAAAAAAAAAAAAAAGAAAAAAAAAGAAAAAACTTGGAGAGCAGGTATTCTTAGTTAAGGATAATTACTGGGTTATTCAGATAATGGATGTGAATGGTATTGTTCCTGAAGGGTTGGATTACATTTACTGTATCCAAAGCATCTATTGAACAAGCCAGTACTTTCCTAAGAAAAAGTGGGGAACTTTCCAAATACAAGCTCACTACTCTATCTTGGTATCTACAACTCTGTCTTTTACTGCTCTTTTCATGATCCTTTTTTAACATTGGACACATTTCAGCATTTTGCTGTTAGGTCACTTCTTTTCCTTCCCCTGTACTATGAGTCTCAACCAGGAGAGGGAGGAGGGTCATGCCATCTTTTGGGTGGACACATTGGAATCATGGGAGGTGGCCGGGCATGGTGGCTCACACCTGTAATCCAAGCACTTTGGAGGCCAAGGCGGGCGGATCACCTGAGGTTGGGAGTTCAAGACCAGCCTGACCAACGTGCTGAAACCCCATCTTAAAAAATAAAAATAAATAAAAATCATGGGAGGTAGTGTGCTATGATGGAAAATATAGAAAATCAGGTTCAATATACATATATTTTTACTAAAACCACAAAAAATAAAGTTTGACAAAATCTTGGCTCATGGGAGATGTGCAGAAGAGTAGAGAAGGGAGGGGCAAAATGATTGAGAAACACTGTTGTAGATTGTTTATATAAACCTAAGTGGCTTATATTCTTCTCTTGGTTTTAGCTAGAACTTACTTGTGAGTTATAAAGCCTACATCTTTATTTGTAGCTCAGAATGCTATAATCACATTTCCAAGTGCCTACTAGAAATCCTGTGGATAACTGACACTTAACATGCTTGAAAGTGAACCCTGTATCTTTCTCCAAAGGAGTTTGTGCTGCTGTCTTTGCTCTCTCAGGTAACAGCCCCAGTACCCACCTGCTTATGAAGCCTGAACCCTCATTATTCCTCACAGCAGAACCACAACCAATTCCTGCTGATTTTTCTTTCTAAACATTGTTTTAGTCTTTTAAATTAAGGTATTATGTACATATAATGTAGTTTATAAAGGACATTGCTCTATCCTTGCTATGATTGGTTTGGTTCAGGCCCTAGTCCTTTCTTTCCTGGAGAATTGCAGTAAGCTCCTAGCTGGATTTCTTGCTTAGATGTTTCCTCATCTGTGCACTCTCTAGGATGGTTCTTTCTGGACTTACCTGTGACCACATTTGGAAAGAGCATGAATCTCCCTGCTTTGTGCCATGCACTGTGGTAATAGTGAATTGCCACGGACATATCTATTTTACTGCCTGCTACTTCCTTCAGACCAAATCTGAGTCAGGACCCTGGAACTGAGATGGGTATAGTGGGAAGCTTTCCTCTGAGTGATACCCTGCTCTGGGTGCTGAGCTTTTGGAGAAGGGGAGGGGGTGCAGCAGCCTGAGGTTGTCTCACTTGCCTCTTCTGCTATGGAGCCACTTCCTCATGAGTTGGGGGTGAGGCTTATCAGGGCCCCAGTAAATTCAGTCCTCCACGCATAAGGAAGAACTTCTGATCTGAGAGTAGGGGCTGGGCAGAAGCGGGGATTCCCCCAGGCTCTTACCTGCTCTAGCTCAGGAATTAGCTTCAGCACCGGGTAGCCGGAGGTAGGATGAGAGTTGCTCTTTCTGGGAATAAAGCCCTCCTGCTGGAAGTTGCAGGGGGGAGTGATCCTGTGTTCTGGCTGCAGCAGCCTGGAGTGGAGCCTCCTTGCTTAGATGGGAGGGCACAGGAAGGGAGCAATCCTGCTTCAAACACCACAGACTCTTGCCATTCTTACTGAGTTTCCATAGATGTTCTTGCCAAATTTTAGTTAAGGTTTGTGAAAATAAATACATAATTTTTCTTGCCCAAACTCGAATACTCGAACATCTTGCATGTCAAGGTTAAGCATATTAATATGTTAGTCCTCTTTCTACAGGTGTGAAGCAACAGCTAAAGATTGTGGTTTTTCTTAATGATAATAGTTTACCTGGTGATATATTTCCAAAGCTCATCTTTTGATGCTACAACTCACACTATAATTTTTTTAAAATTTGGCATTAACTGAGTACAGTACCTAATCTTATGTAGGTCATTATTAGCTAAGAAGTTCTTTGAATCCGTGAATGCTAATGAAAGTGGTTTGATGTTACAGGAGTACAAGCGCAAGCTAGCCAGAGTTTCCCTGGTGCGCAAAGAACTCAGGTCCCGGATCCAGAGCCTGCCAGACTTATCTCGATTGCCCAATGTCACTGGCAGCCATATGCACCTGCCCTTTGCGGGAGACATCTACAGTGAAGATTGATGGGCCAGCCTCTTTCCAGGTCCCAGGACTTTGCAAGAGATGGAGACAGGTTAGGTGGATAGTCCTGTAGTGTTATTTTTGTATATTGAGAGAAACACTAACAAAAGGAATGACAAGTAATTTATAAAATTGTTTAAAATGTTGGTTTGTTTACTATTTTATTGGTAAATTAACATGACTTAGTTTGAACAAAGTGATAATTTGTGTGTATTAATAAGCTCACAAATAGTGATTATTTTCAAAAGATCTTTTTGTAAATTTTTTTTTTTTTGATCCAGGGCCTTGTGAGAAATTCCATGTTTCTATTTCTTCAGGTATTTTCAGTTGTTTTTCTTTATTTTCTTCAGCATCTAATCACTGAATACTATGTAATTCCTAAAGGGGGAAGAATTAATCAGTAGTTGATTGAGACTTTATTATGGTGTAGTTAGGACTTGATTGTAGAAGGGACTAAATGTTCCAACGTAATTTTCACCCTTCTCCACAAACAAAGTATCAATTCTGTGTCTGTACATGCCTTTGATTCCCTCTGTCAGTAATTTGACATTAAGCATGGATGTCACCTTGAGGGGCAGATGAAAGTCTAGAGAACTGTCGCTTAACAGCATTGCAAAAGTTCCATTCCAGCTGCCAATGTAGTTGGATTTATTTTTTAGGATTTTTAAACTGTTAAGTAGTGATTCCCTTGATTAAGCTGTTTGTAATTATTTGAGTAGATTAATATTGAAAATGCTTTGGAAATGTTATCAATTTTGACATTCTAATGAGGACAACTTTGGTTCTGGAATTGGTTTCTACTTGTCAATTCAGTCTCCTTTTAACATAATTGATCCCTTTAACAAAAAGCCATCTATGGGACTAAAAGACACATGAAATAATGATACTTTTGTTACTCCCTTACTCATATAACTTTTAAAAATAGTATTTTTAGCTCTAATAGCTCAAGAACACAATATTCGTTAATGTTCAGCAAAGTAGCCTGAGACATTTTAAATGTTTCCTTAAGGTGTTTGAATGACTGTATATTTGGCAGTTAAGCAGTGCCACACTACAGGGTAGATATGGTAAATTTTATATTTGTATATTTACAATTATCAAAACAAATATACTTTTACCTTTTATTTCTAACCCTGTGTGTTAGAGCAGTTGCATGCTCTCCTGCTTTTTAAATCACATTGTTAAGGTGTGGATTTGTACTCAGTAATGACTTAGGATAAACATTTTTTTTAATTAATTGCTTTACATAGTAGACATTTTTCTTTTTGTAAGTAGATTCAAATTAGATAGTCAGTAAAACATCTTTAAAATCCCACAAGCCAATTATGTCTCACTAGTGTGAATGGCTTCACTGTTTCTTTCTCAGTGTTAGAAATTTTAGTTAAAATGAATTATATATGAAGAAGGCAGACATTTATTTTTAATAGCCAAGTAGTTCTGCAAATAGTTCTTTTAACAATTTGACCTCTCTCCAAAACAGAGACATATAGAAGTAGTGCCAATCCATGCACTACGACTAATAATACATGGCTTATATTCCAAAGTTTTTTAGTCAACTTTTGGGACTTGGGGGTGCATTTTCTCACAGAAACAATAGTAGTTAGGTTCCCTAACACTACCACTGATAGCTCACCTGGGAACTGAATCCACTTAACCACGAATGTCCTTAACTTGTAACGTGGTTCACAGGTTACTAATCGTAGATCCTGACCAGCATTTGTAACACCGCTCTCACTAGGACACAGCACGCAGCAGCCACACTCACACACTGGGATGTCTGCCTGTGCTGTGTACTTCTGTCTCTAGGTGTAGGAAATGGAAGAAAAAGATTCAGTGAAGTGGGGGAGGTGACAAATGCACAATTATGAAACCTGGTTGTACATGCTATGAATACTAATAAGTTCGTTTTTATTGTTGTTAATGTGAAAGCAAAAACTTGTATGTTAACTTATTTTCAATATCTTGACCTTATTTATGATCTGCTAAAGTGTGATTTATCCATTCAAAATATATATTTTTTTCCATTTAAAACTAATTTATAAACTATGTACTCCTGGGAAGATTTGAAATCTTTTAGAAGTTTGTTGAAATATTTTCACCATTTCAGACAGACTTCTGACTTAGATGCTGATTTTAATGCCAGTATCTGCTCTAAATATTTATGATAAAAATGCATTATTTTTTTAAAGAGCTTGATGAGATTTGTGATAAGTGATAGTACTCAAGAACCTGAATCCCACCCCTCGACCAGTCCTCCACAAACTTCAGTTGTTGGTTAACTTATTAACTGAAAACAGACAATACAGTCTGGTGTAGAAGTCATCTTTTCAGCCTTTTATGATAGTTAACATGGTAAGCCTTAGCAGGAAACATTTTTCCTAAAAGGAAGACTTCATTTTCTCAAGAAATGGGGTTAGTTGGGGGTATTGTAATACCAAATTCTAAATCATGAGCATTTTCTCCACTGTGTACCTGAGGCAAATCATGCATATTTGAGTGCAGTTTGGTCTGGCCCCTCAAGAGAAAAGCATGACGTCATAGGGCTACTATGGTTTGAATGGATACCATCACTCTTTTCTCCACATACAGTGCAGAGAGCTGTCTGGAGTGGCAATATGAACAGACTCCCGGGCGCTCCTTCTCTCCTTCCATCACTACAGTAAGTAAAAGGACCATAGAGGGGGAACCAGGAATCAGAGAATCAGCTGTGCTCAATAGCCAACCTCCCTGTCTTGGAAAACCATTCCAGATGCAGCTATTTTGGTATCTCGTCTCACATGCACTCTGAATCAGGGTTTTTCTATAAGAAATCTTTCAGAATCAGACCTAGGCATCTTGATTTGCAAAATTAAAATAACAAAACTAAGTTGTCAATTATCACTGTAGATGAGCAACTCATCTTTTTAAAGCATAGTTACTGAACTGATTCTGAGAAATCTTTAGAGAGAAAAAAAAAAACAGTACAAATTAACTAATTGGGAAAGTTAGAATGTCCTTTCTGAATTTTTCATTAAAAAAATTACATTATATGAAATAACATAAAGCTACTAAACTGCTTTGTATTCTATTAAGAAATAGCTCCTAAAGATGTAGTCTTGTTTCATAGTTGTTACACTATATCAAAGCTTAAAGTATAAGCCCAATTCTCTGTATAGAAAGGAAACATTGTGTTACTTAATGAATTATTTATACAGAGCGTTTGTTGCCAACTGTTACTCCAGCCATCCACACAGGAGTCTGTTCTGAGGTGGCAATAGCACATGGGAAGATGAACTTTCCCTGTTTGTTTACCCGTTATTCTTTGACTGTAGCTGATGACAGTATAAGATGTTCTTAATAAAGTTTTATGTTCTTTTTGAAAAATGTGTAGGTTGTTTTATGAATCTGATTCATTGGATATAGGATGGGAAGGGGAAAGATTAATGGACTGGGAGGGAAGCAAAGTACTGGAAGGAAGTCTGATGTTACGATAGACTGCTGAAGGAGATTACTTGGCCAGCAGTTACCAAACTTGAACGAACATCAGAATTACCTAGAGCAAGCTTGTCCAACCTGTGGTCTGTACACAACCCATGACAGCTTTGAGTGCAGTGCAACACAAATTTGTAAACTAAAACATTATGAGAGTTTTTTTTCAGCTTATTAGCTATTGTTTATTTTATGCGTGGCCCAAGACAATTCTTCTTCCAGTGTGGCCCAGGGAAGCCAAAAGATTGGATACCCCTGACCTAGAGGATTTATAAACTACAGAGAGTTGGGCCCCACTCCCAGAGCTTCTGATTCAGTAGGTCTGGGGTACAGCCTGATGGTTTACAGTTCAAACAACTTGATGCTGATGCCACGGGGGTTAGGGACCACATTCTGACAACCACTGCCCTAAACAAATTCCAGTTAATAAGATAATCAGGTGTGGGTTTTACAGTTCATTATGTAGCTAGTTCCTCATGGGAAAAGAGTAAGACCACGTACTCTTTTGTGGTCCAGTTCTTAGCAGTGCTTTAGTCATTGCTTTTGAGTGAACAGATTGAATTGGTATTTTCAAATTCCTGGAACCCATGCCCTTTCACCACTCCTTGAATTTAAAGCAAAATTGAAAATACTAGAAATCTGTGAGAATCTCCAGGGCAGTGTTTGCCAAACTTGTTTGATAAACTCAGTTGGAGCACTTACAAAAGGATACAAACCTGAGGCAAAATTTTCTGTGATTCTTACCATCTAGAAAGTTGGGGAGATGTAGTCCTCTTGGCCAGCACCCCTGGTTCTCTACTCCTCGTGGCATCTGGTCTCTTTTTCTGAATTCAGATACTTCCCATTCCCATCCACTTTTTTGCCTCTGCAATAGTAGGTTTTATACAGTGGAACCATAGCCAGAGATTATTTCAGAACATTTGGGGTAGATCCAGAAGTCTGCATTTTAAGCTACCCAGATGATTCTAATGCAGGTAGTTCATAGACTGCACTTTGAGAAACATGACCTACAAAGCAATGTATGGTCCATAACATATAATAATGGTAGCTCACGCATATATGGTACTTACTGTGCACCAGGAACTGCTCTAAGCACCTCACATATCCTTTGTGGTAAATACACTCATTATTCCACTTTTATATATGGGCAGTGAAAATAATGTTAAGTTCTCTGTGACTGTGAACGAGTCAGATGGTGAAGAGGAGATTCAAACATGGCTCCAGGTTTGACTCTAAGCCAGTGCTCCTTAACCACTACAAGATGCTGCCTCTTACATTGGTACGTGTGTTGCAGCTCTACCATCACCAAGTCTACATTTTGCATAGCATTTCATGTGACAGTGAAATTAACATTATCCAAGTATTCAAACTAAAAAGCAACATGTCAGCTAAAAGCACTACTGAAGGATGGGGGCTTGTGGGAGGATGTTACACTCACTTTTTTTTCAGTTAAAATGTATATTGCAGTATATACAGATGATAAATTTTAACCATTTTTAAATGTACTCTAGCATTAAGTACATTGACATTATTGTGCAACAATCATCACCATCCATGTCTCGAACTTTTTCATCTTCCCCAGCTGAAACTCTGGACCCTGTGAACAGTAACTCCTCACACCACCCTTTTCCCCACCAGCCCCTGGCAACAACTGCTCTCCTTCCTGTCTCTATGGATTTGACCTCTTTAGGTACCTCATATAAATTGAGTTATAAAATACTTGTTCTTTTTAGGACTGACTTATTGCACTTAATGTCTTCAAGGTTCATCCATGAAGAAAATGTCAGAATTTCCTTCCTTTTTAATGTTGAAAAATATTCCAGTGTGTGTGTGTATATACACGATGTTTTGTTCACTCATCCATTGACGGACACTTGCGTTTGTTTCCACCTTATGGCTGTTTATGAATAAAGCTACAATGAATGTCAGTGTACAAATATCTGTTTGAATCCCTACTTTCATTTCCAATTGTTTTTTCAAAGCAATTATTTGTATTCACATCAACAAAGCAGAGTTAGAGTGAACTATTGCTGGGGATATTCCAGATAACATATTTCTTCTAAGCCAGCAGGTTTATTAGGCCAGCAGCATTAGCTTCAGTTGAGGACTTGTTAAAAGTGCAAATTCTTGGGCCCCCAGACTTACGGAATCAGAAAATCTGAGGCTGGGATCCAGCAATATATCTTTTTACCTAGCCCTCCAGGTAATTATGGTGACCACTTAAGTTCCAGGTCTGTTTTTGGAACCACTGTTCTAGGCATCCAACACGTTACCTCAAATAGACTTCTCACATATGGCAAACCTTTAGAGGGAGGAGAAGGACTTTCTGTTCCAACAAAAGCAATTGTAATAGCAGGCCTTCCTGACAAGCCAAAAAATGCTTTTAATCTGCCTTATTTTTAACTTGTGCAGGATGTGCAGGTTTGTTACATGGGTAAATGTGTGCCATGGTTGTTTGCTGCACCTGTTAACCCATCACCCAGGTATTAAGCCTTCCATGCATTAGCTATTCTTCCTTATGTTCTCCCTCCTCATCTGCCTTATTTTAAGCTTAAGAACCCCACTCTCCACCTAGGCAATTTCCTCTGTATTTTCTTATTTCATTTCTCTGTCTAGCACAGTTCTTATAATTCTTCTGAGGATGGCAGAGTGAAAGAGAAACAGAAATGCAGTTTGGGATCTGACCATAAGAGACTCAGTATCCCTTGGTATAACTACACCACCACAGGTTTTTAGGATGACATAAAAAATGGAAACTATATTTTAATGTCTCTTCAATAAATGGATCACGGACTAAAGTAGAATTTGCAATGAATTGTAGAATTATACATATATTTGAATTCTGTGCTTCATGGAAAAGGTATAAAACTGAAATTTTGAATTAATATAAATGATATTGTGATTCCGAGCCGTTAAGTTTATTCAGATAGGTCTTTAAAAATTCAGTTGTATAGGTATTGTTTGGTTAGTTTTATCATCTTTTTTTTTTTTTAATAGAGTTGGGGGTCTTGCTGTGTTGACCAGGCTGGTCCCAAACTCTGGCCTCAGGTGATCTTCTTGCCTTGACCACCCAAATTGCTGGAATTACAGGTGTGAGACACCACACCCAGCCAGTTTTATCATCTTTTCAGTGAAGGAAATTTCATGTTACTTAATGGAAATGCAAGGTGAGAGATTTTAAGAGATTTAAATCATACATTAAAGCATGACTTCTTTTCAAAATACTGTGTTACTATTTATCTATTGTCTTTTTTTCTAGCTCTTATTTTTCCCATAAAAATACAAGATTAGCAGAGTGCCCATGATGCTATTTGATTCTTTTAGAGGTATTTTTCTGTCATTTCATTATACTGCCATCAGGTGGGAAGTGGTGCCTTGGTTGTGGTTTTGTGATTTGAGTTGCTAGGCTGAAACAGGAATGTGCTAAACTGAGGGAAGTTAAAGTCTGTTTTCATTCTGCATTCTGAGCTGGTGTTTGTGTGCTGCAGGACCCCTGCTGAGCTTCATGTCAATTCCTTGTATCCCTATCTAGCTAATAGCTGTGGGTGCCCAAGTTACAGGCAGATGTCATTGGTGCTTAGCATTCTCCGTGTTTGAGTTTCTAGTCTCTTCATGTCTTGGCTAGCATGATGAAGAAAGATTGCAACTTCTTTCTAGTTTCTGTCTCTTTGATTTCTTGCTTTTATATCCATTGATGGAATAGAGCAATTATAGTTGTGGTAAAATTTTATACCAGTAGCATAAAGCACCGTCTTTTTCTACTTGGGCCTCATTTTCCCACCAGGAACCAATAAGCTAACTGCTAGTGGTGAACTTACTGATTGGTTAAAATATAATTTTAACCAGTTTTTGCAGTATGGCATAAAGCTTTGGGTTTGAAAAATCTTTTTTTTTTTAAGGGGACTTTTTTTTAAAGAATACCACTTAGAAACAGAAAACTTAATTTGTTTAAATATAAGGAAAGTTTTCAGAGTATGAATTTTTAAAAGCTCTATATTAATATTTAAATTAGTTTGTAAGTTCTTATAAAGTAAAACAATTTCTTTTTTAGATAACCCAGGGGAATATTTAAGCAATTTTATTTTCAGCTGTTTCTTAATTGTCATAGATGAAATAAAATATTCATTAGATACGTTTTTGGTAGTTAATAACCTTTGAATATTGTAATGAGGTTAGTTACAATGAGGATATTTACCAAGTGTTTGTTTTCTGTCATTTTACAAATTGTAAATACTTTTATTACAGAAAGTTATAGCCATCATTATACATAATTTGGTTAAAGTATTCTTCAGTTTCATTTTATTTTGGACTCTGATTTGGCTTCCATCTTTATTTATTGCTTATAATATATATTACTTGGAACATGTTCCTCTTACTGATCAACACAGCAAGACCCCCAACTCTATTAAAAGAAAATGATGGAAAAAATAAAAAAAATAAAAAAAATAAAAAAAAAAAAAAAAAAAAAGAAAATGATGGGAGAGGAAACAAGATGGCCAAATAGACACAACTCCAGTGCACAACACCCAGTGAGAGAGACGCAGAAATCGAGAGATCTCCTAGCTCCAACCAAGGTACCAGGTGCATTTCAATGGGTCTGGTCGGACGGTGAGCAAAGCCCAGACAGGGCAGACCAAGGCAGGGAGGGGTGCTGCCTCACCCAGAAAGTGTATCTGACTGGTGAGTTGGAGGCTACCCCCTCCAGCACCCCGGTCCAGATAGAGCACTTCCCCCAAAGCCTCAGCAATCCACAGAACAGGGGATCTTGGCCAGTCAAGTGCCAGGAATTACAAGTGCAGAGTTGAATAATAATCCAGGATGGTGTCCTGGATTGTCGCACAGATCTAAGCAAACACATAAGCCCATAAGCCGACCGGGAGAGCCTGTGGACCGAGCTATGACCCCCTCCCCCTGCCCGGAGAGAGAGGGAGCTGAAAGCAGGAAGACAGAGCAACTGGATGGCCTCTCCCCCATGACCAGAGAGAGAGGGAGCTGAAAGCGGGGAGACAGACCATGTGGCAGGGCGGGTCCCCACCCTTCCCCCACAAACTCCAGAGGGCTGAAGCACTAACTCTAACGGGTTACACAGCCAGTGCCTCAGTCTGAGCTGAACCCTGAATGATCCAGCTCCATGGAGGAAAGGCAAAACCCACCATTAAAGAGGCAGGACTAAGCTTCATGTTTTAACAACACAGGAAGCCTACGTAGCAACGGGACGATGTTCTTGACCACCCAGCAGCACCTCCAGGTCAGTGGAAGAGGCAGTCCTAACCTACCAGTGTAAACAAAAAAGACACAGGAAGCCTACCTAGCAACCTGAAGGAGTCCCTAGAAACCCAGTAGCACCTCGACAGGCAGACAAGCGACCTTATCAAGCAGCTCCCTGAGATCAGAGCTAGATAAATCCACAAAGATGGGAAAAAACCAGCGCAAAAAAGATGAAACCATCAAAGACCAGAATGCCTCTTCTCCTTGAAGGGATCACAGCTCCTCATCAACATGGGAACACAACATGACCGAGGAAGAGTGCGACAAATTGACAGCAACAGGCTTCAGAAGGTGGATAATTACAAACTTTTCTGAGCTAAAGGAAAATGTTCTAACCCATTGCAAAGAAACTAAAAACCTTGAAAAAAGGTTAGACGAAATGCTAACTAGAATAACTATCTTAGAGAAGAACATAAACGACTTGATGGAGTTGAAAAACAGCACAAGAGCTACATGAAGCAAACACAAGTTTTAATAGCCGAATCAATCAAGCAGAAGAAAGGATATCAGAGATTGAAGATCAACTCAATGAAATAAAAAGAGAAGGCAATACAAGAGAAAAAAGAGTGAAAAGAAAAGAACAAAGCCTCCAAGAAATATGGGATTACGTGAAAAGACCTAATCTACTCTTGATCGGTGTACCTGAATATGACGGGGAGAATGAATCCAAGCTGGAAAACACACTCCAGGATATTATCCAGGAGAACTTCCCAAGCCTGGCAAGGCAGTCCAACATTCAAATCCAAGAAATACAGAGAACTCCACAAAGGTATTCCTCAAGAAGAGCAACCCCAAGGCACATAATTGTCAGATTCACCAGGGTTGAAATGAAGGAGAAAATGCTAAGGGCAGCCAGAGAGAAAGGTCAGGTCACCCACAGAGGGAAGCCAGTCAGACTCACAGTGGATCTCTTGGCAGAAACCCTACAAGCCAGAAGAGAGTGGGGGCCAATATTCAACATCCTTAAAGAAAAGACCTTTCAACCCAGAATCTCATATCCAGCCAAACTAAACTTCATAAGTGAAGGAGAAATAAAATCCTTTACGGACAAGCAGTTACTGAGAGATTTCATCACCACCAGATCTGCCTTATAAGAGTTCCTGAAAGAAACACTAAACACAGAAAGGAACAAGTACCAGCTGCTGCAAAAGCACACCAAATGACAAAGACCAAAAATGTAATAAAGAAACTGAGTCAACTAACAGGCAAGAAAACCAGCCAGTAACAAAATGGCAGGATCAAATTCACACATAACAATATTAACATTGAATGTAAACGGCCTAAATGCCCCAATCAAAAGATACAGACTGGCAAACTAGATAAAAATTCAAGACCCATCAGCGTGCTGTATTCAGGAAACACACCTCACGCAGAAAGATACACATAGACTCGAAATAAAGGGATGGAAGATTTACTAAGCAAATGGAGAACAAAAACAAAGCAGGGGTTGCAATCCTAGTCTCTGATAAAATGGACTTCAAACCAACAAAGATCAAAAGAGACAAAGAAGGGCATTACATAATGGTAAAAAGATCAATCCAACAAGAAGAGCTAACTATCCTAAATATATAGGCACCCAACACAGGAGCACCCAGATACATAAAGCAAGTTCTTAATGACCTAAACGGAAATTTAGACTCCGACACAATACTAGTGGGAGACTTCAACACTCCACTGTCAATATTAGATCAACGAGACAGAAAATTAACAAGGACATCCAGGACTTGAATGCAGAGCTGGACCAAGCGGACCTAATAGACATATACAGAACGCTCCACCCCAAATCCACAGAATATACATACTTCTCAGCACCACATCGCACTTACTCTAAAATTGACTACATAATTGGAAGCAAATCACTCCTCAGCAAATGCAAAAGAATGGAAATCATAACAAACATTCTATCAGACCACAGCACAATCATATTAGAACTCAGGATTAAGAAACTCTCAAATCTGCAGAACTACTTGGAAACTGAACAACTTGCTTCTGAGTGTTGACTGGATAAACAATGAAATGAAGGCAGAAATAAAGATGTTCTTCAAAACCAGTCAGAAAGAAGATACAGCTTACCAGAATCTCTGGGACACCTTTAAAGCAGTGTCGATAGGGATTTTATAGCAATAAATGTCCACATGAGAAACAAGATCTAAAATTGACACCCTTTCATCAAAATTGAAAGGGCTAGAGGAGCAAGATTAAAAAAAACTCAAAAGCTAATAGAAGACAAGAAATAACTAAGATCAGAGCCAAACTGAAGGAGATAGAGACACAAAAATCTCTTCAAAAAATCAGTAAATCCAGGAGCTGGCTTCTTGAAAAGATCAACAAAATAGACCACTAGCCAGACTAAGAAAAAAGAGAAGAATCAAATAAATGCAATAAATAAATGATAAAGGGGATATCACCACCGATTCCACAGAAATACAAACTACCATCAGAGCTTACTACAAATGACTCTATACACACAAATCAGTAAATCTGGAAGAAATGGATAAATTCCCGAACACTTGCACTCTACCAAGACTTAACCAGGAAGAAGTTGAAACCCTGAGTAGACCAATAACAAGGGCTGAAGTTGAGGCAGCAATCAAGTAGCCTACCAACCAAAAAAAGTCCAGGTCCAGATGGGTTCACAGCCGAATTCTACCACATGTACAAAGAGGAGCTGGTACCCACTCCTGAAACTATACCAAACAATACTAAAAGAGGGAATACTCCCTAACTCATTTTGTGAGACCAACATCATCCTGATACCAAATCCAGGCAGAGATTCAACTGAAAAAGAATACTTCAGGCCAATATCCATGATGAACATAGATGCAAAAATCTTCCATAAAATGCTGGCAAACCAAATGCCACAGCACATCAAAAAGATTATTCATTATGATCAAGTAGGCTTCATCCCGGGGATGCAAGGCTGGTTCAACATATGCAAGTCCATAAATGTAATCCACCACATAAACAGAACCAAAGACAAAAACCACATGATTATCTCAATAGATGCAGAGAAGCCCTTTGACAAAATTCAACAGCCCTTCATGCTAAAATCTCTCAACTAGGTATCAACAGAACGTATCATAAAATAATAAAAGCAATTTATGACAAACCCACAGCCAGTATGATACTGAACGGGCAAAAGCTGGAAGCATTCCCTCTGAAGTCAGGCACTAGACAAGGATGCCCTCTCTCACCACTCCGATTCAGTATAGTATTGGAAGTTCTAGCCAGAGCAATCAGGCAAGAAAAAGAAATAAAGTGTATTCAATTAGGAAAGGAGGAAGTCAAACTGTCTCTATTTGCAGATGATATGATTGTATATTTAGAAGACCCCATCATCTCAGCCCCAAATCTCCTCAAACTGATAAGCAACTTCAGCAAAGTCTCAGGATACAAAATCAATGTGCAGAAATCACAAGCATTCCTAGATACCAATAACAGACAAACAGAGAGCCAAATCAAGAGCAAACTCCCATTCACAGTTGCTACAAAGAGAATAAAATACCTAGGTATACAACTAGCAACGGATGTAAAGGACCTCTTCAAGGAGAACTACAAACCACTGCTCAATGAAATAAGAGAGGACACAAACAGATGGAAAAACATTCCATGTTCATGGTTAGGAAGAATCAGTATTGTGAAAATGGCCATACTACCCAAAGTAATTTATAGATTTGATGCTATCTCCATCAAGCTACCAATGACCTTCTTCACAGAACTCAAAAAAAACCACTTTGAGCTTCTTATGGAGCCACAAGAGAGCCTGCATAGCCAAGACAATCCTAAGCAGAAAGAACAAAGCAGGAGGCATCACACTGCCAGACTTCAAACTATACTACAAGGCTACAGTAATCAAAACAGCATGGTACTGGTACCAAAACAGAGACATAGACCAATGGAACAGAACAGAGGCCTTGGAAGCAACACCACACATCTACAACCATCTGATCTTTGACAAACCTGACAAAAACAAGCAATAGGGAAAGGACTCCATGTTTAATAAATGGTGTTGGGAAAACTGGCTAGCCATGTGCAGAAAGCAGAAACTGGACCCCTTCCTGTCACCTTACGCTAAAATTAACTCCAGATGGATTAAGGATTTAAACATAAAACCTAACACCATAAAAACCCTAGAAGAAAACGTAGGCAAAACCATCCAGGACATAGGCATAGGCAAGGACTTCATGACTAAAAAACACCAAAAGCAATGGCAACAAAAGTCATGATAGACAAATGGGATCTAATTAAACTTCAGACCTTCTGTACAGCAAAAGAAACCATCATTAGAGTGAACCGGCAAACAACAGAATGGGAGAAAATTTTTGCAGTCTACTCATCTGACAAAGGGCTAATTTCCAGAATCTACAAAGAACTATAACAGATATACAAGAAAAAAACAAATCCATTCAAAAGTGGGTGAAGGACATGAACAGACACTTCTCAAAAGAAGACATATATGAGGCCAACAAACATAAGAAAAAATGCTCATCATGACTGGTCCTTAGAGGAATGCAAATCAAAACCACATTGAGGTATCATCTCACGCCAGTTAGAATGGCGATCATTAAAAAATCTGGAGACAACAGATGCTGGAGAAGATGTGAAGAAATAGGAGCACTCTTATACTGTTGGTGGGAGTGTAAATTAGTTCAACCATTGTGGAAGACAGTGTGGCAATAGAAAGTCCATTTGACCCAGCAGTCCCATTACTGGGTATATACCCAAAGGACTAATAAGTGTTCTATTATAAAGACACATGCACACATATGTTCATTGCAGCCCTGTGTACAATAGCAAAGACCTGGAACCAACCCAAATGCCCATCAATGATAAACTGGACAAAGAAAATGTGGCACATATACACCATGGAATACTACACAGCCATACAAAACGATGAGTTTGTGTCCTTTGTAGGGACTTGGATGAATGTGGAAACCATCATTCTTATCAAACTGACACAAGAACAGAAAACCAAACACCGCATGTTCTCACTCATAGGTGGGTGTTGAACAATGAGAACATGTGGACTTGGGGAGAGGAGCATCACATTCTGGGAGCAGTTGGTCGGGGGACTGGGGAAGGGACAGCAGAGGGTGGGGAGGGGATAACATGGGGAGAAATGCTGGATATAGATGAAGGGGAAATAGAGGCAGCAAACCACCTGGTTATGTATGCACCTATGCAACAACCCTGCATGACCTGCACATGTACCCTAGAACCTAAAGTAAAATAAATTTTTTTTAAAAATGATAAAACTAACGAAACAATACCTATACAACTGAATTTTTAAAGACATATCTGAATAAACTTAATGGCTCTGAATCACAATATTATTTATATTAATTCAAAATTTCAGTTTTATAACTTTTCCGTGAAGTATGGAATTCAAATATATGTATAATTCTACAATTCATTGCAAATTCTACATTAGTCCATGATCCATTTATCAGAGACATTAAAATATAGTTTACTTTTTTATGTTACTGTTGAACAGTAAGAGGAACATGTTCCAAGTAATATATTTTCATAGTGAACAGTAAGAGGAACGTGTTCTTTGAGTTTGTAGTTTCCTAAGAATACCCATTGCAGAATTCTTCCTCAGCTTTGCAGCATTTTATGGACCTAAGTTACTTAGTGCATTGTGTGGATTTGGATAGCTTCCGTAAGCACTTTAGAATTTCTTCATTCTGCACTGGAAATCTCATTTGTTTTTTAAATACATTAAAGATGCATAGACTTCTTCCTTTATATGCTACTTAATGAAATTAAAATACTATTTTACATCTTCTAAAAATCCTTCACACAATGTACTTTTGTTTTCCCAAGGATAAAATGGAAACACGACTTGAATTGTTGGCAGATTTGTTCAGATTTTTTTTTTAATCTTACTTGACATGCATACCATCTGAACTTATCAATAAAAGCCAACAAAATTTAGTTATAAGCTCAAAATTGTAGCATCTTCAGTTCTGTTTACTTTGGACAATAGTGTATCGAAGGACTCTACAAGTTTGCATTGTGTCTGAGTCCATGCCATCGTCCCTTCAGAGAAGGGTGACAAGTGTATGCCACACATGCCCTTCACATCCTATGTTCCTCTGTGTCTTGCCTGTGGACTATATCACCAATTCTATGAAGACTGAATACAATCAGCACTCCAGGCAGCCATTACCAAATTGACTGGAGTTGGAACAGGAGTTAAAATACATTTCTTTGTTACCTGTCTAGGTGAAAAGTTTGATGGGTTGCTTTCCTCTTCAAAGACTGTACAAACTGAACTATAGAGGACAGTAAGAGGAACGTGGTGTCCTCAGCTTTTGTGGTTTCCTAAGAGTACCCACTGCAAAATTCTTCTAGCTTTTCTGCATTTTATGGACGTAAGTTATCAAAGTCCAGTTAATAAGTCAGAGTATCTAAATAAAGACCTCTTTTCCATTCATTATAGCAAGCATAGTTTCTAAGGTTGTTGAACGGATGTGTTGAGCCTTTACTATGTGGCAGACATTATAGGAGAAGCATAAGAAAGGATTTAAAGAGAGTGAGATACAGCTTGCCCTCATAGAACTCAGAATTTAATGTAGGAGACAGATACTTAAATATGTCATAAGTTCTACACAAGTGGTGTGAAAAAGTTACACAACACTGAGGAAAGAATGGTTGGTGTCTGTGGGAAATAGATAGTGCTTTATAGCTCTAGGAATGCCATATGTACTCATTTCTGAAGTTTGATCAACTGACCATGGATTGAATAAACAATGAAAAGGACTTATGAAAGTTTTTTTTAAAAACCTGTCTCAACATACTGATGAATTAAATGAAAATTAAACAAAATGAGACAGTATATATAAAGGAGCTCCTACTGACCAAGATGTAACAACCTGAGCATCAAAATGAAAAATACAAGTTGTCATTAATCAAAACAAGTAGATTGTGCTGTTTCTATCATCACATTTTTAAAAGAAAAATATTTTCTTTTCAAATAACTAATATATACAAATTTCTTTTTTATTTTGAAAACTGTTTCATTGTAAGTTTAATGTCAGGACAGAGAGAAGTATATTGCCCATGTTCTAGAAGAGTTACTTATACCCTAGGGTTACAGCCCTTACAGAGCTCACAAACTGGGAGATACACAGTCCGGAGACTCTCAGCAAACACCTGTGTGAGAGCTGTGCTAGGGTGAGGACAGGGCTCCTGCTCAGAAGCTCATTCTTCAAGACACATCTGACTCAGATTTGTGATCAGAGCTATGAGTATTTCTCTGTGTTACAGAGCAATAAATATTTTTCTAAAAAAAAGTGCTAAGAGGATGGATCCTCTGTAGTGAGAGGCTGAAGATGAGAAGGCAGGGCTATTCCATATACCATAGTCCTGAATAAGAGGAAGACCGTCTATTATAACTGAACAGGAATGAGAAAGTGAGAGGACACAACTTTAAAGCAATGTATGAAATGTGCAATTGTATTTTGAGACCCAGTTAATTCACTGGTACTGCTCCTTTTAGATATGATCCACTTGGGAACATTACTGGGGAGTTCTAAAATCTGAGCAAAGGTCAAATTAGAAGTTGCTCTTGTGTAAAGGGCCCAAAGGGCTGTGCTGAGGGGGAGAATAGTGCACACTTAAGAACTAGGGTATGTCAAAGATGATTTTGGCCTCCAGACTGTCATCAACTCTGTCATCCCAGAGTTCTTTGTGTCACTAACAAAGCACATCAGTTTTGTCCCCCTCTTGCCCTTTCCCAGTCATTCCTGTTGGCTTCTTTTTCTGATAGGGTTCTGCTTACCCCATCCATCCCCTTCTGGCTGGTGAGGGCCTCCTTTTCATCCTCATCATGGCTGCCTTTAACTTAGGCTTGCTGGTCCACAGGGTCAGTGGTATTCTAGTCACATATTCCAGGTTCCACAGCCCATGACTAGGAAAGCAGCCCAGGGCTAAGTTGAGCTGTCTTCAGGAAGCACTGCTGTAGCCAGTAGGACAGAAGCATGTGAGAAGCCCTTTGGCAATATGGTGGAGGCCCAGGAAAGCCATGAAATTAGAGCTGCTCAAAGTCTGAGCCTGTGTTGCACCTCTGCTGCTTCTCTTTACGGGACTTAAAAATTGTATGTCTGCGTCCTCTTTCTGTCCAGTGGTTTGTTCTTGGAGACTTGTGTCAGGACTGCTGATAGAAAGATGTCTTCAGGAAATGCTAAAATTGGGCACCCTGCCCCCAACTTCAAAGCCACAGCTGTTATGCCAGATGGTCAGTTTAAAGATATCAGCCTGTCTGACTACAAAGGAAAATATGTTGTGTTCTTCATTTACCCTCTTGACTTCACCTTTGTGTGCCCCACGGAGATCTTGCTTTCAGTGATAGGGCAGAAGAATTTAAGAAACTAAACTGCCAAGTGATTGGTGCTTCTGTGGATTCTCACTTCTGTCACCTGGCATGGATCAACACACCTAAGAAACAAGGAGGACTGGGACCCATGAACATTCCTTTGATATCAGACCCAAAGCGCACCGTTGCTCAGGATTATGGGGTCTTAAAGGCTGATGAAGGCATCTCATTCAGGGGCCTCTTTATCATTGATGATAAGGGTATTCTTCAGCAGATCACTGTAAATGACCTCCCTGTTGGCCACTCTGTGGATGAGACTTTGAGACTAGTTCAGGCCTTCCAGTTCACTGACAAACATGGGGAAGTGTGCCCAGCTGGCTGGAAACCTGACAGTGATACCATCAAGCCTGATGTCCAAAAGAGCAAAGAATATTTCTCCAAACAGAAGTGAGCAGGCTGTTTATGCCAGGCTTGCAGTGGGCAGCCATGAGAACAAAACCTCTTTTGTATTTTTCTTTTTCCCCATGAGTAAAACACAAGACTTCAGATTCAGCTGAATTGTGGTGTGTTACAAGGGAGGCCTTTCCTACAGAGAGTGGAGAGACCAGCTTTCTTCCTACGATAGGAATGGCCTGGGTTGTGTTGTGGGCAGGCCATTGATTTATATGATGTATCAGTAGAGGGCATCAACCCGTTGATCTTTTGTAGTTTGTATTAAACTTGAACTGAGAAAAAAAAATTAAATGTCTACATTAAATTTAAGGTAATGTTTACTTTTTTAAGGATAATTCACATAAAATTTATGTTTCCAACGTGTAGAATTTTGTTTTTAGTATATACAAAGTTGTACAACAGTGTTCACTATCTAATCCCAGAATATTGTCATCACCCTAAAAAGAAATCCCATACTCATTAGGAGTTGCTCCCCCATTCTCCCTATTCCTCTGGCAACCTATTTCTATGTATTCTATGTATTTTCTTCTATGTATTTTCCTATTCTGAACATCCCATATAAATGGAATCACACAGCCGGGCATGGTGGCTTACCCCTGTAATCCAAGCATTTTGGGAGGCCGAGGCAGATGGATCATCTGAGGTCATGAGTTCGAGACCAGCCTGGTCAACATAGTGAAACCCCGTCTCTACTAAAAATACAAAAAATTAGCTGGGCGTGGTGACAGGCGCCTATATCCCAGCTACTAGGGAGGCTAAGGCAGGAGGAGAATTGCTTGAACCCAGGGGGTTGTGGTGAATCAAGATCACGCCATTGCACTCCAGCCTGGGCCACAAGAGTGAAACTCCATCTCAAAACCAAAAAATGGAATCATGCTATATGTGGTCTTTGGTGTCTGGCTTCTTGCAATTAATATGTTTTCAAGGGTCATTCATGTCCTAGCATATATCAGTAATTCTTTTATGGCTGAATGTTACCATTCCACTGTATGGAAAACCCATTTTGTTTATTCAACAGTTGCTGGACATTCAAAAAACGATTCTTTTAGCTATTTTGAAATTTCCATTTTATGCATATTATAAACACTACTGCCATAAACATTCATATATAGGTTTTTGTGTGGACATCTGTTTTCAGTTCTCTTGGGCATATGCCTGAGTGGAATTGTTGGGTCATATGGTAACTCTGTTTAAAATTTGAGGAACTGCCACACTTCCAAAGTGACTCCACCATTTTACAATCCTAGGAGCAATGTGTGATGGTTCCAATTTCTTCACATCTTCACCACTTGTACTGTGTTTGTGAGTCAGCCTAGTAGGTATGAAGTATCTTTTCATATGTTCATTAGCCATGTTGGAGAACTGTGTTCATATTCTGACCATCTTTTGTTTTTTTATTATTGAATTTTAAGAGTTCTTTATAATTCTGGATATAGGTCCCTTAACAAATATAAATGCTTCTCAATTTAGGATGGGTTATGTCCTGGTAAACCCATTGTAATGTTAAAAAATCTCGAATTGATAAGTAGGAGACTATTTGTATATAATTTGCAAATGTTTTCTCCCATTCAGGGGCTGACTTTTCACTCTCTTGATGGTGTCCTTTGAACAGAGCACACAAGTCTTTAATTTTGATGAAGTCCAATTTATCTGTTTATTTTTCTTGTTGCTTGTACTTTTGGTGTCCTATCTAAGAAACCACTGCATATTCCAGGGTTATGAAGATTTACTCCTGTATCTTCTTCTAAAGGTTTTATAGTTTTATCTCCACACTTCAAATTTTGAATATTCCCTTTAGAAATGCCCAGACCTTTCTGCCAAACAGAAAAGTCAAGAATCTGTGGTGTCCTTCACTTGCAACTGAAGTAATATGAACAACTTACCACCTAAGAGTTCCTGTCTTTACTACTTTTTACCTACTTTCCAATCATGTGCTCAGAAAGACCTTAGTTCTTAGTTCTAGTGTGGAACAAGTAGAACTCATTCAATGTAGTAGTCTAGGAATATCTTGTGCTATGTGCTGGGCAACAAACTAGGTGCTGGGGATACAAATGAGACCACTCAGGTCTGCAAAGAGCTCACAGGCAGTTGGTAATGATCAGAAACAAACTACAGGGTCACCAGAACTGTGATAACAGTAGCCCCTCATAATGCAGTGGGGTTGGGTGGAGGGCAGTTTCCAAAGTGAATCCTAAAGGAAAAAGCACGTGCAAAGGCCCAAAGCTGACAAGTACATGGTATATATTGAGAGCTGCAAAGAGCTCACTATCAGGAGCAAGAAGAGTTCAAGAGAAACAAATGTTCTACAGAGAAATTAGCCAGAAGGATAAAGCAGCTACCATGACCACTGTGTTGTGCTAGATGTTGTGGACACAAAGTGAACACCTGGCCTTTTGATGGTGGCACCAGCTAGCACAATTTCATTTCATGCAACTATAAGATCAAGTGGTTAACTTTGGCCTTTGAGTTTTTTAATTGCCAAATAATAATTGCATATATTTATGGGACACAATGTGTTGTTTCGTTACATGTATACACTCGGGAGTAATCCAATCAGGCTAATAGATCCATCACCTCAAATATTTATCATTTCTTTGCAGCAAGAACATTAGAAGACCCTCTCTTTTGGCTGGGCACTGTGGCTCACACCTGTAATCCTAGCACATTGGGAGGGAGAGGTGGGAGGATTGCTTGAAGCCAGGAGTTCAAGACCAGCCTGGGCAACATAGTAAGAGCTTGCCTCTACAAAAAAAAAAAAAAAAGAAAAAGTATGTCTTCTTATAGTGGGAAATAAAAATAATAATAATAAAATAGCCAGGAAATGAAAAAATAATAATAATAAAATATTAGCCAGGTGCAGTTGTCTGTGACTGCAGTCCCAGCTATTCTGGAGGTTGAAGCAGCAGGAGCACTTGCGCCCAGGAGTTCAAGGCTACAGTGATCTATGATCATGCCATAGTACTCCAGCCCAGATGACAGAGGAAGGCTCTGTCTCCAAAAAAAAAAGTCAAAACCCCTCTTTCAGCTATTTTGAAATATATATTATGATTAACTACAGTCATCATGCTGTACAACAGATCATTGGAACTTACTTCTCTGAATTAAAATTTCGCTTTTCCTTTCTACTCACCCCATTCCCAACCACAGCCTCCAGTAATCACCATTATATCCTCTACTTCTGAGTTCTACTGTTTCAGATCCCATATAAATAATACAGCATTTGTCACGTCTGGCTTATTTGACTTAGCATAATGTCCTCTAGGTTCATCCACATTACCATAACTGATAGAATTTATTTTTAATTGAACTTTAGATTCTGGGGTACATGTGCAGATCTTGCAGAATTGTTGCATAGGTACGTACATGGCAAGGTGGTTTACCACCTTCATCCCCCCCATCACCTAAATCTGGTTTCTCCCCACGTTATCCCTCCCCACCCTCCCCACTGTCCCTCCCCTAGCGCCCCCAGATGACCGCAGTGTGATGCTCCCCTTCCTGTGTCCATGTGTTCTCATTGTTCAACATCCGCCTATGAGTGAGAACATGCGGTGTTTGGTTTTCTGTTCTTATGTCAGTTTGCCGAGAATGGTTTCCAGATTCACCCATGTCCCTATGAAGGACACGAACTCATCGTTTTTTATGGCTATGTAATATTCCATGGTGTATATGTGCCACATTTTCTTTATCCAGTCTATCACTGATGGACATTTGGATTGGTGCCAAGTCTTTGCTATTATAAACAGTGCCACAATGAACATACGTGTGCATGTGTCTTTATAATAGAACAATTTCTAATTCTTTGGGTATATACCCAGTAATGGGATTGCTGGGTCAAGTGGTATTTCTATTTCTAGGTCCTTGAGGAATTGCCATACTGTCTTCCACAATGGTTGCACTAATTTACACTCCCACCAACAGTGTAAAAGTGTTCCTATTTCTCCACATCCTCTCCAGCATCTGTTGTCTCCAGATTTTTTAAGGATCACCATTCTAACTGGCATGAGATGGTATCTCACTGTGGTTTTGATTTGCATTTCTCTAATGACCAGTAATGATGAGCATTTTCTCATATGCTTGTTGGCCTCATATATGTCTTAGAATTTCTTTTTAATGGCTGAATAGTATTCCATTGTGTATACACACCAGATTTTTTAAAAATCCATCCTTTGACAATCATTTCTGTTGTTTCCATATCTTGGTTATTGTGAATAATGCTACAATGAAACATTGTAGGGCAAACATCTCTTTGACATACTGTTTTCAATTTCTTTGGAGATATACCCAGATGTGGGATCATATGGTAATTCTACCTTTAGTTTTTTGAGGAACCTCCATACTGTTTTGCAAAGTTGCTGTACTAATTCATAGTATTACCAACAGTATGTTCCCTTTTCTAAACAGAAAAATATTTTAGTCTCCCATTGAGTGATCTATAATCAGGAAATGTTCCAGGTATTTACTTTTGCATTCAAAATAGGAATACGGTTCAGGTTTTACTAAGACAGTTATGCAGATAATTGTGAGAAATAAGGACCCACTTAATCTTTTCCCTGAATTATCAATAATGCTATAGACACATGGAAGAAACCTCATGAGTGAATAGACTCTCTCATAAAGATCTCAATTCCCTTTTGAAAGAAAATAACATACATAAAAACTGCTAACTAAAGGAAGAAAAAATAGTAATGCCACTACTCAATGTACATATATAGCTTTACATACATACACATCTACAAAGAACTTTCATATATTTTTTGATCCTCACAACCATCCTATGAGGTAGGCAGGTTTCAGGTATTCATATTAATGAGGTATTTTCCCAAAGGATGCCAAGAAAAGTCTGCATTCAGATCTAGTTTCCATGTATTCAAAAAATAAAAGTTTAAAAAGTTGTTTTACTATAGTTTCACAATTGACATGGGGCATTTCTTATTTTCAAAGGCCACCCTTCAGAGAAGATAAGAAATTTCTGAAGTCCACCTTTGGATTCTTTTGGGATTCATTCTGACTAAGTAACATTTTTAGTTGAGAGAAATGTTTCTTTGTTTTGCTCATATTCTTTGAGGAGGAAGTAGATACTGACTGTCCAGATGTAGGTGTTCTGAAAAGAAACAAAACCACACTTAGTTATAACAACAAATGACAATCATTTTCTACTCTTTTGTATTATGGACATATACAGGCAATGGCTATCCTTGGTGTAGTATCATTTGACAAATCCCTATTCAGTTAGATTTTCTCAGGAATTTCTGACAGAGTTAAGGGCAAGAACAGACATTTAGGGCAAGAAAGTATACTGTGAATGGTTCACGTTTGTTTTTTCTGGAGATGGAGTCTTGCTGTCGCCCAGGCTGGAGTGCAGTGGCGCCATCTCAGTTCACTACAACCTTTGCCTCCCAGGCTCAAGCAATTCTCCTGCCTCAGCCTCCCAAGTAGCTGGGACTACAGGCGCACACTGCCACACCTGGCTAATTTTTTGTATTTTAGTAGAGATGGGGTTTCATCGTGTTGCACTGGCTGGTCTCGAACTCCTGAGCTCAGGGAATCTGCCCGCCTCAGCCTCCCAAAGTGCTAGCATTACAGGCATGAGCCATCGCACCCAGCCGTGAATGGTTCAGTTTTGTTGGCACAAAGAATTAAGGCAAAGTAAGGCAGGCAGACAGATTGGTGCGAGACAGGCCTGAAAAGCCATGCTAAAGCATTGATCCATATGCTACAGAGCGATAATTCTAATCAGAGCTATGCTCCAGAAAAGTGATCACACTAGAAGAGTTTGATCCTGGAAACGGGGAGACCCATTAGGAAAATCATTGCAGTAGTCCTGACAAATGGTGCATAAGGACCTAAACCAGAATATAGCAGCATTAGGGAGAAAAAAGAGCAAAAATATGAAAACAGCATGGAAGTAAAATATATAGAAATCAGTGACAAGGACCAAGGGAATAGGGATTTTTGAATATACCTGTCATGTTAGGTCAAAATGTCCAGAAAGGTATGTTTAGTCACAAAATAAGGAACTCAGGAGGATGGGCAGGTTTGAGTGGTTAGCTGTGGGGAAATGATGAACTAAGTTTTGAACATGTAGGGGACTGAAGCAGACATATTTAGCAGGCAGCTGGAAATAGGCCCAGGAGATGTTGGAAGTACAGTAACGTATCTAGAAGTCAAATGCATTGAGATGAGCATTGAAGATATGGGAGTATGTGACATTAGAAAAGGGTATGGAGAAAACATGGCCAAGTCCTGAAATGCATGGCATATTTAGGGAGTATATATTAAACACAAAAAATTTCAAGAAAACACTTGAGTTAACACTGGCAATTCAAAGAGTTCATGGATTAAGATACCTGAAAATCAATGCTGGGCTCTTGCCTTTGGAACCAGACTTATCATGATTTGGGTTTGCAGTCCTTCTCTCTGGTGTTTTCAGGGTGAGTTTACTTGTAGGAGTGGCAGGATTGCTCTTCAATGTTGATAGAAAGCTTCTGCTTTTACCATGATGTTTCACTGTTCTGTTGCATGTTTTACAAGTGATCAACTACCATAAAAGAAGAAATGTCAGTCCTGTCATTTATCTTACAGTGTAACCCCATAAACCACATGTTCACTGAATTCTTAAATGTCAGGCTGCACTTGGAGAACTTGCAATCTAGTGGCAAGAATTGGACAAGCCTTTTTTTTTTTTTTTTTTTGAGACAGTCTCGTTCTGTTGCCCAGGCTGGAGTGCAGTGGTGCGATCTTGACTCACTACAACCTTTGCCTCCCTGGTTCAAACAATCCTGCCTCAGCCTTCTGACTAACTGGGACTACAGGCATCTGCCACTGCGCGCGGCTAATTTTTGTATTTTAGTGTAGACACAGTTTCACCATGTTAGCCAGGCTGGTCTTGAACTCCTGACCTCAGGCAATCCACCCGCCTTGACCTCCCAAAGTGCTGGGATTACAGGCTGGAGCCACTGCACCTGGCCAACAAGACAAATGTAAAATGAGAAAATGTTCAATAAGAAATGAATGGCTAAACATTTGTATTTACTTTAAAATAGGGTTTCAAATATAGTGAACTCTCTAATTTCTAAATATAAAACCATGTTTGGGGGAATTAGGGAAAAGATGGGAGATGATACTCTTTAACTTCTGGAGAGAGAGTCTTCATAAGAGCAGTAAGCATTTAATATTTTTTGCAGATTAACTTCAAGCCTCTTCCCACCGTAAAAAAACATAGCAGAATATCACTGGAAATTTAAGTAGCCCCTTCAAATCCTTAGCAATTTTATAGGTCTAAAATATAGGTCTAATGTAACTTATACAACCAAATGAGTTGTTATATTCTCATACCTCTTCACTCATCATTAGCTCTAGAGGTTGACTTTCTTTTCAAGATTCACTTCTCAATAAATGGGCCATTTCCTAACTAATTCTGCATATCTAACTCACTATGCACAGGATTCAGCCCAGGCCTCAGCAAATTAATATAAACTAGTTTAAGTGAGAAGCAGTCTGATGTTCATGAGCAGATGAAAATGCCAAAGGAAGATCTGTATCTGTCAAAGGTCTGTGTTGCTTTACACTTCGTGGAAGGAGGCTGTCCAGATTAAAATAAATCAGAAAGACAAATGCCTTTAGTTAGCACCCTTCTAGCTGACTTCTGATTACAATGCATTAGAATATAAGTTTCATGAGGGCAAACACTGCAAGACAGTGAGGCAGCATTTACTATCTTCCCATTTAAGAACATTTTCCAAACATGTGGCAGTAATATTTTTTGAAAAATACAATTCTCCAATAACTAAGAAACTGAACTCCATACTCACTTCAATATTCTATCTCTTCTCTCTTTCCCCTTTAACCGTTTAATTTTATGACAAAGCAAAATGCACCTACCTGTCCAACACTGGTAAACTCCTAAATATGACAATTTTCAATCCAGTAATTACTAATTATAGTCTTAGGCCAGACATAAGCTAACACTGGTAAACTCCTAAATATGACAATTTTCAATCCAGTAATTACTAATTATAGTCTTAGGCCAGATATAAGCTGTCATAACATCCAGTGCCCAGCACAGTGCTGGACAATAAGCAGGCACTTGAATGGTTGATAAACGTTAACGATGAATATGCAGGATATAAAGTATATCTGCTACTGGCCTCCACATAGTAAACCATAAGTAATTTGATTTTGGTTGTTTTATTCCATCTTATATCCTCAATATTAAATATTGCTTGGCATATAATAGTCCCTCAATAAAATGTTTAAAAAGCAAAAGATGCATTCACCTTTATTGGGCATAGCTGTAAATACACACTCTGATATGGAGTGGAAGGACAGCTGAAGAAGTGACATGACACCTACATATATAATACTACTGTTTGAAGCAAAGGACCATTAACTGAAAAAATAATGTAGTGGTAACTGCAATTCAGGTGGAGTCATAATGGTCAGCTCAAGAAATCCTCACATTTGTGAAAAATAATGCTCAACAATGGGATCTCAAAACAATTGAGAGCTCATGATGTTTGGTTTAGGTAATCATGAAAAATAAAAATAAGCTGTCCTTATAATGAAACACTAATCATTAGAGAAATGTTTATGTATATATTTTGATAATCCAAATACACTACTATAAATCTCTGCGTTATATCAAGGCTGATTCTTAAACTGATTTTAAGTGAAAGAAAATTCTAGTTTACTCATAGATACTGGAACTGAAATCTTACCAATATGCTTTTGGAGTCTTTGAACTTTTTCACAATTTTTGCTTCTTTAAAACTGAGTGTATAGTTTCTCGCTTCTCGATTAAGAAGTTTCTGTATTTTGGGTGTCATCTTGGCTTTGGGTTTGAGACGCACTCGAGAGTTATCCAGAACCAACAACTGGAAACAGTATGGACATGTTTCTTCAAAAGTGCTCTTATCATCTAAAATTATGCAAATGAAACTCACAATTCAGCAAATCAGAATATTTTGTTACCTCAAAGTGCAAACATTATAAAAAGTATATTGATATTTAATATAAGCAGATATACATTCTTAAGCAAACTCAAAGTATGAAAAATTACAAAAAGATAAATTGGCAGTAATTTACTTTGCAAAATACTCTAATTCCATCCATTCACTCCTTTCGGCAACAAATAGGCAAATCTCCAACTTATGCCAGCAAATCCTATAGGCTTTAAAATATATCCAAAATCTAGCCACTTCTCATTACTTGCTAGTAAGCTTTAAAAGGCTGTTATGTTTCACCAATTTTACCAATGCATTTACCACAAAATAACAAATTGCACTGCGATGGTTTCTGTTTTTAAACAATTAGCACAATGAATATTTATTTAGTACCTACTGTTAAGCACTGTGCTAAGTGCCAGGGATATAACAGAACTTATAAAGCCAAGGACCGCACTTAAACTTAGCTCTGCCAAATGTGAAATTCATTCATATTTACTAAGTGACAACACCAGGCACTGCTCTGAGTGCTGAAGACATAGTAGTGAAAAAGGAGAATTCACCAAGGCATACAGTAAATATAACAACATCAAATGTTAAGTGCTGGGAATAAAAAAGTAAGACAGGAAAGGGGAACAGAAGTGCTGATGGAGTTACTGTAATTTTAAACAGGTGGCTAGGGAAAGCTTCATTGAGTGATATCATAGAGACCAGAGGGAAATGGAGGATTCCAATGGAAGCAGATATGTGAGGCAAGAATCCCAGGCAGAGTGAAGAGTAGCTGCAAAGGCCCCGAAAGAGAACAGCAAGGAGGCCTAGTGTCACTGGAGTTGCATGAAGGAAAGAGAGAGTAAGTCAGAGAGGTAGTGGGCCTATGATACCGGGCCTTACAATTCTTTTAAAGGACTTTCACTTTCACTGAGAGATGGGAAGCCATTTGAGTTTCTGGCAAAGAAGTGACACGATCTAGCTTTGGTTTTTTTTTTTAATCACATTCACTCTGGCTGCTGGCTTGAGAACACACTAGAAACACATGGGAGCTGTTAGCAGTAATCCACAAGAGGGCAGGTGATGGCCTGGAGCAGGGTGGTAGCGATGGATGTGGTGAGGAGTAGAGTGCACTCCATCTCCGCTCACTGCAACCTCTGCCTGCTGGGTTCAAGAGATTCTCATGCCTCACCCTCCAGAGTGCCTGGGATTACAGGCGTGCACCACCACACCAGGCTAATTTTTTTGTATTTTTAGTAGAGACGGGGTTTCACCATGTTGGCCAGGCTGGTCTCAAACACCTGACCTCAAGTGGTCCACCCATGTGAACCTCCCAGAATGCTGAGATTATTGGCAAGAGCCACCGCTCCTGGTCGATTCTGGATATATTTTAAAGCCAACAGGATTTGCTAGCATACTGACTTGGGGGAGAAGAGATAGTTGTTAGGGAGTCAAGAATGGCTCCAACGTTTTGGGGATCCAATAACTATAAGGGAAGGATGGAATTATTTACTGAAACGAGAAAAACTGGAGGATCTTGTTGGGGGGTAAAGCTCAGGTTATGGACACATTAGCTAAGTTTGAAATTACTAGACATTGAAAAGAATTTGTTAAGAAGACATTTGGATGTATGAGTCTAAAATTCAGAGGAGAGATCTGCGCTGAGTATATAAATTTGTAAGTCCTCAGTATATGGTATTTAAAAGCCATGAGACTGGATGAAAAACTGTCAGGAAGTAGGTGTACTTAGAAAAGGTCCAAGGGCTGAGTACTGGAACATGGCAATACTTAAAGCTTGGGGAGATTAGGAGGAACCAGCAAAGCAAATCGATAAGTAATAAATAGGTAAAGAGGAGGTGAAAGACGTAATGACCTAGAAGCCAAGGGAGAAAACTATTTCGAGAAGACTGATCAATGCGTCAAGTGCCGATAACAAAGCAAGACAAGGCACATTAAGGAATTTGGATTTTTCACAAAACCGAGAAGCATGTGGATTTTGTCGAAGCATGTGGATTTTGTTGTTTTAAAGAGGGGGAGTGAGTCCATGGGCCTTACTTGAGCGTTGTGGGGAATGGAGGAAAGCGGGGTGACAAGAGCCCAAGGCACAAGGGATAGGCGTTCTTCTTACCGTGCGACGAAGTGTAGGCCCAGCTGTAAAAGAGAAAAAGACTTGTGAGGGGAAAAAGGAACACCTCCCCCGCTCTCCTCCCGCTTCATCTCCCGTCCTCTTACAGGAGATAGCGGGCTTGGCCCGGGCAGCTGTCGTGCAGTCCCCGCGCCGCAGCCTCAAGGTAGTGTTTCTGTCTCATCGCCGCCGCTGCCGCTTCCTTGCCGCACGTACCTGGTGAGAAAATAGAGCGCCGGAAGTCTGCTTCCCAGCGTCGCCGACGTTGGCGTCCAGACTCAAGTAGCTTCCGCAAAGAGGCACGCTAATCAGAGAGGTTCCGGTTTCCTTCCAGTCCAGTCTGGCGTGGAGGCGTGCCCAGCCCGGAGGCAGCCCCCGCGTCCGCCGCGTCCCCGCCCTCTCAGTTCCACCCCTTGGCCTGCCCAGTCCCCTCAGGCAGCCAGAGGCGTTAAGAGTCAGACTTGAGGCTGGGCGGAGCGGCTTGACCCTGGTGTGGCGGCTGAGTCCGCAGGTGAGGCTGTCACCCGCCTCTCGATCTTCCTTCCGGCTCCCCTTCTCTCTGACAGCCCTGTGGTGGTTGCTCGGCCGCAGCATAGCCCTCCAGATTCGCCGGGCGCGGTGCTGACGGGGCGGGGGCGGGGGCGCTGCCAACAACCAGGCCACGGAGAGGAGCGTCCCCAGTCCAGCCTGCCTTCCCCCTGAGCAAACGCCAGCATTTCTCTTTCCTTTGATAATTAAGTGAAATTCACATAACGTAATATTGACCATTTTAAGGTGAACAATTCAGTGGCGTTTAGTAAATTTACAATGTTGTGCAAGCACCATTCTGCTAGTTCCAAAATATTTCGATCACGCCGAAGGACAGCCAACTCCGTGATTTACTTAGTGCCCATTCTCCCCTTCCTCCCAGGCTTTGGCAACCACCGGTCTGCTTTCTGTCTCTATGGATTTACCTATTCTGGCCATTTCACATAAATGAACTCATACAATATGCGACCTTTTGTGTCTGGCTTCTTTCACCCAGCATAATGTTTTTGAGGTTCATCCATCTTGGAGCATGTATGAGTACTTCATTTGTTTTTATGGCTGAATAATACTCCGTTGTATGGCTGAAATCACAATGGTTTATCCATTCATCAGTTAATGGATGTTTGAATTGTTTCTACCTTTTGGCTGTTATGAATGAATGCTGCTGTGAACATGTGTGTCCGTGCATTTGTTTGAGTGTCCGTTTTCTGTTCTTTTGGGTATAATACCTAAGAGTAGATCTGCTGAAGTATGTGGTAATTGTGTGCTTAATGAGGGTTCCAGTTTCTCCATCTCCTCACCATTTGTTTTCCTTTAAAAAAAATTTTTTTTTAGTCCTCCTAGTGAGTGTGATGTAGCATCTCATTGTGGTATCGATTAACATTTCCCTGACGACTGACAGTTTTGAGCAGCTTTTCACGTGCTTGTTAGCAATTTGTATATCTCGGTATTCAAGTTCTCTGCTCATTTTTTTAGCTGGGCTTTTTTGTCTTTTTGTTGATGAGTTGTGTTTTTTTATGTATGTATTCTGGATAGTGGGCCCTTGTTTAGCCTTCTTTGTTTGTTTATTTATTTATTTGAGATGGGACCTCACTCCGTTGTTCAGGCTGGGGTGCAGTGGTGTGATCACGGTTCACTGCACTCTTGAATTCCTGGGCTGGGCTAAAGGGTTCTCCTGCCTCAGCCTCCCTAGTAGCTGGGAACCAAGCTCACTATCATGCCTAGCTATTTTTTTTTTCTTTTTTGTAGAGATGGGGGTCTCACTATATTGCCCAGGCTGGCCATGAATTCCTGGGCTCAAGTGATCCTCCTACCTCAGCCTCCCACACTGTTGGGATCACAGGTGTGAGCCACTATGCCCAGCCCATTTTTGATTTTAAAAGGGAGCTAAATTATATAAAGATTTTAAGGAGAAAGTATATATTTACATGTCTATAGACATTTTAACTTTTTCCAAAGAAAAGTTCTTTTCCCTACTCTTCTCACCTTTCCATACCACTTCTCTGAGGCAATCAACATTAATAATCGGGGGGGTCTCCTCTACCTATGTCCTTATACACTTAAGTACACGTATAAATGTGCAAGGCCCCCACCCCGCACTTACCACCACTACAACAAAAGAAACAAACCAAACACACACACAAAGTCAAAAGTAAAATGTTAGTTCCTTACTATATAACTTGCCTTTTTTCCTTAACAGCAGGCCACAGACATCTTTTCAAGTTAGTATATGCTTTTAAATCGCTGAACATATTACAAAATGTAATGAAACATGTTAAGCACTCTCTGAATGAAGAGATCACCTAAACAGGTGAGCAACAAACCTGTTTATTCACTTGGGTGCGAGCAGGCTGAGTTCAAAAGAGAGTCAGCAGAGGATGGTGGGGATAGGAGCTGGTTTTATAGGTCTGGGATAGGCAGTGGAAAGTTACAGTCCAGGGCAGTATTTTGCTGGGGGTTGGGGGAAGTGTCACAGGGTCCGGTGTCACAAGGTTGACCTATCAATTGAGGCAGAAACAGTAATGTCACAAGGTCAGTTAATCAGGCCACAGGGTCCAGTGTCACAAGGTCAACTTATCAGTTGAGGCAGGAACAATGGTAGAATGTTGCAAGGTTGGTTAATCAAGCACTGCAGGAACTAGCAATTCTCCTTTTGTGGTTTTCCTGGTACCTTAGACTTTCTGGCTCTGGGAGGCCATCTGGAGGTGTACATGTGGGTCACAGGGGTCACCATGGCTTGACTATGGTGTAGTCAGTTCAAAGAACCTTGCATTCTTGTCTTTTTATATTAATAATATGAAAATTGAAAAGCAAAAACTAGAAAAAGTGAGGGAGGCAGTGAAATTTTGGAGGCTGTACAGAGGGGTAATGGGTAACGTTTCTCAGGGCTTCTTCAAGCAGGATTGGGGGTGGCATGGAACCTAAAAATGGGAGAGATTTTAGACACCAAGAGATTCGGGGGCAAGGGATGATATTGTGGGGTTGTTAGAAGGAGCATTTGCCATTTTGACTGATTGGTTATAGCTTGGATGTGATTTTGTAGGATGTTGGAAACGGGTTTATAACGTCGGGAGAAATCCACACCAAGACAATGGGATTACTCAGCAAGGCTGGTTTTACTTCCTGCAGGAAGGGTGCAACTTGCTGGCAGTCTTGCCATAAGAGCACACCTGAACAAAGGAGACAGGGACATTTATAACTTTCATAACCTAATGCAGTTGCTCTACTGCTATGTCCAGTTTCCATTGGCGAGAACGGGACCTCACATTCTATACTTGACCTGATTGGCTAAAAACGTGGAAATCTTCTAACGAAGTAAAGGCAGAGGAGAACAAAGGAGAAGAGGTAGTAACTTGAAGAATGCTTAGAGAAGCGATAACATTTCCAAATAAGGAAGGGGAATAAGCTCTCACCTAAGACTTGCCTGGGCAAATATCTAGGTTAAAGTGTAAGAACTAGGAACACAGTATGCATTTATTTCTTTATTATGACTAACAGCTACTTTAAGATTATTATCAAAAGCTTTAAAGTAAATTAACCTTTGAAGAAAGTATTATTTATTCATAATGCACTAAAAGGAAAGCTTTGAAGAGGAACCTTTTATTTATTCTTCTTTCCTACGTAGGAGTTGAAAAATTAGTTGGAAAAGACAAGATTCAAACAAAAGAAGGAGAAGGATAGATATTAAGGGGCCTGCTAATGAAAAGAGCCATGATACCCAGAGAGAGTGGCCAGCTAGATCCATAATAATTATTTGCCTGTTTAGTGAGGTTTTGGGCCCTGTCATTAAGTCTTTTGATGGCATTATATACAAGGCAGGATTGGTTTAGAGAAAAGCATTCTTCATTGAGGAATAGACAGAGTTCTCCTTTCTCAGAAGTCAATAGATCGAGGCCTTGGCAATTTTGGAGGACAACTGCAGCCAGGGAATTAACTTGAGGTTGGAGAACAGATTGTGTTTGAGTTATGTCTGAAATGCTGGCGGAAAATTCATTAGAGAGACAGCAGAATGTAGCGATGGAAGTAGTAAGGCCTGCTATACCTGTCTTAATTGCAGCAGTGGGGACTCCTAATCCTACAAGCAAGGGGATTGATGGAATGACTCTTTCTTGTCGTGTAGGAATTACAAGGGGGAAATTACATTGGCAAAATGGATTTGGGGGAGTAAGGAAAATTAAGGTACAGTTGCCTGTCCAGTTGGTAGGAAGGCAGAGGTAGGTGGAAAAGCCACAGAGGAAAAAAAGTCCTTGGCTGAGACAGAACTGGAAGTGTAGACTGAAGACATAAGAAAGTGATCTGCGTGGGGGCTGGGGTCTTGTACTCAGATGCCAAGGGAACCAGCAAGGGCTTCGGCTGTTAAAGGTTGTAGTGGGGTTTGATGGGGTAATTGTGTGGAGGGAGAGGTCTTGTTTTCATAGTGTATGACAAAATGTTCGGTATCTATGAGTTAACATTCACTTTTATTAACAAGGTTAGGTATGAGCAGGGACGAGTGGCTGGACGCTGCGTTCTGGGCGCTTTGAAGTCTTTGTGAGCTGGTGGTGTGGCTGGGGTCTTATGGCAGAGGCAAGTATCTGTAGTTCTGAGATGTGCTGCCGCCGGGCGGCTTCTTCCCTATTAGTGAACACCTGGAAAGCAAGGTTAATTAACTCCCGTTGTGGGGTTTGAGGGCCAGGTTCTAATTTCTATAGATTTTTTGTAATGTCAGGGGCTGATTGGGTGATAAATGCATATTAAGTGTTCTTTAGGGGTGAGAATAGAAGTAAGGATGGCATTTAAATTACTCCAAGTGTGATTATAAGACTGGGTTAAGTATTGAAATTCTTGTATATATTTAATGGGGTCTGACGGGAAAGAGCCTAGAAGCTGACTGATTTGGGACAGGTTAGACAGAAAAAAGGAACGAGTATCTGGACTATTCCTTCAGCTCCATCCACTTCTCAAAGAAAAAATTGTTGGACAGGAGTAGGGGAGGTAGCTGCGGGACTAAACTGTAAGCTGGACTGGGTATGAGGGGGGAGGTGACAGGAGGGGCATAAGGTGGTAGGTTGTGGGCAAAGGAAGAGGAGGGAGGCTCTGGGTGGGGGATAGGGCCTGGACTGGGGACTGGTTCAGACAGGCAGGGAGAAGAAGGGTTGGAGGGGTTGATGGACAAGGAAGAGTCTGAGTCACTGGCAGAGGCAGGAGGGGGTGGGCAGAAGGAAGAGAAAGAAATTTGGGATGTGTCGCATTGAGAGCAGAGATTAGGGAGGGATTAGAGTGTAAAAAATGCCTGGATGTATCGCACTTCAGACAATTTGCCCATTTGTTGACAAAAATTGTTTAGGTCCTGCAGAATAGAAAAATTGAAAGTGCCGTTTTTTGGCGGTTGGAAACTATTGTCTAATTTGTATTGGGGCCAGGCTGTGTTGCAGAAAAAAATTAGATGTTTAGGTTTCAGATCAGATGACAGTTGAAGAGGTTTTAGGTTTTTTATGACACAGGCTAGAGGCAAAGACAGAGGAATAGAGGGTGGAATATTGTCCATAGCAAAGGAGATGTTTTAAGGAACGGAGTAGAGATGAGGAGAATGAGAGGAGAGCAGCGAGAGCAGCTACCAGGGTTTTCAGTAGGCGTCCCTAACTGAGTCCTGGGCTGTACTGTGGGTGGGTGAGTGGTCAAAGTAGGTGTCCCTGCTATTGGCCAGACACCAAGGGAAGGCTGTCTTCCAGAGTCTGTGATCAATGTTGTAGTTTTTTTAAACAAATGAATAAAGAGTGTCTCCTTTGCCTCTACTTAGAAGGAGAAGGATTTAAAGGAAAAGAGAGAGAGGGGAGAGACTGCTTACCCATTCTGAAGGTGGTGAGAAGGTTGTTGGGCTGGTCTGATGCACTGATGTCACAGGTGGGTCTCTTCACAGAGGGAGAGCGGGGACAGGGGACTGGTCTCTCAAAGGAGTGCCCCGTCCCAGGTTTTGGCACCAAATGTTAAGTGCACTTTGAATGAAGAGACTACCTAAACAGGCTTTGTGAGAAACGAGGCTGCTTATTCACTCGGGTGCGAAGTGGACTGAGTCTGAAGAGTCAGCAGAGGGTAGTGGGATAGGAGCTGGTTTTATAGGTCTGGAGTAGGCAGTGGAAAGTTACAGTCCAGGGCGGTTTTTTGCAGGCCATCATGGGGGGGTGGTGTCACAGAGTCCAGTGTCACAAGGTTGACCTATCAGTTGAGGCAGAAACAGTAATGTTGCAAGGTCGGTTAATCAGGCTACAGGGTCCAGTGTCACAAGGTTGACTTATCAGTTGAGGCAGGAACAATGGTGGAATGTTGCAAGTTTGGTTAATCAGGCACTGCAGGAGCTAGCTGTTTGCCTTTTGGAGTTTTCCTGTTACCTCAGACTTTCTGGCTCTGGGAGGCCATCTGGAGGTATACGTGTGGGTCACAGGGTTCACCATGGCTTGACTATGGTATAGTCAGCTAGTTCAAAGAACCTTCAAAACATAATTTATTTAATAAATAACCATAATTTATTTTCCTATTAATGGTCATTCAAAAAAAATTTTAGTGCTTTGCTAGTTCATACAGTGTAACAGCAAAAATCATGTGTATCCTGGTGCTTTTTATTTCTGTTGTCTGAATTCCTAAAAGGGAAATTACTGTGTAGAATAATATGCACATTTTTTATATGCCAGATCATCCAGAAAAGGTTGTAGCAATTCATATTCCCAGCATGAATGACTGAGAAGGCTGGTCAGATTGGGTGGATGAAAGGCAAAGCCTCTTTTCATTTATCCCTTGATAGTTTGCATTTTCTCTTATGAAGAGAAATCTCCTGTTGGGTTATCAATTTCTAGCAGATCTTTTATTTTGCTTAAATTCATTTTCTGCTTGTCCTATATGACGCAATATTTTCTTACTCACCTCTTCCTTATCTTTGGCATAATTTATACCTTTTTTTTAATCTTACAGAATTTTGTGTGTGATCAAACAAGTCACTCTTTTCGTTATTGGATCTGGGTTTTCTGTGTGGTCTAAAACGTCCTGCTTTATGTCAAGGTTAGGCAACTAACTGTTCAGTCAGCTGTTTTTCTCACACTTGCCTAGTATGACTTCTTCCATGTGCATAGTTAATTGATATGAAATGTATTGTCACTTAAGTGTAACAGCATCTGACATTTTTTCAAAATGGAGAGTGGGTTAGGCAAAAACCGCTTGCTAGGTAAACTAGTCTTTTTCCATTTGAATTGAAATAAAAATAATATGCAATGAGCATTGACTATTTGCCAGGCACTTTTCTAACCATCTTAACGTGTATTAATTTGTTTAATCCTCACAACACCATGGCATAGGAGAAATGCCACTACACCATATAGAAGTTTTATTTTGTTTTTTACATAGCTGTATCTGTTTCTAGGTCACTAATAAAACAAAAAGAAAGAAAATGTGAAAATGAAATCCAATATGTGTGCACATGTGCTCACCCACCCACCTGCCCACCCTCACACACTCCCCGTCCCCAGCACATTTTCCTTCAGCTGTTTCTCTTCTCTCTCCTCTGAGCGCTACACTCCTCTGGCATCCTAAGCATTTTTGCTTGCATTGCAACTTGTATTATTACATGCAGTGTGGCCAAAAGCACTCTTGTTTTCTCCACCAACTTGCCTGGCCGCCCAGTGTTCTTTCATCTTAAACCCCACAAGCATCATTGCTGCTTTTTCCTTCCCCTCAGCTTGCAGCTGGTCTACCCATAGGTCCTGCTGGCTCCCCATCAGAAGCAAATCATAACTGCCCACTTCTCTGCATCACCTTGGCCTCTTCTCCTGCCTGCGCCCCTACTATGGCCCTCTGCATTCATTTCCTGCTTCCTCTCTTATCTTTTCCAGTCCAACTGAAACTGCCTTTGTAAAAATTAATGGTGAAAACGATGACTGTGAAAGAGTTCTGACCTGACCAACTCCATCCTGCTAACAACCTCTTAGCAGTCCTTGTTCATTCCCAGGAATAGGCTGAACTAATTTTGGGAGGAACTTAGTTTATAGTTTAACTTTGTAACAGCCCTTTATAGTTTAACTTTGAAACAAAGAAACAGCTCTTTTCCAAAACAAACCTCCTTCTTGCCTGGGGACTAGTCTGCCTTTGTAGGACTAACAAATTAACTACAAGATTAGGAATTATGGTTTAGGAGTCAGGCAGCTGGAGGCTGTAGGATTCTGATCTTCCTCAAATTGCTCCTGGGGATAGTAACATCACTGTTGTAAAATCTAAGATTAGTGCTTGGTAATCTGGCTCAACCAGTTCTGCGATCCTACGTTGGAACAGAAGACAGTAAGAAAAACCCACTTTAAGTCCCTATGATTTCTTTTCTTTTTTGGGGCAGAGTCTTGCTCTGTCACCCAAGCTGGAGTACAGTGGCGCGATCTTGGCTCACTGCAACCTCCACCTCCCAGGTTCAAGTGATTCTCCTGACTCAGCCTACCAAGTAGCTGGGACTACAGGCATGTACCACCATGCCTGGCTAATTTTTTTGAATTTTTGGTAGAGACGGGGTTTCGTCATGTTGGTCAGGCTGGTCTCGAACTCCTGCCCTCAAATGATCTGTCCCCCTCGGCCTTCCAAAGTGCTGGGATTACAGTTGTGAGCTACTGAGCTACTGTGCCTGGTCATTAACACCCTATTATTTTCATCTTTGACCCAACCAATCAGCATTCCCCACTTCCCAACCCCCTACCCACCAAATTATCCTTAAAAGCCCCAATTCCTGCATTTTCAGGGAGACTGACTTGAGTAATAATAAAACTCCAGCCAGCTCTGTGTGAATTAAACACTTTCTGTATTGCAATTCCCCATTGAGCAGTTACACATTTTCCACATGGCAGACAGAGTAGCCATCATAAAAATGTCAATCACTGGCCAGGCATGGTGGCTCACAACTGTAAACCCAGCACTCTGGGAGGGCAAGGTGAGTAGATCACTTGAGCCCAGGAGTTCGACACCAGCCTGAGCAGCATAGGGAGATCCTGTCTCTACAAAAAATACAAAAATTAGCTGGGCATGGTGTCCTGCACCTGAAAGTCCCGGCTATTCAGGAGGCTGAGGTGGGAGGATCACTTGAGCCCAGAAGGCAGAGGTTGCAGTGAGCCAAGATTGTGCCGCTGCATTCCAGCCTGGGCGGCTGAGTGAGACCCTGTCTCTATAAAAAATAATAAAATGTCAATTACTTTTTGGACATGGAATGTTCCTGCTCAGAACCTCTCAGGGCTCTTCTTTGTGCTTGGAACACCAGTGCCTCTCCATGCTCTCCAGAGCCTATGTGGGCAAGTTGCTGTCCCCACCTCAGACTCACCTTGTCTTACCTGCCCACCTTCACACTGCTCTTGCCACACTGGTCTTCTCTCTGTCTCCCAAACATGCCCTGCTCAGACCCACCCCAGGGCTTTTGCTGCTCTTTGCTTTGAATGAGGATTCTTCCCATGGCTGTGTCTCCTCATCATTCCAAGGGGAGGCCTTCGTTGACTACTCCAATAAAGAATTCCTCTCTGCCCCCACCCAACAATTCATTCTTTGTCCTTAATGGCTTTTATTGTTGTCACAGTAACCTTATAACTGAGATTGCATTATTCATTCGTTGTTTACCTGTTCCCCCTCCAGAATGAACCCCTGGCAGCTGGACTGTGTCTGTCATGTATGCTGTTCCATACATGATTCCTAGCCCAGGGCCTGGACTCTATAAGAACTTGCTGAATGCGTGAGTTCTCACAATGGCCCTGGGAGGCAGGCACTATTGTAATCCCCACTTCACAGGTACAGAGACTGAGGCTCGGAGAGATGGAGTCACTAGATCAAGGCCATGCAGATGGTGTGGCACTTGATCCAGCTCCCTCTGGCTCAGAAGCCCGTGCTCTTCCTATTGGTCCTCTCCTTGCCTGGTTTACCTGCTATAGACCTTCCAGCACTTCACAAGCCCTCAAGGGAAGGATGTGTTTCTGAGACCTGGTTTCCACAACACATTAATTTTATCTGCATAATTTCCCTATTCTAAAAGCAGCAGAAGGAGTCCATCTAAACTCCTCTGTCTAAAAATCAAGCTTTCCTATAATTTCCCTTTAGCATCACTTCTCCTTTCTCTAGAAACCCTGTGCTTTATCTATTTCCTACCGGGGATTTTTTTTTTTCTTTTTTTGGTTCAACAAGAAGGCAGGATAACTTTAAAGATCTCCTGGTGCCCCTGATTCTGGTTTTGTTACTATTCAGCTTCATGACCTTGAGCAAACTTTACTCAGCTTGGCTGTGCCTCAGTTTGGTCATCTAGAAAGGAAGGGGATAGGACTATAACTAAATATGATTCTAGATCCTTTCAGGTATCACTTGTGCACTCATGCATTACGTGCCTGGAATGTGGAGGTGGGAGAACAAAGGCATGGTGCTTGCCTATTGACATGAGGCCCCTACAAACCAGGAAAGGCCTGGTGGTCCAGGATCTAGTGCTGTTCCCCATATGCGCATCTCACCTGCTGCTCAGCACCAGCAGCCAGCACTACTCCACTTCTCTCAAGAGGTAAGAAGAAATTCTTAGAATCATTGAGACAAATTGATATATTTTTGACAACTTCATTTTGATTTAAAAATAACTTACACCAGAGGGTCTCTTTATTTTCATTTATTTCCTTTAGAGACAGAGTCTCACTGTATTGCCCAGGCTGGTCTCAAACTCTTGGGTTCAAGTGATACTCCCTAGTAGCTGGGACTACAGGAGCGTGCACCATGCCTGGCTCCCAGTCAAAGGTCTCTTTAGAAGAATGGAGTGTTGGCCGGGCATGGTGGCTCACACCTGTAATCCCAGCACTTTGGGAGGCTGAGGCAGGTGGATCACTTGAAGCCAGGAGTTTGAGACCAGCCTGACCAACATGGAGAAAGCCTATCTCTACAAAAATTAGCTGGGCATGGTGGGGTGCACCTGTAGTCTCAGCTACTCAGGAGACTGAGGCAGAGAATTGCTTGACCCAGGAGGTGGAGGTTGCAGTGAACCGAGATCATGCCATTGCACTCCAGTCTGAGTGACAGAGCAAAACTCCATCTCAAAAGAAGAAGAAGAAGAAGAAGAAGAGAAATAAGAAGAGGAGGAAGAAAGAGAAGGAGGAGGAGAGTGTTAAGGACAAATGCATAAGCGTGAGCATGTCAATTCTAAAACAGTTGGGAATTACTGTCACAAATATTGATGATGAAGGGAAGAAATAAAAGCCTGGGGGAGATGTAGAAATGGACTGTTCATCAATGACTTTATGATTTGGAGAAATATCAGTACTTTCTTGAATGTCTACTCCAACATCTGAAAGTCATCACAGCTCTTGCTCTATGTGGCTGAATTATTTTGTCTTCACACTGACTTAAATCAGTCTTTGTTGGTGTGCCTGTTGGACTCTTTCAGTTCCACATAACATTCACCAACTTGAGTTGGCTGAAGTCAAGTCAAAAGATAACACCACAGCTCTGTGGGTCGGGCCCAAATCCAGGCCTAGAGCAGGCCTTGTCCAACTGAGTATAGTGGAGTTTGGGTGAGAGGCAAAGGAAGCACTCAGAGTCCTGAGCAGAGCCAGGGATGAGAAGGCCACCCCCTACTCCTTTGCCAGTACAGACTCAGAAGTGGGGATCAGCATCCAGAGAGGGGCTGTATAAATAACCCAGCCGTGTAAACTTGCTTTCTGTTGGCTGCCTGTTTTGGCTTCTGAAAGGTTTTTCTTTGTGAGACGTACACTTGTGAATCATGCACTGCCTGTAGTAGTTAGGAGTTTTGTTTTCAATTTCATTCATTTTGCTCCGCAAAAGTATCTTTTTATCATGGAAAAAGTCAAACGTGCAAAAGTAGTAAAAACAGTGAAATGAATCCATCACCCACCCTCCATAAGTAATAAATAAATGGCCAGCCTTGTTTTATCTGTACCTCCATCTACTCTTCCACCCACCTTCTGCCCCACCGCCTATCTGGATTTTTTTTTTTTTTTTGGAAGCAAATGTCTATATAGAGTTTTTAGGGGAAACAAACTGAATGATTTATAGAAACAAACCAGAATGCTGCTGGAAAAAGAGCACAGCCAAATAAAAAGTTGCCAATTTCAAATGTCCTTGATCATCTCACCCACTCCCCTAAAGCCATTTCAGTTCTTCCCCATGCCCTTATCATCCTATGCCTCACCTGCTGCTTCACAGAAAAACTAGAGTCCATCACAGGTATGTCATTTGGAAAGGGTCAGCAAACTACCAGGGGGGCTCCAATCAGAAATCCGAGAAGTCTGTGGAGAAGGCAATCAAGACCTGGGCTGAGGGAGGTCACCAGAGACATAGGCTCCTTCAGTCTTCCTGCTCTGACATCCTTAGCATGTGGCCTCATCCGCATGGTTGCAAGATGGCTGCTAACCTCCAGGCATAGCATCTTCCAGGTGGAAATAAGGAAGTCCAAAAGCCTTTGCTCTTTTTTCTTTTTTTTTTAAGGGAAATGAAGTTTCTGATTCTTTCTCTAAATCTAAGTCACATGGCTACCCATAGCTGCAAGGAGTTCCTTGAAGGGGGGTAGTTTTGCTTTTTAGCCCCTATAGCACAGTTGGGAATGGACTTCAAATGGCCAGCTCACAGACTCTGCACAACAAGGGGTGCCCTTAGTGTCTTACCCCTCCCTCCGTCGCCTCTCCCTCTCTCTTCCTCTCAATGTGCATGGAGGCTGGGGTGGAAGGAAGTGGTTTCTGCTCTCTGCCCAGGCTGCTCCTGACCTGTGTTCACAGACTCCAGACCCTTTCATTGCTAGGAACCTTATGCTGCAGTTATCTCCTGTGTCTTCCTCCTTTCCCTCCCCTACAGCTTTCTCATCATCTTTTACGCATACTCAGTCTCCCTCACGTTATCACCAACACACACCACAGCCCATTGATTCCCCCCATTGTTCTGCACCACGTGCTGCACAGCCCAGCTTCTTGAGCCACCTGTCCACACTCGGTGCCTCTGTTTCTTCCTCCCGTGTCTCCATCCATGACTGCAGTTTGCTTCTTGCCCTGTACCCGTGTCAGCAGATGGAATAGATCTCATCCTCTTACTTGGCCCTGGCAATATCATCTGTTGTTCATCAGTTTCTGCTTACACCTCCCTGTGCCTCGCTGTCTCTATGCTCCTGGTAATCTTTGTACAAGTTCCTGTCTGGTCTCTAAGTCATCATTTACATGCCTCTACCTTTCTATGTAACTTTTTGTTTATTTTGCTTTGTCTCTTCCCTTTCTCTTTCTCTTCCCCTGCTGCCCTTTAGACTCTACTGTTAAAAACTGACTATTATACTAAACTATCTCAAAAAAAGAGGTAAGCAGGTATGCATGAGCCTCCTGAGGAAAGAACACAGTACCAACCATGACGTAGTCTTGTCATTAACGTCAAACCCAAGGCTGGGCACGGTAGCTCATGCTTGTAATCCCAGCACTTTGGGAGGCTGGGGTGGATGCATCACCTGAGGTCGGGAGTTCGAGACCAGACTGACCAACATGGAGAAACCCCATCTCTACTGAAAATACAAAATTAGCTGGGCATGGTGACTCATGCCTGTAATCCCAGGTACTCAGGAGGCTGAGGCAGGAGAATTACTTGATCCGGAGAGGCAGAGGTTGCGGTGAGCTGAGATCGCGCCCTTGCACTCCAGCCTGGGCAACAAGAACGAAACTCTGTCTCAATAAATAAATAAATAAATAAATACCCAAATCTGATCAAGCCTCTGAATCCAAATACCAAATGGCAAAAAATGCAGAGGACAGAGGAACCTGTTAAGCCAGCGGCCCCTAACCTTTTTGGCACCAGGGACCGCTTTTGTGGAAGACAATTTTTCCACAGATGGGAGGCAAGGGGGTGGGTGGGAGGGGATGGTTTCAGGCTGAAGTTGTTCCTCCTCAGATCATCAGGCATTGGATTCTTATAAGGAGCAGGGCAACCTACATCCCTCGCATGGGCAGTTCACAACAGGGTTCGTGCTTGTGTAAGAATCCAATGCCACGCTGATCTGAGAGGAGGCAGAGCTCAGATGGTAATGCTCATCCACTGCTCACCTCCTGCTGTGTGGCCCCTCTCCTAACAGGGCACTGACTGGTCCCTGTCAGTGGCCTGGGGGACTGGGGACCTATGTGTTAAACTACACCAAAGGGATACAATTTAGGAAAATCCAGACTGTGTGAAACTCTACATAAAAATAACTGATTTTATTCAACAAATAAATTGCAAAGCTTCTTCTTGAAAAACATACAAGAATGGCTAAGTGCTGTCACCACAAAATGTTAACTATGGAGGTGATGCATATGTTAATTAGCTAGATTTAGTCATTCTACAATGTTACAATGTATATATACTTCAACGTGTATATATATGTATATATATAATGTGCATAATAAATACATATAATTTTATTTGTCAATTTAAGAAATAAATAAAAATCCCTAAAAAATTGTGAAGCAAAAAGAGAGAGAGCGAGAGAGAGATGGAGAGGGTAATGATAAAAAAGACTTAAAAGATCTATGACCAGGCACAGTGGCTCATGCCTGCAATCCTAGCACTTTGGGAGGCTGAGGCAGGAGGATTGCTTGAGCCCAGGAGTCTGAGAGCAGTTTCAACAATATGTGGAGACCCCATCTCTACCAAAAAAAAAAAAATAGTCAGGTGTGGTGGCATGCACCTGTAGTACCAGCTACTTGGGAGGCTGAGGTGGGAAGATTTCTTGAGCTAGGGAAGTTGAGGCTGTACTCAGCTATGATTGCACCACTGTGCTTCAGCCTGGATGACACAGCATGACCCTGTCTCAAAAAAACACAAAAAAACAAAAAAACAACAACCCCCAAACACACAAAACATCTATCACCCCTATTTGCAATGTGTGGAGCTTACTTGGATTCTGATTTAAACAAACTATAAAAACCATCATTTATGAGACAGATAGATATTTGGTAATATTAAGGAATTATTTCTAATTTTAACTGTTTAGAGTTATCATGGTATTTTGGGCTATTTTTTTATTTTATTTATTTCTGTATTTACTTATTTTTTAGAAACATTGTCTTGCTCTGTTTTCTAGGCTGGAATACAGCAGAACAATCATAATTCACTGTAGCCTGCAATTCCTGGGCTCAAGCAATCCCCCCCGCCTCAGCCTCCCAAGTAGCTTGAACTACAGGAAGGCTACCATGCCAGGCTAATTTTTAAATTTTTGTGTAGAGACAGGGTCTCACTGTGCTGCATTGGCTGGTCTCAAATGCCTGGCTGCAGCAATCCTCTGGCCTTTAGCCTTGTACAGTGCTGGGATTACAGGCAGGAGCCACCATGCTGTAATTTTTTGAAACTTGTATTTTAAAGATGTACACTGAATGTTTGCAGTTGAAATAAGTTTCTGGGATGTGCTGCAAAATCATTTTGGAAGGAAAGAAAACTGAGGGCATGAAAATAAAACTAAATTGGTATGAATTGACAATTGTTGGCAGTGAATTTGTTATATTTATTCATTTTTTATTTTTAAAACTTTATCATGGAAAATTTCAAACATTTACAAAATAAACACAATATTATGATAAACCTTCATATATCCAACTGCCAACTTCAATAACTATCAGCATCTTGGCATTGGTTTCATCTATAATTATTTTACAAAGTTTTAGGTAAACTTGTCTATGTCTGAAATGTACATATCTTAACTGTACAACTTAAAAATGAATACACCCCCTGTAAAGATATAGAATATTTCCATCACCCCAGAAGATAAACCACATCCCATTAAGAAGATTTCCTTCACCCTGAAAGTTTCTCTAATGTTTTTTCCTGTTGAATACCCCTTAAAGAAGCCACCACTCCCCCCCACTCCTTCTCTCTTTATATATATTAGTTTTACCTTTCTAGAACTTCAAAAAATGGAATAATACTCAAAAAATGGAGTACATACTCTTTTGCATAGATTAGTTATGACTTTCTAGAACTTTACACTAATGGAAAAAATAGTATGTACATCTTTTACCGTGAGTTTCATCTGTCTTGCGTATATCAGTAGTTTGTTCCTTTTTATTGCTGAGTAGTACCATTTTGTAAATATACCACACACTGTTTATTAATTAACCTGTTGATGGATATTGGACTGTTTCCAGTTTGGGGCTATTATAAATAAAGCTGTGATAAACATTCTTATACAAGTCTTTTTGTAACCTATTTTTCTTAGTTAAGTACCAGGAATGGAATTTCTTAGTCAGAGGGTAGGAGCATGTTTATCTTTATTAGAAATGGCTAAATGGTTTTTCAAAGAATTTGAATCATTTTGCATCCCCCTCAAGAATTGTATGAGAGTTCTAGTTGCTCCATATCCTTACCAACATTTGGTGTTGTCTGTCTTAACTTTTTTGTTTTGTTTTGTTTTTGTTTTTTGAGACAGGGTCTCATTCTAGTTCACGCAGGCTGGAGTGCAGTGGGGTGATGTTGGCTCACTGCAATCTCTGCGTCCCAGGCTCAAACTATCCTCTCACCTCAGCCTCCTGAGTAGCTGGGACTTTAGGCATGCACCACCATGCCTGGCTAAATTGTCAGTCTTAAATTTTAGCCATTTAAATAAGTATGGAGTAGCATGTCATTGTGATTTCAGTACTCATTCACCTGATGACCAATGATATTGGGCAATTTTCTTTTTTTTTTCTTTTTTCTTTTTTGAGATGGAGTCTTGCTCTGTCACTAGGCTAGAGTGCAGTGGCATGATCTCTTCCTTCCCTCCCTCCTCCCTTCCTTTTTCCTTCCTTCCTTCCTTCCCTCCTCTTTCTTTCTTTTTCTTTCTTTCTTTCTTTCCTTTCTTTCTCTCTCTCTCCCTCCCTCCCTTCCTTCCCCTCTTTCTCTTTCTCTCTTCTCTCTTTTTCCTTATTGAACTATCCAGGACCTCCAGTACAGTTGAAGCAGTAAGAATAGAGAACATTACCTTCTTTCCAATATTAGGGAAAAGTGTTTAGCAATCAGTAGGAATTATTACTTGTAGTTTTTTTCTTTGTAGGTGCCTGCAATTAAATTAAACTAGTTCTTTTTTGTTCAGTTGGAAAGAATGTATATTCTGCTATCATTGGGTATAGTGTTCTATAAATGTCAATTAGATTGAGATGGCCTATAGCAGAGTTTAGCAAACTCTTCCCATGAAGGGCCAGATAATAGACATTTCAAGTTTTGTGAGCCATCTGATCTCTTTGCATCTCAATTCTGCAAAGCTGCTGTAGACAACCATGGACAATACATAAATGAATAGGTGTGGCTGTTTTCTAATAAAACTTTATTTTTGAGATTTGTGTCATAGACCATAATTCACCAATCCCTGATCTATAGTGCTTTTTAAAAGATATTGTACATATTTACTGGGTTTGTTTTTTTTTTTGGTCTAGTTATTCTATCCATTTTCAAGATCAGGATATCAAAATCTTTCACTGTGAGTATGCATTTGTTTATTTCTCTCTTTAGTTCTTCTAGTTTTGCCTAAGTTATTTTTAAGCTTTGATTTTAGATGCATAAACACATATAATTGTTATGTTTTCCTAATATATTGACTCATTTATCATTTGGAATTTCCCTCTTTGTCTCTAACTATATTTTGTCTTAAAGTCTATTTTGTTAAATATTAATATAGTCACTTCAGATTTCTTATTATTAAAAACACGTAACACTACCCTCAAAACTTAAGAATAAAGAATTGTATTTTAAAAATATGTAACAGTAAATTTATCATATTAACCATTTTTAGCTGTATAGTTCAGTAGTGTTAGGTATATTCGCCTTGTTGTCCAGCAGTTCTCTAATACTTTTTCATCTTGCAAAAGTGAAACTCAACACCTGCTAAACACTAATTCCTCCCCTCCTCCCACCAGCCCTTGGCAACCACCTTTCTACTTTCTGTTTCCATGATCTTGACCACTTTAGATACTTCAAATGAATGGAATCATACAGTATTTTTCCTTTAGTGACTGGCTTATTTCACTAATCAAAATGTTCTCAAGTTCCATCTATGGTATAGTGATAACAGGATTTTCTACATTTTTTCTTTTTTTTGAGACAGAATCTCGCTCTATCACCTATTCTGGAGTGCAATGGCATCACCTTGGCTCACTGCAGCCTCTACCTCCCAGGTTCAAGCGATTCTTCTGCCTCAGCCTCACGAGTAGCTGGGACTACAAGTGCATGCCACCATGTCCAGTTAATTTTTTTTTTTTTTTGGTATTTTTAGTAGAGATGGGGTTTTGCCATGTTGGCCAGACTGCTCTCAAACTCCTGACCTCAGGTGATCCACCCACCTCGGCCTCCCAAAGTGCTGGGATTACAGGCGTGAGCCACCATGCCCAGCCAGATTTCCTACTTTTTAAAGGCTACATAACATTTTGCTTTGTGTATATACCACATTTTCTTTAGCTATTCATCTGTTGATGGACATTTGAGTTGCTTCCACCTCTTGATATTTTAAATAATGCTGTAATAGACAAAATGGATCCTGCTTTGAAGTCTTTTGGATATATACCCAGAAGTGGGGTTTGCTGGGTCATCTGGTGATCTCATTTTCAATTTTTGGAGAAACCTCTATACTGTTTTCCATAATGGCTGCACCATTTTGCATTCCCACCAGCAGTGCACAAAGGTTCCACTTTTTCCACATCCTTGCCAACACTTGTTTTCTGTTCTTTCCATGCTGGCCCTTTTCATGGGTATGCAGTGAAATCTCACTGTGATTTTGACTTGCATTTCTTTTATGAGTAGTGAACTTGAGTATCTTTTTGTATCCTTGTTGGCCACCTGGGGATTTCTTACTCTTTCTTTCTTTCTTTCTTTTTTGAGATAGAGTTTCATTCTGTTGCCCAGGCTGGAGTGCAATGGTGTGATGATCTCAGGTCACCACAACCTCCGCCTCCCAGCTTCAGGCAGTTCTCCTGCCTCAGCCTGCTGAGTAGCTGGGATTACAGGTGCCTGCCACAACACCCGGCTAATTTTGTATTTTTAGTAGAGAGGGGTTTCTCCACATTGGTCAGGTTGGTCTTGAATTACCAACCTCAGGTGATCTGCCTCCCCTCGGCCTCCCAAAGTGCTGGGATTATAGGCGTGAGCCACTGTGCCCAGCCCTTATTCTTTCTTTTTACATAGTGTATCCTTTTCTATTCTTTTACTTTCAACCTATTTATGTTTTTGCAGTTAAGAGTTATCTATTGTGGATAGTGTACAACCAGGTCTTGGTTTTGGTTTGTTTTAAACCTAGTCTGACAATCTCTGTATTTTCATTAGTATATTTAGTGTATTTATATTTAATATAGGCTTTTTATTTATTTATTAATTTTTTTTGAGGGGGAGACGGAGTCTTGCTCTATCTTCCAGGCTGGAGTTCAGTGGCATGATCTTGGCTCACTGCAACCTCCCCCTCCCGGGTTCAAGTGGTTCTCCCACCTCAGCCTCCTGAGTATCTGGGATTACAGGTGTGCACCACCATGCGTGGCTAATTTTGGTATTTTTAGTGCAGATGGGGTTTCACCATGTTGGCCAGGCTGGTCTTGAACTCCTGGCCTCAAATGATCCACCTGCCTTGGCCTCCCAAAGTGTTAGGATTACAGGCATGAACCACTGTGCCTGGTCTCATTTTTTGTATTTTTGGTAGAGACAGGGTTTCACCATGTTGCCCAGGCTGGTCTTGAACTTCTGAGCTCAAGCGATTCACACAACTCAGCCTCCCAAAGTGCTGGGATTACAGGTCACCACACCTGCCTATATTTAATACAGTTATTGATGCTAAGCTGTGACATCTTTGAGGGATCAGAGGGTAGATTCTGGTAGGCTGCTTAATGGCTACCTGAGGATATCCACATCCTATTCCCTGGCATTTATGAATATGTTGCCTTACCTGGCAAAAGGGGTTTTTTAGATGTGATTATGGTTACTGGCCTTAAAATGGGGTAGTGTTTCCTATCCTGGATAATCTAGGTGGGCCCAATCTAATTACACAAATTCTTAAAGGGGAGAACTTTTCCATGCTGGGTCAGAGAGACAAGATAGGAGGAAGAGGACAGATTTGAAGTGTGAGAGGAACTTGACTGATAATTCCTGGCTTTGGCTTTGAAGATGAAGGTAGGATGTCCCAAGCAAATGAATGCAGCACGGGCCTTTAGAAGCTGGAATGACCCTCACTTCACAGCCAGCAAGAAATCAGGGAACTCAGTCCCACCTGAGTGAACAGGAAATCGGTTCTCCTCTGCAGCCTCTAGAAAGAACATAGCCTGTCAACACCCTTTTGGCCCAATGAGCTCTGTACCTCCAGAACTGTAATGTAGTAAATTTGTGTTGTTTTAAGCCACTGAGCTTGTGGTTAATTTGTTATGGCACCAGAGAAAAATAACATGACACATACTTCTTTATATATTATTTTACCTCTTTCCAACTTTCTTTCTTTCTTTTTTTTTTGAGACAAGGTCTCCCTCTGCCACCCAGGCTGGAGTGCAGTGGTGTTATCTCGGCTCACTGCAGCCTCCACCTCTTAGGTTCAAGTGATTCTTGTGTCTCAGCCTCCTGAGTAGCTGAAATTGCAGACACCTGCCACCATGCCCAGCTAATTTTTGTGTTTTCAGTAGAGACAGGATTTTGCCATGTTGGCCAGGCTGGTCTTGAACTCCTGGCCTCAAGTGATCCACCCACCTCAGCCTCCCAAAGTGCAGGGATTACAGGCGTGAGCCACTGCTCTCAGCCCCAACTTTCCAATTCTACTGGCCTCAAACTATTTTCTGTTCGTTTCAACTCAATCAAGTGATGGCTCTCTGCAGCTGGAGCTGCTCATGGATTGGGGGTTGCCCCCAGGTAAAAAGCCACAAACTCACAAATCCCAACAATTTTCATTCATTTTTCAAGGGTGGTCTTTCCTAAAGTTTCTGCCCTCTTTTGGTCAATCTCTAATGCCTTCACATATTATTTAAAAAATGCTTTGCTCAAGTTGTACAATTTTTATTTTGTTTTACTTACTTTTTTTGAGAAGAGTCTCACTCTGTCGCCCAAGCTGGAGTGCAGTGGTGACATCTCAGCTCACTGAAACCTCTTCCTCCCCGGTTTAAACGATTCTCCTGCTTCAGCCTCCCAAGTAGTTGGGGTTACAGGGGTGCATCACCATGCCCAGCTAATTTTGTTTTTTCTTTTTTGGTATTTCTAGTAGATGGAGTTCCACCATGTTGGCCAGACTGGTCTCAAACTCCTGACCTCAGGAGATTTGCCTGCCTTGGCCTCCCAAAGTGCTGGGATTACAGATGTGAGCCACCGCGCCTGGCCAGATTGTATAATTTTTATATGCAAGATTAGTCCACCGTTACCAAAAGCTGGAACCTCATTATACTCTCTGCCTACTTTTACATTTGCAATTTTCCGTAATTTAAAAAGAGAAAGAAAAATTTTTTAAATGCTCTAGTAGGATGTTTTAATTTTACTTAGTAATCTGAAGCCTAAAAATGAGTTGCTGTCTGTTAATGTGACAGTTGAAATAAAAGGAATAAAACGGGGAGTTTTCAAAGCCTTTGATAGGGGAAGGAAAGACCCCAACCTTCCCTGCTCGGAGGAAGGAATCCTTGCAGGTTAGTTCCACCACGTGCAGTTCCTCACAGTCACCAGCAGGGGAAAAGGTAGTTTTGCGTTTCCGACGGATCCCGGCGCCCGCGGCCAATTCCCCAAGCAAAGGGAAGCCAGGGGAGAGCGCAGAGTCCCCGATCAGCGTTCGGAGGAATTGGCCTAGAGGGCCACTCGGAGCGCAAAGGCCCCGCGAAATAGAATATCCATACGCCCAGCAACCCTCCCCTTGCCAGGCGCACGGGATAACTTGGCTGGAACTCCCCGCTGACCGCTCCGCCTGAGACTGAGGGCTGCAGCCGCACAGAGCCTCCTCCAGGGCGCCCACCGCGGCGCGGGCAGCAGGGGGACCAAGTGTGGCCGCGCCCGGGACCTCAGGGGACCAGGTGAGCCCGCGCCCGTGTCCGAATGGGATCCAGGTGAGCTTGCGTCCGAGTCCGCGGGGAACCAGGTGAGCCTGCTTTCGAGTCTGAGTGGAATCAGGTGAGCCCGTCCAGCGACTCCAAGGTCTCGGTCGGGGTCGTCCGGCTTAGGACTCAATCAGTCAGTGGGCAGAATTGGTTGGCGCGGAGAGCCAGGCGCGCTCAGGAGCCAGGCGATGGGCCCGGGCACAGCCGTGTCTGCAAGGGCTGCGGTCAGGGGGTTGTTGAGAGAACCCGCTTCTACCTAGTGGATTCACAGTACTAGCCATAAAAATAAACCCTGCTAATGAGACGGTGTGTGGGGGAGGGGCTGGGAGCGTGATCATTATGTTACAGCTGAGCATTAATAATTTCCTTGAGGACCTTGGCCAAACTGTTTTGTAGCCAGTGGAGAGCCTGGGTCCGTGTCCCTGAGTTCTGAGTTAACTGCGTGGACAAATGATGAGAAACAGCCATCACTTTAGGGGTGTTTTAAGAGAAAGTCAGTGGTTGCTGAAACAGTGAGTTAGAGAGATTGGAATCAGAAAGCAAGACCAGAAAGACAAGAAGCAAAGTATGGGAAGTCAAAAAAAGGAAACTGCCTGAAAATAAAGCCAGATGGGTCTGGCAGGAGCGCTGTCTTTGATGACATCGGTCGGTGGACGTGACCCTGGACAGATCACTGGAGTCAGAGGAGGTCACTGATTAAGAATCCGCTGGTTATCTTTGGTGTTTTAAGGTTACCATGGTAGGAACAGAACGTGTGCAGCACATAGGCAACAAGTTTTGGCAAGTGACCAAATAAGATACAAACATTTAATTGGATTAGGAGATCAGTTGCAAAGTGCTGTGTTTTCTATGCTATGATGAACATTCAGAGCGGAATCTCTAGAAAAACACTATGTGTAAAAGATTAGATGTAGGATTAAGGTGTTGCAAAACAGTACAGTAAATTATTATTTTTTTTTTTTTTGAGACGGAGTCTTGCTCTGTCGCCCAGGCTGGAGTGCAGTGGTGCGATCTGAGCTCACTGCAAACTCTGCCTCCCATGTTCAAACAGTAAATTATTTACTCTTAGTCTCAATAATACTGTGTGTAGCAGTAATACTCTAATTACATTTAAGTATATTACAAGAAGGTGTCCATTTGTTTTAGGCAACTAATTACTAGTTTAAAATAGATGGGAATACAAAACATTCTGATAATTTGAACTATAGGCTACAGTGAAGTAAAACATTTGCAAAACCATACATGAAAATGAGTAAAATAATAGCATAGGCCGGGCACGGTGGCTCACGCCTGTAATTCCAGCACTTTGGGAGGCTGAGATGGGCGAATCACAAGGTCAGGAGTTTGAGACCAACCCTGCCAATATGGTGAAATCCCATCTCTACTAAAAATGCAAAAATTAACTGGGCATGGTGGTGGGCATCTGTAGCCCCAGATACTCAGGAGGCTGAGGCAGGAGAATCGCTTGAACCTGGGAGGCGGAGGTTGCAGTGAGCTAAGATCGCACCACTGCACTCCAGCCTGGGCAACAGAGCAGACTCCCTCTCAAAAAAAAAAAAAAGCATAGCCAAGTTCAGCTAGTTTTCAAAAGAAATATAGGATGCTACTCTCTCCCCCTGTTCTTGTACTTGAGGGTTGAGGGGCTGTTTGTTGTCGCAGGCTCACATTTGTGTTTCCAAGTCAGGCCTGCAAAACCTGACTGTGCATCCCATATCTCAATTTACCCAGTTCTAGGGTCCTTCTACGCACACCTGTGAAAAGACATCTTAATCTTGTGGTTTAAAACTTGCCTATACTGCTTAGTGTTTTTAAAAATTTGGAAAGGGGGAGGAAAAGTCAGGTTACCCTTCCATGAATCAGACACAGCAACCGAACCTCAATTGTTGGGGAGGGATTGTTGACTGAATGAAAAAACTAGGTGGGAGGCAGGAGGGGTGGATATGATGACCTCATTTGAACTTTGCATGCTATTTCTTTGGTGAGGAGTTTAGAACAAGTACTCAAGCTTAGTTTTGGCGGAAAGGCATTAATTGCATTTTCTCAAGCAGTGTTTGTACAGAAGTATTACGGAGCCTCCTAACACTTTCTCATACACCCCCAGGAACAGATTCCTTGTACCTTAGAGGCAAGGTACTTGTCAATAAACCTTTAGCTTGAGGCTTGCTCTAATATACTTTATATGACTGTAGTGGAACTTAGCAATTAATCAGAATATGAGCTTCTCATATTCTTAAAAAATACAGTGCATCAGCAAATGTTGCATTATGGGCTATGAAATTCCTTCTGTTAGTTGTTCACATTTGAGCCTGTGCCCACTGTGTTTTGTATGATGGACAAACCAAATAATCTTTGTGTAAGATAGAGCTTTATCTTTTTTTTCCAATGTGTAGACACTCTGTAAATAGGCAGTCCTTGGTGGGTGTGGCAGCCCCTCCGTCTCATCGGGAACCTGGACTCCTCTCTTCTCTGCTGTCCTTAGTGTGTAGTTCTCATCTTTCAGGCTGCCTCATGGTTGCAAGATGACTGCTGAAGATCTAGTCATGACACCCATATTCTAGGTAAGAAGGAAGAAAGGGAGAGGCAGCTGAATATGATTTAACAACGTCCATTTAAATTTTGTGGTAGAATGTCTGCAAAGATGGCTGCCAATAATTTGTGTAGGCTTAAGTCACTTTTCCTATCAAGGGGTGTAGCCTGCTTTTCTTCTTTTTTAGTCAGAGTTGAACCTATGACTTGCTTTGACTAATAGAACTTACTGGAAGGCCTTACGAGGCTTTGCTGCTTCTGTTTTCACCCTCTTGGATCAAGCGGCCATGCAAAGAAGCTTAGACTGACTACCTATCTATCTATCTAAAACTGAAGTACAATAGTGCGAACACAGCTCACTACAGCCTTGACCTCCTGGGCTCAGGTGATCCTCCATCCTCAGCTTCGATGGTAGCTGGGACTACAGGTGCACTCCACCATGCCCAGCTGATTTTTTGTAGAGACCGTGTTTCACCATTCTGCCCAGGCTGGTCTTGAATTCCTGGGCTCAAGATCCACCCACCTCGGCCTCCCAATCCTGCTAGGATTACAGGTGTGAGCCACCACACCTGGCCCAGACTAAACATTGAATGATGAACAACCACGTGAAGAGAGGCCTAGCCAGTCCCCAGCTATTCCAGGTACCGCAGCTGAGGCATAAGTCATGTGCGTGAAGCCATCTTGGGTGTACCAGTCCCAGTCAAACTCCACTTGATACCATGTGGAATACAAGAACCACCCAGCTGAACCCGGCCGACTTATAGAAATGATCAGAAATAGTAAATCATTGCTGAATTGTGCCAAAACACAAATAATTGGCTTGCTGCCTCCAAATGCCAGATGGTCAATAAGTGAGGTTCATTAATTGAGCTCTTTGCCATACTAGACATGTTATGAGTCTGTTACTGTAGAAGGAGAGAATGGCTGTCTGGGATGGGGAGGAGGGGTAACAGTGGCCACAGTTACCAGTCACATGATGGCGGCTTGGGACAGAAAAGTCACCTCTGGGACCTCAGAAGCAGGGTCCTATGGGAGAGTTACTCTCATGCTTTGGCATTAATGGGACTGGGCCACCCACAGGGGCTGTGCTTTTGTGTCCTGCCTCGGCCCTTCCCCTGCTTGGAAGCTTCTGCCGCCTCACAGTTTCTGTGCCTGCATGACCTCAGGCCCCTCTCCATGTACACTGTGAGCTCCCAGTTCCCAGTTGCTTCCAGGTAGCTAACTCGTGTTCTCAGAGAGGAAGTCAAATTGTATCAGCTCCTTTGTTTAGTGAGGTCACTGCAAAGGTCATCTCTGGTTTCTGGATTGACTGCACAGCCCTTATCCAGGCTCTGGCAGGAGAGTGACATGGCTTCATGAGGATTTTGCCAATAACTAGGGTTGTGGGGGAGCACAGGCTGTCTTGGGGGCACCATGCATGTGGCAGCTAATGTTCTCTTCCAGGCTTTTGAGTAGGAATGAGGCAGGGAAGGAAGACTGTGTGACATGGTGGATTTGCCTTGAGCTCTAGAAGAACTGGATCAAGTCACTTTCTGCCTGTGTGACTTTGAGCAGGTTTTATGGAACTTTGCCTCAGTTTTCTTATCTGTAAAATGGGGTGACTGGTACCCACTTCGGAAGGTTATTGTGAAGATTAAATGAAAGAGTGTGTGTAAAACACATAGTGTGTGCTCACTAAATGTAGCCATTATGTTACTATTTTAACTTAATAAGCAACTGTGTGTCTCTTTTGTGGAATCAGTGTTTCTTTAAAAGCCATCAATCAAGTTATATTTTCCCATAGATGTCCATTATACAATTGAGAATTCTTTCTAAGTAAAAAGTTTATTTCCAATCATATTACATCATTTAAAAACTTCTTTTAAAATAACACAAAATTTTTTTCAAAATCATGACTTGAGAGGGAAATTTACTGGTAATATACTAAAGGTAATCAAAAGTCTCTCCATATTGTATACACCTGTTTTTTCTCTGTCTGGGGTGAGCAGGGGCAGTTTGGGAGTCTGGCCTTGTGGGATGCTCCTCTACTTACTGTTTCACATGATCGCATGATCACCCAACATGGAGTGGGACTTAGACTGCTTCCCTGGGGCAAGGGCAGCTTGAGAGAAAAAGTAGTGGGTGCTTTGGAAGACAGGCTTTCAATTCCTTCAAGGCTGCAACTTAACTCAAGGTATGTGTGGTCTTCCTATGGTAAGCCTTGTAAAATTTTTGTAAAGTGGATTCTCTCATAATTGCTTATATAATAGCAATGGACAGGGATCTTACAAGTTATTGATGCATTTATTTGATATTTTTTCTAGTGTTTATAGTGAGTACAGGTTTGCCATTCTGCTTATGGCATACCTTTAAAATAACTGCTTGTATAATATATTACTTCTGTAAAGACAAATTCCTTGCAGAGGATTTTTTGTTCTTATTAGACTATCATACTCTGTAAAAATGTAGGTATCACTATCATTATTTTTTCTTTTGTTTTTTAGAAATGGAATCATGCTTTGTTGCTCAGGCTGAAGTAAAGTGGTATGATCATTGCTCATTGCAGCCTTAAACTATTGGGCTCAAGCAATCTTCCTGCCTCCGCCTCCCAAGTAGTTGGGACTACACGTGTGAGCTACAATACTATCATTCTCTAAGTTGGACACACCCTTAGTTGGTTGTGGCATTTATTTTTATAACTCCTGAGGGACAGGTGGTACTACATCTAGAAATTGATTTTGATTTTGTGAACTCGAGGCTGATGTGGGTTTATAAGTGCTGACTGGAGACTACACTCACATTGTAGTGCAGTCTGTCACTATGAGGCAAGAAAAACAATGGCTTATCCTAAAACAACTTGTTTCTACTTATTTATAAGTAATCTAAGAAGTTAGACAGGACGGGAGAGTGTGAGGCCTCCCTCCAATCCCACTTGCCGGAGGTGGGTGGCTGCTGCTAAGTCTCTCATCCTTCTTTCTGTATGTGTTTGTGTGTGTGCATGTGTATTAACAAACATACATAAGCATGTCTTATTTCTATGTAATGCAAATGGTGTCTCACTGTATGTTTCGTTATTGCATCTTTTTGTGCATATCTAAATGTGTTCCCATTGCAGCATACACAGCTCCATTTCATTCTTTAAACTGTTTCATTGTGTCCTCTTGCATGGCTGGACCACATTGGCCAATGCCATATGAAGATCATTTCTCAAAAGACTATGTCTAAAGGTAAACATTTCACTAGATTTTAAAAAATCATACTAAAAAAGCATGCCCACCATAGCATGTGTAACAAAGCAGAAACATATAAAGAAAAATTCAGTAATACACTCTTTGCCTCTGATTGTACCCTTTAAGGTACAATCTGAACAGTTTGATTTGAAACTTTCCACATCTTTCTCTCTGCTCAAATGTGTATGTGTTGTGTGTAGAAGTGTGCATAGGCTTTTTTCCTATTACGTATTTGTTCAAAAATAAGCTTATTCTCTGGCTGGGCCTGGTGCCTCACGGCTGTAATCCCAGCACTTTGGGAGGCTGAGGCGGGTGGATCCCTTGAGGTCAGGAGTTCGAGAGTATCCTGGACAGCATGGCGAAACCCCGTCTCTACTAAAAATACAAAAATTAGCCAGGTGTGGTGGTGCACACCTGTAATTCCAGCTACTTGGGAGGCTGAGACAGGAGAATCACTTGAACCCGGGAGGCAGAGGTTGCAGTGAGCCGACATTTTGCCACTGCACTCCAGCCTGGGTGACAGAGCTAGACTCTCGTCTCAAAAAAAAAAAAAAAAAAAAGCTTATTCTCTCTATATATCTTTATAATTTTCTTTTATTTTCTGCCCTGTAAACAATATAACACTGGCATATTTCTAGATAAGTGAATGTAAGAGTAACTTATTCTTTTTCATGGCTGTATAATATTCATTGGTACAGATAACATAATGTAGCCAGCCATTCCTCTATTGAGCTATTTAGAATATTTCCAGTTTTTTTTTTTTCATTACAAACAATTCTGGTACTTTTATTCCTGTAGGAGAAATTTTTCAAAGTGAGACTCCTGGATCAAAGGTGATGTATATTTCTAATTTTAACAGATGCTGTCAGATTATTTTCCAAAAGGTTGTAAAGATTTATATCCCCACCAGCAATATGTGATACATGCATCCTCATATCTTCATCAGTGCTAGACACTATTAGTCTTTAAAATGTTTACCCATCTATTTATATTGTTTTAATTTGAATTGTTCTTATAATTAGTGGTATTGGACATCTTTCTGGAGGCATGCAGGTTGGTTATTCATATCCTTGGCCCATATGTCTAATGGGTTTAAATGTGGCAGCTTTTAAAAGACCACCTTCCAAGGCCAGAGTAGGACACAGCAGAATGGAGCAGGCATGGTATTTATGGCAAGTGGGGTACATGTCAGGTCCTGTCCTCTGGGTGGCTACCATCACCACAGTAGGATGGTGATGCCCACCATTAGCAGCTCCTCCACCCAGCTGTGCCCCTGGGTCATGTCCAGGGCTTCTGGGCTGCTCAGCTCCGTGGGCCATGCTTACATGGTAAGTGGACAAGGAGTGGCAGTTCCCACAGACTCCCACAGATTGCGCCTGCTAGAGCTGTGATTGCCAGGACCTTGGTCCTGCTCTGTGATAGCACTCACAAAGTTGTAAGGTAGCCTCCACGTATATGTGTGTTTGCCATCTTTTCAGTCACTGAGCTTGCTGAACTTTGATTCCCCATTGCTTAATCTGGTGCCTGGCACATCATTGGGCCTCCATGACGTTTGCTGATTGAGTGAATAAAAGTTATTGCAAGAGCTGGCAGGTTGTTTGGGTGCAGTGGCTCATGCCTGTAATCCCAGCACTTTGGGAGGCCAACGTGGGAGGATTACTTGAGCCCAGGAGTTTGAGACCAGCCTGGGCAACATAGTGAGATGTTTTCTCTACAGAGAATGAAAAACTTAGCCAGGCTGGTGGGGCGTGCTTGTAGTCCCAGTTGCTTGGGAAGCTGAGGCAGGAGGATCACTTGAGCCCAGGAGATTGAGGCTGTGGTGAGCTGTGTTCACATACTGTACTCCAGCCTGGGCAACAGAGCAAGACCCTATCTAAAAAAGAAAAAAAAAAAAGCTGGCAGGCCTCAAAAAGTGGTGGGTAAGGGACCTGGTGTGTGTGTGTGTGTATATGATGTGTGAGTGGGGTGTGTGTAAGAGTGATGTACGTGTGCATGCACGCACATTGTGTGTGTGTGTGTAAAAATGCCAGGCATTGGAACTGGGTTCAGGGGCAACTGAGAAGAAGCTCAACCCAGCACGGTGGAGAGCTGCCCAGCAGCTCATGCCCTTTTCCCTCTACTCACTTCTCTCCCAGATAGTGACTCTGAGGCCTCTCTGCTGTTCCCTCTCCCTCTGACTTTATCTTGGAGATGCCATCCTTCTCTGAGAACTCCCACCCACAGCTCAAGAGGCCTCTTTGTACAAGGTCAAGGGGATTATGTTAGATGAGGCCAATTATTCCCCCTACTATTAGTCCCTGGGAATATGGGGTCAGCAGACCAGCATTTGACTTGTCTGTAGTTAAAAAGGAACTGCCTTAACCCCAGTGTCAGAGTTCAGAAAAATAATGACTCTTAATGATGAAAGGAGCTGTGTGTGTGAGCGTGTGTGTGTGGTGTATGCATTTGTGTGTGAGATGCATTGTGAAGGGATTGGGGTTGGAGGTCTGTAATCAAATGGACAACCAAAGCAAGACAGAATAACATTTCACTCATGTATTCATTTTCTTCTATTCCTTCATACAACAGATTTCAGACAGGGTCAGTGCTCTCAACCTTTTTGAGGTCCAAAAATTCTCTGAGAATCTGGTGAAGGCTATCAACATTTTCTCTCACAAAAGCACCCCTTACATACACAAAAGTCTTGCATACAATTTGGGGGGGGCTTCACCAATCCCCCCCCGAGACCTCTCAGTTCCTTAGCCCTTTGGCTGTACAGAGGAGGAAAGATATCCTAGAGGTATCTGATTTCTTAAAGGACTATTACCACATAATAATTACTTTTTTTCCCCCAAGAGCTAATTAAAGCACCCACAAAGCATTGAAGCATTGAGATTTACTTAGTCAGCTGAGTCACAATGGAACGGTAAAGAAAGCGGGATGGAAGCGTCTGTTGCCAGAAGCACATGAATGCCAGGTGATGATTAGAAAAAAACCTTATAAGAGAGATAAAAGCCATCGTTTTTACTTTGAGCTTGAAAAACATCTACACTGCACAGAAGCATGTGACCCAAGTTAAATGTGACAATAACGAACAACAGAAAGAGTTCAGAGCTGTGATCATAGGCATTCAGAGCTGTGGAGACTTTTTAGAAGGTGCATAATGCATTTACCCTCGGTGCTTTCTTGCACATTAACTCCATAATTTTGCCATGTTTTCCTATTCTAAACTTAAATGTTCTCTTTATTATCACTTGATGGGAAAGGGTCCTGTATAGTACCCACATCAGAGGCTACATGCCTGCCAGCCCCAGGAACTGCCAGCAAGGCAGCGGCTGATGGGTGTAGCTGAGAGCCTTCTAGAAAGGTGGATACGAGATGTGCACGGGAGGCTGTTTTTCCACTGAAGGGCTGTAATTTTCATTCTGTGGATTTTTTTTTTTTTTTTGCTATTTTTTTGGGGGTGGGACAGAGTCTTGCTCTGTCGTCCAGGCTGGAGTGCAGTGACACGATCTTGGCTCACTGTAACCTCCGCCTCCTAGGTTGAAGCAATTGTCCTGCCTCAGCCTCCTGAGTAGCTGAGACTGCAAGTGTGCAAGTGCACACCACCTTGCCTGGCTAATTTTTGTATTTTTAGTAGAGATGGGGTTTTACCATGTTAGCCAGGCTGGGCTCGAACTCCTGACTTCTCGGGTGATCCACCCAACTTGGCCTCCCAAAGTGCTGGGATTACAGGTGTGAGCCACTGCACCCGGCTGTCCTGAGGTTTTCAAAGGCCTCGCCCTCCTAGGCATTGGCTGTGAGCCACTATTGCCCTAGGGTTTGTCAATTTTCTTTTCTTGACTGTCAGCACCACCTTGACTGTCCCGGGCCTTTGAACACTAGTTTTCTGGATTAATAAATGTCAGTCCTTTACATGTCCTGTATCTTTGAACAGAAGTCTTTCCAGAATCTCCCTGCATGTTTGGACCTCACTGAACTGAATAAATTGGTTTTATTCTGGGTGAATGGAGAGGAAGCCCCAGTGGGTTGGTTAATGCTCTGGGAGTCCATGCCCGCTCAGAAGAGTTCCAAGGGTTAGCCTAATTACCAGTTTGCCTCTTTCTCACAGAAGTGCAAACAAAACCGTGGGTCAGCTGACCTGGAGGTACTTTAACATGGCTGCTTTGTCGTCAGAATTAGTCAATGAGTTACAAGCAGAAGCAACCATTTCCCACACTGCATAACACTTTTATTAAATGCCAGAAAAACACACCTTTTCCTTTTTTCTTCTCTGCGTCCTTTGATTTTCCACTGGCTTCCCAAACATTGTCTATTTATGCATCACAAACCTAATGCATTTCTTCAGCCTGCTCTTCTATCTTACTGACATTGAAGTTGCTACAATATGCAGGAGATGCATCCTTCATTATTTCCACATTTTTTCCAACGCCGACTTTGTCTGCTGAGTGTGCTTTTGCCAACATAATATGAGACTACGGTCCCTCCGTGGCTTCCTTGATAGTTTACTTTTTCACTGAATTCCAAACACAGACCATATTTGAAAATTAGATTTTTAGTATTCTGAGGCCGAAAGCCTTGCAGGATGCTGTGCCAGTTATTAAGCTGTTGGCTCTTAGCTGCAAACCCACCCTGCCCTGCTCTGCTCTGTGAGGCTGGGCTGCTATTCTGCAAATCTCATTTCTGCTTCTCCAGTAAGGCTCTGTCAATAGGGGGTGCTAGATAGAAACTGCAAGGCTGCAGGAGGGGAGAAGGGACTTGCTGTGGCCTCCCCTTCCCTGCTTGTGGTTTCTGTGAAATTCAGCCCAATAATGATTCTTCACTCTGGCAGAGGCAGTTCTTTCCATGGAAGAGACTGAATCCTGTTGGATCCTATTTGTAGATTTTCAACACTTGCAAAGCCAGTTTCATACTGCCACTCTGAGAGACATCAGCACCGGCCACCCAGCACCTCCGCTTCAAAGGTCTGAGTCCCAGACCCACTGGGCTCTTGTCCAAGCTCAGAGACATCAGCAGCAACTGGCCGGCACCCTCTCCTCAAAAGTCTGGGCCCCTGTTCCTCTGAGCGGCTTAGAAACAATGCCAGAGGAAGCAGCTTGGCCTCTTGTGACTGAGGTAACTAGCCTTCCCTTCCTGGAAAATTTTCTCATGAAATGTTTGATAAAATGAAATTGACTGATAGCGCTTTATTTTCTGAATAATGTCTTGGACCATAAGTTGAATCACTGAGGTAAGAGTGATGAATAGAAAAAAGGATAACACTAACCTTGGACTCTTTCCTTACTCAAGAGGAGCCCCACATATGTAGCAGTTGAGTCATTTGCTGTCCTCAGGCAAACCCCTAGTTCTGTAATAACCATTAAATACAGTTGCATAAATATAATGCAATCATGAAAGTTTCTTTCTCTGCCATGCAGTGACTTATACTTTGTAAAGAGCTGGTAAAAATGTGACACCTTGGAGAACCTGGAAAAGATTAGATTTTCCCCAGGCCTCAAAGGTTCTGTTTTTTTTTAATGGGTACCTATAGCACTAGAATATGCAGTAAAAATCAATGTGTCGCCTTTTCCTGCTTAAAATCAAGGGCATGTGCACCATTTACAAGGAAACTGGTAAGCAACAGTAAACAGACCCATTGCATCAGCCTTATATAAATGCCCAAGAGAAAGAAATACATTTATCTGAGAACACCACACATTGTCCAGCGACTCCATGGTCCGATGATTCTTGTCATGACTCACTTTGAAATGGACAAGTCATCATTCAGAAAATATATAGCTCAGTCAGACATATTTGTTCATTGAAATCTTTTGCCTTTGGCTGAGACCTGAGCCAATACTTCCCTGAAAACCTCTTCCTCCTCTGCAACTTCTTTCTCCAGAGCAGGACAGTGGTCAATGACTTTAACAATCAAATACGAACCTGCTGAGAATGTGATGAGATCCTTTCTGATCTCTGATGTCCTGTAACGCAGATGGCTTCTCTTGCTTTAAGTTTCCTTTCTTCCAGAGCCGGAGACAAGGATTCTGCTACAACTAGTTTATTTGGGATGTGATTCCCAAAGAAGGGAGCATGGGGCAGAGAAGGAGTGGAGGTTACCTCTGTGGTTGGTGGAGCTCGATTCTGTCAGGACTGGAGGGAGCACTCAGAAGGCATCTCAGAACCATCTGCTGCAGGCCAGGAGTCTGGAGCATTTCTCCATTGCATTTCTTCCACTGCTAACTGGTTGATGACTACCTGGGGCTGTTCACTGTCTTGCACTTCTGGGCTGCATAGGGTGGGATTATGTGGGACGGCACAAGCTGGGTTTGGGGATGCTGTCACAGCTTACATGAAACTGTCTCCCACAGCTGCAGCTTCAATCAGAGCAGGGTGGATGGGATGGACATAGTCACCAGAGGTGATCAGCTGGCTTTGGAGCTGGACTACCTGGGATCAGGCCCCTAGCGCCATCGCTGATTAGCCATGAGATCTTGGGCAAATAACATTTTCTTGTCAGTGTAACAGGGGTAATAATAGTGCTTCCCTTATGGAGTGCTGTGATCAGTAAAGACCAGCTATGGTTACCCAACAAAACTCTTCTAGTTTAAACTGTGTGCAAATCTCCCCCCTACCCTTTTATTTTGAGATGGAGTCTTGCTCTGTCCCAAGGCTGGAGTGCAATGGTGCAATCTCAACTCACTGCAATCTCTGCCTCCCAGGTCCAAGCTATTCTACTGCCTCAGCCTTCTGAGTAGCTGGGACTACAGGTATGCGCCACCATGCCCAGCTAATTTTTGTATTTTTTAGTAGAGACAGGGTTTCACCATGTTGGCCAGGCTGGTCTTGATCTCTTGCCCTTGTGATCCACCCGCCTTGGACTCCCAAAGTGCTGGGATTACAGGCGTGAGCCACCCTGCCCAACCTCCCTTTTATCTTTTCAGGCGGGCATGCTTCTCTGTGTTTCCATATTTCTCTCCTTTGTCAGCACATGCTGAATGAAGTACCCCTTTTCTTTCCAGTTGCATACTTTAGGGTTTTGCAGCTAAGCTGCCCTTCTGAAGACTCTTCCACATGGTTTCTTTTCTCCTTTTCATCCCTCTCCTTTTCCGCCTTCCTACCCTGTTTGTCCTCAGGGTGCAGAGGGACTGCAGAGTTCAAGCCCTCAGTGTGCCCTCCTGCTGCTGCTGGCTACAGCCCCGTGGGGCTGAGATCACATTGTACTTCCTTGAAAAACTCACTGCAACCCACTCTACTTTCTTGCAAGTGCTGATGTAAACATTTCTCTGCCAGAATCTGATAACATTCTAACACCGCCAGTACTTAGATTAATGTCGACACTTTTGGTGATGCTCTAAATACAGATAAGCTAAAGTGGTTCAGCTAATGTCAGCATTCAGGGGCCTAAACTTCCCAAACTGACTACAGCTGCTCTGGAGTTTACTTACTACTGCTAGGAAAAAACATCATACCTCCTGGCAAACACAGGTGTTTTTCTTTTTCAGATAGTAAGATACAGGTTGAGTTGAGTATCCCTTATCTGAAATGCTTGAGACCAGAAGTATTGCAGATTTCAGTGTTTTTCAGAGCTTGGAATATTTGCATTACATTTAGTTGTTCAGCATCCCTAAGCCAAAAAATCTAAAATTGGAAATGCTCCAATGAGCATTTCTTTTGAGCATCATGTTGGTGCTCAAAAAGTTTTGGAATTTATAACATTTCAGATTTCAGATTTTCAGAGTAGGGATACTCAACCTGTAATAATTTTAACCTTGGCTGACAGAATGCTCAGAGCTAAATTGTATGTTCCAACAGTTTTCTCAGACTATTTGCATTGCAATAAATAAAAATAAAAATACTCAGTCTCAGGTATTTTTTTTTTAATTTATTGTGATGCAGACAGTCTGGGAAAACTGTTGTATTCTTTACCTGTAGTATGCTTTCCGCTGCCTAGCTAAAAGGGGACAATGGCCTCTGTAAAGTGCCTTGTCATGGACGAGCACTGTCAGGTAGCACCATGCGTGGTCTTCCAGCCCCCGTGAGGAGTTGTGGCTTGGCAGTGCGCCGTGACATAGGGAGCACTGGGTTGATGAGTAAAATGACCCAGTGTGAAAAAATGGCCATATTGGCTGGTGAGGATAAAACATGCCCTAGGAGACAACCTTTGCTATTTATCCCCACTCAGATGGCCTGAGAGCCTGTCCACTGCCCTGTGAAGCCAAGGTGTCTGTATCTCACCAGGATTCCCAAGTAGAGAAGTGGCAACCTTGGTGGCTTTGTCCCCCCTTAACAAAGAAAACCAGGTAGAAGTGGCCTGAGGCTCTTTTTATAACAGAAGTGTTCTGTGCTCCAGGTGTTGTCAGCTTTTTAGTAATTACTATATTGCTGCTTAACACTGCTCTCTATTTGCATCCACTTCTACTTACAAATGCAGGAATGAGGACATCAGAAAGGCCATTTTGTGAATCCAGTGTGTTTTTGATGATGGTACAAGACAAGTGAGTGAAGCAGGACTGTTTCTTGTGCTGAGAAACATTGCTGCATGTCCATGCCCATAGCGAGAACGCCATCTGTATGGATCCTGTTGGTGGAGGTGTGTGTAGGCACTGAAGGCGGCTCAGCCACGGAGTACAGCAGAGAGGACGGGGGTGGGGGGGCCTGGGAAGGGGGGCAGGTCAGGGAAGGCTGAGGCTGGGGAACCAGAGCATATACAGGACTCACCCTTAAAGGGAGTCAGCTATTCATACTGCAGAGTTCCTAGGAAGCTGTAGGTAGCTCTAGGCTCATCTGCCTAGGACAGGGACTAACTCTAGCTTGAGGCTGTGGTTCATGGAGTCCAGCCTGATTATTAGGGTCCTGAGGCAGAAGCCCCATCATATGAATGCTGTGAGCACTGATATTTCTAGAAAGACTCACTCATGACACACATATTGCTGTTTTGTGAGTAGCTAGTCTGGTTTCAGGCTTCACTTGCCTGAATAGAGGGTAGGGCTGCAAATATAGGTCCTCCCTGGTGTGGGTTGATCTGGAAGAAGCTGGGTCTTAGTTGCAGAGCCTCAGGGACTTCTGCTTAGAGACACTTGATATAAGGCAAAAACTATGAGGGCTGCTGTATACAGTTGTACAGTTTCTGTACCACACAACAGGCTATGACCAAGGGGTGAGTGGGGACTGAAATCCAGCCAGCGTTCCGTACCCAGGTCACATCTCTGAGTACAGATCTGAGTCTATGCACAAGGGATTCCTCTTATAAACTGTACAAAGGCATGGTGCAAAGCCCCTAGTGGTGGCTCTGAGGACAGATATTCACCTATAAGCTCCTCCTGGACAGGGACTATTTCCTCTCCCTGTTCTACCCCTGGATCCCAACACAGCATTGAGCTCACAGCACTTTAACAAAAGCTTGGTGAGTAAATGACCCACCACATATCCCTTGCATGTCCCTATTGTTCTTTTCCTGGCAGGCATTGTCAGTTGCTTTTCAGCTTTAGCTGTTCTAGTAGGTATGTAATAGTATCTCGTGTGGTTTTAATGTACATTTCTCTGCTGACTAACAATGTTGACACTTTTTCATATGCTTGTCGGCCACTCCTTTGTCTTCCTCGGTCAAGTATCTGTTCAAGTCTTTAGTCCATTTTTTAAAAATTGGATTATTATTAGTTTTATTACTGAGCTGTGGACCTTCTTTACATATTCTCTATAGTGGTCTTTTGGGAGATATATGTCTTATGAATATTTTCATCCAGCTTATGGCTTGTCTTTTCCTTTCCTTAATGGTGTCTTTTGATGAGGAGAAGCTTTTACCCTTCATGATGTTTAATTTAGCATCTTTTTTCTTTTCTCTTATTTCTCCTGCCCTTCCTCTTCTTTCTCTCTTTCTCCTTCTTTTTATTGCTTTCTCTGACCTATGAAATCTTTGCCTATTCTTAGGTTGCAAATATTTTTTCCTATTTTTTTCTCCTGACAGTTTTATATAGCAGCCACTGCTTATCTGCAGGGGACATATTCTGAGACCCCCCCAGCGGATGCCTGAAACCATGGATAGTAAAGAACTCTATATATACTATGTTTTTTTCCTATACATATATTCCTCTTATAAAGTTTAGTCTATCAATTAGGCACAGGAAGAGATTATAACAAAACAGACAATTTTAATGATATCCCAGCATTACTATTCTTGCATATTGGGCCCATTACAAAGTAAAATAAGGGTTACTTGAACATGAGCACTATGATGTCACGACAACTGATCTGATAACCCAGATGGCTACTAAATGACCCACAGGAAGACAGCATCTACAGTGTAGATCCAACAGAGAAATGGATGATTCACATCCTGGTAGGAACAGGACAGATGGCATGAGATTTCATCATGCTCCTCAGAACAGCACACAATTTAAAACATATGGGTTAGCCAGGTACAGTGGCTCACACCTGTAATCCCAGCACTTTGGGAGGCTGATGTGGGTAGATCACTTGAGCCCAGGAGTTCAAGATCAGCCTGGGAAACATGGCAAATTCCTATCTTTACATACAAAAATTTACTGGGAGTGGTGGTACATGCCTATAGTCCCAGCTGCTCAGAAGGCTGAGGTTGGAGGATTAATTGAGCCTGAGAGGCCAAGGCCACAGTGAGCCAAGATTGCGCCATTGCACTCCAGCCTGGCTGGCAGAGTGAGACTCTGTCTCAAAAATTTAAAAAAAAAAAAAACAAAAGTATGAATTGTTATTTTTTAAATTTCTCGTTTAGTTTTTTTGTATGTGAGTAGATGATGGGCCACACATCCCTTTGGTTGGCTGAGGGTAACTGAAACCATGGAAAGCAAAACTGTGGATAAAGGAGGACTACTGTAATTTTAACTGTATTATGTTTAGGTCTATCATCCATTGAATTAATTTTGTGTATGAGTTGAGATGGGAATTGAGATTCATTTTCTCTCCCTTATGGATATCTACTTTTCCAGCATCATTTGTTGAAAAGCTCTTACTTTTTCCATTGGAGCTTTGTGGCTTTGTCAGTCATTAAGTTACCTTATAGGTGTGAGTCTATGTCTAGGCTCCCTGTTGGGTTTTATTAATGTTTTTGCATAAACTTGCTTTGCGTACATTAGCTTGACTACTGGAGGCTCAAAATCAGCTTGTGGAAGTCCTCATATTCTGTTTTGTCAATTTTATTTTAGAGATGCTAAGACCTTAGTATTTCCATATAAATTTCAGAATCAATTTGTTAGTTTCTCTGAAAACCTGACCTAATTATGAGTAGGTTTGCATTGAATCTATAGATCAATTTGGGGAGACTCTATATTACAAAAATATTGGATTTTTCAATTTATGAACATGAAATAACTCTCCATGTACTTAGGTCTTCTAAATTCATAGTTTAGTAAATCAAAATATAATTGATTTTTGCAGATTGACCTTGTATTCTGTGACCTTGGTGTTTTTACATAAATTCCTCAGGATTCTTGTAAACAATGATGTCATTTGTACACAAAGAGAGTTTTACTTCTTTATTTTCAATCTTTATGCCTATTATTTCTTTTTGTTATATTTTACTGCCTACGACCTCCAGTACAATGTTGAACAGAAGTGATGAGAGTGAACATTTTTGGCTTGTTCTTGATAATAAAAGAGGATAATATTTCACCATTATCATAAATGGCAGTTAGACTTGGTGAAATAATGTTTCTGCTTATGAAATGATTATACATTTGTCTTTTTCATTTTATTAATATGGTAGAATACATTGAAAATTTTATATGTTAAATCCACATTGCGTTCTAGTGATAAACCTACTTGTTTATGAAATATGATCTTTTGCATATATTTTTGTATTTGATTTGCTAGTAGTTTGTTTAGGTTCATGAGGGATATTCTGTATTTTCTTTTATTGTAATATATTTGTTAGTTTTTTGGTATCAAACTTATAGAGGCCCCATAAAAGTGATTCAGACAATGTTCTCTTCTATTCTGTTTTAGAAGAGTTTGTCTAAATTTGATGTCATTTCTTTCTTAAATGTTTTACAGAAATCACCAAAGAAACCATCTGAGTCTGGAAGTTTCTTTGTGTGAAGGTTTTTGATTATACGTTCAATTTCTTTAATAAGTTCAGGGCCAGTAATATTTTTTCATTGTGTGTTAGTTTTATTTTTCAAGGAATTATCCCATTTTATCCAAATTGACAAATTTATTGGCATAAAGTTATTCATAATATTGCCGTATTGTCTTTTAAATGTCTATAGGTGCTATACTGGCATCCCTAATTTCATTCTTGATACTGCTAATTTGTGTATTCTTTTTTCCTTACTTAGTCTAGGTAGAGGTATATAGTTTTTATTCATATTTTTAAAGAACCAACTTTTGGCTGTGTCTGTCTGCTTTCTCTTTCATTAGTTTCAGCTTTATTTTCTCATTCCTTAGCATTTCTTATAGTGTAGATCCGCTGGCAATGAACTCAGGTAGTTTTTATTTGCCTGAAAATATTTTTCTTTCATTCTTGAAGAAGATTTTGTCTAGGTATCAAATTCTAGGTTGACTATGTTCCCCCTGCCCCAGCACTTTAACTGTGTGGTTCCATTATTTTCTGGCCTACATTTTATCTGATGAAAAGTTGGTCATCATTTATATTATTATTCCCTTATATGTAATTTATCTGTTTTTTTGAGATAGGGTCTCACTCTGTCACTCATGCTAAAGTGCTGAGGCCAAGGATTGCTTGGGCCCAAAAGCTTGAGGTTGCGATGAGCTATGATTGTCCCACTGACCTCTAGCCTGGGTGACAGACTGAGGCCCTGTGCCCCCACCCCCCAAAAAAAAAGTTCTGTTTAAGCAGAAAATTAACTTGGCTGAACGCAAATTCCAAAATCTGTCATCGCTGTAATGAGAAACAGCTGACATTTTGTCTAATTCTTTTAGTCTTATGTAGGCTGCATGAAGTCTGTCTCATACGTGCATAGCTCAGGGGCATTGAGAGATTTACAGAGTTTATATTCTGAATTTGGAGCTCCTCTTCTGTGGCTCTCTCCTTTTAATGTTTCATGTGATCTTGACTTACTGCAACCTTGGCCTCGCAGGCTTAAGCAATCCTCCTATCTCAGCCCCCCAGGTAGCTGGGACCACAGGTGCGTGCCACCATACATGGCCAATTTTTTTTAATTTTTAGTAGAGACAGATTTTTGCCATGTTGCTCAACCTAGTCTCAAACTCCTGAGCTGAAGCAATCTGTCTTCCTCAGCTTCCCAAAGTGCTAGGCTTACAGGCATGAGCCATGCTCAGGCTGGTCTCAAGCAATCCTCCCACCTTAATCTCCCAAAGTACTGGGGTTATAGGCATGAGCCACCATGCCCAGCCAATAATTTTTTTTTTTTTACCTCTGATTTCAGAAGTTTAATTGTGATGTGTATGCACACATACACACACGCACATACACACACATACATATGTATATATATGCGTGTAGAGATATACATAAGACATTGACAATTTTAATGTGTTAAATCAACATTGCATTCTTGTGATAAGCCTACTTGTTCATGGTGTATGATTTTTGCATATATTTTTGTATTTGCATATATTTGCATTTGCATATATTTTTGTATATATCTCCACATGCATATATATATATATATATATATGTATTTATTCTGCTTGAGTTTCACTGAGGTTTTTTAGATATTTAAGTTTATTTCTTTCACTAAATTTGGGGACATTTTGGCCATTTTCGAAAAACTTTAATTTTTGCTTCATTCTTTCTCTCTTTTTCTGAAACTCCAACTATATGTATATTCTACCTTTTGATATTATACCACATGTTAAATTTATTTTTTTCTCCAGCTTGAATTATATTGATTAATCTTTTTTCAAAATCATAGGTTCTTTCTTCTAATAATTTCAATATTCTATTAAGCCCATCCAGTGAATTTTTTATTTTGCATGTTGTAATTGTAAGTTTGGTATATTTAATGTTTCTGTTTCTCCGCAAGGTTTCCTATTTGTCATTTTCTTGTTAACTTATTTTCTTTTACATCTTTGAACATAGTTTCATTTGCTGCTTTAAAAATCTTCATCCGCTAAATCTAAGATGTTAATTATATTAGGATCAGTCTCCTTGGGCTTCCTTTTTCTCCTGTATATGAAGTGTCATTTCCTATTTGTGTGTTCATGAGTATGCACACACACACCTGTATGTTTAGTGATTTTTATTTTATTCTGGACATTGTGGACAACCTGCTATACAGCCTATGGCTTCTGTTATGGTTCCTCTGAAGAGATTTAAATTTTTGTTTTGGGCCAGGTGCTGTGGCTCGCATCCATAATCCCAGCACTTTGGGAGGCCAAGGTGGGAGAATTACTTGAACACAGGAGTTTGAGACCAGCCTGGGCAACACAAGGAGACTTCCTCTCTACTAAAAATTAAAAGATAAGTTAGACACAGTGGCACGTACCTGTAGTTCCAGCTACTTGGGAGGCTGAAGCCAAGGCTTTCTTGAGCCCAGAAGCTTGAGGTTGCGATGAGCTATAATTGTGCCACTGACCTCCAGCCTGGGTGACAGAGCAAGACCCTGTGTCAGGAAAAAAAAAAAAAAAGTTCTGTTTAAGCAGAAAATTAACTTGGTTGAACTCAAGTTTCAGAATCTGTCATAGCTGTGGTGAGAAACAGCTGACATTTTGTCTAGTTCTTTTAGTCTTATGTAGGCTGCTTGAAGTCTGTCTCACACATGCATAGTTCAGGGGCATTGAGAGATTTACAGAGTTTATATTCTGAATTTGGAGCTCCTCTTCTGTGGCTCTCTCCTTTTAATGCTTTCTCTCAGCACTTTTCAGCTGTGGTGATAGCCCTGAGCTTTATCCTTTGATTTCTTCAAGCCAGGAAGACTGCAAGTTTCTATTTGATTTCAAGATGCCCTGGGAGGTGCCAACTGGTATCTAGCTTCCTTCAGGTGAGAAGCTGTGAAAACAGAAAACTCAGTGTGGGTCACTTTTTTGAAGGGTAGACTGCTGTCCAGTTCTGCTTTCTTTTGGCCCCCTTTCAGTGCCTTTCGATTGTTATTTTTAGATAGTTTTTAAAATGTTTCCTCCAGAATTTATAGCAGTTATCTGCAGATTGGTCTTACACGATGTCTTCTTACACAGACCATGTCAGTAGTCTTTTGACTTTGTTCATGATGTTTTCTGACATGCAAACATCTTTTATTTTTATAAATGTAAATTTGTCAATATTTTCTCTTATTGCCTCTGGATTTTAGGTCACAGTTCTTTCTTCACACTCAAGTTAAACAGAAATTCATCTATGTTTTCTTCTAGTGCTTGTACGGGTTTGTTAAAAATTTTTGCATTATTTTCCTAATATATTCAGAGTTTATATATGAAGTGTGAGGTATAATATAATTTTACCTTTTTATGAATGGTTAATTAGTTGTCCCAGGACTATTTATTAAAAAGTCCATCTTTGTCCTAATGATATGAGATGTAGCCTTTATCATATTCTAAATTTCCACATATACTGTGGTCTATTTTGAAATTTATATTCTATTCCACTGGTTTATCTTTCTCTACACTCGTTGACATCTCGCTGTTTTAATTATAGGGGCTTTAATGTATGTTTTAGTATAGGAAAGTGTTAGTCCTGACTTGTATATTTTCTTTTTCATTGTTTTCCAATTTCTGTATGTTTACTTTTCACTATACATTTTTAAACAGTCATATTGGGATGTAATTTACATAACATCATTTTACCAATTTAACATGTCCAATTTATTATGTTTTAGTATATTCAACATATTTTGTATATTGGAACTACCATCCCCATTTAATTTTAGAATATCGTTGTCCCTTCTAAAAGAAATCTTATATCCATTATCAGTCACTCCCTATTCTTTCCCCTACCTCCTCCCAGCCCTAAGCAATCACTATTCTGCTTATTTTATTTATTTATTTTTTTGAGACAGAGTCTCCTTCTCTTGCCCAGGCTGGAGTGCAGTGGCATGATCTCAGCTCACTGCAACCTCTGCCTCTTGGGTTCAAGTGATTCTTATCTCTCAGCTTCCTGAGTATCTGGGATTACAGGCATGTACCACTGTGCCTGGCTAATTTTTGTATTTTTAGTAGGGACAGGGTTTCATCCTGTTGGCCAGGCTGGTATAAAGCTTCTGGCCTCAAGCGACCCACCCACCTCAGCCTCCCAAAGTGCTGGGATTACAGGTATGAACCATTGCACCTGGCCTCTGCTTTCTGTCTCTATAAATTTGCCTACTTTGGACATTTCATATAAATAGAATCATATAAAATGTAATCTTTTGTGATTAATCATATAAATTTTAGTGCCAACTTAGCATCATAGAAAAATGCTTGCTGGTATTTTTATTGATATTTCATTAAATTTATAAATTAAGGAGAACTGACATCTTTATGATATAGGGTTTTCCTACAGGAAGAATAAGAGCTGTTTTTCCATTTGTTCAATTCTAGTTTTCTGTCTTCAGGAATTTGATGTTTTTCTCATTTGGATTTTACACATTTCTTGTTAAGTTTATTCCTGTATATTTTATTTCATGATGTATTGCTTTTATAAATGGGATTGATTTGCACTACCATTATATCTTCTAACTGGTTATTGTTTGTGTTTTAAAAAACTATTGTTTCTAAAGGTTAATTTTACCTTCTTTTTCTTTGAATTATTTTATCGTTTTAGTTGTATGGATTGTCTAAGACTTTCCAAGTATATTCTTATATCATTTTCAAATAGAAATAGGTTTACTTCTTTTACAGTTCTCTAAGTCTTGCAAGCATCTAAGTGCTTTCCCTTGTCTATAGGCGTTGACTGTTATCTGCAATGTTGAATAACAGAGGAGATAAAAGTCATTCTCATTTTGTTTCTTATCCTAATAGAAATGCTTCTAATGGGAAACAAATCCTTTCATAAGCATACACACCCTGAATGACTTATTTTTGTCTGTTTAATAAATGAATATTTATTCCTCTGTCTCTTGGATTTATGATTAACCTCAAATCTTTGCTTTGGATTCATAAATCCATTTTGTGACTCATAGTGATATTAGATTACATGGAGTTGCGTTTCAAGCTATATATTAATGTATGAAATCTGTCCTATAGTCCCCCACTATACTCTAAAATATTTTTGCTAATTTGAATGAGTAAAATGTTATCTTTTTGGTATAATCACTCTGGAAAACTTTATTGCAGTATTTACCAAAGCAAGAACATACAACATGATCCAGCAATTTCCTCCTGTATATATCTCAGAGAATGACTGCTATGTCCTCCAAAAGACGTGGGCTAGAATGTTCATAAAAGCTTTATTCATAGTAGCTAAAAACTACAAACCATCCAAATTCTCATTGTGAGTAAAATGCATATGAGATAGGAGAATTCCCTTGACCTCCATGCAGGACTTGCAACAGAGGTGGCTCGTGTACTCAGCCACCATGCGCAAACCCTTTGCAGGAGGAGAGGCATACAGGTGAGCAGGTGCAGGAGCTGGGGCCAATACCTTTGGGTGCCAGCAGGAACAAACTCCATACCGGCCCACAGCAGCATCTAGGGGTTGCCCATGATTTCTGGAGGCCTAGAGGGCATGTGTTACAAACAATGCTCTTTAGCCCCTCCATCTGTGGATGGCTTAAGTGTTAAACAGCTCAGGGAAGAGTCACTGTGACAGCCTTTTTGGGTTCCTGTACCCAGTGCATCCCGAATTCTTGTCCTGCATCCAGGAAGAATCAGGTTACACGAACAGATTAAAGGGCGGGGTCTGCAGAGGATTTTATTGAGCAATCAAAGTGGCTCTCAGTGGGATGGGGGGTTGGAAAGGGAATGGAGTGGGGAAGATAATCCCTGACCATCCCCAGCTGAACTCTCAACATTCAGATGCTTCTTCTTTCTCTCCTTCTCTGCCACACCACTCTGCTCCTCTGTCAGTGAAGCTTGGGGCTTTTATGAGTACAGGGTGGGGGATGTGGTGAGCCATGGTGGTTTTGAAAAGGCAGCATTTGCGTGGGAAAACAGGAATACATGTTCTCATTTAGGGTGGCAGGTCCAGGCTTGAAAGTGGAGCCCTCACCAGGGACCCTGCCCTTTTCTACCCAGTATTTCCCTGCCTGCTGTCCATGTCTTATGATACATTCAAACAATGGAATTCTATACAGCAACAAGAATGAAGTGTCTGTGCCTGTTTGCAACCATATGGATGAATCTCACAACAATGATGAATGAAAGAAACCAGAAACAAAACACCATTTACTATACGTGTTCATTGACATAAAGTTCAAAGATAGATTTTAAAAAAAAGTCAGGGATTACAGAATAGTGACTGGAGTGGAGGGACAATTAGGGGCAGATAATGTTCTGCTTCTTGGTCTAGTGCTGGTGTTCTGGTTCTCTTTTCATGATGATTTGTGAAGTTTTCTGGATGTATGTTATATTTCAGTAAAAATTATTATTTTAACTAAAATTTTTTTCACCAAAGTCCAAATGCCAGGGAATGGGGAAATGACCTTTTATGGACCTTTGGGCAGAAGACCCATAAAGCTGAGGAAATTCTCAATTCACTGCCCAACTGTCATTCTCCTCTTCTTTAGGATGTATAAAACCATTGCGCCAATGTAGATCAGAACCTGATGTTTTGTATTTGCATTTCCTTATGCACTTTGAATATTGCATCAGGAATTACTCTACTTCCAAGTAGAGGGGCCAAGTCCTTGAAAGTTGGTCCTGGTGGACACCTGTTTTCCAGAGGGATTGTCATTCTTTCCTGTGTGCTTATTGTCAGTTCAGACACATGTGTCGGGTTCTATAGTCAGTAACCTCGTTTCAGGTCCAGAAATCTGCCTGGAAGAACAATTTCAAACTTCCTACAGTCAGAGTTAGCAAAAGCTTGGAAGTTTCCTCCAAGGTGGTGGCATACATCCACAGCTCCACCTGCCAGGGATTAAGCTGGGAATGTGGGAATGTTGATCTCTGGACCCTGAGTGGGCTTGGCATTTTGTAGCATTGCTTTCACCTCATCACAATCTCAAGGCCAGATCATCAGGCTGAGTTGATGAGGACATTTACTTTGAGACGTAGTCTTTGCTTTCCTGGGACCCTCAGGAGGAGAAACGTGACCTACTTGAAGAATGGGAAACTGGCATTTCTCAGCGTGCCACTTATTTTTATCTTAACAACACTGTGAACCAGGTAAACTTCTCCTTTTAGTGTTAGAAGCTTCTGAAAGCCAAATGTAAGTATTTAAATGTGTCTCTAGGGCTTTACAGTATGCATTTGTATGTCTGCTAATTCCTGGCTCCATTTTATACCCCTACCCTTGTTTCATTCCTTCTTTCTCACCTACTTTTTATGTTCTTGTGTTATATTTGAGGCGAGATAAAGGGACCAACACCAAGACAAAAGTATGCCAAATTGCAGGGTTTATTAAGCCGGCGACCACGGAGGACTCGCGTCTCTCCAACCCGTGGCCCCGAATGGAGGGTGTTAAGACCTTTTATACCCGTAAGAATCACTTTGGGAGTCAGGGCAAGAGGCGGGGGGTGGGGGGTGAAGGGACACAGACATTTAGGGGTTTTCGTAAATCATCTCCCGGACAGAGAGGAGGGAGCGGGGGCTCCGGACATTCCAAGGGCTTGAGGACATCTTGCCCCCTCGATTGTTACCTAAGTGGCTTACAGAAGTCAAGGTAAGCGTTAGTTTGCACATCTTCTGGGCTGTAGTGGAAATAACAGATTTTGGTTACTTATTACAAGGCACAGGGACCAGGATGGAATTAGCCTGGGCTTCTATTCTAGTCACAAAGGCTGACAATTCTGGCTGTTACTGATAAGAAAGGTAGATAGTTTGCAGAGCAAACTAGCAGTTTTATGTACAGAAGCCAAAGGCCAGCAGTTATTGTGAGGAGAGTGGGGCAGCCGTTACAACTTATTTTAAAACATAGCTTTATCTTTTATAAGATGGTGTTGTTCAGGTTCTAACTCTAGGCCAGCTATAGCACACTTGATGTAGTTTATGTATTTTTTCATATTTGACTTCCAAGGGTATGCTAGAACCTTTGCACTGGTTAAACATTCAGGAATTTTGTGTTCCCCTTCTTAAACAGTTGATAATTTGAAATCAGCCATACTGGGAATATTTACACTATGGATATAGGCAAATGCTACAAAACAGATCTTCCCCTGATCCAAGGCAGCCAGTTTACCAGCCCACCCTTGTTTATATCTTTTCTAGAAAAGGTGGAGTCCAAATGTGTTTTTAAAAGGTTTAATGAAATTACTTACTTATTTAGATGTCATATATTGTTTAAAATATTTCCCTTATTCTTAAGAGTAATGGCACTGTTTGGGGTCCAAAAATGTTTCAAGGGGGAGTACATCTATGAGATTGTTTTTATTGATAGCAAGGGAAAAATAACATTAATCTAAAATGTGCTGTCTAGTCAATTTGGCTGTAGTACAACTATTCTGCAAAGGAGTATACTTACATCTGTTGATATGATGAAAGCTGCTTACATTTCTGTTTATCACTTTTTAAGTTGTGTTCCGGAAGAGCTAAGATTCTGGTAAATCTAGTGGTATTGGAAGCAAGTTAGTATTAAGTTCAGTGTGTGATAGCTGCTAAGGGACCATTCAATGCAAATTAGAAGTAATAATAGCTCTGGTTTAAAAGGACAAAGAATTAGGGCTGAGAAGGGAAATGACTCCCTACAGAGGACAAGAGCTTTGTGCTGACAAATGTGAATGTTTGGTACACAGCTCTTCTCTGCTCTGTCGGGGGACAGAGCCAAGGAGGGCTGGGGACAGAGCAGGGGTGAGGAAAGCCACAGAGGAAAGCTTCAGTAGCTGCCAGCAGCAGGCCGCTCAGCTATCAGACAAAGCTTAGAAAGTGGCTTACGTTGGAATAAGTGCAAACAACTAACAGAAAGCAAATTTGTTATTGAGTGTTGACTGCCCAGCAATCTAAAACTTCTGCAGCAGCACCAAAGACAGGAGAAGGAGGTCCCTGCTGGTAAAATGGCAAACAACACTGAAGGCAGCTGGAAAGTGCCCCAAACCTGAAGTGCCCCCAGAGGCATTGCAGCAGAATGGCTGGGTTCACTGACCATGGGAAGCGCTAGCAATGACTGTGCACTTGCTGCCAGGCACCTGACTGTGCTAACAAACTCTTCACTTCGCTTTAGCCACTAAATTCTCACAGCAGATGGGGAAACTGAATCAGAGTGGTGCCCAGGGTGACTGCCCAAGGAACTGAGGACTAAACTCTGATTTTTATCTTGCCCAAATTCCTATCTATCTAAGGGGCCTGGGGAGTCATGCCATACAAATCATAAATTCTCATCGGATGGGTTTTATTTAACCTTGCATATCATAACTTACTTTCCAACCTGACTCTGGCATAACATTATGGGACAAGGAACAAAATCAAAATATTTTACTCCAAAACATATTTCTTGGAATGGCCCTGCAAAGCTGTTCTTTATGGGGGAAAATTTGCATCTGTAAAGAATCTCTATTAACATAGCTACATCTCTTTCTTCCAGACTCTCCTAATCCTAAAGAGATTAACTAAGGGCCAAAGGGTGGCTCACGCCTGTAATCCCAGCACTTTGGGAGGCTGAGGCAGGGAGACCACCAGAGGTCAGGAGTTTGAGACCAGCTTGACCAACATGGAAAAACCCCCTTTTACTAAAAATACAAAAATTAGCTGGGCGTGGTGGTGCGCACTTGTAATCCCAGTTACTCAGGAGGCTGAGGCAGGAGAATCACTTGAACCTGGGAGGCAGAGGTTGCGGAGAGCAGAGATCAGACCATTGCATTCCAGCCTGGGCAACAAGAGGAGTGAGACCCTGTCTCAAAAAAAAAAAAAAAGAGAGAGAGAGATTAACTAAAATCTGAATAGGAAACATTTGTCTAAGGGCGACCACTGTACGACTTCAAAGAACTTTGGCCTCCACAATCTTTTATCTTGACCTGAACATTCCCTTTCTCTTGATCCCAGGTCTTTGGACAAACTCAACCAATTGTCAACAGAAAATGTTTAAATTCACCTATATCCTGGAAGCCCCCACTTTGAGCTGTGCCGCCTTTCTGGACCAAACCAATGTATTTCTTAAATGTATTTGATAGATGTCTCATGCCTGTCTAAAATGTACAAAACCAAGCTGTGCCCCGACCACTTTGGGCACATGTTCTCAGGACCTCCTGAGGGCTGTGTCACGGGCCATGGTCACTCACATTTGGCTCAGAATAAATCTCTTTTTTTTTTGAGACAGAGTCTTGCTCTGTCACCCAGGCTGGAGTGCAATGGCATGATCTCGGCTCACTTCATCCTCTGCCTCCTGGGTTCAAGCGATTCTCCTGCCTCAGCCTCCTGAGTAGCTGTGACTATAGGAGCACACCACCATGCCCAGCTAATTTTTGTATTTTTAGTAGAGATGGGGTTTCACCACGTTGACCAGACTGGTCTTGAACTCCTGACCTTGTGACCTGCCTGCCTTGGCCTCCCAAAGTGCTGGGATTACAGGCATGAGCCACTGCACCTGGCCCAGAGTTAAGTCTCTTCAAATATTTTACCCAGTTGGATTCTTCTTCGACAGTACCCAGTGAATACAAGAAGGAGCCAGGATTTGATTCACTGCTCCCTACTGCTCAGATCAAAAAGAAGGAAGGATTTGTATTGATGAGAATGGTCTGAGGTTCCAGTGATCAGGCAGATGGACAATGGGTGCTTGAAGAATGAGGATATAAGTACTATGAGAACAGTCAGAGAGGCTTGTGGCAGATGGAGATTTGGGGATAAGACAGGAGACCCACAGCCTTGAACCAGAGGGAGGCAAAACCCACCTAGAAATCCTGGAAGAGCTGTCATCTACCAGCCAAATTATCCCACATATTCAGGCCATTGCTGAGCCTCTGTTCTGTTCAAGGCAGCCACAATTGTGGGATTTGAGTATTTAGGTCATTGGTAAAACTTCCAGCCAAGGCTTACTCACATCTTTCCTTTAGTAGCTCAGTAATATCATCACACTCTGAGCGAGCCCACGCCAATTTAGGACAGTTTTCTAAAGGGGACAATGCTGAGGTGCTTGGTGGATTATCATCGTGTAGGAGAACCTCATCAAGGCAGGGGATGGGGATGGAATTTCAGAGTCCTTGGGACAGTCAGGAGCCACCCCAAACACTGAGCTAGACTTCAAGGAGAAAATGGAAATCTCTGTGTAAATGGAACAAGGTGAGTGTGGAAAGTTTGGTTGGATGAGCAAGTGTTGGTTCCACCTCATGCACTCCATGTGTTCATCTCTGAAGACTACTACTGCTTATCAAAGGACACCAGGCACTATGCTCCTCACTGGCTGATAGAATTTCTTGTGGATTGCTGGTCACGTAACAATGAATCAAATCACCACATAGACATATTGCAGGGGCCAGACCTTATTGAATTTGAGGAATTCTTAGCTCCCATTGAACACAGCCTTGACTTTTGCAGGTGGCTTCAGAGTTTCCAGATCCAGCAGCACCAAAGGCAAGCTCTGGCTTCTGAGAAGTGAGCAAGACGTCCTGGAGCTGGAGGGTAGCAACATCCTCGTGGAGCACCCACGTTTTCTCTGGACAGTTTTGGCTTTTTAAAACAGTTTGAGATATAATTACATGCCACAACATTCACCTGTTTTATGTGTACAGTGCAATTGTTTCTGGTATATTTAAAGAGTTGTAACTATACTATACAATCTAATTGTAGAACATTTCCATCACCCCAAAAAGAAATCTCTTGACCATTTGTATTGACACCCCATTTTTACCCCCAAGGCCTAGGCGGTTACTACTCTATTTTCTGTGAACAGTTTTATATGCTGATGAAAACAGAAGATATTTTGCAAACACAGCTTCTGCCCTGCACCTGGAGTGAAGCAAAATACAGAAAACTTAACTATTTTTGCATAATCTGATGTTCCCATAAAATAAAAAATGTGTTAGGCTTAACAAGTTTCACTGTTAAAAGATACAGTCACCTAATGCTTATCATCTTTTAATATATATTCTGTGAAAGATTAGTGAAACTCATTAACTGACTTGAAGGTCCAAACTTTTACATTGCTGGATAATTGTAGAGCTGCCCTTGACAAAGCAGGATAAAGCTTAGATTTTTTATTTGCTTACCATTTTCTTGTCCTCTGAAATTCCATGTCATTGATTTAACTTGTACCCTCAGGTGCTGCTCAGAATATGAGCTGCAGTTACACAGCAGACTTCATGAGGAAGTTGGCCCAATGTTTGAACTCCTCAGAGCCTCCCAGATGTACTTGAATCTTGTCTTATTTACTGTAGTATGAGATGGTTTAGTGTGGACCGCTGTGTCTCCTGTCTCTGAAGGACCCTCTCCTCCTGCAGTTCTCATCTTTCCCTTCTGTATTGTCAAGTTTCCCATCTACTGGACCATTTGTGTGAGATGCAAGCTTGCTGCAATTTCTTCCACTTACAAAAACCCTCTCTTGGATAGGGCTTCTCCTCCAAATACTGCTCATTATCTCTGATTCCCTTTTCAGAAAATTCTCTGATGAAATAAGATAGCTGTCTAAGGTAACTGTCCCCATATCTTTAATTACCTCTAGGTAGGGCTTTGCATCTGTCACTCCACCAAAACAGGCTACAGCATTGCTGCCAGTGACCACGTGTGGCCAATCCAGCAGTGAATCCTCAGCCTCCCATGGTTTATCAGTTGTATTTGACATGTTGATCACTCTTTCCTTCTTGAAGTACTTTTTCCCCTGGCTTCAGGAACAGCACTGTCTCTTGGCTCAGCTGCCTCACTGCTGTTCCTCTTCATTCTGCCATGTTGGCTACCAGTCATCATGATCAACCAGTACAGGGCGGAGATTTTCAAGGCTTGATTCTATACCTCTCTTCTCCTCTGCCTGGAACACCCTCCAGGTATCTCATGCAGGCTGGTGCGCTTTAAATACTCTCTATGCTGACTTCCGAATTTGTATCTCCAACCGTATCCCAGCTCTCTTAAAACGAAGGGAGTTCAAGAGAGTTGTTTATGGAGATGCTGGAAATGTTAAGAGCATCTGTCCTTGGACTGTTTCTCTTCTCTCTCTGCACTCCCTCTCTTAGTGGTCTCATCCAGTCCCATGGTTTTATTCTAATAAAGTTCAGCTTATCAATTTTTTTCTTTTATGAATCATGCATTTGGCATTGCATCTAAAAACTCATCACTAAACCCAAGGTCACATAGATTTAATCTTATATTTTCTTCTACAGATTATATGGCTTTGTGTTTGACATTTCAGTCCATGATCCATTTTGAGTTGCTTTTTTGTGAAAAGTGTAGAGTTCTATGTCTGTTTCACTTTTTGTATATGGACATCCAGTTGTCTCAGCACCATTTGTTGAAAAGATAATTCTTTCTCTACTTAATTTGTCTTTGCCAAAGATTGGTTGACTACATTATGTGGATCTATTTCTGGGCTCTGTTTTTCTCCCATATCTCATGGCTTTCAGTATCATTTAGATGCTAACAGCTGTTCACTTTATACATCTTATCTGACCTTCTCCTCTGAAGTCCACTGCCTCCCTGTTGTTACCATCGAATGCCTAACAGACATCTCAAACTGAATACGTCCAAACGAACATGATCTCCCCTCTCCCCAGCCCAGCCTGCTCCTCCTCCCATCTCAGTCAATGGAGACTCCATCTTTCCTGGTGCTCAGGAAAAAAAAAAAAATCTTGACTTGTCTCATTCTCTCACCCTTCTCATCACATCAGGAAATTCTGTTGGTTCTACTTAAAAATACATTAAGAATTGATCACTTCTCACCATCTCCACGGCTACCTTGCTGGTCCAAGCCCCCATCACCCCTGGCCTGGCTCAGTCACAGCCTCCTGACTGGTCTCTCTGCCTCTGCCCTTACTTCACGGTGGTCTGCTGTCCATAGAGCAGCTAGAGGGGTCCTATTAAAAGCCATATCCACCAGGCATGGTGGCTTACACCTGTAATCCCAGCACTTTGAGAGGCCAAGGCAGGCAGATCACCTGAGGTCGAGAGTTCAAGACTAGTCTGACCAACATGGAGAAACCCCATCTCTACTAAAAATACAAAATTAGCAGGGCATGTTGGCACATACCTGTAATCCCAGCTACTCAGGAGGCTAAGGCAGGAGAATCTCTTGAACTTGGGAGGTGGAGGTTGCGGTAAGCCAAGATCGTGCCATTGCACTCCAGCCTGGGCAACAGGTGAAACTCCGTCTCAAAAAAAAAAAGCTAGGTCAAGGATCACTGTCCTGCTCACTGCCGTACAGTGTCTTCTCTTGAATTCAGAGTAAGTTCCAGAGACCTTACAGTAGCCTCTCTGGCCTTTCTCACTTGCCTTCCCCACTCACCTCTGCAACCTCACCTCTAACTGCTCACCCTTGTCCGCTTAGCCCAGCCACCCTGGCCTCCTCCCTGTTCTTTGGACATCATGCATAAGTTCTTGCTCAGGGCCTTGTACCAGCTCCCTCTGCCTGGCACCTTCCCCAAGATATCTGCAGGGCCCGCTTCCTCGCCTCCTGTAAGTCTTTGCTCAAACGTCACCTTCTCTGACCAATCCATTGAAACTCCCCATGCCGCTGGCGCTCTTCACCCTCTCACCTTGGTCAGTCTCCCCTTCCCTCTAACATGTGATTTACTTATTTGTAAGTTCTATGAGGGCAGGATTTTTATGTCTATGATATTCCCAGTGCCTCCAGCCTTGCCTGCTTCATCCTTGGTTATTGACACATGTTTGCAGAGTGAATGATTGGCAGAAAAGGTGACTGGCAGGTCATTCCCTGGTCGAATGTCTGCATATGCAGCACACTTGTTGTGTGGGGGGCTAGGAACCTATGAGAGCTGGTGTAGTAAGGAGAGGGCTGCCTGCAGTGGAGCAGCCTACAGGCCTGCCCTTCATTGTGGCCAAAATGGTGGTAGTTCCATGGCTTAAGTGTCATTGAGTCACTGGCTGAGCTAGGAATGTGAGGTGTGGGAACTGCTGGAGGCTGGAGCTGGGGGAGTGGAGCCGGCTGAGTAGGGAAGGACTGTCATGTTCCTGGGTGAGGGAAGGGTGTGCTGGTGTGGCTCCTGCAGGCCTCTGAGGAAGCCTGTCTCACCCCTTGACACAGCAGCATTTGGGTGCCCCCCCTCCCCATAGGACATCAACAGCTAGCATGGTTGACTTTGAGGCATTGGGCAAGGGAGGCCGCTGGTCCAGCTCCTTCTTGTCCATCCTTCTGCATCCCCCCTTCTCACCCCCCCCCCCCACCCCCCACTGAGGAGTGGAAACCCAAAGGAGGGAGGGCGGGAGGGGGAGCAGGCCCTCCAAGCAACCCCTCTGCAGTCCTGGCCCCTGGCTCCTCTGGCTAGACAGGTGAGAGGAAACCTTGCTGGAGGTGAGGTCAAGGCTGTGACATAGACAGAGCTGAGGGTAGGGCCCAAGCTCTATCAGAATGTCACTGAGGGAGGAGGTAAAAGAGCAATCCTACATGTTATGTTAGTTAAACAAAGCAACTAAGGGAAAATAGATGTTTTAAGGACTGAATTTGCAAATCTAAACATGAAGAACAACAAAGAGTTGCTATCTTTACTTCATGAGACAGCTTTACTCAAGACAGCAAGCAAAACAGGCCGGGCGTGGTGGCTCACGCCTGCAATCCCAGCACTTTGGGAGGCCGAAATGGGTGGATCACTTGAGGTCAGTAGTTCAAGACCAACATAGCAAATCCCCATCTCTACTAAAAATATAAAAAATTAGCTGGGCATGGTGATGGGTGTCTGTAGTCCCAACTACTGGGGAGGCTGAGGTGGGAGAATTGCTTGAACCCAGGAGGCAGAGGTCGCAGTGAGCCAAGATCATGCCACTGCACTCCAGTCTGGGTGACAGAGTAAGACCCTATCTCAAAAAAAAAAAAAAAAAAAAAGAAAAGAGAGATAGTAAGCAAAACAAAATCCAATATACCTGGCTAGTTGGAGCAGGGAAACACCTTGAGAGGCCACAGGTCCTGGTCTCGGCCCATGCTATTTTGCTTCCACAGGGACAGTCTCACTCATAATCAGGGGAGATGGCACTTGGCTTGAGTTTCCATCTCACCGACATATGCTGGTGAACCCTGGGTCATAGAATCACAGCATTTTGGAGCTGAAAGACGGAATTTAGTTCAATTCTTCATGTACACAAGATGAGGCAGGCTCAGAGAGGTGGATGGCTTGTTCAGGATCACACAGCAAATTGGGGTTGTAATGGAATAATGGCCCCCAACGATGTCCGCCTGCAAATCCCCAGCACCTGTATATTCCCTTATATGGCAAAAGGATCTTGAAATGGCAGGGGGATGGATAATCCTGTAAGAGGGACACAGGAGAATCAGTGTCAAAGAGGGAATGTGACAATGGAAGCAGAGGTCAGAGTGACACAGTCATGAGCCAAGGAAGCAGGTGGCTCCTAGAAACTGGAAAAATGTCAGGGTTACTCTGCCCCTGAACAGTCTGATAAGCTCTAGACTGAGGAACAGCCTTCTCTGCTGTCAGGGCGAAGGGAGAAATCTATAACTGTATGTTTCTCACAATCTGAACTTTCACCATGAACCTCCAGAAAACGACAACCCAGATAACCCAGACAATGACAAGTGACACTTCACAGGCAGAGTTAGGTCACTTTGAGTCCACCCAGACAACACTCATGCTTTTCCAAAGAGGTGGCCTTCAGAGTGGGGCAGATTGCAGAATTATGAATACAAACTTAGTTATGAAAGTATTTATATAGGGCCGGGCACAGTCGCTCAGACCTGTAGTCCCAGCACTTTGGGAGGCTGAGGTGGGCAGATCACAAGGTCAGGAGATCAAGATCATCCTGGCCAACATGGTGAAACCCTGTCTCTACTAAAAACACAAAAGTTAGCTGGGCATGGTGATGTGTGCCTGTAGTCAGGGGAATCACTTGAACCCAGGAGGCGGAGGAGTGAGCTGAGATCATGCCACCGCACTCCAGCCTGGCGCCAGAGCAAGAATCCCTCTCCAAAAAAGAAAAAATAGAAAGAAAAACAAAGTATTTATATAGAATGAGAAGAAAAGCCCACCCAAACGGCAAATTTTAAAAAGCTGAAATATACCTTAAATAGCACTAAATCTAGGAAAATAGCCTATTATTTTAACTAAGTCATAGCTTCTATGTTCTCTCCCCTTTTTTTGGCTGCATACTCTTTGATTATCTACCAGATTCAAATAGAAAGATAATACTTTCTATTTAACATAATTTTTAATTAGCATATTTTTCTTTACAAGAGTGATCAAAATTTATTGCACCTGGAACTACCAGACTTAAGCAGGACAAGATGTTTCAGATATGTTAAAATGTGATCTGATAATGCTGGGACACATGAAACATGCAACTCCCACATAGGCACACTCGGTGTTGGTAGGATTTTCCAAGTCATGTCGCACAAACACAGAGCTTCCGACAAAGTTTATTTTACCAAAAACAGGAACAGTGTGGTGCATTTATAATTGTATAAGCTTCATTATCGAAACTATGACTGACAAGGAAGAACTTCCATTCTGAATAGGGTTGATGAGATCTGAATTCTCTGCTTATAATTTTACTCATCTTGATGATTCAAGGAATTTTCCACAGATCAGCTTCTGCCTCTGTGCATTTCAAACCTATTTCTCCTCCTACCCACATACTTCTGTTGCTGGGGCCCCCAAGACATGTTCATGTTACAATCCGACCACTGGCTGTCAACCCTCAGGGCCAGGCCAGGGGAGTTGGCTCAGAGGGTGGCAAAGATATTCTTGCATCAGAGCAGCTGGCAGTAACTGCATATGGAAGTGACTGCAAACCATATAGAAGATCTCACTAAACCCAAACTACATGTGTTCCCAACTTTATTTCTCTTACTGCATCCCCTAAACTCTTGCGACTGTTCCACCATCACCTGGCCTTCAGGTGAAGTGACATAGATAGGGAAAGTTGGTGTTGAGTTAGGCAGTGTCTTATTCAATTGAAGTTAAAATATCTTACTTTTAGAAAGCTTATGGAAATTTATGACCATGTTTCCAGGGTCTAGGAAGTGACCTGTACAGGAGAGGGACCTGAAACTGGAACTTCAGAGCCCTACCTAGGTCATCTGCGAGGCGCCTTCTGTGTACAGCATCAAGCAACCTCCAGCTCCTTTCCTGTAGATCTACTTCTAGAGGCAGGTTGACCTTGAGACCCGAGGAAGTGGGGGCTTGGTTTACATTCGAATAGCCAAAAGGCCATTTAGACAAGGGACACTGTCTCCAAAACTCAAGCTGCCACCATTTGGGAGGCAGATAACTAACTGAAACTCTTATAAGTTTTTTCAGTATCTACTCATTATGTTCTTAACATTATTTTCCCCCCCAATACTAGCCATTTTCCTTCTTATATTTTCAAGAACACCTTCCGATATTTTAGTTATCTGAGGTTACTTGCTAAGTTAGTGATTTTGTAAACTGGGCTCCACATATTTTGTGTGTGTGTGTGTGTGTGTTTTGAGACAGGGTCTCTTTGTCACCCTGGCTGGAGTGCAATGGCACAATCATGGCTCACTACATCCTCAGTCTCCTGGGCTGAAGCGATTCCCCAGCCTCAGTCTCCAGAATAGCTGGGACTATACCCTGGCTAATTTTTAAATATTTTTGTAGAGAAGAGATCTCCCTGTGTTGTTTAGGCTGGTCTTGAGCTCCTGAGCTCAAGTGATACTCCTGCCTTGGCCTCCCAAAGTACTAGAATTACAGGCTTAAGCCATCACACCCAGCCTGCATGTTCTTTAAGAGAATTCTAAAATGTAATGTTGAGTAAAATGGTACAGGCACTCTGGAAAGGTTTGGAAGTTTCTTTTAAAACTAAACATACAATTATCCTACAACCCAGCATTCTCACTCTTGGAATTTTTTTCCCCCAGAGAAATGAAAACTTACATTCAAACAAAAATCTGTCCACAGATGCAGCTTTATAATAGCCCAGATCTGGAAACAAGCCAGATGTGCTTCCATGGGTAAATGGTTAAAGACACGAGAGTGCATCCACACCGTGGAATACTGCTCAGCAGTGAAAGGAGCAAACATTATTACAACAATTTGAGTGGGTCTTAAGGGAATTATGCTGAGTACAAGCAGACAGTCCTAAAAGGTTGCATACTATATGATCCCATAGATATAACATTTTTGAAATAAAAAATTATTGAGATGGAGTATATAGAGCGGTTGCCAGGGGCTTAGGGGGTGCGTGCGGCACATGAGGGAGGGGTGTGTGGCTAGAGAAGGGCAACTCCAGGGATCCTTGTGCTGATGGAGTTGGTTTGTATCTTGCTGTGGTGGTGGATATGTGAACCTACACATGTGATAAAAGTGCATAGAACTAAACACAAAATAACACAGAAAAATAAATACAAAGGAGTGAGTGCATGTTAGACTGGTAAGATCTGATTAAGATTAGTGGATTGTATCAATGTCGATTTCCTGGTTGTGATATTACTGTAATTTTATAAGATGTTACCATTGGGGACACTGGGTGAAGGGCACATGGGATCTTTGTATTATTTCTTCCAATGGCATGTGAATCCACAATTATCTCAAAATAATAAGTTTAATATTTTAAAAAGCTTCATGGATATTTTGATAGCATAAAAAGATGAGTGTCAGTATATTTGAGATGCCCCAGGTGACCCCTTTATAGCTTTATAACCAAGTTCCCCCGCTGGTCATCAGCACCTTCATTGGCAAGAGCATTTATTGCCAGGCATTTTGCACCAAACAGTAACAACTGCTAGTCAAGAACTGAGTCAAAGGACAGGTGCCCCAGTGAGAGCAGGTCCAGTGTCAGGTGCTGGCACAAAAGGCAGGACTGAGAAAAATTCTTATGGACCTCCAGTGTTGACTTTATTATTATAATGCTACATAAATACACAAAAGCTCATATACAGCTATTAAGCCAAAACAAATTTCTGAACCAAATATAATAAAAACTACAAAACCAATAAAATTCAAATCAGTGGCATTAATCTAACGTGATGAATGTTGCTGGTGTGCTGAAAATAAATTGCTGATCACAAAGAAGAGATTATACTGACACTGTTTCAGAGCTTTCCTGCCATTTCCGTTCTGAACTGCGTTTCTTTACTTACAACTTGAACTTTCTAGGGAGCCAGGGAGCAAGTAAGAAAAGGCCTCAGATCTCCCGGCATGAATGTAACCGGAACCGCTTGTTCTGTACCTTAGCAACAGGCATCTTACTCTGATACAGCTCTGATCAACTTCACCGTCTAGTCTCCTGGCCTTTGCAAAGACATATATGTCTGCTGCAGGGGTGGGAGAGACAGCTTCTGCAGGCTGTCCCCTTATGAAACGACAACAAAGAATCTAACAGTTATAGCAAGACAGAAAGATGATGAAAAGCAGATGCAGAAACTAAATATTTTAGCAATTGAGAGGAAAAGGCACAGTGCTGCTGAGAAAATCACAGTATGACTGCAGAGCACAATAAATAATATTCATAGTAATGACCCTGAGCAATAAATGAAAGGTTGAATTATATTGAGAATCTCCTGTTTAGAAAGGCTAGGCAGTCCCGATTGGACTCTTGCATGTTTTTGAGTTCTGGTTCTTCAGTGTGCACACTTCAGTTATCTCAACCTGTGCATTTGTGGACATTCCTTCTCAGAAGAGAGAAGGATGGCTTTGCATCTGTGTATAGTGTATGTGTGTGTGTGTGTGTGTGTGTGTGTGTGTGTGTGTGTGTGTGTGGTGGGATGGGGGAAGGGAGACTGCATTCTATGACATTCAGAACCAATGGCCTCATATACAGTGAACAATGCCCCCCCAGCACTTAAGGCTGCTGCTAATTGTCCCCCACTGGAGGATTTTGAGACAGCACATCCGACCTTCTGAGCTTTCATCTTCACAACTCTTCATGCCTCTTATGACGGATAATTATGGTTTAGTGTGAGCATTAACAGGAAAGCAGATCTCTTATCTTCACGTTGGGCACTTAAATGAACATTTTAAAGCAAACTATTAATAACTGTGCTTGAGAAAATGATATCAGTGAAAGCTTCTGAGATATTGAATTGTTGTATTTATGTGTTTGGAAGAAAAAGGCTATTTCAATGATAGGAAAATTTGTGTGAAGTAATTAAATATTAATTTGTCCAGCAAATATTTATTGCATACCCTCAATGTCCAAGATATATTATTAGAGACCACAGAGTACACAAAGGCATATATAATGCAGTTCCTGATCAACAGAGTTTTACAACCCTGGAGTTTAAGAAACATTTATTGTTTAAAAAGAACTGCAGTATAGGTGGGGCACGATGGCTCACCCCTGTAATCCCAGCACTTTAGGAGGCCGAGGCGGGTGGATCACGAGGTCAGGAGATCGAGACATCCTGGCCAACATGGTGAAACCCCGTCTCTACTAAAAATACAAAAAAATTAGCTGGGCATGCTGGCACATGCCTGCAGTCCCAGGTACTCGGGTGGCTGAGGCGGGAGAATTGCTTAAACCCAGGAGGCGGAGATTGCAGAGAGCGCAAGACTTCTCTCAAAAAAAAAAAAAAAAAGACCTGCAGTATAGAAAAAAGTCAAAAATGTAGGACAAGCTTAACACTTGAGGAGGTAAGAAGGGGGATATCTTATGAGAAGGGACTCCTTAGCTGCCCTTGGAAGGGTGGACAGTGCAGTGAAGGGCAGGAATGGGGAAGGGGGGAGTGCCCCAAGGAGGGGAGGGTGTGGGCAGAGTCATGGGGGAGACAGGCAAGCAAGCAGTTAGTTCTTCTGGACTGTGAAATACCCATCGGGGAGTGTGGCAGAGACCAGCTGCTTTTAAGTAAAGCGTCTTAAATGCTGGGCTAAGGATTCAGCTTTATTCTTTGGGAAGTGGGGTAACTAACAGGTGACACGAGGGGAGACAATGAGAAGGGAAGCCTGATTAGGGGACCACCGCAGGGGTCCAGCTTGGGGACCTGAGAGGGGAAGTGGCAATTTAAAAATAGTGTCGGGGGATGCTGAGAAGGCTGTGTCGAGCCAAGTCTGGAGGAAGGGGGAGCCGCAAGTTACATTGTCATAGTGTTCTGGCCTCCTGCAGCGTTTTTCATCAGGATGTACAGGTTACAGCGGGGAAGGGGTCCCAGCCTCCAGGATACCTTCTCTCTGCCTAGAGGGGCTTCCCTACCTTTGCTATTCTGAAAGCAAGTTACTAACTCTATTTTATATGCAGGCTGATACTATGTAATTTTGAACTGATCCCATGCTCAGATGGTTTCATGAGATGTGCCTTGGGTAAGCCACACCTGCTGGGAGTCCCAGACTTATCACCGGAATTGGTCAGGATCTTTCCTACTTGCTAAGAGTGTGCTTGGCATACGGTATGTGCACAGCAAATGCAAAAGCTTATAACCATGATTTCTATGAAAGGTGTAGCTCAAGTCAGACCCTCACTGATTGGTCTGTTCATTCAGCTAAGCATGCCGAGCTCCTGCAACATGCAAGGAGCTAAGCCACCTCTGTGACTGCCAGCCAGGTGACCGTCCCTTCTCTGAAATCTGCTCTCAGAAGAGTGTGGGCACATCCTGGGTTTGCCTCACTGGCAAGTTCATCCTTTGGGAGACAGAGGAGTTGGCGGGTCATCTACTGAGTGGGATCTAGATGACCGCCAGAGAGGAGTGGATGCAAGGTCATTTCTGTGGGGGATCCTAAGCAGCAAGCCATCACGTCATCACAAAATGTGTCATAGTGAAGGAAACGGGATTGCTGGTTGTCTTGGTCCATTTGAGCTGCTTTGTAAAAGTCCCACAGACATATAAACAACAGAATTGCATTTTTCGCAGTTCTGGAGGGTGGGGAAGTCCAAGATCAAGGTACAAGCAGATCTGGTGTCTGGTGAGGGTCCGTTTCCTGGCTTACAAACAGCCACTTTCTCATTGCGTCCTTATGTGGCTGAGAGAGAAGAGAGAGAGATATTCTCTCTCATGTCTCTTCATAAGGTTAGTTCCATTCATAAAGCCCCTTACCACCTAATTACCTCCCAAAGGCCCCACCTTCTAATGCCATCACATTGGTAAAAATCCTATGATTTTAATGTATGAATGTTCAGTTCATTACACTAATACATGTGGCAGCAACAGCAGCTGCTACTCATGGAGTGCTCTGTGAATTACGCCTCATTCCCCCTCATGGTCACCCTGTCAACCATTTTACAGATGTAGAAACTTGTTTTCAGAGGAATTATGTAATATTCCCCCAGGTGACATAGCTTCTAAACTGGATTAGAACAAACTGGCTCCAGAACTTAGGCCCTGCTACAACCTACACCCTTAGCCTTTCTTCTGTCCCTTTGGATATGAAATAGGATTACATTTGGCTGCAGGTAACAGAATCTGACCATGGCCCAAACAGGTGAGGCATTCATTACCTTATATCCAGTGCTTAGCACAATGCCTGTTATGTTTGTTAAATGAATACAAGAGTAATTTCCTTAAATAATAATTTTCCTAATACCTTGCATCAATTTAACATTTTATTGTTAGTGTTCACTCCTGGTAGTTTCTGGAAGTACCAGCATTCTCATTTCAGAGGTAAGAGAGAAGACCCTATGCTGTTTTACCTATGAAGACAACTCTGTGCAGAGGCCAGGACAGGTTTTAATGTAGCCATTTTGCAGAGGAGAAAACTGAGGCTTAGGAAGTCTGAATGACTGTCTAAAGCCGCAGAATGACACTGCAGTTTAGAATTCAAAAGCTGTTTTTCTGATTTTGAGGTCAGTACCACTTCTCCGTTGCTGTACGCTCTCCTCCAAATAACATGGTAGAATCTAAGGTGCTTATAATTTCTTTTCTCATTAGCGTTTCTTTCTTTCTTTCTTTCTTTTTTTTTTTTTTTTGAGACCAGTTCTGGCTCTGTCATCCAGGCTGGAGTACAGTGGCATGATCTCAAGTCACTTCAACATCTGCCTCCTGGGCTCAAGCAGTCCTCCCCCCTCAGCCTCCCAAGTAGCTGGCATTACAGGTATGCACCACCATACCCAGTAAATTTTTGTATTTTTTTGTAGAGACACAGTTTCACCATGCTGCCCAGGCTGGTCTTAAACTCCTGGACTCAAAACAATCTGCCAGCCTCGGTCTCCTAAAGTGCTGGGATTATGGGTGTGAGGCACAGTGCCTGACCTATTTATTCTTTGTTTTTGGAGACAGGGTGTCACTCTGTTGCCCAGGCTAAAGTGCAGTGGCAGTGACAGCTTACTACAGCCTCGACCTCCTGGGCTCAAGCATCCTCCGCCTTTGCCTTCCGTAGTGCTGGGGTGATAGGTGTGAGTCATCCTCATTAGCATTCTTTAAAAAATGTGTGTAGACATTTTACTAAGGAGGTGTTTTATTGAACAAAATAAGTGAAATGTGGCTTGGTGAGGAATGGGGATGGTTCGCAGTAGCTTCTGCCCTCCCCTGCCCTCCCCTCCCCTCCCCTGCCCTCCCCTGCCCTCCCCTGCCTTCCCCTGCCTTCCTCTCCCTGTGTCTTTTTGGGCCTGCTTTGGAAAGCATCTGTGAGGCCATGTGCTGAAGGCAAGGAGAGAAAACGTATTAGGTTCTCTAATATGATAATAATATAAAAGAAATTTATGGTGCCCCAGAGGGAGAGAATTACAAATGGATGAAAGGTGACTATTTAATGTACAAGCCTTTTTTTTAGGGTATAAAAATAAATAGAGAAAAATAGAGTGCAAAAAGAACCTGGGGCAAATGGAAGGCAAATGGGCCCGCTTGGTTGGCGCTTTCGCTGCAGCCCACCACCCCGCATAGTGATGGCCATTTTTCAAATAGCTCTGCAGTCTCACGCTTCTTGGCCAGTCTTAGGAGCTTTCCAGAGCTCCTAGTGAATGAAGAGCAGCTTTGTCCTGGCCTCTCTTGCCCGGCTCCTTCAGGCCTCCTCCTTGCCACCTCCCTCAGGGTGTGGCTCCCGTCCTTGGGCCAGGCAGCAGGTTGGGGGAGAGGACCAAGCTCCTTTCTTCATTGCTCCCTCAACCAAGTCTGTCTTACTAGGACAGTCTATGTTCATGCTTGGGGTACACTAGCGGTAGCCCTGTGAGGGACCAATGATCCTGTCTCCCAGGGAAATGGGGCCTTTGCTGGCATGCACAGTCAGGGGCCTCTGGGTACTCTGGTCTTTGGCACAGCCCTTCTTCTTCCCAAACTACCAGATAGTTTGTAGTGAGCTCTTTCCCTCCTGGGCACACCCAAGGGCCTGTACCCTGGATGTGCAGCCCAGGGTGGGAGTTCTGCCTACGGGCTGAGGTGCAGGCCTCAGTCTGCCCTGAGTCTGCCCAGCACCTCCTAGTACCCTCCCTGGCGGGATGCTGCCAGGACATTCCATGTGGGCTCATTTCTTCCCTGAGACCCAGCTGCATTTCACCAATGCCACTGGCCATTCAGTTAGTCAGTTCTCCGCTTGTTTCCCCAAATCCTTCTCCATTTCAGGCTTTTGAAGCTTAGGCCCTGGTACAGCCCACACCCTTAACCTCTCTTTGGTCCTTTGGATGTGAAATAGGATTGCATTTGGCTGCAGGTAACAGAATCTGACCATGGCCCAAATGGGTGAGACTTTCACTACCTTATGTCCAGTGCTCAGCACAAGGCCTGTTATGTTTGTTAAATGAATATGAGAGTGAGTAATTTCCTTAAATAATAATTCTGAGGCTGGCTCAGTGGGTCACATCTGTAATCCCAGCACTTTGGGAGGCAGAGGTGAGTGGATCACTTGAGGTCAGCAATTCGAGACCAGCCTGACCAGCATGGTGAAACCCTGTCTCTACTAAAAATACAAAAATTAGCCAGGCATAGTGGCATGTGCCTGTAATCCCAGCTACTCAGGAGGCTGAGGCGGGAGAATCTCTTGAACTCAGGAAGTGGAGGTTGCAGTGAGCCGAGATTGTGCCACTGCACAACAGCCTGGGTGGCTTAATGTGACTCTGTCTCAAAAGAAATAAAAAGTAAGAAAAATAAAAATAAAAATAAAATTTGAGAACTTATTCCTGAGAAGAACCCTGGCCCTCCACCTGCTACAGACTTAATAACCACAGCGGTCTTTCTCCTCTGCCCCAGCCTACTACATTCCCCCGACCTGCTGATCTCTTTGTTCCCCTGTCCTGCAGGTGGTCTTCATGAGCTTGAAGTTTTCCTCTAAGCTTTTCTTTCTGGTTCCCGTTCTCTTCACTCTGACCTCTTGTTGGCACAAACAAGCCAGATAGCCCCATCTCAGCATGGCATAGAGGAAATGATTGGTTCCCTTCAGAACCGTATTGAGTAGGGTTGGGGTAGAAGGTCCTGGCCACCGAGCGAGGACAGGAGGCTTGTCTTGTCTTCATCTTCCTCCACCACCACCCGCTCTCCACCATTTGGGCCTTGGACCTGCACCTCTGTTGTTCCAGCTGAGCCCCCCACGTGGGCCTGCCTTCTGACTCAGGAAAGAAGCCTGGCCTGCAGCACCTGGGAGGATGTGCTGTGAGGCAGGTGCAGGGGGCTCCCACAGGCTGAGGCTCTGTCCCTTCCTGGCCTGCGTTTGAGAATCGGCCAGCTCTCTAAGCATCATGCAAGTAAGCAGGTCATGTGAGCCACCACTCTGGGTCTGCTTCTGGGATGTGCCCATCCTGCCTCGCTCCCTGCTGCAAGGCCAGAGCCTGAGCCAGAGCTTCGGTCTCCCTGCCCTTGCATCACCACGGGCTTTCTCCCCCACTGTCCTAGCTGCCTCTGTGTTCCTTATTTGCTGAAAATACAGTGCCAGGGTGCCTGCTGCACATGCTCGCAGTCAGAAGTTGCAGATGAGCACTGGGATACCTTCACTTTCTTCAGCACTGGGATACCCTCACTTCTTCAGACAGAACCTGATAATGCAACTCCACTTCTGCTGCCTTTCAAAGGCAAATTAAGGACGTGCAGAATTCAGTTTTTCAGAGTTTGGTCAGCAGGAGCCAGCCCCGCAAGCCTGGGAACCTGGATAGCATCAGGTATCTGGACTTGTGAAGCAGGGGGCTGGGTCCTGGGGGACTGGGGAGCGTCTCCCAACAGCCAGTAGCAGGCCACTGCCTGGTGGCTCTGTGACAAGCTCTCCTTTTTCAGAGGCCCTGTGCTGGGCCCAGAGACAACGGTGTCTTCAAAAGTATATGAGTCCTCTGTTGCTTCTCAGGGCCTGATGCAGTCTTAGATCACGAGTGCCCAGCCTGCGAAAGGAGTTTGGAGGGAAAATAACTTCTTTGGAGAACATGTGCCTCTACAGCTCTGCACAGATTCAGATACAATGGGGAGTACCCTGGTCAGCTGGGAAGAGTCCCTCAGTCTTTTAGACAATTTAGGCAGAGAAGGGATTTCCCCCCTCTAAATTGTTCAACTTTAAGTTCCTGTACAAGATGTGGGCGTGATATTGTTGTCCCTCTTCTACTTTTGTCTCCTTTTGTTGGTAGAAAACCATGTGACACCTAATTTCTACACTTCTGTTTAATGTCTCACCTGTGCTCAAAGTCTACAGCCTTCCTGAAAGATTTGTTGAACAAAACTGATAGGTCCACTTTACTGAAGCTAGAAATAAGGAGAGCAGCACCACTGTCCTCACTCCCGCGGCCCAGGAATTCTGCAGTGTTCAGCCAATGATTACACGCCTCGGGGAGGAATCTCAATAGGTCACCTTTGGAGGGACTGAAGTTGGGAGACACTTTTTGGGTTCTGGGCCTACCACATTTTATTTTGTAAGAAAAACCAGAGATGACTCATCTAACATAATCTGCATAAAAATGATATGTAGGCGTTTTTGAATAAAAAGAAACCATAAATCAGTACTAAATCCTTCAGAGGCCTGTTGGAAATGGATAGCAGTCATGTTGTGTTTACTGCCTTACTCCAAAAGTGCAGATACTTATTATAACTCAGGGCAATTCATTGTACTCCCTTGGCATTTATAAAATTCTCATCAGAGTATTAGGGTAGGAACCCATTTCCTAGGAAGTCTTGTTATGATAAACCATAATTAGTGGCTTGTAAACAGCCATAATTCATTGTTTAAAGGAAAAGGTATGTAGACAGTGAAGCATTTGTGTGCAAAGCCCCTCACCTCTCGGAGCATTTCCATCAGGCTCGTTGCTCCCTTGGAGCACGTCATCTACACTGCCCCAGGCAGGAGTCCTCGCCAGTCACAGCCAAGACTTCTCAGGTCAAGATCTCTGCTGAGCCCCAGTCTCAGAGCCTGCTACTGATTCAAACCTCTGTTCTTTTACAGCTTCCTCATCTGGATGCACAGCAAGTCGGATTCCCCCAAGCAGAAGCCGGGCAGCCCACCTGGAAGAAGAAGCCGGGCAGGTGCTGCAGGTTGGGCTCACCATGACACAGTGTGAGACCTCAGGCTACAACACAGGACCCGGGCGCTGCTCTGACCCCTCGTGTCTTGTGTTGCAGCCGGAGGGACACAGCTCCGCAGCAGAGCCCGCTCCGCCGACCTGAGAGACTTGACACACCGGACTGCACAGAGACCATGGGAAAGCCCAGACTCTGGTGGGCAGGTGGGTGGAGTGTTGGAAGAGAGGCCCACCCCAGACCACTCCAGGTTTTGCCCACTCTGCCCCCTCTCTTGTCCTAGCTCAGTCTCTCCGTACACGGCTCTGCCCACCCCAGTGCAGGTACCTGGTGCCAGCTGTAGGGTGACACAGCCTACTTTGGGTCTGTGCTTTGAGGATGCCCTCTCCACTCCCCCACCTCCAGTCCCCAGGCCAGGTGACTGAGACTACACAATGGGGTTGGGAGGGTAGCAAGGAAGGCAGTTGCTCCCCCAAACATCTCTCCCATTGGTGGGAAGTCCACCACTGGACCTCCTCCCAGTAGGAAAAGCATTGCATTTTTAGGAGTTGTCTATTAAAATATGAATATTTTCTACAAAGTGGGAGATTAAACCACTACAGGCATTGGCTGGCTTCATTGATGATATTACTGCCGACATGACAGAGACTCCAGAAGGAAATGAAATCAGATCATCAGCTTCAGTAGAGAAGAAGCCCCAAAAGAGGACCCTAAAGCTGGAGGTGAGAGGTGTCAAAAGCAAGGTTCCTTAACCCGTGCAGGCTGTCACAGCACTGGGGTGGGAGCTTGGATGCAAGGTCCGCTGAGTGACCCTGCCCTCACAGCTGAGGACTATGGGTCGAATTTCTCCAAAGCCCCTGCCCCGGCGCAGCATCCTTCAATCAGACCCAGATGAGCCCCTGGCCCCCAGGACTACCTGCATGTTACTTTCCACACCAACCCTGGGTCCTAGATAGAAAGCATCCATTTTTTCCCCTGCTTTTCACCAGCCTCATGGTGTTCACAGTGCCTCCTCTTTTACAAAAAATGGACTAGCTTTAAAATGTAATTGGTTTTCCTTCTCTTGAATGATCTGGACGGGACTAGCATAAAATGACAGGCTGCATTTAAGTGGAAACTGAGGGGAAAGCCAGGAGGTGTGAACTAGATAGGAATCATGGAGGCAAGCCATGTCGTGTGATTTTTATGTTTTCATAGAAAAGCTACTACTTGCTCTTCCCAAAGCCACTAGGTGGGGCTGAGCAAGAGGGCCCTTGAGGTAAGGAACCTCACGCTGGTCCAGGGCAGGTGGGTATGGAGTGGGCACTCCGGGAGTCACTCACCATGAGGAGATGGAACTGAGCTGGGTGAGGAGGGGCATCTGTGTGGCAGGGGGCATTGTCAGGAAAATTGCTTACATAGAGTAATCAAGTAAGTAAATATATTCAGGAAAATAGAACCAGTATGTTGCCGTCAAAGGAGGGAGTTTTCTAATACGGAAAGGGAAGACACCAGAATGAACTGTGGCGCTGCAGTCAGGTTGGAGGTATTTTTTTTTTTGAGCTGAAGTTTTATTTAAAATGTAAAAGAAATGTTCCCCCACAATGCTGGTGAATAAAGCAAAAGGATACGACCCAGTGCTCTCTTCCTACGAGTTAGCCAGCCTATCCAAGCACAGGGCAATATACAGTACTTAATGCTGGTGGAATTTCACAGTAGTTTACTGTTAAAGATTTTCTGTGCCTAGATTATGAAGAGGTTCTCAGTGTGTGATGATTAGCTCTGGGTTTACACCTTACTGGGCATGAACAAGAGCCCCTACTCCTTGGCCATAGCCAAATCCCTTGGGCCCAAAGTTCTTTGCATAGCATCCTTTACAATAGATTTCACCTTCTTTTTCAGTCAGACTCTTCCCACACTTTGCACATCGGAAACAGTTTTTGTGCCAGGGCTTTCCAGCTCCAGTGATCTTCTCGGCAGCATATACAGAATCCCCACATCTGGAACACTTCTCAGCACCTCCGTATTTCTGAGCAAATTTAGAAGTGTTTGGATTTGTTGTAGGCCTGTGAGGTTGAACACTCTCTGGTTTGATGCCCAGTCTCTCGCCACGGTCTGTTAAGCGTGCCAGCGCCCTGGCCATAACCGTAGCCTTTGACCCTTACTTCTTTCCATAGCAGGATTTGCAGTAGATCTCTTCATCGTGAATTGCCACTGTTGTGATATCTAAATTTTTCCTGCAAACCATGCAGAGAAAGCAGCAGCGGTGGAAGCTCCTGCCATCACACTGCACCTCTTTTGCATGGTACATGGTCCTCCCGCAGGCCCCACACTTGTTTCCACCGCCCCAGACAGGCATTTTGAGTTAGAGGCGGGAGCACGCACCGCAGGCGGAGCTAGGGAGGCTGGGCTGGAGGGGGGAGGGTCCAGAGAGTCCGAGATCCCTGTTGGAGGTATTAGTGTGAGCGTATTGTTTTTAATAGAGATAGATACAAGAAACACACACACACACACATACCATTCCCTAGCTCTGTGCACTGAGAGGGGCCTGGGAGCTGTGATATCTCAATAAATCTGAACACCTTATGCCAGATTTTGGTTTTTAAATGTCCTTTCCCACAGAAAGGGCCCAGAGCTTTTTGGAGAAAGGGCTGATTCCAGGGCTGGGGCAGGAGAGATACAAAAGGAACCCAGACCGTCTTATAAAAGAAAGTAAGAAATCTCTTTAGAAAACGATGAAGGCTTGTCCACAGGACAAGAAATTAGATGAAGGAGCTCCCCACTGGCCATATTTGGGATTATTTAATCATCAAAATACATATGGCCACCTGTAATCTCAGCACTTTGGGAGGCCAAGGCCGGTGGATCACCCGAGGTCAGGAGTTTGAGACTAGCGTGGCCAACATGGCAAAACCCTGTCTCTACTAAAAATACAAAAATGAGCTGGGCATAGTGGCAGGTGCCTGTAATCCCAGCTATTCATGAGGCTGAGGCAGGAGAATCGTTTGAACCCAGGAAGTGGAGGTTGTAGTGAGCCGAGATCACGCCACTGCATTCCAACCTGGGTGACAGAGTGAGCCTCCATCTCAAAAAACAAAAACAAAAGATAAAGTAGGAAACCATGAACCCATGCTGACATTTAAAAAGGAATAAATCAAAATTTGAAGAGCAACAGGGTATTTATGTAATCTCAAAGTACATTTCTACTAATTACAAAGGCAAGAAAGTGACTTAATTATGCAAAAGCCTGACAGTTATGTCCCATTCATTTGTTCTCTGTCTCTTTAATTTTGTCATTTTGAGAATGTTACATAAATGGAGTCATACAGTACATAATCTTTTTAAGTTAGGCTTCTTCCACTTGAAATAATGTCCCTGAGACCAATGCAATATGCATCATGTATCAATAGCTTGCTCCTTTTTATTGCTGAATAGTATTCCATTGCAGGGATGTACCACAGTTCATCCATGTACTTATTTAGGACATTTGGACTGTTTGTATATTTCGGCTACTATGAATAAAGCTGCTATGAACACTCATGTACAAGTTTTAGTTTCCCTAGGATAAATGCCCAGGAGTGCAAGTTCTGGGTCAAATGTAAGTATATGTTAATTTTATAAGTAACTGCCCTACTATTTTCTAGAGTGGTTGTCTCATTTTACATTTCCACCGTCAGTTATGACAGATCCATTTTATCCACATTCTCACCAGAATTTGCTATTATTATTTGTTATTTTAGTCATTCTAGTAGATTTGTGATGATATGTCATTATGGTTCTGTTTTATTCTATTTTCTGTTGGTGTAACAGAATACCATAGACAGGGTAATTTATAATGGACGGAGGCTGGGCATAGTGGCTTATGGCTGTAATCCCAGCACTTTGGAAGGTCAAAGCAGGAGAATTGCTTGAGACCAGGAGTTCAAGACCAGCCTGAGCTACCTAGTGAGAGGCCCGTCTCTAAATTTTTTTAAACTTTAAAAAATATAAAATAAACATAATTTATTTAGTTCACAATTCTGGATGCTGGGAAGTTCAAGAGCACAGTGCCAGCATCTGATGAGGGCCTTCTTGCTGCATCAGAACGTCGGGGAAGGCATCACATGCCAAGAGGGAGAGAGTGTGCATATCACTCAAGCCTCTCCTTCTCATCTTACAAAGCCACCAGTACCATCATGGAGGACCTATCCTGATGACTCTATTGAATCCTTATTACCACCCAAATGCCCCACATCCAATCAATGTATTAAACTGGGGATTAAGTTTCCAACACTTGAAATCTGGAGGACAAATGCAAACCATAGTGTGTTTTGATTTGCATTTCCCTAATGGTTAATGTTTTTCAACAACTTTTTTATGTTCATTTCATATCCTCTTCTGTCAAGTGTCTATTAATGTCTTTTGTCTATTTTCTAATTGGATTGCTTGCTTTTTTACTGTTGAGTTTGTGTGTTCTTTATATACTGTCAATATAATTCCTTCATCAGATATGTAGTTTGCATGTATTTTCTCCCAGTCTGTGACTTGTCTTTTTCATCCTTTTATGGTCTTTCACAAAGCAAAAGCATTTTAATATATCAATTTGTTCTTTTATGGATCATGCTTTTGGCACCGGGTTTGACGTCTAATGATGTTGAACTTAGCCCTAGGTGTCAAAGATTTTTTTATATGTTTTCTTCTAAAAGTCTTATAGTTTTACATTTTACATTTAGGTCTCTGGTTCATCTTGAATATATATATTTTTGAGACAGCATCTCACTCTGTCACCTAGACTGGAGTGCAGTGACACAACCACAGCTCACTGCAGGCTTGACCTCCCAGGCTGAAGTGATCCTCCGGAGTAGCTGGGACTACAGGTGTGCAGCACCACACCAGCTAATTATTTTATTTTTATTTTGTAGAGTCAAAGTCTCCCTATGTTACCAGAGGTGGTCTCCAATTCCTGGGCTCAAGTAATCCTCCTGCCTTGGCCTCCCAAAGTGCTGATATTACATGAGCCACCATGCCCAGCCTAATTTTTCTTTTTTTGAGACAGGGTCTCACTCTGTCACCCAGGCTGGAGTGCGGTGGCATAATCTCAGTTCACTGCAACCTCCGCCTCCTGGGTTCAAGCGATTCTCATGCCTTAACCTCCTGAGTAGCTGGGATTGCAGGTGCCCACCACCACACCTGGCTCATTTTTTTGGATTTTTAGTAGAAACAGAGTTTCACTCTGTTGGCCAGGCTGGTCGTGAACTCCTGACCTCAATGATCTGCCTGCCTTGGCCTCCCAAAGTGCTGGGATTACAAGTGTGAGCCACCGTGCCCAGCCTCAGCCTAATTTTTTTTAATGTAAGATTTGAGGTGCTTGTAATCCCAGTGCTTTGAGAGGATGACACAGGAGGATCTCTTGAGGCCAGGAATTTGAAACCAGCCTTGGCAACATAGCAAGACCCCATCTCTACAAAAAAATATAAAAATTAGCTAGGTATTCTGGCACATGCCTATGGTCCTAGTTACTTGGGAGGCTTAGGCAGAAGGATCAGTGAAGCCCAGGAGTTTGAGGTTACAGTCAGCTATGACAATGCTATTGTACTTCAGCCTGAGTGACAGAGTAAGACCCTGTCTCTTAAAAAAAATGATGTCAGGTTTGTTTATTTATTCATTTATTTGCCAATTGGTCCAGCACCATTTATTGACTAGACTATTCTTTCTCCATTGAATTGTTTTTATACCTTTGTCAAAGTTCTTTGGACCTATTTGTGTAGGTTTATTTCTGGGTTCTCAATCTTGTCTCATTGATCTATATGTTTATTCCTTCACCAATACCACACTATCTTGATTACTGTAGCTATATAGTAAGTCTAAAAATTGCGTAGAATTACTTATTTCACTTTGCTATTCTTTTTTGAAAGCTTTTTTTGCGATTCTAGATCCTTTGCCTTTCCCTATAGATTTTAAAATAAACTTGTTTTCAAATTTTACAAAAGGCACATTTTAAATAATCCTGTGTTATCCACATCATCCTCATTTCCATGACTGTTTACTTCTTCCTGCAGAGCTGGGCCTTTATCTCAGAGTATTTTCCTTTAGCATCCTTTTGCAGTGTGGATCTCTTGGTAATAAATTCTTTTTATTTTTATTTGTCTGAAAAATACCTGTAGTTTGTCTTCATTTTGAAGGATATTTTTACTGTGTTTAGAATTCTAGGTAGACAAATATTTTCTTTTAGTGCTTAATAAACAACATTCTACTCTCTTCTGGCTTCCATTAGTTTTTATGAGAAGTCAGTTGTATTAGTCAGAGTTTTCCAAAGTGACAGAACCAATAGGAGATAGAGAGATAGTTATGTAAATAGATATATGGGAGAGGATTTAGTATGGATTTTGTGATTATATGAGCCTGTGATGTCCTGTGATAGACCATCTACAAGCTGGAGACCTAGGGAAGCCAGTAGGGTGGTTCAGTCCCACCTAGTCTGCATGCCTCAGATCCAGGGAAGCTAATAGTGTAACTCTCAATCTGAAGCCAAAGGTCTAAGGGGACTGCTGGTACAATTCCCAGAGTCCAAAGGCTGGAAACCTGGAGTTCTGATGTCCAAGAGCAGGAGAAGAAGGGTGCCCCAGCTCCAGGGGGAGAGAGAGAGCGGGGTGGGGGGGGAGGAGAAATTCACCCCCTGCGTTTTTATTCTGTGGTCCTTCAGCCAATTGGATGTTGCCCATCCACCTTGAGTGGATCTTCTTTACTCAGTCCACTGATTCAAATGCAAGTGTCTTCTGGAAACAGCCTCAGAGACATACCCAGAAACAAGACTTTACGAGTTATCTGGGTATCCTTTAATCCAGTCAGATTGACATCTAAAATTAACCACCATATCAATCATTATTGACATTGCTCTCCTGAATGTAACATGTCCCTTTTACCCCATCAGCTACTTTTGAGATTTTTCTCTTTATCTTTGGTTTCTGAAGTTTGTCTATGATGTGTGCGGGTGTGCTTTCCTTTGGATTTTCTGCTTGGAGTACACTTAGCTTCTTGGATCTGTAGATTGACACATTTCATCAGTTTTGGAACAATTTTATTCATTCTTTTAAACAATATTTCCCCTCATTCTGTGTCTCTCCTTCTGGGACTCCATACATATATGAATCAGCCACCATGCTTGGCCAGATGTTTTTGCTTATTATTATTTTCTCTACGTGACTTATTTTGGATACTTCTTACTGACCTATCTTTAATTTATGGCTCATTTCTTCTTCTGTGTTCAGTTTTCAGTTAAGCTCTCTAATGAATTCTTTATTTTAGATATTGAATTTTCAATTCTAAACGAACCATTTGGTTCTTTTTAAGAGCTCTTCTTTCTCTTTTGGGATTTCTCAGCTGTTCACTCATTTTACATCTTTTCCTCTAACTCCTTTAACATATTTATACTAATTGTTTTTACAAGTTCTTGTCTGGTAATTATGATATCTGAGTCATTAATGACTATGCTTAATTTGCTTTTTTAGCTCTTTATTATGGATCACATTTTTTAATGGATCAGATTTTCTTGTAAGTTTTTCTGAATGCTAGACATTGTGAATGATACATTGTAGAGATCCTGGGCTATGTTGTTGTTATCTAAAATTCTTAAGTTTTATTCTGGCAGGCAGTCAACTACTAGTGGAAGATTGTTAAGTTTTATTCTGATAGGCAGTTAAAACTACTAGTGGATTTCTTTTCTCTTATCTTGTACTGGTTTTAGGCCAGGCCAGGTTGTTTTGTTTTGTTTTTTAAATAGCTAAAAACTTTTGGGAAATGAATTATAATAAACCTCAATGGAAAGTCATGGGATACGTTTTTAAGTCATAGGAAGATTTATGTTTATTTATTTAAGTCAATGAAGAATGCCTATTTTAGGACCTAATAACCCATGATGTGAACATGTTGAAAAATGATGGACACCCTGGTTTTCATGAATTTGCTGGATTCAGATTCTAGCCCAGTTTTATTTAATATTTATTATAGTCCCTGTATTACACATAATTAGACAAGTTTACAAAAAGGCTATCTACAAGGGTGTTTACTGGAACATTGTTTGTAATACCGATAAAGAACATATATGACTATCAGTAGACGACTGGTTAAATAAATGCACCAAAATCTATACAATGGAATGGTGTACAAGTAATATATCTATATTTAAGGACATAAAAATTTATTCATTGTATATTAACTGAGAAAAGGTTACTAAACAGAGTATGTAGTATGATCCACTTTCCATAAACAAAAGTGTTGGAGTGTATAGAATATATACATATATATGTATTTTTTTTTTTTAGGAAAATACTATCTTTAGAAGTCGGATAATAAGTAGTGTTTACTTTTTATGCTTGCACTGAGGGTTCCCAAGAGCATCTTCAGGTTCTGTGACTCACTGGTAGGACTCAGAAAAGCTGTTATACTAACAGTTATAGTTTATTACAGGAAAAGAACACAGATTAAAATCAACAAAGGGAAAAGGCACAGAGGATGGAGTCCAGGAAAAACTAGGGAATGCTTCTAGTTTTCCTTACCCGGTGAAGTCACACAGGTAGTGCTTCATTTTCCCAGCAACAATGTGACATGCACAAAATGTAGCCCACCAGGGAAACTTACTTGAGTCTTGGTGTTCAGGAGATCAGTCACATAAGCCTACAGCACTTGCGTGCCTGATGACCTCAGCCACTCAGACCCCAGCATTCCAGAGGTCAAACTGATACAGTGTGGCCCAAAGCCTCAGGCATACGAAAGCAGTTGTTTACCATAAATCACATTATGAGCATATACTATCTGGTGTGGCCCAGGGCCTCAGGCTTCAGGCAGTATACACCACAAGCTCAGAGGTTATCAACCAAGAGTTGAGTCAAGGACCAGTCCTGAAGATCTTGAGAATGTGCAGGGTTTGAGCAGCCCAAGCCTGCTGAGTTAACTCTTTACTGCACAATGCTTTTCTTGTTTTTAGTGTTTTGCCATAACCACATATTGCTTTATCCCATTATGGACAGCAATTAAACAATGAATTGCATCCACAAAAAATGAAATGCATCAGAAAGGTTTATGTGCTGCCATTTTAATATTGTTAGGTGTCACCAAATTAGATCTCTATACAACAACATTCTCAGCTGCTAGAAGTGACATCTTAATCACGATAGGTGAAATATATCATTATGAAGCAACTTTCTTGCCAGGAATTTCCAGAACTCTGTAGTCTTATGAATTCACACCAGAGAAGGCCAGGAGCCAAATCCCTTCCTTCCTTCTGAAGAAGGAAATCTCAGTCCATGGTACAAAATGATCTGAAAGTCAGAAGCAGCTAAGAAGGTGACTGAATGATGTATTTGTCACCCAGCCACTTGAGACTCAAGTAGTTTAAAACCATTTAGTTCTGGTGAGTGCATTGTGAATTAAGCACTGAGGATTTTAGAAGTCTGGCCTGGTTAGAGACTGTCATGCTCTGCTGTTCATTTGTAGGCAATTCCCATTATGGACTCAGATCAGCCATAAGCAGAAATATTTCACTCTTTCACCCACTTCACCGTTTGTCATGTTGCCGATCCCTAGCTGGTAAAGAATGAAAGTAAGAACTGCTTCCTATATGCCGAGTCCTATGCCAAGTGTTTAGATTATACTCAATCTTCACAACAACTGTGTAAGCTACACGTTGTCATCCCCATTGTATAGATAAGGAAACTGAGGATCGGAACAAGACTCAGTAGTATGACTATGGAACAAGAGGGCTCTTCATTTTGATACTTTATGAAGGAATGCCTGGCAGAGCTTCACATTTCCAAATTCTCACAACCCAGCATTTGAAAATACCTGTGATGTCCAATAATCATACGCTTCAACCTCATGGAAAAGGCACAAATACGTTAACATTTTAGGATAAAATCTTTCCCCTTCAATTAGAAAAAAGAGCAGACGTAACATAAATAAAATTCTTGAAAAAAAGAGAGAAAATAGGAAATATTTAGCCCAAAGTTGACAATGCCTCCATAATATTTTGAATTAAAATCTGATTGTGAGTTAAGTTTCAAGGGGTGACAAATTCTGAACAAGCAGATTGAAACTAAATAAACAGTTGCTCCATCCTGCTCCTCAGCAGTTAATTATAGCAAGAACTCTGCTTCCTGGGAAGCATTGTTACAATAAATTATGATTAGTGGTTTGAAGCAGAGCTACTTTTTTTCTTCTAAAAAAATTGTGTAGCAGAGTAAAGAGCCTTGTTGAAGCTGTACTGTTTGAGTTAGAAAAGAGCTACGGTAGAAAACTGGTTATTCTTTTGGCATCTGTCAGTCAAGACGGCAAGTCAAGAGCCCCAAATATTATTCAAACAGGATAGAATGAATCTTGTAAAAATGTTCAGGTGTGGAGAGGCCCTTAGAGCCTTGGAAAATGTTCTGCATTGCTTAATGCCGAATGCTAATTGATGAATCTCTGCTGATTGCTGTTGGTTTTAAAATTACATTCAGATTAGGCTTTCTCTGCCTTGGAAAATGTGGCAATTAAAAAGTGCTTTAATATAACATCCAGGAGCAGCATGGATGGTTCCATGAGCACATCCAAACTAATGACAGATGTGGGGCTGCTGAATGCGCTCAAGGTGGGTAAACAGCTTAATGCACCAATTTTTAAACAAAGCCTCAGAGCTTAGCCCTACGATAATGTGACAGCAGAGAGTCTCCTCCGCTGCATTACTCTCTGCCTCCCGACCCTGCCTGGGTGTCTCTTTTCTCCGTTTCCATTGCCTTTCTTTCTTTATTTGTTTTGTTTGTTTGTTTGTTTGAGACAGGGTCTTGTTCTGTCACACAAGTTGGAGTGCAGTGGCGTGATCACGGCTCACTGCAGCTTCGACCTCTCAGGCTCAGTGATTCTCTTGCCTTAACCTCCCAAGTAGCTGGGACCACAGGTGCACGCCACCATGCTTGGCTAATTTTTGTAGAGATTGCCCAGGCTGGTCTCAAACTCCTGGGCTAAAGCGATCCACACGCCTCAGCCTCCCAAAGTGCTGGGATTACCAGTGTGAGCCACCACGGCCACCCTCCATTGCTTTTCTTTCTCTTTTCTCTTGAAGCTTCTTTCCTTGGCTGTTGACCTGTGGGCTCTAGTTATGGTGACTGAAACTTTCTGCTATCCCTGCAAAGAGCTTCACCTGATCCAGCTATTTCTAAAACTACTAGGAAAAGAGCTGGGAAAAGGGGTAAACTAAGGGGCAGGTAGTGATTGGATATTTTCTGTTTGCTCTACCCTCTGTCCCTTCTGTGCCCTCAAAGGCTGACTTCTAAGGTCTGCAGCCACTGGGGGGTTCTTGTCCTCTGGCTTTTGATTAGAGCAGCCATGGAGGCACCAGCAGCAGATCAGAGGATGGCATGAAAGAGGAGGAGATATTTATTCTCCACCCCAGGACCTGTCCACACAGCTCTCATCCGCAGACCCTGTCCTAAGGCCACAGCTCTCACTGGGTTCTTCCAATAACAGCTCCTGCCTGCCCCTTTCCCCTATGGGCTTAGGGATTTAATGGTGCTTCTCATGCTTTTCAGTTTCCCTAACCTTCCCTTCCCCTCTGAAAATAGTCCCTTCTTCAAACTCTCTTCAGTTGCCCCTTTGAGCGCCATCTCTTGGCTGCTGAGACCCTGAATGATACTTGCAGAACCTTAAGTTCTTTCTGCAGAAGTGGCTCAGGCAAGCATCATATACTGTGAGTGTGTAGGAGAGGCACCTGTCACCTGTGCAGTCAGGTAGCTGTCATCTTTCCTGCCATGCTCCGGTTCCAGTGAACATCTCATCCAGGAGTGTTCTGAGGTTTCAGGTTAAATATATTGTGGGACCATGATCTTGGAAAGGTCAAAAGGGGAACAAGCAGTCTCGCTCCAGTGCTGTTACCTTCTTTCTTTTGTAAATTTCTGACTGTAAGTGGTGCTCACTGAACCTTAGTTTTCTTGCCTCCTTTTCAATCCTACCTGTGCCATTTACTAGCATCAAAGTTGCTCCATTGCTTTTTAATTCATGAGTTTCCAGATCACAGAAAGCCACCTCTTTAAAGCCGGTCTTTGGATAACTCGTATCCTGAATCCCTGATTCCTGATCTATGATTTATGGTGTGTGTGTGTGTGTGTGTGTGTGTGTGTGTATGTGTGTGTGTTGTGTGAATGAAGATCTAAATAAGTACATGATGTATTGTCTAGAGGACCTTGGTCTTTCTACTCAATCTCTACTTACTTTGGAGCACGATAATGCCTCATCATAGTTGCTTACATACGGCAGGACCTTATTAAATGTTTGCTGAGCTCTATAGTAGGCAGAATAATGGTTCCCCAAAGATGTTCACATTCTAATCTCAGGACCCTGTGAATATATTACATGGCAAAGAGGTGTTAAGGCCAGATTTGGACTTAAGATTGCCAGCTAGCTGAGTTTAAGACAGGAAGAGCATCACGGATTATCCAGGTTTCTTAAAAGTGGAGAAGTGAGGCAGAAGAGGTCAGAGTGATATGATGTGGGAAGAACTCAACCTGCTGTTGAAGGTGGCGGAAGGGAGCACGAGCAGGTGGCCTCTAGAAGCTGCAAAAGGCAAGGAACAGATTCTCTACTAGAGTCTCCAGTAAGGACCACAGCTCTGCTCACACCTTGATTTTAAGCTGTCAAAGTGAGGCCTGATTTGGACTTATAACCTGTAGAACTCTAAGATAATACATTTGTATTATTTGAAGCCACTAAGCTTGTGACTGTTTGCTACAGCAGCAACAGAAAAGTAACATAAGCTCCATGCAGATCTTTATACAGGACAGGAACAGCCTTAGAGCCAGAACCAAAATGAGTCAGTGATGGGCTAGAGTTAGGTGGGCTGTAACCTGTGCAGCAATGGGACTTAGCTTACCCTAGGGTTATGGCCAAAAAAGCAGAGGCTAGACAGACTGGGGATTCTTAGACTCTCGTGGGGCAGGAGCTCAAGCCACTAATTTAACTTTTTAAAGCATTAAAAATTTTTATTTTAGAGATGGAGGGGCCACGCAAAGTGGCTCATACCTGTGATCCCAGCACTTTGGGAGGCTGAGGCAGGTGGGTCACTTGAGGTCACTCGAGGAGTTCGAGACTAGCCTGGCCAACATGGTGAAACCCCATCTCTACTAAAAATACAAAAAATTAGCTCGGCATGGTGGTATGTGCTTGTAGTTCCAGCTACTTGGGAGGAAGCTGAGGCAGGATAATCACTTGAACCCGGGAGGAGGAGGTTGCAATGAACCAAGATTACACCACTGCACTCTAGCAACAGAATACGACCCCGTTTCCAAAAAAAAAAGAAGAAGAAAAAGAAAAGAAGAGGAAAGAAAGAAAAAGTGAGTAAAATAATATGTTTTATGTTTATAGGGTGAGTGAATATATATATTGCAGGGTGAGGGAATGAAGTGGAGATGCTATACTGGAAGGGCTCTTTCTTTCTCTCCTTCCTTCCTTCCTTTTTTCTTTTCTTTCTCTCTCTCTCTCTTCTTTTTCTGACAGAGCCTCACTCTGTCACTCAGGCTGGAGTGCAGTGGCACAATCTCAGCTCACTGCAACCTCTGCCTCCCAGGTTCAAGCGTTCTCCTGCCTCAGCCTCAAGAACAGCTGGGATTACAGGCATGTACTGCCACACCGGGCTAATTTTTATATTTTAGTAAGAGACAGGGTTTCACCACATTGGCCAGGCAGTTCTCAAACTGCTGACCTCAGGTGATCCGTAGAAGGGCCATTTCTTAAAATGACCACTATACCCACAGTACCTGTGAGGACACCTGCTTCACTGGCCCATATGGTGCATCACCCTACCACACATGCTGCCCTCCTCCTTGCTGTGGCTGGCTGGGAAGGATGGGCACGTGGCTTAAGGCAGTCAGTCCGAATTGCCAGAGGAAAGGGGCTGGACCATGCAGACTGTCTCTCCCAATAACCTAAACTAAGAAATACCAAGGAGACAGGGCAGTGAGAAACAGGGGAAACTGAGTGTAAGGGTTATTGCCAAGTTTAAAATGAGGAAACTGAGACCGGCATAGGAAAATCAAATGCCAATTTATTAAGCTCCTGGGCGAGGTTCTGTGGTCCAGGGAAGGGGGGGGGGTGCCAGAGAAGTCACGCTTGACTCCTTCTGGGCGTGGGGTTTTATAGGGAGTGAAGGCGTTTTGATTGGTTGTGGAGAAACAGGACGTGGACGGCACAAGCTGCTATTGGTAGGTAGGTGGGATTTCCGGTGAGCGGGCGCCCAGTGGGAGTGGGACCTGGATGGAGCAAAATGCTATTGGGCAGGTTTTGGCGGGGCTTCTTTTAAACTTTGGCAGGGTTTCCCAACGGCGGGCTAGGTGCCGGGTGCAGAGTTTAGTGTTGAGTGCAGATTCTGGTGCGGAGTGCAGAAGTGGGCGTTGGGGAAGCCACGTGGCGGAGCTAGATGCTGAGTGCAGGGCTTGATGTCCAGCGCGGAGTGGTGACGTAGTTTCCAGGCGTGGAGAGGGATGGGCGTGTCCGAGCTCCCGGGAGGCAACCGGCCTTACAGTCCGACCCTTTTGATGATATAGGATGCCGCTTCTTTCTGGCTACTTCCTGCTGAGTAGGGGCGGAGGTGAGGGGGGGGGTCAACTGGCTGTCGCCTCAGTTGGGAGTCGGACATAGGGGTGAAGCAGCATCTGGTTTATGGCCACCCTGGAAATTTCCCTTACGCGGACCTGTAAAAACCTGAGGAAAAAGGGGGCTAGCATTAGCAAAAGACAAACAATGATAATGGGAATGATAATGGGAGCCAGCCAGGTAAGCATGGGGGGGATTGCCACCAGTTAAGAGAAGAGGCTGGTGCATTCTGTTTTCTTTGGAGGTCTTCTTGGAGGCGATAGAGAGTGTTGACATTTTCCTCTACCAGACCTGTTTCATTGATGTAATAGCAACACTGCTCCTGAAGAAACAAACAGGTACCTCCTTTCTCTGCCGTTAACAGGTGTAGGGCCCTGTCGGTTTTGGAGAGTTACCTGAGCCAGTGATGTGATTTGTCGTTGGAGGGATGCTAGAGAGGCGGCTGACGCCTCAATGGCCACACGGAGCTTGTCTTCTAGCTGAGCAGCTTGAAGTGACACTGTAGCCCATTGCTCCACCTCCTATTCCAGCAGCCGCTGAAGAGGACGCCAAGGAGAGGCCGACTACTATTGGGAGGAAGGCAGCTCGTTTGTTTCAGCGAGTAGGGGGAGGTGTGAGGGACAGGAGCTCAGCTTGCCCGTATACCTCTAACTGCGGGACTAGAGTAACGGGCACACAGGGGGAGGGGAGGGAGGCATTTATAACTTTGGTTAGGGTCCCATTACAGCAAAAGTATCCTGGAGACGCATAAAGGTTGGATTTTATTTTTACAGTAATGTTGCAGTTGGAGCTGTCGGCCGTTCTGTAGCAGAGAAAGAGATTTTGAGAGCGCACCTTGAACAGCGGGATACCTGTTAAGGTGGTGTCAGGCCCCGTAGGTGATTGTGACAGGTTGAACCTGGTCTGGAGGGGAACTGCGGCTAAGGGGGGTTTGTTAAGGGAGGCACATAAAAAGCAATTAGTGAAGATCATGGCTTCGGTTAAGCTTAACCTGTTAACACCTTGCCGTACTAGCATTAACCAAGAGAAAGGTTGGGGAGTGTTGCTCCAGGGCTTGAGTTGGTTAGTAAAGGTGGCCTCATTCTGCAGGATGGTGTCACCTAACGAGTTGAGTCGGTCTATTTCCACCGGCACAATGCGGGTATAGGACCGAAATATTAGCCACGTACCACTGGGGTGGCTGTCTGTAAACTTGGTGTATATTTTACCTGCAGTTCCCTTTTCCCAGCGGCCGTCCCAGGGATTGTGGATGATAAGGGACACTTTACCTTGGTTGTTGGCAAAGAGCATTCTACTTTTTGGGGTGGTGTCTGTTCTGAAGGTTGTGTGTATGACACAAGAAGTGTAAGGGCATCCACCATAAGTAGCTTTCCACAAATGATGGAAGTCTTTGGTTTGGTCATATAGAAAGCAGAGGCCAAAGTTATTCCAGGAGTTTTTAATAGTATTGGCCTTGGATTTTGGGAATTCAAGTTTTACGGCTCATTGGCAGCCGGCGGGCTGGCAATTTGCTTGAGCAATGCATTGGGTTTTAGTGGTGGGGCCTTCCATCCAGGATTCCTGAAGGTAGAACCGCCAGACATAGTAGGGGTTGGCTTTAAGAGGGGACACTAGAAGATATTAGGAGGAGAATTTGAAGGGTTAGGAGTCGATGGGGAGGGGCCACGGGTGAGACAGAGCGAGTGGGGCCCAAGGGCTTGGATCTCCATTGATCATTTTGGGGGCTAGTTTGAGGCGGGACACATGATACCACGGGGTATGACCCAGGAGCTTGGCAGCCGTAGGGGTGGTTAGGATAACGACGTGGGGTCCTGACCACCTAGGCTGCAGAGATCCTGGTTTGAGCTCCCGGAGGAGAACACTGTCGCCTGGCTGGAGGTGTGCCACTGGATGGGGGTCCTCTGGTACTGGGACAACGGGGAGAGTACAATTCGCATGTTCCCTAAGTAAGTGGCGGAGGAAAGAGAGGTAGGGGAGGTAGGAGGCTAGAGGAGGTGGTTGTACCGGGAGATTATGAGAGACCAGGAAAGGCCGTCTGTACAGCAATTTAAAGGGGCTGAGGCCCGTTGGCCCCCGTGGGGTGGCTCAGACCTGGGCCAGGGCAAGGGGCAGGAGTGTGGGCCAAGAGAGTTTTACCTCGATGGTGAGCTTGGCTAAATGATCTTTGAGGATGCCGTGAGCCCATTCCACTTTACTCGATGACTGAGGGTGGTAAGGGATGTGTAGTTTCCAGGAGATGTTGAGAGACTTGGCGACCAGCTGGACCACTTGAGCTGTAAACGCTGGACCGTTGTCTGACTGGATGTTTGCAGGTAAGCCGAAATGAGGGATGATTTTCTGAATTAAGAGGGGAGGCCACCGTGTCCGCGGTTTCCCTGGAGGTGGGGAAAGGCTTCAATCCATCCAGAAAAGGTATCTACAAAGATTAGGAGGTAGCGGAGTTTTTTGTGAGTGGGCATATGAGTAAAATCAATCTGCCAGTCTTGGGCCGGCAGGTTGCCACGCATTTGGTGGGTAGGAAACTGTGGCTTTAAGCTTCCCTGAGGCGAGACCTTAGAGCAAGTAACACAAGCTTTATGTACCTGCTCAATTGTTTGTCATAGACCTGGTGAGAAAAAGAGGGGCTGCACAAAGCGATATAACGCCTTGGGCCCAATATGTAAGGATTTGTGGATTTCAGTAATAATTTTAGGGGCCTGTTCCCAGGGAAGGGCGATTTTGTTGTTTAAGAAGATCCAGCCCTGATTAGACTCGGTTCCCCCTCTTAATATGAGGGCCTGTTTTTCTGATGGCGAGCAAACTGGAGGTGTGGCCGTGGTGAGGAACAGGATTGGAGTGGGGGCTAGCCTGGTACTGGTTAAGGACTTGCTGCCGCGTCTGCCCCCTGCATTGCCCCGGGAAATGGCATCCTGCTGGGCCTGGTGCCCTCGGCAGTGGATGACAGCAACCTCTTTGGGCAGTGACAGAGCTTGCAGGAGATTAGAGATTTGGATAGCATTGATTATGGGGGACTCTTTTGTAGTAAGGAATCCCCGCTCTCTCCAGAGGGCAGAGTGGCAGTGGGTGATAAGAAAAGCATACTTTGAGTCAGTATAGATATTTGCTCGCTTTCCCTGTGCTAGCGTGAGAGCTCGAGTTAGGGCAATGAGCTCTGCCTTCTGTGATGTGGTTCCATTGGGGAGGCGGCGTGCCTCGATGGTGGCTGAATCTGTAACTACTGCATAGGCTGCTTTTCGCCGCCCCTCGGCTGTCACTATCGAACTTCCATCTACATAAAAGGTAAGGTCTGGGTTGGATAGGGGAAGGTCAGACAGGCCCTCCTGAGGTTTAGCAAGTGCCTCTATTAGTTCAGGACAGGAATGGGCTGGGGGAGGGGGAATGGGATGGAAGGGGAAGCAAAGTAGCTGGGTTGAGTGGAGAAGTGGGATGAAGGCTGACTGAAGGATTTTCAATAAAGAGTAGATGAAACTCCTGTAGGCGAGAGGGTCCTAGGTGAGCCAGAGATTTGTGAGAGAGAAGGTGGGTTAGCTGATGGGGAGAGAACACTGAGATGGGCTGGCCCAAGGTAAGTTTTAGGAATTCCTTGGTGAGTTCTGTTGCCGCTCCCAGGGCCTGCAGGCAAGGCTGCCACCCCCGACCGTGGGGTCGAACTGTTTTGATAAGTAGGCTACCAGACGATACACGGGGCCCGGGGTTGGGTTAAGACCCCAACCGCAATCCCCCTGTTTTTCATCAGTGAACAAGTGGAAGGGGCGGTTGAGATCCAGTAGTTGGAGTAGGGGGGACTGTGGACAAGGCAGTTTGTAGGGTTTTAAAAGCCTGCTTCACTGCCCCAGGATGGGAGAGGGCTCCCATGGGTGTGTCTTTAGCAGCTGCATACAGAGGTTTAGCTAGAGAAGCAAAATTAGGTATCCAGTGGCGGAGAACCCTACAAACCCCAAAAGGAGAGAATCTGGTCAGCTGTCTCTGGAGGCTGCAGTGAAAGGAGTGCCTTTCGGCGATTTATTGTTAGGCTTTTAGTTGTAGGGGTGAGAAGAATGCCTAAGTAGACTACCGAGGTGACTGACAACTGTGCCTTGGAGGGAGATACCCAGTACCCTTGAGATCCCAGAAAGTTAAGGAGAGTGGTGGTATGCTGTTGCTACAGAGAGAGGGAGGGGCTACAAAGTAACAGGTCATCCACATACTGAAGAAGGAGACTGGGTTGAAGGGGGCAGGAGTTAAGGTCAGCTGCTAAGGCTTGTCCAAAAATATGGGGGCTGTCTCTGAATCCCTGGGGCAGGACTGTCCAGGTGAGCTGTTGTGACAGGTTGGTGTCTGGATCGGTCCAGGTGAAGGCAAAGAGAAAGTAAGACTCAGGGTGTAGGGGAATGGTAAAGAAGGCGTCCTTGAGGTCAAGAACCGTATAATGGGAGGTGGTGGAGGGAATGTTGGATAATAGGGTGTATGGGTTGGGGACTACAGGGTGGAGGGGTACCACTGCCTCGTTGATAAGGCGTAGGTCCTGAACTAGGTGGTAGTCCCTGGACGACTTCTGGACTGGCAAGATAGGAGTGTTACAAGGGGAACTGGAGGGGATAGGAGTCCCTGGGCTAGGAGTTGGGTAATGATAGGCTTTAGGCCCTGGTGGTGGGTTTTTGAGATAGGAAACTGGGGACGTGAGGGAAAGTGGGTAGGATTTTTTAGAAGTATCTTAACTGGCATGTGATATCTGGCCACTACAGGCTTGGAGGTGTCCCATACCAAGGGATTAACTACCTCAGGAGGAATAAGGGGTTCAGGTGAAGGGTTAAGACAGGGCATGGTGTTGGTTAAGAGTGGTAAGAGGAGGTGGGCTGGTGATGGGCTTGAGTGTGGGGGGCCAGTGAGTTGGAGAGTGGCCCCCACAGTTTGGAGAATATCTCATCCTAAAAGGGGGACTGGGCATGAGGGCATGATTAAAAAGGAGTGGGGAAAAAGGTGTCCTTTGAGGACACAGGCTAAAGGATGAGTTTGATTAGGACAGGAAGGCTTTCCATCAATTCTCATGACTGAAACCTGGGAAGATATGCTAGGTCCTGAGTAGGAAGGCAATACAGAGTAGGTATCCCCCCCCGTATCCACTAAGAATAAAATGGACTTAACCGCTACCTATAGCATTACCCTGGGCTCGGCAAGGGTGATGGGGGTCCTCGAGTCCAGGCTGTGTCAGTTGTCCAGAAGGCCAAGGAGTTCAAGTGAAGGGACTGCTTCCTGTGGACCGGCTTGCCCCTCACATAGAGGTGTGAGGGGTGAGCCTGTAGTCCGGGATGGGCAGTGAACCTTCCAGTGTCCAGTCTGCTTGCAGCTCGGGCAGGGTCCAGGAGGTGGGCGAGGACAGGTGCACTGCTGTGCCCAGTGTCCCTCGGCCACATTTGAAACAGGGCCTGGGTGGGGCCTTTGAATAATTTTGGGGGGTTTCAATGGACCCCCTCCACCAGAAGATGGACCCCCTCCACCAGATGCTCAGTGGACTGCCGGCCTCAGGGCTGCTACAAGAGCTTGGGTTTGGAGGCTTACCTTTTGCTGTAAATGGGCCTGGCAGATGGCCTCAGCCTTTTCCTCTCGGCCATTAAAAACTTTAAATGCCATGTTTACCAGGTCCCATATGGGAGTTTGGGAGCCGCCTTCAGCTTTTTTAAGTTTCCTCCTTATATCAGCCACTGACTGGGAGATGAAGTGGGTGGCTAGGATTGTAGCCCCTGCTAAGGAGGCCGGATCCAGCCGGGTATGGAGGATCATAGCATTAGTTAATCAGTCAAGGAAGGCGGCTGGGTTTTCATTAGGACCCTGAGTTATTTCCCTTAACTTGTCATAATTAACCACCTTTTGAGCTGCGCTCTGCCTGCCTGTTAGGAGGCACTGTAGCATTTAGTCTCGGTGGCGGCGGCCATCTTGACCAGCTTGATAGTCCCAATTAGGGTCGGCCTTGGGGACCGCCACCACGCCTACCGGCATTTGATTGTTTGTGAGATGTACCTGATCAGCGTGTGTTCGGGCCGCTGCGAGAATGCGGTCACGCTCATCTGGAGTAAGGGTGGAGGACAGGATTGCATAGGTGTCATGCCAGGTAAGGTCGTACGCCTGGGTGAGGTAATGAAATTCTTTGGTGTAAGCAGTAGGATTGGTGGAGAATGACCTTAGGTGTTTTTCAATGGCTGATAGATCGGAGAGGGAGAAGGGAACGTGCACTCGGACAATGCCCTCCGCTCCAGCCACCTCGCGGAGAGGACAAAGGAGAGAGGTTTCGTCGTTGGAAGCGCAGTGCGAGCAAGTGTGAGCACTAACAGGAGAGGTCAGGTTGGAATCTGGAAGAGGAGGAGCAGGAGGGGGTTGGGGGCCCGCATAAGGTGGGGGATTAGTGGGTCGGGCGGAGGGTAAGGAGAGCTCTTCAGTCAGATTGGGGTCAGGGAAGGAGGAGAAGGGGGTTGGTGAAGGGGCCGAAGGGAGTGTGGGGGAGTTTTTTGCTAAGAGTACCTGGGCAGTATTGCAGGAGGAGCAGAGGTCAGGGTGGAAGCAGAGATGCCAGAAAGCCTGAATGTAGGGGAACCTCCACCCACTTGCTGTTCCTTTGGCAAAAGTTGTCTAAGTCTGTTAGGATATTAAAGTTGAGTGTGCCCTCTGGAGGCCACTTGGACTGGCTGTCTAAAGGATACTGTGGCCAGACCATGGTGGAGAGGAAGAGTAGCCTTTTCTTTTTTATAGAGAGACCCAGTTTGGGTAGATTTTTGGCTAGGCATGCTAGTGGTGACTTGGGGTCTGGGTGAGATTCCTGATTACCCATATTCCTGTTTTTTTTTTTTTTTTTTGTATTATTCCCAACACAGGCAGAAGAACTCTTTTCCTGGGGTGGGGGTGGGGTGGCTGAGAGAACCTACAGGCTGCAATGATTATAATGAGGAAAAAAATAAAAAGAGACAGGGCTAGAGCTATTTGCCACATGGAAGAATTAGGGGAAGTGAAAAAGAGACAGAGCTAGGAAGTGAGGTTTTAGTGGTAGAGGAAGAGTAGGAGGAAAAAGGAGAACAGAGTTATTTCTAGGGGCATGAATTCAGTAAAGGTTCCCCTGCAGCCAGTGGTCTGTTACCCACTGTAGAATATCTGTTACTTAAAGGGAAGCAGGCCTAAACCACTGTACATTGGCTAACAGGAGTCTAACAAAACTGGTGAATCTACAATAAAGACAGAACCACATATAGGATTGACGGACAAAGGATGGGTGCCCCCCAGATGGGAGACCAGTCTGATGCCTTCCCGGCCACGTCCCCAAAGGGATGTTTCAGGGCGTCTTGGCTAAGGTGTACCCATATAACCCCCGGGCCTGGTCACCTCAGAACTTTCAGTCAGTCCTGAGGTGAATCACCATTATGCCTTATGACATCGCCGTGGAACTGCGGGTTGAGGCCCACACAAGCCCCGTAGTCGTTAGGCCATGGGACTACACATAAACTCACTCACTCACTCGTGCCGGGGGTAGGAAGAGAAACTAAAAGTACAGTTACTTAATTAATGGGAATTTATATGCTAAAGGGCTGATTCGAGATAGACATTTTAGTAGCGTAAGCCGGGGATTTGGTCCTCCTGTTAGGCAGGGCCCGGGTTTGCAAATGGGGCTTCTGATTAACCAAACCTTGGCCACTGCTGCGGAGATGGTTGGAAGAGTGGCTCAGCGTCCCGGGCCGCGCCACCAAACACTGAAGGATACGAGAGGGTTCAGGAAGGTGGGGACGTCTCCCCTCAGAATCCTGACCCTGAGAAACCCCTCACGGGGAGAAGACAAGAGTGTAGGGACGTGTCCTCTATGCTCAGGTCCTCGAGACGAGGCCGGGGCCCTGGGCCCACGCGAGAGATGAGAAGGAGTCCCTGACGTGGCCGCGATTATGAGCAGGGAGTCCATGAGGCAAGCAGCGGGAGGGGCTGTAGGCAACAGAAGCCTTACCTTGTGGTGGAGTGGTTTCCTGGTCCGGCTTCGGGTGGAGGAGTCAGTTTCCCCCAGGAGGTGGTCTTACAACTCCTCCCGGGTTTTGGCACCAAATGTAAGGGTTATTGCCAAGTTTAAAATGAGGAAACTGAGACCAGCATAGGAAAATTAAATACCAATTTATTAAGCTCCCGGGCGAGGTTCTGTGGTCTGGGGAAGGAGGGCCAGAGAAGTCATGCTTGACTCCTCTTGGGCGTGGGGTTTTATAGGGAGTGAAGGCGTTTTGATTGGTTGTGGAGAAACAGGACATGGATGGCGCAAGCTGCTATTGGTAGGTAGGCGGGATTTCCGGTGAGCAGGCTGCCCAGGGGGAGTGGGACCTGGACGGAGCAAAATGCTATTGGGCAGGTTTTGGCAGGGCTTCTTTTAAACTTTGGCAGGGTTTTCCAGTGGCGGGCTAGGTGCCGGGTGCAGAGTTTGGTGTTGAGTGCAGATTCTGGTGCAGAGTGCAGAAGTGGGAGTTGGAGAAGTCATGTGGTGGAGCTAGATGCTGAGTGCAGGGCTTGATGTCGAGCGCGGAGTGGTGACGTAGTTTCCAGGCGCAGAGAGGGATGGGCGTGTCCGAGCTCTCAGCGAGGCAACCGGCCTTACACTGAGGCCATGCCAGCTAAAGCAGTGTGAAAGCCAACGAGGGGGCCAAATCATGAGGGAGCAGGGGGAGTCAGTTATTACCAAATGGAACAGAGAGGAGAGCCACAGACCAGTGGCCCATGAGGGAGGTCCAGGAGAAACACCATTTCCTCAAGTTGCCTCAGGACCAGATGACACCCACCTGGATTTCCTGTGAAGCCCTGCTTTGGGCTCGCATCTGATTGCTGTTTCCTTATGTGACAATTATCGCCTGAGGGTAGCAGACCCTTTAACAGATCAATATTGTATGGGTCTCTGATCTTCACAATGAAGGCAAGCCTAACTAAGATATGTATGGGGCCCCAAAGTAGACAACACACCTTACATGGGATCTGGAAAGACCAATTAGAGGTATTAAAAGTCTGAAGACAGCATGGAGGAGGTGGAAGGTAAAGGAATAGGGAAGAGGTTCCCTAGCCTCTCCTCCTCTTACACTCTAGTCCATGGATTCCCAAATGAGATCTGGCTGTCCTCTGCTCTTTTTCCTTAGATGTAGCAGTTCCACAGAGCCTGGTGTGTAAAAGATGAGGTACAGGGTCATGATATAGGGTGGTAGCTCTGGAGTCAGCCTGCCTGGGTCTGATTTCCAAATCTTTACATTATTAGAAGTGAAATCTTGAGCAAGTAACTCAAACTCTAGTCTAACTTTAGTTTTCTCATTTGTAAATGGGTAAAATAATAGTACCTGATGTGTTATAAGTGCCAAATAGACTAGTTCCTGTAAATGGCTTAGCACCGTTGTTGGCATGTGAGTGACCCATGTAGTGGATTGAATTATGTCCCTACAAAAGGTCCAAGCTGTAACTCCTGGTGTCTGTGAATATGACTTTCTTTGGAAATAGAGAGTTTGCAAATGAAATTAATGATCTTGAGATCATACTGGATTTATGATGGGCCCTAAATCTAGTAACCGGTGTCTTTAAAAGGGAAATGAGAGAGATTTGAGACACAGACAGAAACACAGGAAAAAAGGCCATTGGAAGAAAGAGGCAGGGATGGGAGTGTTGGGGCTAGAGCCAGGGTACTCCAGGAGCTGCTAAAAACTGATAGAGGTGAGGAAGTATTCTCCCCCCAGTCTTTGAGGGAGCTTGGCCCTCCTCGCACCTTAATTTTGGACTTGCTTGATTTTGACCTCTAGAGCTCTGAGAGAATAAACTACTATTATTTTAAGCCACCCAGTTAGTGGTCATTTGTTATAACAGCCTTAGAAAACTAATGCAGTCAGTGTGTGTTCTTTTGTTATTTGGAAAGGATGCTGGCTAGGTATGATGGCTCATGCCTGTAAACCCAGCACTTTGGGAGGCCAAGGCAAGTAGATCATTTAAGGTCAGGATTTCAAGACCAGCCTGGCCAACATGGTGAAAACCCATCTCTTTTAAAATACGAAAATTAGCCAGGCAGGTAGCACATGCCTGTAATCCCAACTACTCAGGAGACTAAGGTACAAGAATCACTTGAACTCAGGAGGCAGAGGCTGCAATGAGTCAAGATTGTGCCACTGCACCCCAGCCTAGGTGACAGTGCGAGACTCTGTCTCAAAAAAAAAAAAAAGGGAAAGGGAAAGAAAGGAGCCATGTCCATGCTGACCAAGGAAGAATAAGGGTAATGTATGTCAGGTGCAGCTGGGGAAGGTGAGGAAGGTTTGTATTTTATATTTGTTCTATTGGATATATTTGTATTTATGTATTAATATCTGTGTTTTCCTAGCTTTTAATTTTTTAGCAACTGGCTCATCTACATTTAACATTATCCTTTGATAACATTAATAGAACTAGAAATTATAAAATCAGACAAAAATCAAAAAATTATTTCTGGATTATTTCTGATTTTTATTCCACATAGAAATAAAAAATTTTTGTTAAAAGTTACAGAGTTTTTAAAAAGTAATGATAATACAGCACTACATTTCAGAATGTATATGTTTTTTAAAGTGATCAGAGGAATTTCATAGCTTTAAAAACTTAAATAGCAAAAGGATGAAAATAAATGAATTAAAATCTGAATTCAAAAATCTAGAAAAAGAACAGCAAAGAAAGCCAAAAGAAAGAACAATTTTCTCTAACAGTTCAAGCCAAAATAATAATTTAAAAAAAGCACAAAGAAGTAGTGAAGATAAAAGAAGTAACATAATAAATTATAATTAATAATTAAAAGTCTGTTTCTTGCAAAACTTAACAAAATAGATGAAAAATAGCTAAGAAGGAAAAGAAGAGAAATAGACAAAATAAGAACTGACAAGGGGAAATAATCATTGAAATAAACTTTTAAAAAAATCATAAGAAACTTTAAACTTCTATGCAGATAAATTTGAATGTATAATTTTATAGGAAAATTCAGTTTACCAAAATTGTTTCAATTAGAAGAAACACAAAAAGTCATCAAGAAACTATCTCACAAAAGAGCGCTAGCCCGAGATAGCTTCATGAGAAATTCTACAGAACCTTCAAAACCAGATCCCAGTGCTACATAAATCATTCTACAGCAATGAAAATGAAGGAAAACTTCAAATCATTTTTTGAAGAAAGATTTACATTGACACCTGTTTTATAGAGTCTACAACAAAGCAAAATATTAAGGCAAGACACGGTGGCTCATGCCTGTAATCCTAGCACTTTGGGAGGCTGAGGCAGGCAGATCACTTGAGCCCAGGAGTTCGAGACCAGCCTAGCCAACATGCTGAAATTCCGTCTCTACAAAAAAATACAAATATTAGCCAGGCATGGTTGTCCATGCCTATAACCCCAGCTACTTGAGAGACTGAGACAGGAGAATCTCTTGAACCCAGGAGGCGGAGGTTGCAGTGAGCCAAGATCATGCCACTGCACTCTAGCGTGGGTGACAAAGCAAAACTCTGTCTCAAAAAAAAAAAAAAAAGTAAAATATTAAAACTGGTCTCATTGTCTGAGGGGTCACCCAAAGTTTTTGGTCTCACAGCCTCACAGCCAAGGAAATCAAGGTTGTGGACACTCCAAAGGTGAGGTTAGAGCAGATGTTTAATAAGTGAAAGGAATAAAGCTCTCTGGAGCAGAAGGGGGGTCCCGGAAAGATGGGTTGCCGTTTTACAGTGAAATGAAAGGGTTTTTATAGAGAAGCTGGTGGGAAGGGGTGTATTCATTTACTTAAGGCATGAATTTCTGAGTCCCCAGCCCACCCTTTCTAGTGCACATGTGGGCTTCTTAGACTGAGTTACTCCATGTTGCTTATCTCTTCACAATACTCATGTGTAAAAAAGGTGGGGGGAAGAACACTCCAAGGTGGATGTTCCTGGTTCAGGGTAGCTCTTCTTACTGGTGCTGCTGCAGGCATTCTTTCTGTTCAAGCCTCCTTGTCTGAGCATTTTCAAGAAGGGAGAGGACTGTACTTACTGGGGTCCACTGTATGTCTGTATGTCACACAGGAAGTTTCTTTCTGTGTTAGAGCCTGCCTTCCTTATTTGTGTTTGTAGCCTGATCTCTCAGGCTGCTGTTTGCTGAAAGACAAAGGACCTCTTGGGCTGCTTTTTGTTAGAAGAGCAGGTGCTTTTTGTTAGAAGGGAATCCTACCGAGGACCCTTGCCCTAACCATCTGCCTAATTGATTTCTCTTTCTCTTTCCTCTCAACATTCCACACTCAGGAGTGGAGACCCTAACTGCTGTTAGGGGGGTTGGTTGACGACTTGTCTAGACACTTCCTCCTGGAAGAGGTCTTTGAGTGGGGAAACAGCAGCTAGGGTTCCTCCTAAGGTCGAGCTAAGGTCCTCAGAAAAATGGCATGTTCACGTGTGTCTCCATTTGTAACACCATTTGGAGTTTGATAGCTTCTAGAAAAGAAGAGATGAATCTGGTGAGGCGATTTAACATGGTCCAAAGATTAAAGCTAGTATTAACATTAATAGCAGGCTGGCCAAAGGAGGAGCCATGATCCCAAATTTAGCCATTTAGACCAACAGCCCCATGACTCAGACAGTTGTTGACACATCTTTGAGGTCCGATCAGCTAATTTTCAGGTGGCATCCCTTACTATCCCTGTTGACAAAGAAACAGCATTCTTCTTCTAGTAAGAGACGTAGGCCACCCTTTTCAGCAGCTAAGAGCTCTAGTCCCCTCCTATTTTGTAGAGCATCTGCTGCCAGGGAGTTTATTTGATTTTGTATAGTATCAGTGGTTCAGGCAATGTCCTTTAAGTTTTCTGTAAAATCTCTGGACAAGTCTTCATAGTAAAAAGAGAGGTTGCGAGTCCTGCAACCCCTGTCCCTACACTTGTGGCGATTCTCAACCCTCCCAAAAGAGGTATGGACTGAATAGCTCATTTATGATTAACTGTTGTGGTTAAAGGTATAATAAGGGATTGATTGCTGGGGGCTGTATTAATTTCAGGAGCCAGGTAAAGAAGCAAAACAGGTTCCAGTCCAATTGGCTGGTAAGTATAAGTAGGAGTTGGTTCTGCACAGGAAAAACACTCCCTGCTTTTTAAGGCAGAAATTATTTTCTGTGGAGAACATATAGGTTAGTTTGCCATTCTCACTTTCCCAGGTGGTTAGGGTCCTGCCAAGGTGGCCCCAGTTAAAGGTTAGAAAGAGCCCTGGGAAATATCCTGTTTTAACCCCACAGTTTTGTTTTCCCAGTATAGGTAGTTGTGTTTGATATCCACCAGCATCCACTCAGGAACTTTTTCATACCGGGGGGACTAACAGGCACTTAGACACCTCAGGGATAGTACAATCTTCCCATAGGAAAATATGAACACAACTAATGGGTCTATTTATACAACACCCAGATCCGCACATCCTTCAAAGTTCCCTTATTTATGAATGGCTTCCCTGAGAAGCATACAGATCTAAATTGTGCAGTTTGGGTAACCATGTAGTTTATATGATCATGTGAGGGGTTAATCTCTAGGGTGCAGTTGCACTGATTTTTTTTAGGGTTCCCAGGTCCTGAACAAAATTTTGGCTTCTCTTAATACAAAGGGGTGCTTGGAATTTTAGTTGTGTGTGTGTTGATATTGGGCCCCCAAATGGGAAAGTTTGCCCTGATAGGACCGGAAAAGGTTCGCTTCTCGACCTGTTAGTGTGACCCTTGTCATGTCATTAATTTGGAAGTTCATTAACCTGAAGGGGACTACTTCTTATATTTGGGTTAATAGGTCATCTTATTAAGGGCCCAATATCGGGCTTGGACTGGGATGGCAGTGTATTGAGATGAGGATAACAGGCAAAGCCAGCAGTTCATTTTCAAAGTTGGGTTTGTGGTATTTAACAACTTCTGTGCTAAGTTTAAAGTTTTTAAAAGATACCTTGAGTTTATTAGTTGTTAGAGGGGTACAGCAAAACCTGGTAGCATGATGAGGCTAATCCTAATATATATAGGCTGTGGGTGGTCATTCTGAGAATGTTAAAGACCCACTATAGGGAAAACAATCAAACAGTATACTACAGCAATTGTGGCTCTTTGCCCAAAATTGCACTCAGAGGGTGCCACAGTGTATAGTCCTATTGCACATAGCAAGGTAAGTATAGCAGATCCCACAAATGTAGTGTGGTAAATAATTTCCATCTAAAATTTTGCTCACTAAGATATAGAATTTCCCCTTGGAGATCTATGGAGTAATTTCAAGAGGAAAGACAGAAATGACTGAAAGTATCTGGTTAGGTAGGGGTGGAACTGAGTAGGACGAGTAGCCCTCACTCATTTACTTACCTTGGTGATTTTCAGTTTAAGATCCCTGATTTTTTTGCAGTGATATTCAGAGTGTTATTCTGGATTGTCTGAGGCTTCTCCCTCAGCTTCCAGGCTTTGACTTGAGTGTGATGAATCCAAGAGTCAATTCCTGCAACTTTTACTGTCGAGGGGTTGGAGAGAAGAATAGTATAAGGTCCTTCTCAACTAGGGTCTAGAGAAAGGGAAAGGGAAGGGAGAACCTTGACCAGTACTAAGTCACCCAGATTAAATAAAGGTGGTCCTGTTTCCTGCAGTTGGGCCTCTGTTAGTTGTATTAACTCATGTTGGAAGATGGCCAGGGAAGTTACATGTTTGACCAATTCAGAGCTTTCCTTATCTAACAAGAAATGATATGTAAGAAAAGGTTGCCCATACAACATTTGAAAAGGGCTTAAACCTAACTTTGAAGGAATATTTCTTATCCATCCTAAGGCCATGGGAATGAAAGTAGTCCCGTGGAGGTGAGTCTCTTGAGATAATTTTCTGGGGTGTCTTTTGACAATGTCATTTTTTTTCTACCTTTCCTGAGGACTAGGGTCTGCAGGCACAATGGAGATGATATTGTATGCCTGGTGCCTTCGAGACCCCCTGAATGACAGCTGCTTTAAATGAAGGGCCATTGTTGCTTTGGAGATATTTAGGGAGTCCAAAGTGGGGGAATTATTTCATTGATTAATACTCCTACTACTTCAGAGGCCCTTTCTGTTCAACATGGAAATGATTCTACCCAATCAGTGAAGGTATCCACCCACACCAGGAGATATTGAGTACCCCTTGATTTTGGCATATGGGTGAAGTCTATTTGCAAGCCCTCCCCTGGATAACTTCCTATTCTTTGAGCTCAAGGGGGAAAAAGCCATCTGTTGAGGAGGTTGTTTTTAAGACAGACTTCACAAGCAGTAACAACCTGCTCGACTATATTTTAGTAGGTTCTCCCCTGAACATAATCTTTGGGTAGATTGATAAGTTTTATTCTTCCCTAGATGTAAAGGTTGGTGAAGGGTTTTAAGGACCTCCATTGGTTGGAGGCTGGCAAGTGGAACTTGCTGTCCTCTGACTGCAACCATCCTGAGGGCTGAAAAGTGGGTCTCCAAGAAGTGGCCCATTATGTTCTGCAGGTGAATACTGAGGCTTTATTTTGCAGATGGAGACTTCCCAGATTAGAGGGGCTTCAAGTGTGTTGGCATCCTGAGCCTTTCATGCTATGGACTTGGCTGCCTGGTCAGCTAACTTGTTTCCCTCAGCTATTTCATCTGTTTGTCTCTGGTCCTTTACAGTGCATTACTGCTACTTCTCATGAAAGGAAATCTGAGGATAATGCCTGTTAATTTCCTGATGGAATTTTATGGGAGACTCATTGGCAGTGAGAAAGGATCTCTCCTTCCAAATGGCAGCATGAGCATGGAGGGTAAGAAAGTCATATTTGGAGTCAGTATAAATGTTAGCTGTTTTTCCTTTGCTTAATTCAAGCGCCGTATTAGTTTGTTCTCATGCTGCTGATAAAGACATATCTGAGACTGGGAAGTTTGCAAAATAAAGAGGTTTAATGGACTTACAGTTCCACCTGGCTGGGGGAGGCCTCACAATCATGGTGGAAGGCAAGGAGGAACAAGTCCCACCTTACATGGACAGTGGCAGGCAAAGAGAGAGAGCGTGTGCAGGGAAACTCTTCTTTACAAAACCATCATGTCTCTTGAGACTTATTCACTATCACGAGAACAGCATGGGAAAGACTTGCCCCATGATTCAATTACCTCGCACAGGTCCCTTCACAACGTGTGAGAATTCAAGATGAGATTTGGGTGGGGACACAGTCAAACCATATCAGGTAGCCTTGTAAACGCTATCAGCTCAGCTAATTGAACACTTTTGCCTGATGAGAAAGATGTGCTTTCAATGATACTATTTAGGGTGACTACTGCATATTCTCCCTTATGGACTCTCTGTTCCACAAAGGAGCTCCCATCTGTAAAGAGCGTCCAGTCTGGGTTTTCTAGGGGAGTTTCCCTGAGACCCCCCCCTGGCTGCATGGATTTATATCACTACTTGCTCATGGTCGTGTTCAGGTTTTCCAGTTTCCTCTGGGAGGGAGGTGGCTGAATTCAGGCAAGATCAAGTCTTTAGTTAAACTGAAGATCTCTCTAGTAGTAGAGCCTGGTATTTAAGGAAGTGACTGTTAGCCTAAGTCCCCCTTTAGTGAACAGCAATCCTGTCACATTATGTGGGGTATAAACAATTAAGCTACTCCCCAGGGTTAATTTGGTGGCTTCTGTCACCAGTAGGGCTACCGCTGCAACTGCCTGGAGGCAGGCTGTTCATCCTTTAGCCACGAGCTTCAGTTTCTTAATTAGGTAACCCCCTGGCAGTAGAGCTGACCCTTGAGTCTGAGTTAAAACTCCCAGGGCCATTCCCTTTCTTCTGACACATAAAGACTGAATGCCTTTCCTATCAGAAAGCTAAGGGCTGATGACCAAGCAGGGCTTGTTTAAACTGGTTAAAGGCCCTTTTTGCCCTTGGTTCCCAAATTAGGGAATAAGTTTTGGCTGCTTGAGCTTCCCTTATTAGCTGGTATAAAGGATGAGCCATTTCCCATACTCAGGTATCCACAACCTGCAAAATCCTGTAACGTCCCCAAATCCTCTTAGTTGCCTGAGGGTTTTAGGGAGGGGGGAAGGAGGAAATAAACTTGATCCTTTCTTCTCCAAATGCTTTGGTCCCTTCAGACAACACTAAACCCAGGTATTTCACTGAGGTTTGGCAAAGCTGGGCCTTGGATTTTGAAACTTTATATCCTCTATTAGCTAAAAAATTGAGAAGGGCCTCACTGCTCTCCTCACAAGCTTTCTCAGTTGGGGCACAGAGAAGAATGTCATCCACATACTGTAGGACTTTAGCCCAGAATGAGTCTTTAGACAGTGCTTATCCAAACAGGTGAGGACTGCCCCAAAACCCTTGTGGCAACACTATACAGGTTAACTGGACAGTCTGGCCAGAGGGATCTTTGAAGGCAAAAAGATACTGTGAGTCAGGGTGTAGTGGTATGCAGAAAAAGGCATCCTTTAGGTCTGGCACTGTGAACCATTTAGGTTCTTCAGGTATTTGGGTTAGCAAAGTATAGGGATTAGGAAATACTGGATGAATTGGGACTATGGCCTCATTAATGAGGCAGAGGTCCTGAACTAGTCTCCATTCTCCATTGGGTTTTTGTACCCCTAATATTGGGGTGTTGCAGGGGCTGTTGCAGGGTTTGAGGAGGCCCTGCTTCTTCAGATGATTAACAATGACCTCTAACCCTTTTCTAGCCTCTGGTGTTAGGGGATATTGTCTTTGGTTAGGAAAAAAAGTGGATCCTTAAGATGGATCTGGACCTGTATAGTGATTATAGCCTGGCCAATTTTCCCCTTGGCTTGCCCACACCTCTGGGCTAATATTGATTTCCACCAAGGGAAGACAAATAGTTTTTCCCAGGGCCATAAGGATTCTGGCTCCCATGCAAGCTAAAATATCTATATCTAATAAGGGGGTGGGACTTTTGGGCAAGATTAAAAAGGCATGTGTAAATAGTAAGTTCCCCTAGGTACAAATAAAGGGTTGAGAAAAATATTGGCTTAGAACCTTTCCTGTGATGCCCTGTATGGTCATGCTATGGGAAGAGGGGAGATTTGGACTGGAGAGAACACATAGACTAGCTCCAGTGTCCAGAAAAAGGTCCACCTTCCTTCCTTCAATTTCCAGAATCACCCAGGGCTACTGGGCAGTAATGGCAGTTTGGACCACTGGAGCTGGGGAATTGAGCCCCGGGACCTATCAGTCTTGCCTGACCATTTGTGAGACCAGTCTGGACCCGGTGACCTATGTTTCCAGGGGCAGTTTGACCTCCAGTGATCCCCCGCCACAGGCCGGACAGGGTCAAACTGGCTTGATCTTCTGCCTGGGCAGTCCTTCTTAAAGTGTTCTAATTTGGCACACTGATAGCAATTAGTGGATGCACCTGCTGGATCCTGGACTTTACAGGATTGTAAAGTGGCCATCAGAGCCTCTGTCCTTCTCTTGTGCTTCCTCTCTTTTTTCCTGGGCCTCTTCCTGATCCCTATTGTAAAAGACCAAGGTGGCCACCCTCGGGAGGTGCTTCAGAGTACTATCTGGTCCTACAGCCTGTTTCTGTAATTTTCTTCTAATATCAGGGGCTGCCTGAGTAATAAACTTGTCCTTTAGGATTAGCTGTTCTTCAACTGAGTCAGGAGACAGGGAAATGTGTTTTATTAAGGCCTCTCTCAGTCTTTCCATAAAAGCTGAGGGATTCTCATCTGGTCTCTAATCTATCATGGACAGCTTAGCGTAATTAAGAAGTTTGGCCCTCATTTTTTGAAGGCCCTCCAATATGCACATTAAAAAGTGTTTCCTTTTCAGTTCATTTGTGGGGGCACTAGGGTCCCAGCCAGGGTTTTCAAGGAGTATTGCCTCTCTCCTTATTGGGAATGGTTGTTCCATAATTTCCTCATCTTCCTTATCTCCTTTTTTGCTTTTTGGCCTGCTATAAAAAACATGTTATTCATCCCTAGTTTTTTCTGCTTCCTGCAGAGCTGCCTGCCTCTCAGCAGCTGTTGGGATTTAGTTTAAGAGTAACATAACATCTCTCCATGTGAAGTCATACACTTAGTCTAGATTTTGGAAAGCTTCTATATACCTGTCGGGGTCATCAGAGAACCTACCCAAGTCTACTTTTATTTGTCTAAGGTCTTGCAATGAGAAGGGATCCTGTACCCTTATGGTATCACATCCTTTGGGAATTTCTTGCAGAAATAAAAGTGAAGCTGAGGAAGTGGGGGAGTTTTGGAAGTGGTGGAACTGAAGGAGCTAATGGTGCAGTTGGAGGAGGGAGCCCCAGATAAATGGGGCAAGAGGGGCTGAGACACTCAGTAGTTGTTTCAGAGGATTTCCCAGGAATTTGTTTTTCTTAGCTTTGGGGAATCATTCCCCATGGGTCTGTCTGATATGACTGTTAAAATACCTGGGTCATGTGTATCACTTGCGGAAGTATGAGTTGTCCTGTAGGGCAAAGAAAGCCTGTACATAGGGGACCTCGGACCATTTGCCCTCTCGTCTACAGAGAAGATCTAATTGTTGGATAGTATTAAATCCAGACTTCCCTCAGAAGGCCAGGTTTGCCCATCCCCAAGCTGGTAAGAAGGCCACATTTTTGTGCAAAAGAATGTGACCACTTTTTCTTCAGAGTCTTGGGGTCAAAGAATTCCAATGCTTCAGAATGCACTCAAGAGGAGAGCAGGCTGAAGATGTCTGTTACCCATCTAGAAAGAAGGGGAGAGGAAGGAAAGGCATTCCCTAGTCTTCTCCTTCCTTTTGGAGTGACCCAGGTGGAGAAGAACACAGTGGGGACGTACCTGCTATTATCCTCCTTCACCTGTGCAAGCCTCCTTGTCTTAGTATTTCCAAAAGGGGAGAGGACTGTGCTTACTGGGGCCCACTGTATGTCCATATGTCACACAGGAGGCCCCTTTATGTGTTAGAGCTTGCTTTCCTTATCTATGTTTGCAGACTGATCTCTCGGGCTGCTCTTTGCTGAAAGAGAAATGACCTCTTGAGCTGCTTTTTGTTAAGAGAGAAGCTGCTTTTTGTTGGAAGGGAATTCTACTGAGGACCCTTGACCTAACTATCTGCCTTGTTGATTTCTCTCTCTCTCCTCTCACAATATTATTTATAAATATTTATGCAAAAATATTAAATAAAATATTATCAAAAGGAACCTAACACCAAGTTCACAAAGTTAAGAAAATAACACATCATGACAAAGTGGAATTTATTTTAGGAATAACTAACAAGGTTGGTTCAATGCTAGGCAAGGTTGGTTCCATATTAGGAAACATTGAATACACACCAAATTAATAGTTATAAGTGGAAAATTATCTAATGTTCTCCATGGATGCTGAAAAATGTATTTGACAAGATTCTCACTAAAAATCTGCAAGGAAATAGGAATTAATTAATAATTTCATTAATGAAGAAACACTAGTGGTATTTTCACTACAGTCAAGATCAAGGCAAGAAGGACCGCTACTTCTACTACTATTTAATATACACTTACTGAGTGTATTAGCCAACACAATTAGAAAAGAGAAATAAATTAGAGGCAAAATAATTAGAAAAAAGGAAGTAAAACTCTATATTTGGAAAATATGATAATATACCTAGAAGCCTTTGGAATTTCCTCAAAAAGAAAATCGACGATAAAACTAACTCAACTAACTAAAGAATTCTGTAAATTAGAAAAATAGAAAACATATGAAAATCAATACTTCATATATATGAACAACAGCCAGTTAGATAATATAACAGTAGAAAACTCATTTATAATATCAACAAAGAAGATAAAATACCCAACAAAAACTAAATAAGAAATATGAAACAAACATTCACCTAAAAGACAAAAAATAAGACTTAAACAAATGGAAGGACACAGCTCATTCTTGGACAGGATAATTCAATGTTTTCAAGATGTCAGTTTCCCCTATGTAAATTCATAAATATGACTCAATCCCAATAATACCAATGATCTTCAATGGAGCTATACAAATTGATGTTAAAGTTCATATGAGTGTGCAGGAATACTTATGAAAACATGGAAAAAGAACAGTGATAAGAGGAGTAGCCCTTTCAAATATGAAAACAAAGTGTAAAGCCTCTATTATTAAGACATTCCAAGTACTAGTACATAAATGGACTAGACAGAGGGACCAATGGTATAGAAAAGAAAACAGACCCAAATACCCACGGAGTTACAGTGCATTATAAAGGTGGCATCTCGAATTACTGAGTAAAAGACATTTGTTGAAAATGATGCTGGGACAACTGGATAGGCAAAAGGAAAAAATTAGATTTATATACCTGGTCATTTACAAAAATAAGCTACAAAAAGAGCAGAGATGTAAAAACAGAAACATACATTTATTAAAAGAAAATATGGGTGAATTTCTCTATAACCTGGATATAAGAAAAAGCTTTTAAACTATCTTTCAAAATATAGGTGCAATAAAAGAAAAGATGCATCAATTTAACTATGTTTTAAAAATATTTGGATGAAAACAACAAACAAAAGCCCATAAGCAAAGTTAAACAATGAATGACAAACTTACAGAAAATAGTTGCAACAACATATATCACAGATGAGGAGTTAATTAAAGGATAAGTGACCAAAGAACCCAATAGTAAAATGGATAAAAAATAGGAACAGACATTTCACACACAAATGTTCAAGACCACTCATAATTAGAGAAATTCAAGTCAAAACTATGCTGAGATACTATTTCTCACATAACAGATCGGCAAAAATTTTTAAATATAAAAACACATTGCTTGTAAAGCTGTGGACAAATAGGTACTGTAAAACATTCCTTGTGTGAAGGAAAATGAGTACAACACTCATGGAGGGGAATTTTGTAATATCCAGCAAAACTACACATAAGTTTACCCTTGGACCCAGCAGTGCCACTTCTATAAATTTTCAGTAAAGTTATACCTCCAATAATTTGAAAATACATATATAAGATGTTATATATTGCAGCATTGTTTGTGATTATAAAATATTGCAAACAACTTATGTATCTACCCATATCCAGGAGACTGGTTGAATAAACTAGGGTACATTCACACAATGGAATAATGTGTAGCAGAGAGAGACAGACAGACAGAATATCTACAAAGAAATGAGAATATGAATGGCATCAGGATTTCCAAGGGTAACTTGCATGTTAAACTTAATGAAGCCATGTTCTGAAGGAAAATTATTTTGGGCTTAATTTTATATCCAAGCTAGTATTCTAGGTGTGAGAGCAAAACGAAACACATTGACCTGTAAGAAACACCCTTAAACTGTCTCAGAAAGTAATACTGAAGGATTTGCTCCATTAAATTCAAAGGAGCCAGTAACTACAAGCAAAGGAACCAGAGAAACTTGTAGTTAAGAGTAAAGTTTAAATACATGTTCATGAACAATGTTACTATAAGCTCTGCTGTTATCTTCGTAATCCCTGACGGGTAACATAACCCTATGCATACCTTCTAAACATTCTGGTAAGATTAGGGAAATTAATGCTTATAAATTATTTAATACAAGTTGTGAAATAGAGTGAGTTGCTTTATAAATGTTAGTTGCTGCAATAATTATTAACTATTCTTATTACTAGAACTGAAATTCCATATAATTCTGACATGAGAGGAGGCAAGAGTAAATAAGGGGAAAGAGAAGCTTGTTCAGTTCCTTTTCCCTTTCAGGGGAGAAGTTAAAGACACCAATCAAAGGAAATACGTGTTTTAATGATTTAAGGAATACCACTAAATGAACAAAACAGAGTAAAGAAAATTCAATCAATGTTATAAGACATGAAAAAAAAATACTAAGAAACTAGTAAATTTGAAGGATATGGTAAACCCTATAAATAGTCAAAATAAAGATAAATGAGCCATAGTCTATTAAAATTCAGAGTGGTTACAATAAATAAATAAGCTTTGTGCTATATTTGAATCTCTGTAAAATAAAATGACCCAGAAAAATATATGTCAGGAAAATGTTAACAAAAACAAAAATACATATTGTAATATTAATATCAGACAAATTTAAGGCAAAAAGCATATTCTGCATTAAGGAGTTATTTCATATTAATAAAAGTGATATTCCAAGCCAGGTGTACCAGGAGGCACCCATAGTTCTGGCTACTTGAGAGGCTGAGGAGGGAGGATCACTTGAGCCAGGAGTTTGAGACCAGCCTGGGCAACATATCGAGACCCTGTCTCTAAAAAGTGAAAATTAAAAATTGTTTTTCAATAAGAAGATAGACTGTGCATGGTGGCTCATGCCTGTAATCCCAGCACTTAGATTGAGACCATCCTCACCAACATGGCAAAACCCCATCTCTACTAAAAATACAAAAAAATTAGCTGGGTGTAGTGGCATGTACCTGTAGTACCAGCTACTTAGAAGGCTGAGGCAGGAGAATCACTTGAACCCAGGAGGTAGAGGGCAGAGTTGCAGGGAGCTGAGATCGTGCCACTCTACTCTAGCCTGGCAACGGGATGAGACTCCATCTCAAAAAAAAAAAAAGAGAGAGAGAGAGAGATAATAACCGTACATCTTTACATGTCTAAATGTATAATTTTAAAATATAAAAATAAAAAAACAGATAAATCACAAAAATACAAATCAAAAGCACAATGAAACACCTCTTTGCACCTGGTGGGATGGCTATAATAAAAAGATGATTACAAGTGTTGTTGAGAATGTAGAAAAATTAGAGCCTTCACATACTGTTAGATAAGAATGTAAAATGGTGCAGCTGCTTCAGAAAAGTCTGCATTTCCTCAAAAAGCTAAATATAGTGTAAACATGTGATCTAGCAGTTCTACTCCTAAGTATATATCCAAGAGAAAAGAAAACATATGCTTACATAAAAGTGTGTATATGAATGTTTATAGCAATATTATTCATAACAGCAAAAAAGTGGAAACAACCCAGATATCCATCAACTGATGAAAAGATTTAAAGGCTAGACACAGTGGCTCATGCTTGCAATCCCAACACTTTGGGAGGCCAAGTCAGGAGGATTGCTTGAAGCTCAAGAGTTCCAGACCAGCCTGGACAACATGGTGAGACCTTGTCTCTACTAAAAATTTTTAAAAAATTAGCCAGGCGTAGTGGTGCACATCTGTAGACCCAGCTACTTGGGCGGGGTGGGGACACTGGACTGAGGTGGGAGGATCTCTTGAGCCCAGGAGGTTGAGGCTGCTGTGAGCCCTGATTGTGCCACTGCACTCAAACCTGGGCAACAGAGTAAGACCCTCTCAAAAAAAAAAAAAAAAGGATTTTTAAAACGTGGTGTATCCATGCAATGGAATATTATTTGGCAATAAAGAGGAATGAAGTACAGTTCTGATCCATGCTACAACATGGATGAAACTTGAAAATATTATGCTAAAGTGAAAGGAGCCAGTCACAAAAGACCACATATTGTATGGTTCCCTTTAAATGAAAGATCCAGGATAGGCCAATCTGTAGACAGACAGTAGATTAGTGGCTGCCTAAGACTGGAGGAGATGGAGGGAAATGGAGAGTGACTGCTAATGGGCATGGGGATTGGGACAATGAACGTGTTCAAAATTGATTGTGGTCATGGTTGCATAACTCTGTGAATATCCTAAAAACTATTGAAATATACACTTTAAATGAGTGAATTGAATGGTACGTGATCCTCTCTTAATAAAGCTATTATGTAGGCAAACACAAAAACAAATAGAAATATAAAGAGAAATTGGCAAATAAAAATACAAATTTAAAAAGCTGTTATAGTGCAAGTGTTTAATCACGTGTGCACAGCAAATTATTCAGTTGCACATTAGGAACGCCTGTGTACGAATCCACCAATGCTGGTGTGGGACCTGGCCTCTGTAACTTTAATATAGCTTCCACTGGTGTCGTGCAGAGGCCTTGGTTCTAGTCTGAGATTCAAATACTTTGGGCCCTGGACAGTTACTCTGTCTCTCCAGGCCTCAATTTCTTCACTTGTGAAATAAGAAGGAAGCAGACTGTATGATTACTAAGAACCTTTCTGCTATGGCATCCTGTGAAGACCTGAAAGTTTCCTTTGATGTGCTCTTCCCAGTGGGCTTTCTGATCTTGGCACAGGTCCTGGCATCTCCTCCTGGTTGGGAGTTAGAGCCCCATGCAGTCAGGAGCAGCACCTGGATGGTAACTGTGCAAAGAGAGAAGATAGAGAGTGTGTGTTCATTTTACTCTGTGGAGATCATTGCCAATTTGGTCCTGTGTTCATTAGAGTTTTTAAGGAATATATTTTGTTTTCTATTTAAGGTATTTTCTTTGCATTTATATTCAGGAAATTAACTCTTAAGAATACTTTGTTATTTGCATCTTTCTGGTGGTCCTATCAGTTCTTTCAAAAAAATATAAGTGACTTTGACCAAAAGTAGTTAAAGTAATGAGGGGGACTTTCTACTCTGGATTTAATTCTGACCAACCAAATAGAAATAGGGTAGACAGATGGAAATGATGGAAACCCTGGGAAAAAGTGAACTGGCAGATTGGTATCATGGTATAAAAGAATGAATGGGTAATTTAGGGGCAGATCCGGGTTTCAATCTTGGCTCATCTAATTAATAGATACATGATCTTGGACGTGTTGAATAACCTCTTTGAGCCTCGGTTTTCTTATCTGTAAAATGAAGACACTATGCCTTACCTTATAGAATCGTTGTAAGAATTAGAGATCATAATGGTAGTTGTTACCATTTCCAACTACTAAATGAAAGAACCATTTTACAGCAGCTAGTGACTGCTCAAACAGTGTCAAGCAACTTCCTATGCAGCACGGAAAACGTTGTCTTTGTGGATATCTATGATTGCCTCAAATTCCATCCCATTTTTTTTTGAGACAGGTCTCTCTGTTGTCCAGGCTGAAGTGCAGTGATGCAGACCCGAAATCCTGAGCTCAGGTGATCATCCTGCCTCAGTCTACTGAGTAGCTGGGACCACAGGCACATGCCACCATGCTCAGCTAATTTTTTTTTTTTTTTTGTAGAGATGATGTCACACTGTGTTGCCCAGATTAGTCTCAAACTCCTAGGCAGAGGTGATCCTCCCACTTCAGCCTCCCAAAGTGCTGGGATTATAAGCAATGAGCCACCATGCCTAGCCTAAATTTCATCCATAAAGTGAAGTGAAATTTACATCCCTTTAGCTTCCATCTAGTGCTCTAGTTTTACTATTTGAATCAGTTTCTGTTATTCTCATGACAGACTTTCCCTACTACATTATATCCCACCCTTTACACTCAAGTGTTCTCTTGGCTACTCCCCATATGCCTTGAAATTTTTCCTCATAAGACAAGGTTTCCAGATTCCCCACCATCTGGATGTCACTTGGTGACAGCCACTGTGATTTGCACCTGGGAACAATGGTCTAAATGTTATCTGATTAACCCAGAAAACATTGAGGCCGTTTCCTCTCTAGCTACTTCAAATAGACCCTGGAGTGTCATTAGCTTGTTTAGCAGCCTACTCACAGCCTTGGTTCCTGTTGAATTTGCATTCAACTAAAACGCCCAGAATTTTTCAAATGGACTTTTTTTCAGAATCTGGTCCTTGCTCCTCTTCATCCTACAGTTATGTGTATATTTCTAAACTATACTTATTTAGTTATATCTATGTTCTTTTACACAAAGAGTTCCAAAAAGTATGAAACATGCTATGTGGATAACAACTAAATTTATTGAAAATGTGCTGCCAGCAGGCACTGACTTTTTACCCCACATTCTAATGAAGAAACAGAGGGGTAAAGAGCTCATGCAAACTCTCCCAGCGAGTGCATGTAATTGCACCACTTCTGTCAGAGTTGAGGTTGGCTTCATTAGGCTGCAATCTCCCTGGGCCACAGTGTCTGTATCTGTACTGGTTGGGTTAGATCATTTCTTGCATTTTTCTGAGCTCTAAGATTCTGCATAACTCTACCAAGACTCCAATTAAAGTGGAGAAAAGAAGTTAAACTGCTTTTCTTTCCCAGGGGTTCTACCTGCACTTCAGCACACAAGCAGAACCTCATATTCACCCCTGTTCAATTTCCTGAGATCAGATTTATTGAGTTGTGAGCACTGGCTGGCCTGACAAGTGCTTCTGGGGTCAGTAGCTCTGCATCTGCTGGAATACTGATGCCATCACATCCGCTGTTCCCCCTACTTGGTAGCATCTGCAGTCTGATGCTCAGATCCTCTGGACCTTCGGGGAAGTCACTGGTCTCACACAGTAGCCCGCACTGGCCTGTAGGGTTCTCACACTGCCATGAGAAATGATTCTAGGACATAAGATAACTTTGCACACTGCTGTTAACAGTCTCGCCAACAAACACACCACAGTGTTACAGTCTTGCCAATGCACCACAACATAGTGGTCTCTCTTGCCCGAGGTATCACAACAAAGAAAATTAAGAAGGGCAGACACCAAGGGTGAGGTTGAAGCGAAAGGTTAATAAGCAAAAGAAGAAAGCTCTCAGCTGTGAAGAGCAAGCCCAAAAGAGGGTTGCCATTTTTACAGTTGAATGCAAAGGCTTTTTATAAGAAACCAATAAGGGCTGGGCATCTCATTTGCATAATGAGATGCATAATTTCTGGTAGCTCCAATCCTATCTTCCTAATGCGCATGCAGACCCTTTGTTTGGGTTACTCCATATTGCTTTGCTCCCTTCACTGCACATGTGTAAGGGGCTGGAATTTTTCGTTGCGGGCATGTCTGGGTAAGTCACCTGTATAGCTTTTCTTTTCTATGCAGCTATGGGCATGTCTCAGGCAAGCCCCCCCTGTGCAAGTTCCCATATCTGTGCCAGCAACTTGATTTTTCAGGCTGTTTTGTTTGAAAGAATTCAACCAAGGACCCACCCTAACTGCCTGCCTGCCTGTTTTCTCCTGCCTGTTTTCTTCCTTTCTCCTCTTCACTGCTGTCTTCAGAACTGTTTTTAAAAATGTGTCCCCAAATGTTCTTTCCTGGAATGATCAGCTATGATGCAAACCACAATGAACTGTAACCACAGTCTGTGGTTCAGAATGTGACTCTGAGCAAGTCACTTCATCTTCTTGGCTGGCTATGGTCAGTGGGATCAGCTGTGAGGGGGATGCTGTGAGCTCCCTGGCAGGGTAGGGTGCTACTGAGGGGACTTTGAGCAGTGTGCTCACATCACACTTCACTATTTTGTCCCCTGCAGGCTCCATTCCACAGTGGCTCTGCAGTTTCCTTCCTTGATAAGCTGCTTCTCAGTAAGATCAAGAGCTTCACTTGGGGTAAAGAAGAGGCTGGGTCTTCTCTTCTTGGCTTTTTACCTTTCACCCCCAAACCTAAGCAAGAACCTGGTCTTTTCTTCATCAACATACATCCTTGTTTGCAAGAAAAAGAATTCTTTTCATCACAGTGAGTATTTTTTACCCATCATCCCCCAGTCTCTGGAATGCAAAAATTAGGCACTCAGCAGTGACCTTCGGTAACTCAGCCTTGGTGAGTGGAAGTCCATATTGCTGAGCCCATGCACAGCCTCCATCCCTCACACCGTGGCCAGCTTGATATCAAGCTGCTGTGACATTTTACTGGCAGAGAAGCCCTGGCGCTATTTTGGGAGACTGTATTAGTCAGGGTTCTCTAGAGGGATGGAACTAATAGGATTTATATATATAGAAATCCTATTATAGATATTGATATATATATAAATCCTATTAAATTATATATATAAACAAACATATATTTATATTTATAAATATATATAAATCCTATTAAATTATATATATAAACATATATATTTATATTTATAAATATATATAAATCCTGTTAAATTATATATAAACACATATATATTTACATTTATAAATGTATATAAATCCTATTATATATATAAACACATACATATTTATATTTATAAATATGTAAATCCTATTAAATTATATATGTAAACATACACACACACACACACACACACACATATGTCTATAAAGGAGAGTTTATTAAGAATTAACTGACACAATCACAAGGTTCCACAATAGGCTGTCTGCAAGCTGAGGAGCAAGGAGAGCCAGTCCGAGTCCCAAAACTGAAGAACTTGGAGTCTGATGTTGAGGGTGGGAAGCATCCAACACAGGAGAAAGATGTAGTCTGGGAGGCTAAGTCAGTCTCCTTTTCACATTTTTCTGCCTGCCTTATGTTCTAGCCTCTAGCAGCTAATTAGATAGTGCTCACCCAGATTAAGGATGGGTCTGCCTTTCCCAGCCCACTGACTCAAATGTTAATCTCCTTTGGCACCACCCTGACAGACGCACCCAGGATCAATACTTTGTATCCTTCAATCTGATCCAGTTAACACTCAGTATTAATCATCACAAGTCCACTGCTTTTCAACTTGAACCCATACACAATCTCCTGAGATCATACATAATCTTCAAATAAAGATAACACAGTCATAATTATGCCTAACATAATACAACTCTCCTTCGTACAACCAGAAACACACCACTCCCCAACCCAAATACTATTACAGGTAACAACACTTAAATGCTGATGTGAAGTCAATAAATCTTATGTCACATGATAAAGGAAAAAGGAAACAAAACACAGATATTTTCCTAGTACGAGTGTATACACGCACAAACATGTTTTTAACAAAGGAAGGAGTAAATACTATGACAATTACAATCCTCAGTTCTACATCTGGTCATGTGGTCATAGATGGTATTGATGACTGCCTTCTTCTACTACCCATTCTATATTCCTTTGCCTTCAGGAAGCACTTCAGCAGGTTGTGGTTTTTTTCCTGAGAGATTAACCCAAACCTTTGTTCCTGAGGGGTCTGGGCCATTTGTAGTCCTGCCTGGATTGGGCTGTTGTAATTTCCCATTGACCTTAATCACAGGGCATGGTAATACTAAGAGATGCCCTAACGGATTTCACGTTTTTCATGGATACTCTTCTTTACCTCTGTTGTGGAGTAGTAGACTGATTTCATCTTGATAATACAGGTCAGTCACCCCAGCCAACACTGTAACTCCCTTCTTAGCTTGTTGACTTAAAGGTAGGAGGAGCCCAAAGTGGCCAGGTGACAATCTTAACTTTTCAGGTTAATGGAGTTGTTGTTGTATCTCCTGGTGGCAGCGTTCCTTCCTCTGGAACTAAGACCTCTAGGTCAGCAGAATGTAATATTATAGGAACAGGAAGCAAAATTTTTGCTAGTGGATCATGAGGGGTGATGGTGAGTGGTGCCTCTTCCACTTCCACCCCTTGATTTCTGGACTCATGAATCCTGGCTATGGGAGAAACAGTACCATATATTGGACACTGATTCAGAGCTTACACAATATTCTGCCCTGCAAGTATTGTCACCTGGTTGGCATTGTAATTGTGACTTTAAAAGGCCATCACCATTATATCAATCCAGATGCTTCAGGATTATGGGGAGCATGGTAAGATAAGTGAATTCCATGAGCATGAGCCCACTGTTGCACTTCTTTAGCTGTGAAGTGAGTACCTTGGTCAGAGGCAATGCTGTGTGGAATACCGTGATGGTGGATGAGGCATTCTATGAGTCCGTGGATGGTAGTCTTGGCAGAAGCATTGCGTGCGGGATAGGCAAGCCATATCTGGAGTAAGTGTCTATTCTAGTGAGGACAAACCTCTGCCCTTTCCATGATGGAAGAGGTTCAGTACAATCAACCTGCCACAGGTAGCTGGCTGGTCACCTCAAGGAATGGTACCATATTGAGGGCTCAGTGTTTGTCTCTGTTGCTGGCAAAGTAGGCACTCAGCAGTGGCCATAGCTAACTCAGCCTTGGTGAGTGGAAGTCCATGTTGCCGAGCCCATGCATAACCTCCATCCCTGCCACCATGGCCACTTTGTTCATGGACCCATTGAGTAATGACAGGGGTGGCTAGGGAAAGAGACTAAATGGTGGCCAAAGAACGGGTCATCCTATCCACTTGTATTAAATTCCCCCTCTGCCTGAGGTCACCCATTGGTGAGCACTCACATGGCATACAAATACCTTCACAGTTTTTTACCACTCAGAGAGGTCCATCCACATACCTCTTCCCTAAATTTCTTTGTCATCAATTTTCCAATCATGCTTCTTCTAAGTCCCTGACCATCCAGCCAAACCATTGGCTACAGCCTATGAATCAGTATGTAATCACACATCTGGCCATTTCTCCTTCCACACAAAGTGCACAACCAGGTGCACTGCTCAAAGTTCTGCCCTGTGGGAATATTTTCCTTCACTACTGTCCTTCAGGGATGTCCTAGAAAGGGGCTGAAGTGCTGCAGCTGTCCACTTTGCAGCGGTGCCTGCATATCATGCAGAACCATCTGTGAACTAGGCCCTAGTCTTCTCTTCCTCTGTCAGTTGATCATAGGGAACTCTCCATGAGGCTATCGGTGCAGGCTGGAGGAGAGAAGTCAGGGTGGCAGGAGTGGAGACCATGGACATTTGAGTCACTTCCTCACGTAGCTTCCTTGTGTCTTCAGGGCCTGCTCAAGCCCGATCACGTATATACCACTTCCATTTGATGATGGAATGCTGCTGTGCATGACCCACTGATGGCTAGATAGGTCACAAAGCACCCAGTTCATGATAGTCAGTTCAGATTTCATGGTGACTTGATGACTCATAGTCAAACTTTCAGTTTCAACCAAAGCCCAGAACAGTCCAAGAGCTGTCTCTCAAAAGCAGAGTAGTTATCTGCAGGAGATGGCAGGGGCTTGCCCCCAAATCCTAGAGGTCTCCACTGTGATTCACTTATCACAGTGGGGTGACCAAGGCAACCTTACCTCTAGGGGCTCTCTGGGACTTTATTCTAGTTATAGGTCTTCTCTAGCAAACAAGGGTGTTGGGGGGTGGCTCCTGAGGAGAATCAACATTATTTTGCATGGTAGCTCCCCCAGAGGAGGCCAGCACTATTATTGCCTCAAGCAGTGCAGAGTTTTTCTCCTCAGATGCAGGTGGAAAGGCTGAAGGCAGCATGGGTCAGGGGAGGGGATGTTGCCACTACCGGGGATGGGGAAGCTGTTGTTTCTTCTGGCAAAAAAGATTCATAGGAGTTTACAAACTCAGTGTCCCCCAGTTTCATTAGGGCCTTCCTACATGTTTCCATTCCAAGTTTTAAGGTCCCATTCCTTTTCAATCAATGCCCTCACTCTAACAGTAGACGCCTGGTGAGGCTGTGCATGCACCTTTCATTGCAGGTCAGCCACTCGCATGATAAGAGCTTGTAGCTGTTTTCCCACAATTTCAGCTCTTTCTCTATAGGAGATAAGACTCCCACTCAGGGCAATCTTAGCAGATTTGAGGCTCAGTATCTGCTTCTGAAGCCAGGAGACATACTCCGTAAATTCATCATTTTCTTTAATCACTTTATCCACTGAACTTAGGAGCAACCAGCCAGCTTCAGTATGTTCCTTGGTTCTCCACATATGGTCAAAGGTATTATGTATAGAGTCACTAAACTTCTTGCCGCTCACAACCAGTGAATCCGGAGTGTCAAATGCATTTATTCTGCATAACTCTAAACAGTTCATGCCAAGAGCTATCAGTGTTCTCCATACTGTTAGAAGTAGAGTTCTTAGCATTTTGGAGTCTAACCATATTAAGCCGCCAACTCCAGGAACCCCAAAACCAATGAAAGAACTCCATCCTTAATATTTTGTTCCTCTAGAACCCTCTTGGTACCAAAATCTGTATTAGTCAGGGTTCTCTACAGGGACAAAACTAATAGGAGATAAGTGTGTGTGGCGTATGTCTTTATCAGCAGTGTGAATACGGGCTACTACAGTAGCCCAGCAACTTAGCTCATCTAAATGCTGCTGGCATCTGGCCAAACAGCCCACTTTCCTGGTGACAGTGGGATAAGGAGACAAGGGCTCCCTTGAGTGCTGTTTCAGGCATAATAGTAGGTGTTCCTAAACTGATTGCCATTTGTGCTCCAGATTTATAGGAGCTCTTACCATGATCTGAGACTAAGTCATCCCCCTCTTGGTTTTTATGATTAATGTGACCTGGTGAGAGACAGACAGACTATACAAGCAGACAATGGCCAGATCATATAAGACAATGGAATTCTGACCTGCAGCCTCTGCAGCAACCAGCCCAGGAGGGTCAGCGCTTGGCAGTGACTGTGTCTTCCCTATTTCTTATCCCTGCCTCCTCCCCCAACTTGGTACCAACCACAGACAGTCAAATATGCACACCAAAGCAGTCACATTGTGGCAGGCCAGGTCTCCATTAGCAACCAGGGCAGTCAGCCTTCACTAGCACCTTACTGTAGCTCTGATAAATGTATAAGTTAAACATAAATTAACTTAGTTAGTTAAGTTTAACATAAGTTAAACTTAGTACAAAGGCTAGAATGTAAAAACGAGTTCATTAAGACCCCACCTGATCTTTCTCAGATCTTAGAGTTTAATTAAAATAATGGAGACATTCTTGCACACCTTGTACCAGGATCCACTTTAGATTAAGTAATCTTTCTAAGGCTCTGAAGTAATTGTCTAGATCCTGGACCCTAGTGAAAGATTAGATACAGTGAAACACCTTGGCTTTTGGCTTACAGGTGCACGGAATGTATATAAGCACTAGAAAAAACTTGTAACGTTGAGTTGGTCTGATGAGTTATTATGACCTTCTCCCTGTAACTGGTTGCAGAAATAACACAGCTCATTAAGAAACTCCTTCTTTCCCAGTCTGTCTGCATCTCATTATTGGACCACAAGAACAAGCAGCTGGAGCTCGTTCTACCTGGCAACAATATGGAAGTCCTCACTCCTAGTCAGCCCACCTCCACTTTCCCACACCAACAGCCTTCAGTCAGAGCACGCCTGAAGCCTCCCATTTTCCACTATGAAGCCTGCCCACTCCCTGCCTGCCTTGGAGTCTCTGCCCAAGACCATGATGATGTCTGTGGCTGACTCCCTCTGACTGCTCTCGTCCAGGCGATTTTTGTTTATTTCCACACTGGGTAAGTCATATCAGCTTTTCAACTTCCTGCCATCTCCTACCTTCCACTACTCAAAGGGAAAATATCCTCTGTAATGAGAAGGGAGTGATTTTGTGCTGATGGGCTTTATTTTATTTAAAAGAGTACAATCAAATGACAGCAGGCAACAGAAAACCATCTTCTTTTTCTTAGTGTTTGGAGCGGTCTCTGCATTACCCACAGGGATGTTAAAGGCAAGTGGCCAACCCTGGCACTGAGGATCCACTGTGAATAAAAAATTTAAGAGGTTCTGTAGAAAACCAAGCTTTCAGGATTCCAAAATCTGACGATGTAAGTGTCTTTTCATATTTATTGCTGAAGCCCCGCCCCACCCCCTCATTTCACCTCCCACATTCCCTTTTTGGACACCTTTCTCTTGCAGGAGATTTGCACCCAGATAGCTCCTTTGCTCCCTTTAGAACCTCCCATTAGCAGCAATTAAAAAAAGGTCTTTCAGCAACTTGACACTTTTTGAAATGCTAATTGATTCTAAGCAGAGCCATCAGGCTGTCGTTCACACCTACTCAGTCCCTGCCCCAGGCTTTTTTGCATATTTAAATCAATAAGTTTCTAAACCTGGGAAGTGTGAGTTATGCAAATAGCTGTTCCTACCACTCTCGGTGAGATTAGTACCTGTGGGGCTATAGAAAATCCTCAGGTGTCTGATAGTGTTTTAAGTCTTCTGCATGTGAAATGCTCAGATCATCTTGGGAGTGACCATTATTAGAGCTTAGTGTGAGTATTTGCATAAGCTGGTTGAAAAACACTGCTCAAGTCTGTTGCCTAAGCAATAAAATGATTTTCAGTGAAATCCCTGTATATTGCCACCAGTGAAAGAAATAATTCAGTGATGAGATTGCTAAATTGGGTACAGAACTAGTTAATGTCCACAGGGTAAGATATTCATAACCAATAGATGGAAATCATTTACGACTTATCAATCATCTGTAAGTCAATATCTAGCATCACAGTCTGATCAGTCAACAGTATGTCCATAGTAGCCAATTATGAAAGGCATCAGAATTAAAATACAGTCACTTGTGTTAAATAAAACAAAACCCTAATGGATAGAGTCAGGGAAAGCCATGGAGAGAGGGTTCTTGTAGCCCTAATAAAAACGATCACAAAAGATGATGCAAAAATCACAACCTTACACAAAGGCCATCATAGCCTTACAAAAAATATTTCTGCAAGGACATCTGCACAGCAACTGCCTGCCCAATCTCAGACTGGTGCCCCCACCCCTTGTTATTGATCCTTGTAGCCAGGGATAATTATCTCAAAACAATTGTGTTATTCTGTAGCTGAGCTCACATTCAGCTGCTCACCACTCAAAAAGCCAGGTATGTGAGAAGTGAGCCTTGGCAAAAGGAAAGCAGGTTTATTCAATTGCTAGTGGCTTGGAAGATGGCCAGACTCAAGTCTCTAAAAGCCATCTTAAAATCTCAAGCTGGGGCGGGGTGTGCTGGCTCATACCTGTAATCCCAGCACTTTGGGAGGCCGAGGTGGGCAGATCACCTGAAGTCAGGAGTTCAAGACCAGCCTGGCTAACATGGTGAAACCCCCTTTCTACTGAAAATGCAAAAAAAAAAAAAAAATTAGCTGGGCATGGTGGCGCATGCCTGTAGTCCCAGCTACTTGGGAGGCTGAGGCAGGAGAATTGCTTGAACCAGGGAGGCAGAGGTTGCAGTGAGCTTAGATCACACCAATGCCCTCCAGTCTGGGCAACAGAGCGAGAGACTGTCTCAAAAAAAAAAAAAAAAAAAAAAAAAAACAAAAAAATCTCAAGCTGGCTAAAGGGGTTTTCAGGGGAAAGGTGGCATGGAAACCATGCACAGAAGTGCAGTAGTAGTTCCTAACCCTACAAGTAAGGGGAGTAATGGAATGACCCACCTGTGTCGTGTTGGGATCTCAAGGGGAACAGGGAGGCTTTTGTCTCTGTTGACAAACTGAATTTTGGGAGTAAGGAAAACTAGGGTACAAATGCCTGTCCAGTTGGTAGGAAGGCAGAGGTAGCTAGAAGAGCCACAGAAGAACAAAATCCCTTGGCTGAGGCAGGACTGGAAGTATAGGCTGAAGAGATGAGAAATTGTTCTGGGGTGGGGCTGGGATCTTGTACACAGATGCCAAGGAAACCAGCAAGGACTGTGGCTGTTAAAGGTTGTAGTGGGGTTTAGTAAGGTAACTGTGTGGAGGGGAGAGCTCTTGTTTTCATGGTGTATGAGAAAGTGTTTGGTATCTATGAGTAAACATTTACTTTCATTAACAAGGTTAGGTATGAGCAGGCTGGAGGAGAGTCTGATGAATGAGGTAAGGGCAGCCAATGATGGAGTGAGAGACAGGGTAAATGTCTACCTAGGCAAAACTTGAAGTTTATTTGCCAATCTTGTGTAGAGGAAAATCCATGGGCCTGATGTGTAGGAAAGGGAGGGGGTCTGAGAAAGCCCTGAGGAGCGGTAAAGTGACAGATAGAACATTGAGATGTGACTGTTTTGAGGATGGACTTCCATATGGAAAAGAAATAAGGGGTTCTAAAAGACAAGCCAGGGGCTTATATCCTACATGGAAGCGGTCATGAAAGGTTGGGAGGATAGAGTGAGCTTGTGGGGCAGGGAGGAGGAACTTCCCGTGGTTTAAGAACCATTTGCCTTGTGTAGGGAGTGATTGGTAAAGTGTGTTTTTGGAGGAAAAATAAGTAGGAGAGATAGACAAGAAGGAAAAATACTGGCCTTGTGGGGGAAATACTGGGGTGTCCACTGCTCCTTTGGCTGCTTTGTCACCTAAGGCATTTCCTTGCGCAATAGAATCTGATGGTTTTTGGTGTCCTCTGCAGTGGATAACTCTGGCCTTGGCTGGGAGGAGAGAGGCTTTAAGGAGGGCCTTTATTAAGGGAGCATTGACAATCAAGGACTCTTTTGTAGTGGGAAAACCTATTTCTGCCCATATAACCGTTTGCCTGATTAGTGGTATAGGATGTGGAAGGCGTATTTAGAGTAAACATAGATATTGACATGTAGTCCTTTGGCAAGAGTAAGAGCATGGGTTAATTCAATCAGTTCAGCTTGCTGAGAAGTGGTGGAACAGGGGGAGTGTGGCAGGCTCAATAACAGATGAGTGGGATACAACAGCATAGCCAGCTTTGGCCGGTGCCAGCTGACTGGGCTTGGAGGAATTGCCATTAACAAACCATGTGTTGTCTGGGTCTGGAATGGGAAAGAGAAATATGTGGAAATGGGGAGGATGCTATATGGATTAGGGAGTCTTGGGGTTTGGGGTTTGTGTTTGGTATTGAGAGGCTGGGTTAAAGTCAGGACCGACAGCAAGGGCTACAGTGGAGGTTTCAATAAAGAGTTCATAAAGCTGGAGAAGGCAAGGGGCTGAAGTAAATTTGTAAGGTGTGAGGAAGAAACTAAACTTTGGAGGTTGTGTGAGCTGTAGAGAGTAAGTGGTGTGTAACCTGTAATTTTGAGGGATTCTGGGAGTATTACAGTCACAGCTGCAGCGGCCATGGTGTGTAAACCTGATGGCCAGCCTAGGACTGTGAGGTTGAGTTGTTTAGACAAGAAGGTGACTGGTCGTGGGCCTCGCTCTTGTTTAAGAACCCTGACTGTGCAGCCTTTTATTTCCACTGTGTGAAGAGGGAAGCATTGGGAGGAGTTGGGGGAGTGCTAGTGTAGGGCTGTGTCTAAGGCTTTCTTTAGAGAACAAAAGGTAGAATGGGGGGAAGGATTTGGGGTCTATGGGGTTAGTTAAGTTTCCTTTCGTAAGTTTATATAGTGGTTTCATTAGGAGGGCAAAACCTGGTATCCAGAAGAGAAAGTATCCTGGGAAAGGGCTTGACTAAAGTAATGAGGGCTATCTTGGAAACCTTGGGGAAGAACGGTCCAGGTTAACTACTGGGATGGGTGGGTGTCAGGGTCAGTCCCAGTCAAGGTGAAAGAGGCTGAGAGGAGGGGCATAAGGGGATGGTGAAAAAGGCATCTTTCAGGTCAAGTACAGAATAGTGAGTTGTGGAAGGAGGTATGGAAGATAGGAGGGTATAAGGGTTTGTACAACAGGATGGATGGGAAGTATAATCTGATTAATGAGGCAGAGGTCTTGGACTAGCCTGTAGGGTTTGTCTGGTTTTTGGACAGGTAGGATAGGAGAACTGTAAGGAGAGTTAGTGGAAACTAAAAGGCCATGTTGTAGTAAGTGAGTTATAACAGGCTTTAGGCCTATTAAGGCTTGTGCTGGGATGGGGTACTGGTGCTGGGCAGGATAACGGTGGTTAGGTTTTAAGGGGATGATGAGAGGTGAGTGACTTATAGCAAGGGATGGGGAGGTTGTGCCCCGCACCCTAGGGTTAAGGTAGGGGGACATAAGGGGAGCTATTGAGGGAGGTATGGGTTTGGGGGAGGAGGGTGACAATGAGATGTGGCTATAGCCCAGGAATAGATAAGGAGGCAGACAATTTTGTTAGGCTATCTCAGCCTACCAGGGGAACTCAACAAGTGGGGATAATTAGGAAAGAATGTGGAAAGGAGTGCTGGCCCAATTGACACCAGACTTGGGGGAGTTTGGAGAGGCCTGGAGGCCTTGCCATCAATTCCCACAACATTTATGGAGGCCAAGGAGACAGGTCCTTGAAAAGAAGGCAGAATGGGGTGGGTGGCCACTATGTTGATTAAGAAGGGGACAGACCCTCCACCGTAACAGTTACCTGAAGCTCAGCATCTGTGATGGTCCAGTGGGCCTCCGAAGTGTTTGGGCAGCATCAGTCTTCAGCCGCCAAGTTGGGCTCTGGGAAGGATTTGGTCCAGGAGCTTTGGGTTGGAGCTCCAGGAGCTCTGGGAGCAGTGACGAGAGTCAGACAGTATGACTTTCAGTCGGGGGCCCCACACAGATGGGGCAGGGCTTAGGAGGAATCCCAGGTTGTGGGAATTCCTTGGCCCAGTGGCCAGGTTTCTGACACTTGAAGCAATGTTCAGGAGGGGGTGGGTGGACACTGTAGTCTGGGTGCTTTGAAGTCTTTGTGAGCCGGTGGTGTGGCTAGGGTGTGTCTTACAGCAGAGGCAAGCATTTGTGATTCTGAGACGCACTGCCACCGGGCAGCTTTTTCCCTATTATTGAACACCTTGAAGGCAAGATTGATTAATTCTTGCTGTTGGGTTTGAGGGCCAGATTTTAAATTCTGTAGCTTTTTTGTAATGTCAGGGGCTGACTGGGTGATAAAATGAATATTAAGCATTTTTCAGGGGTAAAAGTGAAGTAAGGATGACATTTAAGTTACTCCAGATGCGATTATAAGACTGGGTTAAGTATTGGAACTCTTCTATATATTTAGTGGGATTTGATGAAAAAGAGCCTAATTGTTGGCTGATTTTGGAAAGGTCGGATAAAGAGAAAGGAATATGCACCCTAACTATGCCTTTGGCTCCAGTCATGTCTCGAAGGCGGAATTTTTGGGCAATGGTGGAGGAGTTAGCCGCAGGACTAAACTGTAGGCTGGACCAGGATGAGGTGAGGAGGTGACAGGAGGGGCCTGGATTAGGGCCTGGCTTAGACAGGCAAGGAGGAGAAAGGTGGAAGGGTCGATGGACAAGGAGGATTCTGAGTTGCTGGTGGAGGCAAAAGGGGCAGACGGAAAGGAGAGAAGGAAATTTGGGAGGGGTTGCATTGAGAGCAGAGATTAGGGAGGGATTGGAGTGTAAAAAATGCCTGGACATTGGGTGCAGGAGGATAGCTTCTACTCTCTATGATTTTGTTGACAAAACTTGTCCAGGTTGCGCAGGATAGAGAAAATCGAATGTGTGGTTTTCTGGCCATTTGGAACCATTGTCTAATTTGTATTGAGGCCAGGCGGTGTAACAGAAAAATAATAGATGTTTAGGTTTCAGATTGGGTGGGTGACAGTTGTAAAGGTTTTAGGTTTTTTAGAACGCAGGATAGAGGCAGAGACAGAGTAATAGAGGGCAGAATATTGTCTGTAGCGAAGGAGATAAGTTTAAGGAAAGGAGTAGAGTAGAGACAAGAAGAAGGAGTGAGCAGCTATCAGGGTTTTCAGTAGGCGCCCCTGACTGAGTCCTGGGCTGCACCACAGGTGAGTGATAAAGGCTGGCATCCCTGTGATTGACCAGACACCAAGGGAAGACTGTCTTTCCAAGTCCATGACTGACATCAGAGTTTTTGAGTGCATGGATAAAGAGTGTCTCCTTTGCCTCTACTGAGAGAGAGAGACTTGTCTCCTTGGGATTTAAAGGAAAAGAGAGAGGGGCACAGACTTGTCTCCTTTTCTCTAATTTAAAGGAAAAGAGTGAGAAAGAGGGAGAGACTGCTTACTCAATCTGAAGGTGGCAAGAGAGCTGTTTGGCACATTAAGTGCAAGCTGCTGGTCTGGTCTGATGTGTTGAGGTCTCAGGTAGGTCTCTTCCCAGAGAGGGAGTGGGGACAGGGGGATCAGTCTCCCAAAGGAGTACCCCTGTGCTGGATTTTGGCACCAAATGTTAAATGTGTGCTCTGTATGAAGAGACCCCCCCCCGAAACATGCTTTGTGTGAGCAACATGGCAGTTTATTCACCCGGGTGTGGGCAGGCTGAGTCCAAAAAGAGAGTCAGCACAGGGTGGTGGGATAGGTTTGGGATAGGCAGTGGAAAGTTACAGAAGTTACAGTTCAGGGTGGTTTGTGCAAGCTGGGAGGGGGTCGTAGGGTCTGGAGTCCTGAGGTTAACCAAGGTCAGTTACAAAGTCCAGTTTGTCCAGTTGCCTTATCAGTTGAGGCAGGAATAAGGAACAATAGAAGAATGTCTAAGTTAATTAGGCAGTGCAGGGGTTGGTCATTCTTCCACTTTTTGAAAATCCTCTTTGTGATTTTCCAGTTACTTCAGACTTTCTAGTTCCAGGAACTCATCTGGAGTGTATGTGAAGGTCACAGACGTTACCATGCCATCCATGGTGCAGTAGGCTTAAAAGACTTTACACTGGGCATAGGGTGCATTAATTTTGGGAGAAACTTAGTTTATAGTTTAACTTTGAAACAAAGATGATAATAGCCCTTTGACAAAACAAACCCCCTTCCTGACCTGGGAACTAGACTGCCTCTGTAGGACTAACAAATTAGCCACAAGGTTAGAAATGAAGATTTAGGAGTCATGCAGCTAGAGGCTACGATATTGTGACCCCACCCCAGCCCATTACTTCTGAGGATAATATCACTCCTATAAAACCTAAGATCAGTGCTTGAGATATTTTGCAGCCCCTGCACTGGATGGACCAGCTGGCACCACCCAGATCAATAAACGGGTTCATCTGGTCTTGTGGCCCCCACTCAGGAACTGACTCAGTGCAGGAGGATAGCTTCTACCCTCTATGATTTCATCTCATCTCTGACCCAACCAATCAGCACTCCCAACTCAATGGCCTCCCACCTACCAAATTACACTTAAAAACTTATCCCTGAATGCTTGGGGGAGACTGATTTGGGTAATAATGAAACTCTGGTCTCCAATACAGTCCACTCTGTGTGAATTACTCTTTCTCCATTGCAATTCCCATCTTGATAAATTGGCTCTGTCTAAGCAGTAGGCAAGATGAACCCATTGGGTGGTTGCAGGAAGTTGTTCCCACAGCCCAAGAGAAGCTTCATGACTTCCCTGTGGGTGTCCCCATTCTGGGTTAGCAATCAGGAACATATCCTTGCAATTGATTTTGCCCTCCAACAGTGGAGACCAAAGCCCCTCTCCCCTAGGTCTTCTTGCCTTCAAGCCCCAGGTGGTAATTTTTCTGGCAAATTTTCCTTCATCAAACTTTAATCAGGCTCCTCAGAACTCTCTTCTTGACTTGGCCTCAGCCTTAGCCTTCTGTGCCTGTCTTGTCCTTCCCAGGTCTGCAGAGCCCAGTCTTAGCAAGAATCCTGCTAAGTCAGTTTAGAGAGAATCCTCTGCCCTTCATCTCTGATCAAGTTTCTCACTCTTCACCTTTGATGTCTAAGTCCTTGGCTTGTCTTTGGCAAGAATCCTATTCAGTCAGTGTAGCAAAAACCTCTCTATCTTTGATGTCTCCTGTTAGTAATTTTCCATCCACTAACCCCCTCACTCTGCCCCTTGGCCTTAATAAAGGCCCCAAAATGGCCTTTTACTAATGGGGCATTGATAATAGAGGACTCTTATGTAGTTAGCAAACCTCTTTCTGCCCAAATAACCATTTTCCATCCACTAACCCCCTCATTCTGCTCCTTGGCTCCTATTGTGGGGGAAGAAAAATAATTTTCTGTCTACCCTTTCTGAGTTCTTAGCTGGGGCTTCCTGTAACAAATGACAGATTTATAAGAGAAAAAAAATACAGAGTTTAATAGCATGTCTACCTAATGTATACACAGGAGATACCTATTACTGAACCAGGCCCGTTTTGTCTGCCATGCAATATGCCAATCACTGAGACAATGAGTTTTGCAGCAGAGAAAGAATTTATTTGCATGGCAGCCAAGCAAGGAGACCGGGGAATAGATTTCAAATGGCCTCCCCAAAGATGGGGTTTAGGGTTATTTATGGGTTAGAGGAGCAGAGTGGTCTGAGGCATGGGGAAAAGTGGCTGGGGATAAGGAAAAGTGAAATAATTGGTTTTCTGCATAAGTGTAGTCAAGCTTCATGGCTCTTCATAGGAGGCATGTTCAAAAAATTGTGGTGTTAGCATGATCTGAGGGTGGAGCTCTCAGGTCTCTGTTGTCTAAAGGTCACCCATTGGACATTTACACAGGCCCAGTTGAAGGCTTTGTGATTTCAACCAGTTTGAACTGGACAAGAGCTAACTTTAAGTTCCTGAAAACAACTTAGGCAACCATTACCTTTGTGACCCATAGTCAGAGAAGTTATCTATAGTGAGGCTGAAAGGATTCTTTAAACAAAACAAAATAAAAACAAAAAAACAACTAAAAGCAAGCAAAGAAGGTTAAAGTTTGAAGAGCCTGTCAGATTTGCCCTTGGCTTCATGCCCAGTGAATTGAATAAATCTCTGAGAGGTGGCTGTGAATTCAGGCTTCGATACCATTATCTGCTGAAACAAAGCAAGAAGAATGTTGGGGAGGTGGGTTATGGAAAGGTGACCAGAAAAAGCTAGGTCAACAGGGATAAGGTTTGTTATGCAAATTTAAAGTCAGTGCTTTCTCCAACAATAAGAATCTCTAGTGGCTTAGTCATCTTTCTTTCCTGGTACAGAGAGGTGGACACCATTACAAATGGAGATTTCCTTTACAGATGTAAATTTCCCTTACAAAAGTGTAACTCCCACTCTGTTTTCAGCGCTTCTCCTGTGACTGCAGTTTCTCAAAATTATTCTTATGCCAAAAAGGCCTATCTTGGGGTGACATACTCTGGTTCTCTGCAGTCATATTTGGAGGTGTCATATTCTCGTCTCTTAGAGCTATCAATCCCCGCTGGTCCTTGCTGTATTCAAAGTTGAGACCAATCTCTCATCTCTATTGAAATAATCTTATTGCAATAGTCTTGAATAAATTCTTCCTAATTTTAATAAATGTAGAAATAATTTTTTCTTTAATACTTCCACAGGGTACCACTCTGCCTGCCAGGATGTGGTATTGCTGAGGGACTCGGGCTTGTGGAAACACTGCCCAGCAGGCACACTAGAGTGGTGAATGATGGGGCTATTGCCTTGGCCAGCAGTTTCCCCTTCATCTCCTTTTTGTAGTACCAGCCCCTTCTCATTGGCCATGGGACAGGCACAGCATTCAGGTCTGGGCTATTTCCTGGATTTCAGCTGGTCTGCATGCTCTGGGCCAGATAATTTGCAGACCGTGGAAGAAATAATTACCCCATCACTTCTCTTGTGGGTACCAAGATAGGAAGACGTTAAATTGAAGCTTTGCCACCACTTCCCAGTGGAGGAATCCCTCCTGACATTGGCCAAAATAGAACTAAGATGCAGAGGGTAGCAGGGCAAAAAGAGGGAGGAAGGGTCCTGAAGATATCCTGGAGATTCCAGCTGGCCTGGGGCCCTCACAAAGCTTGGATATTCCCTTGGGCCTGAGCCAGTCTCAGTTGAGATGTCTGCCACTAGCAGCTGACAGTCCTGAGTGCTGCAGGGTATGACACAGTTACCCCCTTGTACATTCCTGGAGCAATCCTCCCACACCCACCCCACAGTGCCGTGGAGTGAACGTCACCAGTGCCAGTTCCCAGTTCCTTTCTCTGGGGCAGCGGTACACAACATGTCTGAGTTGGGGCCTGGATTTCCTTTTCTCGTTACTGTTGCCCTCCAAAGTCCGTACCGTACAATACATTAAGGCTATGTTTTTCAAATCTGAGCAAGGATTCAGACCCCCTTCAGACTCCCTGTGTGAATTTAAATTATTTTTATTGCAAGTGCCAACATAAAACATATGCTCGTGGCTATGGAAAACCAAAATAAAATTTCAGCCATAAAATCAGCAAAACTCAAAGACAATAATTTAATGACAGACTATGTTTTGCTAAAGCCACTGGTAACAGTGAGTTTATTTTTAGAAGTGTTCTCTAACTGATTCTGAATTTTCATGGGGAATAAATGATGGGAGGAGAACTTGAGCTGATTTCTGTTTCCAGCATCCTAACATTTCCATTTTACTTATGACCTTTCAAAGGGAGGCAGGTATTCTGGTTCTGAGAGGGGAGGTGACACTTGAGCTTTCCCCTTGAGGTTCTGAGAGATTTATTTAGAAACCCTAGATTGTGGGATATTTGGGTGCTCTTAGGTCCCTGTTCAGGTCTCTTGTCTTCAGCTATCTGGAAGAGACCTCACATGACCCTGGGCTCTTTTTTCTTTTTCTTTTCTTTTTTTTTTTTTTTTTTGAGACTGAGTCTTGCTCTGTCACCCAGGCTGGAGTGCAGTGGCATGATCTCGGCTCACTGCAACCTCCACCTCCTGGATTCAAGTGATTCTCATGCCTCAGCCACTTAAGTAGCTTCGACCACAGTCATGTACCACTGCGCTGGGCTAATTTTTGTATTTTTAGTAGAGACAGGGTTTTGCCAGGTCGGCCAGGCTGGTCTCGAACTCCTGGCCTCAAGTGAGATTGGAACTGAGATTTAATCCCAAAGTGCTGGAATTACATGGCAGCCACTGCACCTGGCCACCCTAGACTCTTAAAATATAATTCCTGTGTCTCTGGGTTTTGGTCCTAGGCAGGTAGGTGTAAATATCTTAGGTAGCAGAGGGAGAGCTGTCTCAAATCACATTGGGCAGCCTGGGCAACATAGCAAGACCCTGTCTCTACCAAAAAAAAAAAAAAAAAAAAAAAAGCCAAAAGAATAGCCAGGCATGGTGGTGCATACCTATAATCTCAGCTACTTCAGAGGCTAAGGTGGGAGCATTGCTTCAACCCAGGAGGTCGATGCTGCAGTGAGCCATGATCGTGCCACTACACTTCAGCCTGGGTGACAGAATGAGACCTTATCTCCGAAAAAAAAAAAAAAAAGTCATACTTGAGGAGCAACAAAGTTCTCGTAACAGTAAAAAGCCCTCAGTGTTTGAAAAGGATAATGAAAGAATATGAACATGTTGAAAACATAGTGTGAAAAATGGCAAAAAGAACAATGTCTTTTTCAGCAACATTTGAAAAATGGTATGTTGAAAAGAATTGAAGGCCTAGGGGTAAGAAAGCTGGGTGTAGAGAAGGGACACGCCAGGACTCCAAGTCCCCAGCTTTGGGTCTTCTGCCACCAGCCCCCAACCCCTAGACTCTTCAGCTCCCAGATCCTGGTCTCCAGCTCCAAGCATCAGTCTCCAGCACCCTATTCCATTCTATTTTCCCGAGTGTTTTATCCCATTATAAAATACTTAAGCTTTATTCATCACCTGATGTACTTCTTTGTCATACAGAATCTGTATAATAATTGAAAGGAAAACTTTAACAATTTCCCCGTGACATAATGCCTGCATCAATTCTTTGAAAGCTAATTATTGAAAGTAACATTTTGGAAGTGACTTTCTTAATTTTTCTATGTTTAATAACTGCTTTAAAAAGTCATAATACATAAAATGACACATCATTTTAGTAAAATACATACTACTAATAATTATAATTTTAATTCAATCCAGGAGAAATATTTTAATACTTGGCATATTACAGACAGGGAAATTTTTTAAAGTTCTACATTTCAATTATTTGATGATATATTTCTTTGTGATTTTTGGCATAAAATTGGAAGGAGTTCAAAGAATTGAATGAATAGCTGTAACAAATCTCCTCCCATTTCCATCTACTTATTTATGTGACTAAGGATAATCCATACTTACACTGATGAAAATGAACAAGAGGAACAGAATTTTTGCTGAGCTCTATCTCATTCTAGTAATAAGTATTACCCATGCATGGCTACATGAATGGTTTTTTTAAAAACCAGCAAGGATGGAAGGCTGGATGGGGCTGACTTAGGTGGACACTTCTGGCAGGGGTAAGATCAGACTTGCCCTGGAACCTGGGCACATTTCTCAAACACAGCTACGAGGGTGGTCGCCTAAGTGGTCCCTGGGAGATGGTTGGGAACTATTGACTACCACAGGGCAGGCTGACCTATGTGTCTGTGGACCATGGGAACCAAATGGGGAAGGTGTATTGTTCCTACCTTCTGAAGAGAAGGAGTAAAGCTGATTCATGCATCAAGCAAACTTACATTAACCTTCTCTGTGTGCTAGGAACAATGGTGGCAGGCAAGGAGTTCTCTTTGTCAAGAATACTCCTAAAACAACAATGACAACAGCAATTACAGTGCTGCATGGTAAGTATTTTCCCTCGGTCCCTTGTGGCTCTGGTAAGTCTCAGTATTCTCTCTTCTTCAAGAGTGTTTCAGCTATTCTTGATCCTTTGCTCTTCCACAGGAATTTTCAGATCCACTTGTTGGGTTCCACAAAAAACCCTGTGGGAATTTTGACTACCATTGTATTAGAATTATGTCTTTATTTGTTGACTCTTCCTTCACCGAGCATGGTGTATCTCATTGTTTCTCTAAGTTTTCTGTCAAATCCTTTGGTAAAATTTCATACTTTTCTCCGTGGAGATTTTGGACATCCTTTGTTAGATTTGTTCCTAGACACTTTAGGGGTTTTGTTGTCATTTAATTTTAATTTTATACATGTATGTATGTATATATGTATGTAGGTATGTATATATTTGGTGACAGGGTCTCCCTCTGTCACCCAGGCTGGAGTGCAATGGTACAGTCAGTTAACTACAGTTAACTACAGTCTTAACCTCCTGGGCTCAAGCAATCCTCCTGCCTCAGCCTCCCGTAGGACCACAGGGGTGTGCCACTGTGCCTGTTTTTTTTATTTTTTGTAGAGATGGGGGTCTCACAATTTTGTCTAGGCTGGTCTGAAACTTTTGGACTCAAGCAATCCTGTCACAGCCTCCCAAAGTGCTAAGATAACAAGTGTGAGCCGCTATACCTGGCCTGTTGTCATTTTAATAATTATGTGTATATTTAAAATTTTAAATATACAGCATATAACCATATATATACACATAATTTGTTGTTAATATGTAGACATTTTTTATATTGGTCTTGTGTTTAACACAATTGCTCCATTCTTTTATTATTTCTAATAGTTTATCAATTCTCCTGAAGATTCTCCACAAAGATAATCATAGTACGTTATGACTTTTACTTAGATTTTCATGGTCTTTTTTGTTGGCTAGGATAATTAGGACAATGTTGGTTGGAACTATTAATTTTGGGTATCCCCTGGTTTAAAGGAATGGCTTAAGCACTGTGCCATGAAGAAGATGTTTTAAACCAAACATCTTGGCTAAGGAAGCTCTTCTAATTCTGATTTAATAAGATTATTTATCATGAATAGGTGTTGAATATTATCAAATGCTTTTTCTAGATTTATTGAAATGATCTTATAGTCATTTTTTCATTTATTTATAAATTTGAATTACATTAGTAGATTTTCTAATATTAAACCACCATAAAACATCCTTGTTAGCACTGCTGAGATTAACCATGTTTGATCATGATATAAATTTATTAACACACCATGGCAGGCAGAATAACGGCTCCCCAAAAAGGATTACACCCTAGTTCTTGGAACCCATGAATATGTTGCCTTATATGTCAAAAGGAACTTTCTGAATGAAATTAAAATTGCAGACCTTAATACAGGGAGCTTAGTATGGAGTGGGTTCCCTATAACCATGAGTCCTTGAAAATGGAAGAGGAAGCCAGAAGAGTGAGAGAGAGGCATTGGGAGGAGGCCTCTTTGCTGGTTTTGAAGATATAGGCAGAGGGCTAGGAGCCAGGGAATGTCTGGCCCTATCTTATTTTAGTAATAAGTATTATCCATGCGTGACTACATGAATGGATTTTTTAAAAACCAGCAAGGATGGAAGACTGGATGGGGCTGACTCAGGTGGGTAAGACCAGATTTGCCCTGGAATCTGGGTCACATTTCTCAGACACAGCTACAAGGAGAGTCCCCTAAGTGGTCCCTGGGAGATGGTGCAGAACTGACTACTGCAGGGGCAGGCTGACCTATATCTCTGTGGATCATGGGAACCAAATGGGGAGGGTGTGGTGTTCCTACCTTCTGAAGAAAAGGAGTAAAGCTGATTCATGCATCAACTAAAAGCTGGGAATGGCTCTTGAACCGACAGCCACAAGGAACTCAACTCTGCCAACCACCTGAATAAGAAGGAAATGGATGTTCCCATAGAACCTCCGGAAAGGAATGCATGGCTATGGGCACCTTGATTTCCACTAGGAGAGGCCATCCTGAATCTCTGACCTATAGAAATGTGAGATAATACATTTGGGTTGTTGTAAGTCACTAAGTTGTGATAATTTGTTATGGCATCAATAGTAAATGAGTACACACACTTATGCATATTGCTGGACTCAGTTGGCTAATACTTTATGTAGCTTTTTTGCATATTTGTTCATGAGTTTGGCCGATCATTTCTTCTACTGTTTTTGTCTAGATTGTTGTACAGTTATACCAGCCCACAGACTGAATAGTGAGGAGTCCTTTTTCTACTCTCTGGAACCATGTGTGTAAGAATATTCCTTGAGTATTTGTCAGAACTTACTTGGAAAACTCTACTTATATTTGGTTTGGTATTTTTTTTAAGTTGCATTTTCATTTTTCTCATTGTAATGTAATATATGTGCATATTTAAAAGTCAGATGGTATCACCAAGCTTATAATAAAAATCATTCATATCAAATCCCATGCAGCCCTCGGGTCATCCTCATTCAATATTTTAGGTGCTGCTTCTGATTTTTACCTTCAAATTTTTAAATAATATGCTGTATTGGTTTTCTGTGGCCACAACAAATTGCCACAGAGTTAGTGGCTTTAAACAACATGTTTATTCTGTTACTGTTCTGGAGATTGAAAACCAAAATAAATCTTTTTTTTTTCTTTGAGACAGAATTTTGCTCTGTCACCCAGGTTGGAGTGCAGTGGCATGATCTCTGCTCACTGCAACATCTGCCTCCCAGAGTTGCAGTGAGCAGGGCAACTCTCTGCTCAGCAACTCCTGTCTCAGCCTCCTGAGTAGCTGGAGCTACAGGCATGTGCCACTATGCCCAGCTAATTTTTTATTTTTATTTTTATAGAAATGGGGTTTTGCCAGTTTGCCCAGGCTGGTCTTGAACTCCTGAGCTCAAGTGATCTTCCCACCTTGGCCTCCCAAAGTACTGTGATTATAGGTGTAAGCCACTGTGCCCACCCCAAAATGAGTCTTAAGGAGCTAAAATTGAGGTATCAACAGGGCTGTTTCTGGAGAAGGCTCTAAAGGAGAATCTGTTCCTTGCCTCTTCCATATCCAGAGGCTGTCAGCATCCCTTGGCTCCTGGCCCCATCACTCCAATCTCTGCTTTTGTGGTCACATCACCTTCTGCTCTACCGTAGTCAAATTATAAAGACACCTGTGATAATATTTAGGGTTCAACTAGATGATCTGGGAAAATCTCATTTTAAGATTTTAAACTAAAGCACATCTGCAAAGTCCCCTTTGCCATATTATGTAAAGTTCACAGGTTTCAGGGCTGAGCACCTGGATATCCATGGTGGGCTTGCTCAGCCCACCACATCTGCCTTTTCTAATGCTTCTTTATTTTTTAGACGTAGTTTCTCTCTTGTTGCCCAGGCTGGAGTGCAATGGGGCGATCTTGGCTCACTGCAACCTCTGCCTCCCAAGTTCAAGCGATTCTGCCTGATTGGCCTCCCAAGTAGCTGGGATTACAGGCATGTGCCACCAAGCCCAGCTAATTTTGCATATTTAGTAGAGATGGGGTTTCACCATGTTGGTCAGGCTGATCTGGAACTCCTGACCTCAAATGATCCACTCACCTTGGCCTCCCAAAGTGCTGGGATTACAGGTGTGAGTCAACACGCCCAGCCTCTAACGCTTCTTGTTTTTTAGTTGTAGGTGTTATTGATTGATGTCCTACTACAGAAGATGAGTATTTGGCTTGCTAGCTGTACCCCTTCCATCATGCTCATACACACACACATGCATACACACACAAACCTACACAATTCTCTCCTCCCACCCTCATGATAAATTTGTATTGCCCTTTTAGTTTAAATCAGTATTCACTGTTTACATTATGATTAGGTAAATATAATTCATGGCTAAACCAGCCGTGAGCTATGCTTATATTTACTTTCTTATACAATGTTTTTTTTTTTTTTTTTTTTTTTTTGTTCACATTTCTTTGTTTTCTATATGGTTATCACCAAGTGAGTCCAGAATTCTGCCCTGGAATTGAAAATCTACTCTCAAAATAATCAAACACATTAGGTATAAGATCAATTTCAGTTTTTTCTTAGAAACATTCTCCTTAGGCCTCTTCCCATTCTCCTGCTCCCATCTGGACTTTGTCCCCAGCATCTGCTCCACAGCTGTCATCTGGAAACACCCCTACATCACCCTGGAAGTCTCCCTGCCTCTCTCATAAGCCGGATCGCAGGTCTTTGGTCTACTCTGTTATTTTAGTGAAACACATCCCCATTAGCTTCCTGAGAAAGGGTGCCAGGAACAGGGTGCCTTGTTCTCCTCTAGGTCCAAATATTAATTCACAAAAAATAGAGAAGACAGAGGAGAACACTGACACCATGGAAACACAGTCGGCAAAATAACCTAAAACCTGGAGAATGTGACACGTCGCATAATGTGGTTTCTTCAACACTTAAATATCAAGGGGGAGGAAAAGCGTTTGCAAAAAATAGTTTTCAAGGAAAATAGAGGAGGAAACTATAGCTTAAAATATTTTGAAAGCAAACTACTTATGGTGTGTTGATTCAAACAAATGATATTTTTAAAGTGTGACATGTATGAGATGATTAGAAATTTGAACACTAAATATCTGAAGCTATTGTTCAATTTTATTTTGGGTGTAATAATGATATTATGCCTATACTTGTAAACTCTTATCTTTTAGAGAGACACACTGGTAGGACATGAGGGGACATAATTAGGATGTAGGTACAGCAAGATTAGCCATGATCTGATCATTGCTGAACCTGTGTGTTACATGAATGGGAATTAATTATATGATTGCCTATACTTTTAACTGTTTGAACTTTTCAACAAAATAAGTTTCTTTGTTTTGAGACAGGGTCTCACTCTGTTGCCCAGGCTGGAGTGCAGTGGCATGATCTTGGCTCACTGCAACCTCCACTTCCTGGATTCAAGCAATACTCCTGCCTCAGCCACCCAAGTAGCTAGGATTACAGGTGTCCACCACCATGCCTGGCTAATTTTTGTGTTTTTAGTAGAGACAGGGCTTCACCATGTTGGCCAGGCTGTTTGTTGTTGTTGTTTATAAGAAAAATAACAAGTCACTCTTCTACCCCCATACTTCAGTGATACCTTGGCCAGATATAAACTATAAGAAATTATTTTTCCTCAGAATTTTAAAGGGGTTTCTCCATCTTCTAAATCACAGGGTTTGTTTCTGAGCGGTCCAGTGTTTTTCTGAGCTCTTATCCTCAGCTTTATGTAACCTGTTTTTCTCCCTTCCTGTAAGTTTTTTTTTTTTAGAAAGAAAAAGAAAGTAAAGAAAGAGAGAAAGAAGGAAAAAGAGAATAAAAGAAAGGGAAAAAGAAGAAGAAAAAGAGGGAGAGAGAATGGGAATCTTGCTCTATTGCCCAGGCTAGAATGCAGTCTAAAAATGGGTATTGAAAAGGTCTTTTATACTAATAATTGTGTTATACAATGGAGACAGGAAGGAATAAGGGAGGAAAGTAACAAACAAACAGCCAACCAATATTTCATTTAAACCTATGAAATGCTATGCAATTGCTGGGGAGTGATTTACTCCCAACCATGTGGTCACTTTTAGAATAGATGTGATGTGTTACTGAAGAAAATGTATGTTTTGTGGGTTTGGAGTAGAGAGTTCTGTAAATGTTTATTAAGTTTAGTCGTTCGAGGTCTAAGTTCAAGTCCCGGGTATCCTTGTTAACCTTCTGTCTCATTAATCTGTCCAATATTGACAATGTAGTGTTAAAGTCTCCCACTATTATTGTGTGGGAGTCCAAGTCTCTTTGTAAGTCACCAAGAAGTTGCCCTATGTGTCTGGGTGCTCCTATATTGGGTGCACATAGACTTAGGATCATTAGCTCTTCCCATTACATTGATCCCTCTACCATTATACAATGTCCTTCTTATCTCTTTTGGTTTCTATTACTGTAAAGCCTATTTTATCAGAGACGAGAATTGCAACTCCTGCTTTTTTTTTTTTTTTTTTTTTTGCTCTCCATTTGGTTGGCAAATCTTCCTCCATCCCTTTGTTTTGAGTCTCTGTATATCCTTGCATGTGAGATGGGTCTGGATGCAGCTTACTGATGGGTTTTTTGGAATGGCTGATACTGGTTGTTCCTTTCTGTATATAGTGCTTCTTTTAGAAGCTCTTGTAAAGCAGGCCTGGTGGTAATGAAATCTCTGAGTACTTGCTTGTTTGTAGAAAATTTTATTTTTCCTTCACTTATGAAACTTAGTTTGGCTGGATGTGAAATTCTGGGTTGAAAGTTCTTTTCTTTAAGGATGTGAATATTGGCCCCCACTCTCTTCTGGCTTGTAGGGTTTCTGCTGAGAGATCTGCTGTGAGTCTAATAGGCTTCCCCTTGTGGGTAACCTGACCTTTCTCCCTGGCTGCCCTTAGTATTTTCTCCTTCATTTCAACCCTGGTGAATCTAATGATTATGTCCCTTGGGGTTGCTCTTTTTGAGGAATATCTTTGTGGTGTTCTCTGTATTACCTGGAGTTGAGTATTGTCCTGCCTTGCTAGGTTGGGAAAGTTTTCCTGGATAATATCCTGAAAAATATTTTCCAGCTTGGATTCATTCTCTTTGTCACATTCAGGTACACCTATCAAACACAGATTAGGTCTTTTCACATAGTCCCATATTTCTTGGAGACTTTGCTCATTCCTTTTTACCCTTTTTTCTCTAATCTTGTCTTCTCGTTTTATTTTGTTAATTTGGTCTTCGACCTCTGAAATCCTTTCTTCTGCTTGATCAATTCGACTGTTAAAACTTGTGCATACTTTGCGAAGTTCTTGTATTGTGTTTTTCAACTCCATTAATTCACTTATATTCCTTTCTAAGTTGTCCATTCTCGTTAACATTTCGTCAAACCTTTTTTCAATGTTCTTAGTTTCCTTGCATTGGGCTAGAACATGTTGTTTTAGCTCACAGAAGTTTCTCATTATCCACCTTCTGAAGCCTGATTCTGTTGATTCCTCACATTCATTCTCGATCAGGCCTTGTTCAATTGGTAACAAGGAACTGCAATCCTCTGTAGGAGGAAAGGCATTCTGATTTCGGGTGTTTTCAGCCTTTTTGCGCTGGCTTCTTCTCATCTTTGTGGATTTATCTACCTGTCGTCTGTGTAATTGCTGACTTTCAGATTAGATCTCTGAGTGGACGTCCAGCTTGTTGGTGGTAAAGTTTTTTTCTGTTTTTTTAGTTTTCCTTCGGCGGACGCCCCTCTCCCACAGCGCTGGACCTTCCTGGGTTCAGCTGCACTTGCTGTGAAACTCTGAATCTTCAGCAGTTCCAATTGCTGTTTTTTTTTTTTTTGGTTTTTTTTTTTTTGTGGAGAAGGGGAACCAGCCTTCCCCTGAGGCAACCCACTACGCGGGCTGAAACAGCGGCGTTAAGATTCGTGGCGCTTTTCTGCCCGGGAATCTCCCCGGTCTGGTTCCCCACTTCAGTCCGCTTTTCAATCAGCTGAATGGGAGACTGCCTTCCCAGAGCTCCAAATGCCAACCAAAGGGCACTCAGTCCCGTATACTCCGGACTGAGAACCACCACGCTGGGGCACCTGCAAAACGGCCATGCCAGCCAAAAGAGTCGCACTGGCGACCCGTGGGGCTCCTCCACCGGGAATCTCTGGTCCGTGGGCAATAAAAACTCGTCTGAAAATGTGGCATCCATTCACTCTCTGCGCTTTCAGTGGGAGCTACAAGCCTGAGCTGCTGCTAATCGGCCATCTTGGATCTCTCTCCCCCCCACTTCCTGTAAGTTTTTAAGAGCTTCCTTTTCATTACTTTAGTTCTATAATTTCTTAGGTGTATCCTTTGATAGGGGTCTTTTTTTCCCCTTCTTTTGTAGTGCTGAGAATTCAAAAGTCCCTTTCCATCTTGAATATTTTTGCTCAATAAATTGTATTTTTCTTTGATTTTTCCCCCACCGTTTTCTTTGTTCTTTCCTTCTGAAATTCCTATTATTTGGATGTTGAACTGATGCTATTTTTATTTGGGTCGCATTAAATTTGTAGATAAAATTAGGAAGTATTGATACCTTTTTATGGTAGACATTCCTATCTCAAACAGGGTGTGTTTCCATTTATCCATTTGTCTCTTCAGTTTTGTCAAGAATTTAACATTTTTCTTCATACTGCACATTTAAATTATCTTATTCTTAGCCATTTTTACTTTGTTTTTGTGTCATCTTGAAGTGGAATCTTGCATTTTGTTGTTTGCCAGCTAGTTATTATTGCATGTAGGAAAGCTATTAATTTTGATGGCAGTGGCTGCTCCAGACGGTCTGCCACTGCCATCACGCAGGCTGCAGCAGGGAGGCCGGCTGGGGCTGCATGCTGCGTGGAGCTGGTGGGAGCCCCGCGCCTTCCGAATTGGGGCAGGAGCTCCCCCAGGTGCAAACCCCAGCTGTAGATTAGGACCTCCTATTTCACTGAAGCAGATGGAAGCAGGCAACATCCCTGCTCTCCTGGCTGCAACTGCAGCCATTCAATCTGTGGCTTCAGACCTGGGCCTCCTGCACCAGGAGTGGGCAGGAGCCAGGACAAGTGGGAACCCCACCCATTCCGAGTTGGCGTTGGGGAGCTGCCCAGGTGCAGCTGCAGCCTCCCTTCCAGGCACAAGACCAGGGCATCTCTGCAGCCTGCACCTTCGGGCTGGGAAGATGCCCCCGACCCCACCTCTGTCCCCTTGGGGGTGTCTGCTCCCACTGCCTGGCACTCACTCCAATCTTGGAGCCAGGTGGAGATTGGAGCCCGGCTTGTGATGGGGGACTGTCATAGCCCAGCCTGGTATGCAAAGGCTCAGGGCAGCATTGACACACCAGCACCCTGCCATCTCGACCCCCTCCAGAATTTTAGGGGAAGCTGAAGGCAGCTGGGGCTATAGGTGGCTGGGCATGAAGCTGAAGGTGGCTGGGTGCTGGCCTGCAGGTACCCCTTGGTGCCAGCAGCCTGGGAGCCTTGAACAGCCATGGGAGGCAGAAAGGCTCCTGGGCAGAAGGGGGGCAGGTCCCAGGCCCCACTTTTAGGCAGGGAGGGCCTGAAGACTGGGGGCCAGGCTTCCAGTCCGGTGGACTGGAATGGGAACTTGTGGTGCCTTTTCTGTGCCCATGGACCAATCTGTAGGCACTTCCTCCCCTCTGAGGTCCATAAAAGCCAGGGAGTCAGCCAGAGCAGGGCAGAGGATGGAGAGAGGGGACAACCAGCTGCAGAGAGGAGCTACCCTCTCTGCTGAGAGCTGCAGAGATGACAGGACAACCTGTGGGCAGAGAGGAGCCACCCTCTTGAGGGCCTCCTCTCTGCTGAGAGCTGAACACTCCATGGGGAGGACCTGCCTACAGAGAGGAGCTACCCACCGCGGGTCTCCTCAGAGCTGTAACACTCAATAAAGCTCCTCTTCATCTTGTTCACCTTCCACTTGTCTGTGTTCCTGGAGGTGGGACATGAACTCCGGCAAAGGTGCCACTGGCCACAGAGGTTTCTGGCCAGAAAAGTGACATCTCAAAGATCCGCGACAATCTTGTTTATTAATTTTTAAAATTACTTTGCTAAATTCTCTAATTTTGAATAACTTTTGGTTGATTATCTTGGTTTTTCCAGGTATATGTCTATACAGTCTCCAAATAAAATTAATTTTGCCTTTTTCTTTATGATTTTTAACCTCTTCTTTCTATTGTAAACATATATGGTGAGGGATTATTATTAGTAGCATTATTTGAGATAGAATCTTGCTCTGTTAGCCAGGGTGGAGTGCAGTGGTGTGTTCATAGCTCACTGCAACCTCAACCTCTAGGGCTCAAGCAATCCTGTCACCTCAGCCTCCTAAGTAGCTGCGACTACAGGCATGTGCCACCATGCCTGGCTAATTTTTTTAATTTTTTGTAGAGACAAGGTCTCACTCTGTTGCCCAGGCTGATATCAGACTCCTGAGCTCAAGCAATCCTCCCTCTTGGCCTCCCAAAAGTGCCGAGAATTTTTTAGCGTATTGGTCCATTCTCTTTGCTAGTTTTTTATTTTTGAGTTTTCTTTCACTATTGATAGGTGGTATTGGCTTCTGTTGGTTAAATGTTTATGATGCAGATGAATATGCTCCTGTCTTCTCTACTGCCTGTAATTTGACAGCTGGAGCCGGAGACTGGACCAGACTCAAGTTTAATTCTGTTGACAAGACGATAGGAGGTATATCTTATCTACTTGTCTCTTTTTTTGCAGTTATAAAAGTTGTCGATGCTTTATGGCTATCCAAATTCATTTGGTGGTTGCAAAATTGTGACATTCTGTCATTTCCCTTAATATTTACATAAACTTTTTATTTTGTTAAATTTCTATGTTTTTAAAAAATTTGAAAAGATAGTACAGAGAATTCAGTAGACTCCACATCCAATTTTCCCTATTTGTTAATATCTTATACTGCTATGATCCAGTTGTTACAACTAATGGATCTATAGTGATTCCTTATGATTGACTAAAGTCCACACTTCATTCAGATTTCCTTAGATTTTACTAACTGCATCTGTCTGTTCCAGGATCCCACATTATATTTAGTTGTCATTTAGTTTAGCCTCATTCATCGCTGCTGGAAATACAAAATGATACAGCCACTTTAGACGACAGTCTGGCAGTTACTTACAAAGCTAACTAAACTTAAGCTTATCATATGATTCAGCAATTGCACTCTTAGGTGTTTATCTAAATGAGTTGAAAACTTGTGCCCAGACAAAAGCTTGCATACAAGTGTTTATGGCAGCTTTACTTGTAATTGCCAAAAACTGGAAGTAACCAAAATGTCCTTTAATAAGTGAATGGATAAAGAAACTGGTATATCCAGATAATGGAACGTTACTCAATAATAAAAAGAAATAAATTAGCAAGGCTCAAGAATACATTGAGGAGCCTTAAATGAATATTACTAAGTGAATGAAGCCAATCTGAAAAGGCCACATAGTGTATAATTCCTGCCATGTGGCATTCTTGAAAACGCAAAACTGCAGAGAAAGCTAGAAACTTAGTGGTGGCTGGGGATGGTGGCTCACTCCTGTAATCCCAGCACATTAGGAAGCTAAGGAGGGAGGATTGCTTGAGGCCATGAGTTAGAGACCAGCCTGAGCAACATGGCAAGACACTATCTCTACAAAAAATAAAAAATTAATATAATTTTTAAAAAATTGCCTAGCGTGCTCACATGCTTATAGTCTTAGCTACTCAGGAGGCTGAAGTGGAAGGATCCCTTGAGGCCAGGAGAGCACCGGAGATTTTTAGGGCATTGAAATTATTCTGTATTATATTATAATGGTGGATGTGTCATTATACATTTGTCAAAACCCATGAAATGTATGACACAGAGTCCTCATGTAAACTCTGGACTTTAGTTAAAAATAGTGTGTCAATATTGCCTCATCAACTGTAACAAATGTGCAAGATAGGAAATAGGGGAAAGGTGAAACAGTCAGGGGTGAGGGAGGGAATACAGGAATATGTACTTCCCCCCTCAATTTTCCTGTAAACCTCAAATTGCTCTAACAATAAAGTCTATTAATTATTTTTAAGTCCCATTTCTTACCATTCTTCCAATTTAGTTAATTAAATAATTACTTTATATCTGTTTGGAATCCTAGATCCTTATTTCACTCCATCGGTAAAATAAATAAACCCATTAGTACTGAGAAAGAAAAACGTAGTCCCTGAAATCTGGGAAGAGGTCTGACACTTGCAACCAGACTCAGTGTTGTTGGAAGCTGGCCTGGTGCTTCTAGATGTCTGTCGGACATAAATAGTCTCACACAACATCAATGTTGGAGAGAGTCACTCTGAGACCATGGTAACTTAAGACAAACCAGGGCCACTTCATAAATGTGTCTAGGAATGGACAAAACCAACATGTAGCCCACACAATCCCATCCCTCTCTGCTGGTTAATAAGAGGAACCACTGCTTCTTGACCATTCCAGCATTATCTGCCCTAGCTTGTTCTTATGTAGAGAAGGTTTACTGAGGTGTCCAGTCATAGCATCGTCCCTACTTTCTGACAGTGTATACCACAGTGAACCCATGTTCCTGGACTCTCCCAAAACCCTCCCCAACCAAAGCCTAATCTTATAATAGGTTTTTTTCTGACACCTTCTTACTGAGACCCCCTCCCACCATGGTCTCTGTGGTGTGCCTTCTTCCTCATTGTAAGGGGTGATGAGCCCAAATGGTTCAACGACAGGCATTGACATTTATTTTGATGCTCAAATTGTCCAGGATTTGGTCTTCAGGCTGCCGTCCTTTTTGACAGATCCTTTTCGTTTGAGCATTTTCCTGCTTTCTAGCACAACAAGATGCTCCAGGTTCACCTTGTATCTTCTCTGTTCCAGTCCTGGAACCAGTAATTTCTCTAAGAAGCCCTTGGTTCTTTTAGTGGGAAATGGTATTTAAAAGTGAACATCTGGCATTTAAAATTGCGTTTGGGGTGTCACTGATCCCAGATGTGGACAGAGCTAGGGAATATATATATATATATATATATAATACACACATAAACATTTGTATCTATATTTCTCTTTATACACACACACACACACACACACACACACAGACAGACACACACACACACACACACTGACTGATACTCCCAAATTCAGCACCACAGGTTCATTCTAGTTGTCTGCTTCCTCATTTGTAGCTCTCTTTTTCTGGCAATGAGGAACCTGGCATCATTCTTAATACATCCACTTATTTCGGTAATCCACCAGTAGGTAGCCAATCTCCCTTCCCAGGCCCACCCCTCCCCCTGCTGATGCCTGGACTCTGACACCCTGTGCTGGGCTGTCCCCGCATCGGATGTCCTGTGTATCCCGCTTGGCGTTTAAATGTTTAAAAACATTTTAATTTTACTTATATGTTTGTTAAAGCATTTGTTTATATTTTACTTTAATGTAATTTGTGACTGGCGGCCTCCTCGAAAGTGGGAACAGCACAGCAGAGCTTTCTCTGTCTTTGTGAGAATCTTTCTTTTTTTCCATGTAATAATACACAGTATGATTACTGCATGGCTTTCAGGAGCATCCCAATGCTGCAAATTTTGCCAGCAAAGGTAAAATTTTCTCATATCCTTTTGCTTCTGAGACTGTCTTGACAGGCTGTGATTTGTGGGTCTATGTTTGTGGGGGGGGTATGTGTGTGTATATGTGTGACTAAGGAGCCACAGGATGGTAAGGTATATGCCACCCTCAATCTGCTCTGGGCTCCTTCATTCACCTTGCTGTGAAGGTAGGTCGCAAGGAAATTATTTCTCACTGCGTGTTCTCATTGGCTCAGCATCCAGGGATGGAGGCTCCCAGGGGTCCTTGGGGATGGATGGTCTGCTGGAGTCTGTGAAAGATTTCTCTCCCCCCGCAGACCAGACCTGCGTCAGGTGAGCACTTTCTGGGAGCCGGGCTCTGGGCTAAGTGCTTCATGGCTAAATTCATTTGTCTCATGTAATCCTCACAACAGCTTTGTGAGGAAGGTGTTAGCAACCCCATCTTCTGAAGAGGAAATGGAAAGGTTAGATCATGTTTGTGACTGTGACAGCAGCTGCGGTGTTGGACTTCCAGCCCAGGCCAGCCTGGACTCATAACCGTGAAGCTATCCCAACCCACAACAGTACACCCTTCCCTCGGCCTCCACCAACTTAATGAAAGACAAGGACAATTTCATTATAGTGTAAAGCCTTAGCAGTTCAAAGAACATATAGATTGTCCAATGCAAGCATACGATATGGTTACAAAATCACCTTTATATAGCTGGAAACTCCAGTCTGACTTCTCCCTCTCTGCCTTATCATGAACCACTTCTACCTCAGATCTCCTAATGGAATCTGAGGATTTTGATTTCTGTTGCTGTCCAAGACAACCCCAACCCTTAGACCCCAGATGCCAAACATCCTTAAGAGCCCAGCAAATTCATATTGTGGCTCTCTCAGCCCTTGGGATCCCCCGGTTCTTTCTGGGATCTCTTTCATCCCCATATCTGAGCATACTCTTTCTTTCTCCAAGGGTATGATGGTGCCAGCAGGACTAAGCTGGAGTTTTTCATGGCATGGTCATCTAACCTCCTGGTCTTAGCCTTCTGGATCTATAAACCGGGGCACAAAATAAGACTGGGCACCTGGTGCACCTCAGATCCATCCCAGCCTTTCCTCTGTGCTTCTTTTGACCATAGGGAACTGCATTTCCTAGTCTTCTTTACTCCATGGCTTCTAGTAGGCATAGCCCATGGGAAACCTGGTGGAAAACTGGAGGGAGGAAGAAAAGGAACTGCCTGGTGCTTTCTGCCCTTCTGCTTGGCTTCCTGCATCTCAGCAGTGGCTTTTCCTTCATGGTTCCAGCTTCTTCCAGACACCTCTTGCCTTAGGGTCCCGGCTCCCCCCGGGCTATCCCACCAGTTCCAGCATCTGCTGGTTTTGGCCTCTAGCAACGCCCTCTACTCCCACTTTTTCGTGGGCCTTGATGTATTAATGGCTTCCTTCTGTGGCTAATCTCTGTCTTTTCTCAGTCCCCTGTTTAAATTGTAAATTCTCCTGTCAGCTAATGAACCAATTCCCTGTATTAAATTCCTCAGTTCAGGCCAGGGACGGTGGCTCACACCTGTAATCGCAGTGCTTTGGGAGGCTGAGGCAGGAGAATTGTTTGAGCCCAGGAGTTCAAGACCAGCCTGGGCAACACAATGAGACCTCATCTCTGTAAAAAGTAAAAATTAAAAAAAAAATAGCCAGGCAAAGTGGCAGTGCTCACCTGTAGTCCTAGCTTCTTGGGAAGCTGAGGTGGGAGGATCCCCTGAGCCCAGGAACTCAAGGTTGCAGTAAGCTATGATTTTGCCACTATACTCCAACCTGGGTCACAGAGCAAGACCTCATCACACACACACACACACACACACACACACACACACACACACACACACACATTTAAAAAAAATAAAGTTCTTCTTCCAAAGGCCAACTCTTACCAAGTGGTTTGAGAACCACTGAAGGAAGAGGCTTTTATTCTTTTGCTTCCCCTACCCATCTCAGATGTTATGAGACCAGAGCTCATTTTTTTTTCTTTTTAAAAACTCTATTTGTTATGACTATAGAACTTATCTGTTAGTAAGGAGAGCCCCTGAGCAGTGACAATGAGGCCCTCCAATCAGACTGAGAGGACTGTCCTGTTCCCACAGATTGTCAGTGCCTGTGCAAGGGGGTCAGATGAACGACAACAGCCAGTGCCATTTGCACCCCCAGAAGACTGTCACCATCTTCTGGGAGTCAGGCTGCAAGTCCTTCCTGGTAAGGCTCATGGCTCAATGCTTCAGTTCACCAGGCACAAGCCATTCCCTGGAAATACACAGATGCACAGACCCAGGCCTGGTGGATAGGGGCTGGAAGCTTGAGGGGGAATCTTTCACAGGGACTTGCAAATGCCATTTGCTGTGCTGGGATCTCTAGGGAGCATGGGAGGGAATGGGGTGGTGGGGAAAAAGAGCAGTTAATAATGATGTAAATCAACCCTGGAACACTGGAGATGCATGCAGTTGGTGCATTCAGCAAACGCTGAAGCCTTCTTTCATCTATGTTATGTTTATTTCTTCTAACGTGTTACTATTTGACACTATAGTTATTATACCTTGTCAGAAAAAAAAGAATATTACGTACAGAGAAGAAAATTCAGCCAGTTCCCTAGTGGTAGGGGAATGGAGAATAATGTTGACAGAAGAAAATCTGTACTTAAAATCTGGCAGGTGCTGCTGGAGGTGGCTGCTCTGATATTACTGCAATGCTTCTTTTCTAATACTCTGATGCAGGGAATTGAGACATTCCAATTCTTTCATGCTTTGTGTCAGAGAAATGGGAGATAATTATAAAATATCATTCAATATATTTTCTGTTGAAGAATGACAGCCACTGTGTTTTTCCCTTCTCAAAATGAGAGGCAACTGATATATATATTTTTAAATTGTACTTTAGGTTCTGGGGTACATGTGAAGAACATGCAGGATTGTTGTATAGGTACACACATGCCAATGTGGTTTGCTGTCTCCATCCCTCCATCACCCACATCTGGCATTTCTCCCCATGTTATCCCTCCCCCAACCTCCCCCACCCCTCCACCTCGCTGTCCCTCCCTTGGCACCCTCCAACAGACCCCAGTGTGTGATGCTCCCCTCCCTGTGTCCATGTGTTCTCATTGTTCAATACCCACCTATGAGTGAGAGCATGTGGTGTTTGATTTTCTGTTCTTGTCTCAGTTTGCTGAGAATGATGGTTTCCAGATTCATGCATGTCCCTACAAAGGAGGACACGAACTCATCATTTCTTATGGCTTCATAGTATTCCATAGTGTATATGTGACATATTTTCCTTGTCCAGTCTGTCATTGATGGGCATTTGGGTTGGTTCCAGGTCTTTGCTACTGTAAACAGTGCTGCTACGAACATACATGTGCATGTGTCCTTACAATAGAATGATTTATAATCCTTTGGGTATATACCCAGTAATGGGATTGCTGGGTCAAATGGAATTTCTATTTCTAGGTCCTTGAGGAAGCGCCACACCGTCTTCCACAATGGTTGAACTAGTTTACATTCCCACCAGCAGTGTAAAAGTGTTCCTATTTCTCCACATCCTCTCCAGCATCTGTTGTCTCCAGATTTTTTAATGATCGCCATTCTAACTGGCGTGAGGTGGTATCTCAATGTGGTTTTGATTTGCATTTCTGTAATAATCAGTGATGTTGAGCATTTTTTCATATGTTTATTGGCCTCATATGTGTCTTCTTTTGAAAAGTGTCTGTTCATATCCTTCTCCCACTTTTGGATGGATTTGTTTGTTTTTTTCTTGTAAATCTGTTTTAGTTCTTTGCAGATTCTGGATATTAGCCATTTGTCAGATGGGTAGATTGCAAAAATTTTTTCCTATTCTGTTGGTTGCCAGTTCACTCTAATGATTGTTCCTTTTGCTGTACAGAAGCTCTGGAGTTTAATGAGGTTCCATTTGCCTATTTTGGCTTTTGTTGCCAATGCTTTTGGTGTTTTAGTCATAAAGTCCTTGCCTATGCCTATGTCCTGGATGGTTTTGCCTAGGTTTTCTTCTAGGGTTTTTATAGTGTTAGGTCTTATGTTTAAGTCTTTAATCCATCTGGAGTTAATTTTAGTGTAAGGTGTCAGGAAGGGGTACAGTTTCTGCTTTCTGCACACTGCTAGCCAGTTTTTCCAACACCATTTATTAAACAATGGGGGAATGCTTCCCCATTGCTTGTTTTTGTCAGGTTTGTCAAAGATCAGATAATTGTAGATGTGTGACGTTGTCTCCAGGGCCTCTATTCGGTTCCATTGGTTTATATCTCTGTTTTGGTACCAGTACCATGCTGTTTTGATTACTGTAGCTTTGTAGTATAGTTCGAAATCAGGTAGTGTGATGCCTCCGGCTTTTTCTTTTTGCTTAGGATTGACTTGGTATGCGGGCTCTCTTTGGTTCCATATGAAGTTTAACATGGTTTTTTCCAGTTCTGTGAAGAAAGTCATTGGTAACTTGATGGGGATAGCGTTGAATCTATAAATTACTTTGGACAGTATGGCCATTTTCACGATATTGATTCTTCCTAACCGTGAACATGGAATGTTTCTCCATTTGTTTGTGTCCTCTCTTATTTCCTTGAGCAGTGGTTTGTAGTTCTCCTTGAAGAGGTCCTTTATGTCCTTTTTTAGTTGTGTTCCTAGGTATTTTAATCTCTTTGTAGCAATTGTGAATGGGAGTTTGCTCATGATTTGGCTCTCTGTTAGTCTGTTATTGGTGTATAGAAATGCTTGTGATTTCTGCACATTGCTTTTGTATCCCGAGACTTTGCTGAAGTTGCTTATCAGCAACTGATACATTTCATTGCCTGGTCCTGGCTATATGACAGTCTTTCTTACAGTGCATATTCGGGATACTAACTGTTATATTTCTTATACCAACTTTCCTTTGATAAAACTTCCCAAGTAGTTTATGCATCCTTTGCTTTTAAGACACAGTGACATGCTGCAGAAAGAGACATAACTGGGGCTGAGAAGAGTTCCCTTCCTGCCCTCTAACCTGGAGAATAAATTCTCAGGGGTAGCCCTCTGCTTATGAATCCTTGAAAAGTGGAGGGGTGACTATAAGAGTTCCCCTTCCTGCCCTCTAACCTGGAGAATAAATTCTAGGGGGTAGCCCTTCTGCTTATGAATCCTTGAAAAGTGGAGGGGTGAGGGGGATGGCCACCTTCCCAAGAACTCCCATCTGGCTTAATGAAAATAATTTATATTTCAAGGTCCTGACCCAGAGCTTGTTAACTAAAGCTCTGAGCTGTTTGATAAGGGGTGAGAAAAAGTTCCTTCCTTTGTACCCTGGGCATGGTCTAGAAATTAGGAGGATGGACAAAGGGCTCAGCTAGTGTCCAATGCTTTTTGCTTCTGAAAATTTATTATTATTATTATTATTATTGGAGATGGAGTCTCACTCTGTCACCCAAGCTGACGTGCAGTGGCATGACCTTGGCTCACTGCAACCTCTGCCTCCCAGGTTCAAGCAATTATTCTGTCTCAGCCTCCCGAGTAGCTAGAATTACAGGTGCCCACCACCGCACCCAGCCAATTTTTGTGTTTTTAGTAGATATGGGGTTTCACTATGTTGGCCATAGGCCAGGCTGGTCTCAAACTCGTGACCTCAGGTGATCCACCTCCTCCCAAAGTGCTGGGATTACAGGCGTGAGCCACTGTGCCTGGCCTGCTTCTGAAAATTATGTAATCATTGGGAAGTATGTGAGTTGGAGGCAGACATTACTGCCCAAGGTTGTTGCAGCGAACTGAGGGGGAAATAGAGCAGGGGGCTCCACTCCTGCCAAAGCTGTGCAGTGGTGGTACCAGTGCAGGTAGAGAGCAGTGGTCCCAGAATTCCAAGTGGTAGTCAGCAGTGGAGGAGCCAAAGGCCACGGGTTGCTCAGAGCCACATAATGAGATGCCAGCAATGTAGCTGGAGCAAGACTGGTGTGAGGCCAACACCTCTTCCCCCAGACATGACAGCAAATGAACTCATACACACCTGTCACAGGTTCTTCAGTGGTTGAATGAAAGACTGTTGTATTAGTCTGTTCTCACACTGCTAATAGAGACATACCTGAGACTAGGTAATTTATAAAGGAAAAAGATTTAATTGACTCACAGTTTCACACGTCTGGGGAGCCCTCACAATCATGGCAGAAGACAAAGGAGGAGCAAACTCATGTCTTACATGGCAGCAGGCAAGAGAGTTTGTGCAGGGGGGACTTCCATTTATAAAACCATCAGAGCTCATGAGACTTATTCACTACCATGAGAACAGTATGGGGGAAACCATCCGTGATTCAATTATCTACTCCTGACCCCGCCCTTGACATGTGGTGATTATTACAATTCAAGATGAGACTTGGGTGGGGACACTGCCAAACCATACCAACTGTTCTAGATGCATCCATTGGTCATGATACTCAGAGCAGGCATTTTCTCCACATAAATCCTTCAAGCCCATACTATTATGAAAGTGAGTGAATATAATAAGGAATTACTTAAGAAAACAATCCCAGCCCACCTGTTGAAATCATTATTTGGAAAATTTGAAGTGTTGCGAAAAAACGAAACTCAACAACAAAAATTAAAGCCTTAAAAGACCTCATATTACAGTGTAATAACTTGAAGAAGTTTTATCCTATGAGCTAGAAAATGCAACAAATTTAAAACTCATGGGATTTATTAAGAAAATTGCCTACAGCCAATAGCCTAAAACTAGCCTAGTAATGAAATGGTCATCCATTCAAGCAAGAGGACCATTCAAAATATCTCACAGTTGGGCAGTGCATGGGCATCTACCAAGAGGAGGAAGCTGTCAATCTATCATTTAGATTGCCTGCCAACATAGATTGCTGTGCCAAACAACAATCCTTTAGTTGCTGAACTATGGAAAGGACTACGACTTTGTAGGAGAATAAAGATCCAAGGAGGCCAGGACAACAGGGGGCATTTAAGGAGCTCAGGGGAAAGAGATATTTACCAACTAATGTAGAAGTATTTTAATATTTTGACAACCTGAATACCCATCCTGGTGCATACTATCTTGGCCCTGCCTCCATCCATCCATCCATCTATCCATCCATCCATCCATCCATTCATCTATCCATCCATCCATCCATCCATCCATCCACCCATCCACTCATCTGCCCATCCATTTGTCCATGCATCTATTCATCCATCCACTCAGCAATCCATTTTCTCTCTACTTAACAAACATATCCTGGGAACATTTCCTTGGAGATACACAGTGGATATATGGTGGGTTGGAAATGGCTCTTATCCTCAAGAAGCTCACAAGTTATTCTTGTTACTTCTGGGAAAGATGTGTTTTAAGTTACTGCCATTTATCTTACTGTGATAGAATTATGGTAAGATTTCATGAAATAACAAATAAATTTATAAAGTCTCATAGACACTATGCTTATTATTTTATATTTTTCAGAGCAATTTTGCATTTTCTCGCTTGTTCCTCATAGCAATCCTGTGAGACGGATAGAAACACATTCTACAAACAAGGGAATTGAGATGCAAAACTCTTATGAGACAGCCAGAGGGGTACAGAGCCAGGAATCTCGCCAGATGATTTTTAAAATCAAAGGTAGAAACACTTTTCTGAGTGATTGTGTCTCTGAAGTATGGATTTCATTTCTATTTTAACATTGACATTGTTTGACAAACTGTACAGTCAGGAGTGGAAGATCCAGTTTATTGTGATTGAGTTGATACATCTGACTGCAATTAGCCTGTGTTGCCTCTCTGCTGCTCTGATAAAGCAAGAAGGAAGAAAGGATCCGCTGAGATTCAAAAGTCCCCTGTGATTAGTAATAATAATAATTTCTCGTATAAAATGTAATTCAACACTCTCAGCGGAAGGGAATGCTTCCTATTTTCTTGCAAGAAGTTATTGAACTGAGACACATGTCCCAGTGCTTCCACTGGGATTTACTTTCTTCGTTTTCATGAGGCCGGTATGAGTTGTTGCTTTTCAGTCATTTGGATCTTTCTGTGCCTGTGACAGATTCCGATAAAGTGACTGCCTTTGGCTTTGATAATGAATGGAAAAACACATTTTTGTGGTTGAGTGAAAGAGTACTTCTTAGAAGTTGGTTAAGTTTGTGTCCATTTTTAAACTGCCAATAGGAGACACCCTACAGAGTATTTCCAAAAGGAAAATAAGATTTATTGCCCTTTCCCCCAACAATCTCCTGAACTTCACTAAAGGTTTTGGCTAGAGAAGAGGTAACTGCAAGAAGCATGGCCTGTCCTCAGGAGATTTATGACCAAGGTCTGGCCAGTGATGATTTAGGATAAGGCCACCTGCTTGAAAAGCAGAAGAGTTCACATTCGGGTTATTGACCATTCAAGGGGTAAAACAATAATCAAGAATTATTACTCCTCAGCTATGCCTCCTTGAAATGAGTCAGTGCCTTCTGTATGAAGAGCAATGGCAGGTATATCCTTCTACCAAAAATCAAAGAGGCTTCACTGTGGTTTATGATGGTCGAATCCACAGAGGTCTTTGTGAACAGAATAGATTGTTCATGCATAGATGATCATAGACTCCTCTATGCCTGTCAGTTATGTTAACCAAGAAGAGGTTCCAGGGTCCTCCCCTTGATCTTGATGCCTCTCAAACCAGGATTGGACGCTGGATGAAGTGGGGCTGGGACGGTAGACAGAGCATCAAGGTCTGGTCCTGGGAAGCTACATCTGAATGAGACAGAGCCAGGCTCAGGGAGGAGGAGGTTAAATGAGCTCTGTCTGCTGCCAGGTTTGTGGCCTCCTCAGGTCTCTGAGGCCTTTTCCAGTCCCTAGATCTTGGCAGGTCCTGATTGATTATCCACATTCTGCCCACCTCCTCCACTCAATCCCCTGGAGTTGGAGCTTTCTGTGTATATAACCACGGAAGGAATTAGGAAGACTGCACGGTGTTTTAGGCATTACACAGTACTCATATTACTCATCCGTTGCTGAATTTAAGCCCCAAAACTTAGAGGCTTAAGACAACCATTGTATTTGCTCATGACTATGTATAAAAAAGTCAAAGTTGTTTCCAACAGCCAGCAGCTGACAGCTATAGTGTTTCTCAACGTATATAAACAATTTTCATAACATATAAACAATACGGCCATTTTTTGACCATGGAGACAAAACCATTTTGTGATTATGCCTGAAAGAATGTGGAGACAGATATTCCACAATTCAGTACTGACTAAACATTCCCCCACCTCCAGCTAATATGAGTTATCTAGTGCCACTGTAATCTTCCTGCCTCATAGATAAAAATTACCAAGAGATCCAGTCACCAAGTTGCCCCCACTTTCTGATATTACTCAATCAAAACCTGTCCCTTTAGGCCAGGCATAGTGGCTCACAACTGTAATCCCAGCACTTTGGGAGGCCAAGGTGGGTGAATTGCTTGAGGCCAAGAGTTCCAGACCAGCCTGGCCAACATGGCAAAACCCCATCTCTGCTAAGAAAAATACAAAAATTAGTCAGGCATAGTGGTACATGCCTGTAGTCCCAGCTTCTCATTAGGCTGAGGCAGGAGAATTGCTTGAACCCAGGAGGCCAGAGGTTGCAGTGAGCCAAGATCACACCACTGCACTCCAGCTTTGGGGAGAGAGTGAGACCCTGTCTCAAAGCCAAACCAAACCAAACAAAAAAAACCCCACCCTATACCCACTATAGAATCACCCAGCAGACACCCAAATCCTACAATATGCCCCTCCCTACTCCCCCATTCTGGTTCCTCTGGAGTAACTCTCCCTTAATGCAGCAAGTTAAACACACTTGTTTGACTTAGTGGTCTTTAAATATGGGTCAGCAATTTTGGCTGAGCTCAGCTGGATGGTCCTCCGGACCTGGAGTCGCTTACATGGCGGCAGTTTTCTTGCAGCTCAGCTGGAATAACATGGTCTAAGATGTCCTCGCTCACATGGCTAGAGGTCGGGCTGGCTGACAGCTGAGCCACATGTCTCCAGCAGGTTAGCCCAGGCATCTTCATGTGGTAGACTTAGGTGGCATAAGGCAACCCCCAATGCACAGCATATTTTAAGTATCTGCTTGTATCATGCTTGTTAATGCTTCACTGGTCAAAGCAAGTCACGTGACTAATCCCAGAATCAATGTGGGAGGGGACTACCAAAATTGTAGATAAAGGAAGAAGTGACTGGGGGCCAATTTATGTAACAAACTGCTATAGTATTGACCCACACAGTCTCATTCACTCCTCACAAATGAATACACTATTATCCTAAGTTTACTGGTGAGAAAATTAAAGTTCAGAGAAATTTGAGTTTTGATTAAGGCCATAAGGCTAATAAATAGAAGGTCCAAAGTTGCTGAGCCATCCTTCTTCTCTTTCTGGGAAAGAGTTTCTTTTCCCAGAGCCCTCACTGAAGATTTGCTGTTTGGGTACAGATGTACTGTGACTTTGGTCCTACCAGGCTCTTCAAGTGCCTTCTGTGACTGAGTAATTTCAGTTAGCATAATGATTTTAGGCTCACTGATTTCTTCTTACAGCCAGTTCATATTGCATTGTGTGGATATACCACATTTTGGCTTATCTGTTTATCAGGTTATAGAAATTTGGGTGAAACTTCCAGAGAAAGGGTCATAGAGTTAAATTACGAACTTTATATAACAAGTTCATGCTAACCTGTTTATGTAGTTGACTGGAGCACTTGGATAGTGATGCTTAAACATCTCAATCTAAACACTGCCTTCTCTCCTATAGATTAGGAAGGGTAGAGGTGCCCCAGGAGCCAAGGACAGCAGTGTGGGGGAAGGATGAAAGACCCCATAAAACTAGACCTCTCCCTTGCTGAAGTAATCCCTGTAGGATCCCATTTAGGGTCATAGTTCTCACTTTGAGAGCACAATTTTATTGCCAGAACATCTAGACATGGCACATTGTATCAATCAGGGATTTATTCTGCTAACACATCACTAAGAACAGCCCTAACACAGCTGGACAAAGATCCCCTGAAAATACAGATTTGACCAATTTCTGATTTCTTTAGTTAAACAGAAAAAGTCTAGGGTGGAAATGGAGAAGAAGAAAAGGAAATAATCGCTTTCCCTAAAGCTACTCCACAGTGAACAAGAGTGTCAGGTATCTGTGTGAACTAGCAGGGCTGTGAAAACTAAGACTGATTGAAAATGGCAGAAACTAGAGTTGGTTCTAAAAAAAGAAACCTGCACAAAACAAATTAATGTTGTACGTAGAGAACACATCTTGCTATAATTAACTGTAAAAGCAGCAGTGAAAATGACTGTTGGATGTGCTCTGAGACCTTCTCACTGGACTGTGCTTCAACTTCATGTGGGTTTCTGAAGTCCAGTCACCCCCATAGGGTTCCCCAGGGGCATCTGAGGGGGCCCAGAAGTCCACACTTTTAACGGAGCTCTGAGTGGTTCTGGCTGTTGATCTGAGCACCCCCAGTTTTAGAAACAAGATGGTCTTAGAGGCCATCTTGATTCTCTCCTTCTGGTTACAATGTTCATTCTGAAGATAAAACTCACAGGAGAAAGGAGAATGCTTTGTAGTCTTTGGGGAAGAAATGGATTCATCCTCACTTAACTGGAAAATTAAATTGAACAGCACATTCCACATAATACCCTGGCCACCTTAGGTCAATGAAAGAAATATTTTAATATTGGCTCAGTTTGTTGAATTGGGTTGAGAAGCCCTCTGTGGAGGCAGAAACTCACATTTCTGCTGGAAACTGATGGGTATTCACAGGTTGATTATGTATATTTTATTGGAGTTTTCCAGAGAAACAGAACTAATGTGTGTGTGTGTGTGTGTGTGTGTGTGTGTGTGTGTGTGTGTGTACGTACAGAGAGAGAGAGAATGAGAGCAAGTATTCCCCCTCTTTATCTGTGGGGGATACATTTCAAGACTGCCAGTGGATGCCTGAAACCTCAGATAGTACTGAACCCTATATACACTATGTCAGTTGATCTGGTAACTGAGATGGCTACTAAGTGGCTAATGGGTAGGTGGGGTATACAGCATGGACACACTAGGAAAAGGGATGAAAAGGGATGATTCACATCCTGGGCTGGATGGCGCACGTTTTCATCACTCTATTCAGAACAGCATGCAATTAAAAACTCTGAATTCTTTTCTTTCTCTTTCTTTTATTTTTTTCTTTAAACTATTTTTTATTTCAGCAATTTCCCATTTGATATTTTTGTTTTGTGATGGCAGGTGACTGAAACTGGAAAGCAAAACTGCAGATGAGGGGGGGACTACTGTGACTACTCTGTGTGTGTGTGTGTGTGTGCGTGTGTGTGTGTACACATAGTATATATATACTGCTGTGTACAGATGTCCCTGACTTATGATGGTTCAACTTAAAGTTTTCAGCTTTAGGATGCTGTGAAAGTGACAGGCAGTCAGTAGAAATCATACTTTGAGCACCCATCCTACCATTCTGTTTTCGCTTTCAGCATAGTATTCAATAAATTACACGAGACATTCAACACTTTATTATAAAATACATGATTTTGCCCAGCTGAAGGCTAATGTAAGTGTTTTGAGCATGTTTAAGGCAGTCTAGGCTAAGCTATGATGTTCACTAGGTTAGGTGTATTAAGTGCATTTTTGACTTAAAACATTTTTAACTTAGGATGGGCTTATTGGGATGCAACCCCTCTGTAAGTTGAAGAGAGATAGAGATTATAAGGAACTGGTCCACACAATTATAACAGTTGAGAAGTCCCAAGATCTATAGTTGCCAAGCTGGAGACCAGGAGAGCTAATGGAATAAGTACGAGTTCAAGTCCAGTTCCTAAAGTAGGAGAAGACAGAAGTCTCAGCTCAAAAACAGGCAGAGAGAGAGCAAATTCTTCCTTACTCCACCTTTTTGTTCTATTCAGGATTTAATTGGGTTGGATGATGCCCACCTACACTGGAGAGGGGGAATCCACTGTACCCAGCCTACTAACACATGAGGTTATTTTGCATTTTAAAATAAAAAGACATCTAAATGCATGATGTTACCTTAATTTTATTAAATCTAGTGAAGGGCCGCTAAGTCAAGAGTCTCTAAAAAGACATCAATACCACATTTTCCCTTGGGCTGCTGGCTGATGCCCCTCTTCTCTCCCACCATTACTCCCCCTAATTGTAACGTAATGGCCTCTTCACATGTGTGTCTCTACCCTCAGCCTGTGGGTTTCCGAAGCTGGGGAACCTGGTCTATATTCTTTACCCACTCCTGCCAGCCCTCAGTTAACTTTTTTTCACAATTGGATTCGATGTTTGACCTATGATACTGGTCTTTTGTGTTGACTTCCCCACCCCCAACCAAATCTCCGGCAGCACAGGTTTGTGGCATTGTATAAGCGTGCTTTGATAAATTAATATAAAATATTAAGAGAAATTATTGACATTTTTATGATAGAGAAAGCATTAGGATGAAATGAGACTATAAAATAAAATTGTGGCAAATGACTAATAAAGAAAGGGCTCAAGTTAAGAAACAATCTTTCTAGAATTTGCCTGATTCTGGTGAATTGTGGCAGCAGCTGATTTACAACAGGCTGCTTCTGACCAAATCTAGCTCAGCTTGTGATAAAGAAATATAACTGCGCATTACATACAAAACAGAGTTCATTTGTTTTGCAACAAATGTCACTTAGACATTCAGAAAAATGTTTAAAAGTCTTTCATGGAAAAAAATAATCTTCCATGGAGGGTTTTTTTTTTCCTGTAAAGTTTAATCACACCAAATATACAATAACCAAAATGCAGTTATTTTCTCAATAATTAAATTTAGTAAAATTCATGAGTTCATTGCATTATTATTAAAATAGCAGTTACCCAGTTGTAAATTAGAAATACTTGCCATTCTTTGGAACTTCAGAAGGTGGCTTTTATTAGTTCATATGTTTAAACATACACTAGCTATCATTTGTGCTAAACTGTTTCAGATTTGTCAAGTTTGCAACAAATCATTTGTTAGAAAAAAAAGAAAACTGAAGTAAAATGTGACTTTAACTGAAGTCCACCTTTGTACCTGGTGCAGAATGTTTTTAGTCAAGTGCCAACTATATTCCTATAAATAAAAGCTAGTTACCAACTCCAAAGTCTTAGATAACCTTGAACTTTTAGAGACAAAAGTATGTTTATTTTAATCCATGTCAGCTTGGATATAAATTATTTCAGGACATAATGGCTCAAAAACTCAATATTCCCAAAGATTGATTATATTTGACTGTAAAAACCTAATGATAATAGAACATAAACATGTGAGGCGTACAATGTCTTTGAAATACATTATCTGCAGGGTGGATAAAAAGAAAAGAAATAGGATTTATTTTTTTAAATGGAGTTTTTAAAATGTAAATCTGGTTTTTCAGTGTTTGGTTCAATCATTCCCTTATCTTTCTCTCAAATCCCATATGAAGTTAGTTTTCATAAACTCAGATTTGGAAGCTCTTGAGTCTAATTCTCGACTTGGCACCAGACGTCCCTTTGTGCTGCTCTAAGCTCATGCAGCTTCTCAAAGCAGCACTTCCTCTGCTTGAAGGGCTGATTGTTGGAAGTGTCTTCCGTATATTGTCAGAGCCTTAAACCATGTCCCTGTTGTATCCTTTAATCACTAGTCTTTGTTCTGCCCTGTTTCTGTAATATAGAAAATCCCCTCCTACTCATAGCAATGACCCAAATCCTGTAACTGTGGTTCATATACAGTTTCCAGACCTCTCCACTTTCCAGATTCCATAACCTGGGCTGACCCAAATTTGTCATTACCAGTCTTAAAATGTAAATTTCCAATTCAGTTCTACAATATTTACTGAGTACTGTGCCAGCTAAGTGCTAGGAATGAGGCATTATAGATAATTTATAAACATGTAAAACAGTATCCCTGTCCTTCAAGAGTTTCCAGTGGGTAAAAGAACTTTTCCAAACCCTCTCTCCATGCTTCTCTTTCAGCCCCACCACAGTCTCCCTCTAAGGGATAAGTTGCTCCTATGGTTGGTCAGATCTCAAGACAGTCAGTGGCCATATTTCACTAGAGGACTGAGTGGCTGGGCCTTAAAAGATCACCACCCTTTGTGGTGCCTTCTCCCACCTTCTTGTTTGACACCAAGGCAAGACTTGGAAGCTAATGGCAAGTCAGCCATCTGCTGTTTCTGTGTGAAGTGCCTACTCTGGTAGTGGGGTCTCCATTTCCATCTGTCTCTCTCTGTCTCACTCCTCACTGGAGGTAAGGTTGGGGGAGAGTAAGAGTCCCACTTTGACTTTCAACCAAAGCTACCTGTTTGAACTGAATTTTCCTAGTGGATTCTACTTTGTAGATCAAGGGCATTGGTTCAAATTTCATAATGATGTTTTAGTCTCATCCAGTTATTCTTTATAAACAGATTTCTCAATCTGAACCCCCAAGAAGAGAAGGTGGAGAAGCAGGCATTCCTGGGACCCTAAGCCTAATTTCACTAAATGAGCCCCGAAATCCCAGCACACAGATATGATTTTACAATATCCATAAGAGAAGACAGTTATGGAGCTTCAGGGCTGGGAAATGCAGGATTGAGGTGAAGCTGGTAACAGTAAGGTACAGAAAGGGTGGGGAGCCTTCAGCAGGTGCAGCTGGAAGACTATCAAGGGAGACAGCTTCCTGTGAGTGGCCGGGATATAATCAGGAAATGGTGAGTCCTCAAATTTGGTTGAAATCTGTAAGAGAGGGTGGAGAGAATTGCTGGAAAGAGGAGCTAGCTTGCCAAGACATGGAAGGCTTTGACTACCAAGCAAAGGTTTTGTACTTGATTTGGTAAGTAATGGATCATCACGGACCCACTGGGGCCTAGGGATGTGGAAGTGATCCCAGTACATAAGATGATGGAGCCAGCTGTGAGGGCCAGGGAGGAGGAAAAGAAAGCTAGACACTGAGAAGCCAGCGAGAAGGCTCTCAAGCATAACACCCACACGTGGCAGTCCATGGGCAAGGTGGTGCAGCCCCAATCCTCCTCTCTGGAAAGGATGAATGCAGACCCAGGTTGGACTCATCTTTTTTAGCTGCCATATCACACTCTTGGTTGACACTGGGCCTGGCATTAACTGAGATCACTAGGTCTTGTTTTCACAAGAATTCTTTCAGGTCTCCCCCCCCCCCCACTCACAATTTGTAAGCGATTTGTGGGGATGCTTGTGTAAACCTGATCGTCATCATTGTGCAAATCAGTCTTTCTTAGAGGTAACTGGACATTCCTGACTCCCAAGATAATTTTAAATCTTGACTCTGTTGTCTGCCACTTTATCTTTTCTTCCTAGCTGTGTTTTGTGGGAAAATTGAATAACTATTGAAGTTATTGCTAAAAATGTTGATGAGATAAGGACAAAGACACTGCTCTGGAGTCCTAATTGGGGGGCCCTATTAATAGCATGAGAGCCATTGGCCAACAGACTGTGGAAGCATTGGTTATCTGGAGGCAGATTCACCCATCAGCCTCATCATACCCCTCAGCATCAATCATTTCATCCCTTAAAGACCTCACAGTGGAGGGACTTTAAAGACTGTATGCATTCCCTGACCTGCCGAACTTGATGAAAAGGAAGTTCATGAGACACTATTTTTCTGCTACTTCTGCAAAGCCTGCCTTTTCTATTTTTATTTTAAAGATATTTTTTCAAAGTCTTTTCTCCCTCCCTCCCTCCCTCCCTTCCTTCCTTCCTTCCTCCTTCCCTCCCTCCCTCCCTCTCTCTCTCTTCCTCTTTCTCTCTCTCTCTCTCTCTCTCTCTCTCTCTTTCTTTCTTCTTTCTTTCTTCTCTGTTGCCCAGGCTGGTGTGCAATGGTGCAACCTTGGTCACTGTAACCTTTGCCTCCTGGGTTCAAGTGACTCTCCGGCCTCAGACTCCCAAGTAGCTGAGATTACAGGCATGTCCCACCATGCCTGGCTAATTTTTGTATTTTTTAGTAGAGACGGGGTTTCGCCATGTTTGCCAAGCTGGTCTCAAACTCCTGACCTCAGGAGATCCACCTACCTCAGCCTCCCAAAGTGCTGGTATTATAGGCATGAGCCACCAGTCCTGGCCCTTTTTTTCTTTTACAAATAATCACTACTATAATTCTAACTCAAAGAAAGTTAATGGTAACTGGCAATATAATAATATATATTAAATTACTCCTAGGAGTTCTTGGTGACATCTATTGAAATTCTTATGCATTTTTTTTTTTTAATAATAATAATGAGCTCAGGAATTTTGTGGAGATCTAAAACCTACTCTTGGATCGTATACCATAACCGAGTGGAATTTATCCCAGGAATGTAAGATTGGTTTAACATCTGCTGTGGACTAAAATATGTGCCCCCAAAATTCATACATTGAAGCTCTAATTCCAAATGTGACTATATTTGGAGATATGGCTTTTAGGAGGTGATTAAGGTTAAATGGGGTTATAAGGGTGGAGTCCTAACCTGATAGGATTGGTGGCCTTTCTGCCATGTGAGGATACAGGAGAAGGTGGCTATCTACAAGCCAGGATGAGGGCCCTCAGCAGATCCTGACCATACTGGCACCCTGATCTCAGATTTCTAGGCTCCGGAGCTGTGAGATAATAAATTCCTGTTGGTTAAGCCGCCCAGACTACGACATTTTGTTGTGGCAGCCTGACCTAATACAGCGTCCAAAATTAATTCATTTAATATACCATATCAATAGCATAAAGGTAAAACCACATCATCTCAATAGAAAGAGAAAAGGCATTTGACAAAATTCAGCAGTCTTTCATGATAAAAGCAATCAACAAACTAGGAATAGAAGGAAGCTTCCTTACCATGATAAAGGGCATCTGAAAAACTGCAGCTAACATTATACTTTCTTTTTCTTTTGAGACAGTCTCATTCTATCACCCTGACTATAGCACAGTAATGCCATCTTGGCTAACTGTAACCTCCGACTCCCAGGTTTAAGTGATTCTCGTGCCTCAGCCTCTTGAGTAGCTGGGATTACAGGTATAAGCCACTACACCTAGCTAATTTTTGTATTTTTAGTAGAGAGAGGGTTTTACCATGTTGGCCAGGCTGGTCTCAAAGTCCTAGCCTCAGGTGATCAGCCTGCCTCAGCCTCCCAAAGTAATAGGATTACAAGCGTGAGCCACTGTGCCTGGCCCATACCTAATGGTTAAAGACTGAAAGCTTTCCCCTGAGATCAGGAACAAGGCATGGGTGTCCACTTTCCCGACTCCTATTCAATATTAGACTGCAGCTTCTAGCCAGGGCAATTAGGCAAGAAAATGAAATAAAAGGCATCCAGAAAGAAGAAGTAAAACTATCCCTATTTGCAGAACACATGATCTTGTAAACTGCAAGTGCTGAATAAATCTACTAAGAACTATTAGAGCTAACAAATGTGTTCAGGAAGGCTGCAGAACACAAAATCAATATACAAAACCGAATTGTATTTCTGTGAAACACGAGCTTATCTTGTGTGAAAGTCAGGTCTACGGCAGTGACTGAGGTCCTTAGCTCCCTCTCTGTTCTCCTTGACTGCTCCAAGATCAGCAACAGTGGCCCAGAGGCCTCTCTCTCCTCATTGGTACCACCCTGCTGGGCTCTGTGCAAAAGAATGCCACACTTGGACCACAGGATCTGAGTGTGGCCTGCTCAGCATGAGATTGGAATCATTTAGAGTGAGAGTTAATGAAGATTCTTGGGCTCTACACCAGACCTATCATCTCAGGCTCTCCTCCAGTGGGGCCCAGAGACCTACATTTTGGCTCTAGCATCTGTGGTGATGCTTAGGCATGCTGAACCCTGAAAACTACCAGCCAGATCCTCTAAGCCACAGACCTGCATGGTGCCAGAGTGATTGTCCTGTTGCTTACCTATCTGCCCTCACAGTTCTGATTTCTGTCCTGCAAGAAGCTTTCCTGGCCAAACAACCCCAGAAATGATACATGCAGTGAGATTCACTCAGCCATCTCTGGAGGCAGGTTCATGGCCCCACTACGTGCAAGACAGTCTGTTGTAGCTGAACCCACTGCCCAACAGCTACTGCCCACGGAGCACCTGAACACATGGTGCCAGACAATTCCCAGATGTTATTTTGGCCAATTTAATCTTCAAAGCTTATTTACTCTGTGGGGTTTCTGGGACCAGGCCAGCACATCCACACAACCAGTAGAGGTGATATTTGAACACTGATTTGGCTGGTAACAAGAATCAGCCCCTGCACATAGTAGGAATGACACAAACAGTGATGGGGAATTCCAGGCCACAGTGTGTGACCACGTAAACATGGCCAGGCTCTCCTTCCTCACCTGCTTCCATATCCTGGGTTTTGTTTCCCTCCCTACTTGGTAACCAGCTGAGTAGAGTCTCAGTGTCTTGAGGTATCAACATGAAGCTATCATATTTTCCCAAAAACTGCTAGCAATTTTGCTCTGTCAGACTCCTGCCCTTTTCTCCCACTACCACCCCACACGGATAGCTTCTCCTTTAATTCCTAAACTTTTCAGAATGCAAGGTCATTAGCATACTTCATCCACAACTAAGGGCTTCAGCTACCAATTCTGAAAAAGCAAGGGAGATCTCACAGATCTTCTTTAGTCACCCTGTTTTTCATAGTTTTGTTTTATTTCATATTTATTTTAGAGACAAGGTCTTGCTTTGTCGCCAAGGCTGGAGTGCAGTGGTGCAATCATGATTCATTGCAGCCTTGATCTCCTGACCTCCTGGGATCAAGCAGTCCTCCCACTTCAGCTTCCCAGGTAGCTGGAATCACGGGCTCATGTCACCACACCTGGCTAATTTTTGTTGTTGTTGTTTTTGTTGTTGTTACAGAGACAGGATCTCTCTATATTGCCCAGGCAGCATTCTCTTTTTAGTCTGAAGCTTTTAGGCTATCAAAAATAGCTCCACTGCAACATCAGGCTGGTGGTCTTCACTTTGGTGTGGTCCTTTGGATTTCCATTGTAGAGTTTGGTCCTCAGAGTTGAAGAGTTGGAAACTTTGTTCTGTGAGTTCTCTACCTCACCTGCTCTGAGGATTCTCCCTGACCCAAGTTTGGAAAATCCAGGGAGACCTAGGTGCTTCCTTTACAATGGGCATAAAAGGCATCCAGAAGGAAGAAGTAAAACCATTTCTATCTGCAGGTCACATGTCTTGTAGATTCCTCCTGAGGAATCTACTAAAAACTAATAAATGAGCTGAGGTCTTCAGTGCTTCAAGTTCTCTACAATTCTGCCCAGACCAAGTGAAAAATCAGGAATGTCCTAAGTGAGATGCAAAATGTATACAATGGGCAGTATTTCCAGTGAGTTTTGGAAATTCAATGAACTTCTGTACTCCAAGGATATTTCCATTTAAACACCCATGGCTGGTCCACTAGAATGAAAGCATCTTCCCCAGAAGTCACTGACAGAGTCCAGAAGAGTTCAAGTCTCTTTCATTTCCTTGCTGCTATGATTTTTTGTTTCTGGGGGAGGAATCAGGATGAAGGGCAGGAAGCTCCAAACACAGTCCTGGCCTCCTCCCACCCCTGCCCAACTGGAAGTTTGTTGTTCAAATTCAGAGACACTGACGAGGCTGCTCACTTTTGGAGGGTGTGTAGAGCATAGGTCTTATCTAATTGAATGAGGATATACCATATGTGAAGTGGTCTTTCTCATTTCTTCCTTCCATGGTTTCAGGAGGCAAAGTGTTATAAGGAGCAGGTTGCTCTCCCAGGGCAGGAAAGGCTGAGACACGCATCTTCCTTCCTTTTGGGATGCTTCCTCTGTCCCCCACATCGTGTGCCCTGTGCTGAGGGGGATGGTGGAAAGGCCTTCCTGCCATCCTGGCCTGGGCACAGGACAACATGCCTTGCTGTCTCTCTGGTCCTGCGCAGTGATGAGAATGATCTTGGGGCCTGGGTCTAAAACAATGACAGAGAAAGCTGGACTTTTCTTGCTTCCAGATATTTAGGCATAATTTCCTTTTGTTATCATTATTAAGAAAATTTTTTAAAGTTTTTTTTTTTTTTCCAACACATGCTGTGGTAGGCAGACTTCTAAGACAGTCCCATGATCTCCCCATGTAGTGGTATCCATGATTAGCTTTCATTAGGTGGTAAAGGTGAATGAATTTTGGAGATGTAGTTAAGATCTCTAATCAATTGTCTTTGAATTAACCCAAAGAGAGATTTACCTGGGCAGGTGTGACCTAATCAAGTGAGCTCTTTAAAAGAGACTGCAAGCAGCAGAGACTCTCTCTCTTTACTGGTCCCAATGAAGCAAACAGCTGCCTTTTAAAAAAAGGAGAGCAGCAGCCCACAGGAGCTGAGGACCTCAGTCCTACCATTGTGAGGAGCTGAAATTCTCCAAACCTGAATGAGCTCGAAGCACATTCTTTCCAAGTGGCATCCTTCAGATGGGATGCGGCCCACTGACACCTTGACTGCAGCTTTGTGAAACCGTGAGCAAAGGACTCAACTAGGCCCGCCTGGACTCCTAACCCATGAAAGCTGTGAGACAGTAAGTGTGTGTGGCTTTAAGATGCTAATTTTGTGATAGTTTGTTATGCAGTAATAAAAAACACATACACTCAAAAGCACAGAGAATAGTACAATGCCATGCTGCTCAGACTGTGCTCCATGAACCCATGCTGTCCACAATCTGTTCCTGATCCCTGAAGAAATCAGTACAGAACCTAGAGCAAGCACTGAGTCACTTCTCCAGCAGTCGGACATTGCCATGACACCCAAATGCATGACCACTAGACTCATCTCCAGGGCAAGACCAGTTTGCATTTGTCAAACTCACATGATAAGTTGTGCATGGTATAATCTGTGTACTAGATAAATGTTACAACATGTATGGTTTCAGTTTTAGTTTGACGATTGAAATCCCAAAGTTATAAAAATCTGGGAAATGTAAGCATTTACTTATTTTATAACTTATTTTCAATTTTTATCCAATCTTGTTTGGTTTTGGTTTAGCAAATTATTAAATTAGAGAAATAACAGTCCAGTGATTTATTTTTAACCCTGTGTTATTTTAACTCCATGTTTCAACAACATAGCTTGATGTACTCAGGAACTGCCCAGTCATACACAAAACCAACCCTCAGAACAGATAAAGCTGGTGAATTTTTCATTGTAGTTCAAAGATTGTGTGGGTTTGGTAATATGGCAATTCTAGTATGTGTGCAATTTGAACATGATGGCAGTAGGAAGAATTTAGCTCCATTGCCAATTAACACAACTAGCTCTGAACTACATAAAACTATGAAAGAGGCTGGGTGTGGTGGCTCACACCTGTAATCCCAACAGTTTAGGAGGCTGAGGCAGGAGGATCCCTTGAGTGTAGGAGTTTGAGACTTGTCTGGACATCATAGTGGGGCCCTGTCTCTTCAAAAAATAAAAAAATTAACAGGGTGGTAGTGCACACCTGTGGTCCTAGCTACTTGGGAGGCTGAAGTGGGAGGCTCGTTTGAACCTGGGAGGCCAAGGCAGCAGTGAACAGTGATTGCGCCACTGTACTCCAGCCTGGGTAACAGAGTAAAGACCACCCTATCTCAAACAACACCAAAGACAAAAACCTATGAAAGAATACATTGTCCACAAATGTGACTTGGAGTTTAAAGTGTATGTAGGAGAGTGTATTCTTGTGTTCTGACAGCTGCAGTGACAGGAGAATATTCTGGAGGAGAGCAGTCATCCGGATTAAGGAGTTTGTGGCAGAATGTAAATCAAATGCTTGGTTTCATTCAGTGAGAAAGTCTTGCTACCAAAAGCACTAAAAAACAAACAAAAAAACCCCAGTGAGCTGAATAGCATACCCAGTAATGAATTAAGAATTTGTGAATTACATGAAGACAAATGCACTACAGATTTTCCTTCTTTTATGTGATAATATGTGAGTGGAACAAATAATCTCTTACTGCATGCTGAGATACAACCTCTTTGGGGGAAGAAGTCTGTCAGGAACAAAATGCAGAACAAAGTCATCGTGCTTCTTCTGCAGGATAAGGAATCCATTTGATCAGTGTTTAAAGATGTAAACTGGACATCCAGACTTGCTGATTTTTCTGATATCTTAGGTCTCTTACATACTTTTTAATTAATTAATTTTTAAATTGACACACTGTAATTGCACATAGTATGAGATACAGTTTGATGTTTTGATACACATGTGTTGTATAATAATCGATTCTGTGTATTTAGCATGTCTGCTCCCCTCGTGTACTTATTATTTCTTCCTGGTAAGAACGTTCAAAAACCTCTCCTGTAGCTATTTTGTAATATACAATACCTTACTGTTCACCATGATCACCCTGCTGTGCCACGGACACTAGGACTTATCTTGCCTACGGTACCTTTGTACCCATTGACCAACCTTTCCGTATTCTCCTCTTCTGTCTCTCCTCCCCACTGTCTGGTACCACTGTTCTACTCTGCTTCTACTTTATTTTAGATTCTAGATATGAGTGAGATCATATGGTATTTGTTAGGTACTTGTAATGATCTTTAAATTTCCATGTAAGGAAGGAATGCAAGAAAACATCAAAAGGTAAACCCCAAAATTAGAATTTCTACAGATTTTTATGGAATGTCTCAACAACAATTAGAAATGTAGGGGATGGCCTATTACTGTATACCTGTATACTTGTGAAATTTGAATTTTATTTATGTCATATATAATGCTCACATAAGAAAACTATGGTTCCGGAATCTATTTCTTTCATCAATAGATATAGATAATTTAAATGGAACTATGACTTTACAGAATAAATTGAAACTGGCTACTGACCAAGGACTGAAGATGAATTTTGAAAATATAACATTATTTGCTTTATTTTTGGATAACAGTTTAAAATGAATATTCTGAGCTTGCTGAAATTGCTTTAAAATCTCTTCTGCCTTGGCCAGGCAAGGTGGCTCATGCCTGTAGTCCCAGCTTCTCAGGAGGCTGAGGTAGGAGGATTGCCTGAGTCCAGGAGTTGGAGGCTGCAGTAAACTATGATAGCACCACTGTACTCCAGGCTGGGCAACAGAGTGAGACTCTACCTCAAAAAAAAAAAAAAAAGAGTTTTAAAAGTCTTTTTGCTCTTTTTATATGGTATGTTGTTTGTTTTGATTATATTTATTGAAATATAATTTTATGTTTGTTGAAGCCAATGAAAATTTTTGACTTACATCTTGTATGTCTGCTTTTTTATCATTTGCCTTTTTTGGTAATTCACTTTTATTGTATTTTATAAAAGTATTAGTCTGTGATAAATTGGAAGTTTTTTTTTAAAAAAGCACATCTGCCCTCCTTCCCAAGCAGAGGAGAAGGTACATGGTTGTAAAACCACAGGGACCACACCTGCTTCCACAAAGACCCACTTTTCAACAGTCTTGTCTCAGATGTTCTCCCACTTATATTTTTTGCTGAAGTATTTCAAGGCAAATCCTAGACATCATATACTTGTATGAGTAAATACTTCAGTATGTAGCTTTAGTAATAATGACTTAAAAACTCTAATCACAATATCATCACATTCAGCAAAATAAGTATTATAATTCCTAATAGTGTCTGATACTTGGCTTATCTTCACCTGATTATCTTGAAAACAACTCTGAGGTTGGTTTGTTCAGGTCAGGATGCAAGCAAGGGCCACAGAGTGCATTTGGCTGATCTGTCTCAAGTCTCCTTTGAGCTAACACTTTCCTCTTCTATTTCTTTAAAACCATATGTTGTTGAAGAAATAGAGTCATTTGTCCTGTAGAATTTTTCACATATCTGAATTTGGCTTACTGCTTCCAGGAACTGTCTGTTAACCTGTTCCTCTATCCCCAGTAGTTCTTATCTCCTGGATAAGGGGTTACAGTCAAAGGCATTATTAGATTCATGCTTGTGTGTGTTTGTATGTGTGTGTGTGTGTGTGTGTGTGTGTGTGTGTGTGTGTGTGTGTATGCATGCAAGATTACTTCCTAGGTGGTACCACGTATTTCCAATTGCATTAGCCCAAGAGACACCTAAGTCTGGTTGCCACTCTCAGTAACTACAACATTGATCAGTGGGTTTAGTTTTTCACCCCGATCTACCCATTATCATATCCTCCATTGACTTTTACTTAATGGTTAGCAGCCATTAATTATTGCTACCTAGATCCATTATTTCATGGGGGATTTGCAAAATGGTGATTTTCTAAATACCTCATTGCTTCTTCATTTATTAGCTTGAATGGGTTTCTACAGAGGAAACATTATCTCTTCTCTTTATTTGGTTATCTTGAAATACAGACTGTAGAGAAGAACAGAAACAATGCATGATTCTTCCTCTTTTATAAATTTCCAGAATAATAAATTTGCACCTTACCAATTTCCCCAGATGACTGATTAATTTTGTTTTATTTTGGATTTTTTAAATAGTATCTATATGAACTCATAGATTTTAATATATTTGGAATGTTTCAAAAACACTGCCATCATTATTCAAATGGCCCTGTCTTTGGGCAGTGGAAGCCCCTTCAGGCTGGTTCTGGGGTCTATTTTGTCATCACTCTAGCAGACTTTAAGATCTCCCTGTTTTCAGGCATGACAAGGTGTCCCAGGCTCATTTTGTATGCTTTCAGCCCCAGGCATGAAATCAGCCACTTTTCTAAGAACTCTGGTTCCTTTTAGTGGAAGTTGAAACTTATGAGCCACAATCTGGGTTCTATAGCTCTAAGTTCTTTAAACCCTCTTCCCATGGACTGGAAGAGCTCATCAAGGATTAAATATTGCTTTGCTTTGGGAGTCTAGCGTACGTATCACCTTCAAGGAGCCCGTAAGGAGACAGACTTGAGTCTCCCAACTCAATACCAAAAATAATACTTGTACCACCCCTTAAAACCTCTAACTGACTTCGTTCATTTACTCATTGGTCCATTCAACAAATATTTTGAGTACCTATTATTTCTATTGTTTCAAGCCCCAAGCATATATACATACATATATACATATACACACACACATACACATGCATATATATACATACACACACATAAAAATACATACACACATATATATACATACACATATATATCTCTCATTTAGAGATATTTAGATATTTAAATATCTGAGATACACACACACACACATACTTGGGGCTTGTTCATATATATATATGAACAAAACAGACCTAGTCCCTAGATGTTCTAGTGATGGGAGGACAATCAATGAGCAGGTAAAATGCTCATGAGAGAGTGTGGGGGCTGCTTTCTATACAGCGTGGTCTGATGAAGATCTGGAGCGAAGACCTGAGGAAATGAGGAAGGATGCCATGCAGAAATCTAGAGGAAAAGTGTCAGGACAGAGGGAACAGCCAGTGCAAGGGCCCTGAGCCAGAAGTGTGCTGACCGTGATTTCTAACCCTAGAGATATTAACAAATTCTTTACTATCCAAGGTTCCAGCACTTCTTATAAATTTCAAACTATTTGTTCTCAGTAACATTTTAAAAGTTCACAGCTTGCCTCCCAGCAGTGATCTTTTATATGGTGACTTTTATGCCGTCACTTCATGATGTCTTTCAAGATATACCATATTCTCTTCTCCCACACCCCAACACTTATATTCTTAAAAATAACTTTTCTAATTCCAAAAGTTTGAGGTGTTTATTGCAGAACACATGGAAAACACAAAAAAAGAACACAGAACAAAATTAAATGAAAACCCAAAGAGAAACCATCTGTTTATCCCCCCTACCCCCAATACCACTCAGAATTCACCTCTGTTAACACTGCAGTTTGTGTCCTTCCATTCTTTGTACAAAAATGCAGTGAGTCCAGGACCCTGCCTTCTCATTTATGGACATGGCTTTCAGTACCTGTAGAGATTGCTGGCTTATAACTGCCCAGTACTACTTTCTCAAAGCAGGAGCTTCTTGGTGGGCTATGGCTTGCACATGCTGAATTGTCCTTTTATACCTAGAGGGCACTCCCAGCATTCCCCAAATCCTGTCCTTCCCTCTCTCCAGAGGACAGGCCACTGAGTTCTGCTGTTTCCAAATTATCAGGAAGTTTTTGCTACTCAGATAGATGTGACAAAAAGAATCTGTCCCCACTCTCACCCTTCCCGCTTCCTGCCAAGAGAGATCCTTTGGGGTTGGTGGGATGGCGAGGGAGGCAATATTTCAAGTGTAAGATTGAAACAGTGGAGACAGAATTTAATGAATTTTATTTTAGTGTAAAATAGAATTTTAATTCACGTAGTTTGCTTTCATCACCCGAGGCCATGCATGGTATTATCACTGAGGTCCCGTTCGTTTGGTAAGTTTCATCACCAGTTATCTCAACACTTGTACTTGCAAAATATTCTTAACAAACTCAGACAGGTGAAAACAGCAAAGACCACCCAGATGAGAGCAAGCAGAAGCCATTCATTCAAAGCTATCGCGAGGGAGTCAGCCACAGCCAGCAACATGGTGTTAGGCAGAGGCTCCAAGGCAGGCAGGGAGTGGGGAATGCTTCCTAGTGGAAAAGGGAGGCTTCAGGTGTGCTCTGATTGGAGGCTGTTGGTGTGGGGAGCTGGAGGTAGACTAACTAGAAGTGGGGCAACCTATGTGACTGTTTTGGGGCGCATATTGGGCTTTCTCTGGCTTGTCCTGGTTTGGGAGGGGGCAAATATAAAACACAGGGAAGCTACAGCCACTGCCAGGTGCTGACTCTTCTGGGCTGGTCACCACAGCAGCTGTGGTTTGGCTTCCCAGTTTTGTGGCTATAGAGATTGCAAGTCAGATCCCATCATATTGGGATGCAATCACATCCATGTGATTGCAAGTCACGTCCCATCCTATGTGGTCAGTCATTGTCCATTCAGTCTCTCAAGTATGTTTCAAAATGTCACATTGACAATTTGAGTGTCATCATGGAAAGATACTTTCCTTTGGAACTGATGTCCATGGGGTATGGTGGTGTGAGAGAAATGCTCAGACATCCGAATGAATGTTTGAATTCTAGCAGGTGACCCTAGACAGGCCATTTCCTCATGAGTAAAATAGAAAAATATACTACCCATCTCATATTGTTGTTAAGAGAATAAGAAACATATGTCTATGCAAGACCCAGTATAAGCAAGACGTGATTAGGGTGGCGGGTTGGGGGAGAAACAGCTGATGCTCTCCTCTGAGGGTCACTCATGGTCCTTGGCATAGCTGCGACTTTGGACACCAGCTTTGTCTTTGGTTTAGAAAAAGACCCAATAAATGCAAATTGCCTCCAGCCACTTGGCAGTGGGAGTGGAAGGTCCTTGCTATGTGGAGCCCTGTGGTCTCTGGGTCCCTCCTGCTCTGTCCAGTGGCATTTGCTATCATTTTGAAAGTTTGCAAGGCCATCCCTGACAGGCTGATCATTTCCCCAATTACTGGTCTGCATTTGTGTTGGAGTCTATAGTATAGCAGAAAAACAGACTGAAGCTCCCAACAGTGCATGTTCTCATTCATGCAGACAGCCCTTTCATCTTTAGCAAGTGCAAACTAGAACTACATGTTAAGCAGTAAAACCACATGCCATGCTGTCCAGACAGGACCCACTGACTTCCTACAGCTTACCTGGGGTTGAATTTTCTATGCAAGCCCTCACACTCTCCCCCAAGGATGACTGGATCTAGCAAGTATCTGCTCCACCCAGTGTTCCTCTTTTCCATCCCACATGCTGAGCCTGGAACTTGCTCTGCAGAGGCTCTGTGGGTGATCAACACCCCAAGACTTGAATTAGGGACCTTGTACATTTAACTTAGGATTAAGTATCAATATATATTACTCTGTTCTTCCCTTTGTCCACCAGACTGATGACTGTGACCCAGAGAGGGTGTGAGCTCCAACCTGAATTCCATCAGCCTGCAAACAATCTCATTCCTCAAAGGTTCCTATTCAGACAGGACTTATCTGTAGTTATTAATAAAATATGTTAGCAACCGAGTCAGCTTTGGCTGGCAACCATACATAAGCCTACCTAACTAACCATACACTGCATTGTAGAAAGGAGTTCATACTCTCAAAGGGCAAGTTTCTATGGAAATGTACATCTAGATACATTTAGACTACACATTTATACATCTATACATCTATATACATTTATATTAGACTCCTAGGCCTGCTGTAACAAAGCACCCCAAATGTGGTGGCTTAAAACACAAGAAATGTGTGCTGTCACACTTCTGCGTGCTAGAAGCCTGGAATCAAGGTGCAAGCAGGGCCATGCCCTCCCCTAAGCCTCTAGAGGAGCTCCTTCCTTGCCTCTTCCAGACAGAGTCTGTTGCTGGCACCCTTTGCATACCTTGGCTTCTAGATGCATTATTCTAATCCCTGGTATCACATGGTGTTTGTTCTCTCTATGTCTCTGTCCAAATCTCTTCTTTTAAGGACACCAGTCATTGTATTAGCACCCACCTTAATCCAGTATGAGCTCATCTTATCTTGATTACATTGGCAAAGACCCTATAGCCAAATAAGGTCACATTCACAGGCATGGAGGGGTTAGGACTTCAAAAGGTCTTTTGGAGGGACACAGTTCTACCCCCCAACAGGGACCTCTACACCCATAAAAAGAGCACTTTTGGGAGACAGCATAGCCCAGTGGTTAGGAGAGGGATTCTCACCAGATTCGACTCCCGGCTTTGCTGCTTCTTAGCTGTGTGATCTTGAGAAATATAGGTAGGCAATCTGTGCCTTAGTTTCTGCACCTGTAAAATGGGAGTTGCTAATCTAAATGCCAGCCTCAGAGGAGTAGGAGAGGCTCCTGTGAGTCAGCATTGGTAAAGTACAGGGCATGGAGCTGGCACATAGCAGGTGTCAGCCCACAGGGGCTCTGCTGATCAACTGGGTACTCTTCTGAGCTCTTCATGGTATTAACTTACTTAATCCTCAAAACAACCCAATGAAATTGGTACTGTTGTCACCCCCATTTTACAGAGGGTTAACTGAGGCACAGATAGCTTAATAATTAGCCGAAGGTCACACACTAGAAAGTGGCACAGCTGACCCAAACCCAGGCAGTTCCACTCAGATCCTGTCCTCCACTGTAATGTTGGATATCATTACCCACGGCATAATCTGCCCACTGTTCTCCGTCACACCCAAGGAGGCTGTTTCTTTTGAGTCTTCTCTTCCTCATGCCTTAGACTCAAATAGCATATGGTTCTAAGTTTAAAATACAAGGCTTTTTCTGCCCTCTCAGCCCTCTGGGACTATGGCTTTCATCGTGTGCTGTCTTTACTCTCCCAACTGCACAGACTTTGGCCTTTGTCTCAAACTCCCCAGTCCCTTCCTGCCTTTGCTTACTGCAGGGAGCTACCCACAAGAGATCAGCTGCAAAATGCATGTCTATATGGAGGGCTGCCTTGCAGATGGACTGGCCATTTCTCATCCTTTTTCTCTTTCTTCTTTGTTTATTAGTCTTGCTCCTTTTGCAGAAAAACCTCAGCCCCAGTGCTGGTGACTTCGTGTTTTGCTTGTATTAGAAGAAATGGCCCTTTTCAGAGTTCTCATCCCAGGTCCCCATGAGCATAAGCCAGAGACAGACAGGTGGCAACCCCTGACTACAGAGGAGGGAGGGGCGCAGCTTGGCATTGGGTGAGTTTGGGAGGAATTTATCCAGAGGATACCTTGGGTCAGGACTGGGAATAAGTCAGGAAGAAGTTCTCAGCCTGCTTTTGTGGTCTAGCAAGGGGGGAAGACACATCGCAGTTCCTGGGGCGCCAGGCAAGTGCCACAGTGGAGGGCCTGCAGAGGTCAAGGAAGGCTTCCTGGAGGAGGGGACCCTGAGCTGAGTTAGACCTGGGTTTGAAGGGAGGTTTCATCACTCCCTAACTGTAATGTTATCAGCCTCGCTGGCCTTTTATCCTCACTGGATAACTGGGGCTGTTGTGAAAAAAAAAATATGCCCCAACTGTGACACACAAGGGTTGCCGTATACATCACAGCAGGTAGTGCTATTATACTGTTAGTATTGTACCTCCTACTAATAAGAATGATTGCTTAATAATAGCATACCCTCCTCTTTCAGAGAGTATATTTGTTTCCAGTAACAAATCTCAGCCTCCATGCAAATACAACTCTTCAAAAATATGATTACATATATATACATATATATGAACAAGATTTTTGAAAGGTATCATAAGTGGATTTCACTCCAAGCCACTCCATGCAGTTCCTGCACCTGCAGTCTCCCATTCCTGACAAGTCTTCCACAATCCCCAGTGAATACCTGGGGAGCTTCAGAACTGGAATCAGTCTTCCCATCCCCAGGACTGACTTCCTTCTTGAGGGATATCAACAATGATATTTTATCCACAGTTGATACATTACCAGGGACATGTAATTATGATGATGGTGGAAGAGTCTCGGCTCCCTGGGATGGCATCTTAGTGACGATTCTTTTGTAATATCGTCATTATATCTCCACAGAGTACAACTGAGTGAAGCCAAGTTGCTGAGATAGATGGTGTCAGCCTGTCGTTGCATTAAATGGACATTTTCCCCTTGTGGCCTTTAATAATTTATACCTTAAAAAAAGAGACAAGGATCTGTCCACCTAGCTAGTTAAAAATACTGAATCTCACAGATGAGAAGTATGGTTCCTATTAAAGTGTCCGTTTGCTACCCCGACATTTTGTAATAAGCAGATATTTCTCCTGCTCCATACATAAAGGAGCGAAGTTACTCAGCCAAGGGAAATCCACTTTGGAAAACAAATGAATCCATGAGATTCCTGGTGATGCCACAGGGTCAGCATGGAGTCAGATGATAAAGTGAAATGCCTGCAGAAAAATACAGTTCTCCTTAAATAAGGGAAATGGAACTTTCTTCATGCCAATATTGGCCTATAGTCCACACAGCTTCTCCCCATTTTATCAAGGAGAAGATTTGTTGAGCAGAAGTATCAGGTATCTCCCTACGAAGGAGGACCTCACTGAGGAGCGGTTTTCTGAGAAGTTGGGCTGAGCTGAAAGCATGATAGGACTTCCAATAAAATATGCAGTGGGGGATGCAGTCACCTATCTCTGCCTCTCCCCAAAGGCCTCTAAAATGACAGCAAAGAAACAAACAGACAAACAAACAAAAAGGCATAAGCCCAATAAGGTAAAGAGACTAGGCAAAGAGATCTTCCTGGAAGACAGGAAGGCAACAGAAAGGTGGAAACCAGATGTCTGAGTGGCCGCTGACCTCGCAAACCAGAGGAAGCTGGGGCTGAGAGCTGATAGCTGGCAGGGAGGAGAGCTGGTCAGCCAGCTGTGTGAGCCAAGAGCAGGGAGGACTCAGCACCAGAGGCGTCAGGGGACTGAGCACAAAGGTGCAGTTCAGACCAGAGAGGAAAGACCAGCCCCTGGGAGCTGGCTGGCACTGATAGCTAGCCCTTGATAGTCTCCTGCTGAACAAAAACAATTTCACAGAACACTTACATCAGACAAGGCCACTCTGTGACTGTGATGGATGAGGATAAAACAAAACCACTCCATAACCACGCCTGGGCATCCATAAAACAGCAACCCTGTCCAAACCTGAAAAACGACCAAGGCACTCCCCTTTCCGGCAAATACAAGTGGCTGCGGCTTCTTCATTGATTACAGCTTTTGCCCTGCTTCACTCCTCCCAACTCCCAGACAAGATTCGTGAAGTCATCACAGGATTACTCCGCATTTCCCAGCACCCAATCCAGAGAACTCAAATCCATTTCCAAGTCTTTCCTAATTCTCTCTTCCCGAGACACCCATAGCTTTCCATTATGGCAGCTTCCCTCATTAATAAGTTAATAAACCCAAATATGTCTGACTACAGGTGTGCTCTTGGTGATCTTTGACTGAACATCAACAGGCCCCAGACTCCCTTTTCCCATCTCCCATTCTCCAGGAGGTGACTCTGGAGAAACTGAGCCTGGGGAACTAGACCCCGGGAGCACCAGCCACTGCTGAAGAAGGGGTGTATCTCCAGAACAAGGGATTGAAATAATGATGACATAATAGCCAGGCCCCAAATCCCTTCCCCCAGCTGGCCCAAAGAAAATCTGGGAGGCAGACTTATATCCCCTTTGGCAGAGACTAAGTCCCCAGCTGTGGAAACAACCAGCCCAAGAGAAAGACTTCCCATCCTCCCTCTAAATGAAATGAGTAGGCAGCCAAGCCACACCAGATATTTGAAGAAAGACAGAGGCAGAGCAAGAAAAACAAGACTCTTAGAGGAGGCAGAAGCAATAACCAAAAAAAATGAAGAGAATGTCTAAAGGTGGAGCATATTCTCCAACAAATACATTATAAGAGAAACACAAGAGTTGGAAGGGTAGCTCCAACTGACAGAGACTTGTGAACTGTAATAACCCATTGCAAAGTGTAGACCTTACTTGGATCTTGATCTAAACAAAGCATAAAAATAAAACCATTTATGAAACAGTCAGGGAAAGGTAAATATTGACTGCATATTTGATGATATGAGGGAATTATCAAAGTTTTTAGATGTGGTAGTTGTATTATGGTTATGTTTACATAAAAGAGTCCTTATCTTTTGGAGATTCATATGGGAATATTTATATGCTATGAATTCTGGAATTTTCTTCAAAATATTTCACTGGGCAAGTGGGGTGGGTTGCAAAGATGAACCAAGATTGGCACAAATAGAATTATCAAAGCTGGGTGGGGTATGCATAGAGATTGATTATTTTATTAGTTTTACTTTTGCACATGTTTGCAATTTTCCATAATAGAAAATGAACCAAAAAAGCAATATAAACCAAAAACTCCTGAAGTATAACCTTCTTTAATTTGGAGGACAATGCAAAAATGCCTCAGCTTATCCAGACCAGCCCCAGACCTGGAAGCCAGTATGTCAAGGCAGTACATCCTCAAAGCCTGCAGACAAGGAGGAAAGCTTTAGAAGCTCTTTGAAAATGTTACAAACCTTATCAAGGTTCATAAAGCAGCGGGGTAAGAGGACAGCCCCACGCACTATTGTAAATTGCTCTCCCCTCCTTCCTGCTTCTTTTTCCTGAGCCTTTGGTAACTCTGTGGTATCTGTGGATGACTTTCCCTCTATATCCCAGGAATCCTCTCACAGGGCAACTTGGTTGGGGTATGCTGGGGGGTAAAACATAGGTGGGGGCTGTGGGGTCAGATCTGGCTCTCAGAGAGGGAAGGGAGGTGGCTTGACCTGACTCAGCATAGGGCTCCAGGCTGCTCCCACCCACTGTGATCCCTGCCCCTTCCTTGGAAGCCGGGGTGTGGAATGGGGTGGCCAGAGGGTGGTGGGTGGACAGATGGGTCCACAAAAGAAAGAGCACCATGGGGTAAGTCCGGCAGGGGCACACAGGGCAATGGATAATCAGAAGAGGAAGTGACAGCCACTTGCCCTCCTGGAAGGCTCACTGGGCAGGAGTCTGAAGCAGATTCCCGGGGAAGAGTACTGGGTAGGCAAGGGACTAGGTGAGGTGGCACCTCTGGCTGCAAGGGGGTGGAGGGTATGGCCTTGGATTTGACTGAAGGGACATAAATGGAGGCTGGCTCTGTAAGGGACATGGGAATGGGCAGAATGGAGAATGGGGAGTGGAGGAAATCTCACTCTAAAATGCAAGGAGTTCAGGTTTTTTCCTAAGGGATGCTGCTCAAAGGACTGTGACTTCTAAAAATTCCTCTGCAGTGTTAATCTTGGGAAGATAAATCCTTCAGCTCAGACTGAGTAAAGTTCACTGTGAGACTCGGCAGCAGCTTGAAACTGAGAATGCTGAGAATGTCCTTTTTTTTTTTTTGCCTTGACAAGAAATTTTTAAGGGCTCTTCTGCTTTTGAGCAACATATCTTGCTTTTCATATTTTTATAATACTTGTTGCTTTCACCCTCTTTGAAGTATAGCAAAAAGATATTTTTCCATCTTAGTATTAGAAAGCACTGTTATGCTTTATATATAAGAGTTTTCACTGAGTGCATAGACCTGGCGATTCATTTACTGATGGCTAGATGGAATTTTGTAGCTAATAAAGAGCTGTTTTCTAAAAACAGACAATTATCAGTGTACTTGACTCACCAGGAAACGGCACCATTAAAACTACTGAAAAAATGCACAAGTCAGAGCCACGTCTCCTGACCTTTTCAGAGTAATGGGAATCTAGGAGTCTAACAGAAGATATGAATGCCTCAAAGAAGTATAGAAAAGTGTGTGTGTGTGCACATTTTGCATATCATTTTAGAGGGTTCATGAACCCAGGGGAAAAAGGTCCAGAGCAAGAACAACAAAGAATTGAGAGGAAGCAATGGGTCATTTCCATTACAAAAGCTTTGATTCTCTGTTCTAAAAAATGATTTGCTATGGGCTCCAAAATGCCTTCTGGAATATTCCAGTTGGTTTATTTGATTTGTAACTATCCCATGTCTATGAGACTTTACAACTAAGACACTGTTTTCATCAGTTCAAGCCTATTCCCTACACAAATCCATTAATGAAACAACAAATTATTTTAACAAATATTTGTGCACCCCTTTTCTGTGCTAGGCCTGTAGGTCACAGAACAGGTACAGGGAAGCTGATAGTCAGCTGGGCAAGACATCAGGTCCGTGTGGTTCTTGTTGTGTGTCCAGAACCTTGGACAGCTCTCCATGCTATTTATGGGATCAATGTGTGAATGAATAGGAAGCAAAATACAAAGTGCTATGAAGAAACTCACGTGCTGTAATTGTAACTGCCCAACGGGTTCTTCTTGCCCCCTTCCCAGATGTCAAGACAGGCAAATTGTAACAAAGAAAGAGTTTAATGTATGTACAGCAAGCCAAACAGGAGATCAGAGTTTTATTATTACTTAAATCAGTCCCCCAAAATGGGGGAAGCAAGGGGTTTTTTTGCGTGTTTTTTGTTTTGTTTTTGTTTTTAAGACAGAGTATTGTTCTGTCACCCAGGCTGGAGTGCAATGGCGCAATCTCATTTCACTGCAACTTCCACCTCCTGGGTTCAAACGATTCTCCTGCCTCAGCCTCCCAAGTAGCTGGGATTACGGGCATGTGCCACACACTCAGCTAATTTTTGTATTTTTAGTAGAGACGGGGTTTCACTGTGTTGGTCAGGCTGGTCTTGAACTCCTGACCTCAGGTAATCCACCCGCCTCAGTCTCCCAAAGTGCTGAGATTATAGGCGTGACCGTGCCTGGCCAAGGCTAGGGTTTTTTAAAGATAGCTTGGCCAGCAGGTGGCTAGGGAATGGATGCTGCTGACGGGTTGAGGATGAAATCATGAGAGTCTGGAAAATGGAAAATGGTCCTTGTGCACTGAGTCTGGATGGAGGGGAAGCCACAAAGCTGTTGAGTCATGAATCTTGGGTCCAGGTGGAGCCACCTGGTTGCTAGAAATGCAAGAGTCTAAAAAGACATCACAAAAGGCTAATCTTAGATTCCACAAGAGTGATGTTATTTATAGGAGCAATTGGGAAGTTGCCAATGTTGTGACCTCCAGAGTAATGGCTGTAAAAGCTTATGCCTACATCTTAGTAAATTCAGGCCCCTCTCATTTTCCTAACCTTGTGTTTTTTCATGAGTTTTACAAAGGTGGTTTAGTTTTAGGAAGGGCTATTGTATCATTTAAAGTATACACTAAATTTCTCCCAAATTTAGCTTGGTCCATGTCCAGAAATGACCAAGGACAGTTTGGAGATTAAAGGCAAGATGGAATTGGTTAGATCAGATCTCTTTCACTGTTATAATTTTCTCACTGTTATAATTTTTGCAAAGGTGATTTCATAATGATAACTAAAGAATGGGGACAGAGATTTGGGGAGGGGTGTTAGGGAAGGTGTCTGCAGGGAGGAGAAATTTAAGCTGAGCTCTGAAAGAGGAGTCCTGTGGGAAGAGCATTTCAGATGAAAAGACCAGCATGTGCAAAAACCCCTTGGCCAGGAGAGGTGTGCCCTAGGGAGGACAGGGGGAGGTCAGAGTCACTAGGGCTCCCGAGGAGTGTAGGGACTGCAGAGGACACAATGACCTGCAGTGTGGGAAGGAAGCGGATGACACAGGGCCAGGTGAAGGGCGAAGGGCCACTGCTTTAAATTTGGATGCTGTGGGAAGCAACTGGAGGGCTTAAGCGATGGAGTGATATGATTTGATCTGTGTTTTCAGGAAAACCACTCTGGCTGCTGTGTAAAGAATAAACCAATGGGAGTAGGGGATGCAGGGGACAGCTGGAGGCCAGGCAGGTGGACAAGACACGATGTGGCTGTTTACATGTGGACATGGGTTGGGAGTGGCGAGAAATGACTGGATTTAAGTGACCATTAGAGAGAGGTGGTGGTGGACTGGATGTGGACAGAGGAGGCTCAAGGCGGCTCTCTGATTTCTGGCCGGAAGGATGGTGATGTTACTCACAGAGCTGAGCGACATGGAGGAACAGGTTTTGAGGGAGCAATGACAAGTTCAGAGTGGGATGTGTTGGGACTGAGAAGTTGACTGGACATCCAGGGGGGAGATGTACAGGAGGCAGTGCTGTAGGAGGAGGAGTATAGGCGTGGAGTGTGAACCAGCAGCTGCTGCAGCAGAGGGGACATGAAAACCTGGAGAGGTAAGTCGACACAGAGACACAGTAGAGGCCCTAGGGAGCTCATACCAGGCACCAGAATCGAGGGGAAGCTGGTGCAGGAGATGGAGAGGAAGGGAGAGCAGTTAGGGAGGCTGGGCACTCACCTGGCCCCAAGTGCCTTCTCCAAGGCCCTCAATTTCTCATGAGACCTCTCTGCACTTCAGCCAGGCTGCTGGGGCCCCTGAGGCTGGAAGGCGCCATCTCAACATCAGCCTCTGCGCTATTCTTCTTGCCTAGAATGCCCTCCTTGATCTTCTAGACTCTTCTTAATTCCCCTGCCCTGCCTGTACAAGAAGCCATGGGCCAGCCAGCACCTTGCCCTGCATGTTTTCCAGACAGACATCACACACCATCCATGCCACTGCCATAGAGAACACAAATCCAGCTCTTCACGTGTCCTGCTGAAGCCCCTCGCTGTACCAGAGGTGAAGGGGAAACCCCCACCCATCCCAACTCAGCCCATTATGCCCTGGATGAAGGTTAGGGGTGGAGAAGTCACAGAATTTCCAACAAGTCCTCCTTTGTGGGCTTACACTTCCCTGGAACATGGCAGCTTGTGCAATTTTCTGTCTGCCCAAACTGCCTTTCACATGTCCCATTACATGTGTAGGTCTGACCCTTTGTTCCTAAAGGGACAAAGGATTAGAGGCAGTGATGGTTTTTGTGTAGGCCTCAAAGCAGGGACAGGCTTTAGAAAGGGAGCAAGGAGATCAGAGAAAGCACAGGAGCAGAGAGGCCCTGCAGGGCAATAGGGGCTGGGGACACCTGGAGGATGGGGGCCAAGGGCAGAAACCTCAGGTACTTGGAACCTTGGCTATTTCCAGGCCATGATAGAATGGGGCTCGCTCACCAACGTGAGCTAACTCCCTCCCAGAGCCTCATTCTAAAGAGTGCCTGGACTGCAGGGCTGGGGGTCACTGAGAGCCAGAATGGGGAGTTGGTGATGGTTGTGGCAGCAGTAGGGAGGCAGTGTAGATTCTAGAGGAGGGGAGAGACATCACAAGAGCCTTGTGAGGTGAAGCCAGATGCAGTCTGGGAGAGGGCTTGGGGCTGAGAAATCAGTGGGAGGCTGCTCCCATCATCCAGGCGCAAGGCGGGAACCTTGGGCATCCTGACGATGAGAAAACCTGCAGGGCCTCAGGCATTGGATGTCTTCCAGGAGAGGTGGGTCCAGGGCTGAAGGAGAGGATCAGGGACAGGTCCCTTTGGGGATGATCTAAGAGCCGAGAGGGAGGGGTATGCAGTCCAGCAGACCCTCTAGCGATGCTTTTCATGCAGCTGCTTTCACTTGCTACTTTACGCTGTACCCACAGAGGAACTGTGCAGGCCTTTGGCCCCGGCTGAACCTCTGCAATGCCCAGAGCTGCCCTTTTAGGGGTCAGCCGGATGCTGTTGAAGTTCAAAACATGTTACCCCAAAATGTGCCACTTTGTTGTCTTGATTATTTTGAGCTGAGAGAAATGGACAACCAGCCAATGCAGGAAAAGCTGTTTACCTTCCCCTCAACAGCCTAATATAAAGTATAAATTTTACATTTTGTAATGAAAATTTACATTTATAAAAGAAATTGTTATTAGTCAAGATGTTTATACCAGGAAAGGAGCTGCTCTGAGACAACTTTTATCACCTGAGAGACTTTTATCTGCGTAACAGGCTGACTTATATTCACAAGACATTTCCTGCACTTCCTGTCCCATAAATTTATCTTCACCACCCCTGCCCAGAAGCCCCAAACCCCTATTCCTTTTTATAGCTCAGAATGCTTAAAAGCCTCAGCCAGGCATGGTGGCTCATGCCTGTAAACCCAGGACTTTGGGAGGCCAAGGCAGGCAGATCACATGAGGCCAGGAGTTTGAGATCAGCCTGGCCAACATGGTGAAATCCCACCTCTACTGAAAACACAAAAATTAGCCAGGTGTGGTGGTGCGCACCTGTAGTCCCAGCTACCTGGGAAGCTGAGGCCCGGGAGGTGGAGGTTGCAGCAAGCAAAGATCGCACCACTGCACTCCAGCTTGGGCAATAGAGTAAGACTGTCTCAAAAAAAATGCTTAAAAGCCTCCATCATCTGGCCTTTCTTTGAGTCTCATGTTTTTGTGGGACTCTCATGCCTATGTACATAGTTAAAATGGTTTTTCTCCTATTAATTTGTCTTACATCAACTTAATTCATCAACCAGCAAAAGAGCTAGAAGGGTAGAGGGAAGCAATTTTCCTTCCCTACACTGTCCTGCCCAGGGCTGACAGGTAGCCCCCCAAGAGATTGGTGGGTACCTGGTGAGGGCATCCCCAGAGAGGTGTAGGGTGAATGGAGGCCCATAGCACCTCCGGGTCATGACAGTTGTTACCAGTGGCTAAGTGCTGGTTAACAATCAGTTTATTGAAATAAAATGTGGGGGACTGGTTTGTAAATGCTTCCACTGTGGTGTATTTCAAGCCACCAGTCTGACCTCACTGAACACCAGCATATAGTCCTGCCCCCAGAAAAAAGCAATAGATATGAATGACCTCAATGGTATACATTGCAGGCACATAATAAAACAATGAGTTTCAAGTATCTATTACCTGAATTTTAAATGTAATTTACTCATAGGTTATATATCATTTAATTTTTAATAATGACTATTGAAGAAGCAGCATATAAAATTCCTGAAAATTTAATAATCAATCCTTGAGAGGTGACACAAACCAGCACCAGCACAGCACTGGCTGGCCCCAGGACAGGACCTGACAGGGTCCCGGGAGCCCCTACCCACAGAGCTCTCCTCCGAGGCACCGGGCTCCCCCTGCCCGCCCCCCCCACCCTTGCCCCTCACTCCCGCCCCTGCCCTGTTGGGAAGCCTTGTTCCCACTGGAAGAAACAACTTCCAAGAAAAGAGCTCGGAACCTGTGTACATTCCATGACTGTAGGCCTAGGGGCTGTCTGTTTTAACAAAAAAGAACAAAAAACCTAATTTAAACCTTGCCTTTGCAAGTGTCATTTGAACTGGAATGACTACAATAAGATGATGTATCAGTGTTAAGATCAAAATGAAAATTAAGCACATGCTGCCCTATTAGCACTTCTAAGGCTATATTGTTGTGAAGTTCAGCAAAAGAGTTAAAGAATCTGTTTAAATGCAAATGTGCCATAAAACCAACTAAGAGCAATGCATCTCCAGAATTCTGCCAGCCCTACTTTCAGCAGGCTCTGCTCACAATGGTGTTGTTATTTTTTCAATGTGGAGAATAATATTTCTGAGTAATCCTGTGTTATTATCTGGGATGGGAGTCTGAGGTTTCTTCTGGGGCTGAGTTGGCACATGTGTCCCGGTGCCTTCTGGGACTGGCCAGGGCTTAGCATCACCAGGCAGCCTTTGGGTTGGAGTGGGTTCTTCTGCCTGAAGGGTTCCTGACTCGCCATATTACCTCCCTGGTTACAATGCTCCAGAGGAGCCCAATTATATACATAAGCTTCAGTGACCAAGGAGGGTGTGGCTCCCTGACTCAAGAACTGAATGAGACACTCCTTAAAAGGAGCCATGCACAGCACCTGACTCAGAGGCAGAGATCTGCTAGCACTAACCATTGAACCTCCCATCCCTGTGGGAAGGAGGCAACAGGTGCTCTCAGAGCCCATGCTCTGTGTCAGGTGACAACCTTATCCTCACAATAATCACACAGAGGAGGCATTATTGCTCTGTCTTAACAGAGGGGCTGGGAAGATGCGGCATGAGACAGAAGAAGAAGATGCGCTGGGCTTGGCCATTAGGGCTCTGTCGGAAGGGGACTGGCCCATCCCCTGCCCTACCTGTGGAGGAAATGGGATACCAGGCATTCAGGGCAGAGTTTGGTGATGAGCCTGGCCTGAGGCTAAGTGAAACCATCTGCTTTTCAGAAGCAGCAGGACTTCTGTGCCCACCAAGGCCTGCGCCCACGCTGAGAACAGCCAGAGGATACCTTTGGGCTTGTGCCCTAGACTAAGAGGAGACTGTACTTCAAAGCCCCCAGAAGCAACAGAATAATCTAAGAACCACCTGATTCAGGATGGACTCTGTCTGGGAGTGAGCAAGGCCTGCCCAGCACAGCTCAGCCTCTTCTCAGTCACTGAACTGGGGGCAGGATCGGGCCCATGAGGGCAAGCAGCAAAAATGTGTTGAGCTTTTAGATACTGTGATACAGGTATATAATAATTGTAGGGGCAGAATTTCTAGATATTAAATTTTTAGTGTACAATTAGCATATATGCAGCTCTTTTTACTTCTGTTTATTTGGCGGCGTTCAGCATGTGACTTGAATGGCGCTGTGCTAGGGCTGGCTGCGCTCCCCTATCCCCTCTTCAAAGAGCCTCCTGCCCCTAGGATGCACAAGTGGGAGCCTCACCTTAGGAGAAGGAAATACAGGATTGTGAAAACCTCTACTTCCCTCCTTTCCCTGTGTCTTAGGGGACTCCATATGGAGGGGATAGCATTTCAGGCCTGGGATTGCTTTCTGCCTGAGAGAAGGGGCTGGAGTCAGGGGGCAGTGATGGGGCTGAGGGATGTGTTCAGAGTAAACCTGTTTAGGCAGAGGTAGCATCCAGGCAGTTCATCTCTTGGGATCCCACTCAATATGGAAGGCAGATAGAGGATTGACTCTGCAGAGAAGGGGAACCCCCACTTCCAGGGGCATGAGAGAAGGTAACAACCAACAAAGATGTCATCTAGTCACCTAGTGAGAGCTCACATGTGCTGGACACATGCACTATCTCATGTGATCTTTCCTTAAACTATCTGTTTCCAGATAATCTGATCTTGAATATAGAAAATCCTCAAAAATATGCTAAAAACTGGTAAAACTTTAAGTTCAGCAAGCCTGCAGAATACAAGATCAATATATAAAAATTGATTGTGTTTCCATATACTTGCAATGGATAATCAAAAATGTAATTAAAACAATTCCATTTATGATAGCATCAAAAAACAAAATAGTGAGCTGAGTGTGGTGGCTCACACCTGTAATCACAGCACTTTGGGGAGCTGAGGTGGGCGGATCACTGGAGATTAGGAGTTCAAGACCAGGCTGGCCCAACATGGTGAAACCCCATCTCTACTGAAAGTACAAAAATTAGCTGCGTGTTGTGGTATGTGTCTGTAATCACAGCTACTGGGGAGGCTGAGGCATGAGAATCGCTTGAACTCAGGAGGCAGAAGTTGCAATGAGCCGAGATCGTGCCACTGCACTCCAGCTTGGGCAACAGAGCAAGACTCCATCTCGAGAAAAAAAAAAAAAGGAATAAATTTAACTAAAGAAGTACAAGACTTGAACACTGAAAACTACAAAACATTTATTGAAACAAATTAAAGACCAAAATAAATGAACACAGCACATGTTCCTGGATTGGAGGTCTTAAGATTAAGATGGCAACACTTCCTAATGGAGCCTGAGATGCAATACAATCCCTACAAAATTCCAGGTGCCTTTTTTGCTGAAATTGACAAGCTAATTTTACAATTCATGTGGAAATGTAAGGGACCTAGAATAGTCAAAATGATCTTGAAAAAGAAGAGTGAAGTTGGAGGACTCACACTTGCCTATTTCAAACTTAAAGCTAGAGTATCAAGAAAGTGTGGTACTAATGTAAAGATAGACATATAGACTAATGAAACAGAACTCAGAGTCCAGAAATAAACCCTCATATTTATGGTCAATTGATTTTTTGACAAGGGTGCCAAGACAATTCAGTGGGGGAAGGAATAGTCTTTTCAACAAATGGTACTTGAGACAACTGGATATTCCCACGTGAAAAACTCCTTCTCACACCATACATAAAAATGAACTCAAATGGATTCTAGACCTAAATGTTAGAACTAAAACTGCAATACTTTTATGAAAAAAATAGAAGTAAGGTTTCATGACCTTAGATTAGAATAAACGTAAATAGATATGACAGCAAAAGCACACGCAACAAAAAAAAATAAAGATAAAATAAACTTCATCAAAATTTTAAAAACTTTTGTTCTAAGAATATGACCAAGAAAATAAAAAGACAATTTAGAGAACAAGAGAAAATATTAGCAGATTATGTACCTGATAAGCGACTTGTATATAAAATATATAAAGAACACTTATAATTCAATAATAAAAAGGCAAAGGATTAGAATACCCATTTCTCCAAAGAAGACATACAATGGCCAGAAAGCAAATGAAAAGAGGCTCAACCTTATTATCCCTCAAAGAAATGTAAATCAAAACCACAATGTGATGCTACTTCACACTCATTAGGATGGCTAGAATTTAAAAAAAAAAAAAGACAGATTATAATAAGGGCTGTAGGGATGTGGAGGAATTAAGAGACTTCATACATTGTTGGTGAGAATGTAAGCAGTACAGCCACTCTGGAAAAGTCTGCCAGTTTCTCAGAAAGATAAATATAGAATTACAATATTACCCAGCAATTCCACTTCAAGCTATATACCCAAGAGAAATGAAAAAGAAGTCCACATAAAAACTTGCAAACAAATATTTATAGCAGTGTTATTAATAATAGCTGAAAAGTAGAAACAACCCTGACATCCATCAACTTATGAATGGATCAATCAAATGTGGTATATCTATACAACAGAATATTATTTGACCATAGAAAGCAAATAAGTACAGATACATGCTGTATGACACGGAGTTACCTTGAAAATATGATAAGTGAAAGAAAACTATCACAAAGACTACATATGGTATTATTCCATTTATATGAAATGTCTGGAATAGGCAAATGCATAAAGAAAGAAAGATTAGTGGTCCTCTAGGGCTGGAAATTTGGGGGGGAAATGGGGAGTGATTGCTAAAGAATACAGGATTTCCTTTTGCTGTGATAAAATGTCCTAAAATTAATTGTGGTGATGGTTTCACAACTCTGTGAATATACCAAAAACTACTGAATTGCCCACTTTAAGTGGGTGAATTGTGTGGTGTGTGAGCAATCCCCCAGTAAAGCTGTTATATTAAGAAATGTATTGGTGGAAACATCAGGAGTTGGAGATTTTTTTAATGCTGTTTTACACCACAAATTCAATGTTTAAAATTGTTTTTTTTTTTTTTTATTTATTTTATTTTTATTTTTTTTTAAAAGCCTACAGCACCCGATATTCCCAGACGGTCTCCCATCCAAGTACTAACCAGGCCCGACCCTGCTTAGCTCCCGAGATCAGATGAGATTGGGCACGTTCAGGGTGGTATGGCCATAGACAAAATTGTTAAAGAACTGTTTGAGTTATCTACTTCGTCTTGAGTGAGTCTGATTGCTTGTAATTTCTGATGATTTAGTCCATTTCATGTAATTTGTCAATTTTACTTGCATAGAGATGTTATTACAGTTTTAATATCTGTGAAGTCTATAGTTATATTCCCTTTTCATTCCTGATGGGGGATTTCTTTTTCTTTTTTTTTTTTTTTTTTTTGAGATGAGGTCTCACTTTGTCAGCCGGGCTGGAGTGCAGTGGTGAGATCTCAGCTAACTGCAACCTCCGCCTCCCAGATTCAAGCACTTCTCCCACCTCAGCCTCCAGTGTAGCTGGAATTACAGGCATGAACTACCATGCCTGGCTAATTTTTGTATTTTTAGTAGAGACGAGTTTTTGCCATGTTAACCAGGCTGGTCTCAAACTCCTGACTTCAGGTGATCCACCCGCCTCGGCCTCCCAAAATGCTGGGATTACAGGCGTGAGCAACCGTGCCCAGCCCTTTGGTGATTTCTGTCTTCTGTCTTTTTAAGTTTGTCAGTATGAGTAGAGATTCACCAATTTTATTGATCCTCCAAAGAATCATCTTTTGGTTTCATTGACTCTATTGTTTTTCTATTTTTAATTTCCTTAATACACTGCTCTTTATTATTTCCTTCCTCCTGTTTACTTTGGGTTTATCTTGCTCTTTTCCTCTCTAGTCTCTTATGGCAGAAGCTTAAATGGTTGTTTTGACACATTTCTTGTTCTGTAATACAAGCATTTAATGCAGCAAATTCCCTTCCTGCTTTAGCTACATCCCACAAATTTTGATTATGTTACATACTTATTTTCTTTCAATACATCTTCGAATTTCCCTTTTTTAAGTGTGTGGTTTGCTTTCTTATTATTTAGTAATTTTTCTGTTATCCTTCTCTTACTGATTTCTATTTTAATTCCATTATAGTCAGAAAACATACTTTGTATGATTTCAATCCTTTTAAATTTAAGGTTTGATATGTGATTCACAATATGACCTATCCTGGTACATGTTCCATGTACATTTGAAAATAACGTGTAGTCTGCTGTTGTAGTGTGTAGTGTTCTATAAATATGACCTGATTCAAGTTAGCTGACAGATAGAAGTTGATTCTATCCTTGTTACTATTTCTATATATTACATAGAAAGGGGTATTGTAGTCTCCAAGTATTATTGTCAGCATATGTACTCCTTTTATGTTCTGACAATTTTTGTTTCCTATATTTTAAAGCTCTATTCTCAGGTGCATATACATTTAGAAATATTATGCTTTCCTGGTGAATTCCTTTTTCTTTTTTAAAAAAATTATTGAGGTAAAATATACATGTATAATCCACCATCTTTACCATTTTAAGTGTAAATTCAGTGGTGATAAATACACTTACATTATTTCCCCCCCTTCATTCCCCTTTCCTCTCTCTCCTTCCCATCCTCTGATAACCACCCATCTACTTTCTGTCTTCATGAGATCCACTTCTTTAGCTCCCACAAGTGAGTGAGAACATGTGGTGTTTGTCTTTCTATGCTTTGCTTATTTCACTTAGCATAATGGCCTCCAGTTCCATCCATATTGCTGCAAATAACAAGATTTCACTCTTTTTATGAATGAATAATATTCTATTGTGTATATGTACATATTCTTTATCCATTCATCCATTAGTGGGCCCTTAGGTTAATTCTGTATTTTAGATATTGTAAATAGTGCTGCAATAAACATGAGAAGGCAGACATCTCTTTGATACATTGATTTCCTTTCTTTTGGATATATACCCTATAGTGGAATTGCTGGATCATATGATAGTTCTATTTTTGGTTTTTTGAGGAACCTCTGTACTCATCTCCATAGAGGCTATGCTAATTTACTTTCCCACCAACAGTATACAAGGGTTTCCCTTTCTCCACATCCTTGTCAACATCTGTTATTGCCTGTCTTTTTGATACAAGCTATTTTAATCAGGGTGAGATGATATCTCGTTGTGGTTTTGATTTGCATTTTCCTGATGATTAGTGATGCCAAACATTTTTTCACATACTTTTTGGCCATTTGTATATCTTCTTTTGAGAAATGTCTGTTCAGATCTTTTGCCTATTTTTATTTATTTTGAAATTTTTAATACTTTTTACTCTTTTAACATTTTTTTTTTTTAACTGACACAGGATCTTGTTCTTTTCACCCAGGCTGGAGTGCAGTGGCATGATCACTACTCACTGCAGCCTCAACCACCTGGTCTCAAATGATCTACTGCAGCTTCCCAAGTAGCTGGGAATACAGGTGCATGTCACCATGACCAGTTACTATTATAATTTTTTTTAGAGATGGGGTCTCACTATGTTGCCCAGACTGATCTTAAACTCCTGGACTCAAGCTATCTTCCCACCTTGGCCTCCCAAAATGCTGGGGTTATAGGTGTGAGCCATGGTGCCCAGCCACCCATTTTAAAATCAGATTATCTGTTTTCTGCTATTATTTGAGCTCTTTATATATTCTGGTTATTACTCTCTTGGCAGATGGACAGTTTACAATATTTTTTCCCCATTTTGTAGGTTGTCTCTTCACATTGTTTCATTTTCTGTGCAGAAGCTTTTTAACTTGATGTAACCCCCATTGTCTATATTTGCTTTGGTTGCCTGAAGCTAGTCCTCAATGTTTTCTTCTAGTAGTTTCATAGTTTGGGGTTTTAGTCCTTTTAAGTCTTTAATCCATTTTGATTTGATTTTTGTGTGTGGTAAGAGATAGGGATCTAGTTTCATTCTTCTGCATTTAGTTATTCAGCTTTTTCAGCACCATTTATTGAAAAGTGCCAATTCATCTCGACAAGAGAGCCATTATCTTGGCTCTCTTGTCGAAGATGAATTGGTTGTAAATGTGTAGATTTATATCTGGGTTCTCTATTATGTTCTATTGATCTGTGTGTCTGTTTTTATGCTAGTACCAGTGAATTAACTTTTCTACCAATATGTAATATCCCTTTTCAACCCTGGTAGTTTTCTTTGCTCTGATGTCTACTTTGATATTAACATAGTAGTTTTGTTTCAGTTGGGGTCTTCAATGTGCAGTTTTTTGTCCATAGTTTTTCTTTTTAGCCTACCTATACCATAATATTTAAAGAGAGTTTCTTGTAGATAGCATGCACTTGAGTCATTTTTATAAAATTCATTCTGTCAGTCTCTATCTTTTAATTGGTGTGTTTATGTCATTTACATGTAATGTAATTATTGATATGTTTGGATTCAGGCCTCCTAATTATTATTTGTTTTCTGCCTTTTCCTATATTTTTAATTCCTTTTTTTTCTTTCCTACCTTTGTTCGGTTTACTTAAACTTCTTTTTTTAGTATTCTAATTTAAGTTATCTAGTATGATTTTTTTTTTTTTTTTTGAGATGGAGTCTCTCTGTTACCCAGGCTGGGTACAGTGGTGCAATCTTGGCTCCCTGCAACCTCCACCTCCCAGGTTCAAGCAATTCTCTCACTTCAGCCTCCCAAGGACTATAGGCATGCACCACCACGCCTGGCTAATTTTTGTATTTTTGGTAGAAACGGGGCTTCACCATGTTGGCCAGGCTCTCAAACTCCTGACCTCAAGTAATCTGCCCTCCTTGGCCTCTCAAAGTACTGGGATTACAGGTGTGAGCCACCACTTCTGGCCTCTAGTGTGTTTTTAACATTAACTTTTTGTATATAATTTTTCAGTGTTCTAGGAATTACAGTACACATATTTGACTTTTTATAGTCTATTTAAAATCAATATTTCACCGTTCAAGCGGAATGTCGAAATCTTACCACCATATGGATCTCCTTACCTTCCTCCTCTTTTGTTGCAATTTTCTCATGTATTACAGCTACATACTTTGAAACTTCTTTAAATGGTGTTAAAATTTTTGCTTTTAATTGTCTTACATATTTTAAAGAACTCACGAAGAGAAGAATGATCTGTTATACTCATCCAGATATTTGCCATTTCTGTTCTGTTTCATTTCTAATGTTCTACATTTCCTTCTAGCGTCATTTTTTTCTTCTCTTCTTACCTACCTAAACAATACCTGGTGGTCCAGCAGAAACGAAGAATCACAGCAAGAGAAAGAGAAATCAATTTTAAAGATTTAATGGCTGCTAGACTATTCAGAGGCAGTTCCTAGTATAACAGCACCACCTGCTGGAAGAGAGGCCAAATACACTTTTTGTTCCGAGGCAGCTATGACCAAGCTCTTGCTGGACCTGAATGCTTGACCCAAGGATGCTTTGTGACTCTTCTGCCTGCCAACCCCATTATGGAGTGTATCAACTCACTCAATAACTAAAAAGGTGACAAGAGCCTAAGAGACCTCTCCGTTTAAAAGGAAATGGAGTATTTAAGAGCAAGTTGGCCTCTCCTTAGCAGCATCTTGGCAGCCATTCTTTGGGGGAAACATCATCACCTGCCGTGCCCCCTAAAGCAAAGCTGCTGTAGGTGTTCAGCCTCAGCACAATCTCCATAAAACAATAAGTGAACATGGTCACTTGCTCAGTGGGCAGAACTCACTGCAGTCCTAATGCCCTGGCCAACACTCCCCCCAAAAAACTTGCTGCATGTTAACTAACTCTTAGCTGGCACCAATGGCCTGGCCATCTGCCCTGCTGCTAGAAAGACTCTAGACTGGAAGGTTACAGACATCCCTCTTTGGGGCAGTAAAATGTGGAAATAAATCGAGGCTGCTGATGGGCAGCTGATGTCACAGATGCAGATGCCCTTGAGGATTCTCTGATGAGACTGACTGGAATCAAACTGCTTGATGGATCCCTACTTGGATCCACATCCAGGTTTTGGGGTGCCTTGAGCTCAGGCAGGGGAATCCCAGAGGAACAAGAGTGGTAAACTTACTGCTGGTGCTGGGATACTTCAGGCTTTGGTTTTCTTCCAAATGCATCTGCTGCTATTTACTTTTCTGAGTCTTCAGTTGGTTGCTCCACGCATGTGGTCCAGGGTTACAGCTGCCTTCAGTGGGATAGATGGGTCAGGATGTGCTTGTTCCATCTCATCTAGAACTGGAACCACGAGGAGGACTTTAATAGGTGGCGAGGAGGCAAGAGGGCATTTCCAGGGGAAACCGCAGCACTAGGCAAAGCACAAAGCTGGGAACACAGGACAGGCTCTGAGGGCAAGAATGGTTCATCTGGCTGGGTCCTGAGTGCTCAAGGAGAGCAGCAGGTGAGAAATCTGACAGAAGGGCTTGGCCTTAGCATGGGACCCCAGGAGAGGAGTGTGGGCTTTGCTGGGTAGCATCGCCAGGATTCACAGAGGGCATCCAAGCTGAGCAGTAGCTATAATGGAGCTGTGCTATAGGGCCCTACATGCTGTCCCTTCACCTGGAACATTCTTTCTTCTGCTCTTCCCCCAGCCAACTCTTTCTCATCCTTCAGGTTTCAGGGTAAGTCTCATTCCTCAGGGAAGCCTACCTGACCACCCACCACCTGTTCAGCTCAGACCATGGCTTCTATAGAATACTGGATTTTTCCTTCCTGGTCCTTACCATGCTGTCAATTGTTTACTTAATCATTTGCAATGATTTATTTCACATCCATTTTCTCTGCCAGCCTGTAAACATATTTCTTGATTATTGCTAAGGGCATTTGATCAACAAACTTGCAGGGAGAATGTGCTCTCTGCCTACCACGGCATTAGGTGCCAACATTCCCAAGGATGAAGTAGGTGACCTCCCTGCATGTTGTTAGCTTGTTGCCTGCACAGGCCGTGCAGTCAGGGTTACTGGTCTAGCTGACAGGGGTTGTGTGTGGAGGGGAGGGAGAAGGGGCAGGTGGCAGAAAGACTGTGTCAGGATCCACTATAATAGGCAAAGGAGTTGCTGGCCATGCTGTAACCAGGGCCTGAGGGGTGAGGCTGCATTCAAGAGTGAAGCGGACACCAGCCACACCTGAGATCCTGGATATTAGGGAGCCCCAACATAAGACCTCTGACGTTTGCCCACCTCCTGCAGGCTGCAGTGAGCCAGGCTGCCCAGTGCTCCTCTGGCAACCCAGAGGTACCATCGCGCTGGTGGGAGGAAAGGAACTGAGGGCCCCTTGAGCCAGGACAGAGCTGGGGCTTCAAGTTACTATTTCCAACTCTATTAGCACATGTGGCGAGGGCCTAAGGGGTGCAAGGCTCACTCAGGGGTCACTGACCTGGGGACATAGCAGAGCCAGGAGAGGAACTCCAGGTCTGTCTGCTTTGAAGCCCCGCTGAACTCCAACAGGCCCCATGCCCCTCAGGAACCATCTTGGGGAGGGAATCTGAATTCAGGGGCCACCTCAGCCAGCTCCTTCATCATCCTCTGTCTTCCACACCTGGAGCTCGATGAGGACACAGTGTGCAAACCACCCGGCTGCATCCCACGCAGCCTCCTTCCACTGCCTCACCGGTGTTGCACCCACCTGCAATTCTAGTCGGTTCTGTTTGGTTTTTGCTCGAAAGACCTTCAATGACTGGCAATGTCTGTCAGTAATTACAGCCCACAATTCCCTAGCAAATTCATTTAGGAACAAATTATTTCACAGACTTCAATAAAAGTAAGTTGCTTATTCCTAGCGGGTTCCGAGGCATTCAGAGATGGGCTATACAAAGACATGCTGATCCTCACTGTGGGAACCCTAGGTCCTTGCCAAGCTTCCCCTGTCCTCTCCCACTCACGAGGAGCTGCGGGCCTCCCTCAGGGTGTGGCCCCCAGCTGGCCAGGCCACAGTCTGAACAAATCCTGATGGATCATTTCAGCTGGAGATTCTTAAATGGAGGGGGAAAATGTGTGCTTTAATGGAAAACTATGAATTGTTTAGATCACACCCTTTGGGGGTATCTCACTGTGCTGTTTTACAAATCCACACATTGTAAATGACTGACAGCAATGCAAAGTAAGTGAGTTCATTTTAATATACCTGATTTGTAAATGTGTCTGTTCTTTGGATTCTCCCTTGAACATGTCAAAACATTCTATAGGTTCCTGCCGGGCAAGGTATCAGAGCCCTGGCAGCGGAGAGTGATTGGCTCACATGTGGCAAAAGAATGTACCAACAGCAGTATAGGTTTGAAGAGGAAAGTTTCATTAGACAGAAAGAACACTGCAGCAGAGTACAGCAGGGTGCTCCAGCAAGACAGGACTGAGCTTGCCAAGGTGGATTTTCCTTAGGGGTATTTACGGACCTTAAAGTGGGAGCCTAAGGGTAATTTGGACCGTAGGCGCCACGTAGGTAATTTGGTACCTTGGTGTCAGCTAGGGTTGCACAATGAATTTCGACATACATGCCTTCCAGAGATGCATTAGAAATTCTAGTTACTTATCAATTTTTGAGAAAAAAGCCTGGTGCTAGATGCTGACTTTAGAAAATATGGAAGTCTAATTACTTCCGAGTTCCTCAAATAAAGAGTTTTGCCTCCAGCTGGTCTGCTTGATGGACACCAGGTGACCTTTGCTCTCCTCACTTTCCTCACTAATAATGAGTTAAATAAAGCCTTTAACGATGTTCATGTTATAACTGCTTTAGAATCACAGTTTTACTTTTTGTTGAAAAGTATCCTTTAACACAAACTTAAGCAACCCCAGAGTTTCTGATGCATTGAGTCTGGAGCTCAAGAACATGATGCTGAACAAGCCCATGGCTCAGGCTTTGAGGACTCTGTGTCATCCGAGGGTGTTCTTGAGGGTGGCCAGGGCTCTGCTGTGAAAGGACATTGTCCTGGGTTAAAGGGGTGTCTAACTCCCTGGGACCCACAGGGTGTCTCCCAGACACTGAAAGAGACTCTGTTCTGCAGCCAGTGGAGGGAGTGGAGATGGGAGAAGTGGAATCACAGAGCCAATGTCCCTTCCCCCAATGCCCAGCGTGCAAGGCCCAGGCTGTGTGCTTTCAACCCATGCAACTGCTGCTGATGCCCTTAACGCAGGGCCCTTCTGAAATGGACATGAAGCCCAGGAAGGGTAGGTGAGCTGGGGCTGCAGCCTCATCACTTCCTCTGGACACCCTTGCTCTTACTCAGCACAGTGTGCAGCTCCACGCAGCCCTCCCTTGAGCAAAGGGACATGTCATGTCACAGACAGGTTTTTGTGATTCTGCAGGACCTGGGGACGCTGGGAGTGACAGAGAGGTGTTGCTGGGGGACTCTAATCCTGAAATTGCCTTTGCAAAAGTTTTTTTTTTAACAGTGAGAAACTTATGACATAGAAAGAGATGTGATCTAACCAACTTCCATCTTGCCTTTAACCTTCAAACAGCCCCAAATCATTTCTAGGCTTAGGCCAAGCTAACTTTGGGAGGCATTTATAGTTTAAATGATAACAGCCCTTCCCCAAAACTAAACCTAAAGCTAATGAAAGGCCACCAGGTTAGGAGGCTGTGAGGAGCCTGAATTCGTCTAAGGTGTAGACATAAGCGATTACAGCCATTACTCCGGAGGTCACAAGATTTGCAACTCCCCCAATTACTCCTGCAGATAACATCACTCTTGTAAAACCTAAGACTAGCTTTTTGATATGTCTTTTCATGTTTTTGCATCTCTGACCCCAACTCACACCACCTGGTCCTGTGGCCCCACCCAGAAGTGGTCTTCCTGACCCACCAAACTGTTCTTGAAAAATCCTAGCCTCAGAGTTTTCAAGGAGATTGATTTGAATAATAATTCCATGTCCCATGTGGTGTGGACAACCTCATGTCTCTTAAACTCTTTCTTTATTGCAATGCCGTGGTCTCAGTGAATGGGTTTTGTCTGTGCAGTGGGCAGGAAGAACCCATTGGGTAGTTACAATCCCACCGGTGGCCTTCACCACCACTACCCTCTTTCCCCAGCCCGAGACCCAGAGGCCAGGGTGGCCCTAGCAATGCCCTGTCTTAGGTAGCACTAAACCAGCCTTCGCATGCTGCCAGAAGGCTGAGGTCTTTTTATTTTTCATGGCCAGACCGTCCATCATCTTGGCCTCCTCTGAGGGGAAACTCCTAGACCCATTAATTGAGATTTTTATACAGGAGCTAGAAAGAAATTACTTAGGCAGATAGTAAGGGCAACAGAGTTCTCAGCAAGGCTTCCCTTTTAACAAAAAGCAGCCCCAAAGTAATTTTTCTTATTTTTTCTTATTTTTTTTTTTTTCAGATGGAGTCTCACTCTGTTGCCCAGGCTGGAGTACAGTGGTGTGACCTTGGCTCACTGCAACCTCTGCCTCTGCCTCCTGGGTTCAAGGGATTCTCCTGCCTTAGCCTCCTGAGTAGCTGGGATTACAGGTGTGCACCATCATGCCTGGCTTATTTTTGTATTTTTAGTAGAGACAGGTTTCGCCACATTGGCCAGGCTGGTTTCAAACTTCTGACCTCAAGTAATCTACCCGCCTTAGCCTCCCAAAGTGCTGGGATTACAGGTGTGAGCCACCAGGCCCAGCCAATAACTTCTTTTCTAACAAAAAGCAGCCAGGAAAATTGAGCTGCAGATTTAGACAAGCATGCAGGAGTGAATGCCGGCAGCTATGCCAATAGAAAAGGGCTACCTGGAAGCCAGGTATGTTCAACATAGAGGCTCCATCTTCACTTTTGTTTGTCACGATGTATACAGTAAAGAAGCAGTTAACATGGCACCAAATGCAGAGAACCATCCGCATAACAAAAGATTAGGGTGAGGTGGCCAGATTTTTGCATGCTGTGCAAATGAAACACCTGGTCTGACCAATCTTTCATGCCCTATGTAAATCAGACACCACCTCCTCAAGTTCATCTATAAAACCCGCTGCATTCTACCACAAACCAGCAACCCATTTCTTGGGGCCCCTCTCTCTGCATCAGAGAGAGCTCTTCTCTTTCTTTCACCTGTTACACTTGCACTCAAACCTCATTCTTTGTGTCTGCTTCACATTGCCCCTTTGTCTTTATTTCTGCTGGGATTGTAGGGGCGGAAACCTTATGTGACCCATCATAATGTTACAGTAGGTAGACAGGCATGAGTGCGGGCAGGAGAGGGCCCTTCCCCCACCCACTAGAAATGTCAGGTGATAATTCAGCAATTACTACATTACCTCTCTAAAAGTGATACATAGGCAGCTGGCGCCAGGGAGAGGCCATTTCCTGATGGTCCACACCTGTTCCACTAAAGTATTAATTGAATGCATTTGTCGGGGAGAAGTAACTTCCTGGGCATGTGCATTAAGAGACAAAATGGCGGAGTACGACCTTCCAGGGGCACGCCACCAGAAAAGGGAAGAAAGCCTCAGGTAAGCAGAAATACAACTTACTAAATACACTGTGCACGCTCACCTCCCATGGGCGAGGGGGACGCTGCACATGCGGGCAACCCACCCTAAGGGCAGAATCATGGGAAAGCGGCCAGCCTATAGAGTCCTAGGATCAAGGTTAAATATGGCATTTGTTCTTCAAGTCGCCAGCTTGGGACTCTTCCAAGCATACTTTCCTTTCTTTCCTGCTCTAAAGCTTTTTTCCTTTTTTTTTTTTTTTTTGAGAGGGAGTCTCGCTCTGTCGCTGAAGTGTGGTGGTGCAATCTCAACTCACTGCAACCTCCGCCTCCTAGGTGCAAGCAATTCTTCCGCCTCAGCCTCCTGAGTAGCTGGGATTACAGGCATATGCCACCACGCCCAGCTAATTTTTGTAATTTTCAGTAGAGATGGGGTTTCACTATGTTGGCCAGGCTGGTCTTGAACTCCTGACCTCCCGTGATCCGCCTGCCTCGGCCTCCCAAAGTGGCTTTTTAATAAACTCGCCTCTGTCTTTCTTCCTATGCCCCTAAAATTCTTTCTTCTGAGGAGGCAAGAATTGAAGTTGCTGCAGACCCATATGGATTTACTGCTGATAATTCAGATACCTTCCACCACTAACAATGAGGGTCACTGCCAACCCTCCTATAGAAAAAGACAGGTTAACAAGAGAGAAGCGTAACAAATTTGTGTAATCAAATTCTTATTGTAAGGGTTATTGCCGAGTTTAAAATGAGGAAACTGAGACCAGTATAAGAAAATGAAAAAAACAATTTATTTAGGTATCAGGTGAGGTTCTATGGTCCGGGAGTGAAGGCGTTTGATTGGGAACTGAGGAGACAAAGCATAAGGCACTTGATTGGATATTGGAACACAGGAGGTGGAGGAGGCAAGCTGTTACTAGAGGGCAGGTGGGATTCTTGGTGAGTGGGCCGCCTTGGGGAAAAATGACCTTGACGGGGCAAAGTGCTTATCGGGCAGGGAGTGCTATCAGGCAAGAAAGTGTTATCGGGGCAAGAAAGTGCTATTGGGCAAGGTTTGTCCGGGCTTTTCGAAAATTTTTGGGCGGGGGTTTCTAGCGGCGGGCTAGGTGTCGGGTGCGGAGTTTGCTTCAGGGGTGGGTGTTGGGGAGGCTATGTGGAGGAGTTAAATGTTGATCGCAGAGTGGCGACGTAATTCCCAGACGCTGGGAGGAATGGGTGTGTCCGAGCTCCCTCCCGGCGAGGCAACCGGCCTTACACTTATGTGACATGGGAGCTTTCAGAAATGAAGACCCAAACACCCAAGGAAAACTGTCTGTTTTTATGCTTAGGTTTGATGAAAAATGGACAGCTGTGTGAAGTGTGGTTAGACAAAAGGTATGATCTAATGGTAACGTCAGAGGCGTTGTAACCAGCACGACTCCATCTTGAACAGGGGGCTAGGTAAAATAAGGCTGAGATATGCTGGGCCGCATGGGCATTCTTAGTCACAGGGTGAGATAAGAGGTCAGCAGGACTGATGTCAAAAGATACAGGTCACAAAGACCCTGCTGATAAAACAGGATACAGTAAAGCCGGCCCAAAGCCACCAAAACCAAGATGGTGACAAAAATAACCTCTGGTCATCCTCACTGTACATTTTATGTTAATTATATATTAGCATGCTAAAAAACACTCCCACCAGCACTGAGACAGTTTACAAATGCCATGGCAATGTCGGAAGCTACCCTGTGTGGTCTAAAAGGAGGAGGAAACCTCAATTCCAAGAATTGCCTGCCCCTTTCCTGGAAAACTCATGAATAATCCATGTTTAGCATATAATCAAGAAATAACTACAAAAATAGTCAAGCAGCCCATGCCGCTGCTCTGCCTCTGCAGCAGCCATTCTTTTGTTTCTTTACGTCTCTAGTAAACTTGCTTTCACTTTAGGGATTTGCCCCAGACTCTTTCTTGCCTGAGATCCAAGAACCTTCTTTTGGGGTCTGGATTGGGACCCCTTTCTGGTAACAACAGGCAGAGTGTGGAACCCCACAGGCCTGTGTGTTCAGACTCTTAGCCTCTCTGCAGCCTTCTTTTGAGAAATAAAAATAAAATTATAAGCCCCCAAATGACTAAACGGGCCCTCTCTTGGCCAAGGGGACTCGAGAGAATCCTTGAAAGCTGATTTCATGACGATGACAGGATGGGAAATCAGACATGCCTTATTATGGGATGGGAGGTCAGACTCGCCTCATTTTTTACCCTCTTCCTTGCTATCATTAACTTCACTACAGAGTAAACAGAAACCAGCGCTTTCAAAAGTCTCTACACTGATAATGTTGATTACTAGCTTATCTTCCCAGGTACAGAACAAAGAAAAAATGAGATTAATCATCCCTTCATCCCTCCCTGAAACATATGCTTCCTCTAGTCCCATTTTCTTCCAATGTTCACTTTATCTTACATAAAATGTAGATTTACTGGGCGCATACACAAATATGTAATCATTCATCTCCCTGCCACCCACCCCCACACTTTTTAAGGAAAATGTCTAAATACCAAACCTCCTGAGAACGTCTTTGGAAGAAAGAGCCTCAGATGCATCTGTGGCTTGTTTTTCCCAGGTGCATCCCCCAACCTGAGCTCCATAAACTTCAATGATCTGAGACCTATGCTTCACTCACTCATTTTGGCTCCCAGGTATAGGGCAGGACTATTTTGGAATGAGGGAGACAGGAGAAGGGAGAGAATAACCTTTCTAGGTTTTATGGCTGGCTTTGAGGGAAACAGGCTCTAGCTTCTAGGATCCATCCTGGGGAAGCTGAATTCTGGTTTCTATGACTTGCTTCAGGGATGAAAGAGAAGAAGGAGATGGGAGGGCAGAAGATCAGAAAGAACTTGCTTCTGTGACCTTCCAGTTTCCTTTAGTTCAAAGTCCTCAGCATGCCAAAGCTCCATACTTCAGGGTATTGTTTTCTGAGCCCCAGCAGGGTCAAGTGCATCTTCCTGGCCCGTCCATTCTGTTATCTGTGGCCAGCTTGGCTTTGGCCAGCTGAATCTGCCGAGTCCATCATCCTGCAGGTCTTCCTGGCTCTGCCATATCCTGCTGACTGCTGGGACTGGGTGGGCAAAGCCAGGCTGCCCCAGCCATAGGGGCATTTTTCTCCTGGGGGTGGTGGTCAGCCTCAGTGCTGGGCTGGCTTTAAAAATGTGTGGTTGGTGTGAGCAGTTTTCACCTCTGCATGTCAGACTCTGAGGAAATCACAGCCTAACATGCTCCACACACCCCTGCACCTCAGTACAACAGAATCTCCTCAGTACAAGCAGAGGTAGAAAGCTCAGCCACACCTTGCTGCCTGGCACTCAATAGGTGCTTGGTTAATATGTGCTGAATAAGCAAATGAGGAAATCCCAACCTGCCATCTGACAGAGGCCACCCAGAGCCCTCTGCCTGTCAGGGAAGGGGACTGCCTTTGGGATTTTTTATGGCCACATTCTTTAACTGAGGAGAGGACTGAAGCCTGGGTGGCAGGTGATTGATGGAAGGTGTCACAGCACATTGAGGGCAGTGCCCGGCCAGATGGGGACCTCTGATCCCCTCTACCAATACAAGTAAGGCCCCCAAAGGCTGAGGCTCATTCTTACCCCAGACTTGAGCTGGGCCTGAGGAGTGGGGGGGCCATGGATGGTCCCCCTCCTTGTCCTCTTCCCTTTCTTGTCCCCTGCTCCCTCCCCTCATTTCTTTCTCGCTTCATTCTCCACCTCAAACCTACCCAAGCGCCTCACCCTTCCCACTCCATGGGCCTTCCCTGTCTACCACAGAGGGGAAGGGCTGGCCCACCCACAGGCCACAACAACCTGTGGGCACAGCTTTGCAGGGCCGCACTCCATTCTTCCAAAGTCCAGGTTTTAGCAAAATGTTGTTTGTAACCCCCGAAGCTCAGATTCCCGCTCTGCCTCCACATGTGAGCTGTGTGACCTTGGACAAGTCCCTCTGCAGATCTGTCATCTCTGTCCCTGCATTAGGGCTGGGGAGGCCCGGGGGAGACCCATGTATGAAGGCTGGGGAAGCCCAGGTTCTTTGAGTTATTGTAAGTGTCGTTAGCCACAGCAGAAGCACATGCAGATCCCCCACGCCCCAACAGCGGCAGACTGGATCCTCAGAGGCACCTGTGACTTGCAGCCTTTTTGGTTCCCCCAGGAGGGGCGGTCTGGGCATCCCCCCAGGGCATTTCTCAGCCCATTTTTTTCCTCTTGGAGCTGGGGCTGAGACTTTGGGGGCCTGGACTCCCAAGGGATGGGTGTCATACTCTGGTGCAGATGCTGAGGGAGCCCTGTGCTGGCCCTTCTCACCTTGTGGAGTCTGCTGCACACTTAACAGATGCTTTGGGTCAGGGGCCACCAGTCCACCAGCCCTGCTGACACAGGGTCCTGGAGTTTAGGGCACATCCTCCCTCCAGGGCAGGGCAGGGCAGGTGTGGACCTGATAGCCAAGGAGCCATGACACTGGTGCAGACATGGGACATGCCCCTGCATGTGTCTTCTCTCTTCTCCACATACAGTTTCCTAGGCCCTGGCATGGTCTCTCCTGAACAGAGGAGGAGGAGGAAACTGGAGCATGAAAAGTTCAAATAATTTGCCCAGGCCACAGTGCAGTGAGCAGGCAGATGAGGATTTGAACCAGACCTGTTGCTGCAAGGACCAGGCCTTTTCTGGTGCAGAAGGGGCTGCCTTTACACAGGTAGCTCCTCTGGCTGGAAAGATGTTTGCTTTAGACATCTGGTCCTGATGCCTCAGCCCTGCTCTGGGACGACTCATAGCAACAGTCTTGTGACTTGGGACAAAATACTAAATCTTCTGGGACCTCAATGTTCCTTGTAAAGGGAGGAGATGGTAATAATACCTGCTTCCCAGAGTTTTTATGGTAATAATTTCTTGTTATTCTTACTAGTAGCAGTAGTATTGAAGTCAAAGCTGACATCCACCAAGTGTGTTTACTTATATTAAAGCAGACAATGTGGGAGGCAGAGTAACGACCCCTCAAAGACATCCACATCATAACCTATGAATATGTTAGGTTACATAGCAAACAGATGGCATTTGTTGCAGGTGAAAGTGAGGTTACCAATCAGCTGACATTACGAAGGGGAGATTATCCTGTATCATCCAGCTGGGGCCATTATACTCACAAGGGTCTTTAAAGTAGAAGAGAGAGGCAGAAGAGGAGATCAGAGTAATGCCATGTGAGACCTCAACCTGCTCTTGCTGGCTTTGAAGACAGATGAAGGTCATGAACCAAGGAATGCAGGCAACCTCCAGAAGCTGGAAAGGGAAAGGATAGACTTTCCCCTTGAATCTACAGAAGGAATGGAGCCCTTTTACTTTTAGCCCATGTCAGACTCCTAGCCTCAAGAACTGCAGGATAATACATTTGTGTTGTTTTAAGTCACCAAGCTTTTGGTAACCTGTTTTAGCAGCCATAGAAAACCAACATGGAAGGTAATGGTGAAGACCCTGTGCAAACAATCTCGATGGTAAGGTATGCTACAGAGCTCATAAAAAGAGACTCTGCATTATATATACACAGCAATTCTAAGATATGTCCCAACCTTGGGAACACTAAAATACTTTAAAATGTTAAGTAAAAAGGGAGGCTTATGGTTCCAGACAAGATTGAATAAACACACCTCTCCCTGTTTGTCCTGCTAAGCACAGCTAAAAACTATGGACATTATATATGAAACAAAATAAAAAGATGCTAAAAGATGGTAAGAAGAAGGCAGACCAGGGAAGGACTCACGACCTTAGGAGCAACAGGGTGGTGAATTTCCTGAGGGTGCGTGTGTATATTTTGTTTCATTTTGTCTTATATACCTGGAATGGATGCTAGAGATGCCTGCAGCCTGGAGACACCAATGAATACAGACAAAAGAAGCTCCAAGAGCAGCTTACTCCCTGTATTAGTTCATTCTTATTCTCCTGTAAGGACATACTTGAGACTGGGTAATTTATAAAGGAAAGAGGTTTAATTGACTCACAGTTCTGTAAGGCTGGGGAGGGCTCAGGAAATTTACAATCATGGCAGAAGGGAAAGCAAACGTGTCCTTTTTCACATGGTGGCAGGAGGAGAAGAATGAGAGCCAAGCAAAGGGGGAGACCCCTTAATATCAGATCTCATGAGAACTTACTCATCATCCTGAGAATAGCATGGGGAAAACTGCCCTCATGATTCAGTTACCTCTCACTGGGTCCCTCCCACGACATGTGGAGATTATGGGTACTACAAATCAAGATGAGATTTGGGTGAAGACATAGCCAAACCATATCACTCCCTCTAGCTTAAAAACCAGGAAGGAGGCAGCCTAGAACTTATCAGACCAAAAACCAGTAAAATCTTAGCTTAAATGAAAAAAGCTAAATAACAGAGACTGATACTGATATACACACATTTTAGAGTTATCTGATAGGAATTTTAGAGGAGCCATCATAAAAATACTTCAGTGAGCGATTATGAACATACTTAGAACACATGAAAAAAGTAAGAAGTCTCAGCAAATATATAGAAAGTTCCAGCAAAGAAATTGAAGATATAAATAAGGACAAAATGGAAATTTTAAAACTAAAAACTTATAACTGTAATAAAAGTCTCACCGAATAGGCTCAATGGAACAATGGAGATGAGAGCGGGAAACTAGTGAATTTTAAATAGATCAATAGCAATTACCCAGTCTGAACAATAAAGATAAAAACAGGCTTATAAAAGAAAAAGGACAGTGCCTCAAGGACCTGCAAGACTATAACAAAAGAGCAAACATTTGTGTTACTGGAGTCACAGAAGGAGATGAGGAAAAGCATGGAGCTGAAAAAGTGTTCAAAGAAATACTGACTGGAAATATAAATAAGAAATAATGGCTGTTGATATAAATCTACAGATTCAAGAAGCTGAGCATTTGAGGTCAGGGGTTCAAGACCAGCCTAACCAACATGGTGAAAGCCCATCTCTATAAAAAATAGAAAAATTAGCTGGGCATGGTGGTACACACCTGTAATCCCAGCTACTCAGGAGGATGAGGTGGTAGAATCACTTGAACTTGGGAGGTGGAGGTTGCAGTGAGCCGAGAACATGCCACTGTGCTCCAGCCTGGGGGACAGAATGAGAATCCGTCTCACGAAAACAAACAAAAAAAGCTGAGGAAACCTCAAACAGGATAAGCCCAAAGAAAGCAACGAGATACATAATAATCAAGATTTTGAACATGAAAAACAAAGTTTAAAAATCATGATATCAGTGAGAGAGTAATGACACCTTGACTGTAAAGGAAAAGCAATTCAAATGACAGGGAATTTCTCATTAAGAACCACAGAGGCCAGAGGAAGTGGCATAACATTTTTCAAATGCTAAAAGAAAAGAACTGTCAACCCAGAATTCTGTGAACATATCCTTTAGGAATGCTGGGGGAAGTCAATACATTCTCAGATGCAGAAAAACTAAGATAATTTGTTGCCCATGGAAGTATCCTATAAGAATGACTAAAAAAAGTTACTGAAACTGAAAGGAAATGATAAGGAATCATCTTGACCCCATCTTATTTCAGTACAAAAATTAAAAAGGATCAAAGACCTAAATTTAAGGGAGAAAAGTATGAAACTCTTTCTAAAAACAATATCAACTTTTATTTTATTTTACATTCGGGGGTACACGTGCAGGTTTGTTGCATGGGTATATTGTGCGATGCTGAGGTTTGGGGTATGATTGATCCCATCACCCAGGTAGTGAGCACAGTACCCAATAACTAGTTTTCTACCCTTGCCCCCGTCCCCTCCTCTGCCTTCTAGTCGTCCCCAGTGTCTATTGTTGCCATCTCTTTGTCCATGAGTACCCAATTTTTAGCTCTTATTTATAAGTGAGAACATGTGGTGTTTGATTTTCTGTTCCTGTGTTAATTTGCTTAGGACAATGGACATGAGCTGCATCCATGTTTCTGTAAAGGACATGATTTCATTCTTTTTTATGACTGCGCAGTATTCCATGGTGTATATGTATCACTTTCTTGATCCAGTCCACTATTGATGGGCACCTAGGTTGATTCCATGTCTTTGCTGTTGTGAATAGTGGTGTGATAAACATGAATGCCTGAGTCTTTTTGATAGAACAATTTATTTTCTTTTGAGTGTATACCCAGTAATGAGATTGCTGGGTCAAATGGTAGTTCTGTTTTAAGTTCTTTGAGAAATCAAACTGTTTTCCATAGTGGCTGAACTAATTTACATTCCCACCAAGAGTGTGTAAGTGTATAAATGTTCTTTTTCTCTGCAGCCTGCCAGCATGTATTGTTTTTTTACTTTTTAATAGTAGCCATTCTAACTGGCATGAGATGGTATCTACTTGTGGTTTTGATTTGCATTTCTCTGATGATTAGTGATGTTGAACATTTTTCAACATTTTTTTGGCTACTTATACATCTTCTTTTGACAAGTATTGCTCATGTCTTTGTCCACTTTTTAATAGGGTTGTTATTATTATTTGCTTGTTGAATTGGTTCCTTACAGATTCTGGTTGTTAAACTTTTGTCAGATGCACACTTAGCGACTGTTTTCTTCCATTCTGTAGTTTGTGTGTTTACTCTGTTGCTAGTTTCTTTTGCTGTGTAGATGCTCCTTAATTATTTTGGTCTCACTTGCCAATTTTTGTTTTTGTTGCAATTGCTTTTGAAGAGCTAGTCATAATTTTTTCCCCAAAGCTGGTGTCCATAATGGTGTCTTCTTGGTTTTCTTCTAGGATTCTTATAGTTTAAGATCTTAAGTTTAAATCTTTAATCCATCTTGAGTTAATTTTTGTACATGGCGAAAAGTAGAGATCTAGTTTCATTCTTCCACATATGGCTAGCCAGCTATCCCAGCACCATTTATTGAATAGGGAGTCCTTCCTCAATTGCTTATTTTTGTTGACTAAAATTCTTAGGAAAAAAAAAACTGAGTAAATCCTTGTGACCTTGGATTTGGCTATGGTTTCTTAAATGCAACACCAAAAGCACAGCAACCAAAGAAAAAAATAGATAAATTGTATTTCATCAAAATGTAAAACTTTTATACTTCAAAGCATACCGTGAAGAAAGTGAAAACATTAGCCCACAAAAGGGGAAAAATATTTTCAAATCATATATTTAATAAGGGACTTGTATCTATAATATATAAAAAATACAATATGATCATAATTTGTTTTAATGGGCAAAGGATCTGAATAGACATTTCTCCAAAGAACATATGCAGATAACCAATAAGCAGATGAAAAGAGGCTCAACATCATTAGCCATTAGAGAAATGTAATTCAAAATGGCAATGAGATACTGTTCCATACCCACAAGGATGGCTTTTATAGAAAAAGACAGATAATAACAAGTGTTGGCAAGGATGCAGAGCAATTAGAATCCTTATGCAGTGGTGGTGGGAATGTAAAACAATATAAAACAGTTTAACAGTTCTTAAAAAATTAAGCATAGAGTTACGATGTGACCCAACAATTTTACTCATATGTACTCAAGAAAAATGAAAACATATGTCTATATAAAGTTTGTACATGAATGTTCATAGCAGCATTATTCATAATAGCCTAAAGGAGAAACAACCTAAATGTCCATCAACTGATACATAGATAAATTAAATATGGCATATCCACACAATCGAATATGAATGAATTTTGAAAATATTATGTTAAATGAAGGAAGCTAGTAACAAAACACCACATATTGCTATGTTCTATATATATAAAATGTTTAGAATAGGTAACTCTACAGAGAAAGATGATTCATGGTTGCCTAGGACTGGGGGAGTAATAGCTAAAGGGTATGGAGTTTCTTTTTGCAGTGATGAAAATGTTCTAAAATGGATTGTGATGATGGTTGTAAAACTCTGTGAATATACTAGAAAACACTGAATTGTACACTTTAAGTGGGCAAATTGTATGATATATGAATTATAAAGCTGTTAAAAAACAAGGAATCTTGGAACATCAAAAAGGTTGGGTGTGGTGGCTCACACCTGTAATCCCGTCACTTTGGGAGGTTGAGGTAGGTGGATAAATTGAGCCTAGGAGTTTACGACCAGCCTGGGCAACATGGTGAAACCCTGTTTCTACAAAAAATACAAAAATTAGCTGGACACGGTGATGCATGCCTGTAGTCCCAGCTATTTGGGAAGCTGAGATGGGAGTATCACCTGAGCCTGGGAGGTCAAGGCTGCAATGAGCCGTGCCATGATTGCATTACTGCACTCCAGCCTGGACAACAGAGTGAGACTCTGTCTCAAAAAAAAAAAACCAAAAAACAAAAAACAAAAAGCCCCAGAAAGGGTAAAAAGTCCAAGTAAATACAGCAGATTTTCCTTTTGCTCTTGAGTTTACTAAATTATGTTTGAAGGTTGAAGCAAAAATTACTATTTTCTGATGTGTTTCTCAGTGTATGTAGAAGAAATAGTGAAGACACATTATAAATGGGAGAAGAGTAAAGAGATTTAAAAGGAGGCAAAGTTTTGTGAGAAAAGAAATCATCCCTGGATTCTCAGCATTTCTGTAAAAACCTCAAATGCCAGAGACTCAGAAATTCATACTCAACAAAGAGAAAATATTGTTTTGACTTCTCCTAGAAACATGTTACTTTTTACATATCATTAGGATTAAGTCTGCAGTCATTTGTTCCCCTAATAACAGAGCTAATAGCTTCCATCCAATAAGCTTTCTCTTATCTCCCCCAAGAGTCAAAAAGTACCATCCAGGATAGACACTCAGATAATGTTATAACATCATATTCCTAGGCGTTGAAATTTCAAAAGGGTTGAAACCAAGGACACAGAGACGTTTGTATATATTAAATACATATCTAGAGATATGTATTTAATCCAAAGTGTTAGAGTAATATATTTCTAAGAGAAATCTTTCAGAAGGGGAGAGAGAGGTGGTTATTTTTTCTCTTAAACATAAATGGCTAAAATGGAATTTTCTGTGTCCCTCACTTATAATACAGATTTCTTATGTATAGGACATTTGACCTGGATCACCTCACATTGTCCCAGGGACACAAAAGTATATGCTCATGATTTTCTACAATATAAATAATAAGAAATCTGATTCCAATCCACAAACCTTGTGCGTATACTCACAATACAATTTTTTAGAATGAACGTTAAAAACCTAACAGTGACTGTGGTGTTATGTACGAACATAGTAGACTGTGGTGTTATCTATGAATACTAAAACACCTGGAGCAACTGCTTAAAAAAGATTATACAGATAGATACATTCAAAAATACTGTTAAGAAAATAAACCCTAGAAGGTAAATAAAAATGGAAGCCTTGCACAAAGGCAAGAACAAAAAACAAACCAGGAAATTAAAAGCAGAGAAAACAAGCAGAAAACAAACCAAAAAAAAAGTGGCAGACTTAAGTCTATCATATCACTAATTACATTAAAAGTGAATGATCTAAATATACCAATTAAAAGATGAAGACTGGCGGGTTGAATTTTTTAAATGTTCCAACTATATCCAGGTACAAGAAATTCACTTTTAATATGACAACATATGTATGTTGAAAGTAAAAGGATGGGAAAAGTTATACCATGCAAACATTAATTGAAATGAAGTAGGTGCAGCTATATTATCAGATAAGGTAGATTTCAGGGCAAAGAACATTGCTGGAGATAGAGGATCATTACTAATGATTAAAGAGTCAATGAACCAAGAACACATAAAAATCTTATATATGTATGCACCAATATAGCAAAAACTGATAGAACCGAAAGGAGAGGCTAAGTATGATGGCTCATGCCTGTAATCCCAGCACTTTGGGAAGCCAAGATGGGTGGATCATTTGAGGCCAGGAGTTCAAGACCAGCCTAGGAAACATGATGAAAACCCATCTCTACAAAAAACAGAAAAATTAGCCGGTGTGCTAGCACATACCTGCAGTCCCAGCTGCTTCAGAGTTTGATGCAGGAGGATTATTTGAGCTGGAAAGTGGAGACTGCAGTGAGCTGAGATTGTGCTATTGCACTCCAGCCTGGGTGACAGACTGAGATTCTGTCAAAAAACAAAACAAAACAAAAAACCTCCAAGGAGAAAGAGAGAAATCTACAAACATATTTAGAGAATTTACAATTCATAGAACAATTAGAAAATTTAGAATTGAGAATTCAACATCATCATCAACCAACAGAATATAATTGACATTTATAGAACACTTTACCCAGCAACAGTAGATTACACACTCTTTTCAAGTGCTCATGGAATATTTATCAAGATAGATATATCCTGGGCCATAAAACAAATCTCAACACATGTATTTTATTTTATTTTTTAAACTTTTAAGTTCAGGGGTACATGTGCAGGTTTTTTACATAGGTAAACTTGTGTCATGGGGGTTTGTTGTACAGATTATTTCATCACTCAGGTATTAAGCCTAGTACCCATTAGTCATTTTTCCTGATCTTCTCCCTCCTCTTGCCCTTCACCTTCGGATAGGCCCCAGTGTCTGTTGTTCCCCCTCTATGTATCTGTGTGTTCTCTTCATTTAGTTCCCACTTATAAGTGAGAATGTGTGGTATTTCATTTTCTTTTTCTACATTGATTTGCTAAGGATAATGGCCTCCAGCTCCATCCATGTTCTTGCAAAGGACATTGTCTCATTCTCTTTTATGGCTGCATAGTATTCCATGGCATATATGTGCAACATTTTCTTTATCCAGTCTACCATTGATGGGCATTTAGGTTGATTGTTGATTTCATATCTTTGTTATTGTGACTAGAGCTGCAGTGAACATACGCATGCATGTGTCTTTATGATAGAACTATTTATACTTCTTTGGGTATATATCCAGTAATGGGATTGCCAGGTCAAATGGTATTTCTGTTTTTAGGTCTTTGAGGAATTGCCACACATTTTTCCACAATGAACTGATTTACACTCACACCAGCGGTGTATAAGCATTCCTTTTTCTTCACAACCTTGCCAGCATCTGTTATTTTTTGACTTTATTATCCATTCTAACTGGTGTGAGATAATATCTCATTGTGGTTTTATTTTGCATTTCTCTAATAAACAGTGATGCTGAGCTTTTTTTTCATATGCTTGTTGGCCACATGTATGTCTTCTCTTGAAAAGTGTCTGTTCATGTCTTTTGCCCACTTTTTAATGGGCTTATTTTTTCCCTATCAATTTGTTTAAGTTTCTTATAGATGCTGGATATTAGACTTTTGTCAGATGCATAGTTGTGAAAATTTTCTTCCATTCTGTAAGTTACTTTTACTTTGCTGATAATTTCTTCTGCTGTGTAGAAGCTCTTTAATTAGATCCCATTTGTCAATTTTTGTTTTTGTTGCTTTTGGCATCTTTGTCATGAAATTTTTACCCATTTCAATGTTCAGAATGGTATTTCCTTGGTTGTCTTCCAGTGTTTTTTATAGTTTTGGGTTTTACATTTAAGTATTTCATCTATCTTGTGTTAGTCTTTGTATATGGTGTAAGGAAGGGATCCAGTTTCAATCTTCGGCATATGACTAGCCAGTTATCCTGGCACCATTTATTGACTAGAGAGTTCTTTTCCCATTGCTTGTTTTGTCAACTTTATCAAAGATCATATAGTTGTAGGTGTGTGGTCTTATTTCTGGGCCCTCTATTCTGTTCCATTGGTCTATGTGTCTGTTTTTACGCCAGTACCACCCTGTTTTGGTTACTGTAGCCCTAAAGTATAGTTTCAAGTCGGGTGGTGTGATGATGTTCTTTTTGCTTAGGATTGCCTCGGCTATTTGGACTATTGTTTGGTTCTATATGAATTTTAAAATAGTTTTTTCTAGTTCTATGAAGAATGTTATTGGTAGGTTATTAGGAATAGCATTGAATCTATAAATTTCTTTGGGCAGAATGGTTATTTTAATGATGATTCTTCCTATCCATGAGCATGGAATGTTTTCCCATTTGTTTGTGTCATCTCTGATTTCTTTTAGCAGTACTTTGTACTTCTCATTGTAGAGATCTTTCACTTCCCTGTTTAGCTATATTCTTAGTTGTTTTATTCTTTTCACGACAATTGTGAATGGGATAGAGTTCCTGATTTGGCTCTTGGCTTGACTGCTGTTGGTATATAGGAACACTAGTGATTTTTGTACATTGATTTTGTATCCTAAGGCTTTGCTAAAGTTGTTTATCAGCTTGAGGAGCTTTTGGGCTGAGACTATGGGGTTTTCTAGGTATAGGATCATGTTGTCTGCAAACAGGGATATCTTAACTTCTTCTTTGCCTATTTAAATGCCCTTTATTTCTTTCTCTTGGCTGATTGCTTTGGCCAGGACTTCCAATGCTATGTTGAATACAAGTGGTGAGAGGGGTCATCCTTGTCTTGTGCTGATTTTCAATGGGAACACTTCCAACTTTTTTCCCATTTAGTATGATGTTGGCTGTGGGTTTGTCACAGCTGGCTCTTATTATTTTGCAAACCTCAACACATTTAAAAGAATGGAAATAAAATAGGTTGTGTTCTTTCACCATAATGGGTTTAGATTGTGAATCAATAACAGAAAAGAATAGGAAAGTCATAAAGTACTTGGAAACTAAACAACATGCTTCTAAATAATCCATGGGCTAAAGAAGAAATCTCAAGAGCAATTAAAGAAATTGAACTGAGTAGCAGTGAAAATACAACATACCAAAATTTGAGGCACAACCAAGGCAGTGCTGAGAGGAAATTTATGGCACTAAACAAATAAAGAAAAGAAATAAGATAAATCAGCAGTATCAGGAGTGAAACAGGGGATATCATTACAGACCTTGAAGACATCAAAAGAATAATAAGGGAGTACTACACACAACTTTATACACAAAAAATTCAACAGCTTAGATGAAGTGGACCAATTCCTTGAAAAGTACAAACTAACCAAACTCACTAAATATGAAACAGATCACTTAAGTTGTCCTGTAACAATTTAGAGAAACTTTTAGTTTAAAAATACTGTGGTTTAACTAAATAACTCTACCAAACACATGAAGAATTCTATACTAAGTCTGTACATTCTTTTCCAGAAAACAGAAGAGAAGGGAACACTTCTCAACCCATTTTACAAAGTCAACATTAAACTGCTACCAAACCACACAATGATACTACAAAAAAGTAAATTACGGATCAATATTGCTTATGGATATAGAGGCAAAAATTCTTAACAAAATATTAGCAAACACAATTCAATATATAAAAGAATTACATGCCATGACTACGTGAGGTTTATTCCAGGGGATGCAAGCATGGGTCAATATTTTAAAATCAGTCAGTGTAATCCAACATCGTGTTAGTTTCACATTGCCACTATAATAAAGTAGTACAAACTAGTGGCTTAAAAACAAAAGTCGGCCGGGCGTGGTGGCTCACGCCTGTAATCCAAGCACTTTGGAGGCCAAGGCGGGTGGATCACCTGAGGTCGGGAGTTCAAGACCAACCTGACCAACATGGTGAAACTCCGTCTTTAAAAAAAAAAAAATAAAATTAAAAAAAAAAAAAAGAAAAAAAAAAAAAAAAAAAAAAAAAGTCAATTATCTTACAATTCTGGAGGCCAGAAGTTCAAAGTGGGTTTTACTGGGCTAAAGTCAAGGTGTCAGTATGGCTGTTTTCCTTTCTGGAAGTTTAAGAGGATAATCTGTTTTCTTGACTTTTCCAGCTTCTAAGCTGCTTACTTCCTTTGGCTGGTGGCCTCTTTCCATCTTCAAAGCCAGCAAAGGCCAGTGGAGTCTTTCTTACATCACAACTCTCTGACACTAACAGAGAGATGTTGCCTCTCTCCTCCACATTTAAGGGCATTGTGATTACATTGGGACTACAGGATAATCCTGGGATAATCCAGGACAATATTCCCATCTCAAGCTCAGGTCATTAGCAACCGTATTTTCATCTGTAACCTTAATTTGCCTGTGCTAACACACTGTTTCCAAGGATTAGGACATGGCCATCTTTGGAAATCATTATTCAACCTACAATAATTTGCTCTCTGACTCCTGAAGATTTGCAACTATCCCACATAAAAAATCGTATCCAAAGATTCCCAAAAGTCTCAGTCCATTTTACCATGAAGTTGAAAAATCTCAATCTAAGTCTCATTAGCTCAAAATTCTCAAATTTCAACATCTAAATCAGACAGGGGTGAGGCTTTGTGTGTGATCCATCCTGGAGCACAATTATCTGCATGCTAATTACTCAAAACGTATGATTTTAACATCATGTGCCCATTTGGCATGATAAGGTACACACACCTCCTGACCCTACCACCTCTACCATGGTTCTCTGACTGCAATGATCACTACCTGGTCCTCAGGCCAAAAGGCGAAACATCGTCCTTGACTCCTTTGTTTCTCTCACATCCCATATCCCATGCATCCTCAAGTCTGTTGGTTTGTTTTATCTTAAAAATCCACAGCCCCATGCTATTACTGTCTCCCAGTTTCTGTTACTCACTGGGTTCTTAAAACATGCTCCTTACTGGACCCCAGCTGCCACTCTTAGTCCTAATAGAAAATTATCCACACAACAGCCAGAATGACTTTTTGGAGATTTTTGTCAGCTCATGCTGCTCCTTTGCTCAAAACCAGCCTTTCTGACCCACTCCTATTGAAATGCAAGTCCTCGTCATGGCCTGTAAGGCCCATGTGATGTGGCTCCTGCATGTTTCTCAGCCTTGCCTCAGGCCCTTTCTGTCCCTTCGCAATGCCTGACCACACTGTCCCGTTAGTCCTCCTGCATGCTGACCTGCTGGTCCCAGGGCTTTGACCCTCACTGTTCCCCCATCTGGAACACTGCCCACTTGCTCCATGGTTTGCTCTTTTGTGCCTTTTGGCCAAACATCCCCTCTTCAGGTAGGCCGTCTACCTGCTCTAGAGTAGCCCTGTCTGCTCTGTCCCTCTGTCAGTTGGTTTTTTTTTCTCATGGCACATTCTTCATTGTTGACTTGCTTTGTATTTATTTTCTTCCCCCTGCCATATCAGCTCCACAAGGGCAGGGAGTTTGGGATTCTGAGTCCTTGAGCGGTGTGAGACATAGAGGTGGCCCAAGGGTATATTTGGCGGTTTAATGAACAAATAAGTTACTAATGAGAACAGATTGTTGATCTTGATGACATTTTTTGCCTCTCCTTTCTGTTTCGTGTCCTAATGCATTGTCAGGAATGCGTTACTGCTTAACTTCTGAACACTGTCAAGCAGTAATAGTGATAGCAGGCATCCTTGTTTTGTTCTTGATTTAAATAGTAAAGTCTCTAGGGTTTTGTCATTAAATATAGTTTTAGCTGTTGGGTTTGAAGTGAAATTAAAGTGCAATAATTTTAAGATGTATGTTAAACATATGCTTTTGCGACAAGTTATTAATGTTTTATCCCACACCCACTGGTCCAACACATTCATAGATTTTCTATTGAACTTTAGCTACATTTTGAGATAATCACAACTTGAAGTAAATTGTTCTTTTAATAAAATGTTGAATTCTATCTGGTAATGTGTCTAGGAGTTTTGAGTCTGCAATCATGAGACTGGCTGAGACTTTCTCCTGCAGGGCAGTGTGGCCAGGCACCATGAAGGGACAGTAAGGACCTGAGGCAGGACTGAGCAAGCAGGAGCCACGTCATGTGGGCCTTACAGGGCATGGCGAGGACTTGCATTTCAATGTCAGCAGGTCAGAAAGGCTGGTTTCCAGCAGAGGAGCAGCATGAGCTGACCAAAGTCTCAGAAAATCACTCTGGCTGTGGTATGGGAGAATTTTTATGCCCCACACCAGCTTCTTATTCCTGTGGCTGCCTGTGGTGGGTGAGTCTGTCTTCCCTGGAAGGCACAATCAGGGTGCAGGGTGAAGCCATGTGGCTTGGGCTTAGTAACAATGGAACTGCTGAAGAGTAAATACTATCTTGTTTCTTTTCCCTTTTTTCAGCTTTAAATGTCTCTTTGCTAGAGTTGAGCTGAGTCATGTATTGGTTAAGTGGAATCAGATTTACATGCTTCTGCACTGTGTCTACTTCCAGATGCCCAGCTGCAGAGGGTCCTTGGTCTGGTCTGCCACACAGCTAGGGACAGTTGCTCCCCTCCTCCTGACACCAGCCCCAGCAGAAGAAAATGATAACAGCAGAAGGGAAAATCATTTGTTAATGCTATCTCTATCGAGATGTTGTAATTCCCCAGTGAGGCAGGCATTTTAGAGAGGACAAAACTAAGGCCTAGATCTTTGGATTTGAACCTGTGGCTATCTTACTTCAAAGCCTGTGTTCTTTCCACAATGCCAGTCTCCTCTCACAGCTGACCCCCTAACTTTGGTCATTTAAATGACATAATTATGAATCAAGACCATGTCCTGCTCCCTCCCTTCACCCCCCTATAGGAACTACAGTGCAATGTTGGCCTGCTGTCCTGAAATCTGGCAAAAGCTCAAACTGAGGACAGAAAGTGAAAAGTTTTTTACAGCCTATGAACCAGGAGCTCAGGCTCCTGGGCTGCTCTGTCTGCACAGGCTTCTTTTTTAGAGACAGTGTCATGCTCTGTTGCCAAGGCTGATGTGCAGTGGTGCAATCATAGCTCACTGCATCCTTAAACCCCTAGGCTCAAGAGCCCACCCACCTCAGCCTCTCAAGTAGCTGGGACTACACGTATGCACCACAATACCCAGCTGTTTTTAAAAAAAAATTTTGTAGAGATGGAGTTCTTGCTATGTTGCCCAAGCTGGTCTTGAATTCCTGGCCTCAAGTGATCCTCCCACCTCATCCTCCCAAAGTGTCAGGATTACAGGTGTGAACCACCATGCCTGGCCTTGAATATAAGTTTCTTCTTATAAGATACAGAAACCAATAGTTTGTTCCACTCTGTGAGTCATCTTTTCACTTTCTTGATTGCATCCTTAGAAGCACAAAACTTTTAAGTTTTGGAGAAGCCCAGTTTTTTTTTTTTTCCCTACTTTTGCTGGTGCTTTTGGTTTCATGTTTATGAAGCCATTGTCTAATCCAAGGTCATGAAGATCATGCCTGTTTCCTTCTAAGAGTTTTATACTTTTAGCTCTTATATTTAGGTCTTTGATTCATTTTGAGTTACTTTTTTACATACGGTATGATATAGGGGTCCACTTTCCTTTTGCAAGCAAATATCCAGTTGTCCCACCACTTTTTGTTGAAAACACTATTATTCCATTATATTTTCTTGGAACTCTTGTTGAAAATCAATTGACCTAAATATAAGGAGTAATGCTTGCACCAGGAGAAGGAGACAGAGAGCCAGAGCTGTCCATCTTTGCAGATGGACAAGAAGGAGCCAGGACAGAGCTCAGCTTGCTCATACCCAGAGACAGAGGAAGAGTTAAGCTGCTGACCCCTGAAGGAGAGCCAGCCATGCAGCTGTGTGTAGGAGCCACTGGACTGAGCAGCTGAGACAAGGCAAACAGTGTGAGAGAGCTAGTGTGAGTGAGCTGCTGATGAGAGCTGCTGAATCCAAGGCCTTTCATCTGCCTATGGCCCCTGAGTGTTCTTTCAGCTATCTGCTCATCCATCCACTCCTTTTGGACCTCAGCATGAGCTGGAACCTGACCCCAAGCAGGACAGAGAGTGGTACCATTGTTGTGAGTTCTATTATTATAGTTTTTTTACTTTGGTCTTGAGGTCTCTCTCTTGAGAGTGGCTATAAGCTAACATAGCCACCCTCTAAGAGAGCCCTGACTGGGGAGATATTTAGGTTCAGGTGTTTCTGTCAGGTGAGACACAATGAGAAAGTGAAACCAAAGTTCATGAAACAGAAGAAATTTATTACTCACAGGTCCCAGAGAGGTTAGGGGTGCCTATGAGAAGCTGCTGGGACATCTGGAGCCAACAAGGGGTGCAGTGCCGAAGGGGGCAGGCAGGGAGGGTGAGTGAGGACCAAGTGGGAGGAAGACTGGTGGTACTCTACCTTTATTAAGTTCCGCAGGCATTAACTTTTAAGCATTCTCTCAGAATTTGTAGACTGACTAGTTGCTAAAAGGGAAACTTATTTTTGTGACTCTGGTGTAGACTATTAGGATTTATTATGGCCAGCAGCTGCAAGCTGTGTTGGGTTTTGGGTCAGTAGGATGAGAAACAAGCAGGCTGTACTGGGAAACAACCACATAGGGAGGAGAAATTTTAAAAGCCAAAGATAATAGAGTACAACTGGGTTTCAAATAACTTAGACTTAAAAATGGATGCTGAGACAGCAAGTATATTAAACAAACTTATAACAAGCATCTTAATAATATTAGGCTTTTTGATTCATGAACATGTAGTATTTATTTAGGTCTTCTTTAATTTCTTTCCGCGATGTTTTTAGTTCTCACTATGTAAGTCTTACACTTTTTTTCTTCAACTTTTATTACAGGTTCAGGGGTACAGGTACAATTAAAGGTATATTGTGTGATACTGAGGTTTGGAGTGAATGAGGCTATCTCCTAGGGAGTGAGCATAGTACCCAGTAGGTAGTTTTTCAGCCCTTGCCTCCCTCCCTCTCACCTCTTGTATTTCCCAATATCTATTGCTCTCATCCTTATGTTCATGTGTACTTGATGTATACTCTTACTTATAAGTGAGAACATGTAGATTTGGTTTTCTGTTTCTGCAATAATTTGCTTAGGATAATGGCCTCCACCTTCATCCCATGTTGCTGCAAAGGACATGATTTTGTTCTTTTTTATGGCTGCATAGTGTTCCATGGTGTATATGTACCACATTTTCTTATTCAAACCAGAGTTGATGGGCACCTCAGTTGATTCCATGTCTTTTCTCCTGTAAACTGTGCTGCAGTGAACACACTGGCACACTTTTTTTTTTTTTGGTAGAACAGCTTACTTTCCTTTGACTATATACCCAGTAATAGAATTGCTAAATCAAATGGTAGTTCAACTCTTAGTTCTTAGGAAAGCTCCAAATTGTTCTCCACAGTGGCTAGACTTACTTACTTTATTAGTATGTTTTCACCCTGCTGATAAATACATACCCGAAACTGGGCAATTTACAAAAGAAAGAGGTTAGGACTCACAGTTACACATGACTGAGGAGGCCTCACAATTATGGCAGAAGGTAAGGAGGAACAAGTCACATCTTATGTGGATGGTGACAGGCAAAGACAGCCTGTGTGGGGAACTCCCTTATAATATCATCAGATCTCGAGAGACTTATTTGCTGTCACAAGAACAGCATGAGAAAGACCTGCCCCTATAATTCAGTCATCCCCCCTCTGGGTCCCACCAACAACATGTGGGAATTATGGAAACTATAAGATAAAATTTGGGTGGGACACAGAGCCAAATGATATCATTTACATTCCCACTGGAAGTGTGTAAGTGTTGGCTTTTCCCCACATTCTCACTGGCATTTGTTTTCAGACTTTTAAACAAAGCCCATTGTTATTGGTGTGAGATTGTATCTCATTGTGGTTTTGGTTTGCATTTCTCTGATAATTAGTGATGTTAAGCATTTTTTTGTTTGTTTGTTTCTTGGCCATTTACATGTCTTCTTTTGAAAAGTATTTGTTCATGTCCTTTGCCCACTTTTTAATGTGGTAATTTGTTCCTTGCTGAATAGTTTAAGATCCTTATGGATTCTGGATATCAGGCCTCTCTGTTGGATGCATAGTTTGTGAATATTTTCTCCTATTCTGTAGGTTGTCTGTTTACTCTGCTGATAGTTTCTCTTGCTATGCTGAAGCTCTTTAATTTAATAAGGTCCCACTTGTCAATTTTTTGTTGCACTTGCTTTTCAGGCCTTAGCCATAAATCTTTTGCCAAGGCCAATATCAAGAAAGGTATTTCCTAGGTTTCTTCTAGAATTTTAACAGTTTGAGGTCTAACATTTAAGGTTTTAATCCATCTTGAGTTGATTCCTGTATATGGTAATAGGTAGGGATCCATTTTCATTCTTCTGCATATGGCTAGCCATGTATCTATCGCAGCACCGTTTATTGACTAGGAAATCTTTTCCCCATTGCTTATTTTTGTTGACATTATTGAAGATCAGGGGGTTGTAGGTGTGTGCCTTTATTTATGAGTCCTCTATTCTGTTCCATTGGTCTACGTGTCTGTTTTTGTACCAGCACCACGTTGTTTAGTCTACAGTAGCCTTGTAGTATAGTATGAACTCAGACAATGTGATACTTCCACATTTGTTCTTTTTGCTTAGGATTGCATGGCTATTCTGGCTCTTTTCTGGTTCCATATGAATTTTAGAATAGATTTTCTAAATTTGTAAAAAAGGTTGTTGACAGTTTCATAGGAATAGCATTGAATTTGTAGATTTCTTTGAGGAGGATGACCATTTTAATGACATTGATTCTTTGTATCCATGAGCATGAAATGTTTTTCTGTTTGTGTCATCTCTGATTTCTTTCAGCAGTGTTTGTAATTCTCATTGTAGAGTTCTTTCATCTCCTTAGTTACTGTATTCCTAGGTATTTCATTGTTTTTGTTGCTATTATAAATGGTATTGTGTTCTTGATTTGGCTGTCAACTTGAACATTATTGGTATATAGAAATACTACTGATTTTTTACATTGATTTTGTATCCTGAAACTTCACTGAAGTCATTTATCAGTTCCAGGAGCCTTCTGGTGGAGTCTTTAGGGTTTTCTAGGCATAGAATCATATCATCAGTGAAGAGAGATGGTTTGACTTCTTATTTTCCTATTTGGATAACTTCCATTTCTTTCTCTTTCCTGATTGCTCTGCTAGGACTTTCAGTACTCTATTAAATAGGAGTGGTGAGAGTGGGCATCCTTGTCTTCTTCCAGTTCTCAAGAAAATGTTTTCAGGTTTTGTCCATTAAGTATGTGTTGGCTGTGGGTTTGTCATAGATGGCTCTTATAATGTTGAGGTATGTTTCTTCAATGCCTATTTTGCTGAGGGTTTTTAATATGAAGGGATGTTGAATTTTATCAAAAGCTTTTTATCTGTCTTTTGAGATGATCATATGGTTTCTGTTTCCAATTCTGTTTATGTGGTGAATCACATTTATTGATTGCATGTGTTAAACCAAACTTGCATCCCAGGAATGCAGCCTACTTGATTGTGGTGAATTAACTTTTTGATGTGATGCTGAATTCGGTTTGCTAGTTTTTTGTTGAGGATTTTTGTGTCTATATTTATCAGAAACATTGGCCAGAAATTTTCTTTCTTTATCATGTCTCTGCCAAGTTTTGGCATCGGAATGATGCTTGCTTCATAGAATAAGTTAGAGAGGATTCCCTCTTTGATTTTTTGGAATAGTTTCAGTAGGAACGGCACCAGCTTTCGTGCATCTGGTAGAGTTCCACTGTGAATCCATCTGGTTCAGGGCTTTTCCTTTTCTTTTTTTATTGGTTGGCAAAGTTTTTTAAAAAAATTATTACTGATTCAAATTGGAACTCATAATTGGTCTGTTCAGGGTTTCAATTTCTTCCTGGTTCAATCTTGGGAGGTTGTGTGTTTCCAGGACATTATGCATTTCATCTAGATTTTTCTAGTTGTGTACCTAGAAGTGTTCATAATAATCACTGAGAAGTTTTTCTTATTTCTGTGGGGTCAGTTATAATGTCACCTTTGTCATTTCTGATTGTGCTTATTTGGATCTTCTCTTTTTTCTTTGTCAATCTAGCTGGTGATCTATCTTGTTTATTCTTTCAAAAAAAGCCTTTTGGTTTCCTTGATCTTTTATATAGATTTTTGCATCTCAATTTATTTCAGTTCTGCTCTGATTTTAGTGATTTCTTTTCTTCTGCTAGTTTCAGTGTTGGGTTTTTTTGTTTTTGTTTTTGTTTTTATGGAGTCTCGCTCTGTTTCCCAGGCTAGAGTGCAGTGGTGTGATCTCAGCTCACTGCAACCTCAGCCTCCCAAGTTCAAGCGTTTCTCCTGCCTCAGCCTCCTGAGTAGCTGGGACTACAGGTGCCTGTCACCTGCTAATTTTTCTATTTTTAGTAGAGATGGGATTTCATCATATTGTCCAGGCTGGTCTCGAACTCCTGATCTTGTGATCTGCCTGCCTTGGCCTCCCAAAGTGCTGGGATTACAGGTGTGAGCCACTGTGCCTGGCTTTGTCTTGTTTTTCTAGTTACTCTAGGTGTGGTGTCGGGTTGTTAATTTGAGATCTTTCCAACTTTTCGTTGTAGGCATTTGGCACTATAAACTTTCCTCTTAATACTGCTTTAGGTGTATCCCAAAGATTCTAGTATGTTGCATCTCTATTTCCATTCATTTCAAATAATTTTTTTGATTTCTGCCTTAATTTCATTCTTTACTCAAAAGTCATTTAGGATCAAGTTGTTTAATTTCCATGTAATTGTGTAGTTTTGAGAGATCTTAGTATTGATTTCTATTTTTATTGCACTGTGGTCTGAGTGTGTGGTTGGTATGATTTTGATTTTTTTGAATTTATCGATACTTGCTTTATGGCTGAGCATATAGTCAGTCTTAGAGTATGTTCTGTGTGCAGATGAGAAGTGTGGGGGATCGCTCCAGCATAGAGGCCCTCTGACTGTGCCTCCGCCATAATGTGAGCTTGAGCCCAGACGTATTTCCCCCTCCTGGAGGCAGTCGAGCTAAGGGAAAGCAGGAACTAAAAGATGGATGATTTTGTAGAAGTTATCTCAGACTCCCTGACACTGACACAATGGCTCAGTGATGGCTGTGTGGTTTTACTAAGACATTGTGTTTTATCTTGGTACCTGTTTTGGGCTAGTTTTATGACTCTGTTTACTCTAGTTTTATGACTCTGTTTACTAAACATTATCTAAGCCCTGTAACTACTCACATGTCTCTTGGAGATTGTTACCTTTAAGATGTATGAGTTTTGCCTGACCTTAAAGAATGTTACCTTCTCAAATGTAAATCCCTACACAATAGGTAAAGAAAAATCTCCACCCTCATGCTTACTTTTATGGCCCCTAGTTATGTACTTCCCTTTTATTGGTATTTTATCTTCTCCTCCAGACTTGCGGTATTGTAACTTTTGTTCCTCTTTATTGTATGGAATTAACAATGTGGGTTGACGTCAGCTACTGAAAGCTGACAGTATATATTGGGACCCTTTGCACAAATAAAATTGCTGTTTAGGCATTGCTGTACGGGCACTGCTTATTCAGACCTCCAGACCCTACTTTTCTGTCTCCTATTTTTCCGCACACTCTCTCTTCCAGGTATTGGGACCCTCTTGCTGGCCGAGAGCTCCCCGGCAGACGTGCCATTCCCGACAGACGTGCCGTTCCCGACAGAGAAGAATGTATATTTTGTGGTTGTTGGCTGGAGAATTCTCTAGATGTCTATTAAGTCCAACTGGTCAAATGTTGAGTTTAATTCCAGAATATGTTTATTTGTTTTCTGCCTCAATGGTCTGTCTAATGCTGTCAGTGAGGTTTTGGGTTTCCCACTATTATTATGTGGCTCTCTAAGACTCTTCATAGGTCTATAGAAACTTGTTTTATGAATCTGGGTGCTCCAATGTTGTATGTGTATATATTTAGGATAGTTAAGTATTGCTGAATTGAACCCTTTATCATTGTGCAATGCCCTTCTTTGTCCTTTTTGATTATTGCTGGCTTCAAATCTGTTTTTCTGATATAAGAAGAGCAGCTCCTGCCCTTTTTTGTTTTCTGTTTGCATGATAGATCTTTCTCTATTCTTTTAATTTGAGATGAATCTCTTGAAGACAGCAGACACTTGGGTATTTTTCTTTTATCCAACTTGCCACTCTGTGCCTTTTAAGTGGGACATTTAGTTTGTTTACATTCAAGGCTAACACTGATATGTGAAGATTGATCTTGTTTTTGTTGTTAGCTGGTTGTTATATAGCCTCGCTTGTGTAGCTGCTTTGTAGTGTCTGTGGGCGATGTACTTAAGTGTGTTTTTGCAGTGGCAGATATTGTTCTTTCATTTTCACGTTTAGTACTCCTTAAGGACCTCTTGTAAGACAGGTCTAGTGATAATGAATTCCCTTAGCATTTGTGTGTCTGAAAATGATTTTATTTCTCCTTCACTTAGGAAAGTTGGTTTGGTAAGATATGAAATTCTTGGTTGGCATTTCTTTTCTTTAAGGATGCTGAAAGAGGCTCCCAACTCTTCTAGTTTGTAAGGTTTCTGCTTGAATGTCCACTGTGCCTGAAGGGGTTCCCTTTGTAAGTGAGCTGTCCCTTCTCTATAGCTGCCTGTAAGATTTTTTCTATCACGTTGACCTTGGAGGATCTGGTAACTACGTGTCTCGGGGATGGTCATCTCATATAGTATCTTACAGGGGTCCTCTAAATTTATTGAAGTTGTATGTTGACCTCTCTCTCAAACTTAGGAAAATTTTCATGAGCAATATCCTTAAACATGTGTTCTAAGTTTATTATTCTTTTGTTTCTTTCAGGAATGCCAATGAGTCATAAGTTTGTTTTCTTTTTATAATCCTATATTTCTCAGAGGTTTTGTTCTTTTCTTAATTTTTATTATACTTTAAGTTCTGGGGTATGTGTGCAGAATGTGCAGGTTTGTTACATAGGTATATATGTGCCATGGTGGTTTGCTGCATCCATCACCTCATCATCTACTTTAGATATTTCTCCTAATGCTATTCCTCCCCTATGCCCCCACACCCTGCTATCCCTCCTCTAATCCCCCGACAGGCCCCAGTGTGTGATGTTCCCCTCCATGTGTCCATGTGTTCTCATTGTTCTACACCCACTTATGAGTGAGAACATGTGGTGTTTGGTTTTCTGTTCTTGTGTCAGTTTGCTGAGAATGATGGTTTCCAGATTCATCCATGTCCCTGCAAAGGACACGAACTCGTCCTTTTTAATGGCAGCATAGTATTGCATGTATATATGTGCCACATTTTCCTTGTCCAGTCTATCATTGATGGGCATTTGGATTGGTTCCAAGTCTTTGCTATTGTGAACAGTGCTGCAATAAACATACGTGTATATCTGTCTTTATAATAGAATGATTTATAATCTTTTGCATATATACCCAGTAATGGGATTGCTGGGTCAAATGGTATTTCTAGTTCTAGATCCTTGAGGAATTGCCACACTGTGTTCCACAATGGTTGACTAATTTACACTCCCACCAACAGTTTAAAAGCATTCCTACTTCTCCACATCCTCTCCAGCATCTGTTGTCTCCTAATTTTTTAATGATCGCCATTCTAACTGGTGTGAAATGGTATCTCAATGCAGTTTTGATTTGCATTTCTCTAATGACCAGTGATGATGAGCTTTTTTTCATGTTTGTTGGCTGCATATAAATGTCTTCTTTTGAGAAGTGTCTGTTCATATCCTTTGTCCACTTTTTGATGGGTTTTTTTTTTTCTTGTAAATTTGTTTAAGTTCTTTGTAGATTCTGGATATTAGCCCTTTGTCAGATGAGTACATTGCAAAATTTTTTTACCATTCTGTTGGTTGCTGGTTCACTCTAATGATAGTTTCTTTTGCTGTGCAGAACCTTTTTAATTAGATTCTATTTGTCTGTTTTGGCTTTTGTTGCTATTGCATTTGGTGTTTTAGTCATGAAGTCCTTGTTCATGTCTATGTCCTGAATGGTGTTGCCTAGGTTTTCTTCTGGGGTTTTTATGGTGTTAGGTCTTATGTTTAAATCTTCAATCCATCTGGAGTAAATTTTTGTGTAAGGTGTAAAGAAGGGATCCAGTTTCAGTTTTCTGCATATGGCTAGCCAGTTCTCCCAACGACATTTATTAAATAGGGAATCCTTTCTCCATTGCTTGTTTTTGTCAGGTTTGTCAAAGGTCAGATGGTTGTAGATGTGTGGCATTATTTCTGAGACCTGTGTTCTGTTCCATTGGTCTATATCTCTGTTTTGGTACCAGTACCATGCTGTTTTGATTACTGTAGCCTTGTAGTAGTTTGAAGTCAGGTAATGTGATGCCTCCAGCTTTGTTCTTTTTGCTTAAAATTGTCTTGGCTATGTGGGCTGTTTTTTCATTCCATATGAAATTTAAGGTGGTTTTTTTCCAATTCTGTGAAGAAAGTCAATGGTAGCTTGATGGGGATAGAATTGAATCTATAAATTACTTTGGGCAGTATGGCCATTTTCATGATATTGATTCTTCCTAACCATGAGCATGGAATGTTTTTCCGTTTGTGTCCTCTATTATTTCTTTGAGCAGTGGTTTGTAGTTCTTTCTGAAGCAGTCCTTCACATCCCTTGTTAGTTGTATTCCTAGATATCTTATTATCTTTGTAGCAATTGTGAATGTGAGTTCACTCATGATGTGGCTCCCTGTTTGTCTGTTATTGGTGTATAGGAATGCTTGTGATTTTTGCACATTGATTTTAATATCCTGAGACTGAGGTAGTTTTCCAGCCCCTTGCACTTCCCAGGTGAGGTGATGCCCCACCCTACTTTGGCTCACCCTCCTTCGGCTGTACCCACTGTCTAGCCAGTCCCAATGAGAGGAAAAAGGTACCTCAGTTGGAGATGCAGAGATTACCCATCTTCTGTATCGCTCTAGCTGGGAGCTGCACACTGGATCTGTTCCTATTCAGCCAACTTGCTGAAAATTCAGTTTTGTTCATTTTTTAAGGTTCTTTTTTCCTTATTTTTGTCTACCTGAGTTTATTTGAAGGAGCAGCTTTTTAGCTGTGAGATTCTTTCCTCAGCTTCATCTATTCTGTTGTTAATGCTGCCAATTGTATTCTAAAATTCCTGTAGTCAATTTTTCAATTCCATAGGTTCAGTTTGTTTTTTTCTTAAAAAGGTTATAACATCTTTCAACTCTTGGATTATTTTACTGTTTTCCTTGGATTGAGTTTCAACTTTCTCCTGTTTTTCTTTGTTTGTTTGTTTGTTTGTTTTAGCTTCCTTGCTATCTAGATTCTGAATTCTATGTCTGTCATTTCAGTCATTTCAATCTCTTTAAGAACCACTGCTGGGAGTCTGTACAATTGTTTAGGGGTAAGAAAATATCTGGCTTTTAGAACTGCCAGAGTGCTTGTGCTAGTTTCCTCTCATCTGTGAGGGATGGTGTTCCTTTGTCTTTTGAAGTTGCTGTCATTTAAATGGGGCTTTTTATGTTCTTTATTTCCCTTGAGGGTTTGTCTATGGTGTAAGTGGAGTATAGTTATTGACTTTGTTTGTGGATGCTTTCAGAGGGTGAAGGCTCTCTACAGGATTTTTACTCGTTGCTAAAACCCTGCATTGGGTTTCACAGGCAATGAAAGTTGAATTTTTTGGTGGTGTAATTCAGGCTTCAATCCAGCAGATGGCGATTAAGACTAAGGGCTTATAGGTAGACTTCAGCTGAGCCATGTGCCTCTCAATGTATTTCATTGCGCTCTGTGGTGGGGCAGACAGGGTTGGGGGAGAGATGATCCCCTCACCAAGTCCATTCCTGGGTCTCATATATATATAATTGCACTTTAGGTTCTGGGGTACATGTGCAGAATATGCAGTATTGTTGCATAGGCACATATATGGCAATGTGATTTGCTGCCTCCATCACCCCATCATCTATATCTGGCATTTCTCCCCATATTATTCCTCCCCAACCTTCCTACCCACCGCAGTCTCTCCCCTATTGCCCCACAACAGACCCCAGTGTGTGATGCTCCCCTCCCTGTGTCCATGTGTTCTCATTGTTCAACACCCCCCTATGAGTGAGAACATGCGGTGTTTGATTTACTGTTCTTGTGTCAGTTTACTGAGAATGATGGTTTCCAGATTCATCCATGTCCCTGCAAAGGACACAAACTCATCATGTTTTATGGCTGCATAGTATTTCATGGTGTGTATGTGCCACATTTTCCTTGTCCAGTCTATCACTGATGGGCATTTGGGTTGGTTCCAGGTCTTTGCTATTGTAAACAGTGCCACAGTGAAAATACTTGTTCATGTCTCTTTATAATAGAACGACTTGTAATCCTTTGGATATATACCCAGTAATGGGATTGATGGGTCAAATGGAATTTCTATTTCTAGGTTCTTGAGGAATCACCACGCTGCCTTCCATAATGGTTGAACTAATTTACACTCCCACCAACAGTGTAAAAGTGTTCCTACTTCTCTACATCCTCTCCAGCATCTGTTGTCTCCGGATTTTTTAATGATCGTCATTCTAACTAGGATGAGATGGTATCTCAATGTGGTTTTGATTTGTGTTTCTCTAATGAGCAGTGATGATGAGCATTTTTTCATGTTTGTTGGCCTCATGTATATCTTCTTTGGAAAAGTGTCCTTTCATGTCCTTTGCCCACTTTTGAATGGGTTTTTTTTTTTTCTTGTATATCTGTTATTGTTTTTTGTAGATTCTAGATATTAGCCCTTTGTCAGATGGGCAGATTGCAAAAATTTTTTCCCATTCTGTTGGTTGCAGGTTCACTCTAATGATTGTTTCTTTTGCTGTACAGAAGCTCTGAAGTTTAATTAGATGCCATTTGTCTGTTTTGGCTTTCGTTGCCAATGCTTTTGGTGTTTTAGTCATGAAGTTCTTGCCTATGCCTATGTCCTGAATGGTTTTGCCTAGGTTTTCCTCTAGGGTTTTTATGGTATTAGGTCTTATGTTTAAGGCTTTAATCCATCTGGAGTTAATTTTAGTGTAAGGTGTCATGAAGGGGTCCAGTTTCTGCTTTCTGCACATGGCTAGCCAGTTTTCCCAACACCATTTATTAAACAGAGGATCCTTTCCCCATTGCTTGTTTTTGTCAGGTTTGTCAAAGATCAGATGTTTGTAGATGTGTGGCATTGCCTCCAAGGCCTCTGTTCTGTTCCATTGGTCTATATCTCTGTTTTGGTACCAGTAACAGGCTGTTTTGATTACTGTAGCCTTGTAGTATAGTTTAAAGTCTGGTAGCATGATGCCTCCAGCTTTGCTCTTTTTGCTTAAAATTGTCTTGGTATGCAGGCTCTCCTTTGGTTCTATATGCAGTTTAAGGGTTTTTTTTTCCACTTCTGTGAAGATGGTCATAGGTAGCTTAATGGGGGATAGCAATGAATCTATAAATCACTTTGGGCAGTATGGCTGCTTTCACAATATTGATTCCTAACCATAAGCATGGAATGTTTTTCCATCTGTTTTGTCCTCTCTTGTTTCCCTGAGCAGTGGTTTGTAGTTCTCCTTGAAGAGGTCCTTTACATCCTTTGTTAGTTGTATTCCTAGGTATTTTATTCTCTTTGTAGCAATCGTGAATGGCAGTGCATTCTTGATTTGGCTCTCTTTAAGTCTGTTATTGGTGTATAGGAATGCTTGTGATTTCTGCACATTGATTTTGTATCCTGAGACTTTGCTGAAGTTGCTTATGAGTTTCAGGAGATTTGGGACTGAGACAATGGAGTCTTCTAAATATACAATCATGTCATCTGCAAATAGAGACACTTTGACTTCCTCCTTTCCTAATTAAATACCTTTTGTTTCTTTTTCTTGCCTGATTGCTCTGGCTAGAACTTCCAATACTATACTGAATAGGAGTGGTGAGAGAGGGCATCCTTGTCTAGTGCCAGATTTCAAAGGGAATGCTTCCAGTTTTTGCCCATTCAGTATGATACTGGCTGTGGGTTTGTCATAAACAGCTCTTATTATTTTGAGATACGTTCTATAGATACCTAGTTTCTTGAGAGTTTTTAGCATAAAGGGCTGTGGAATTTTGTCAAAGGCCTTCTCTGCATCTATTGAGATAATCATGTGGTTTTTGTCTTTGGTTCTGTTTATGTGGTGGATTACATTTATAGACTTGCATATGTTGAACCAGCCTTGCATCCCCAGGATGAAGCCTGCTTGATCATGATGGATAAGCTTTTCGATGTGCTACTGCAATTGGTTTGTCAGTGTTTTATTGAAGATTTTTGCATCTATATTCATCATGGATATTGGCCTGAAGTTTTCTTTTCTTTTTAAGTCTCTGCCAGGTTTTGGTATCAGGATGATGTTGGTCTCATAAAATGATTTGGGAAGGATTCCCTCTTTTGGATTGTTTGGAATAGTTTCAGGAGTAGCACCAGCTCCTCTTCGTATATCTGGTAGAATTCGGCTGTGAACCCATCTGGACCTGGGCTTTTTTTGGGTGGTAGGCTCTTAATTGCTGCCTCAACTTTAGCCCTTGTTATTGGTCTATTCAGGCTTTCGACTTCTTCCTAGTTTATGCTCGGGAGGGTGGAAGTGTCCAGGAATTTATCCATTTCTTCCAGGTTTACTGGTTTATGTGCATAGAGTTGTTTGTAGTAATCTCTGATGGTGGTTTGTATTTCTGTGGAATCAGTGGTGATATCCCCTTTATCATTTTTTATTGCATCTATTTGATTCTTCTCTCTTTTCCTTTTTATTAATGTGGCTAGTGGTCTGTCTATTTTGTTGATCTTTTCAAAAAAACAGCTCCTGGATTTATTGATTTTTTGAAGGTTTTTTTTGTGTCTCTGTCTCCTTAAGTTCTGCTCTGATCTTAGTTATTTCTTGTCTTCTGCTAGCTTTTGGGTTTTGTTTATCTTGCTCCTCTAGCTCTTTACATTTTGACAATAGGGTGTCGATTTTAGATCTTTCCTCACTTCTCTGGTGGGCATTTATTGCTATAAATTTCCCTCTAGACACTGCTTTAAATGTGTTCCAGAGATTCTGGTACGTTGTGTCTTCGTTCTCGTTGGTTTTGAAGAACATCTTTATTTCTGCCTTCATTTCATCGTTTATCCAGTTAACATTCAGGAGCTAGTTGTTCAGTTTCCATGAAGTTGTGCAGTTCTAAGTTAGTTTCTTAATCCTGAGTTCTAATTTCATTGCACTGTGGTCTGAGAGATTGTTATGATTTCTGTTCTTTTGCACTTGCTGAGGAGTGATTTACTTCTAATTATGTGATCAATTTTAGAGTAGGTGTGATGTGGTGTTGAGAAGAATATGTATTCTGTGGATTTGGGGTAGAGAGTTCTGTAGATGTCTATCATGTTTGCTTGGACCAGATCTGAGTTCAAGTCCTGGATATCCTTGTTAATTTTCTGTCTCGTTGAACTTTCTAGTATTGACAGTGGAGTGTTAAAGTCTCCTACTGTTATTGTTTGGGAGTCTAAGTCTCTTTGTAGGTCTCTAAGAACTTGCTTTATGTATCTGGATGTTCCTGTATTGGGTGCGTATATGTTTAGGATCATTAGCTCTTCTTCTTGCATTGATCCTTTTACCATTATGTAATGCCCTTCTTTGTCTCCTTTGATCGTTGTTGGTTTAAAGTCCATTTTATCAGAGACTAGGATTGCAACTCCTGCTTTTTTTTGCTCTCCGTTTGCTTGGTAAATCTTCCTCCATCCCTTTATTTTGAGCCTATGTGTGTCCTTGCATGTGAGATGGGTTTCCTGGATACAGCACACTGATGGGTTTTGACTTTTTATCCAGTTTGCCAGTCTGTGTCTTTTAATTGGGGCATTTAGCCCATTTACATTTAAGGTTAATATTGTTATGTGTGAATTTGACCCTGCCATTTTGATGGTAGCTGGTTGTTTTGCCCATTAGTTGATGCAGTTTCTTCATTGTGTCAATGCTCTTTACCGTTTGGTAGGTTTTTGGAGTGGCTGGTACTGGTTGTTCCTTTCTTTGTTTAGTGCTTCTTTCAGGAGCTCTTGTAAGGCAGGCCTGGTGGTGATAGAATCTCTCAGCATTTGCTTGTCCATAAAGGATTTTATTTTTCCTTCACTTATGAAGCTTACTTTGGCTGGATATGAAATTCTAGGTTGAAAGTTCTTTTCTTTAAGGATGTTGAATATTGGCCCCCACTCTCTTCTGGCTTGTAGGGTTTCTGCCAAGAGATCTGCTGTGAGTCTGATGGGCTTCCCTTTGTGGGTAACCTGACCTTTCTCTCTGGCTGCCCTGAGGATTTTTTCCTTCATTTCAACCCTGGTGAATCTGACGATTATGTGCCTTGGGGTTGCTCTTCTTGAGGAATATCTTTGTGGTGTTCTCTGTATTTCCAGGACTTGAATATTGGCCTGCCTTGCTAGGTTGGGGAAGTTTTCCTGGATAATATCGTGAAGAGTGTTTTCCAGCTTGGATTCATTCTCTCTGTCACATTCAGGTACACCTATCAAATGTAGATTAGGTCTTTTCACATAATCCCATATTTCTTGGAGACTTTGTTTCTTTCTTTTCACTCTTGTTTCTCTAATCTTGTCTTCTCTTTATACTTCATTGAGTTGATCTTTAATCTCTGATATCCTTTCTTCTGCTTGGTTGATTTGGCTATTGAAACTTGTGTATGCTTCACAAAGTTCTGGTGTTTTCAGCTCCATCGATTAATTTATATTCTTCTCTAAGCTGTTTATTCTCGTTAGCATTTCATCAAACCTTTTTCAAGGTTCTTGGTTTCTTTGCATTGGGTTAGAACATGTTCTTTTAGCTTAGAGAAGTTTGTTATTACCCACTTTCTGAAGCCTGTTTCTGTCAATTCATCAGATTCGTTCTCCATCCAGCCTTGTTCCCTTGCTGGTGAGGAGTTGTGATCCCTTGGAGGAGGAGAGGCATTCTGGTTTTGGGTGATTTCATCCTTTTTGTGCTGGTTTCTTCCCATCTTTGTGGATTTATCTACCTGTGGTCTTTGTAGTTGGTGACTTTTGGATGTGGTCTCTGAGTGGATGTCCTTTTTGTTGATGATGAAGTTATTTCTTTCTGTTTTTTAGTTTTCCTTCTAACAGTGAGGTCCCTCTGCTGTAGGACTGCTGGAGGTCCACTCCAGACCCTGCTTGCCTGGGGATCACCTGCGGTGCTACAGAACAGTAAAGGCTGCTGCCAGTTTCTTCTTCTCTTATCTTCATCCCAGAAGGATACCTGCCAGATGTCAGGCTGAGCTCTCCTTTATGAGGTGTCTCTTTGGATATATGGGGGTCAGGGAGCTACTTGAGGAGACAGTCTGTCCCTTATAGGAGCTCAAGTGCTGAGCTGTAAGGTCCATTGTTCCATTCAGAGCTGCTGGGCAGGTACATTTAAGTCTGCTGCAGTGGAACTCATAACTGCCTTTTTTCCCAGGTGCTCTGTCCTGGGAAGGTGGGGCTTTATTTACAAGTTCCTGATGTGCTGCTGCCTTTTTTCAGAGATTCCCTGCCCAGCAAGGAGGTAGCCTAGTCACAGTCTACCATCAGAGGTGTTGCTGAGCTGCTGTGGGCTCTGCCCAGCTGCTATGTGAACTTCCTTGTGGTTTTGTTTATAGAGGTATAGTTAGAACTGCCTCAATAATGGCAGACTGCCTCAGTAATGGTGGACTGCCTCGGTAATGGCGAACTGCCTCGGTAATGGCAGATTGCCTCGGTAATGGTGAACTGCCTTGGTAATGGCGGACAGCCTCAGTAATGGCAGACACCCTTCCCCTCACAGAGCTGGACCATCCCGGGTCCAGCTGTGCTTGCTGCGAAACTCTCAATCCAGAGCATTTCAGATTGCTGGTCTTTGTGGGGGGTAGGACCCCACAAAGCCAGATCTCCTGACTCCCTGTTTCAGCCCCCTTCTTTTCCGTTGAATGGGTGGCTCTGTCTCCCAGGCATTCCAGGTGCCAGTTGAAATGGCCGCCCAGGTTTGTGTGAGTTTTGTGCGGAGACCCACTGCGCTGGCTGAAACAGCCATGCTGGAAACTCGTGGTGCTTTTCAGCCCAGGAATCTCCTGGCCTGTGGGCAGTAAAAACTTGTTTAGAAATGCAGTGATCACTCACCCTCTGCATTGTTCTCACTGGGAACTGCACTCCAGAGCTGTTCCTATTTGGCTGTCTTGGATCCCTCCCATTCTTGGGTCTTAAGGGAGCCCCCCTCCTATCACTGGTGCTGTGCCTGCCTTTTGTTAGTTTTAAAGGGGGCTCTGGTGAGCTGTGCTCCTCACTCCCTTTGGGGTAGTCCAAGCCAAAGATTAGGTGACCAGGAGACCCACAGCTCTCAGGAGACCCACTGAGGTTCTCTGTGCTTGGGAGAATCAGAGCAGGTTGTGGGGTATATCTGTGGTGGTGGTCCATTGATGCAGTAGATCAAGGGCAGGGCATCTCTGGGCAGGGCGATGTTGCTGTGAGTATGCAGCTGATGTAGTGCCATGCCTGAGTATTTTTTTTTTTTTTTTTTTTTTTTTGCCAGCAGTCAGCAGTGGGACCTGCCCAGCTCCACCTATGATAGGGTCTCCTTCTGATGAATGCCCCAGAATTTAGCCTGACCAGCTTTTGTCCTAAGCCTCCTGCACCCAGATTGCTGGGCTGTTAGGTCATGAGGCTCCCCCTGGGAAGAGGCTGTGGCTGCCAGACAGGCCACACTCCTCCCAGACTGGCCCAGCAGAAGGAGTCACAAGGCACATCCAGCTCCTGTGTCAGCCCATGAACCCATGCTTAACTCTTCCCAGCACTTTGAGAGTAAGGGTTCTTCTTTCACCTAAGTTCTGGCCACAGATCTCAGCTGAGTACTCCTGGGATGCATGCTTTAACTCTGGGGGGGACAGGACTGGCTCCAATGGCTTTGCTCTCTGGCTCCTCCAGGTTGAGCACCAGCCTTGCAGGGGTTGGGGGTGGGGGGGTTCAAGGTCTTCTCAGGACACCAACAAAAATGCTCTAGTGGTAGTTTCCAGCAAAAGCACTCTGTTGGGGGCAGTGGAGGCTGTGCTGTGTGCCCACTCCTATGACTGTGGCCAGGCAGGGACTCTGGGATGGGTCAGTGGACAGGTGGGTACACAGGTCGGATGTGCCCTGGTCATGCAGGAAAGACAGCCCTGCTGTCTCCAGGTTCAGTAGCCAACAAAGGTTATAGCCTTTTAGAGAAATATGTAGAGCCTTGGGGATGAGCACCTGTGGTCATGTTTTGTTACAGCTGTCCCCATGCAAAACCCCCTGGGTTCCACAGAGGCTCAAACTCTGTATCTCTGCTGACTGTCCAGGCGGTTCCCCCTGCCAACTCATGTGTCCATAAGGGTCATAGGATCTCCTGCAGCTAGGATCTTGGAGATCTGCAGTGAGAGTGGGCTGGTCTGCAGTTACTTCACTCACCCCTTTCTTAGGAGTTGTTCAGGGCCAGGAACAAGTTCCAAAGCTTGGCAACCCCATGCAGGGTTACCAGCTTCCTCTCTCTTCAGCCCTGGTATCTGCATCATCTCTCCATTGACTCTCAGTGCTTTCTTCCCAAAGATCTGTTCAAAGTATAATGGTTTACTCCATATTTTGGTCTCTCTTGGTGGAAGATGCTCTTCCTGGCTGCATCTAGTTGGCCATCTTGTCCCACTCTTGTACTTTTTAATTAAATTTATTCCTAAGTATTTTATTTTTTGGACACTATTTTAAATGGAATTTTTAAAATTTCATTTTTGAACCATTCATTGATGGTGTATATAAATACAACTGAGTTTTTTATATTGATCTTTTATCCTGAAACCTTGCTAAACTCATTTATTAGTTCTGATAGTTTTTTAGTGGGTTCCCTGAGATTTTCTATATACGAGATGATGTCATCTGCACAAATAGTTTTATTTCTTCCTCTTCAGTCTGGGTATGTCTTTTTGACTAGTTGTTCTGGTTAGAACTTTCAGTACAATGTTGAATAGATGTGGGAAGAAGAGACATCCTTGCCATGTTCCTGATCTTAGGGGGAAAGCATCCAGTCTTTTATTTACTTACTTAGTTACTTACTTACTTACTTACTTACTTATTTTTTCCACCCAACCAGTGTGCTATAGCATCCAGTCTTTCACCATTAAATATGATGATAGTTGTGGAATTTTCAGTGGGGTCTTTTATCAAATTGAGAAAGTTCCCTTTTAGTCCCAGTTTTGTTTTGTCTGTTTTAACCATAAAAGGGTGTTGGATTTCCTTTTCTCTATTAAGATGATCATGTAGCTTTTGTTCTGTATTCTATTAACATGATATATCACGTAGATTGAATTTCAAATTTTTTTTTTTTTTTTTTTTTTGAGATGAAGTCTCACTCTGTCACCCAGGCTGAAGTGCAGTGGCACAATCTTGGCTCACTGCAAACTCCACCCCTGGGTTCAAGTGATTCTCCTGCCTCAGCCTACTGAGTAGCTGGGATTACAGGTGCCTGCCACCATGCCCAGCTAATTTTTGCATTTTTAGTAGAGACAGGGTTTCAACATCTTGGCCAGGCTGGCCTTGAACTCCTGACCTCTTGATCCACCTGCCTCAGCCTCTCAAAGTACTGGGATTACAGGCATGAGCCACCACACCTGGCTGATTTTCAAATGTTAAAACAACTTTGCATCCATAGGATAAATACCACTTCATCATGGTGTATAATCCTTTTAATATGCTGCTACATTTGGTTTACTCGTATCCTGTAGAGGCTATTTGCATCTACAGGCATACCTCAGAGATATTGCAGGTTGAGTTCCAGACCACCCCAATAAAGTGATTATTGCAATAAAGTGAGTGACACAATTTTTTTTTGTTTCCCAGTGCATATGTTATGTTTACACTATACCATAGCCTACTAAGTGTATAATAGCATTATGTCTAAAAACAAAACAATGTATATTTCTTAATTAAAAATACTGCTAAAAAATGCTAATGTTTACCTGAGCCTTTAGTGAGTTGTAATATTTTTGCTGCTGGACAGTCTTGCTTCAGTGTTGATGACTGTTGACTGTTAGGGTGGTGGTTGCTGAAGTTTGGGTGGTTGTTGAAATTTCTTAAAATAAGACAACAATGAAATTTGTGACATTGATTGAAACTTCCTTTCACAGAAAATTTTTCTGATGCTGTGTGATAGCATCTTACCCACAGTAGAAGTTCTTTCAAAATTGGAGTTTTCTTAAACCCTGCCTCTGCTTTATCAACTAATTTTATGGAATATTCCAAATCTGTTGTTGTCATTTCAGCTGTGTTCACAGCATTTTCACCAGGAGGATTTCATCTCGAGAAAACATTTTCTTTGCTTATCCCTAAGAAGCAACTCGCAATCCATTCAAGTTTTATGATGAGACTGCAGTATTCAGACACATCTTCAGGCTAATTCTAGTTCTCTTGCTGTTTCTACATTTGCAGTTACTTCCTCCACTGAAGTTTTGGATCCCTTAAAGCCACCTAAGAAGGTTGGAATCAACTTCTTCCAAACTCCTGTTCATGTCGGTATTGACCCCCTCTCATGAATCATGAATGTTCTTAATGGAATTTAGAATGCTGGATCCTTTTTAGAAGGTTTTCAATTTACTTTGCCCAGGTCTATCAGAGAAATCACTATCCATGACAGCTATAGCCTTATGAAATGTTATTTCTTAAATATTAAGACTTGAAAGTCTGAATTAATCCTCGGTCACGGGCTGCAGAATGTTTTGTTAGCAGGCATGATGATATTAATCTTGTACATCTCCATCAGAGCTCTTGGGTGACTAGGTGCACTATCAATGAGCAGCAATATTTTGAAAGGAATCCTTTTTTTCTGAGTAGTAGGTCTCAACAGTGGGCTTAAAATATTTAGTAAACCATGCTATAAACAGATATGCTGTCACCCAGGCTTTTTTTTTCTGTTTAAAGAACACAGGCAAAGTAGATTTAGTATAATTCTTAAGGGTCCAAGGATTTCTGGAATGGTAAATGAGCATTGGCTTCAACTTAAAGACACCAGCTGCAATAGCCCCTAACAAAAAAGTCAGTCTATCCTTTGAAGACAGGTATTGACTTCTCTTGTCTACCCATGAAAGTCCCAGATGGCATCTTCTTCCATTTTAGGCTAGATGCCTAAAATCAACAGAAGGCTGTTTTGTCTACATTAAAAATCTGCTGTTTAGTGTAGCCACCTTCCTCAATGATCTTAGATAGATTTTCTGGATAACTTGCTGCAGCTTCTGTATTAGCACTTGATGTTTCACCTTACACTTTCATGTTATGGAGATGGCTTCTTTCCTTATACCTCATGAATAACCTCTTTTATCTTCAAACTTCCCTTCTGCAGCTCCTCTCTGCTCTGTTTTCATAGAATTCAAGAGAGCTATGGCCATGCTCTGAATTAGGATTTTGCTTAAGGAAATGTAGTTGGTTTGATCTTCTGTCCAGACCATTAAAACCATTAAAACTTTTTCCATATCAGCAATAAGACTGTTTTGCTTTCTTATCATTTGTGTATTCAGTGGAGCAGCACTTTTAATTTCCTCCAAGCACTTTTCTTTTGCATTCACAACTTGGCTAACTGGTGCAAGAGGCCTAGTTTTTGGACTATCTCAGCTTTTAACATGGCTTCCTCACTTATTTCTAGCTTTCAATTTAAAGTGAGAGATATGTGACTCTTCCTTTCACTCTAACACTTAAGAGGCCATTGTAGGATTATTAATTGGCTTTATTTCAAAATTGTTGTGTTCCAGGGAATAAAGAGGGCTGAGGAGAGGAAAAGACAGCAGAAGGACCAATGGGTGTAACAGTCCACACGCACACATGCACGCATACCCACACAATTTATCATTTAAGTTCATCTTCTCATATGTGTGTAGTTTGTGGTGCCCCCAAACAATTACAATAGTAACATCAAAGACCACTGAACCCCACAACAGATATTCTAATAAAAAATTTTGAAATAATGCAAGAATTACCAAAATGTGACACAGAAACATGAAGTTAGCACGTGTTGTAAAAATGGCACTGTGAGACTTGCTTGATGCTAGGTTGACACAAATCTTGAATATATGAAAAACACAGTATCTGCAAAGTGTAGTAAGATGAGGTATGCCTATATATTCACCAGAAATATTGGCGTTAGCTTGTCTTGTTTTCCCTTGTTATGTCTGTCTGGCTTTGATATCAGGGTAATGCTGGCTTCAAAGAATAAATTGAGAACTGTTGCCTCTTCTTTTTGAAAGAGTTTGTGAATGATTGATGTTAATTCTTCTTTAAATGTCTAGTAGATGTTGAATAGTGTATCTGAATTTCATCTATTCAGAATATCAGCATGAGACTCAATTTAGAAATATAATTTATATTAATTTTGGGGGCTTTTGTAATGAAGTACTATAAATTGAGCAGTTTAAACAATAATTTTTTGCTGTTTTGAAGGCTAGATGCCTAAAAATCAAGGTGTAGGCAGGATTGGTTCTTTCTGAGGACTGCGAGGGGTTATCTGCTTCATGCCTCTCCTAAATTGTGGTAGCTGCAGGCACCCTTTGGTTTGTGGATGGAGTTCTCATATCTGCACATCATCTTCCTTCTCTATGTGTCTGTCTTTGTGTCATTTCCCCTTTTAATAAGGACATTAGTCACACTGGGTTAGGGCTCACCCTAATGATCTCACTCTGATTTGCTTACCTCTGTAAAGACCTGACTTCTAAATAATGTAACATTCTGATGTATTGGAGGGTAGGACTTAATATGTCTTTCTTACCAGTGGACAGAATTCGACTCATTGCAGTTTATGCAGATGCAGTTAGTTAAGATGAGGTCATAATGGATTAGAGTGGGCTATAAATTCAATATAACTAGTGTCCTTACATGAGGAGGCAGAGAAGAAAGACACAGACACATGCAGAGAGTAATGCCAAGTGAAGACAATGGCAGAGATTGGAGTGAGGCATCTAACAAGCCAAGAATTGTGAGCAGCCACAGAACTGAGAAAACAAGTCTTCTTCAGAGCCTCTGTTCTCTGTCTTCTCTTCTTCCAGGTCAATGAACGTATTTCATCATTAAACCTGTTTTTTTTAAAATCCCTTTATCTTTTTGCTTTGTGGTTCAGTTTGGACATTTTTTATTGACCTGTGCTCAAGTTCACTGATCCCTTCTTGTGTGTGTCCAATTTGCTGTAAATCCCATTCAATTAATTTTTGATTTTAGATACTTTTGGGTTTTAGGACCCCCCCCCGCCTTTCCAGACCTCTTCTGAAGCTTCCCGTGGTTTTACTTATTATATCTACATTTCTCTGTATACATTTTTAAAACACTGATACTTATTTTGAAGAATTTGTCTGCCAATTCCAACATCTGTACCACCAGTTGGTCTGCTTTTTTACATTTTTTTTGCAAATAGTCAATAAAATAGACACTTTGTTAGATGTTGTCGATTTCCATTTTGTAGTTGGCTTTAGAAATAGCTCTAAGGTCTTAGAAACGGTCTTTATTTCTACACATGCCCTTCTTGGATTTCAACATAAAGCTGACAGTGTTTATCAAGCCCCTTCAAATTTCAACTTTCGACCTCTGTTTGTGGTGCTGGGCAACTGCTGAGACAGCTGCTCAGATCTTTCTGCTTTTTGATGGTTTTCTCTGAGCTTCTTGGAGTTTCATCCTGAGCACACAATTTAATCAGCCAACCATCTGAGGAAAGTTTGTGTGTAGATTTGGGGGCTTCTTTCTCCAACTCCCTGCAGTCTAGGATTTCCTTCCCCAATTTCCAGCCTGTTTGCTCTCAAATAAGATCTCTTGACTCCTCAGTCTAATATTATTCATCACCATCTGCATGAACTGTATCTACCTCCGGTGTGCTCAGTACATGGTGGAGGCTTTCTAGGGGAAAAGCTGAGATCTTACCCAGTGAAATCCTTAACAGGAGTCAAATCCCCTACAGTTTCTGTTCACTTGCCTGGGCCATCATTCTTTAAATAATATTTTGTTCAAAATTATTGTTACTAAGCTTTAGTCTGATACAAGCTAGTCTTACATTGCCAGAAGCTAGAATTAACTTTTGTTAATATTCACGCATGATGGCTTCCTCTTTTGATAGTAGTTTCATATCTGAATTTAGTAGGAGTATGGGGGTCAGGATTGACAGTTTTCCAAAAAACTTCATATATATATATATATATATATATATTATATATATATATAATATTTTTTTTTTTTTTTTTTTTAGATGACATCTTGCTCTTTTGCCCAGGCTGGAGTGCAGTGTTGTGATCTTGGCTCACTGCAACCTCCACCTCCAGATTCAAGTAATTCTCATGCCTCAGCCTCCCACATAGCTAGGACTACAGGTGGGCACCAACACACCCAGATAATTTTTGTAATTTTTAGTAGAGATGGGATTTTGCCATGTTAGCCAGGCTCCTGGCCTCAAGTGATCCATTCACCTTGGCCTCCCAAAGTGCTGGGATTAAAGGTGTGAGCCACTGCACCCTGCAAAGTCTTGTTTTATTCCAATGGTTTTCAGGAAGTGGTAAATCTAATACTTTATTTTCTTGATCTGCAGACTTCATGAATGTGGCATTAAATCCCTGATCTATGTGAAACGGAGACCTACGGTTACAGAGGTGGCACCATCATCTCATTTACTAACCAGAAAAGGGGCAGGGTCAGTCAGATTACCTTTCAAGAAGGCTGACTTCCCTATCCCACACTTCAGTTGTAGGTGTTAACACCTATTAATATCCCAACTGAAGATGCAGGGATCTTTGCTTTATTGTTTTTGTTTGTCTTTGAGACGGAGTCTCACTCTGTATCACCCAGGCTGGAGTGCAGTGGCACGATCTTGGTTCACTGCAACCTCCGCCTCCTGGGTTCAAGCTGTTCTCCTGTCTCAGCCTCCTGACTAGCTCCACTGGGATTACAGGTGTGTGCCACCACACCCGGCTAATTTTTGTATTTTTAGTAGAGATGGGGCTTCACCACGGTAGCCAGGCTGGTCTCAACCTCCTGACCTTAGGTGATCCACCTACCTTGGCCTCCCAAAGTGCTGGGATTACAAGTGTGAGCCACTGTGTCCAGCCAGATCTTTGCTTTAATTCTCCAACTTTGTTCAGGCCCAAGGCCTAAGCTCCCACTCCCCAAACTGTAGGCATTATATTTTGTTCTTAGAAGAGGAAGGGCTTTCATATTTAATAGTTATGATTATTGTCCAAGTTCATGTTTACCAGTCTGGCCTTTATGAATTTTTCGTATTTTCTGGTGAGCTCAGCATTCCACTTAAAAGTATATTTGCAGTAACTTATTCAGCCTTTGGCTGTTTTGTAGCAGTGCAGGGCTTTTCAGAAAGCCTCGATGCCAGCGGGGTAAATACCTTCATCACCTTCCCCAGCGCTTTATTGAGGCATAATTTACATACAGTAAAATGCATATATCCCAAGTATACAGTTCAATATATTTTTTAAAATATACACACATACATATATATGTATAGGTTACCACTATTGCAATCGAGATATAGACCATTCCATGATTCCAGAAAGTTCTATGCTCTTCTCCAGACTATACTCATCCCCAAAGATAACCATTCCATATTTGTCTGTTTTGAGCTTCATATAAATGGAGTATTTCTAGCTTCTTTTGTTCAACAATGTTTTTAAGATTTATCTATATTGTTTTACCAGTACCTTATTATTTTTAGAGAGAGTATCTCTGTCACTCTGGCTGGAGTGCAGTGGCGTGATCACAGCTCACTGCAGCCCTGAACTTTTGGGCTCAAGGGATTCTCCCACTTTAGCCTCCTGAGTAGGTGGGACTACAGGTGTGTACTGCCATACCCAGCTGATTTTTAAATTTTTCTGTAGACACGGTATCTTGCCATCTTGCCTAGGATGGTCTTGAACTCCTGGGCTCAAATGATCCTCCTGCTTTGGCCTCCCAAATTGTTGGGATAACAGGTTTTAGCCACTAAGCTCAGCCCATTCTTTCAATTCAGACTATTATCCAATGTATAAATATACTGTTACTTGATTATCTATTAGCGTGGTGACAGATATTTAGGTAGTTTTCAGTTTGATGATATAAAAATAAAATTGCTATTCTTGTAGAAGTTTTACTGTGAAAACACACCCTCATTTCTCCTGGGTAATCTTTAGGAGTGGAATCACTGAGTCATGGGTAGGCATTATGTTTACCATTATAAGCAACTGGCAAACTGAGACTTCTATCAGTTGTTCCATATTCTCACCATTTGGTGGGTATGCAGTGGTATTTCCTTGTGGTTTCATTCTACATTCCCTGATGGCTGACATTGAGTGCCATTTCCTATGCTACTTGTGCATCTGGAGAGCTTCTCTCGTGTGCATTCAAGTCACTCACTGTTAAATTGGGTTGCTGTTACAATGGTTTTAAAATCTTCTTCGCTTTCCTTTGTTAGTTCTGTGTATTGTGAATATTTTCTCCTAGGCTGTGGCTTGCCTTTTCACTTTAAAAGTATCTTTTTAATGAGAAGTATCTAATTTTGATGAAATCTGTCTGTTTTTATATTTAACCTTCATATCTTCACCTATCTTTGCCTACCCGTGTCATGAAGATAGTGTTTCCTTTTACAAGATTGTTTTGCCATTCACATTTAGTTTGGTAATCCACTTGGAACAAATTGTGCACAGTATGAAGAAGACATCGTTTTTTTTCCCAGACATCCAGTTGCTTCTGCTCCAACTGAAAAATCTTTGCTTTTTCTATTTAATTCAGCTTGGTGTTTTTGTTGAAAATCCAATAACCATATACATGTGGGTCTGTTTCTGGACTTGTCTGTTAAGCTATTTGTTTATCCTAATTCTAGTACCATACTCTCTTAACTATTGTGGCTTTAGAGCAAGTCTTGACATTGGGTATTATAAGTACTCCAGTTTTATTTTTCTTCTTCAAAATTATCTTGGCTATTTTGGGTCTGTTGCATTTTCATATATATATATTTGACAATTTCTACAAGATAGGCTGGTGGGATTTTTATTTCATTGAATTTAGATATCAATTTGTGGGGAACTGACATCTTACCATTATGCAGTCTTTCAACCCATGAGCATAGAATATCTTTTATTGTGGCGTTCTATAATATTTCCAGCACTGTTTTGTAGTTTTCAGAGTAATTCTTGCACATCTTTTGTTAACTTTCTTCCTAATTAGAAGTTTGACTTCTTTGATGCCAGTGTAAACGGCATATTTTAATGTTGGATTTTCAAGTGTTTGTTGCTAGGGTATAGATACACAACTGAATTTCATATATTTGTCTGATATTCTGCAAAATTATCAGTTCTGGTAGATTATCAAGCAAATGCTTGACAATCTTCAAGAAATCAGAGAATGGAGAAAATGTCATCTAATTAGAGACAGATCTAATTTTCCAAATGGCCTGAAAAGGTAATCATTCTTTGTATACAACCTCTCACAGTTAGGACCTCAGAAACACCATCTTCTAAGTTTTTTTTTCCTTTGAAGAACACGCCAATTTGCTCTTGGTATACTTCTTGGAGGATGAGAAGAACATCAAATCCTTACAAAGAGGAACCTCTGTTTTCCAGCTAAACGCAGAGTGGGGGCAGTGAGGACATGGCCTACGTGATGTCTTCCATCTGCAGAAGAGATGAATATTCCCAATGTTCAGTGGCAGCACTATTTCTCAAGAATGCCAATTAGGACAGAGAGACATATTAAAAAAAGACTGGGACTGGGGTGGGGTGAATAGATTTGAGAGATTCAAATTATCCTTAATTGTCACATGTATGAATTCTTCACTGGTTAAAGAATAATCCCATTTTTTTCATCCTTCATTTTCTTTTCTTTTTTTTTAAGAGACATGGTCTCTCTCTGTTGCCCAGACTGGAGTGTAGTGGCACCATAATAGCTCACTGCAACCTCAAACTCCTGGCCTCAAGTGGTCCTACAGTCTAAGCTTCCCAAAATGCTGGGATTATAGGTATGAACCAATACCTAGCCATTGTTTTTTGATTCTTTTCTTCCCAATTTGATTTATAATAGAGTGATAAGCATCTGCCTAATTACAAATAATTATGATAAACCAGGATCCACTCTAACTTCAAATAAAACCAATGTAAGTCACAACTATTCAGGAATATTTTGTATTTTCAAAGTATTTAGGAATTCTTTAATTAGAAAAATAAAGGCAATAGGATTATCTGTCAGGTTCTAAAAGTACCCATGAATTAAATCACTTACATCCCCCACTTAAAAAACAAAACAAAACCTTAAATCACATTGCTGTTAGGCTTTCATACAGTAAGAAATAAGACCAAGCAATGCTGGAGTATAAAAACCTGAAATTCTGAGCATGAAAATAATTTATTGATTAGACATCTTGCTTATTCAAGCATTAGGCCTACTGGAGATAGAATTAACACAGCTCATGGAAAAGAAAAAAAAATTCCATCCAGCACCTGCTTCCTTTCAAATTTCCTGGGGACGTGGTTTATGCATTTTGTACTATAGCCTCACCCTAAAGCATCCCCCATGTGCTTGATGTTGATTAACTTGAACAGGATATGAGAAACTCTGTGTACACTCAACTTGGCAAGTATAATTAACGATGCGACTTTCGGAAACGTTCCTAGGCACAAGAAATAGCACTGCCTGCAGTGAAAGGCCTTGATAATCAAAGAAAAGAATCCCATTAAATATAATTTTACAGATACGAAAGAAAATATATGCATTTTTGCCAACAGACTGCTCTACATATCAGGAAAAATGTCTTAATGAGATACCTTCTATGAGATCACAAGATTACTTTTTAATTGACAACTTTTAATTGACACACAGGTGATTCTGTGGTATTAAAAATCAGAAAAATAAAACTGATTTAGCCCAATAAAATTTAGAAAAGAAATGCAAGCCTATTAATATGGAATAACAGCTGCACTTCTTTGGCTAAGTCATTAAAAAATGCCAATTAAACATTTTCAGTCAAATTTTATTTTTTAAAAAAGCAGCAGATAAACATTACAATTCAATAATCTAAATATGCACTTGACAATGAAGCCTATCTGAGTATGGAGTGAAAAAGGTTTTCCAAAAAACCATCAAATATATTATCTCCAAATACCCAAATAATAAATCACTTTTGCAGGCCTTCTGTTAAGTGGAATCATAAACAAAGAACTGAAGATTTATTGCTGTGAAAACAAATCTGTGGTACAGTAGTATGAATCATCTTGGGTATTAAGCATAATCAGGTGGGTCAAGAAGTTGAAAATGTGATAAGAAATTTGTGTGTGTGTGTATGTGCACTCATAAATCTGTAAGCCAGATGACCCAAGAGCAACTGAAACATATAACTTGTTCAGTTGAGACCGGACATTATGTTAAATTCCGAAGGCAATTAAAAATTACAATTCCAAATTTCAGCCCAGAAACCAAACAAACAAACAAAAAAAACTGTAGAGAGAAATTAAAACTATATTCAAAAAGTCTTTTTTTTTCAGCTCAATTTCAGCACCCCAAGGAAAATAAAAGCATCCATGACTATCACAGATGAAAACAAAATGAATGTCATAGGAATCAGTTATTTTTCCCCACTGAGGTATAAAATCTATATAGAAATTTGATTATACTATAACAAATTGTACTTCTCATAGTTCTGTTTTAATTTCCTTTAAACCCTGTTTAATATAGTTGTTGTTGTTGTAAAAACGTTGTTTTCATGGTTTTGTATCTGGTTCCAGTTCATTTATTTTTATATCAATATTTAATATACTGGCTACCAGTTCTAATCAGGAAAGAAAATCTTGGAAAACTCTTCATTATGACAGCACATTCAGCAGAAATTACTGATGTGCAAGCAAACCATAAAAGGTACAGTTCTCCAGAAAGCATATTTTGTTGATTTTTTTCTTTGTCTCAATATTCTTTAGCATGATTTTCGGAGAAAGACTCTTTCAATCTTGTAAACATCAGTGTGCACAGTCTCATTACTATGCAGTTTCACGTCAGTGGACAGGAAGGCTGGTTCACAGCTAGTGAAAAGCTAGAGAAGTTTAAGTTTTAATGGCTGATAAACCTTACATCCTGCAGAGGAGGAAAGCACTTTTCCTTTTTTGTTACTTAAGAATGTGGCAGAAATGTATGCTGAGGTAGCCCAGTCAATCCTTAATTTTTTCGTTTTTTGTAAATTTGGTCTCAGAATATTTCTGGCAGGGTGACGTTTCGAAGAAGCCACTGCTGGGACCGACTTCCATTGCAGTCTCTAATGCTGGGCACCTGGCTATCCTCTTCTGTGGCTTTATCCAGGCACTGATTACTGTTCACATGCTGCAGGGTTAATTTCTGAAAGTAACAGAAAAAAATCTTAATAGGAGAGTTGAAGAAAACAAAACACCTCAAGCATCAGTTTTGGTGATTATTAAATTCCTCTGTAGAAAAGGTGTTTTTTTTTTTGTAATATACATTATTTAAAAGACAATGGAGAAAAGGAAGGTGATAGATTAGATAGATGAAGAGGGGAAGGAGGAAGACATTGGGGTCCAATAGGATGCACTTGACTTGCAGCAAGATGACCTAAATTCTAAGTCCTAATTCTGGCATAAGCTCTGTAACACTATGAGAAGCTTCTCTTTTTTTTGTGCTTCAGTTTCCTAAACAACAAAAAAAGACCAGATTAGTGGTTCCTAATTTAGGATTCTCAACCTATTTTCAAACAGCTATTTCAAAATTGTTTCACTTCTCTGTGATAAGGCTGTTAAAGCTAATTCCGTGATTCCAAAGCTCAAGTTTTTAGAAACTCAGGTCTTTCTGATAACTCAAAATTGTAAGAATGTTGGGACAGCTGAGATTTAGTACAATCAATCTTACGCCTATGTCCACAGCAAACCCAGCGGCTATCATGGTGGTTGAAGGAGATGGTGTGGTACAGAAAGAAAAGCACAGGAATGTGGAGTTGAGTTCACAGCCTGGGTAACTTGAAGTTTCTACTTTTAAAAATCAGGATCATATTACATATTTTGAGCAGATTTTAGGACAGTACACAGATAATGAAGATAAAGTACATAGTGCCTCACCTACAAAGGAGATTCTTAATAAATGATTAATAGACATAGCCATATATTTTATCTACTTATTTAACTTCTAGATTTGATGCTGCAACATGTTAATAGGATAATTTTGAAAGGGCAGGGCAGGTAAGAATTAACAGACAGATAGTTAATGATCCACACCAATGATTGTGATCTTTTGCTCTGGTCATGTTAAGGACTTTAAAGTAGTTGTATACAGGAATTTGCATTAAGCATTAATCTACAAATGTATATTAAGGAAATGTATAATGTTTAACACGCAGTTATCTGATTCTTTTACTCATGGCTCTATTTTAATGTAGTTCTTTTATCCGAAACATTTCATTTTCATGAGGCCTCTTTTGCACCTATTAGAATTTAAAACAAAATCTAATAATTGTTTACAACTACTGGGGCTTCCAGTCATTTATTATTCTGTGTTGTGGTCAAAGTAGGACCTGGCAGATGACAGTCTACCTTTGCAGGTGTCAATGTCGACACTGCATTTAGGGTTTAGGATTTTATCTTTAACGCTTGCAAAGCTAAGACTAGAACCTGGAAGACAGTCAGCACAGCTGTGGGATATTCTTTTTTTTAAAATGCAGACTTTGTGTAGTTTATTAGTTGAGAGGAGGGGCTTTGCAGTTAGACATTCCTGGGGTGATTTCCAGATTTGTCACATACCAACTATATGCTTCTGAGCAAAAACTTAAACTCTTTGAGACCCAGTTTCCTTATCTTTAAAGAGAGGTCAAAAATACCTCACCAGGTTTTTATAAGGAAACACTGAGATAATGTACATAAAGTGCTGCCTATTCCATTGTATGTAAATGTAATTGTACCATTTATCAGCAAATCCCTGATAAATGGCACAATTACATTTACATACAATGGTAATCTGCATTCATAGAGTAATGCTTATTATTGGAAAACACAACATCCAAGCAATGTCCTGAGCAGTTCATGGACACATCAGCAGCCAGAGTGCTGCAGCTCAGCGTGCACACTGCCGCCAATGCCTTCAGTCTCAGGAAAGACCACAGCAACAGAACCTCTCAAACATTCCAGGAGTTCCCCCAAAGCTTATCCCAGTGGCCTCCCTCATCAGGCCCATGGTCACTATTACTAAAAACAAAAAACCCCCAACTAAGCACAACAAAAAATTTAGTTGGGAGACTTGGTCTCTCTCAACCTAATTTCTAAAAATGTGCATTTCACTTAAAATAATAAACCCATCACAAAGATATAGGTTATTGCTCTGTGCTGAGTATTTAACTGTTCAACATCAAGACAGAATCCCCGTAACTTGGGAGGTGAGCAGCACCCCCAGGAGGCCTGGACTCTGATGGAGAACCTGTTCCAGATACAACTCTGGCTGGTGACGGCAGGCATAAAGTCTTGTGGCTTGGAACCCTGTCATCACAGCACTCCTCAGAGCACCCAGGCAACACCAGCTAGTTTCCATCCAGAGAGAGCTGGACGAAGGCAACGGGACAAGCAAGTGACTGACAAGCATTTAACTGTAACCTTTGAAGAGGAGGATAAAAGCTATAATTAATCATTGAGTAAAGTCTACCTGCATCCTAGAAGAAAATAATTTGCCCACCTCCTAATCTCTAGATGCAACTAGGTCTAAAATCTGCATTTTATTACAAAAAAAGGACAGATACAAGTAGCCAAAGCAAAAGAGCCCAGTGCCTTATAAATTTTATGTAATATGTAATATAAATAAGACTCGAAACTATTAATCAAAAATAGCATGGTACTGTGCAAAGAAACCTGGATTAAGAATCAAGAATTAGATTTGAGATCTAGTCATACTATTTACCTGCTCTGGGACCTTGGGCAATTAATTTCCATTCTGAGCTTCAATTTCCACTTGTATAAAAAGTATCCTGGGTTTAATTTCTAGGTTCCTTTGAAATCTGAGTGTTCATGATTTTGGGTTTAGATTACAGATTACTGACTTAAGTATTCTGATATTTTTCTATACTGTTAAGTTTTCAATGGATGGAGGCAGGACGATTCTGATGGGCCGTTCCCCTCCAGTGCTTCCCCCTGCAGTCTGCTCAGGCTGGTGGAGCTGCAACGCAATTCAACTTCTCCCTCTGCCCAGGGAGAAAAATGTACTCCTTTAACAGGTATTAACCCAAAAAAGTGCTCCCTAATAAGCATCCTGAATGTTCAACTTTATCTTGTAGTCTGTTTCTAAGAGAAATCAACCCATGGCATTAATATTTTATCTCAGAGGGGAAAAAACCTTGCAAAGTGATCTAGAAATTTTAAAACTTTACACTCGTAACTGGCTCTTTCTAAATTCTCTAAACTGTCTCCAGCTTCTTACCTGTCTTATCAAACGTTTACTTTTGGAATACTGTTGTGGTAGACTGTGTAGATTGGCTAGCCAACAGTCCTTCCCAATCCCTGTATCTCTTGACTATCTCACACTCTCAACGACTAGAAAACCAAAACTTGCTTTCCCAGCTTCCTCTGCAGCTGGGGGTCACTATGGGATGAAGTTCTGGTCCATAAGACATAGGCACAGCCTGCTAACGGGGTTCCAGAAAAAGCTTTTGCTTTGCTAATAAAGAGCAACACATGTGGTAGTGTACCATTCCCTTTCCCTTTTTCTTTCTGCTTGGAGTTGGGATGTGATAGTCAGAACTGTAGCAGCCATCTTGTGGCCATAAGGAAAAGCTAAAAATATTACAACAATGTTATAATCACTATGCCACTGAAGTTACTTACCTCTAGACTTACGTAATAAAAATAAATTCCTATTTGTTTTAGCTGTAATAAATAGATTTTAATAAATATTGCCTAGTTAATATACTGTCATTTTCCAATGAACTTAAAAGAGGCTTTTTCACTTTAAAAATTTTGTGGTTGTCACAATGGCTATGGGGTGCCACTTGCACATACTATCTGGAGCCAGAGATGCCACACACCCTGCAATGCATGCAGCAGTCACACACAAAATGGCAGTAGCACATACCATGGGAAACCCTGAAACAGAACATTCAGGCCATTTCCAATGGCCATATTAACTGAGCTATTATTATAGGTAATATTATTTTTTCTATAGTCTGATATTGTGAAAGACCCAGGATTTATAAAAGATGATCTCTGTCCTCTAGGATCTAACAATCTAATAGTGGAAAAAAGACTGCTAGATAAATAACTACAAAGAAATACATATTTATAGAGGTCAGAGATTACTGTAATTAGGATTGACAGAGTTATTAATTTCAGGCTAGGATTCATGGAAGTGATGTCAAAGCTGGGTTCTTAAGAATGGGTAAGGTTTGTCAGACAGAGGGAAGAGTGTTAGATGTAAGCTAGGGAAGTACAGGGTATGTTCATGGAACAGCATATTGATGATTAAAGTAGAACATGTTGATGTATGACACAGTATAGGGAAGAAAGACAGCCAATGTCATAACTTTGGACAACATCTCCATTTAAGGATGAAGGAGAGAGCGCCTGGCCAACAAAAGGAACAGAAAGCAAACTTAGAGAAGAACCTAAACAGTAGTGCATCTTACAGTGAAGGGATAAGAGGATATGAAAATATGAGGCCAGGCCAAGTGCAATGGCTCATGCCTGTAATCCTGTCACTTTGGGAGGCCGAGGCAGGCGGATCACCTGAGGTCAGGAGTTCGCGATCAGCCTGGCCAACATGGCGAAACTTCGTCTCTACTAAAAGTACAAAAATTAGCCAGGCATGGTGGCAGGTGCCTGTAATCCCAGCTACTCAAGAGGTTGAGGCAGGAGAATAGCTTGAACCCGGGAGGTGGAAGTTGCAGTAGCTGAGATCGTGCCACTGCACTCCAGCCTGGGCAACAAGAGCAAGGCTTCGTCTCAAAAAAAGAAAAAAAATATCAGGCCAGGCATGATGGCTCATGCCTGTAATCCCAGCACTTTGGGAGGATGAGGTGGGTGGATCGCTTGAGTCCAAGAGTTCAAGCCCAGCCTGGACAACACGGTGAAACTCCGTCTCCACAAAATTACAAAAATTAGCTGGGCGTGATAGCATATGCCTGTGGTCCCAGCTCTTCTGGAGGCTGAGGTAGGAGGACAGCTTGAGCCTGGGAGGTGCAGGTTGTGTGAGCTGTGACTGCAGCACTGCACTCCAGCCTGGGTGACAGAGCAAGACCCTGCCTCAAAAAAAAAAAAAAAAAAAAAAAATCATCTGCTTAGTGGCACTAAATGCCTTAGAGAAGGTAAGCCAAATTAAAAAGAACCAGAGAAAGAGACATTAAATTATGTTGGTGCTGGTTCCAGAATGATAAGGCAAAAGCACAAGTTAAAAAATTAAGCAGGTAGGTGGAAAGAGGTTTACCACAGATGCTTTATGTACCTCCATGTTAGCCTACTGGAGAAAAAGGTTCTAGACAAAAGGAAAGATATATGTGAAAGGTTCTGTTACGTATGTCACTAAGAAATCATCACAAGCCAGAGAACTTCATTAATTAAAACTTGCCTTTCACTTACGTGTTTAATTAAGTAATTTTAAAAGCCTACTTTCTGCCTCATTTCTTCCAAGCTAGACTACAGAACTTGAAGACATACAGAAGGAACGGTGGCTACTCAGTAAACAAGGTCCCAGGGATTGGAGGCAACTGTAATTTTATAAGACTAAAATTTAATTATTAGGGATATTAAAACAGGTTTATTTTACTTATTTTTCCTACCTGTCAATATTTAGTGTATAGGAAAAGTTTGATCCATATTCAAAGTCCACAAGAATTCATTCCTTTAGCTATAAAGTATACAAATATACCCAGTGACACACATAATTTTATTCCTATAGGCAACTGCAGAACTTACCACTGGGTCATACTCCCACAGTTGGTTGCCTTTTAGGTGGTGGCATTTGAGCATTGTAACTGGGCCATTAAGTTTGGAGACATCCAAGCAAAGGTCATCTGTTCTAATTTCTTTGTTGGCAGTGTAAGAGAAAACCTGGAAATAAAAATGCACGCATATAAACAGAAAAAAAAAAATTAGCATTTTAGATACCCAATTATCTGTCAGGGAAAATGCAAGTACTTCAAGGGACATGATTTCTGTACTTTATTAAAGTAATGAAGGACAAAGTGATTCAGAAAAGCTACCACTAATTTACACTGACGTTATGTCACTAATTTTCTTGCTTATAAGGTGAAGCAAAAATGACCTTGAGCTCTCTATACACTGAATGTATTGTTAAGGGTTGTCATCTGTTTGAATAAAAAGGGAAAAATAAATTTTGTGCTCAGCAATGTAAATACAGTTCTTACAATGGGCCTTTCAAAAATGTTTCATTAAAAAAAAAATCACTGGATTGAAAGCTTCCTTCACCTAGAAGTCTTTATTATTTTCTCTTAAAGGAAGGAAAATATTTCCTGAACAATGTCATGGGAAACAAAAGGCAAAGTAAAAACAAATCTGAAAATTATCCCTTTGAAGAGTTTACTGAGATACTCACCTGATTACCCCCCATACCATGGCAATTAAAAATTCCAACTTTTTCATTCTCTTTTCTGGCCATGTTATCTAGACACTGATTTGTTTCCACGTTTCGTATCTATGGGACAATGAATAATGAAAATATCAGGAGTTGGAGAAGTTAACTGGACAGACAAACACACACAGATACACTAAAAAAAACCTAAACTTTCCCTGGCACTACTCTGAATGGCCTATTGGCCTATCACTCTCTGGCTATCTAAAATTCATTGGTCTAGAAAGGTCTTACAAACTGTTAACATAATTTCTGTGTTTATGGGGGGAAATCCTTAATATTTTTTTTCATTTTGTTTTTCAAGCTATTCCTTTCAAATTTGTATTCAGTTAAACAAACTCTACTTTGGTTAATAATTTAAAGCAGTTAACTCCCTGAAGACACTATTATCAATCAAGATACACCCAGTGACACACATAATTTTATTCCTATAGGCAAATATATAACTTATTAATTAAAAACAATTCTGATAACTACTCTGATAACTTAGGAGAGACAAACGTAAGTCTAGTCAGAGCTTGGAACTTGTCTTACCTGGAAGTTTAAGCATAGTGTGGTACAAATTCTACTCTTTCACTAGACATTTGTCGATTACATAAAAGGAATTTAAGTTAGTTATCAGAATTAGGAGGAATATTTTAAGTAATTCCCCTTGATATTTTGTTTCCTCTAAACTGTTACAGTTTAAAAGCATATGGCAAATTAACAGACATTTGAAAGTCTTAAATCTATTTCCATGTACGGTGTTGTCAGCAGCTTAAGCCAGAGGGAAACTACATCTGTCATGTCATACAGGTTTTTTTAAAAAGGTAACTACTTTTGTGTGATAGATAAAGTAGGGGTAAAGTTAAAATCACATATAAGCCAGTTACTTCTATAAACAAATATACAGTTTGCATATTATTCCAATATTCCCAAGCAGCCAGGAATAAAAAAGGAGGCTTCTGGCATAAAAGACTCAGGTTTAAATGCAAGTTGCCTAAACCTTTTGAGATCAGGAACTCTGGGCTAATGTCAGCTCTATGCTGATGCTTGTAAGACAACGTGTCCAGGCACCTAATTCAGAGTCCAGCATGAGTGGGCTCAGACAGTAATAATCTGCACTGTCACTTTACCACTAGTCACATCTATCTTACTATTCCACCAAAATCTCAAACTCGGTTCATTGAAAACAGGATTTTTCAATTTTCTAATATGAACACTTCATCATCTTCACATTTTAATATGTCCCCGTCCCATCCCCCCCTTGAGAACTGCTACCTGAAACAAACCTCATTATTACTCCTCCAAAATTTTCCCGATACCACTATTTTTAAAAAATATATTTTATTGCACTTTAGGTTCTGGGGTACATGTGCAGAACATGCAGGACTACTGCATAGATACATATATGGCAATGAGGTTTGCTGCCTTCATCCCCCTCACCTTTATCTGGCATTTCTCCCCATGTTATCCCTCCCCCGCACTGTCCCTCCCCTAGTCCCCCAAACCCGCACTGTCCCTCCCCTAGTCCCCAAAACAGACCCCAGTGTGTGATGCTCCCTCTGTGTGTCCATGTGTTCTCATTGTTCACACCTGCCTATGAGTGAGAACATGTGGTGTTTGATTTTCTGTTCTTGTGTCAGTTTGCTGAGAATGATGGTTTCCAGATTCATCCATGTCCCTACAAAGGACACAAACTCATCATTTTTTATGGCTTTGTAGTATTCCATGGTATGTATGTGCCACATTTTCCCTGTCCAGTCTGTTACAGATGGGCATTGGGTTGTTTCCAAGTCTTTGCTATTGTAAACAGTGCTGCAATGAACATACATGTGCATGTGTCCTTATAATAGAATGATTTATAATCCTTTGGATATACACCCAGTAATGGGATAGCTGGGTCAAATGGAATTTCTATTTCTAGGTCCTTGAGGACTCACCACACTGTCTTCCACAATGGTTGAACTAGTTTACACTCCCACCAACAGTGTAAAAGTGTTCCTACTTCTCCACATCCTCTCCAGCATCTGTTGTCTCCAGATTTTTTAACAATCGCCATTCTAACTGGCCTGAGATGGTATCTCAATGTTTTGATTTTCATTTCTCTAATGACCAGTGATGATGAGCATTTTTTCATGTTTGTTGGCCTCATATATGTCTTCTTTTGAAAAGTGTCTGTTCATGTCCTTCACCCAGTTTTGAATGGGATTGTTTGTTCTTTTCTTGTAAATCTGTTTTAGTTCTTTGTAGATTCTGGATATTAGCCCATTAGTTGATGCAGTTTCTTCATTGTCCCGATGCTCTTTACCATTTGGTACGTTTTTGGAGTGGCTGGTACTGATTGTTCCTTTCTGTTTAGTGCTTCTTTCCAGGAGCTCTTGTAAGGCAGGCCTGGTGGTGATGAAATCTCTGAGCAATTGCTTGTTCGTAAAGAATTTTATTTCTCCTTCACTTATGAAGCTTAGTTTGTCTGGATATGAAATTCTAGGTTGAAAGTTCTTTTCTTTAAGGATGTTGAATATTGGCCCCCACTCTCTTCTGGCTTGTAGGGTTTCTGCAGAGAGATCTGCTGTGAGTCTGATGGGCTTCCCTTTGTGGGTAACCTGACCTTTCTCTCTGGCTGCCCTTAGGATTTTTTCCTTCATTTCAACCCTGGTGAATCTGACGATTATGTGCCTTGGGGTTGCTCTCTTGAGGAATATCTTTGTGGTGTTCTCTGTATTTCCAGGACTTGAATATTGGCCTGCCTTGCTAGGTTGGGGAAGTTTTCCTGGATAATATCGTGAAGAGTGTTTTCCAGCTTGGATTCATTCTCTCTGTCACATTCAGGTACACCTATCAAATGTAGATTAGGTCTTTTCACATAATCCCATATTTCTTGGAGACTTTGTTTCTTTCTTTTCACTCTTGTTTCTCTAATCTTGTCTTCTCTTTATACTTCATTGAGTTGATCTTTAATCTCTGATATCCTTTCTTCTGCTTGGTTGATTTGGCTATTGAAACTTGTGTATGCTTCACAAAGTTCTGGTGTTTTTCAGCTCCATCAATTAATTTATATTCTTCTCTAAGCTATTTATTCTCGTTAGCATTTCATCAAACCTTTTTTCAAGGTTCTTGGTTTCTTTGCATTGGGTTAGAACATGTTCTTTTAGCTTAGAGAAGTTTGTTATTACCCACTTTCTGAAGCCTGTTTCTGTCAATTCATCAGATTCGTTCTCCATCCAGCCTTGTTCCCTTGCTGGTGAGGAGTTGTGATCCCTTGGAGGAGGAGAGGCATTCTGGTTTTGGGTGATTTCATCCTTTTTGTGCTGGTTTCTTCCCATCTTTGTGGATTTATCTACCTGTGGTCTTTGTAGTTGGTGACTTTTGGATGTGGTCTCTGAGTGGATGTCCTTTTTGTTGATGATGAAGTTATTTCTTTCTGTTTTTTAGTTTTCCTTCTAACAGTGAGGCCCCTCTGCTGTAGGACTGCTGGAGGTCCACTCCAGACCCTGCTTGCCTGGGGATCACCTGCGGTGCTACAGAACAGTAAAGGTTGCTGCCAGTTTCTTCTTCTGTTATCTTCATCCCAGAAGGATACCTGCCAGATGTCAGGCTGAGCTCTCCTTTATGAGGTGTCTCTTTGGATATACAGGGGTTGGGGGAGGTGCTTCAGGAGACAGTCTGTCCCTTATAGAAGCTCAGGTGCTGAGCTGTAAGGTCCACTGTTCCATTCAGAGCTGCTGGGCAGGTACATTTAAGTCTGTTGCAATGGAACTCATAATCATGCCTTTTTTTCCCAGGTGCTCTGTCCTGGGAAGGTGGGGCTTTATTTACAAGTTCCTGATGTGCTGCTGCCTTTTTTCAGAGATACCCTGCCCAGCAAGGAGGAAGCCTAGTCACAGTCTACCAGCAGAGTTGTTGCTGAACTGCCGTGGGCTCTGCCCAGCTGCTGTGTGAACTTCCTTGTGGTTTTGTTTATAGAGGTATAGTTAGAACTGCCTCAGTAATGGTGGTCTGCCTTGGTAATGGCGGACTGCCTCGGTAGTGGTGGACTGCCTTGGTAATGGTGGACGCCCTTCCCCCACAGAGCTGGACTGTCCTGGATCCAGCTGTGCTGGCTGTAAAACTCTCAATCAAGAGTGTTTCAGACTGCTGGTCTTTGCGGGGGTGGGACCTGCCAAGCCAGATCACCTGGCTCTCTGTTTCAGCCCCCTTTTATTCAGTTGAATGGGTGACTCTGTCTCCCAGGTGTTCCACACCAGTTGAAACGGATGCCCAGATTTGTGTGAGTTTTTGTGGGGATATCCGCTGCAAACAGCCGAGCTGGAAACTTGTGGCACTTTTCCGGCTGGGAATCTCCTGGTCTGTGGGTAGTAAAACCTCGTTTGGAAATGCGGTGATCACTCATCCTCTGCGTTCTTGCTGGGAGCTGCACTCTAGAGCTGTTCCTATTCGGCCACTTTGGATCATACCCTGATACTGCTATTTTTATTAATATTCTCACAACTTATCCAATTCAAGCTAGAAATTTCAAGGTCTTTTCTTCTCAGGGTCAAATATATCGGTTTCCAGGAATTCTTTTACTACATAATTGATATCGTTTTTTAAATCGTTTATTTTAATTGTGGAACCTATTACCTCATAAATAGGTTGTACAAAAGATTTTATGGTTAAATACACATTTGCATAAAGCACACCTTCCTTCATCCTGGTAGGTGATCAATTAATACCAGACGGTGATGGCTGTGTCACCTGAAAAATAATTTAGTTCAGATTGAGCCAATCACAATGACTGACCCACATTTATAAACCTAGCACTTAAAGAGGCCAAAACAATAGGACTGCCTGAGCCTAGGAGTTTGAGAGTGGGGGCCCATATTCAACATCTTAAAAGAATTTTCAACCCAGAATTTCATATCCAGCCAAACTAAGCTTCATAAGCAAAGGGGAAATAAAATCCTTTACATACAAGCAAATACTGAGAGATTCTGTCACCACCAGGCCTGCCTTACAAGAACTCCTGAAGGAAGCACTAAACATGGAAAGGAACAACTGGTACCAGCCACTGCAAAAACATACCAAATCGTAAAGACCATCAACACAATGAAGAAACTGCATCAGCTAGTGGGCAAAATAACCAGCTAGCATCATAACAACAGGATCAAACTCACACATAACAATATTAACTTTATATTTATACAGGCTAATTCCCAATGTAAATGCCCAAATTCAAAGACATAGACTGGCCAATTGGATAAAGAGTCAAGACCCATCAATGTGCTGTATTCAGGAGACCCATCTTACATGCAAAGACACACACACACTCAAAATATAGGGAGGGGAGGAATATTTACCAAGCCAAAAAAAAAAAAAAGGGGGTTTCAGTCCTAGTCTCTGATAAAACAGACTTTAAACCAATAAATATCGAAAGAGACAAAGAAGGGCATTACATAATAGTAAAGGAATCAATGCAACAAGAGCTAACGATCCTAAGGACGTATGCACCCAATACAGAAGCACCCAGATTCATAAAACAAGTTCTTAGAGACCTACAAAGAAACTTAGACTCCCACACAATAATAGTGGGAGATGACAACACCCCACTGTCTATATTAGACAGATCAATGAGACAGAAAATTAACAAGGATATCCAGGACTTGAACTCAGCTCTGAACCAAGTGGACCTAATAGACATCTACAGAACTCTCTATACCAAATCAACAGAATACACATTCTTCTCAGCACCACATCACACTTACCCTAAAACTGACCACATAATTGGAAGTAAATCACTCTTCAGCAAATGCAAAAGAATGGAAATCATAATAAACAACAGAGTCTCAGACCACAGTGCAAATTAGAACTCAGGATTAAGAAACTCAAAACCGCAGAACTACATGGAAACTGAACAACCTGCTTTTGAATGACTACTGGGTAAATAATGAAGGCAGAAATAAAGATATTCTTTGAAACCAATGAGAACAAAGACACAATGTACCAGAATCTCTGGGACACATTTAAAGCAGTGTGAAGAGGGAAACTTATAGCAATAAATGCCCACAACAGAAAGCAGGAAAGATCTAAAATCAACACACCCTAACATCACAATTAGAAGAACCAAAGAAGCAAGAGCAAACAAATACAAAAGCTAGTGGAAGACAAGAAATAACTAAGATCAAAGGAGAACTAAAGGAGATAGAGACACAAAAAAACACTTCAAAAAAATCAATAAATCCAGGAGCTGGTTTTTTGAAAAGAGTCTAACAAAGTAGACTGCTAGCCAGACTAATAAAGAAGAAAAGAGAGAAGAATCAAACAGACACAATAAAAAAAAGATAAAGAAAATATCACCACCAATCCCACAGAAATACAAACTGCCATCAGATAATACTGTAAGACCTCTATGCAAATAAATTAGAAAATCTAGAAGAAATGGATAAATTCCTGAACACATACACCCTCCCAAGACTAAACCAGGAAGAAGTCAAATCCCTGAACAGACCAGAAAAAGGTTTTGAAATTAAGGCAGTAATTAATAGCTGACCAACCAAAAAACGTCCAGGACCAGATGGATTCACAGCTGAATTCTACCAGAGGTACAAACAGGAGCTGGTACCATTCCTTCTGAAATGATTCCAAACAATAGAAAAGGAGGGAATCCTCCCTAACTCATTTTATGAGGCCAGCATCATCCTGATACCAAAACCTGGCAGAGACACAACAAAAAAAAAGAAAATTTCAGGCCAATATCCCTGATGAACATTGGTACAAAAATGCTCAATGAAATATTGGCAGACCGAATCCAGCAGCACATCAAAAAACTTATCCACCACGATCAAGTCAGCTTCATCCCTGGGATGCAAGGCTGGTTCAACATACGCAAATCAATGAAATGTAATCCATCACATAAACAGAACCAATGACAATCTCAACAGATGCAGAAAAGGCCTTCAACAAAATCAACAGCCCTTCATGCTAAAAAGCTCAATAAACTAGGTATTGATGGAATGTATCTCAAAATAGTAAAAGCTATTTATGACAAACCCACAGCAATATCATAATGAATGGGCAAAAACTGGAAGCATTCTCTTTGAAAACCACCACAAGACAAGGATGCCCCTCTCACCACTCCTATTCAATATAATATTGGAAGTTCTGGCCAGGGCAATCAGGCAAGAGAAAGAGGCAATCAGGCAAGAGAAGGAAATAAAGGGTATTCAAATAGGAAAAGAGGAAGTCAAATTGTCTCTATTTGCAAATGACATGATCGTATATTTAGAAAACCCCATTGTCTCAGCCCAAAATCTCCTTAAGCTAATAAGCAACTTCAGCAAAGTCTCAGGTTACAAAATCATTGTGCAAAAATCACAAGCATTCCTATATACCAATAACAGATGGAGAGCCAAATGATGAGTGAACTGCCATTCACAATTGCTACAAAGAGAATAAAATACCTAGGAATACAATTTACAAGAGATGTGAAGGACCTCTTCAAGGTGAACTACAAACCACTGCTCAAGGATATGAGAGAGGACACAAACAAATGGAAAAATATTCCATGCTCATGGATAGGAAGAATCAATATTGTGAAAATGGCATACTGCCCAAAGTAATTTATAGATTCAATGCTATTCCCATCAAGCTACCACTAACTTTCTTCACAGAATTGGAAAAAACTACTTTAAATTTCATATGGAACCAAAAGAAAGCCTGCATACCAAGACAATTCCAAGCAAAAAGGACAAAGCTGGAGGCATCATGCTATCTGACTTCAAACTATACTACAAGGCTACAGTAATCAAAACAGCATGGTACTGGTACCAAAACAGAGATTAGACCAATGGAACAGAACAGAAGCCCCAGAAATAACACCACACATCTACAACCATCTGATCTTTGACAAACCTGACAAAAACAAGCAATAAGGAAAAGATTCCCTATTTAATAAATGGTGTTGGGAGAACTGGCTAGCCATATGCAGAAAACTGAAACTAGGTCCTTTCCTTACACCTTATACAAAAATTAACTCAAGATGGATTAAAGACTTAAAATGTAAGGCCTAAAACCATAAAAACCCTAGAAGAAAACCTAGGCAATACCATTCAGGACATAGGCATGGACAAGGACTTCATGACGAAAACACCAAAAACAATGGCAACAAAGCCAAAATAGACAAATGGGATCTAATTAAACTAAAGAGCTTCTGCACAGCAAAGGAAATGATCATCACAGTGAACAGGCAACCTTCAGAATGCGAGAAAATTTTTGCAATCCACCCATCTGACAAAGGGCTAATATCCAGAATCTACAGCAATATCAAACAAATTTACAAGAAAAAAACAACCTCATCAAAAAATGGGCAAAGGATATGAACAGACACTTCTCAAAAGAAGACATTTATGCAGCCAACAAACATGAGAAAAAGCTCATCATCACTGGTCATTAGAGAAATGCAAATTAAAACCACAATGAGATACCATCTCACACCAGTTAGAATGGCAATCATTAAAAAGCCAGGAAACAACAGATGCTGGAAAGGACATGGATAAATAGGAATGTTTTTACACTGTTGGTGGGAGTGAAAATTAGTTCAACCATTGTGGAAGACAGTATGGCAATTCCTCAAAGATCTAGAACCAGAAATACTATTTGACCCAGCAGTCTCATTACTAGGTATATACCCAAAGGATTATAAATTATTCTACTATAAAGACACAGGCACACGCATGTTTACTGTAGCACTGTTCACAATAGCAAAGACTTGGAACCAACCCAAATGCCCAACAATGATAGACTGGATAAAGAAAATGTGGCACATATATACCATGGAATACTATGCAATTATAAAAAAGGATGAATTCATTTCCTTTGCAGGGACATGGATGAAGCTGGAAGCCATCATTCTCAGCAAACTAACACAAGAACAGAAAACCAAACACCACGTGTTCTGACTCATAAGTAGAGTTGAACAGTGAGAACACATGGACACAGGGAGGGGAACATCACATACCGGGGCCTGTCAGGGAGTGATGGACTAGGGGGAGGGATAACATTAGGAGAAATAGTTAATGCGGTTGATGGGTGTGACAAACCACCATAACACATGTATACCTATGTAACAAACCTGCACGTTCTGGACATGTATCCCAGAACTTAAAGTATAATACAAAAAACAAAACAAAAACGATGCCTTGCTGACAGAACCAAGTACCGCACTTCCCACCATTTAGCGATCCACCAGTCAAAATACTCATTCTGAGTATATTTCTTGATGTCTCCTGGATATGAGTGGTATTGCAAATATTTTTAATTTAAAAAGAAGCCTTCCTATAAAAACATTAAGGTTAGCAGATAGTACATGCTGCATACCATTCTGATTTTTAAAAAATATACACAAAGCTACCTTGAAAAAAAAATGCAATTCTCCTGAAATTTAATAGGGTTCCCTAACATCTTCTAAGTATCTTATAATAAATAAACTTGGCTAATTTGTTTCTATATGTGATCCTGCTAATAAATTATAGTAAATTCATTGTGCTTCTGCTCTAGGCACTCTGTTGTAAGAGATTTGTACATAACAGCTTATACCATCCTTACAAAATTCCTACAACTAATTCCCAACATGCGAGATCTGGGCCTTTATCCCTTGTGGTTACTACCGATCACTAGATGTTGAAAGTGGAGTTTCTCCAAGGACTGGAAACCACTGTTTCCCATCAGCTGTTAAGAGTAAGGAGCAACAGAAGTGTATCAAAAGCATGTGGTCAGGCCCAGGGGAGGTGGTTGGTGTGGTCAGAGACCCAGATTCAGGCTCTGGGTAGGGCCTGGAGGCCCTCCTCCGATGTACGGGGGGAAAACTGGAGATTACACTTCTGGAAGAGTGCAGCTATGATGTTTGAGTCCCTAAGTGAATTTTACATTAGAGGGCAGAGGATTCTGTTTGGCTCAACAAATATGTGGCTTCTTTGTAGCTGAAGGGACATCTGCTCTCCAGGTGGGTTCTTCTATATACCACCTAGCTAGAGAATAGTTCTCAAAGAATATTCTTCTTTGCTGTGTAGTGATACACGTGGACTACGTCATCTATGGGGCGTGTAAGATGCTATCTCAAGGGCATGGAAAACTAGGATGACTCCGGGGTAAGTTTCATCCTTTAAGATCCTAGGAAGCAGAGGACCATCTAACAGATTTGTTTGCTGGGAGTTAAATTTGAAGAGGCTTTGGAGGAGATAAAAATGAGGAACAAACATTTTCTATGGATGCTGAATCAAATGTTCAAAATTATAATTCCAGGCAGCTGTAAGGCTATATAACCAATTACCAGCTTTCTAGTGAGATGCGGAGAGGAGAAATGGTGAAACACATACTTGTTTCAATGTTTATATTGGGATGAAAATAGGTATTTGGGTTGGATATTCAAAATCTGACATTTGAAAAAAAATTTACAACAGTAGAATTTGGAAAATATAGAAGGATGTTCTAGGCAAATGTCTTATTTGTTGGACTTCTAAAAATGAGTGAGAACCTTCTGATAAAAGGCATTTTGAAGTTCAATCTAAGGAACAAATGGTCCAGATTCTTCCTGTATTCTCCCACTCTTCAGAGAATTTTATCCCATCTCTTGGTGTACACACAGTGTCCAGCTAACTGCTCAGTGGTCTTATTACACTACCAATTCCTTTTAGATCACTCCTTTCAAGTTACCGCTTGATGACTGTCTTTGAAAGAGAAAAGCAAGAAATAAACCTTGCTTGATAACATATTCAGTAGTCATCAGGACATCTAATGGCAACTGAGATTCTAAATGATCAGGAACCCTTAAATAAAAGGCGGATTTCATATGGGAAAAGAAGGGAGCTTTTCTTGGTTGAAAGTAGATACTCCTGAGTATCAATATGGTCCTGATGTTCTCCTTAACAAAGTAGGAAGGTATCTACTGACAGGGTGGCTTGGGAATTTGATATGGTATATCCCTGTGAATTACGTTAATTCTAAATTATTTCAGAGTAGAGAGAATTAGAGGGGGCATACATTAGTTATAACATTTGAAAACACTAGATTTGACAAGGCAGATATGGCCACCTCAACTTAAGACCTGAGAAGGAGAAATGGGTGAAATGACAGGGTAGCAGTACATGATACAAACAGCTGGATAACCTCCTGTGTTGGCTGTTTTAAAACAGCAGTGTTAATGTCTCCGGCACCATTCGGTAGAACTTTCTGAGATGTTGGAAATGTCTATATTTGTGCTAATATGGTAGCCACTAGTCAGGTGTAGCATTGAGCACTTTAAATGTGGCTATTGTGACTGAAGAACTGACCTTTCAATTCTATTTAATTTTAATTAAACTTATTTTCATTTATTTTATTTTTTGAAACAGTCTTTTGCTCTGTCGCCCAGGCTGGAATGCAGTGGCACGATCTTGGCTCACTGGAACTTCCAGCCCCAGGATTCAAGCAATTCTCGTGCCTCAGCCTCCCAAGTAGCTAGGACTACAGGTGGGTAGGCAGCACCACATCCAGCTAATTTTTTGTACTTTTTAGTAGCGACGGGGTTTCAGCATGTTGGCCAGGCTGGTCTCGAACTCCTGATCTCAAGTGATCCACCATGTGTGGCCTAGTTTTAATTACATTCAGTGTAGCCAACACATTGGAGGTGCAGGTCTAGATGTTGACACACAGGAGAAAAATATTCCACCATTTGTGAGGAGCTACTTGTCAGTGATGGGAAATGTTGCACAACATGCTAATAAACCCAAGTTCTCACACCCTTGGCCACTCTATGAAAGCCATGTGGAAAGTGCCAAGTTTAGTCTGTACTTTCTGAAACAGTGTAAATCCTAGGAAAGCTAAGTGATTTCAAGGGGAAAGATCAGTGGGTGAATGGTCCTCTTCATAGGAATTGTTTATGGCTGATTAACACATCTTTCCTTATGTGGCCGGGGAACGCCACTGAGTCAAGCCAAAAAAATCTAGAAATGATGTACAGACTGAAAGTATAGAGGGTGAAGACCCATTAGAAGCAGAAACTTTTCTACTTGAATCATAGCAATGTCTGACTCACAGTGTGTGAATATCCATACTTTTAAAGTGTCTGTAGGAGTGAGAGTTTAGGCTGTGGGGACATGCAGACAGGGCTTCATTCCTGACTAGCCATGAGACCTCAGGCAAGTTATTTACTCTAAAATTGTGATTCCAAAAACCACGATCTGAACAACAGCATTTTGCAAGGTGCCCCACTAAAAAGGTGTTTTATGATCAGATATGTTTGGGAAATACTAGTTAAACTAATTTAATAGGTTTCTTTTTTGAAGGACTTCTCAAAGGCCTTTTAATATACCATGACTCGGGGGCATGGAGGCAGCAAACCACCTTTCCATGTATGTACCTGTGCAACACTCCTGCATAATCTGCACATGTACCCCAGAACCTAAAGTACAATTTAAAAAATATACCATGACTCTTGGTAGAAGTGGGGGAATGGTGGTACAGATGGCACGTAAGATGTAAATTAGCACTGCTCAAACATTTTGGCCTCACAATCTACCTCCTTCTCCCCAGCACCTCACCTTTCTAATTGAGCATCTTGAGGACATCAGAAATCAGTATTATTTACAACAGAATTGAAAACACTGCTATAAGAACCCTGACTTTCCCATCGGTAAAGCAGGGATAAATCTCTCTCAGGTTTGTTAAGTGCTGTAAATGAGATAATACATACAGAGGCTCTAGCAGGGACAGACATGTAGTAGGTACACGGTAACTGTCGGTTTTCTTTCCTTTATCCACAGACACAGCAACTCTTCACTCCCTTTTGGAAGTAGCGACTTAGCCGTACCTGACTGCCACTTTTAAAATACTATTTTTGACATTGTGAATGCACTCATTCTTGGGAAACCGGCAAGAGGTTAGTGCTTAAGTTTCTTAGTTTCTATTAGTCTCCTCCAGAATCAGTATCTCTATTAGGGTGGACATTGTAAGAGCTTCGTTAAAGCATTTTTATAATCTAGTATTAGTGAATATGGATTCACTTAGACCACTCTCTGCTCCAAGGGAAATATTGGTTAGATCTGAGAAAGAACATGGACATTAGGGATTAACAGCACAGGCTCTCAAACAAGATGGTTGTGAGGTTAGCCATGTTTTTTAAACCATTTAATTGTGTCTCAATTTACTTATCCGTGAAGTGAGAATAACAGCACAATCCTATAGGGCTGATGTGCGGATGAGTTAATATTCATAAAGCATTCAGATTTCTGCTTGACATAAAGTACATGCTCAGTAAATGTTAGGATCATTAGATTTCCTGGAAAAGCAACTGGTCAGCCCCTAAAACTGACTAAACCAGTAAAGGTCTAGATTATTTACTTTTTGTTGTTGTTGAGAATATTCAGCTCCTGGGTTGACAACTATCAGATACCACAACAAAACACATTTACTCCGGTCCCACAGGAACACGAAAGTCAGAGTTAGCTGAGGCCAGACGCTCTAAATTGTATCTATAACCCTAGTCATATTTATACTTTCTGATTTCCTTTTCTGCTCAAAAATCCTATAATTTCAGGTTTCCCTGGACTCTTGAAGCATGACAAGAGATCTGTGAAAGGCTAAATTCCTGTTGCTAGCAACGAAAAGTGAAGCTGTGATCAGAAGCATAAGATCCCTGGCTGCATGATGGTGAGTACTTAAGAATGCCCTCCAACCTAGAAATGAGACCTTTAACCTGTAGGATGTGGCCTGATATTAAGGGTGTGCAAGGCTTAAAACCAGCTACTAAGTTAATAAGGCGATAACAAGCAGGCCACAGAGGGTAAATGCTGTGACTTGCCCAGAAGCCAGCTGGCAAGAGGCAGGTAAGACGCAAGCTTGCCTTGGCAGTCATCTACATTGGGGCAGACAAGTGTTTCTTTGTCACACGCCTAAACTTTAGCCCAGCTAACAATGCCTAGGTGTTGTCCAAAATTGGGTCAGCTCAAAGGAAAAAAACAGCCCCTCATTTTTTGCTTCTAAAGACAAGCTGCAGAGTGACTGCTATAAATTTTTCCCTGGTGCACCACTCACCCTGGGCCTTCTTTGACTAGTACGAGGCTACAGTAAAGGAAAACATTTCCATTAATGAGGCATCGGTGAGAATTAAAGGCTCAAGAAACTCGATGTAGCCCTCACTTGTGTGAAAACAAATTCCCTAAATCACAACAAAGTTCAGAGGTAGGGAGCTCAAGTCAATCCTGAAGTAGCGTTAGTAACTGTTAAGGACAAATGTGGAAGTCTGTGCCTGCCCTGGCACTGGAGAAAACACCAGGCCAGATGGCTTTACCAACTCACCACCCTCTGGTTTCCTTCAGTGATCATCTACTTGCATTCCCTCATCTTACATTTCTATTTTACATTATTTTCTCTTTCCCCAATTCCCCCTCACCGACACCTTCTTCACTCTCAGCCCATGAACTTGTGTTTAACTGGGGAAACAAGCCACCAGAAGAGAAGTTCCTCACACTTCCACCACAAACTGCTGGCTTGCACCACCAAACCTACAGCTGCCTTGCACTTGTTCCCATTCCCCCTACCTTCCTTGCTATGACAAGAGATGACCTCTCTCTTCCCACCCCCAACTGACACCCTCTACTTGTATACAGATTTCACCTCCTATCACCCAAATACATGACTCCTATAACAACAGATCCCTCCTTTCTTTTTATTCTGCTACAGAAACACATAAAATTTACCATCTAAACTCTTTTCAAGTGTACAGTTTAGTAGTGTTAAGTATATTCACACTGTTGTGAAACAAATCTCCAGAACTTTTTCATCTTGCAAATGTGAATCTATATCCATGAAGTAATTCTTCTTTACCCCCCTTCTCTCAGCCCTGGTAACCACCATTCTACTTTCTGTTTCTATGAGTTTGACTATTCTAGCTGCCTCATATAAGGGGAATCATACAGTATTTCTCTTTTGGTGACAGTTTTATTATGCTTAATGTAATATCCTCAAGGTTCATACATGTTGTAGCATTTATCAGAATTTCCCTCATTTTTAAGGCTGAGTAATATTCCATTGTATGTTTTATCAAGATTTATAGCAGTCACTCTGTAGCTTGTCTTTAGAACCAAGAATGAGGTGACCCGATTTTGAACAATGCCTAGCTAGGCATTGCTAGCCGGGCCAGAATGAACGGACATGTGGGTTGCTTCCACTTCTTGGCTATTGTGAATAGTGCTGTTATAAACATATATGTACAAATAACTCTTTGAACTGACCCAATTTTGGACAATGCCAAGCTAGGCATTGCTAGCTGGGCCAGAATGAACGGACATGTGGGCTGCTTCCACTTCTTGGCTATTGTGAATAGTGCTGTTATAAACATATATATACAAATAACTCTTCAAACCCTGCGTTCATTTCCTCTGGATATATTACCTGATGTGAAATTGCTGGATTATACCATAGTTCTATTTTTTCAGCATTTTTTGAGAAACCTCCATACTGTTTTTAAATAGCAGTTTTACCATTTTACATTCCCTCTAACAATGCACAAGGGTTCCAATTTTTCAATATCCTTGCCAACATGTGTCATTATCTGTTTTTTTGATAGTGGCCATCCTAATGGGTGTTAAGTTGGCTCTGTTTTGCATCCTTAAATTTTCTCTTTTGGGTTGCTCATATCAGCACAGGTTTCTCTTAATAAACAAAAACCCCTTTAATCCCATATTCTCCTCCAGCTACTACCCCTTTCTCTTCTCTCTTTTACAACAAAATTCCTTACAAGACTTGTACACATTCATCTATGCTTCTTCTTCCATTCTCTCTAAAACATTAGGGTTTTTAACAATGATCATGGGAACTCTCTCGACACTGTGAGACAGGCTACGGACAATATGACCCTAGCCAAATGCAATAACCAATTCTAAGTACTCATCTTCCTCAACTTCTTTGCAGTATTCTACATAGCTGATCACTTCTTTCCTGAAACACATCTTTCCCTTAGTCCTGGAGACACCACTCTCTAGGTTCTCCTATTTCACTACCTACTCCTTCTCAGTCTTTTTTGCTGATTCCTTCTCATCTCCATGATTTCTAAACTGTGGCGTTCCCTCTAGCATTGTCCTCGGTCTTCCCTCTCATAGTTACAATTTCTCCTCCTCAGGTGACCTCATACAGCTTTGTGGCTTTAAACATCATCAATATGCTGTCAACCTTTAAGCTTTCGTCTCTTACCACAACCTCTCCCCCAAATGGAATATTCTTAAATGTAAAGACCTATTCACATCTTCACTTGGATCTCAAATTTAATGTGTCCCAAACTACACTGTTGAATCCTGCCAGCATCTGCTCTTCCTGTAGGCTTTTCCATCTCAGTAATGGCAACTCTAGAGTCAGTGTCTCAAGCTTGATAGAAACCTGACATAATCCTTTACTCTCTTCCTTTCAACAACACACAGCTCTACTCCTGTTTCCATAGAGTTTTTCTCCACATAGCAGACAATCTGATCCTTTTCTAATGGAAGTTTACTGGTATCTCTCTATGGCTTCCATTTGATTCAGAATAAAATGTAAAATGCCAAGTTCTCACTATAACCTATAAGCTTTATATGATTTGACCCTCACTATGTATTTGACCTTAACTTCTACAACTCTCCACCTTGTTCACTCTATTCCAGACAACTGGTCTCCCTGGTGTTTCCGGAACACACAAAGTACATCATCATCTTAGAAACCTTTATACTTGTTCTTCCCTGTGCCCAGAATACTGTTTCCCTAAAAATTCATATGATCTGCTCATTCACTTCCTTCAGATCTCTGCACAAAATCACCTTGAGAGGACTCTTTCAACTTCCTTACATAAAACAGCACTACTACCCATGCTCACTAGTCAGTCATGCTCTACCCCTTCGGCCCTTACCACCACCTGACATACTGTGTGCCTTTCAAGGTCTGGCTTACTCATGGACTGTAAGATCAATAAGAGCAGGATGTTTGCTTTACCTATTGCTGTATTCCTAGTACTTAAAATAGTACTTGTCATATACTAGGTACTACAGTGTTGGGTTGAATGAATGAAAGAACTGAAGTGACAATCTTCTTCAGAGTGGGAGCCACTTTTCCTGAGATTTAATCCTGGATAGGCCTGGTTGTAGTCCTGTCCACATTTATCGTCATTTGCTGCTATGACTTATCAAAGGAAAGCTTGTTCTTCTATTGATTTCTATCACAAAAAGTTTGGATTTTTTCCCCCTACTTGGCTTCATATTTTTTTCTAAAAGCCATCTTCTAATTACAAGTTCACAAAGACTTGCAAAGAAGTCTTTTTTAAAATATATATATATACAGATTTTACAGATCCACAACTGCAGATGGTGCAGTCTGTTTAGGAAACACATCACTACAAACAGAATAGGGGAAAAACAGACTCCACAGTACACAGCTTATCTCCAGGTGCGTCAGCTTACTGGAAATCAATTTTTAGGCAGAAGGAATGGGGGGGAAAAGAATATTGTTTAGACTTATAGGCTAGGAAGGAAGCAAGAGAAGTTAAATGTTAGGTCTATCTGGAGAAAATATCACAATCAAGTCCCCAGATGATCAAACACAAGCTGGAAGAACAGGGCTGTGAGGATAAGGAAGGCTGTCAGTGACTGCTCCCGGCTGCATATCCTTAGGGTCAGTAAACATTTTCTTAAATGGCCAGAGAGTAAATATTGCAGGCTTAGGTGCAGTCCGCCATCCATCTCTGTAGCAACTACTCAACTCTGCTGTTGTAATGCAAAAGTAGCCAAGGGTAGTAAGTAAACACATGGGTGTGGCCATGTTCCAATCAAAGTTTATTTACAAAAACAGGCAGCGGGCTGGATTTGGCCTGCAGGCTGTAGTGTGCTAATCTCTGGCATAGAGGAGCCTGTGCCTGTGCTCCTAAAATAACTTTTCCCTTTCCCTTCTAGAGCCTTTCTTTAAGTAAAGTGATTATAGAGTGAAAAGAAGGATGGATATATCTTTATTACAAGAACTTATGTACAAAAAAGGCCGTTTTAACTGCTAAGACTGTCTCAGGAAAAAAATGTGCCAAATTCTAAGCAAAGGAGTTTGAGCCAAGGGCATTATTACAAGGAGGAAGTCATATGTTCTCTGGGGGAGGAAGCCATGGGATATAGAAAAGGCTGTGTATCTATTACTAGAAAGGCAGACAATAAAAGAAGGGGGTACTAAAGAGATAAAAAAAAATCTGATAGTAAATTCTACAAACATGAATATGAGGCTATTCAGAAGAGAGCTGTCATACACTCTTTAAAAAGACAGTATCTTTCAAACTTTTTTTGATCACAACTCATTTTAAAAGAAATATATTTTACATCATGACTCAGTAAAAATAAAATTCCTTTATTACAAGCAGTACATTTTAATATATTTGTTTCTAGACTGCAAAAAACTAGTGGTCATAAGCAGCTAAATTGTTTTATAATCCACTACTGAGCTGTGCTGAAAATCACTCCCTAGATTTAACAAAAAAGGATCTTGGAGAGTTTGAAGATTATTAAGAAAGGATACTTAGGAATCTTTATGGTCCCAAAGCTTGACATATTATATGGTAATGAAGAGAAGGAAAAGCACTGTTTCTACATAGGACGTAGCAATTCTACACTTCTTCAAAAACTAGAGGAATAATCGATAGAGTTGCAAATTGGTAAAGTATAAATTAAGGTAGGCTGTAATAATTCAAGGATACAATATTAAAATGTCTAGGGCAACCATGAAAACAAAAACACAAGAATGACAACTAAGAAGTCAAAAGAAGAGAAAAAACTGAATTAACAAATGGCTTTTGTTTCCTGGGAACTAAAGGGAGGAACATGGATGTACTAAGGCTAGAAGTGAAGACAGCTGTGTCTTCCTCCAAGAGAGGGAAGAACTCAGGCTTCTGGGAGAATTCTGACTTAGAGACTCAATATTCTGAATTAAAAAAAAAAATCAGACCCTTGGACTAAAGGCAAGGACCTATTTGGATTCCTACACATGAAGCAGAAGTTTGGCTGGGAGGAAGAATGGATGGCGGTTTACATTATACGAATAGGGTAAAACAGAGCATAAAAAATAGTTCCTATGACCACCATGGTAGTTAGATACTACAGCATGGGCACCCTAGGGATAAAAGACCTAAACTCCAAAGCACAACTAATTTGTGTTAACCAATTGTAAGCACTAATAAGCAAATTTTTTAAGGTTTCAATAAAATTTGCTGCTGAATTCTAAGAAAAATAACTGAAGGCATCATCAGAAACAAACACGTTTACCAACATTATTTCAAACTTCACTGCCCAAACAAGAGAGATTTACAACTCCCAAAGTAAAATAAACATGTGCTGAAATACAGTTCAATATAAATGGCCTTTCACGTTTCCTTATCATTCCTTTATAGTTTATCTTGACTTTGTAGTTCCTCGAGCTTTGATTCAGGCTCATTAACACCAAGACATTAGCTTTAGGAGTATATCATCTCAACTAAATGGGTTAATCTGTTGAAATAATAAGCCTACCAAAGATACTGCTATATTGTAATAAGAGTCCAGCTGTGAAAGCTTAGGGGTAGAACATTCTTACTTTAATAAAATATAACATGGAAAAATTAATAAGACTTCAAGTTATGAGGTAGATTCTGTCAACTAGCAAAAACTTCCCCACACTTAAAGTTACTATATAATTTTAATATGAAAGTACTTTCCTTGTTAGAAGTTTAACTTCTGTTGTTTTCTTTTAATAAAAAAGTAAGAACATAATAACCACACAGAATATATATATATATTTCTTACCTCTCCCAATGAGAAATAGTGACGTGGAATTTGAGAATCAGGGTAAATATTTTCTAGGTACCAAGAAAAAGGTTTGCATTGTAGTTTGTGTCTTAGACCAACTCTTGATGATATATCTCCATAATCTACCTTTGTAACACCTGTTGAAAGAAATAATTGACTCTGAATTATTAATGTTGTTTTAGGTAACACACATCTATATATTGAATCTAATAAGCCAGATTACATTTATGTGAGAATGAAATATAAGTGATACGGGATCAGTAAACGTCAACATATGTTAAGGCACAAACAAAAAAAATCAAGATCTATTTTGCTCAAATATTAAACAGAGCAATTGTTTGCAGTCAGGCTTCTCTCACACAACTCACTGAATTGTGCACCCTGCCACTTGACAGTCTTGCAGTAACTAAAAAATAAGATGGACTAGTGTCAGGCAGACTTATAGCTGATGGAAGAACTGTTCCTACTAAAGTCTGAATAGAAAAAAGTTCCTGTAGAGAAGGCCCTTGTGGCATGTTTTGGGCTCCCAATGGCCTTGTGATACTTGGCGAACACCTCCTATGAGGGCCTGCTTATAGAGAACACTCATGACCCACTGCAAAAATAGCAGTTTTGTTATGTTGAACAAAAATGCCAACAATCAAGAAAGTCATACAAGCTAGAAAAATGGCTGAAAATTTAATAAGACGGAACTTCACAGGAATAAATATTAAATGTTGCAGTTAGGTTAAAAAAAATAGAACATCTGTAAAACCTGGACTAGCAGTACTGACCTGGATAATTTATTACTGCTAATTATATATTATTCTAGGCATTCTGCCAAGTACTTTCTATACTGTGTATGAGTTCATTTATTCCTTACAATGACCTTATGAGGTAGGTGTTCACCTCTGCTCAAAGCTTCACTTTTACCCTTCTTACTTCTCCTCCAGGATCAGGGTAAAGAAAGGTACAGTCCTGTATTTCTAATCCAAAACAATGCTAACCTGGAGAAATTATATAGAAGAAATTCTTGAATTCATCCATCCACACTTCTGCAAGTCGTCTGTTATTTTTATTGATAATCTGCCCTGTACCTCCTGGAAACGTGTAAGGTGTAGCTTTCCGAAATACATGTCCAACATGTGAGCATGTAACAATTTCCAAAGTTCCTCCACACTGCCAAATCTGAAAACAGCAGAGATGACTACGTAAGATGTAGCTGGGTAATCAGGAAATGTTCACCTTAGTTTTACAATGGCATTTTTCTTTTCAATTCAATAGGGATCTGGCTTTTGTTTAAATTTAAATGGAACCTACTGTAGTTACTGGTAAAAAGCTTCCAAAGTACCTCCATACTACCAAATCTGAAAATAACAGCAAAGAAGACCATATATGACATTGATAGTTTAAAAAAAAGTGTTGACATCTATTGGGTTCCACAGTTGGAATTTCACAGAATCAGGGGCATGTGGTGGGCTCCTGCTGTGTGGTTCAGTTACAAAGCCAGCGCTTCCACAAGAGAAATGTCTCTAATTCTGGGCTCTGATCAAACCAAAAGTTGATGATTAAAATAAAGAAAACATAAGTTAAAGGCTAAATACAGAAACGACATGAGATCTAGAGCAAGCAGTATTTTTCTAACTGCAGGCCATGATTCCTAAGAGAATCAAAAATTCAAACTGATGAATTGCAACCTGTACTTGTTAACAAGGACATACTGTTTCACAAAAAGTTTAAATTTTATGTTGTGTGTGTGCATAGTGTATAAAGTATTTATTAATGTGGTCATGGTTAAAAACAACAACCAAACCAAACCTGACCATGGAGTATCCAGCCAGATTCTCATCTGTTCACCCCTCTCCAAACCTGTGTCACAGCCTGCACATGAAACAGAACCTAGGAATCTAAACTAGATCCATCGTAAATTCTTCAGTGAGATAGTAAAAGCATGTTTTGTTGTCTTTGTTAGAATAAAAACAAAAAAAGGGGCAAAAGAAAGATGATCAAGTATGGGGCTTACATCATTAATTTAATGAAATCCTTCTGTTCCTTTCAAAATACATTCCCCCACCCCTACTAGTTAAAAATCTTGTAACTCTTTACAATTAAAATAACAGTTTGGAAAGTTCTAATTTTGTTAAATATTCAGTGTTCCTACCTTCAAGTTTTCCCAGGAACATAAAGTATTAGAGCTGGACAGGATCTCCAAGATGATCTGGAGTCCAACCCTCTCTTTGACAAGAAGGCAAAGTGATTCATTGGGAACTAAGTGAGCTCGCTGGTTTAGATTACAGTACACGTCAATGTGATTTCCACTTTAATAAGTTATGTGTCCAAAGTTGGTTATTTTCAAAAATATGCAATGCCATTTAAACGATATGTTGATTCTAGTGAACGTGAAATGCAGGGACTTTATATGCAGACTGGCTTAAATTAAATTAGAGTCATTTTAGAATTTTTGCGTTTTTCTTTCTACTGAAAAATATAAAGCTGGTAAAGTAACTAGGTTTCATATTAAAAAAAACAATTTCACACTAGAAACAAAAAGCATATTACAAAATGTGAAATTTACGTTTTTAAGAGCAAAGTACCAAAGTAGCATATTCAAACCACATATTATTTTTTTGAGCTTAAATTACTTCCTTGAAAATAATAAAAATCTAAAACAACTAGAAAATCTTGTGTAAGTTTTATAGCTGGACTTTAAAGACAACTGTATTATTTGCTTCAATAGTTTATAATGAACCCTTAATACTTTAGTCCATTTTATGGACTGAAGGTTCTGAAGTTACATTAAACTTGTATTAAATTCAATTTTTAATTTTTATGTAAAGATAGCACGAATTATCAAAGTACATCTATACTTGAGGTTAAATAAAGGATTAATTTTTTTGAAGGGAACTTACCCTAAAGGAAATTTCTAGGTTTTCTCCTCCCCAAATATCCATTCCAGCATCATATGTTCCAATTTCCTGAAAGTAATCTCTGTCTATTGAAAAAAGGCCTCCTGCCATGGTAGGTGTTCTGAAATTCAATAATGCTATGCCATTAGCAATTTAAAATTTACAATCAGTTTTTGTTTTTAAAAGCAGTTTCAGAACTATTTATAACTACTGAATAAGTACTTATTCTCACACTTTTCATAAACTTTCATAGGCCCCAGGGGCTTTCTGTGTTTCATGCTGTGTTATTTGGTTTTCAGACATGACCTGCACCATGGTCATGCTGAGTGCTAGACTTGCTGTGTCATGCTTCTGCTCAGACATCCCTCTCTGTCACAGTCCTAACAGTACTTTGTATCTTTAGCATCTTTCTTGGTCCTCAGGTTCTAACTGGGTTTAGAGCTCAAACTCCTTAAATTAAAGCTATTCCTCACAATCCTCTCCATCTGACTGTGCACCCACTGCATGGATCCTAGCAACTTCAAGGCAGTTGACTGTATTAGCCAAGTAGACTGAGGTTACAGTTACCATGTCAGGTTCTAAAGGGTGGCAAATACGTAAACACAGAAGATAAACAGGATGAAAACAATGAGGCCTTTTGCCAATACCCACTAGAAATCTTTAAGGAGAAGAGACAAAATATAGAACAAATCAATATATTCCTTCCTGACTGTATGGTATATTTTCTGCAAAAGAGGAGCCTAATTCATCAAAATGGGCTCAGGTATGCAAAGGGAGTGGGAATATGTGAAATTAAGCAGAGAAATGATTAAGAAATGAAGGAAGATTTAAATAAATGAATATCAGTCCATTTGATTTTCATAAAGAATAAGTATGGAGAAAAAGTGAACTCCAACCAGGAGAAAAATAATTAAGTTCCACAGACTGAAGAGACCATGAAGATTATATTTTAAGATGAATTGGCCACCTCTGGAACCCTAAAATGTACTCACTGCCTTTCCAGAGGAAATAGTGGTTTCCAAAAAAGGTTTGAACTTATTTTGATTTTAGATGAAAAAAAGAATGAGAAAAGGGTTTAAAGAAACAGGCCAAAATTCAGAATTATCATTTAATACAGGGGTTTCTTGACCTGAGTTTTTTGTGTGCTAAATCTTCTGTATGTAGGTGAGCATTTTTCTCTATTAGAGAAGACTCATAGCCTTCACCAGATTTTCAAAACACTTCATCATCTTTGAAATGTTTAGAAACCCTTGATATCAATAGTGAATTGCACTAACAGCTAAAGAGAAGAAAAGTCCCTTGCACTACTAAGAACTCAGGCTGACTAAGGAAAATAGCACACAGTCAGTGGAAAATCTCTTCAATGTTGCCAGAACTGGACTTGAATTCAAGGGAAGGCAGACACAGGAGGCCCCAAAACAGAAGACAGCTGAAGCCTGGCTCTGAAAACTCTTAATACAGAAGTAGCAGGTTGATACAATTGGGATAAATTCTAGGATGGCTCAGAAGAGCTCAAAGTCTCAATTTCATGTTCTAAAAAGAGCATGAAGATTTTTATTCTACCCTGAAAAAAAAAATCTATATATGGCCAAGTAGAGAAAAAAAATGAGAAAATAAATGCATTAATGAATACCTTTTTTATACTTTGTGTCAATTCTAGCTATTTTTATGTTTGATACAAGCTTTTCTAACTTTACCAGTCAATAACTGTCATCCAGATGGTACAAGTCTGAATTTAAAATCGCACATTATAATGCAAGGACCCAGTTTTAGGTAATATTTTCACATACTGACACAATTAAATGAGCTAAGATTTATTATCCTTAACAACTGAACTAAAGCACAGATCTGACTTATACATTTGCAAAATGTTCATAAAGGAATGAAAAACCATGCATGTCATCATTTCTCATGTGCAGAAGATTTATAGAATAAATAAAAATTCCTAATTTTATTACAGGAGAAATCCTTCTTTAAAACACTCATACATGTGAAAGATGGTTCCTAACCTACCATAAGATACACGAATGCTTCATGTTTCTCAAAATACACTTATCCATTTGATATGATTCCCATAATTACCTGACAGGAAGAGTCCGATCACCTTTCCTTCTGTCCATTTCTCTTTGGGGAACAGGATACCAGCGAAAATTGAGCTTCCAGTTGAACCCGCCATAGGTCATATCAGAGCCTGCCATGTACTCAAAAGTATCATCGCTGATCACATCAATGATAGGACACACCACTGTTTTCCTGACGTCATAAGAGCAATTTTAAAAATCTTTCAAAACATAGCTGTTTAATGCCAACTATAGAACAATTGTACACTAAGTGCTTTAACTTTTTTCCTCTGTCACCCAGGCTGGAATGCAGTAGTGCAATCAGGGCTCACCGCAGCCTCGACCTCCTTAAGTATCTTCCCACCTCAGAGTCCTGAGTAGCTGGGACCACAGGTGCGTAACACCACATTTAACTAATTAAAAAAAAAACTTTTTTTTTTTTGTAGAGACAAGGTCTCCCTATGTTGCCCAGGCTTGTCTCGAACTCCTAGGCTCAAGGGGTCTTCCTACTTTGGCCTCTCAAAGTACTGGGATAACAGGCATGAACCACCACACTTAGGCCTAAAATGTTTTTAAAATAAATATACAGTCTATAATGCTAAAGGCAATGATGAAAACTCTCATGCTCTATCTCGCATCAAACTACCATCATAATTATTTACTAGTTGATAATCCCTCCTCTTTCATTCATACTCCTATGTTGTCTTAAAAGAAGCATATTTTTATTTTTTATATGTAAGTCCTTAACCCTCAAGGGACTGGTTTTAACTATGATATGCAGTAGGTATACAATTTCATTTATTTCTTCTATAGATAACCAGTTGTTCCAGCACTATTTATGTAATGGTCCCTTTTTCCTCTGCTATAACTATGAGTGCCTGCTCTGTCATAAATCAAGATTACATTTAAAAAATGGGCTGGTTTCTAGACCCTACCCTGTTTCACTAGTCTATTTGTGAATTCCTGCATCAATATTCCACTGCTGTAATTAACACAGCTTTAAAATAAGTCTTCACGCCTATTAGGGCAAGCCCCCTTAGACTTAATTCTTCCTCAGAAGCATGGCAACTACTTTTTTTTCCTTTTATAGTTCCATATCAATGCTAGAATCAGCCTGTTCAGTTTCTCAAAGAAAATTTTGTTGAGATTTCAATTGGAAATGCACTGCATTTAAATATGAATTTGGGTAGAACTGATACTCTTATGATACTGACTTTCCCGTACATGAATGTGGTCACCTCTCTTTTGAGATTTTTTTTGTAAATTTCAATAAATCTTTTGATAAACATATTCCTATGTGTAGTCTATGACTTCTATTACTTTTATGAATATTTTCTTTTTACACTGTTATTTTCTTTTTTTAAAAATTTTTTTATTGCATTTTAGGTTTTGGGGTACATGTGAAGAACATGCAAGACTGTTGCATACGTACACACATGGCAGTGTGATTTGCTGCCTTCCTCCCCATTTTACATTGCATTTTCTAAGTATTCCTTGTTGCTGTGAAGTAAACTTTTCTTTCTTTTTTTTTGGGAGATGGAGTCCAGCCTGTTGCCCAGGCTGGAGGGTAGTGGTATAATCTCAGCTCACTGCAGCCTTGACTTACTGGGCTCAAGTGATCCTCCCACCCCAGCCTCCCAGGTAGTTGGGACTATAGACGTGCACCACCATGCCTGGCTAATTTTTTGAATTTTTAGTAGAGATGGGGTTTCACCATGTTGGCCAGGCTGGTCTCAAACTCCTGGGTTCAAGTGATCTCTCCACCTCGGTCTCCCAAAGAGCTGAGACTACAGGTGTGAGCCACGGCACCAGGCTGAACTTTTCTATAGTAATCTTGTGTTTGGCAACATTGCTAAATTCTTAATGTTTCCACTATTTTATGTATAGATTCATTTTCTTCACAAACACATCTACAATTGACAACAATGGTTTTCCTTTTTTCCAATAAACAAATGTTCTTTATTGTAGTACTGTAAAACCTAAGAAGGACTTCTAATAATACTAACTGGTGATCGAAGGCATTAACATCTTGTTCCACATCTTTTTAAAAAATGCTTTCAACATTTCTCCATTAACATGATTTCTGCTTGCAAAGGCTTTTTTTAAAGCTATCCTTTCTTGGATTAGTAAACTTCCACTGTATAATAGTTTGTCAAGTATTTTCTAATAATAAATTCATGTTAAATTTTAGTGAACCCTTTTCAGTATCTATGGGAGTGATCACAGGTGTTTAATAAGTTTGTAATCATAGTTTCAAAAATTCATTAATGGGATGTATTAAATGAATTAGTTTTGTAATATTATGCTAAACCAAGCAGTTATGATATCATGATATGTTTTGTGTGTGTGTGTGTGTGTGTGTGTGTGTGTGTAAACATATATATTGCTGGTTCTGTTTGCTGGTACTGTGAGATTTTTGTACTAGCACTGAATAGGTTTGCACTGTAATTTTCCTTGTAGTACTTTTCTGGTTTTCATATCAGAGTTATACCAGCCTCATAAAAAATTTGGTTTGTTCCCTCTTTTCTATACTCTGTTTACAAAGTCTTTTATTCTCACTTTATCCTAAGATACAGATTTCAAGATCCCAGCTTTATACAGGTATTTGCTATTAACCTTCCCACCTGAGGCAGGACCTAGGTTTTGTCTCCTATCCTTGCATCTTATTTGTCTGTCAAGGAAGATTGTGTCCCCAAAGTTCAGCAGAAACCCTACCAGTGAAATGTGGCTTTAGTGTTTGGACTGCACACTGGCTCTCACTTCTTTCTGAGATCTGCAAATTTCTTACTTTTCTGCCAACTCAATGATGCATTTAAAATTTGTTTTGCCTTTTATCCAGCATTTTCAGTTGGAAAAGTTATTCAGAATATTGAATCCACCATACAGGCCAAACTGGAAGTCACTGTGGTTGCTATTTCAGCTGACTCTCTTTCATACTTCTGTCATCACTTCACCTTGCTTTCTCTCTATGGGTTATGTATTCTCTTCTTGCAAGCAAATACTCTCTAAAACAGTCATCAACTATATAGAGAAAACAATTTACAGAGATGTTCTATTCTTTTGACTCTTCCGGTCATTGCTCTTTTTTCTAAAGCTGCTCTACTTTCCCATTGATTGGACCAATGCTGAGTTTTCCTATTTATTCATCTTTGAAAAGGAAAAAATGTAGATCCAGCATTTGCTAACAAACAGAATAGATGCTGTGGCTTTAGCTCCCTCTGTGTTGCACTTGATTAGTAAAAGTTCACTCCACTAAAATCTAAACTTGAATGTTAACATAGACAGTCTCTACTTCAAATTACAATGACAAGCAGAAATTCAACCAACATTAGCAGAATGAAGTTAGGTTCTCTCCTGATGCACAAGAACTAAGCCAGAACCAAGCAATAGGTAATTCTTCAAAAAATGTGTAACATGAAAAACTACAATAGGTGTTCATTACACCAATGTTCTTCTTGTATTATCCAAGATTATGGTGCTTTCCATATAAAATTAAGCATTTCAGGACACAACGTGTTTCTATCCATTCTCTTCTACTTCTGGCTGCACCACAGGCTGAGAAGACCTGCCTGCTCCAGTGTTAGCTTTAGAGAGCAAGGACAAGTGAAGGGTTTTATGCTATCTTCTCTGAGTTCACCCTCTATCTGTTCTGCTCCAGCTTGGTGAACAGATCATATAGTACACATTCCAACCACATGCTTCCTAATCCATTCCCATTAGCAAGACAGTTTGCGAACATTCCTGCCAGGTTTCAGAATGTGGTCTTCTGGATATTTTGTTTAGAGTCCTCTTCACAGATATTTTAAAGCAAACTTGGGAGGAAATTATATTTTTTAAAAAATATAAAATGTGGCAACTCACCATATAGTTTAGGTCAAATGTACTAAAAACAAACCTACAGACACCAGAAAATTACCTGTCATGTTTGATCCTGGCCAAGAGAGGTTCCAGCCATCCCACTGTACACTCACAATGAGCATCCAGGAAGGTGATCACTTGGCCTTTAGAAACAGCAGCTCCTTTTAATCTTGCTCTGATCAATCCAGAACGTTGTTCCATTCGAATTACATGAACTGGTACTTTTAGTTTTTTCACATAACTCTCTAAAGGCCTTTTCAAAAAGTCTGGAAAACGAACAAAACAAACATGAAAAAAAGTGTGGCTTGGCCCTATTCAGATTAAAGCAATTTTGATTTGGAATATTTATTCAACATCCCCTTATTGAACACTCTCAGCAAGGCTCCCTGACTCAGAAACCCATTTTGCTAAAGGAAGCCTTTATATTTCCCAAGAGCATGTACTAGAGATGCCTCTATCTTATTACATGCAGAATTAGGAGAGTGCTTTTGGGTTCAGGCTTCACCAAGGATAGGAATGCTCCTACATTTCTCTAAGTAACTTTGTCAGACTCAATTCTTTTTCTAATCGTGCTTAAAGATTAGCAATAGAAAGAAAGCATTAAATCCTCACCTCAACAGAGAGAAGACACAGAATATGTTAACAGCTGTTGAGTTAAGAACATTGTGATATTTCCTCAAAAGCAGAAACAAACTGTCTTGTTGATTACCATGGTCTTTGACTATACATTTTTTTTAAAATCAGGAGGCAGAAAGTGAGGTCAAGCTTGGAAAAGAAATGTTGGACTGTCAGCTGCAAGGCCAAATAGCGATCCTTAAACTGCCAATTAGGTGTAAGAAAAAAGTTTAAAAAGGAAAGGACAACTGAAGGGGAAAAGAGAAAAGGGGCAAAAAGGGAAAGGGAGCGTATGTGGGTATATGAAATCAATAGCTACTCTGGAGAGTTCGGATAAGAGGTTATGTTGCTCAGGACACAGGCAAGCATATATGATAAGGCAAACCTTACCTCCAAAGTTCACAACTGACTTTAAAAAGCAGAAAAGGCACAACTTCCTCAAAGCAAAGAGAAAATATTTTTCAGATTAGATTGGTTTATAGAATTTATGCTAGAGAAGCTATTGGTGGTAACATGGTCAAATGCCTTTCCAACTATTCACCATACAGTAAGTATGAGGATAATCTCTCTAGGGAAGAAAATACTTGAGATGGAACTACTGGGACCCCTAACGAGATTATCCTCATATTTATTAATTAAATACTAAAAGTAGGAACCCAAAAGGCTTCCTACATAGTGGGGGTGGAAAAGACAAATGGGAATAAAATGATTCTGGACTATTAGACTCAACAAGACAAAATGACTCAATAATGAAATAATCAGGGATATAAAAGTTGTAAAAGAGAAAGGCCTATGTGTCCCACTACACCAAAACACTCATTTTTCTGTTTACGCTAATATGTTTTCTACTATTTGGGATAAAAAGTTATCTGAAAGACATCACTGTGATTTCATGAACCAAGTCTTAGGCTCTGAAGGATCTAACTTGATTCTGAGTGAAAAGGTAAGGGTAGTGCCAATCCCAGAGAAGAGCAACATTTTGTAGTACTTGTTAACATTTTGGGTCTGTTTAGCACAATGCTAACATATGTAATGCTAGTCTCATTATATATCTTATCTCATTTAATGCTCATGACCCTATGAGGTTGTTATTATGCATACTTTAGAAATGAAAATCTAAGGCTAACCATATTACATGAATTTGATCAAGGTGATACAGCTTGTTAAGGGATGGATCCAAGATTCAAACTCAGGTCTGCCTGACTTTAAAGCCCATCTTTTTATCTACAACAAGGGAATCCTAGAAGGGAATTCTATGGAGAGAACAATTCAGGTCTTTGGAAGCACTTGATGAGACACAAATTTAAAATATTTTGTATGCAGAATTTGATAGAATTTCATGCAGTAGGGTATAAGATATATTCTTATACGTAGATCAATCAAGGCTGGGTGTGTCATAAACAATGTGTCTCCCAATAAGTTTTTCCAAAAATATTAGTTTAAAATGTTTCTTCAGAACTAAAGCAATCTAATCTCGAACTCCCACATGTCTTTGAAAGCTATACTATCTTGTTTATGAACAAAATTTAAAAAAAATGCACAATTCTGTGGTCTGGTAACTCACAAAATTCGCTCTTCCACAAATTTTCTTGGCATCTTTGTTTGACATCTTTGTGGCTTTCACACAATAACGTTAGGATATAGGTGTCTTCTTTTCAGTTGATACAGAATTATGGACTCAGGGCTGGGTGGGGGATTAGGAACTATCCAAGTCTCATTTTACAAAAATGAAGCCATGAGTTAAGTGATTGTAGTTAGAAGCTACTATTACATCTAAAAACAAGGAAGAAAGAACATCTTTATAACTCTTGGCCTATAAATGAGTCCCTATGCATTTTTCAGAGTGTGAGATTGTCAGAGAGTGTGAACATCAGGGAAAAATTTCACTGTTCATAGCAACATCTGAAAAATATTTACCAGAACTCTAAAGAGTAGTAGGGAAGAATAAGGAATTCAGAGTCTAATAAATCTGACTCCTAATCTCTACTAAATATAAACCTCTGCTTCTTTTTGTATAAAATGAAAAAAAAAAGGCTTCTCAGATTAGAAACATTACATAAATTCTAAGTCTTAAGATAACTTTCTGAGACGACAATTACATAACTTCTGACATAAACTAGGGATTCGTCCAAATTCTGCCTTCATTACAGATCCTGTAACAGTAAAGTTGCACCAGAAGCAATTAGAAGTGAGGCACATAGCAGTTAGGAGGTCAGGCTATGGATTCATACAGGGTTTGGTTACTACTCTACCATGCTAAGCCTCATCAATAAAACAGGAATAATTCTAGCACCTACTTCATACTTCTTTAATAAATAGAGTTACTCAGCAGATTAACTTGAAATCAAGTATCCAGAGGCCATGGGCATACTATCTATGCTACACAACCCAATTAGGAAGTTTGCACAGAGGAGTAAATGTGAAGATTAAATGTACCAGTGTACCTTATTCTTTCATCCATTCATTATATAATTCTAGACTGTTGTTACGTAACAGGCACTGTGGGCACTGAGGAGATAATGGTGAGCAAGCAGACCTGACAAAGTATACAGTCTATTGTGGGGGAGGCACCTGTTAAACAGACAAGTAAGTAATCCAAACTCTTGTTAGAGCTGCAGAGGAATAGAGTGTTATGAGATGTTTTCAGAGGAACATGACAGGTCCGGAGAGGTCAAGGAAGGCCCCTCTAAATGCATCACATCTGAGCTGAACTCTGATGGATGATTTGATGTTAACTATGCTGGGGAGACGGTGGAGACAAATCTTCCTTAGAGAACAATGTTCCAGGGAGAGGGAACAGAATCAGTACAAGTGAAGGCCCTGAGATAGGAAGAAGAATGATTATCTTTAATGAACTGAAAGAAGAAAACTGTACAGAGGGCAGAAGTATGGGAATGGTTCAAGATGTGACTGGAGATGCCAGGTGGGGCCAGGTCATACAGGCCTTAGTGGAGGGGTTTTAATCATGGAAGCAAAATGATCAGATTTGCATGCTTTAAAAAAGCTCACTTTGGAGGCACCATGGTGAACAGATGGGAGGGGGGTAAGAGTATGTGGGGACATTAGTTAGACTAGTTAGTCTATTTCCACATCCAGGTGAGAAATGATGGTGCCTTGGATGTGTCTCATGAATAGGAAAAAGTAGATTTAAAGAGCTATGTAAAAGCAAAGAACTTGCTCTGGTCGGGTCCAACAATTACGATATAAACAAGGGGGCCAAAGAAAAATACATCAGATGACAAGACTGCAAATTATCATCACAAAAACAAAGATCTAGTGTCTCCCAGATATCAGAAATTGTACCTGGATATTTGAGGCTTCCAAGGCAGGAAGATAAAGGAGAATCAGACCCCTGAGCAGGGACTCTGGAGCAGCACTCCAGGACCCTGCCTAATGACTAAGCCTCAGGTGGAGCAGTGAAGTAGGCACCTGCCCACACCAGTTTCCTCTCACAGATGTATACAGGTTGGGGTGTTAGGTGAGGTCTGCATGAGGGAAAGGAAAGAGAGAACTGGTATATGTGAGTTTCTCTATCATCTGTTGTGGGACCCTGCACCTTTCTAATTAGGCCATATCCTACAAAAACTTATTCTACACAGCCTTCTTGGGCATTCACAGAATAAGAGAGAAAAACAGAGGAAATGAAAAAATAATTCACTTAATCTCAGGATAAGTATCTCCTCTGGTAAAATATATTTAATCTAGCAAATATTAACATATAAGTAAACCAAGCACAAGTCATTTGCAGGATAAACGTTTATATATATTCCTCCTTATATTAACTCAGGTTAATTTTCTTACAGAGGGACTCCTAGCAAATCAACCATCCACATGAGGTTAATACTTCTGTTATCAACAACAATTATTTCTTTAAGTATTCTTAACAGCTCTCATTCATTTTAACATGTAATTTTATCATGTATTATACTATTTAAATGTCTTGTGTGATTATAAACTCTTTAATTAGATTAAAAAGGTAAGATATAAGTTACTTTAAAAGGTAGGTTTTTATCTTATTCTTCATTTGCACCTGTATAATCTGGCAAAGTAAAAAGATTTAAATTGTTTTTATTGCATTAATTACTCCAAATAATATTTGATGTGAATAAACTTAATTTCTGTTAAATGCCTGTATTCAGTGTGGGCACAGGAAGGAGAAAGTATGATACTTAATTAAATCATAGCAGATGAAATGAGAGAATAGGCAAGAAAGTTGAAGATACTAGCAAAAGAGGTTAAAATGGTAGATCATTTAAGGCTGATAAAGGAAGGAAGAAAAGCAGTAGGAAATTATTTTCTGTAGCTCTAAATTTTTCTCATGTGAACACAGGAACATTGGTGGAATACGTGACACCAGTGATTCCTAAACAGATGTGCTATGAATAAGAAAATTAGGAAATGCTGGGTATCTAACTTAAGCACATTTCTTTACTAATGGACTAAGCGGAGCCTCTTCTATCAGTACTCTGCGGTGTGAAATCTCCAGTAAGGATTCATTATAAGTAATATTGACCAAGGCACCTTTAATTAATATGTCCTTTCCCAAAGAATGTTTCATGACATAGTTTGGGAGATTTTAGGTTTATGAAGAATTCTGAGATTCTCAGAAGGATATTTGGGCAAGTCTATAGAGATTTATTATGAGTCATATTACATCCTACCTTTTCATCCTTCCTAATCCCTTTGTGCACCTAGCTATAGATCATTCCTGAAACTTAGAAATGGAGAAAATAGGGAAACCTAAGAAAAATCTGGAGAATAAAGGTTCACCCAGCTAAGGCTCCATTTTGCTGTCAGAGATAGTTCTTACTAAACATGGAACTACATTTCTCCATTCACGGACCTACGTAGGATCCAGACTCTCTCTACTGACTCAGTCCTGCAGCTTCCCACAGAGAAAAACCTAATAAAATGATGTGAGTTTTTTCACTGTCCTGCATAATAGTTTGTTATATAGCATTATGTCTTTTTGAAACAAGATTAAGATGCAACACACATTAAATGCTAATTAAAGTAATATTTTGAGTCGCACAAGGGTGTACTTTTTTGCATATGTGAATGAATCCAAATTCATAAATATTTTTGGGATAAATTAGAATCTTGTATAAAATTATTAGGTTAAAAATTATAGCAACTAGTTTTAACCATTAGTGGCAAAAGGTGTAGCAAATTATTGGCATTAAAATTTAAAATTTACCTCTTTCACTGGCATCATCTACTAGAACAATTTCTTCTATCATGTGTCTTGGTGAGCGATTAATGACACTATGGACAGTTCGCAGAAGTGTGCTCCAAGCCTCATTGTGGAAAACAATCACCACACTTGTTGTAGGAAGATTATCTGGATACACCTTTGTTTTACACCTAGAGACAAAGCAAATGCCTTTATAAAAAGTGACTGTTAAGATTGCATAATAAAGGAATCTGGACTAGAAGGGGTGATAGAACAATAAAAGCAGTTTGCTCTAGTGGTGGGACCCTTGGTACCTTTTCATTTAAGTCTTGGTTAATGTTACGTGTTTAATAAAAAGCACCTATTTAAAGTGATATATTTAGATTAAAATTATTCGAATATGTCATTTACATCTTAAAATTAGGTTCTTCTTCCTGATGAATGTTTTCAGGTGATTTATTTTAATGGAATATGAAATAAAGCTATATTATCTACCCCAAACTGAATGTATTTCAAGGACCCTATTAGACAAAAAAAAATCAGAACCACTGGCATTTACACAGTTTAACAATCTAAACAAAAATATACCTTCCACAAAAGCAGAGAAATATTTAGTGAGTACCTATCATGTACCAGGCTCTTAATCTTCCTGGTCATTCTGTAAGACGGATGCTTGAAGCCACACTTCACAGATGAGAAACAGGGCAGGGATAGCAAGGAGGTAGCAGAACCTGACTAAATACTCCACAGCCCATGCCCTGCTGCTCGAAGTCTTGATGCTGCCACTTCGTTAAATATCAGCATGTATCTCATTTAGTAAAGACTATTTATGCCTGAGCATGCAATCATCCGAAATATCAAACACACTCAAAAGTATGCACACAAAAACCACATAATAACTGTATGTTTCCAGCACTTTGTTAGGCAACATGGTCTCTTCTTTCAACCTTGTTAGATGAAATTAATAGATAACAACCTATTAGAGAACAGTAACAGCAGTAGGTAACCTGGGATCAAGGGATGTGCTTTAGAACATAAGCCCCCCAAACAGTGCATACATAACTCTCTCCTAGGCATCCCCAATTTTAACAGTTGCTTCAGCCTCCTCTTTCTTCCTTCATTCCCTCTGTTCTCTCTCAAGCTCCTCAAACTTTGCACTCTCCAGTCTCAACTGTAATCACCTGCCAGTGGGAGTGGAAAAGGGAAGGACGGGGGAGAAAATGAGGAAAACACAAGCAAGACTCCTCTTCTGAAGCGGCTGAAATAGCTCTTCTTACTGAATACTCTACCCTAGGGCTGCCTCTTGGCAGCTGGAAGAAAAAGAAAAGAGAAAGGTAAAAAGATGACAAAGTAAAAGGGCTGAAAGAAGTCACTGCAGGGCCCCCGTCAGCCCTTATCCTTTCTCTCTCCCCAGGAGACAAAGAGCAACAAGCAGCTTTCCCTGCCCTTTGTTATATTCCACTACAGCCCCTCTCCCCAATTCACCATTCCCAAGACCCCTTTCACAGGATGGTCTCCATCTCCTACTACCAGTAACCTCACCATCTATCCACTGATCCAGAAAACCCACAGCCTCATTTCCACTTCACTGCCCACTCCCTATATTCACTCTAACAACCACAAGAAGGCCCACACAGCCTGCCACCCTCTCTGCAGCTCCCTCCTTCCAAGTCTAGGCTAAAGAAATGGGGCCCAAAAGACTAGGCTAGAGGGGACAAGATGTATCCTCAGCAGTCCTAATAATACTTCTGAAAATAGTTTCCCATCAAAACTCTGTTATAAATGGTGGCTAGAATATTTATGTATATAATTAGTACTGTGTTTCAGGTATATCATAGCTGAGCAAGCTATTTTGTTTTTATGGCAGTATGTATCTTGAATGCCTGATGCGCAGACTCCTGGAACGAGACTCTGAAGTCAGGAATGGCCTACGTATGGGTAAAAGAGGAGCCAGAAAAAGAGTTTCTTATATTATTTAGCTGAATCTTATTATGCCAAATACAATCTCTTTTCCCAAGTGCATCCTACTTATTATTATTGTAGAACTGAAAAGCAGAAAACAGCCAAGGTGACTATATAGCTGCTGGCTTACCAAAACAAAATAAAATGATAAAATCAAGTGATGTATGGAAGATGATTAGGCAAAATGTACAGTGTACAAATGGTAGTTAGCCATGTCTACGGCTAGCAACAGAAAGACAGAAAAATGTGGAGACATCAGGTTCTGCAGAAGAGAAGTGATAACCCATATTTACTTCTTGTATAATATGTTAAAGAATACAATTCTAAAACTGTATGGAAAGTAAGATTATAAGAACACTAGAAAGAAACTAGATGGAAGAATTAGAGAGAGAAGCAATATTAGGATCCAAAAGAACAGATGATAAAAAGAAAATTATTTTCTAAATCAAACGGCTAATCAGCGACAGTAACAAATTCATAAAAGATAATATTCTCTCAAAGCAAATGAGAAAACATAGAGAAAATATTAAACAACCACACACACAAACACATACCCCTAACCTGGAAGAGCCACAAGACACTTGAGAAGAACCAAAGAGCCTTTAATATTCCAGCTAAGCTTTTCCAATCAAGAAACCACCTGTCCTTGTGCATTTTGTGGTTTGAAGTGGGTAGGGGGATGGGTTCATAGAACACAGAGCTGAGGATGAGCTGAAAGGCCACAGGCCATGTTCAGGAGGAAGGTTTCTTCCACACTGGCCTAATTGAGACTTTTATCCTCAGTTATGAAAACTAGCCACTATAAGTTTATGCTAATTGCTAAAAGTTACATAGAGGTTTAACAGCAAGGTATAGGTTAGAAAGAGAGAGTAAAGTCTTCACTTTCTTTTGAAATATATACATACAAAAAGTTACAAATCTAAGTGTACAGCTGAATGAATTTCCACAGTGAAAGCATCAAGTAGTCAGCACTCAGATGAAGAAACAGACCATGACCAATACCCCAGAGGCTTCCTTTGTGTCCCTGTTCAAGGTAACCACTCTACAGGACTTCTAGTACTACTGATGAGCTTTGCCTGATGTTTTGAACTTTACTTAAAGGGAATACTATAAAACAATAGTTCTCCAACTTTTTGATTTATAATCCCTTTACACATTTAGATGTTGAGGACCCCAAAGAGCTTTTGTTTATGTGGGTTATGGCTATTAATGTTTACCATCTTATAAATTAAAACAAGAAATTTAAAATACAAGCATCCGCAAACACATAATACACTAGCTCCTAGAGATGACTCATCATTGCCATGTAGTGTCCCCATCATGAATTTATTGTCTCTTAGTTCCAAATACACCTTTCATTACCTGCACTGTGATAATGGAACTGGTCCCTATAAGCATTTATCCTTTGCGGTACACATGACGCATGGATAGCTCTGACAGTAGAAGGTGCTGGAGGGGACAACACAGGAGGAAGAAACTTCCTCCCTCGTTCCAGTGTCCTTCCATTTGTTTTCCTCTCCCTCATACTAAACTGTGTGGTTGCCAGTGGAATGTGGTGGATACGAAGGGCATTCACCCTGCTGAGCTTCAATAGCACCCCCACCACAATGGACCACATATATGATGGTAGTCCCATATCATAATGGAGCTGAAAAATACTTATTGCCTAGTGTCACTGTTGCCACCATCAACGTACTAGCATAATTACTTGATCTACAAAATATATTTAGTAGAGCCTAAGTGTACAGTGTTGTTAAAGTCTACAGTAGTGTACACAGTAATGTCTTAGGCCTTCACTCAGCACTCACTCACTCACCCAGAGCAAGCTCCATTCATGGTAAATGCCCCATACAGGTATACCATTTTTCATCTTTTATAGGATATTTATACTGTACCTTTTCTATATTTAGATACACCAACACTATTATACTACAATTGCCTACAATATTTAGTACAGAAATATACTATGCAGGTTTACAGACAGGGAATAATAGGCTATACCACATAGCCTAGGTGTGTAGTAGGCTGTACCATCCAGATTTGTGTAAGTACACTCTATAATATTTACACAATGACAAAATTGTCTAACAACCTATTTCTCAGAAGATACCCCAGTCATTAAATAACACATAACCGTACCTAACAATTCAGAAATATAGAACTACAGAAGTCACTTGGTATTTACTATTTTTTTTTAATATATCTTCTTCAGTGAAGTGTCTGTTTAAATTTTTACACATTCTTAATTGTTACATGTTTTCTTACTGAGTTGCAGAAGTTTTTCACAAATTCTAGATACAAGTTCTTAGTCAGACATATGGTTTTGCAAATTTTTTTTATTATTATTATTTTAAATAATTTATTTATTTTACTTTAGGTGCATACTATATCTGGCATTTCTCCCCATGTTATCCCTCTCCACCCTCCCCTCCCTCCCCCACTCCCCATTGTCTCTCCCCTACCCGCCCCCAACTGTCCCGTGTGTGATGCTCCTCTCCCCGATTTTTCAATTGTTATAGTCCTACTCTGGCTGGATATAGTGACTCACGTCTGCAATCCCAGCACTTTGCAAGGCTGAGGCAGGGGAATCAATTGAGCCCAGGAGTTTGAAACCAGCCTGGGCAACAAAGTGAGACCCTGTCTCTAAAAAAAGTCCTATTCTATTTATCCTATTTTAGTTCTATTCCATTTATCCTATCTCAGCATACTGGCCTGAAAAGGTCCTGCTGACTTTTAAGTGCCTGAAACTGCATTAAGAGGTTTAAATATATTATCCCATGTAGGCTTCTAACAACCCTAAGACAGAGGTATTACTCTCCAAATTTTATAGATGAGTAAACCAAGACTTAAAGAAATAAAGTAGACTGTTCATGATAGCAGCTAGTAAGTAGCATACTAGAACTACAAGTTGAGTCCGCAACTTATGATAAAACTTGTAACGCTCATCAATCATCCATATATATGTCAAAAACTACAATATGAAAGAAGAGCCAATAAAAGAAGAAATTTCCAATTAAGGTGACAATGCATATATAATCCAATGCTCTTCTTCATGTCCCTGAAAGCTATGATTTTCAACATATTCTTTTTCTCTCAGTATATTGCATCGGCCACCAGCATTTATCAATGACAACTCAATACTTCATAAGATGTCTGGCTACCTGCCAGGCAGTGTTTCGCAATGTTACAAAATTTCTTCTCTATATACTCTCATTTGGAGAAGATCAACTAAGATCTAACCATAAAGTAAATGTAAAGCACAGTGATTCAGAGCACATATTTTGTCCTTGAAACCTAGGTTCAAGTTTCACTTGGGTCACTTACTAATTATATATACTTTGGAAAAATCATTTAATTTCCCTAAGTCCAAGTTCCCCCCATTTGTAAACTGAGCACATTACTACTACTTTGCACAACTGTTTGAATATGACAATGTGTATAATACTGGTATATAATAAAACATTCAATAAATGCTATTAAAATTACTTTTTAAATATCTAAGACTATATAGGATGGATCTGGCTTACTAGATGATTTGGACTCTGTCTTACACCTTCTTCTCTAAGATCACACATTAGAAAAGTTATTCAGGGACTGTTATTTCTATTTAACTCTTGTAAACAGTGTAATAATGTCATTCTTCCCCTCCAGTTTCCTTAAGGAAACGTGCCCTTGGAGACTGTACAAGGCAGCAGAAGTTATTGGCAGACAGGACGATCTGGACACTGCCACCTACACACCAGTTAAGCCCATGTCTTAGAACATAAGCAAGGTTTCTCTGGATTCCAAAAGGTGGTGAAAAAGCTGCACTCTAGGGGCCATGCCATACCATTCTTCCTCCACCTTGGGGAACAGGAATGGAAAGCATCTGAGTACCTCTGTCCAGCACAGCTGGGGCATAAGAAAATACTATCTAATATTTACCACTTGGCACTTCATTGTGAATCCACTTTGGAAGTCAGGCAATGAGTAATAAAAGGAAAAAAAAGTGAATCGAACAGGGACTTGCAGCTCACTCCTTGAACAGAGGCCTTCTCTCTATCTTAGATTCCAGGAAGTGTGAAAAGCACTTTACAAATCCTCATACTCACCCTTGTAATTCTCCTTATCTTAGAGATACGGATGGGAGGCATAGAAAAGTCAGGCAACTCGTCCTAAACCACATAGCCAATAAATGGCAGAGCCAGACTTGGACTTTGCCACTATCAAGATATTAATGGGAAATTTACCCTGAGACAATTTGAAAAGGAAGAAACAGAAAAAATAAGAGTACAGATTGAGAGGCTCTAGCATATGAATATAAGCAGCTCCAAAAGAACAGACTGGAAGAAATAGTGAAGCAGCAGTATTTGAGATTGCAGCTAGGAAATGTTCCACAATTGAATAATAATATCAATGCTCACATCAAAAGTACACTATGTGCACCGAACATGTAGATACATAAAGATAAATCCACACCTTGACAATTACAATATACCCAGGTCTTACTACTAAAGGAAAAAAGTATATGGCTTCCAAACCACGAGAAAAACATGAATACTCAAACTTTACCAGTTGAAACTGTACCAATTAGAAAAGCAGCAAAGGAAGAAAAAAATGAAAAAGATACTAACAGAAAGCAAGATTTATTAGGTCAAACTTTATGAAACTGTCATTTTCATAGGTCAAAAGTGGTTGAATATCAATTTCATATGGTTCAATCTAAAAGTTCAAATATATCAAGTCATAATACATGTAGATCAAGTCATAATATACATAAAAGTCATCTATTAAAAACCAAAGATTAAATTTAAAATATAAAGTCCCAGCCTGGGCAACATAGTGAGACCCCAAACTCTACAAAACATTTAAAAAATTAGCCAAGCGTAGTGGTGTGTACCTGTAGTCCTAGTTACTCGAGAGGCTGAGGAGGGATGATTGCTTGAGCCCAGGAGGTTGAGGCTGCAATCAGCTGTGATTGCACCACTGCACTCCAGCCTGGGCAACACAGCAAGGCCCTGTCTCTGAAAAATATATGCATATATATGTATTTTTGTGTGTGTGTGTGTGTGTGTGTGTGTGTGTGTGTGTATACACACACAGAGAGAGAGAGAGAGAGAGGGAGGGAGAGAGAGAGAGAGAGACAGGGAGAGAGAGAGAGAGAGGCCATTCAATGGTAGGCTGCCTATGAACATGAACACAAGAGAAGCAAAAAATTAAATAAATAAATGGTAGGCTGTCATTAAAAAAAAGTCCAGCCATCTATTAGAAATACACCTAAAACAAAGTCCTTTCCTACCCCAAGATAATAAAGATATTCTCTCCTATGTGATCTGTTAGGGCTCCGCTGGCTTGCCTTCACATTTATTTCAGGTAATACACATAAAATTGATTTTTCTGTATGGTGTGAGGTAAAGATACAGTTTCAGTTTTGTCTTGAATTATATCAAGTTGACCCAGCATCATTCATGTATTCATTTTTTAGAAGATCATCCTTCTCCTACTGCCACATAGTGACATCTGTGTCCTAAACCAAGTGTTCAAGTATATACAGGACTGGTCATGAACTTGCTATTGTGTTCCATTGATTTGCTTGTCTATCCTTGCAACAATATCACATTATCTTAATTATTAGTTTTGGAAGAACTCTTAATAATTCCGTAAGAATATCTAGCTCTTCCAGGTCTTTGCATTTCCAGTCACGTTCGGGAATCAACTTGCCAAATTACACACGCATATGTGGTTATGACTAGGACTGCATTAAATCTACAAATGAATGTGGAAAGAACCAACATCTTTATAATATTAAGAAGTCTGACTCCATAAATGTGGGATATTTCTCCATTTATTTAGGTATTTAATTTTTCTTTGCTTTAGAATTTACTCTGAAGTGCCTTTATTTAAATATTTAAAATTATTTGATTTTCTGGCTTTTGTAAGAAAACAAGATATAGAAATGCAATTTTTCTTTTTAATATTGACCTTAAAACCATCAACCTTGCTGAATATGCTTTTCTTTTTTGAGACAGAGTCTCACACTGTCACCAAGGCTGGAGTGCAATCTGGCGCAATCATGACTCACTGTAACCTCGAACTCCTGGGCTTAAGATATCCTTTTGCCTCAGCTTCCTGAGCAGTTGGGACTACAGGCATGCACCACCGTGTCCAGATAATTATTTAATTTTCTTGTAGAGATGTAGAAATCTTCATCAAGATTTCTCATCATGTTGCCCAGGCTGGTCTTGAACTCCTGGACTCAAGCAATCCTCCTACTTCAGGTGCCCAAAGTGCTAGGGTTACAGGTGTGAGTCACCGTGCCTGGTCTCTAAACACTTTTTGATTCTAATCCTGTAATTCTTTCGGATTTTTGTTATACCCAATCATGTCAACTGCGAATAATAAATTTTAATAAACTTCATAAATAAATTTTAATAAATTTTAATTCCTCTCTTCCAATCCTTGTAACAGTTACTTCTTTTTTTTTTTTTTTTGCCTCCTTACACTGGCTAACACCTCCAGTAGGACACTGAACAGAAGTGGTGACAACAGGCATCTGTGTCATGTTTCAGATCTCAAAGAGAAAGCTTTCAAAATTATTATTAAACATAGATATTTGCTGGGAGGGTTTTGCTTTTTAGAAACCCTTTGTCAGATTAGAGAAGTTCTCTTCCATTCCTAGTTTCCTAAGGAGTTTTATCAAGACAGTGACAAATTTTATCAAATCTTTTTCCTGTATCTAATGAAAGAATCATAACTTATCGCCTTTTTTTCCTATAAGTGTGGTGAATCTAAATGATTTTCAAATACTAAACCAATTTCACATGCCTGGAATAAACCAATTTATTTTTAATATATTATTTATTCCACATATTGCTGTATTTCACTTATAAATCTGCATCTTTATCAATGAGATTATTTGGTCTGTAACAGTTCTTTGTAATATCCTTGTCAGATTTTCATATCAAGATGATGCTGATTTCATGAAATAAGTTTGATATGTTGCCTCATTTTCATTGGCAAAGTCATCTATGCCTGGAAGTCTATGTTTATGTTTGACTGTGTGTCTGTGTGTTATGATTTTAAATAATTAATTCTACTTAATAGCTATTGCACTTATATTTTCTACTTTTCTCTGAGGTCAGTTTTACTAAGGTATATTTTTCTAGGAACTAGTAATTTCATCTAAATTTTAAAAAATCAACTGGGATGTCGTTTATAATATTCACTTATAATCTTATCTTTATGTCATTGTGGTAAGAACACTTAACCATGAGATCTACCCTTTTAATAGGTTTCCAAGTGTACAATGTAGTATTGTTATCTACAGGTACAATATTACATAGCAGATCTCTAGTACTTCTTCATCTTGCATAACTGAAACTTTATGCCCACTAATTAGCATCTCATTTCTCCCGTTACCAGACCCTGGCAACTACCATTCTACACCCTGCCTCTATGAGTTTGACTATTTCAAAAAAGATTATATGTAGATTATATGAGGTTTTTTAAATAGTCAAACTTTTTCATACCATTATTTACTATTTAGGAAAGCATTTTTTTATTTTGTTTACTTTATCCAAAGAACTTCTGGCTTTGTTGAGCCTCTGTACTCGATGTTTGTATTCTACTTTATAATTTCGCATCTTTTAAGATCTGGATCTGTAATGACTCCACCTTTCACTCCTTATATGGATTTGTGACTCTCCTTATTTTCTAGATTAGTCAATTTATCATTTTTCCCATGAACTTTTGACTTTGCAGTTCCTCTACTGTATATTATTTCCTAAGTTTCTAAGCTTTAAGTTTCCACTCTTCCTTCTACTTACTCTCTTTAATTTGTTCCTTTTCTAATTTCTTAAGATGCTCAGTTCAGTAATTTTCCATCTTCTTTTTAAAAAAGTCATATGCATTTAAAGCTATGTATTTTCACCTAAGCATGGAATTAGCTGCATTCTACAAGTTTTTATATGCAGTATTTGCATTATCAACTTTGATAATGTATTTTCCTCAATGCACTTTATGCCTAAAGGAGCTACAAAAAAAAGAAAACAGACAAATGAAACAAGTAATGAACCTGTCCAACAACGATGCATATTATGGGCTGGATCTCACACCTTTAATACCACAAGCACACAATTTACTTGACTTTAAGGATGCTGGTACAAAATGCCTGTAGGTCTAACTACCAATCCACAGGGGAGGGAACTGAAGAACATATTCAAATGACACCACAGTGATGCAGTGCAGCCTAAGGAAAGATGTAAAGCATTCTACCTGGATTCTTCAAATAATAAACTGAAAGGAAAAAAAAAGATATAGAAGGAACCTACAGATTAAATGAGACTTAAGAGACATATCCACTAGCTGCAATTTTGATCCTGACACTTAAACTATAAAAAAAGAAATATATATGTCATAACTAGGGAAGTTTGAATATTAACTGGGTATTTTATGGTATTAAGGGATTGTTGTTTATATTATTTTTAGGGGTTAAAATGGTATAATAATTTTTCCTTTTCTTTTCTATGAGTCCTTATCTTTCAGAGTTACATACTGAAATATTTAGAAATGTTTTGTCTTTGCTTGGGGCTGGAGAATCTGCTTCTAGTCTTTCTTACCTGGTTGTTCACAAAAGGCCATAAACCATACAAGTGTCTACATAGGACTGCTTCTACTGTGTCAGGAGCTTATCCCAGAGCAGATGATCCCAGCAAGAGTAAAAGACCAACATGGAAGCCACAGTGTATTTAATAACATAATATTGAAAGAAAGACCCGATTTTACTTGCACCATGTTCTACTGCTCAAACAGACCAATCTTAGTATAACTTGGAAAGAGACTACAAAGAGGTGTGAACACCAGGAGGCAAAGATTGTTGGGGACATCTCAGAGGGTGTAAGAATTCATAAGACAAAACTGTTAGGAATTGTTGAAGCTGGGTGGTAAATATATGAGGGTTCATTACATTATTATCTCTATTTTTGTACACATTTGAAATTTTCCATAGTAAAAAGTCCTCTAAAACTTTTTTTTAAAAGCGTATCAATCAAGAGATGGAGTGAAGATATAAAAAGGCTACTCAGTGGTAGTAATGACTCTGTTCTAACTCCTAGGCAGCCTAGTCTCACAGAGGCCCAGCGACCAGGACTGTGTACTGGCAGCTTTCACAAAGGTGGACTTTGTCAAGTCTGAGGAGTCTTCATCAAGTGTGAAACCTGGTGCACAAGCATTTGTATCACACCATTTAAACACTGCTCCTAATATCATAAAGCTGTTCAATGTCCAAAAACTGGTGACATACAATGTACTTAAAAACTACTCAATAAAAGTATCTTCAAAAACCACATAAGAGACAAAAAGACACAAATGTTTAATAAAATGTGTTGAGAGTGTACTTAGGGGAGTTATTAAAATTAAAAAAAAAATTCTACCAGAAACAGTAATAGTTGAGGCTCTTGAAGTAAGTATAAGGTTGTTTATAATACAGGCATCATTTAATACTGTGGAGAGTCTACAGTTTTCTTCGACAATGTTTAAATTGTTCAGGAAAGCAAATAGTTCGTGAAAAGACTAAGATTACAAATTAAGCTTCTCTTGACTGATCTGCACATAACTTGCTGGATAAAGAGATACACTTCATCTCCTTGGTTTAATTTTTACATGCACAGTATTCAACAGTTAACATTATGACTTATTCATGGCTAAGCCATGTAGTAGTAAACTATGATTACTTTTGTTTTCTCTGAACAATTTTTTTTAAGTTTTCCCTGGAGATAATGCTCATTTATTTTTTCCTTACTATGGTTTTCTATGTATTTCAATCCCAAACTTCCCATCAATTGTCTAAATCTACTCTAGACATTCAGCTATATCGTGTAACTTCAATGGCATCTTCTTGAAGTCTCTTCTGGAATTTTCTCACTGGCTGCCATATGGGCTGGTTGCCTCTGTGCCTGTGCAACTCATACTCAGGCTCTCCCTTCATCATCTTCTGGTCATTCTCACCATTTCTCACACAAGCTGCATCTTCTGTATTTTACACTCTATGTCTTTCTTGTCCTTGGTTTTAAATAAACCAAGGTTTTAAATGGTGGTGTACTATCTCTAGTAACTTCTTGAGAATGGATGCTTGGCAATTCAATGTTTTGAGATATTGGAAGTCCAAAAATATCCTTATGTAACCTGTACACGTTACTGCAAGTTTGGCTGGATATAACATTTTAGATTGGAAATTATTTTTAGAATTTTTCTCTTTTGTTTCTAGAGTTGCCGCTGAGAAGTCTGAAGGCATTCTGATTAATAATCCTTTGATTGTGACCTGCTTTTGCCTCTTAAGAAACCTGTAAAAGGTTTTCTTTTTTCCCTCAAGGGTTGAAATCCTCAGTGTTCTGAAAGTTGCAATTTCTTGGAGTGCAGTCTATTTTTATCTACTGTTCCAAAAAGTTGGTGGGCTTTAGAATTTGAAAATTTGTGCAGTTCAGTTACAGAAAATTTTGTGGATAAATTTTCTCTTCCCCTATTTTTAAAAATTCTTTTTGAGGCTCCTACTATTAAAATATAGAATCTCCTCATTGTCATTTCAATGTTCATATAATTTTACTGTTGTCCATCTCTTTGGTGAATTTTTTTAAAAAAATTTTCAAAAGCTCTTTCCGGTTGTCTCAGTGTATCTTTTGACTAGTATCCTATTTCTTGTTTTATGGTTGTAATATATTCTCTATTTTGTTGAGGTTATTAGTTATTTCTTTTTACATGTTCTAGCTTAATATTTTTGTTTCCTCAAAGTTGCTTTTCTCTATTTGTTGAGGGTTTCCTGAGATGTCCAGTATTCCTTGCTTATCTACTTGTTAGTAAGAATGGAAGACCAAGAGGCTGAATATGACGCCTAAACACATGAGAAGGACTCATTAACTATGAGTTTCCATAAAGGTGGTCAGGTTGTACCATTAAGATGGAAACTTTCCCAAGTCAATCAGCACTAAAGTGCAATCTGTTGGAAATTTAGAACATACTTTTTATTCACATACTATCAGGACCACACTAGGTACTTACCCTTCTCTCTAGGGCTATCTAGTTCTGATAAGAAAGATCTTCCCATCTCTTGTCTAGAGGAGGTAAGCTTGGCTGCCAGCATCAAGCAAGGAGCAAGGAGTCTAGGGGTCCTCAGCACAGAATGCACATGTTCACTTACTCTACCTAGTTTCCATACAATCTGCTTGCTTTTAACTGGGCCTGTTGTACTCTAGTACCTTGTATTACCATCTTATTATGAAGCAACGAGACATCTTATTAATATATTGCTGACAGGAGTGTAAATTGGTATAAACATTTTTGGAAAATGTTTGGTAGCCCATGCTAATGCTATATAAATGCATAACCTATTCCTTTCTCTAGTACACAGCAAATAGTAATGGGTTCTTAAGTCTTCCAAAAGACATGAACATGAATGTCACAATAGCTTTATTTATAGTGGTCAAAAAGTAGAAATAATCCAAAGGTCTATCAATATATAAATAAATGATGGCATATTCGTATTACAAACCACCATACTGCAGTAGAAAAGAATAAACTTCTGATATATATAAAAATATGAATCTCAAAGACACAAAAAATGGTGGGGATCCATTATAAAAAGTTCAAAAAGAGACAAGAGGTCAATACAAAGGCTGTTTAAAGAGGTCAATACAATGGCTGCCTCTGGGGATAGAAGTACTGACTACAAAAAACATAAAAGGACTTTCAGGGGTGATGGGCTCATTCTATGTCTTGATTTGGCTGATGGTTACACAGGTGTATACGCAGCAAAAATTCAGTGAGCTGTACACTTATGACTGTGTATTTCACTGTTTCAAGTTACACACAACTTAAATGTAAAAAGTTGAGTATGTGAATATTTTGGTAATAATAAAGTTTAAAAATCCCTTACTAATCCATTAAGATAAATAACTATCTTCCAATGCCTGAATAGTGCTAATAATCAGTAGAAGCTTGAGGTATTATTTCTATCAGCATTTAATTATCTTCTAAGTGGGGTAAGTAGTAAGATAGTAATGAAACATTTGCCTTAAGAACAATCAGCAATAAAGTGTAATATACTGAAAATTCAGAACATACTTTTCATTCACATACTATCAGGACCACACTAGGTACTTACCCTTCTAACCTAACATCTGGTAAAGATCTGTTGAGTGCAATCATCTCACTTGCCATTAAATTGAACTGATTGATTTTAAACATCTCTTTCATCTTCTCTTGATCCTCTTTAGGAATGACGACTGGTTTCCCCATTTCTCCAGGACCTTCATGAGGCTTTTGTACAGGCTCTAGAACTAAGAATAGGAAGAAACTTAACATTAATTTCATAGCAATTGATTGATTCATCATTCTGTTTAATAACATTTGTGTTTGAACTGTGCCCTCAACCAGACCCCTTTCTGAGCCTACCCCTCTCCCAGGCTGTTAGCCCTTCCAAGGGGCTGTCTTGTCCTCCTCCTCCACATCAGTATCCTGACTCAAGACTTCCTGACCTTGCCCCACTTACCTGGGTCACTGCATGGTGTTGGCTCCCATCTCAAAAACTACTGCCACATCTGACCTCCCTAAAGTGCAGCCTTCACTGTTATTCCTATAGCCTCCTAGAGTCCAATTTCTATAATGTGGAATTGAGTCTAATTTTCCAAACCTATCACTTGCTAGGCCTTCTTCTCCCACCCCACAGTACTTCATCTTCAAGTTAAACAGCTACCCACTGTTTGACTGGCAGCCTTCCAACATGCCTCACATTCTCCTGCTCCCATGCCTTTGCTCACAACCCCTATCCATTTCCAACTCTGCAACACCAAATCCCTATTTAGCTTTCCATGCCCAACTAAAATGGCTTCTCTTGCCTGTAGCTTTTCTGAGTCTCTCTATAGTGGTTACTTACTACTCTTGTTTATCACATTATTTCATCCAAGGTTCTTATGTCTCTAACCAATTGCTATCTCTCATTACAATAACTGTCAAACCTGTCTTATATACCGCTCCCACTAGAATGAGAATTCTAACCAAAAGTAAATGCTATCTCTTGATATAGACATAAAAAGACCAATGTGACTGCAGTACTTCCCAAACTTTGTTCCTTATTATATGCTTTTGAGATGTTAATAAATGTCCAAGAAAAACAGGTTCTGGGATACACTGAATTTGGAAGATGCTGTGTTAAACTTCTCATCTAAAAGGGATGGCTAAAGAATGAGGTGAGGCCAAAAATGGGATGAAAATATATTTTATGCATTACTTATTTTTAAAATCTAAAGTTTTATTCTCTTGCAGATTGTTTTTTAGGAATCCTCAAAACCTCTCTAAACAAAAATAGTGACATCAAGGCAGCAGAAAAGCCACCTCTCTTCAGTCAGGCTTCATCTGTGCAAAAACAGGACTCACTGGTAAAGCTGACTTTAGAGTGATTGATTCAGACAGTGGTACAGAGCCACCTACCAATACCAGAGTTGCAGGATATGAAATTATTCATTGTGTCCTCAACCATGTCCAGAATTTAAAAATCGATTTTAGAGAATGATGAAGAAAAAAACAGCGTGCACTAGTTTTCCCCTGCTCTCAGAATAAACTGTGATTTTATAAGAAACATTAAAATAGTAGAAAATTTAAGTTATAGGTAACTCAAGTAACACAGTTTTTAAAAACAAGTCCTGCCTAATGTTTGCCCAGTAAGTAAGCTCCTTAAATATAAGGGTTGGTAGAATTTTTTAAAATTCTCAATGACAAAAATTATCAACAAGTGTAATAAAAACTATAATACAAGTACAGAAGTATAATGCTCCATATAAAATAAGCCTCTAAAGCTTTAAAAGTCATAAATTGTAAAACTCATAGAGTGATTTCTACTTACCAGTCTCTGAAAACAAAAAATCAACAGATTTTGGGACTGGTACATCAGGGGTCAAAAGGAAGGAGCAGAATTCTGAAAGTGACAAAGATCTTTTGTGGATGGCACAGATAACATAAAGACTAGGTGGGAGACATCTAGTGGCCCTGATTATAAATATCCTTCTGTTACTCATTCCCTATTTTAGTATAAAATGATGCTTTATAGAAAAATCAAAATAGAAACATTTTCATGCTGCCCAGTTTTTAAATGAAAAATATTAACATATACATATACCATCTGTGTTTTTGTTGGGGGAAAAAGATCCTCAATCTGATCAAGCCTCTAGACCTAATTCACAAGAAATACGGGGGGCAAAGGGACATGACACACAATTAAAGGGATGCAAATCCTGACTGCAGGAAAGTAGAAAAGAGAAATACCTCAATTTCTTCTTCAACAACAAACAAAACAGGCAGAAGGGAGACAGAAAGAGGTATCCATGCCACAAAACTAGACAACTCTTGAAGCCAGAAGATGGGTATCTGAGAGTTAAAAAAAAAAAATTTTTTTTTTTTGAGACAGAGTCTTGCCCTGCCACCCATATTGGATGGAGTGCACTGGCACAATCTTGGCTCACTGAAACCTTTGCCTCCCAGATTCAAGCAATTCTCCTGCGTCAGCCTCTCGAGCAGCTGAGATTACAGGTGCACACCACCATATCCGGCTAATTTTTGTATTTTCAGTAGAAACGGGGTTTCACCATGTTACCCAGGCTGGTCTTGGACTCCCGACCTCAGGTGATCCGCCCTCCTCTGCCTCCCAAAGTGCTGGGATTACAGGTGTGAGCCACCACGCCTGGCCATAATTTTCTATTCTCTCTACTATTGTTTCTGTTTGAGAATTTCCATGGTGGAGGATGAGCATTAAGGAGGACTGGAGAAATTATTACTGTAAGTACTATAAAATATAAACTTAATTGCTTATTACATAAGAAACTATATAACCAGAAACTTACAGTTGGTCTTGAGATCTTAAAGAATCAGGCAAAAACTGTACAGCATATACAATCCTGCTGGTGCACTATTCTGCATATTTCATCACCTGATATTGACTAACAATCTGAAAATCTAATATAGTGCCTGCATCATATACTCTAACCTACTGTTACATATGAAATTTCAGAGTCACATTTAAAATTATCATTAATCAAAAGTTATATGTCTACTGCACGATTTTGAGAATCTACCACAATACTCTATCAATAAGTAATTACAATATCCTACAGAATTAAATGGACTATTAAACTAATTTTCTTGGCAAATGGGCCTGTTTGAAATGCATGTGGTTAGTGAATATATTTTTATTATTAATGCATTTACAGTATTAGAAAGCAATTAAAAAAATGGTAAGCATTAACCTTCCATGTACTCTACTGCCACTCTTCTACACATATTAAAAGTTAGTTCTGTGAAAATTTTTAGAAAGAAACTGAAATGAGTTTGGATGCCATTTCATTAACAGAAGAAAACATATTTGCATAAAATTTTACATGCAGCTCATTTCTAAGAATCAAATCAATTTTGACAAGTGAGGGACAAAGGTGTTATTCCAAAGTATTATGTGATAACAAACATATTTTATTATATACTTCAGTTAAGTTTCATTTACATAACACTGTAGACAAGTATCATGTTTTAGAAAAGGTATTTACCAAGAAAACTACAGGTTCACTATGAAAGCCCCCAAATAAGATTAACATACACAAACCACATGACATGCCTTTGAATACACTTTAAGGTATTTTTCAAATTTCTTATCTGTGTTTCTCTCATGAAAGTAGAATAAAGAGGTATAAAGTTGTATGATTCCTTTTGGGGTAAATATACTAAATAAAAGGCTAAAATAATTTCTTCCAAACGATTTTCTGATCTTACTATACAATTAACCATCTTTGCTGTCCTTATGCACTATATTTCACTATTTAAAAATGTTCCCTCCTACATTTTAACATCTCTGACACTGCAACGTGGCTCACGATGGTAACTGGAATGTTTTCACTTTTATAGTGGTATACAGCATATTCTATAAACAAAGGTATGTAAGATGCAAAAAAATGCAGCATATTATCTGATTTTTTTTAAACATCAAAATATCATTTATAACTTAGCTCACTGGTAACTTTCTGCTACTTCAACATCTTTGTCAATTTCCAATTTCATGTTTCATTTACCTGTGCTGCATATATAAAAATCAACACTTAAAAATTTGTTACAAAGTTTCTTATAGCATTTATTAGTAATATTTTAAAGTTTTTAATCATTGGAAGTTTTTTCTATAAACCATGTTCGCCAAGGCTTCCTAACGTTTAACAGTTGAAATAATTCCCAGCATAAGTACATAAAAAGTTGAATCATTAATGTTTTAATGATCTGAAAATGTAGTACTGACATGAAGAATCAATTACTACTTGAAACTGCATCTGTAAAAATCCTGAACACTCTATATAACACCCAAATCCATAAAGTGAATAAATGAGCTAATTTGGGAAAGCAGAAGAGTAGTAAAAATATTCTTAGGCCATAACCCCCACTATCCTTATTCTCTCAAGGGAGCCCAATCTAACTCTAGCAACAGAAGAATTCTGGTATTTTCAGATAGCCTCAGGTATAAAATACAAATATAGACCTATAAGAAACTACTCAGAAAAAACAAACCCCTTCGGAATCACCGGAAGACTGGCCACTATCCCTTGAGGCAGGCAAGTAACAACAGAAGAATCTTAGAAAACTCTCAAGTACAGCATATCAACAACAATCTTACAAGAAGCTTTCACAGCATTATCAAAAGGAAATCAATCCATTCTATTAAAACCTAGGAAACCTTTTTTCATATCATAGAGAATAGAATTTGCTATAATTTCACCAAAATCAGAGCTGTAAAGTAGAACCGTCAGAAATTAGGTGCTTCCAATACTGAAACAGTCACTCTGGAGTCTCATACTGCTCAATGTGTTTTGTTGTTGTTTTGGTTGTTTGGTTTCTTTGCTTTTTGGTTTTCAAATGCCGTAAAAAACAAAGATCCAGGAGGCCCCATGTGTCCTATCAAGGGAGACTTCCAGGTCATGGAATGTACATGCTAATTCCACTAAGAAAGTTGCCATCCTTGGTGCCATCACCCATTCCCTCTCCCTGATCCTCTTTAGTAAAAAATCTCTTCAAAGGCACCACAGCAATTTGCCACTAGTAGAACCTTAATAACTCTGGGCTCTGAAAAGACTTAGGACGTCTCAGCAACCACTACACTGAAACTTCGTATCAAAGCAGATTTTTCACACTGTTGCTTATTAGCATCAACTGTGCTCTTCCCCCAATCATTTCTCCCCCTTAAGACTACTATGGGCCTCAAAGATCATCTCCTCTTAGCTATATACTTCCCCTCCCACCCTACTGCTCAGCACTCTCATGCTCCCATTGCGGACGTCCTTCTTAGTTTGTCCCCTGAACACCCTGACACCCCTAGGATATTGTAAAGCCTCTCCACTGTCTGGTCTCCACAATACACAGGCTCCATCTACAGACTTAAGTCTAGCTCTCCTCCATGCTAGGGACAAGCTGCCTCAGAAAACCCCCTCCACACAAGCTGACCCCTTCCCCCCCCACTCAGATTGCTCTGTAGCTGCATTCCTGAACCCCTAACTAGGCGCCACATCAAGGCTGCCAGACGTGCTACAATTAAGCAAAACCTGATTACAGTCATCCGGGCAGCTCGAGGGAGGACAGGGAAAACAAATGTTTGTTATCCATACTTGCAAACTGCTATCTGACACATATCTGTAAAAAATCCTGGTTTCTTTTTTAAAAACTGCCACCACAAAAGTCCCAGAATGATGTATTGTAAGTCTATTGATGTACTGTAAGTCTACTGCAAGTTGACAAACTATCTCTGTGCCTGTTACCAGCGGATAGATTACCTCAGTCCTGAAACTCCCTTATGCCCCCCCTCACTCCATATAAATCCCTCGTTTTGTAAGCTCGGGGCTGCCTCCTCTGATTGTTACAGGGCAGCCCGGCAGGTTAATAAAACTTGCTTGCCTGACTTTGGGTCTATTCTCCTTTGTTTTGGCCAACCTTACACTCCAGAGTCCATGAACCTCAAAACTGTTTCTGGGAGAATGATTCATTCTCCTTCCCTCCAGAGGCAATGATGCTATCTCATACCTCCACACTGTTACTTTCAGACTACTGCTCCTCAACTCTGTACTTTTGTACAAAACCCACTCCTTTTCTTTGAAACTGATGCCACTAGTGACTGTCAAAACGATAATAGCTTGAGAACGCTCTTTGAGGAGAATCCTTTTCCTCAAAGATATAAAAATCTGTTTGGATACCACACTGTCTCATCTGCTAAGAATTTGTTCTTTCAAGTATTCCTCCTTTCCCCTACAGTTTAAACCTCTTCCTCAACATATATAAATAATAATAAATACACAGAAAACCAACTTCAGCTCCATTTCTCTCTCATAACTACGGTATACTACATGCTCCCCTTCATGCTGAAGATTCCTAAAGAATAAGCTACATCCCTACTGTTTCTCTGGTATATTGAATCCAGAATCCAATGACCATTCCCTGAAATGACACTTGCCAAGGTCATGAGAAGCCCCGTCTTAGGTAAAATCTCTGAGCAAACACCACCCTTGGTTAGGCTTCTATGACCTACTCCTTGGGGCCTTCATTGTACTCTGACTTCCTGGGAAGCCTTGTCTTCCTTCAGTGACCCTCCAGGAGGGGCTCTTCAACAGGGAGTCTGTCTCTTCCAATTCTACACATACCGTGCACAGCCTCATTTATAGACAAAGCTTAAATTACCAGATATTTTCTCCATCTTGACCATTCTCTACTGTAGAACATCTCTACCAGTACCTCAAAATTAAATACTCCAACTTAGGCCGAGTGTGGCTGCTCATGCCTGTAATCCCAGCACTTCGGGAGGCCGAGGCAGGTGGATCACCTGAGGTCAGCATTTCCAGACCAGCCTGGCTAACGTGGCAAAACCCCATCTCTGCTAAAAATACAAAACTTAGCTGGGTGTGGTGGTGTGTGCCTGTGATCCCAGTTACTCAAGAGGCTGAGGCAGGAGAAACACTCCGAATCCAGGAGGCAGAGGTTAGAGTGAGCTGAGATTGCACCATTGCACCTCAACCTGGGTGACAGACTACACTCCATGTCAAAAATGAAAAAGAAAGAAAGGAGAGAGAGAGAGAGACAGAGTGAGAGTGAGAGTGAGAGAGAGAGAGAGAGTAGAGAGAGAGAGAGAGACAGAAAGAGAGAGAGATTCCAAACTCAACTTCATCCATCCACCTTTTCATCAAAGCTGCTCTTCCTCTGAGGAGCATCAATTCATCCAACCATGGAGACATGAAAGCCACCTTAGACTTTTTCTATTATTCCCTACATTCGATGGCTCCCAGGTTATGTAAATTCTACTACTTAAAATACTTTTGTATATACTCATTTCCTCTCCACCTCCAGTGTCATTTTAGTGTCCGTTTCAAGCTCTTTCCAAATTTTCACAACCGTCTCAGACTGATCTCTGCTACCTGCTTCATTCTCTTCCAGTCCACCAGTCACATGACCACGAAAGCATTATTCTAGAAGTCCAGGTCCAATCAGGCCTTACTCCCTTATTTAAAATGTTTCAGCAGCATGCCACTCTTTACAGATGAAGTCCAAAATCCCTAGCATGCCATAAAAGGCCTTGTGTGACATGGCCTCTGCCACCTCCCAAGCTTCACCCTGTGCTCCTGTTCTCCTATCGACTCTGTTCTCACTTGCAACTCTTGCATATCCTTCTTTCCTTTGCTTGGAAGGTCTTTCTCTCTCCCAACAAATCTAAAAAACACCTGCTCAAGCTGATACTCAGCTGGAGCATACTTTCTTACTGTACCTTCTCAAGACACCCCAGGGCATTCCTTCCTTTCTACTCTTGTCCACATTCCTAAAGTGATGTTTATTATACTGGTGTTTACTCTATTGTTATTTCTCTTTCATTAGACTGTGAGTTCCCTGAAGGGAGGAATTTTGTCTTATTTTTTTGTTCCACTGTGTATCAACAGCACCTAGTACCTTGCCTAGCACATAGAGAAGTCAAAAAACATTCAAGTGAATCTTCACATGCTAAAGATTCTATTCTTTTTCACTGTCAAGCCTTTACATTTAAGATGGAACACCATGGGCTTATTATAAATGGCAATGAATTAAAGTAGGGTGAGGGGAAATTTATTCCATTCTATTTGGGAAAAGAACACTCAAGTTTCTGACTGGTGAATGGTAATACCTGTTCTTTGATTTAAACACAGCATGGGTACAGCTCTAGCAACAGCTAAGGAGGGAACATTTTGTCACCCAACAAAGATACTAAACAGCAGAACTATAAAGTAAATATTACGCAAAATAATGGACTGCCTTTGGATGAAAAATGTATTAAAACTTATGGAAAAGGTGAAAATTTGTTAGGAATTAGCCTAGGTATTATTAAAATTCAGTGCGAGCAACTGAGCCTAATTCTAGGCAGACTTCCCAAGAAGATATAAATAGAACAGTTATATAAGCCCACAAATAACAATTACAATTAAGTTCATACAGTTAACAATACAAATCAATATTTTTTCTATTGTAAATTTTGGGGAACCAAAGATCTTTCTCCTTGTAAAAAATTTAAATGTGGCTATATACTTAAACATGTTGAAAGAGTGATTATTTGTATATAATTCCCAAAAATAGTAGAACTGCTGTACAGCCATGTATTTTATAACTAATCACAGAGAGTTCAGAGCCTGGAACAACTGGATGACTGACTCCTGCAATGCAGTCATTTTCATTATGGTTAATTTTTTTAAAAAAGGGCAACATTTAGGTGTTGAATAAAAGGAGCTTAAAACTGAATCTTCCAATGTCCTCTGCCAAAAACATCAGTACTACCTACTACCTCCGTCCTTTATATTTGTACATTTTCTTTCTTTTCCATACCAGATATTGCACTGATCTCACTGCAGCCCCTATTCTATTGCCCCATCTTTTCAAAAGTTCTCCCTAAAAGTGCTAACTGGAGCTATCTACAACATTAACAACAAAAAAACCTCTCCAGATCACATCTATCTATAAAAACATCTTCCCTTAGGACTGAGATGGAAGGGCAGAGGTAATCTCTTTTTGACACCTTATAAAGCAATTTTAATGTTCCACTCAGCATTTCGGCCTTAGACTAATCTTCCATAAAATTCTGATACTCCCAACTATGAGATACCCGCATTATTTAGTAAAATAAATAACTAAATAACTTGTAGGGAATTAACTATGCTGAATATTGAACACAAAAGTCAAGTTTAGTAATTCCATACATGATACTTCAATGCTTTTAACTGTTGGAAGAACCCACTGCAGAACTATAAATATGATCATCATATCTACTATAGGAAGCCAGGGACTCCTGTTAATCTAAAAAAAAGTTAAAATTTTATATTATCCAAATTAGTAAAAACTAGTGATACATTGATTAAAACAGCTGTATTATAAAATGTCACTCACCATCCCCAGCAGGAAGTCCTCTCTCCTTTTTTTCATCACATTTGTTGCATTCACTGAAGTAAAGCAGCAGGAACATATCCAAGAGTACCCAAATCAAGGAGGTGGCTAGGACCACCTTGCAGTATGCAAATTTTCTCATGGCACTTTAAGTCAAATGCAAAATTTAAAAATATATATATATAAATATACAAAGATAATGAAAATTATTCCAATCCAGTTTCATCAGAAATCACGTTCATACCCTATAGAGAAAGAAAAAAAGATTAACTTAAAAATTCAGAACCTCAAAAGTGAATTATAAAATTAAATATCATAAACATTAAATAATACGAATCAACTTCATTAAGAATAAGAAATTTCACTATGAAGACTATGTTTGAAAATCAGACTTGGAAAATATTTATAAAATATATAGAGTATCAGGACTATATAAATAATTCCTACAAATCAATATTCAACAATCCAATAGGAAAATAGGTAAAAGATATAAACAGGTACTTTGCAGAATGGAAACCTAAATAGCCAATAAACATGTAGAAACATTCTCAATTCCCTACAATTAGGAAATGCAAATTAAAACAACAGTGAGCTACTATTTCACACTCATCAAATACCTGGGTCTTAACTACCTTTCACTCAATTGCTGTATTATGTGTTAAGGCAAAAGCTAAGCTATTAATTACCATAGGGGTTTACGCAACTAGTGATTCCCACTGCATTTCAACTGTCCACATTCAGTACCCAGGCTCAAGAATTAATACAGTTCTCCTTATAGCCTGCACTACAGCAGCTTGCTGGGCTAACCCTCGTTCGTCTTTCACACTGAATCCCATTCTAAAACCGCAACAGTCACCCATCATTAGGAAACAGATTTGTGAAAAGCATAATGGAAAAGAAAAGTATATGTCATAAGATCTGACATCTAGTCTTGGCGCTGACAGTAATTTTATACACTTCCCTGATTTTTAGTTTCTATTTCCCACCCTGCTATCTCCCTTTACTCTGTTACACCATCATGAGAAAATGACTAGAGGAACTGTTGCCAATTTTGAAGTCATTTGGGATAGTTTGAGCATGAGTGTCTTGAGCATAGGGAATTTATCCTGGAACATGCTGAAGTAGCCTGAGGGACCTGAGAAAAGTAGATAATCTCCCGCTCAGCAGCTGACTCCCAGGCTCAAAGCCTGTGTCACTGAAGACCAGGAGAGATATAAACCAAGTGTGTTCCTGTGAAGGGGGAGCAAGGAAACACAGTTTGCACTGTGTCCATGCTGAAAGCTACAAATGCAGACACCCTGGAAGGACCAGAGTGTGAGCAAAGTAGCAGCTTTTTACAAGGGCAACTTTATGCAACAAATTCCATGGTGGCCAGCAGAGATGCACTTACCTGAACAATTCAGGGCAGGCCTGTACTTAACCCATGAAATATATACAGCAGTTCTTGCCCACTTCACAAGGTTGCTAGAGAGCAACCTGAAAAACACTAAGTGATACTTATAAAGTTATTATTTGTGCTCATCTCTCTAGAGACGTTGATCTCTTGCCTATATTCCTCCTTTCACCAAAACAATACTCCCTGACTGCAAGATGAGAATAAGGATGCTACAAGATGAGAACAAGGATGTTCTTCCCTCAAAATCATGCTCACTCAATGCCTGATACTGGGTCACCTGTAGTGAGCAACTACTGATAACCATGGTAACTGAGGTGAGGTGAGAACCTAAAGCATTATGTCATGGAACAACAGTTCTCACCAGATAAACTATATATATACATTTATATTTTGTGTTATTTCACATGAAAAGCTGCCTCTTTTGGTCACTGGCAAAGCAGTCTGATTGCTGGAGCAATATTTGAATTTCAAATGTGGTTTTATGGTCTCTAAAATCCTATTTTAAAAATATGCCTGCAGAATAGATAAATGTAAATATAACTTTGCATCTACTTCTACTTAAGTTTTGCAAGGATGCACAATTAGCTTTAAAAACTGAAGGTGAAGTGCAGTGAAGGAGGAGTGTTTGGGAGAAGAGGGTTGTGTGGCACACCCTACATGGGGTATGGGGGAGAAAGGAAGATAAAGGAGAGGGGAAAAATGATTCCCAGATTTAAGGTCAAGGTAACTAGACAGATAGATGATGGCAATGCAATAACGAAAGGAAATACGAACTAACTCATGAGTTGAGTTAGTTCACGCTGATATGAGGGGCCTCATGTTGAGGTGTCAACAGGCAGTCAGGAGAGTAGCTGGGTCTGACGTGAAAAGGCATGTTTGTTAGGCATACATACATGAGAAGCAGCTGGGGTGAGCAGAGCGGACGAGATGGCCAAGGAAGAAGGCAGAGAAAGAAGGTAGAGAGAAAAAAGGGGCTGAAACTCCAGGAAACCCATAACCTTCCACATACTGCAGAATACAGACCCCCTATGAGAAAAGCATGAGGAGAGAAGTCAGAGGAAGGAAGGAGTACGGAGAAACAATGTAAGATCCTCTAGGAGGCTGAAATAATAAAAAAGAATGTCCATAGGGTTTGGCTCTTACAACGAGGCCACTGGTAATTTGGGGTTCCTATTACTGTTTCCCACAAGGGAATGAGGTCATAGAAGGCTTGCTCATCTCTATAAGCTTCAGAGTAGACTCTTAGAAAATGTCTTCTAAATGAAGAAAAAAAGAAAAGGACAAAATGCCACAAGAGATCTTTCTTTGAGATTCATTTAAAACAGCATTAACTGTATCAGGAAGAAATCTGGTGAAGAGTAAATAACATGTAAGGAACTTGATTTTTTTTTACTCTATTGTTTATGTTCAAGAAAAAATAAAGCTACTTATATGTCTTTAGAAAACTGAAGATAAAGTTCCATGTATGCTGCATCCAATGTCTGCAATTGTCATCAAATATATAAGATGTAAAATAATGAAAAAACATTTATTTAAATATGGCAGATAATTTTTCTTTCTAAAGAGTTGTTTAAAAGATTGTTAATTTGCACTATACAATGCAAGTAAGATTCTAGTTTTCATATGTAAGTAAATAAACAATTATTATTTCAAATTGTTTAAGGAAAGCTAGTACCATGTATTTAATGAAAGAACTGCCGCCTTTATTGCCACCACTATTATAAAGTTATTCCTTATTCTCCATTACTAAGCACCTTTTGCGTGTCCTCCGCTGTCCTTGAAATGAAGGATACAATGAAAACCAAGTGCCTGTTCCAAAAGGCACACAAAGCTCCGTAGAAGAACAATCAGAAGGTGGAGAAGACAGTCAGAGCTGAAGAGAACTGTCCAACAACAAATTTCGGTCCTTTAAGAAATTACAGGACATCAAACCCTAAAGTAATATAGTCAAAACGTCTTCAGACTTCATTATTTGATCCAAGAAATTCAAGGCAAATTTTATATTTTATATACAGTATTTTTCATTACTAGAAAAAATTAACATGTTACAAAAACCAGACTTTTAAAATTGTATTTTGAAGTTTTTTTTCCTCAAGGTAAAGTGGTAGGGGTGTTTTCTTTATAAAAATAGTTATAGTGCAAAATTATTAATGCATTAAGTCACAAATCTTTTTTTAGGTTCATAATGATAGCCATTAATAACTAATATTAACATGATCTCCTCATTCAAAAAGATTAGCCATAATCTAGGAGGCCTTGAAAAGGAATTTTACATTTGGCCCAAAGACCTTTAATAAGGTTTAGGAAACAAAAGAAATTTAAAGAATGAATATCCCACATTTTCCAGAGACTATTAGTGTTGCCTTCACCTAAGCAATTTCCCACTCTTCCAGGAGAAGACTGACAACAACATCTGGGAATCTTCAGCACAGCAAAAGCACTGTCTGTCACAACAGACAACATTATTGGTGATAAGAGAGTACCAGTGAGTGCTAACCTTCGCACTAAGCCAAGCCCCACTCTCTACAAAAGACCCACACATATATAGTCCCTTGTTATGGAGAAAAGAATAGTTTTTTCAATAGTCCCAGAACAACTAGACATCCATATACAATAAAAACACAAATACTGGCCCATTTCCTATACCACATACAAATATTAACTCAAAAATTTTAACTAGATCTGGAATAAAACATAGAATAAAATCTTTTGAGACCTTGGCTTAGACAAAGATTCCCTAGATAGAACAAAAAAGCACAAACCATTAAAAAACAGACTTCCTAATTAATCTTCAAAAGACATCATTAAGAAAATATCTGTTTATGCTCAAGTGACACATCTTTACTGATTAAATTAAAAATTTCAACTTTTCTTTAAAAGAAAATAAAAAACAAGTCACAAATTTGGGAGAAAATATTTATAAATTACATATCTGATAAATAACTTGTATACAGAATACATAAAAAAAAAAACTTTCAAGACACAATAAGAAAACAAACAATCCCATAAAATGGGCAAAAGTTCTGAACCATCAGTTCATCAAAAAAGCCAAACACTTTTTCAGATGGCAAATGAGTACATGAAAAGAAGTTCAACACCAAATTATAACCACAATGAAATATCACTATGAACTGATTAAAACAGCTGAAAGAAAAAAGAAAAATAACAAGTGCTGGAAAGGAATTAGAGCAACTGGAACTCTAATACATTGCCAGTGGGAATGCAAAATGGTACAGCCTCTCTCGAAAATAGTTGAGTTTCTCTCCATAAGAATCTGTACTCTCATTCCTAGCTATTTACTCAGGAGAAAGGAAAACTTATCTACACAAAGCCCTGTATGCAAATCTTTATAGCAGCTTACTTATAATCACTGATGTCTGGAAACAATCCAAATGTCCATGATCTGATGAATAAACAAATTGTGCTACATTTACACAATGAAACACCACCCAGCAACCAGCAATAAATCAGACCAGTGGCTGCCAAAAGCTGAAAAAGGAGTAGGGGATTGCCCATAAATGTATTTGTGGCAATGAAAACATTCCATAACTTTCTTGGGGTGGTGGTCATACAACTGTGTCCCCTGTACAAACTTATAAAACTGCCCTCAAATGATGAATTTTACTGTATATAAATTTAATCTCAATCAACTTAAAAATAAATATGGGGGACAAATAAAATATATATATATATATATAAATAAAATTGGATTTCTGCTGTCAGAAGGATGCTTAAGCACTCCTATGGGTAGGTCCACATAGTAAGAAACTGAAGCCTCCTGCTTACAACCAACATTATGGTGCCAGGCATGGAAGTGAGACCCTCTTGAAAGCAGCCCCAGGCAAGCCTTCAGATGACAGCAGCTCCACCTGACATCTTGAATACAACCTCATGAAACATCCTGAGCCAATACCCTGCTAAGTTGCTTGATACAGTTTGGCTCTGTGTCCCCACCCAAATCTCATGTTGAATTGTAATCCCCAGTACTGGCGAAGGGACCTGGTGAGAGGCAACTGGATCAAGTGGGCAGATTTCCTCCTTGTTGTTATTGTGATAATGAGTGAGTTCTTGGGAGATTTGATGGTTTAAAAGTGTGTGGCAGTTCCCCCAATTCTCTCCTGCTCCACCATGGTAAGACATGCTTTCTTCCCCTTCACCTTCTGCCATGATTGCAAGTTTCCTGAGGCCTCCTAGTCATGCTTCCGGTTAAGCCTGTGGAAATGTGAGTCAATTAAACCTGTTTTCTTCATAAATTACCCAGTCTCAGGTAGTTCTTCATAGCAATGTAAAAACGAACTAATATACTGCTCTTCCATTCCTGACCCACAGAAAATATGAGGTAACTATTCATTACTTAAAGCCATTACTTATAGGTAATTCATTACTCAGCAACAAAAAATTTCAACAGCAAACTAAGACTAGAAAGGAAATTATTTAACCTACAATAAACATCATATTTAATGATGGAACTTCAGTTAAAACAAGGCAAGTTGTGTATCCTCACTTCAATTTGACACTGTACTGAAGGTCTAAGCAACAGACAAGAAAATGAATTAAGGATTGGGGGGAAGACAAAATTATCATCTACAGATGGTATGATTTCTACACAGAAATTATTTAAGAATCAATAAAGCATTAGAGCTAATTATTAATTTCATCAAGGTAGATGAATACAAGATGAACATATAACATCAGTCATGCTCTTATATGGTAGTAATAACTAATTAGAATACATAAAATAAAGCAAACCACATTCAAAATAGCTATGAAAACCCAAAGGTATTTGGGAATCCATTTAACAAAACAGGTACAAGAGGTGAAGAAAATTGTGGAGCTTTATCGAAGGATATTAAAGAACAATTAATTAATGAATAGATATACCACATTCAGCAAAAAGGAATACCAGGTTCTTCCCAAAATTAATCTATAAATTCAATATAATTCTGATCAAAACCCAAATGAGGCTTTGGGGACTGGATTTATTTATTCACTTACTTATTTATTTATTTTGAGACATAGTCTCGCTCTGTCACCCACGATGGAGTGCAGTGGTACGATCCTGGCTCACTGCAACCTTTACCTCCTGGGTTCAAGCAATTATCCTACCTTAGCCTCCCAAGTAGCTGGGATTACAGGCCTGTGCCACCATGCCCGCCTAATTTTTGTATTTTTAGTAGAGATAGGGTTTCACCACGTTGGTCAGGCTGGTCTCTAATTCCTTACTTCAAGTGATATGTCTGCCTCAGCCTTCCAAAGTGCTGGGATTATTGGTGTGAACCACCATGCCTGGCCTGGACTGGATATTATAAAGCAGAAATACCTAAACCATATGGTACCCTCAAGACAAATCCACACCACTGTGAAAAACTAGAAAGATGCTACTACAAAGAAAATTGGTACAGGGACAATTGGCTGTCCATATAATTAAAAAATAAACTTGGATCATATCTTATAGCAATACAAAAGTGAATCTGTGGAAAGATAACCGATGCCAAAATTGTCAAAACCAAGTAGCAGCTATTCTGGCCTACCCCTACTGGCCAAAGTGAGTACGGCTCCAGTCCTGCAGGCTTCAATTTATATTACCTGCTTCCTATAAAGTGTTCAGCTCAACATTTCTGCCCCAGTTTTTGAGTTGTCAAGTGATTACTGATCAAAATTTAACACTGAGAAGCCACATTCACTAGCCAAAGAAAAAGGAGAATCAATTTTCAGGTCTTAGAATCTTCTTATTCGACATAAGTATTTAACAAAAATTAGCCAAAAAAAAAAAAAAAAAAAAAAAATCAATCCGAAATTCCTGCCCAGATTGATGTCCACATTCCATAAAAACCTGGATATCCTCTTTCTCTAGTTATTTCCCGGGTGTTATCTCAAGTTTAGAGGTCACAACAAGCTTTTCTGGGGTAGTCATGATGTAAATAAACTCCTACAAAATTTATTGGCTCAAATGTTTCAATTTAGGGAATACACTGTTTAGTGTCTTGAGTGGAATGTCTGTTTGTAAGATGATAAACTGATTTCCAGCAATACCTTTAAAAGTTTGTATTTTCCTGATTGTAATGTATGTTCAAAGCAAAGAACCTGGCAAACAGAAAAGCAAAAGATACAAACTACCTACAAATTTGCATCCCAATTAAACACCAATGGGTTAAAACGCCCTTCCAATCATTCAGAATAGTAGATAAGCGTTATGTTTTAAACTAAGTTTGTAGTATCTATTTTGACTCAAATACTTAATGCCTTAAATGTCCTTATGAGAAGGGAAGGAGATGGATGTGACCGTAAAGTGGCAGGAGAGCTGATCATGCTATATTTTGATTTTTAACAGACAATATGCTCAAGACACATTTCTAACCCCTCTTCCCACCTCAGCCATGTCTCAGTGCCATGTCTTAGGCAACATCATGACATCTTAGCGTTAACATCAAAACAGCCCTGATACCCATACAAAGGTATGACAAAATGCCACACATATTGCTTTATACTTAATAATTAACCAATGCAAATGAAGGTGGCTGCCTGGCTCATGATTCTCACCCTTAAACTCCCTTTCCCTTCCCCCTCCCTGAAGGGTTTCTTGTGGTAACAGATCCAGTTGCCTGGCCACAGTATAGTTAAATGACCCAGCCAGGCCAACCACAGGACCTGACTCCTTGGTCTCTTGAGTCACAGACCTGGAAGGCTGTGCTCTAGGACTGCACTCAGTCACACTGCCCCCCCCAACATGGAGAAGGCCACTTGCAGCTAAAAAGAACAAGGCCAAGCAGAGGCATACAGATGACAGGCAGAGCGCCCTGACAGTGACCAAGTCCCTGACTTTTCCTTGGCTTTTGTGACCACCCAGGAATCCTTCTACTAGTCCCCTTTTCTGCTTAAGAAAGTCTGAAGTGGGTTCCCAACACAACCAGAATGCTTGGGGAAGCAGGGAAGAGAGGGCTATAGGTAAAAATCAGCAGCTTCTAGTCTGCTGATGAGTTTCCCCTCCGTGGGTCATAATTATATTATGAGACAGATGATACTATTTGAAAAGATACTTTTTAATGCCCCAGATCACAAAAACTTATAAAACATCAAAAGAGTACATATAAAACGCGTCACAGAAATGAATGATCACAACACAACACACATCTCCACCACCTAATTCAACAATAAGAACATGACTTTTAAAGTTCCCTCTTAAATCCCATCTCTTCCCCAACTCTTCAAAGGCAATCCCTATTCTTAACTTACGGTCCTTCCTTGTCCTGATAATTTAACCTCATGGGTATCTTTAACAATGCCTTGTTTAAACTTGACTGTTTCTGAACTACTTATAAGTGGAAAAACCTGACTTGCTTTTTTCTAACACCATTCCTGAAATACATCAATATGCTGCATGTAGCTGTAGTCTATTCCATTGCACTACGGAATAACTGAATAGTATTCCACTGGCTTAGCAAACCGTATTTCTTCACTCTACTTTTAACGGGCATTTGATTTCTTTCTAGGTTTCCATTATTACAAGCAATACTGCTATGACCATTCCTGCACATGTTTACTAGTACTTATGTGCAAGAGTATTTATTTAGGGAAGGGGTGAGCAAATATTTTCTGCAAAGGGTGAGATGATAAAGATTTTAGGCTTTCTCAGCCATGCAATGTCTGCTGCAACTTTAGTGTTGTACCATGAAAGCATCCATAAAAGGTATGTAAGTGTGACGATATTCCAAGCTTATTTTTGGACACTAAAATTTGAATTTCATATAATTTTCACATTATAAATTATAAAATATTATTCTTTTTTTCCAACCACTTAAAAATGTTAAAAACCATTCTTAACTCATGAGTCATCACACCGACCCCTGATCTGAAGTATACAACTATGGTTGTTAGGTCACAGAGTATGCATATTTTCAATATGATCAAATATCACCAATTTGTTTTCCCAGGTGGTTAAAACCACCCACCAGATGTGAACTGTTATATCACTAGATGTGGTGGATGTGATATATTGTTGACAACACTTACTATTGACAGACTTTTTTATTTTTGACAATCTGATGTGTAATTGGTATCTTAATATACTTTTAATTTGCATTTCCCCACCATCTCTGACATTACCGATCATTTCATTTCCTCTTCTCTAATGTGCCTATTGAAGTTTGGTCCACTACTCTACTGGATGTGTTGTTTTGTGTTTTTCTTGTAGTGTGTAAAGATCTAATGTAGCCTTGTGTGAGTTAAATGTACTGCAATATCTCTTCCCAGGGTTTTGGAGACAGGGTGTCCCTCTGTTGCCTAGGCTGAAGTGCGATTGGCACAATCATGCCTCACCGAAGCCTCAACCTCCTGGGCTCAATGAATCCTTCCCACTTCAGCCTCCCGAGAAGTTAGGACTATGGCACACGCCATCATGCCCACCTAATTTTTGTATTCTTTAATAGAGAGAGAGGGTTTCCCCATATTGGCCAGGATGGTCTCATGCTCCTGGGCTCAAGCAATCCTCCCACCTCAGCCTCCCAAAGTGCTGGGGTTATAGGCGTGAGCCACCGTGCCCAGTCCTTTTCTCAATTTATAGCTTTTGTTCTTAATAAAAAAGAAGTACATTTGTCTGGACATGGTGGCTAATACTTACAGTCCCAACACTTTGGGAAGCCAAAGTGGAAGGACTGCTTGAGGCCAGAAGTTCAAGACCAATCTAGGCAACATAGCAAGACCCCCTCTAAAAAAAAAAAAAGGAGCATCTTTTATGGTTCACATTTTCTATGTCTTAAGAAAATCTTCTCTATCTAAAAATCATTACAAACAATATTTTAATGTCTAAAAATGTTAAAGGTTTGCTTTTCCCATTTAAGTAAGGATTCAATGTCATTCCCTCCTATGTGGATAACAAGTTGTCCAAAAACTATTTATGGAAAGCTCTCTCTAAAGGAGTGTGATACCAACTTTGTCATAAGCCAAGTTTCTGGGTTTCCATATTCTCTTCTATTGATCTATCTCTTCCTATACCATACTGTTGTCTTAACCTTCATAGCTTTATACTAATTCTTCGTATTTGGCAAAACAAGTCTTCTCAACTATCACAACTTCTTCAGGAGTGCCTTGGCTACTCCTGACCTGTTAAGTCTTCCTCAAAAAATTTAGAATCAACTTTTTAACCCAAAAATAAAAGTTATCATAATTCCGACTAGATTGAAATAAATATATAAATAACTGGAGAGGTCTGCTATCTTTCCAATAGAGTCTTCAAATCTATAAAAGTATTCTCTCTTTCCATTTATTTAGATCTTTCTTAACATCTTCCAATAAAATTTTATAATTTTCTTTTAAAGGTTTAACATAAATTTTGTTGCAAAATACTTGTTACTTTATATTTTTTTCCTGCCTGAAATGGTATCATTTTGTTTACTGCTGGTTTACAGAAATGAACCTGATTTTTTATTTATTGATTTTAAATTCAGCTACCCTGCAAAGATTTCTGGAATTAATATCATATTGAACAAGGAAGTGACAACATGCAAGATGACAACAGGCATCCTTGTTATATTCTTGATGGTAAAGGGTAAGTTTTAATAAGGCAAAAAAAGAATGCAGTAGCTATGACTGATAATTTAATTACTTAAAATAACATTCCAAATACTACAATAAAAATCTAGTAAAGTATTTAAATGTTTAGGGTGGAACAATTCTGCAAATCAAACAAGCATAAAGATCACACAAAAGAAGTTAATGTTGACAGGATAAAGAGATGAACTTAAGTCTAAAATAAAATTCCAAAAATGTTTTTCAAAATGATATCATTACTAAAATAAATGCATAGTACTTAACTTTTATGTCTATTATATTGTTGTTCCTTAAAAAAACAAAGTTTGAGCCAGGCATGGTGGCTCACGCCTATAATCCCAGCACTTTGGGAGGCTGAGGCAGGCAGATCACGAGGTCAAGAGATCGAGACCATCCTTGCCAACATAGTGAAACCCCGTCTCTACTAAAATACAAAAATTAGCTGGGTGTGGTGGCGCGCGCCTATAGTCCCAGCTACTCAGGAGGCTGAGGCAGGAGAATTGCTTGAACCTGGGAGGCGGAGGTTGCAGTAACCCAAGATTGCGCCACTGTACTCCAGCCTGGCGTCTGGCAAAAAAGGGAGACTCTGTCTCCAAAAAAAAAAAAAAGTTTCTCTACAGGCATACCTCGGAGATATTATAGGTTTGGTTCCTGACTACCAAAATAAAGCAAATACTCAATAAAATGAATCACATAAATACTTTGGATTCCTGGTACGAATAAAAGTTATGCTGATACTATGCAGTAGTCCACTAAGTACACAATAGCACTGTCTTTAAAAGTAATGTATACACCTTAATTTAAAAATTTTCCTGCTAAAAAATACTAACAATCATCTTTGCCTGCAGTGAATTGGAAACTTTTTGCTGGTGGAGGGTCCTGCCTCGGTGTTGATGGCTGCTGACTGCTCAGGGTGGTGGCTGCTGGAATGGCTGTGGCAATTTCTTAAAATAAGACAAAAATGAAGTTTGCCACATCAACTCTTCCTTTCATGAAAGATTTCTCTATAGCATGCAATGCTGTCTGACAGCATCTTACCCAGAGCAGAACTTTCGAAATCGAAGTCAATCCTCTCAAACCCCTTGCCACAGCTTAATCAACTAGGTTTGTGGATTATTCTAAATCCTTTGTTGTCATTTCAACTATGTTCATAGCATCTTCACCAGGAGTAGATTCTGTCTCAAGAAACTACTTTCTTTGCCCATCCATAAGAAGTAACTACTCATCCATTTTATCTTAAGATTGCAGCAATTCAGCCACATGTTCAGGCTCCACTTCTAATTCTAGTTCTCTTGCTATTGCCACTCCATCTGCAGTTCAAGTCAACTTCTTCCAAACTTCTGTCAATGTTTTGACCTCCTCCCATGAATCAGAAATGTTCTTATTGGCATCTAGAATGGTGAACTCTTTTCTAAGTTTTTCAATTTACTTTGCTCAGATCCATCAGAAGAATCACTGTCTATGGCAGCTATGGCCTTATGAAATGTATAAATAAGACTTGACAGTCAGAATTACTCTTTGATTCATGGGCTGCAGAATAAATATATTTACAGGCATGAAAACATTAATCTTTTTGTACATTTCCATCACAGTTCTTGGGTAACTACATGCATTCTCAATGAAAAGTAGCATTTTGAAAGGAATCTTTTTTATTAAGCAGCAAGTCTCAATAGTGGAATTAAATTATTCAATAAACCATGTTGTAAACAGATGTGCTGTCATCCAGCCTTTGTTGTTCCACGTCTAGAGCAGAGGCAGAATAGATTTAGTGTAATTCTTAAGGGCCTTAGAATTTTCAGAATGGTAACCAAACACTGGCTTCAACTTAAAGTTACTAGCTGCACTATCACCTAACAAGAAAGCCAGTCTGTTCTTTGACTGTTTAAAGTCAGGCACTGACTTCTCCTCTCTACCTATGAAAAAGTCTTTTTGTTTAGTATCGCCACCTTCACCAATGGTCTTAGCTAGAACTTCTGGATAGCTTGCTGCAGGTTCTACATCAGCACTCGTTTTTACGCTGCAGAGATGTCTCTTTCCTTAAACCTCCTGAACCAATCTCTGCTACCTTCAAACTTTTCTTCTGAAGCTTCCTCACCTCTCTCAGCCTTCATAGAATTGAAGAGTTAGGGCCTTGCTCATGATTAGGCTTGGCTTAAGGAAACGCTGTGGCTGGTTTGATCTATGCAGGCTACTAAACCTGAACAATAAATCTGTTTTGCTTCCTTATCATTTGTGTGTTCACTGGAGTAGCTTCCTTCAAGAACTCTTCCTTGCCATTCAGAACTTTAAGAATTATATGGCGCAAGAAGCCCAGCTTTTGGCCTAACTCTGCTTTTGACATGCCTTCCTCACTAAGCAGAATCTTTTCTAGCTTTTGATTGAAGTGAGAGACACATGACTCTTCCTTTCATTTGAATGCTTAGAGGCCACTGTAGGGTTAATAATTTGCCTCCTTTCAATACTGCTGCTTAGCAGAGTGTGGTGGTGTATGTGTTGTGTCTTAGGGAACACAGAGACCCAAGGAGAGGGAGAGAGACGGAAACGACTGGTCGGTGGAGCAGTCAGGAAAGACACATTTATTGATTAAGCCTGCCATCTTGTATGGGCAGCTTGTGGCACCTCAAAACGATTACAATAGTAACAACAAAGATCACTGATTAAAACTCACCACAACAGATATAATAATGAAAACCTTTGAAGTCCTGTAAAAATTACCAAAATGTGACATAGAGACACAAAGTGAGCACACGTTGTTGGAAAAATGGTGCCTGTGGACTTTTTCAATGCAGGGTTGCCACAAACTTTCCATTTGTTTAAAAAACCAAAAACCGGGCTGAGTACACTGGCTCACGCCTGTAATCCCAGCACTTTGGGAGGCCAAGGCGCACAGAGCAAGAGGTCAAGGATCAAGACCATCCTGGTCAACTTGGTGAAACCCCATCTCTACTAAAAATACAAAAATTAGCCAGGCATGGTGGCGCGTGCCCGTAGTCCCAGCTACTCGGGAGGCTGAGGCAGGAGGATGGCTTAAACCCAGGAAGTGGAGGTTGCAGTGAGCCGAGATCGTGCCATTGCACTCCAGACTGGCAACAGAGCGAGATTCCGTCTCAAAAAACAAACAAACAAACCGAAAAACCAAAAAGCAGTATCTGTGAAGTACAATAAAACGAAGCACAATAAAATGGATATGCCTGTATTTTTGAGTCACAACTCATTTCATGCTCTCTGGATATTTACTAAGTTTTGACCCATGATGTTCTTGATACTGTGTCAGGTACTGTAGATGGTACAAGCATGAAGGTAATGACTCACATCCAATCACCTTATCACAGTGTTAAACACAAATCTAAGACATGTCACTCACATTACAAAAGAAAAATATCAACTAAGGAAACCTGACAAGAAAAGAAACAGCCAGATAGGGAAGTTTCTGAACAGGTTTTATGAGAAAGCAGCATAAGATACAAGGTTTTGTTTGTTTAAAGTAAGTTTTTCCTAGAGTTGGTTTGTTTCTGTATCTCTTTGACCTAAAACCCTCTAATGGCCTTTCCCTGTCCTTAAGATAGTCTTTCACTCTGATCCATTTTGTTCTTAAAGAACAGTTATTGCAGGACCAATAACTGAGACGGCCCTCACTAAAGAGATTCCTTGGTCAGGTAAGTCAAGGAAACAGTTTATATATACTTTATTTGTCCTGGTAGATCCACATTGCGTATTATCATACTAAAGGGTCTGTAAAGTTCTGCAATAAGGAAAAATAAGGAAATCTATTTAACTGCGTTAACTCAGAACTTCCTTCCCATTTTCAAGTATGGAACTGTCCCACCCACTTTGTCATTTTTGTATAACATAAAGCACGTTTCGACTAGCAATAAATACAGCAGCAAAGACTGATTCCATATCCTGGAATGACACATTTTTTTAAAAAACAGTAACAACAACAACAACAACTATGGCTGATGTGCTTCCTGCAAAACTGCTATTTCTGCGAATCTGCAAATTCTGTTAAAAAAGGATCCCATTGTGTTGTAAAGCCAAGGAAGACCTTCACAAAGTGAAGGTTAACTTTGAAATAACTGTCTTTAAATTAATATTTTTGTATTACTCCTTAATGTAACACGTATCACTATACAATACAAATAGTTGTGGACAAAAATGGGAAATCCAAAAGTCACCTTAAAAGAATCTATAAATCCCTAATTAAAAAAAAATCTACCAACTTCTCAGAGAAATAAAATGTCAAGCTATTTTACTAACAATTATTGTTTCTACGTTTAGAATATCATACTCTAAAGACTATATCTAGCATTAATATTGCATTCAACAAATGCAACAGTATTTCGACTGTGTGAATAGAGTTAACACAGCAGGCCCGGTTTACTTAGGTCGTGCTAATCTCTAGGGCATTCCTAGAGCCACGGCAATGACCCTAGCCAAACTCTGAGAACTAAGTTCCTGGATTGTTCACAGTCACTTGTTAATGATCTTTTTGTGTATGCTCCAGGCAGTGAGTCAGGATGTACCAGGCTGTCAGCATTGTTTTAAAGTAATCATTAAGATTTATGATGTATACCTGGTATCTCATGTGGGGTCCCAAGTTTCAGTTAACAGGGCTGGTCATATGGTAGGAATGTGCTTATGTGACTAGCTCCCTGTAAGAACTCTGCACTGTAACACTTGTGTGCTTCTCTGGCTAGAGGCATCTTGCATGTGTCTCTATCACTCACTGCTAGAGAGAAAAGCACATCCCTGTGATTCTCGAAGAGGGAGGACTTGGAAGCCTATGCCTACCACCTCTACCTGCTTTGTTTACCTTCTTCCTGCACTGTATCCTTTGCTGTAATAAACCTGAGCTATGAGTACAGCTTTATGTTGAGTTGCGTGCGTCCTTCCAGAAAATCAGCGGCAACTGGAACCTTCCCCACCCTCCACAAAACAGATTCCATTAAAGAATTTAGTTTGCCATAATACCTACTCCTCTCATTACTTATCAAAAGCTGAATGACCATAATCACAACTTCTTCAAATAAATAAATCAATGTACAGGAAAAAAGTTAACAGGCCTAATATTGCTATCCTCAGAAGAACTTGGTTGTCGGGGTTGGCCCTTGGCTGGGATGTGGAAGCTTGGTGAACAGTTCCCTACATTGATATAAAAATTTCCCTACATGATAAGCATGATTCATCGTGCCCAGACTTTACAAACAACATGGTTTGTATTGTTTGTATAAATGTCTGCTTTCCTTCTGGGAATCTGGAATTTTGGTATGTGCTAGATATAGGATGCCTACATGACCAGCCTCAATAAAAATCTTGGGCACTGAGTCTCTAATGAGCTTCCCTAATAGACAACATTTCATACATGTTATCATGATTTGTTGCTGGAGGAATTATGTATATCCTGTGTGATTCCACAGGGAGAGGACTCTTAGAATCCTGTGCCTGTTTTCCTCTGAACTTCACCCCATGCACCTTTTTCCTGTGCTGTAATAAATCTTAGCTGTTAGTACACCTGTATGCTAGATCTTGTGAGTCCTTTTAGCCAATCACTGAACCTGGGGGTGGGTCTTGGGAATCCCCACACAATCAGCATATTAAGACAGAAATGAGTGTCCCTTAGGCCAAATGCTGAAATTCAAATATGAGTTCAAATTTCAGCTCCAACACTAATTAGTTATGTGACCCCTAGCAATGTTACTGTATTTGCAAAAACCTGAGCCTCTTCCTTTATTCCTTTAAATGAGAAAAACCTGTCTTCCTTATAGTCCCATTGCACTAAACTAAATAAGAAAATGAACAACACACTCATACATGACAGTACACACTCAGTAAATTTTAAATGATATTTCTAGAAGCACCTTCTCAGGTTAAATAAAAAATGGAGAGCCTTTCACATGTATACTTATGCAACAAGAACTCAAATGGTCATTTGGAATACTGCAAAGCAAAGCTCACTGACAAACTTTCACCCTGTATCTTCAACACAGGCTCTGGGAATGATTTCCAGATCACATGACAGGATTACTGGGTAAGCTCAAGCAGGTTAAATCCTATATAACAAGTATATTTCAACTTCTGAAACTGGTCCTTACTTAGCCTTCAGATTGACCTCCCTAATGAGAAGTGAGTATACTAATTAATTAGTATCGGGACTATGCTTTATTGTTACATTTCTCAAATTGCTAAACTGAGATTTTAGTACAAGCCATTCTCTTGTGTGTAGATGAGGCATAAAGTCCAATCAACTTAATTTTTAAAACCTAAGAGCTGTAAGATCAAACCCCAATGTAAGAGAAGTAGAACCCTAAAGTCATCCACTCCCAACTATCAACTTACCCAAAAGTGGTTTCTCAAATGAATTCATATCCCAAATCCACATGTCCCACATCTCCTGTTGAAAAATAAATGTCCTACAATCAGTTTATTTCAGAATACTCTATCCTCCCTGCTTACTCAGCCACCCTGTTCCACTTCACTGTAGGCAGCTACCACCTGAGTGCAAGGATCATGCCTTATTCAGCTACTTTCCCAATACTGAGCACAGTCCGTGACACAGAATGTGTTCAGTTAATGTCTATTGCATGAATTAGTGAGTTAATAAACTATTACTGAGATCCAACACCAAGCTCAGTGGAAATACAAAATTATCTCTCTCCCTCTTAGAAAACTGTGGGGATCTTAACTTTCCAGGTGGGAAGCCCAAAGACACCTATACAGCACTGTGGCAAATACTGTTTGTTCCTTATCCCTCCCAAACATTTTTCACTGCATTGGACCCCCAACTGAATTCAAGTGATCTTCTCTGCTAGGCCACTTATTCCTGATTGGCCCAAGCGAACCAGGGTAATTCTATTCCTCTAACTAATGCAAGTGACCAAATCCTGACTAATGGGACCCAAGGGGAGGTCTGCTGGGAAGCATTCAGGAAAAGTTACATCCCTTATAAAGATGTTAAAGGAGAAACTCTGCTTTTCAATCTTTGGATATTGTTGAAGAGTGTAGTGCATGCTTAGAAGTAGCGTAACCATCTTGAGGCCACAAGGGAAGCCATCATCAACTTGCCATCATTGACATGCTGAGGATGACAAAGTGAAAATATGGAGAGCACACAGAACCCTGATGATCTCATGGAGCCAGACCAACCCTAAGATGAGACCTCCTGATGTCTGAACTTTTTGTTATGCAAGATGATAAAGTCCTCACTGATTAACTGGGTATTCTGCTACTATGGTCAAAAGCATCCTGATACACTAATCTGCAACCTACAATTAATGATTTCGATAGGTGTATATCCTGTCAAGAAAAAAACGAAGATATAAATCAGTGGGGGATCTAAATTAAGGACTCCACTTTTACAGGAGACTCCAAAGAAGCAGAACTTCAATATAATTTTAAGAGCTACAAACTAGAAGCTGGTATATGACATGACCATCTTGGACACGCATTACTTAGTTTATCACAGAATAGTATATCCCTAATTCACTCAAACTTTCTCAAATACGTGCAAAACACGACACTAAATGATCTGATGCACACAAACATGAAAAAGATTCAGTCCCTATCCTCAACTAGCTTGCGATATAGGAGAGACAACAAAGTGAGTTTGCATGGCATTTCACAACTTAAATCTTTGGAAAAGATGCCAAGAGTAGTGATGGGCTACAGTGCACAAAAAAAGAGAAACTGGTGGGGAGAATGACTGGGGAATTGGTATGAGTTAGGAAAAGGCAAAATAGTATTTTAAGCGGACAGAACAGTGTGGGTTAAAATAGGGAGGCAAGAAATTGCAGGGAATGTCTGGGGAACAGCAAACAGAAGAATTAATGGGGAGATATGAGTAAAGGGGTGTATTCAGAACAGAGGAAATCTTGAATACCAGGCTAAGGAGTCTGAAGAGCAACGGCCAGGTAAGTCATTGCTTTCTTCTTGTATTTTAATTTTTAATCACATGAAGATGAATGCCAGATCATTACAAAAGATTGTGTTGGATTTTCAGAAAAAAACGCATCTTTCTCCTCACTATGAACTCAAACACAGGAAAATATATCACCAGTTTCTGGGAAGCAAAGGATCCAGCAGGAACTTCCTCCAGGCCAGGGGCCCACGTTATGTTCTGCTCATGGAGTCCTCCAAATCTCTAATATTTTCTACACCTTTTGCTGTAACATCAACCTCTCCTATTACCATTCTATTTGTTCTTCCTTCCTTTACCATCTTCTGCATAAGAAATCTTTATTCTCTATCTCTAAGGCAAGTCTTGACTTCAATGAAACCATTTGTAATCAGGTCACTCTAATGTCCTACCTAGAAACACAAGTCTCTTTTTCAGCTTTATTCTACTCGATATCTTAGCCATCTTAAATTAGTTTTAGAATAGGCAGGCTATAAATAAAATAAAGCCTTTTCTTTTGGCTCCCAGGGTCATTTCTTGTTCTCCTACTTTTCTAACCATGCTTCAAAGTCTTCTTTATTGGCTCCCCACTCTTCTCTGGATCTGTTCTCAAGCCCCCTGACACTATACACATCCTCCCTGGGAAGTTCATCAGGGGCACAGCTTCACCCACCATATGCCAGTGGCTTCCATATCTGTATCTTTTCCCTGGTACTCTTTGGTTAGACTGTAAACTTTCCCAGCACAGGAATTATGTTTTTCATACTTGAGCCCTAAAGTTGTTAGAAATGTCTGAAGAGAGCAGAAACTCATCTACAAGACAGGATCTCCACCTTCAATGTTATTCTTTATCCTTTACTAATGCTTTACTTTCCACTCTAGCACCAATTACTAATTTACATCATAATATATCTTAATTAATGTATTAATTATCTTCTAAGCTCCAATACGACAGGAACTTTACGTTGTTTAATGTTATTAATACAGCACCTGGAACAGTACGTGGCACAAGGTAAAAGAGTTCAATAATTATTTGATAAATAAATGAAAATACCAGAAAACAGTATCATGTAAGAAGGAAGAAGGCAACTGAAATTAAAGCATTTTAAGGTTGTTGTATTTAGGGATAGGGTAGAAATATTTGATTAATTTTAGTTTTAAGAGCAAATATGTTGAGAATTAAAAGTTAACTAATTAAATAAAAACAATGTGTAAGTTAAAAATCAAAGTTGAAAAAGGAGGAAATGGAAAATCAATCACTTTAAAAGAAAATGAGAAAGGAATTTAAAATCCACACCTATAGAAAGCACAAAATGGTAGAAATAAATTCCAATGTATCAGTTATTAAAATTAAGACAAAATGACTAAATATAACCATTAAGTTGCCAAACTGGATTTCCTTAAAAAATGAAAGCTAAATGCTATTTACGAGATATACACCAAAAACATAAGGATTCAGAAAAGCTGAAAGTGAAAGCATGAGAGACTTACACACAAAAAAGTAGAAGAGCTTATTCTAGACTAATCTACTTACAAATAATGACAGTTACCAGCCTACACTGTGCCAAGTTACTGCAACTCAAGAAGGAAGTCACAATAATACTGGCTTGAAGCATCAAAGGATGAGGTTTGGAAGTAGCAGGCAACTGGAAAGTGAGGGAGGAAATACTAGAAAAGTGAGAACCCTAAAATGTGTATGTAAACTTCACTACCATCTTTGGCTGAACCTTGAATCACATAACATAGGGCAGACTCCAGAGGATCCAAAGAAAAGGAACATTTAGGTGGCTGAAAAAATTGAACAGCGATATCAATGCTGCTGCCCAAATGCCAGAGAGGGAGAGTTTGGAGTTTAAGTCTAGCCAGCAAGGAGTCAATTTTCTTTAGGAGAAGAGAGAATTGAGGGTCAAAAAACATTATCCACAATATCCAGTATATAATAAAAAATTATTAGACATGAAAATAAACAGAAAAGTTGAGTCAAGAAAAAAAGTAATCAATGGATATTGTACAGAAGATGACCCAGAAGTGGAAATCAGTTGGCAAGGACTATAGCGTACCTATTATAAATATGTTCAAGAAATTAATAATAAATGAACAGAGGAAACTCTTATCAAACAAATTAAAACTATAAAAAAAAGAACCACACAGAACATGTAAAATACAAAAATATGAAGTCTGAAATGGGAAATTCACTTGATAGGATTACAGCAGATTAGAGATAACAGAATACAGGGTTAGTCATTTTAAAGGCAGATCAAAATAAATTATCCCATCTAAAGAGAAATGAAAAATCTTTAATGATCAGAGCCTCAGTGAGCTGTGGTACAGCATAAAATTTAACATATATGAAATCAGAGTTGCAAAAGGAGAAAACAGAGAAAGCACGGCACAGGAAACTACATGAAAAAAAAACTGAAAATGTCCACATTTGGGGAAGAACAAAATTGCAAATCTAAGTTCAGTGAAACCTAAGTAGATAAATACAAAGAAAACCACAACTATAGCATATCTTGTTTAAACTGCTGAAAACCAAAGATACAGAGAAAATATTGAAAGCGTCCACAGGGGAAAAAAATACATTATGTACAGAAAAAAAAAAAAAGGATGACTTATCATTATATATAACCAAGACATTTTAAGTAAAGAAACGTCAAAACAAATTATCTTTCACAGATGTGCACCATACGAAATGCTAAATGAAGTTCTTCAGGTAAAAGGGAAACAACACCAGATGGAAACTTAGATCTGTGAGAAGGAATGAAGAACACTAGAAATGGTAAATATATGAATAAATACAAAAGCCTGATTTCTTCCCTCTTAATTTCTTAAAAGATGTATAACTAATTAATATGTCACACAACTTATTAATATGAAGGTGTGACAGATGATAAGATGAGAACAAAGGATGAAGGTGTAAGAGCAACTATAATATATAGCTGCAAGCAACTTACATAGTACATAAAATAGTAAAACTCAGCACTCCTTCATGACATTTAAAACAAAGAACTCATGGAAAACTAGAAATAAGAATTTGGTTAACCTGATAAAAGATATATCCTGATAAAAGATATCTACCCCAAATCTACAGTTAAAAAAACCACTCCCTGTTAAAGTTGGGAAAAAGACAAAGATGGATGTCTTCTATCACTTCTTCCTGTCAACAATGTACTCGATATCCTATCTAGCACAGTACAACAAGGAGGAGGGAAAAAAAGATTTAGACTCAGAAAGAAGAAAACAAACAAAAAATAATAGAAAATTCAAGAAAACAAAGACAATTAGAACAAGAACTTTCTGCAAGGTTACTGGATACAAGATGAACATACAAAATTCAATTGAAGTCTTTTGTATCAATAACAACTAGAAAATTACTAAGCCACGTGCTTTGGCTGATGTCTGTAATCCCAACACTTTGGAGGCTGAGGCAGGAGGATTGAGTCCAGGAGTTCGAGACCAGCCTGGGTAACATAGGGTGACCCTGGCTCTATAAAAACTACAAAAATTAGCCAGGCACAGTGGCATGTGTCTGTAGTCCCAGCTAATTGGGATGTTGAAGTGGGAGAATCGCTTGAGCCTGGAAAGTAGAGCCTTCAGTGAGCTGTGACTATGCCACTGCACTCCAGCCTCAGTGACAGAGTGAGACCCTGTCTCTTAATGAAAAATAATAACAATAAAAGAAAGAAGAAAATTGCTAAGATCTAAAAAAAATTAAGGAATACTATGCTTACGTGTGAAAGGTTTTCTATAGCAAAGAAAAAAACTCTCCTTACATTAATCCTGTGTACTTAATATAATTCCAATCAAAATCTCAATAGTGTTTTAAATAGAACTTTAAAAGTAGATCCTAAAATTACATGGAAGAGCAAAGTCAAGAAAGCCATTACAACTTTGAAACAAGGTGAGAGACTCTGTCTGTCATATATCAAGATATGGTAATTAATTTGGTGTGATACACAAGCAGACACAGATTAAAAGATCAATGAAACAGAAAACAGCCCAGAATCAGACCCACATGAATATGCAAACTTCATATACAATAGAGATGGCACTATAAATCAATGTGAAAGAGATAGGCTAGTCAATAAATGTTCATTCATACAGAAAAATAAAATTCCTGCCTCATATCATACAAAAAAACATTAAAGACTTAAAGGTATAAATCTCTAACACTCTAAACTATGGGCAACTACTGTCATGTCATTAAGTCAGGAAGAATTTCTTTTTTTGAGGAGTCTCACTCTGTCGCCCAGGCTAGAGTGCAATGGCGCAACCTCCGCCTCCCAGGTTTAAGCAATTCTCCTACCTCAGCCTTCTGAGTAGCTGGGATTACAGACATGTGCCACTACACCCAGCTATTTTTTCTGTATTTTTAGTAGAGATGAGATTTCACCACTTGGCCTGGCTGGTCTTGAAATCCTGACCTTGTGATCCGCCCACCTCAGCCTCCTAAAGTGCTGGGATTATAGGCATGAGCCACCATGCCTGACAAGTCAGGAAGAATTTGTTAAGCAATATTCAAAAAGCACAAACCACAAAAGAATGAATAATTTTTACTATATAAAAATTAAAAATTTTGATATAACCAAAGACATCATAAGATAAGCCAAAGCCTGGGAAGAAATATTCACAATACAGACAATGAACAAAAGATTGGTATGAGAATGTATTAAAAACTTCTACAAACCAAAACAAACAACAGGCCAATTGCAGTGGTTCACACCTATAATCCTAGCCAAGGATTATAGGAGGCCAAGGCAGGAGGATAACTTGAATCTAGAAATTCGAGACCATCCTGGGCAGCATAGGAAGACCCTATCTCTACAGAAAGTAAAAAAGAAAATTAGCCAAGTATGTTGGCACGCATCTTTAGTCCCAGCTACCTGGGAGGCTGAAGTAGGGGGATCACTTGGGCCTGGAAGGCTGAGGATGCAGTGAGCTGTGATCCTACCACTGCACTCCAGTCTGGGCAGCAGAGCAGGACCTTGTGTCTAAAAAATAAATAAATAAATAAACAACAAAAACACACACAATTGAAAAATGGCCAAGATATGAATGGGCAAATCATAGACAAAGGATCACAAACAGGGAACATATAAAACAATATATAAAAATATGCTCAATCTCCATAGTACTCAGGAAAATGAATCTGACCTCATCAAACTGGCAAAAACACAACTAGTTAGAAATAAGGAAATGGGTCACTCACTGTTGTTCCAAGTGTAATTTGGCACAGCCACTTTGGAGAGCAATCTGGCAATAAATAATCTCATAAAGCTGAAGAAAGAACTACCCTATCACTCACTAATTTCACTTCTAGGTACAGTCCCTGGAGAAACTCTTACACGTGAGTATAAAGAGACATGATTGCAGGATTGTTTACAATGGCAAAAAAAAAAAGTAACAACCTAAATGTATATCAAGAGGAAAACAGACACATGAACTATATAATGGACTACTATGTAGCAGGAAAAATGAATAAACTAGAATTATGTGCATCACTATCATTAAAAAATGCTGAATGAGATAAAAGCAATTTGCAGAGTATATACAGTATGTTCCATTAGTATACAGCTTTACAACATATTAAAATAAAACAGACTGCTTATAGACACAAACACTGTAGAGAATAATATGCATGAGAACAATATACCAAATTCTTACTAATGGTTTGAGGAGGGGAGGGAGAAGGGAACGACTTCAACTATATCGGAAATTATTTTATATAAAAGATCTAAATTATGGCAGATTGCTAGTTGTTCATTCAATATTTTCCTCTCTTTTTTACAAATCAAACTACTGTATTACTAAACATGGCAAATTTACATCTTCTGGCTTGCCTTGAAGATTAGGGTGGCCAATATCAGAAATCAGTGGGTGGGAATATGGGAAAGATTTTTAATGGGACCAACTGCATGGTAAGGGCCCCTTTGCCCTTACCCCTCCCTGATTCTGCTCCCTGGAAAGCAAACACAATGGATGGAGCTGCAAGGACCTTCCTTGCAATGAGGAGATAGCCCTGAGAAGGAAAGTCACAAGCTAAAGACTGCAAAACGGACAGACAAAAGGAACTGGGTCTTTGACAACCACACAGCTGTCATATCCTGAGAGGAAAAAACCTCCATCTTGTTTAAAGCCACTTTTTGTGGGGAAGACGGAATGCAGGGACCTTTTTTGATGCTGCCAAACCTGATGCTAACAAACACAGAAAGAAAATGGTCAAAACAGAAAAATAAGATGAAACACAGGGAGAGGTGGCTTCATGGCTTGTTCCTTATCTTCTGCTAACTGTACTTTTGTATAGGCTCTACATTTTTATTTAAAAAAAAACTTTTACTTTCCAGACTTTAAACAGAGATTCTCAAATGTTACTCACAAACAACTGTTGGTCCACAGATCAGTTAAAATGCAAAGACAACATGCATACTCTATGAGGTGGCCCACCAGAGTGGATAAAGTATTCCCTAGAAGCTTGCCAACCACCCTACTGAGCGGAGACAGTTACTACACTGTTGTCATCAGTACTGCCACTGCCAGCTTGGATAACAAACAAGACTGTATGATCCCACAGTCTCTTGGCTCTGGACTATGGATGAGAAAGACCAAAAACAATTTGCAGACTAAATGGAAATCTCTGTTGTCATTCCCTTTTCCCAATTTTTTTTTCCATGCACTCCCCAGAGCTCAGTGCCATACTTTTCCTCCTCCACAACTGGATCATCTGTGAGGATAAAAAGAAGAAAAAAAATCTCAAAGGACAGTAGTATCCTTAGATGAAATTTTGTTTTTTGTACATTTGTAAGCATGAAGGTTCTTTTGAGAACGACTTCCTTAAAACACCGTCTGATGTTACCTGGATACTAACTTAAATGACCTTTTGAGTCTAAAAAGTTTTCGGATTTGCTCAACAGATCAAATAAAAACCGAAACTTGAGTTAGGGGCAGAGTTTAGATTTTTGGCACTAACAATAGCCTGCAATATTTAATTACCATTGAAAAAACAAAACAAAACAAGAAACCTTTTCATTTATTAGCATGTTACAGAAAAACAGTATTCTGGTTAGTCAAAAATTCTACCTTATAGATTTATCGCAAATACCACACACTGCAAAACAACCATACCCTTCCTTTTTTCCTTAACTAATCAGTAGTTTGGTATATCGGTTTTTGTGTTGCTGTTTTTTCTAATTTGGTTTCTCTCTTATTAGTCTCTCCCTGATGTTATTTAACTTCTCCTAGTTTATAACCTTAGTGGTTGTTCTGCATTCTTACCTGCTGATTTTCCTGTGAAAAGCTATTCTCTGCCTCCTTTCCTCAATTCAGTCTGCCCTGTAGTCTCAGACTGCTTCTGCACTGCTACCAGTTAAGATTCAATCTAGGGGATGACCTCAAGTGCCTTTTCTTGATATTTGTTTCAGCTCTTTGGGGGGGCTGATTATAGGATTTGCTTCCTGCTCTCAGAACAAACAAACAAAAACAGTGCAGTATAACTGTTATTTACTTAACAATGTAATAAGAAAGTTAAGTAAATTGTTGAAAAAAAAACACCCTGAAATAAACCTGCTATTTAATTCACATCAATAACTCAAAACATTTCTTCTGTATTATTTTTTAAAATTCTAATTCTCAAAACTGTATTCTACAGAATATTCTAATCATTTGGGCTATCTCTCCTTTCCTTTTTAAATACACTAAACAGTTACACATGTTTGTCTTTATTAACCACAATGTAACTAAGAGATAAATTTTTTGCAGATGCCATTTCTCCACTTGAGCTTTAGAGAATTTAAGAATTAAGTCCATCTATGAGCAGTCTTTTTCAAACACACATTACAGTCTAGTCTCAAGCTTCCTTCTTGAGACCCTAACCATAAATTCAAGAGGAATAACTAAAATTTTTTAAAGATATAAGCATACCAAAGAACATATATTTTTTAATGAATACAAAATCATTTTACAGCTTTAGACTGCACTTAATGTAACTGAAATAATGTAAAATTACTATGAATGAAACCAATGTAAAATTATTTTCCTAATGGTACTGTTCATAATGCTATCTCACTGCATGAGAAAAATCAAATAACAGTTAACAGTTTTGCATTTTGCTGTGCTGTTAACTGCAGTAGTGCTCTCTATTCATGTTCAGTGTTTGGCTGTCAAAAGATGAAACCTTTATCGCTATAGCAAAGTTTATGGTTTCATTTTAAAGAACCCTAATCTGAGGAAAGAGTAAAGAAAAGAAGGGAAGAAAGGGAAAAAAATAATCTTTAAAATAGGTATTGTTTTATTTCTTCTTAAGGAAAATGTTTTCCTAAAAACTAAATGTACAATGTTGATCTGGTTTGAGTTTTGAATCTACAAATCAACTTAAAAAGATACTTCAGGGACCATTAGGGAAATGTGATTATGAACTGGGTTATTACTGGGTTATAGATGCTACTAAGAAATCACTGTTAATTAGGAATAATAACAGCATTGTGGTCATACTCAAAATGTCCTCATTTTAAAAGATCTATACTGAAGAATGTTAGAGGTTAAATGACATATCTTCTATTGCTTTAAAATACTGGGCTTGCGGATAGGGAAGTGAGGGTAGATTGAGAGGTGGAGCACATGTGGGAAAATCTCGGTGTTTGCTGAATCTGGAGGATGGATACAGGTTAAGGGGATTCGTTTCACTGTTCCGTCTACTTTTACATATGTTAGATTTTATCAAAATATGAAACTTCTTTGTTTAAAACAAATAAGTAACTTTTAAACGTGTTTCAGAAAGCTAAAAGCTAAATTAGGATTATCACTGGATTTAACCTCTTACTTTGGCTGGCCAAACACTGCACACACTGGTGTTTTGTGAACAAAATCAAGGGACATAGTAGACATTTGTTCACTTAACAAATTTGCTAAGTGCCTATTTACCATATGCCAAGCATTTTACCAGACCCTAGGAGAAAAAGATAGGTTAGACAATCTCACTGTCTTCAGGGAGGAAATGGTCAATATAAATAACTGTAATCAATGATTCTTGGTGGTGTGAGAGAAGAGCCTAGAGAACAGAAGCCACAGACAGAAAATGGAGGGGGGAGCTGTCTGAATGCCTGCAATGTGCCGCTTGTGTTACATTCACCCATCACTGCTGCTCAAATGGGGAAGGAACTACTCATAAAGTTTTGTTTGTTTTCATACCACACACCACCCCGGCACAAATGAGTCAGGATCTATGGTTACAGGGTTCCTCAGTGGATGATTAGGCATTAAAGAGAGAATTTTATCCTAATAGCAACCTTCCAAGTGGGTTTTATCTTCATTTTCAGCTGAGGAAGCTGAAGAGTAAGAAGTTTTAGTGGTGAACCATACGACATTAGAACATTAGAGAACGTCAACACTAGAGGACTGGAAGGTCTGAGAAGTCACAGAATTTGAAGAGTGGTGCCAAAACAAAACACGACAGAGCTCTAAAAAAGGAGTCTGGGACAATGACAACTGCCACAGAGAAAGGTTACATGACACTGGAAGCTGTTTCTGCCAAGTATTCAGCAAGCTACCATGAATGTGGAGATTTAAACCCAACACTAAAACACTAGAGGGTTTACAATCTGTACTAAGCAAGAGAAATCAAACATTACTCAAGACTTCAGGTGAGGATATTTCAAGCCTTAGTACTAGCCTCATTAGCCACTTGCAATGCAGGTCAGATAAAAAACACCCAGAGTGTCCAAAGCAATAAAGGCTATCTTTCTTTTAATAGAGATATAAATTAAAAGAGAATAAAAGCATAATAACAATTACCAACTTACTGTGTGCTGAGCACTTTTATGGGAACTATATAACAATCCTCCCAACAAACCAGTGAGCCAGGTACTATGACGCTACCACCTTACAGATAGGAAAAGTGACACTTTAAAAAGTTAGGTAATTTGGCCAGAGTCACATAGAATATAAATGTCAAAGCCAGAATTCAAAATTAGTCCGGTCCCAGTAACTATGATGAAACACCCACAAACCTGTATCCTTTACAATGTCGACCTCTGCTATTTACATAAATCAAATCATATTATAATCTTCTGCTACCTTTTAAATCCAACATCATGTTTTTAAGACTCATCCATATTGATGTAGTTTACTAACTTCAGTGTCATAAAGCAAGGATCGGCAAACTAGTATTTTTGTAAATAAAATTTTATGGGAATGCAGGTACTCTCATTCGTTTTATGCATGGTTTGTGGCTGCTTTTGTACTACAAAGGCAAAGTTGTTGGCCTTTACAGAAACTGCATGGCCTGCAAAGGCTAAAATACTTACTATCTGGCTCTTTACAGAAAAGTTTGCCAAACTCTGCCATGGAGAAGTGCAGTGGTATACCTGACAATGTCCAAGTTTTACACTTTCATCAATGTAGCTTTAACTTGTATTGCCCTGAAAACTGTTTACTGGCTATTCATTTTTTCCTAAGAAACAGCTCTTGCTTTCTTTTGCCTGTTTTCACACTTCCCTATGTATGTGTACTAACATATGGGTGTGTATATTACTGTGGTTTAAAAAATCCTTGTCCTTCGTATGAGAAATATCTTTTACTTGTGTATTTGTGACTAGTCTTTACACTGTCCTTTTTGTGCACACAAAACCCCAAAGATCTTAATTTTAGTACAGCCAAATTAATAAACCTTTTCCTTCAACAATTATGCTTTGGCATCCAACGCCTGAGAGCTAAAATACTAATATTTTATTCCGAAGGCTTAAGTTTTGCCTTTCACAATCTAGTCTTTAATCCACCTGAATTTTTTTTTTTAATACAGTGAAGTAAAAACCATTTTTAAAATATGGCTAATAATCCCAACACCATTTAAAGAGTATTCCATTTCCTTGATTTGTAACATCAGCTCTGTCATGTATCAGGTTTCCATGTACTTAAGAGTTCTGTTTTTTGCCTTAATTTCCTTCCATTATCTATTTGTCTATGCTTGTCCAAATATTACACCATCTCAATGATTAAAGTTTTACATTGTCTTAAAATCTTGCAGGACAAGTACTTGCTTCAAGAATGTCTAAGCCAATCTTGATCCTTTGTATTTCCAAATAAATTTTAGGATTAACTGGCCAAATTCCACAAAAACAAACAAATCCATACCCTGCTGGGTATTTTTTTAAATAGCAGTAAATTTATATATTTAAGAAAGATTGATTATTTATAGGAAACCATCTTTCTATGAACATGGTATGTTCTCACATTTACTAAGGTCTTCTTAATTTTAGTCTTTCGATATATTTCTGTGCCTTTCTTTTTAAAGATCTTGCCTTCTCTTTTTCTATTTATTCCTAGGTGGCTTTTTTACTACTCAGAAATATTTTTATTACATTATTACTGTATGCTGCTAGCTTAGAGTAATAGAACCGACTTCATCATATTGATCTTCTTGCTGATTTGTCGGCATTCCTTGCAGATTCTGGATATCAGTCCTTAAGATTTTACTATATTAATCATATATTCAGCAACTTAAAAAACTCCTGAATTTTCTACGAAGGTATTCATATTTACTCTTAAGGAATGACCATTTTGTTCATTCCTCATAGCCTTGTAGCTCTTTTCTGCCTTATTGCACTAACTCATATCTCCAGTGCAATCGTAAAGAGGTAGAATAACAGTGGTTATCTTTATATTGCTGCTGATTTTTAAAGCAATGCCATTCATGTTTCCTTATCAAATATTATGCTTGCTATAGGTTCTTCAGATGCCCTTTGTCAGGTTACAGAATTTCCCTTCTGTTCTTAGTTTGTTATGAGTTTTTATCATAAAAGAGAGGTAATTTTTAATAAATTTTTTCTGCATATTTTAGGATGATGATACAGTTGTTTAAACTGCTTGTATGGATGATTACATTAGCAGTCCTTCAAATGCAGAACCAAGCTCACCTTCCTGGAATAAACCCTTTGTCCAATTTATAGTATTTCCTTTATACATTGCTGAATTCAACTTGTCTAATTATTTCTGATAGTCTTTTGCTTTTTAGCCATATCTTCATACTCTCTAAACATATTAAGCATTTATCTTACATTCCATATGACAATTACAACATCTGCAATGTTTGAATGCCTGATTACATGGTCTCCTTGCTTTGATTAACTTTTAATGGTGTATTTAAAGTGTTTTTGGCTTTTTAAATTGTGAATGCATTTCTAGGAAGAAACTTTACCTGTATCAGTTCTCTGAGGCCTGTGTTCCTACATGCCTCAGTGAGGATTTCATTTGATTCTCAGTCTTGAGACTACTTTTCTCTAAACCCTTGGCTCAGTTTTCTTTTTTTCTTTTTCTTTTTTTCCCCCACCATGAAGGCAGTATGAACTCAACCCCAAATCCAGTTAGAGTGGACTTGTAGTTATAATTTTTCAGAGAAGGTTATTTTACTCTTCCAGTGAAAAGCTGAAACAGGCAATCCTGTTCCTATCTCCCTTCCTTATACTTTTCCAACCCCTGAGGGACAGGTTTTTGTTTTTTTCTTAGTTTACCTACTGACACCTTTTAGGGAGCTTCAGCTTCACACAAAGGTCTCTGGATCTTTCTTGGCACCTGCTTGATCCCTAGGCACTGTCTGGTACCCCATGACCATCCTGCGAAAACCAAAGTTCGGAGTTTCCAAGGATTTACGAATACCAGAACCCTCAGCACGGCAGCCAGTATCACTACTAGCTTACCTCCCTGGATTCAAGATTTCTTGTTCTCGGCCTCTGGAAAGTTTCCTTACTTCTTGTGAGCTCAACGATGCATTTAAAAGGTATTTTGAATGTTAAGTCCAGTATTTCCAACATTTTGTAATATGGGACTTTTTAAATCTCTATTCTGCTACGCTGCCAGAAACAGAAGCCTCTTAAAGTTTTGACTAGTCTGCTGAGTATTTTTCTCTCAAAAGAAATGTATATCCACTTTTAGAAGCCAAAGGAAAAACAATTCATTGAATTAACAAATATGTTATAGGCACTCAATACCTATCAGTAAACTAAACAAAGATCAATGCATTCAAAGTACCTCTGTAGGAGGAGAGTAGGAGACAGGAAACAATAAATAAGTAAATTGGATTATAGCACAGAAGGTATTGCAATGGAAAGAAAGAAGAAATTGCGTAGTCAGGTAGGGAGGACCAGGAGTGCCTGGTGGAGAGATGCTCCATCTTAAGGTAGCTACTACTAAAACATTTCTTACTTCCCTACAACATACCACTGATTAATTTTAATTAAACGTAAAATTTTACATAACTATGGGTACTTTCCTCTTCTCTTGGTGTGAGGTATGATGGAGGGTGGCCTACAGATGTGTGTGTGTGTGTGTGTGTGTGTGTGTGTGTGTGTTTGAGACAGAGTTTCACTCTTGTTACCCAGGCTGGAGTGCAATGGCGCAATAAATCTCTGCTCACTGCAACCTTCACTACTTCCCGGGTTCAAGCAATTCTCCTATCTCAGACTCCCGAGTAGCTGGGACTACAGGAACCTACCACCACGCCCAGCTAATTTTTTGTATTTTTAGTAGAGACAAGGTTTCACTATGCTGGCCAGGCTGGTCTTGAACTCCTGATGTCAGGTAATCCACCCGCCTCAGCCTCCCAAAGTGCTGGGATTACAGGTATGAGCCACCACGCCCGGCCCAGATATATTAATACTACATAAACCATCTACTTCAAAGAAATTGGGGCACACTTTAATATTAATTGGAAATGCTAAAGAAATTATGATGCTATCTAGTCAAAAAATTAAATAAAAATAAAAATAAACATGATAGGCTTAGAGTAGGTACTTAATCTTTACTGAAAAAAATGGTTAAATCAGCAGAATTATCTTTCACATTTCTAAAGATAATTAGAATTTAATTACTATCACTATTAGGCAGTTCTTTTGAATTTTAAACCTAATCTAGAAAGCAAATTGTCCAACTATATCTCCTTCTATCTTGCATGGAGATGTACCATATTTTTAACTCTTTAAAACAGTTTTTTTTCTCTTTTCATAAGAATCGTGTGAAGTTTTTAAACCACATCTTAAAATATTTAAATCCAAACCTAAGACAGTATTTTGCAGCCTTGTAATTATTTTCATTACTTTTCTCTTTATCTCTCAATTTTTCCTTCTATCTCTTAAAGGCAGACAACAAAGCTAGAACTCATATTTTATATAAACACTGTGGTATAATTATATGCAAAAAATGATCTCTTTTTTAATGATACAGGTAATAATGAGTGTAACGAGGCCACTTTACGTTGCCTGTCAGATAAAACTCCCAAAAGGCAAGGCTTACAAAGATTAGAGACAGCACTTCTGTGTAAAAACAGAAGCTTTATGGGAAACTTTTGTCAGGATCCTGTTTTCTTTTTTTTTTTTTTTTTTTTCAGACGGAGTTTCACTCTTGTTGCCCAGGTTGGAGTGCAATGGCACAATTTTGGCTCACCGCAACCTCCACCTCCCAGGTTCAAGCTATTCTCCTGCCTCAATGGCGCAATCTTGGCTTACCACAACTCCACCTCCCAGGTTCAAGCTATTCTCCTGCCTCAGCCTCCCGAGTAGCTGGGATTACAGGCATGTAATCTGGCTAATTTTGTGGGGTTTTGTTTTTAGTAGAAACAGAATTTCTCCATGTTGGTCAGGCTGGTCTTAAACTCCCAACCTCAGGTGATCCACTTGCCTAGGACTCCCAAAAGTGCTGGGATTACAGACATAAGCCACCGTGCCCAGTCAGGATCCTTTTTGCAAGCAAAAAAAATTAGAAACAGTTTCACACAGAAACAAAATAGACTGAGTTGAGAATGTTTCCCAAAGCAGTCAAAAACAGCACTTTATCACAACAACGTACTACCATCAGCTGGTCGTGGTGCTGCCTAACACAAGGTCCAAGCTCTAGGCAGCCTCTGGCCAGCTGCCATTCCCTCCACTCTCAAGACCATGAGAATTCCTTCTGTATTTGGCACATAGAATTAGATTCCCAATTCCCAATAAACCTCCTCCACCTCCTTACTTTTGTCTGATTATATTTTGAACCTTTGTTGAATTTTATTTTACATACTCTCAGATGTACAAAGAGAGCAAATTGTCTTTTAAAAACCTGAGTTAGATAATATTCAGTGACATAAATATTTCTATTGAGGAAGGAGATCCAGGCATCTAGAATCACCTCCCCCTTGACTTCCACACTGCATTTCAATAGAAGAAAAGGCTGGCTGACTGGCGCCTCCTAAATCACCTTCCTGTAAATAGCAGGCATGGTGTGGGGGAATCTCTCCGGAAGACATTGTTTTTACTTAAACAAGATAAAACCCCCACCTACTCCTCCATCAACCAAGACCCTTTCATATATGATTTCTAAAACTGTAAACCCAAGACTCTTTCATATGTGATTTCTAAAACTGTAAACCCAAGACCCTTTCACTTGTAATTTCCAAGGCTGTGAACGTAAGATTCTTTCATGTGTAATATCTAAAGTGTAAGCCTATATAAAGGCAAAGCTTCTCTTTGTTAGGTGAGCTTGGTCATTTAGACAAATTGTCCCCTGGCTCCCGCCGTAATAATAATAATAATAAAAATAAACACTTCTTCCTTCCCAGTTTGGTGTCCGAGAGGTCTGTTTCTGGCAGACGCTCCTGCTTCACTATAAGCTTGCTGCAAATTACAGTAAGTTTTCTTACTGACTTATATAAAATATTAATAAGCTATTAAATAAAATACCTGAAAGTTAAACTATGGCACAGAGTGGAAAATCTCCGCAGTATGTTCATCTGCCTCACTTTCTCTCACACAGTATTCCTGCCTTAAAGTTATCAATCCCTAGGCCAATTTAGTAGCTCAGCCAAGGAATGAGAAAGAAAGGAAAAGCATGGCTCCAGGGACCTCCCCCTGCTCCGGAATCCCTACTCCCACTACATGTGCACTTTAATCAAAACAGCTCCACCTTTATCTGTTCTAGGCGTTGGAACTTGTTAGGAGGTATTTGAAAATATACTTCTGCTACTAAATAGTCTGAAAATCATCCACCTACAGCAGCAGTTCTGAAAACGCAATACAAAGACCCCCACCCTGTCTAACTCAAGGAGTCATCAAGATCCTTTCAAGGGGTATGCAAGGTCAAAACTATTTTTATACTATGCCAAGTCACCATTTGTCTGTTTATGCTCATTCCCTAAGTATGTGGCTGAGGTCCAGAGGCTACATGATATGCAGTACCAATAGACTGAATGGAAAAAAGAAGGTATGAGAATCCGCCTATGAGAAGCCAGACATTAACGGGATTTGCACAAATGTCAAATAATGCCACGCTTCTCGCTTTGTTTTGGAAAAGTTATTTTTCATAAAAATATGTTTATATTAACATATCACATCTATTATTATTTTAAATGAATTAATGATTTTTAAATGTCTAGGTTGTCTTTAATATGGTCAATATCAATACATATAAACCCACAAAACAAACTTTTTGGGGTCTTCAGTAATTTCTAAAAGTGTACAAGGGTTTAGAGAACTACAAGATTGAGAACAATTAATCCACAGAATAAAATTCAAAATCCATACTAAAAAAAAATTCACACTTACATTCATGCCACAAACATTTATTAAATGCCAGTTTTATGCTAGGCTCTAGATCTACAGCAATAAACAGGACAGACAAGGTCTCTGCTCTCAAGGAAAACTGTGATCAAGCACTAGGACACAGACAATAAACAAAAAGTGACAGCCAGTAAGGAACACTCTAAAGAAACAAAAGAGGAGTTGGCTTGTTAGCAAGTGACTGGTGATCAGAAAGGCGTCTCTGAGGAAGGGCAATGAGAAGGAGCCTGGAAGAGCAGGGAGCCAGACACAGGAAGATCCTGCAGAAGGGCCTTCTAGGCAGAGGCCCCTGGGACTCTGCCCATCACAGCTGTGGCCACACCCTGGTTTCACTCTGCACCTCTTTCCCGTGCCCTGCTCTTCATTCACATTCAACCACTCCCAGCTGCTCAATTATGTCATAGTCATACTTTCTCTGGCTTCCATGTCTGCACAGGTGTTGCTTCTTCTGTCTGAAATGGCCTCACAAATTATACAGCTGTTGTATTCCTTGAAATCTGAACACTCTGTGATCCATAAAAGTATATCTTCATGGTTACAGTCACAATAAAAATAAAGAAACAAAATTGAAATGATCTGTGTTCCATTTGTTTCAGAAAAATGACTTTCAGAATTATTTTCTACCTCAATCTGAAAGTATCAAATGTATACTAAAGAATAACCAAATCCTAGAGATTAACTTCATTTTCAAATAATAAAAACATTAATTATTACTTGGAATGTCAGTGTTAAAACCTGTGTGTTCAATGTAAAGAATCTAAGGATATTAATACTAAGCAAAGAATAAGCAGTTGATTACAATCAATAATTTTTAAAAATTCACTGTCTCTCAGTCACTGTTTTCTCCCAAATGCTTCTGATGAAATGTTGTGCCCATCCTCCATTTTAAAAAGTAATTATCTTATAGGAAAACTTTCTTTTTGGACTGTCCAACATCTATGATGCCAAGACAATGAAGAATTAAAACATAAAATTTAGAGCTACACTTAATCTAAGTAAACTATCATGCAAAGCAGTGCTTTCAATTCATACATTTAACACATGCTATGACAGCACACACAGAAGAGGCTCAAGGGCAGCAAGGCGTTCCAGGTAAAATTATCCAAGAGTAAACACCATCTCAAACAAAAGGTCTGAAAAGCAAAGCTATTTCCACATCTCAAGAGATGGGCTGCAGGAACAGTGCTCTATTAATCTAATGTTATTCCATATATTCTGCACAAACTGACAAGAGATTTAACTGGCCTGAATTTTTTTTGAATTAAAATTCCATTTCAATCTAAGCTTACTGTGTAGCTATCCTCTAAAGTACCACTAATATCAATCAAAGACCAACTTTCTAAAGACAAAGGCAGAAAAAAAGTAAAGAAGGATAAGATTTAAAGTAAAAAACACCACCAGTGGCAAGCTGCTCAATAAACAGACGGCTGTTTTAAAAATGCCAAAAGAAATCTTAGTCTGACAAAACTGGGTAAATGGATTTCCGGAAAACTGAGTTTGTATGAAAAGAGTTTTATATAACATAAAGCATGATACATAAGTGACTGCTCTTTACTGTGGTAGGTTTAGGGATTTGTTTACAGCAAGCTTTTACTCTGTTCACTGATAAGGAAGAACTGCAAAGTTCTTGTAAGAAAGAACACCTGCGTTTGGACGTATAGTGCCCCTATGATGGCTAGTGCTTAGTTATTTCCCGTGTCTTGAAGAAATAAGAGAGCTGGAAGATGCAGAAAGCTAGTCCTTCTTTTCTGTCATTCTAGTAGGTATACTTTATACCTTGAATGTTGATCTTTATTATCGCATTTATCAATACTATATTGTTATTTTTACTTATTCATTTGTTTCTCTGCCAAACTGTGAGCTCTTTGAGGGCAAAGATCACGTATTTCATTTCTGTGTCTTCCTTTTATGTCTACAATACTTAGTACCACAGCTAGAGTATATAATAGACACTAACAAATGTTTATTAAATGAAGAAACATGTGAATCTTTGTTTAGTTTGGCTGAAATAATCAGTACAGCAGAAATTCAGGTAAAAATAGGCATTAACTCAAAAAAGAAGATTCTGAGTGGTGCTTTACACTCTTCACACCAAGGCACAGAGGTGTCCTCAAGCAACTGGGAGTTTACTTTTAAGATACAGGAAGCATGGGAGAAATCAAACTACCTCTATTTATAAATTGCATGGTTACTTATGGGCAAAACTCTAAGAAATCTAAGAAAAACATTAAATTTAATAAGCATGCAAAATAAAAGATAGAGATAATCTAATCAATTGCATTTCTACAGATTAGCAGCAAACAATTAGAAATGCAACTTAAAACGTCCTTTTACAGTAGCACAAAACCCATAAAATTTTAGGAATAAACTTAGTAATAAGTATAAGATACCTTCATTAAAAAATATTACTGAGAAAACTTTTAAAACATCTAACTAGAGAGGTATCTAAGAAATACACCAATAACAGACAAACAGAGAGCCAAATCATGAGCAAACTCCCATTTACAGTTGCTACAAAGAGAATAAAATACCTAGGAATACAACTAACAAAGGAGGTAAAAGATCTCTTCAAGGAAAACTACAAACCACTGATCAAGGAAATAAGAGAGGACACAAACAGATGGAAAAACATTCCATGCTCATGGTTAGGAAGAATCAATATTGTGAAAATGGCCATACTGCCCAAAGTAATTTATAGATTCAATTCTATCCCCATCAAGCTACCATTGACCTTCTTCACAGAACTGGAAAAAACCACTTTAAACTTCATATGGAAACAAAAGAGAGCCCACACAGCCAAGACAATTATAAGCAAAAAGAACAAAGCTGGAGGCATCATGCTACCTAACTTCAAACTATACTACAAGGCTGCAGTAATCAAAACAGCATGGTACTGGTACCAAAACAGAGATATAGACCAATGGAACAGAACAGAGGCCTCGGAAGCAACGCCACATATCTACAACCAACTGATCTTTGACAAACCGGACAAAAACAAGCAATGGGAAAGGATTCCCTGTTTAATAAACGGTGTTGGGAAAACTGGCTAGCCATATGCAGGAAGCTGAAACTGGACCCCTTCCTTGCACCTTACACTAAAATTAACTCCAGATGGATTAAAGATTTAAACATAAGAACTAACACCATAAAAACCCTAGAAGAAAACCTAGGCAAAACCATTCAGGACATAGCCACAGGCAAGGACTTCATGACTAAAACACCAAAAGCAATGGCAACAAAAGCCAAAATAGACAAATGGGACCTAATTAAACTTAAGAGCTTCTGCACAGCAAAAGAAACAATCATTAGAGCAAACCGGCAACCAACAGAATGGGAAAAAAATTTTGCAATCTACCCATCAGACAAAGGGCTAATATCCAGAATCTACAAAGAACTAAAGCAGATTTACAGGAAAAAAACAAACAAACCCATTCAAAAGTGGGCAAAGGATATGAACAGACACTTTTCAAAAGAAGACAAATACGAGGCCAACAAACATGAAAAAAATGCTCATCATCATTGGTCATTAGAGAAATGCAAATCAAAACCACATTAAGATACCATCTCACGCCAGTTAGAATGGCGATCATTAAAAAAGCTGGAGACAACAGATACTGGAGAGGATGTGGAGAAATAGGAACACTTTTACACTGTTGGTGGGAGTGTAAATTAGTTCAACCATTGTGGAAGACAGTGTGCTGATTCCTCAAGGACCTAGAAACAGAAATTCCATTTGACCCAGCAATCCCATTACTGGGTATATATCCAAAGGATTATAAATCGTTCTATCATAAAGACACATGCACACGTATGTTCACTGTGGCGCTGTTTACGATAGCAAAGACCTGGAACCAACCCAAATGCCCATCAATGATAGACTGGACAAAAAAAATGTGGCACACACACACCATGGAATATTATGCATTCATAAAAAATGATAAGTTGTGTCCTTTGCAGAGACATGGATGAACCTAGAAACCATCATTCTCAGCAAAATGACACAAGAACAGAAAACCAAACACCGAATGTTCTCACTCATAGGCAGGTGATGAACAATGAGAAACACTTGGGCACAGGGAAGGGAACAACACTCACAGGGCTAGGTGAGGGATGGAGGAGAGGCGAGGGAGACACAGTGGGAGGGGGGGCGGGGTAGAGGGAGAAGGGATAACACCTGGAGAAATGCCTGATGTAGGCAATGGTGGGGGAGGGATGGAGACAGCAAACCACCATGGCATGTATATACCTATGCAACAATACTGCAAGATGCAGGATGTGCACATGTACCCCAGAGCCCAAATACAATTTAAAAAAAAAGAAAGAAATATCTATTAGATGATTTGATATAGTTAAAACATAAAAACTGCTGTATAGATTCAAAGTAATTCCTCTCAAATCCCTATTTTTTAAATAAAAATTGGCAAAGTAATCCTACATTTATATCAAAAAATTTTTTAAAAGACACATGAATCACACTGCCAGACATCCCCCAATATTCATGTCCCTCTCAGCATTACAGAACTCCCAATTTTTGCTAGGTACATGGACCACTAGGATAAAGATACATTTCCAAGTCGCCCTTGCTGGGAGGTTCTAGTTGATATATGAGAGGAAGTCTTGAGCATAAGAGGAAGTCTTGAGTGTATACAAGTGTCTAAAAAGGACTGGGACATGACCCTTCTTCGCCCTTCCTCCATCCCCACTGCATGGAACATGAATGTGATAGCTGAAGTTACATCTGACACCATGAGGATGAAGACCAGCCCATGAATCAGCAAATAAGAAAGCTAGAACAACTAAGATCCTAGAAAACCATGGAGCCATTATTCCAGCCCCCAGCCTCATACATGAGCTATATATGTCCATCCAGACTTAGACATAATAGACAAGTATCTCTTCCTTGCTTCAGCTACTCTTATATTGGGCCTCTATATGTAACTAGTACCAATACCCCAATCCTATCCTACAGTACACGTGCAAGGAACCCAGGATTCCCCAAGCTAAGCAGGGCAGAAACAACCATAGAGTCAGGCATCACAGATGGAAGCAGAAATGCAAAGGCTCTGGCAGAACACAAGGCCACATCAAGGATCCCAGAGGAAGGAGTTAGTGTCTCTCAAGGACTCCATGAGGACAACAATACTCCAAGAGCCTCTTCCTTTTCTTTTCATCCCCAATCAACTCTGCTCTCTCTTTTTCTCCATCCTCACTTCCTATGATTTTCTTAAACTGCCTATGGGTGATAATGATTTTACTATCCCATGGCACTGTGTTAGACTCAGGGCCTCTGTCTTAGTCTGGGAAGTTAAATTTGCAGGAAGACAGCAGAGTGGCCGGCCTACTTATCTTACAAGTCAGGTCATATCACAGCAGGTGCTACTGATCTGGCTGCCTTGAGTCTGGTGCCCACTTCTGAGGGGTACAAAATATGACCAACTAAGAGTACCTTTGAGCAGGAACTGTGGGGGTCAGGCAGTTTCCTCTGGAATGTGATATAAACATGGCCAGCACTATGACTGGCATCTCTTCGCAGTGGATGGTCACAATCTACAAATCCCAGCCTCCAAAAAAAAAAAAAAAAAAAAGACATCAACAAAGGAATCTGGTCTGGAATTCTTTTTTTTTCTTTATAGTAATTAAGCACAAATTTTCCTGACTGATCTGGAATTCTAAACCCCACTTGAAACATCCAAGAGTCTGACATGGGATTTTACCCATGTCTCAAATGAAATCAAAATCCTACTTTAAAAAAAGGAAGAGGAACAGCAATGGGCAAGGTCTTCCTATAATGAGAAGTAAAGAAGCTACAACTATTCTGCCCCTTCTCTGGCATACTGACTGTATCACCTCAGAAAAGGGAAAAGTCTGTACCTCCTAGAAAGAAGTAGGGATCCAATCTAGAAATTGGTATTCCCTCTCTGAGGACTTCTAATTAACTGGTCTAAAAGTGGCTTTAAAATAAACAACAGTTAAGAAAATAATGAGGGTAATTTTAATACTACTACCTACACTTGTCGCATGAGGATAAACAATTCTTGAAGCCTTAGCTGTTACACATCAAGTTGAAAGACAGGTGAGATTTTATATTTCTCACAATACTGTGATAGTCATTAGTGTTGTCTACCAAACATTTCTGGTTCTCTTCACCAATATAATGGGTTTGCACTTTTCCATCCCCTGGAAATATAGGTTAGCCACGTGACTTGTTTTGGCCAAATGTGAGCAGAAATGCCATGACTCGCTTCCAGGTGGAAGCTTTATGAGACTACACACAATTCGCCCTGCTCTCTTTCCCTCTACAATGGTGCTGGCAACAATCAAGACAGTAACTGCTCCTTTAGCTTGCGTCCAGAGTCCGGGTGAGGCAGAACAAAGGCCCAGTCAATCAGTCACAAGGCCAAAAGTTTGGTTTTAAGCCACTGAGGTTTTGGGATTGTTTGTTAGCACGGTATAACTCATCCTACCTTGATATGTACAAATATGAATGCCTAAATACTCATAATTGTTTGGCCAGAACTGCTAATATAAAGACTAGTTTTCACAGTACTATACCTTCGTATGATGCAAAAAAAGAACAGTATTTAAACAAACATGCAGGCAACTGAAACACTGAAGCAAGAGATGCCTAGTTTAGGTCTAGAGATCAGCTGGAAAAAAGCATCTTGTCTACAAGAGTTAAATGTAAGCACTTAAAAGCTATTGGTTTTAAGACTGTCAAAATGTTGATAATTACTGAGGTTAGATGACGAGTATTCTCTATACTTCTATATATATTAGAAATTTTCCATGATAAAAAAGAAAGGAAAAGGGAGGGAGGGAGATCTGAAAGATTTTTAAGCATCTTAAAAAAAAAAATACTACTGGTTTTAAGCATTCGAGAGAAAAAGAGGTTTTTGTTGTTGTTGTTGTTTGTTTTTCGTGGTTTTTTTTTGAGACAGAGTCTCATTCTGCCCAGGCTGGAGTGCAGTGGCACAATCTTGGTTCATTGCAACTTCTGCCTCCCGGGTTCAAGCGATTCTCCTCCTCAGCTTCCTGAATGGCTGAGATTTCAGATGCCTGCCATCATGCCGGGCTAATTTTTTTATTTTTAGCAGAGACAGGGTTTCATCATGTTGGCCAGACTGGTCTCGAATTCTAATCCACCCATCTTGGTCTCCCAAGGTGCTGGGATTATAGGCATGAGCCACTGTGCCTAGCCAGAAAAAGAGTTTCTAAAACACTGTTAAAAGACTTTGCCAGTGCTATTTACAGAAAAGTTGTAGAAACAGAACATGTTGAGGCTAGGAGACTATGAAACTATAATAAATATAGTAAAGAGCTGAGATGCCTCACTGTTTTGCAAAAACCTCACCTTATTAACTCCTAATTAAATTTAACCAGATATTTTGCAGGGGTTCCAAAATTAAAGAATATCTGAGATGCAAAGTACATTATAGCTTATTCAGGGCAACCTCCTTGTTTTTACTGTTCAGGAAATTTAGGTCTAATGATATAGGTAGGTAGTGGCAAAGTAGAAACTAAAACTTCTGAGTCCTAATTTATGCAGTTTCTAACATGGAGGTTGGAGGACTAGCCTACTGGGCAACATCTTGGTGTTCAACTTATAAATATCCAAGATAAAAATCCTGTTATCAAATCAGCAAGCAAAAAACAAACAACCCTATTAAGCAATGGACGAAGGACATGAACAGACACTTCTTGAAAGAAGACATACACACAGACAATAAGTATGTGAAAAAATGTTCAACATCACTAATCATTAGAGAAACGCAAATAAAAATCACAGTGATATATCATCTCATAACAGTCAGAATGGCTATTATTAAAAAGTCAAAAAATAACAGATGCTGGTGTAGCTGCAGGGAAAAGGAAATGCTTATACACTGGTGGTGGAAATGTAAATGTGGTCAGTTACTGTGGAAAGCAGTTTAGAGATTTCTCAAAGAACTTAGAACTACCACTTGACCCAGCAATCCCATTACTGGGTATGTAACCCAGCAATCCCATTACTGATTATGTTACCCAGCAATCCCATTACTGATTATGTACTCAAAGGAATATAAATCATTTTACCATAAAGACACATGCACATGTATGTTTATCACAGCACTATTCACAATAGCAAAGACGTGAAATCAACCTAGATGCCCATCAGCAGTAGACTGGATAAAGAAAATGTGGTACATATACACCATGGAGTACCATGCAGCCATTAAAAAGAACAAGACCATGTCCTTTACAACAACATGAATGCAAATAGAGGCAATTATCCTAAGTGAATTAAAATAGGAACCAAAATATCACATTCTCACTTAAAAGTGGGAGCAAAACATTGAGTACATGTGGACACAAAAAAGGGAACAATAGACACTGGGGCCTAGTTGAGGGTGAAAGGTGGGAGGAGGGTGAAAGGTGGGAGGAGGGTGAGGATCGAAAAACTACTTATCAAGTACTATGCTCATTACATGAGTGATGAAAGAATTTGCACACCAAACCCCAATGGCATGCAATTTACCCATGTAACAAACCTGCACATGTACCCCCCAAACCTAAAAGTTGGAAAGAAAAAAGAGAAAAATCCTCTTATTTCTTTATATTATAATTCTGCATTATTACATCAATTGAGATGCCTTTAGCTGTATGACAACAGAAATTCCACCTCAAACTGCTTAAACATCAGGAAATTTACTAGCTCACATAACTATTAGTTCCGGGGGGAGGATGAAGTTCAGAGTTGGCTTAATTGTAGAGGGATGGAGCTCCAGGGTCCACCAGGGTCACTTAGGGTCCACCAATAATTGTCACATGGTGGGGGAAGAAGAGAGGTCATGATTGGGGAGATAACTACATGTCACTATGTGGACAGCCAGGGATTCCTAATCTACAGTCCACAAGAGTTGGGAAGGTAAGAAATTGCCTCATTAACAGTTTCAAAACAAATTAACGTGTGTGTGTCATAGACACATGATGCTACCATTTAAAAATATGTACAGAGGAAGTGATGTTACCAAAATTGCAGCAAATATTCAGTCCCAAGAATATCACCAGCAATATCCCACGACTTGAATTTGAAGCTAGGAAGGTCTCCAGGGCCACAGAGTAATGGAAAAACTCCAAACAGACAGTAAGAGAAACAGACCTCTCTATCCATGAAACCCCTCCCACAATCTGCTAGGCACTGCACATGGCAAATTCCTCCCTGTCTCACAATTTCCATAATGGAAAAAGTGCGATCAAGGCGAAAGGCCAGCTTCCCCAACAGCTTGAATTCCCTGTTCTTGCCTCAACCCACAGGAAGGTTATAAGGAGAAAAACCCTCACACCCCCATCTGAGACAGGCAGTGCTCTGAGTATTCCAAGAGCCAAGGAAATCCTAGGCTTAAGGCACCATCTAGTGCCAAAAAGGAGACAGCGATTTACGATTAATGAAAATTATAGTCAACTGCAAAGAACCTCTAAGCAAACATACTCTAGAAAGACAAGACATACAGTGAACACTGAAATAAAAAACTAACCCTTCAATGTGAAGTCATAGACATATATCCACAAGAAACACCAAACAGGGAATTATAACCTCCCCAGAAGGACAAAGCAAGGAGCCAGAGACCAACCCTAAGTAGACAGCAATGGGTGAGCTCTCAGATCAAGAATTCAAAATAACAATGCTAAGGAAAATCAGCAAGCTCCAAGATAACACAGAAAAACAATTCAGAAATTTATCAGAGAAATTTACCAAAGATTGAAATGTTTTTTAAAACATCAAACAGAAATGCTGGAACTGAGAATACATTTGCTAAACTGAAAAATGCATTAGAGGGTCTCAACAGCATAATGGATCAAGGAGAACAATCAGTGAGCTCAAAGACAAGATACTGGAAAATTCAGTCAGAGGAGGGGAAAAAAGAATAAAAAGGAACAAAAACACCTACAAGATATACAGAATAACTTCAAACAGAATATCTAAGAGTCACTGGTGTTCAACTGGGAGTTGAGAAAGAATGGGGGTAGAAGCTTATTCAAAGAAATAACAGAAAACTTTCCAAACCTAAAGAAAAATGTAAATATCCAGATACAAGAAGGTCAGAGATCACCAAACAATTCAACCCAAATAACACTACCTCAAGATATAATGATCAAACCCTCTAAGGTCAAGGACAAAAAGGGGGATCCGAAAAGCAGCAAGAGAAAAGAAGCAAAGAAGCAAATGACATGCAAAGGAGCGCTAATTCATCTGGCAAAAGACTTCAGCAGAAGCCATGCAAGCCAAAAGGGAGTGCGATAACATATTCAAAGTGCTAAAATAAATTACCAACTGAGACAACACAGCAAAGCTTTCCTCCAGACATGAAGAAGACATCAAGTATTTCCCAGACAAAAACTAAAGCTATTTACCACTACTAGACCTGACTCATAACAAATGCTAAAGGGAGTTCTTCAATGTGAAAGAAAAGGATGCTGATGCATAAAGGGAAACATTTGAAGGTATGAAGCTCACTGGTAAAAGTATGCAGACAAATTCAGAATACTCAATACTGTAATTGCAATGTGTAATCTATTCATATCACTAGAACAATGACTAAAAGGCTAATCTATCAAAAACTACAGCAACCTGTTAAGACATAGACAATATAGGTCACACTAGATCAAATGGACCTAACTCACATTTACAGAACATGTAACTGCTGCAGAATACATATTCTTTTCATCAGCACATGGAACATTCTCAAGGACAGACCATCTGGCAGGTCACTAAACAAGCCTCAACCAATTCAAATCAGTCAAAATTACATCAAGTATCTTTTCTGACCATGATAAAGTAAAAACTAGAAATCGATAAGGAGAATACACAACATACCAAAATCTATGGGATAAAGCAAAAGTAGTTCTAAGAGGGAAATTTATAGTAATAAACATCTACATCAAAACAGATTTCAAATAAACAACCTAACAATACTCCTGAAGTAACTAGAAAAGCAAGAACAAAAAACCCAAATTAATAGGAGGAAAAAATAATAAAGAACAGGAATAAAGTAAATTGAGACCAAAAAATATGAAAGATCAACAAAACAAAAAGTTGTTTTTTGAAAAGATTAATAAAATCAACAAACCCTTAGGTAGAACAAGAAAAAAAAGAGGACTTACATAAATAAAATCAAAACTGAAAAAGGAGACATTAACAAATGATACCACAGAAATACAGAGGATCCTTAGAGACTATTATGAACTATATACCAAAAAATTGGAAAACCTAGAAGAAAGGGATAAATTCCTGAACACATAAGACCTATCAAAATCAAAACATAAAGAAATAGAAAACCTGAACAGACCAATCACAAGTAACAAGATTAAATCTGTAATAAAGTCTCCCCATCAAAGAAAAGCCCAGGACCTGAAGGCTTCACTGCTGAATTCTACCCAACATTTAAAGATGAACTAACACCAATTCTACTCAAACTATTCCAAAAAAGTAAAGTGAACTGAAGGAAGGAAATTTCCAAACTCATTCTATTAGGCCAGCATTACTCATATGCCAAAAGCAGACGAGGACACAACAAAAAAGAAAACTACAGGTCAATATCCCTGATGAACATATATGCAAACATCCTCAAGAAAATGCTAGCAAACCAACTTGAACAACATATTAAAAAAATCATTCAGCATGATCAAGTGAGATTCTTCCCAGTGATGCAAGAATAGCTCAATATATGCAAATCAATAAACCTGACACATCACATAATAGAATGTTAATGGTATAGAAGGATTATACCCCCAAAATAAAAAGGCCATATATGACAAACCCACAGCTAACATTGCACTGAATGGGAAAAAACTGAAAGCCTGTCATCTAAGATCTGGAACAATATAAGGATTCACCATTTCTCTTCAAAACAGTACTGGAAGTCCTACCCAGAGCAACTAGAAAAGAGAAAGAAATAAAGGGCATCCAAATTGGAAAGAAAGCAGTCAAATTATCCTTGTTTGCAACAACATGGCATTATATTTAGAAAACCCTACAACTCTATCAGCAAACTATTAGAACTGATCATCAAATCCAGTAAAGTAGCAGAATACACAATCAACAAAAATCACTAACATTAATACACACCAACATCAAACAAAATGAAAAAGAAAGTAAGAAAGCAATCCCATTTACGATAGCTATTAAATACAAAAAATAAAAATAAAATGCCTAGGAATAAATTTACATATCTACAAGGAAAACTATAAAACACTGATGAAAGAAAGAGGACATTTTAAAAATGGGAAAATATCTCATGCTCATGAACTGGAATAACTAATATTGTGAAAATGTTCATACTATTTAATGTGAGCTACAGATTCAATGCATCCCTATCAAAATACCAAGGACATTCTTCACAGAAATAGAAAAGGCAATCCTAAATTGGAACCACAAAAGACTTCAAACAGCCATAGCAATCCCAAGGAAAAAGAATAAAGCTGTAGGCATCATACTATCTGACTTCAAAATATATTAGAAAGCCATAGTAATCAAAACAGCATGATATCAGCATAAAAACAGACACAAAGATCAATGGAACAGAATAGAGAACCCAGATAGAAATCCATGCATTTATAGCCAACTCATTTTTGACAAAGGCATGAAGAATATGCACTGGGGAAAGAACAGTCTCTTCAATAAATCCAGCTGGGAAAATGAGATGACCATACACAGAAGAATAAAGCTAGATCCTTATTTCTCATCATATACAGCAATCAACTCAAAATGGATTTAAAGACTTAAATCTGGCTAGATGCAATGGCTCACACCTGTAATCCCAGTACTTTGGAAGACCAAGGTGGGCAGACTGCCTGTGCTCAGGAGTTGGAGACCAGTCTGGAGAAACCAGGTCTCTACCCAAAATACAGAAAATTAGCTAGGCATGGCAGTACATGCTCATAGTCCCAGCAACTCAGGAGGCTGAGATGGCAGGATCACTTGAGCCCAGGAGCTTGAGGTTACAGTGAGCCTTGATTGTGCCATACTGCACTCCAGCCTGAATTACAGAGTGAGACCCGTCTTGACAAAAAAAAAAAAGTAAATCTAAGACCTAAAACTCCGAAACTACTAAAGAAAACACTCGGGAAATGCTTCAGAACATTGGTCAGGGCAAAGACTTTTTGGGTAAAAACACAGCCAACAAAGGTAAATGCAGGCAAATGGGAGTACATCAAGCTTAAAAACTTCTGCACAAGCAAAGGAAACAACAAAGTGAAGACAGAACCTGTAGAAGGGGAGAAAACACCTGTAAACTATCTACTCAAAGAGGGATTAATAACCAGAATTACAAGGAACTCAACTCAATAGCAAAACAACAAATAATCCAATTGTAAAATGGGCAAGATCTGAATGGATATTTCTTAAAAGAAGACATACAAATAGCCAATATGTACATGAAAAAAAAATGCCTAGATCCATCACCTGGAAAATGCAAATGAAAAACCACAATGAGTTATCATCTCACCCTAGTTAAAATGGCTTTTCACTACAAGGTCAAGAAAATAACAGATGCTGGCAAGGGCAGAGACAGGGGAACCCTTGTATGCTGTTGGTGGGAATGTAAATTAGTATAGCCATTATGGAAAACAACATGGAGGTTCCTAAAAAACTAAAACTAGAAGTGCCATATGATCCAGCAACCCCAGTTCTGGGTATATATCCAAAAGAAAGGAAATCAGTATGAGGCGGTATATGCACTCCCATGTTTACTGCAGTACTATTTACAATAGCCAAAATAACGGAATCAACCTAAGCATCCATCAACAGATGAATGGAAAATGTGGTACATAGATACAATGGAGTATTACTCAGCCACACAAAAATGAAATCCTGTCATCTGCAACAACATGGATGGAACTGGAGGACATTATGTTAAGTGAAATTAGCCAGGCACAAAAAGACAAATACCTCATGTTCTTACTCGTATGTGAAAGCTAAAAAAGTGAATCTCACAGAGGTGGAGGGTGAAATGATGGTTACCAGAGGCTGGAAAGGGTATGGAGGAGAGGGGGGAGATGAGTACTGGGTACAAAAATACAATTAGATTAATCAGGCACAGTGGCTCATGCCTGTAGTCCCAATAATTTGGGAGGCCAAGGCAGGCGGATCACCTGAGGTCAGGAATTTGAGACCAGCCTGGCCAACATGGTGAAACCCGTCTCTTACTAAAAATACAAAAATTAGCGGGGTGTGGTGGTAGGCACCTGTAATCTCAGCTACTCAGGAGGCTGAGGCAGAAGAATTGCTTGAACTCGGAGGTTCCAGTGAACCAAGATCGCACTACTGTACTCTAGCCTGGGGAAACAGAGTGAGACGCTGACTCAAAAAAAAAAAAAAAAAAAAAGGGAGGAAGAAAAAAAGAAAATAGTTAGAAAGAAAAAAATCTAGTGTTCCATAGTACCATCAGGTGACTACAGTCAATGATGTATAGTTCAAAAAGCTAGAAGTGAAGTCTTGGAATGTTCCCAGCATAAAGAATCACTGCATTCAATGTCCAATTTGAAGGCATTTACATATATACGTTGAAAAGATGAACTTAAGTTGTGACTTGAAAGATGTAAACTGTTTTATTACATGAATTTGACTATTTATTTAAAAAGTACGGATATGCTAATGACCAATGAATCCAAATTCACTTAAAAGTATTAACTAATTCATGATAATATTTTAAATTGCATACAGGCAAGGTATCCCAGATTTCTTGAGTTTGCACCCTGACTCTGACACCTACTATCAAGTCAGTTCATACAAGTTGGCTGTATCATAAGACTGTTAAGATAATTAAAGGAGCAGCATGTAAAGGGCGAGTATCAGACACAACACAAATTCTACTGAGAAAAGTACTAAATAAACTGTCATTATTATCTGTCTCATGTAAGTAAACTACTAGAATGTAAAGAGTCATAAAATTATTTAATGCTGACAAGGGGTCTGGAGGAGGTATTTCATTTTGGCTGCTGAGCATCCATCTCTCCCCCCATCCTAATTTCCTGTTGGAGAACTACCTGTCCTTGTATAATCGCAGTGAGAATGTAAATCCATATGACTACCCTCCCACTAATGGACACCAAAAAGATTCCTGGAGGTTCTTGTAAATACTATAAATCCCTTCTCTCACCACTGGTACAACCAATATGACCTACAATTCACCAACTAGATGCTTTCTCCAGGACTCTTAAATCTTAGGCAAGTAATGTTCAAGGATGAAAGAACAGATTGGGTTCAATCATCCCAGTGGTAACCTGCTGATCAGATCATTCCTGCAATTCTGCTTCCTAGCCTCCATTGCCTTAGTTTCCACTAACCTGTTTCCAAGGTTGGTTCTCAAGAATTCCATCTGTTCTATGGGCTTCTAATTCCTTTCCAATAAATTACCTCCTGTGTAAGTTAGGCAGAGATGGATTCTACTGCTTGTAACCAAAGAACCCAATTGAGAAGTGAATGAAGATCAGTCAATGGAGTACAGAAGAACATACTGTGCTGAAGTTCATGTTGGAACTGGTGGCTCTGCTGAGAATAAGAATAGCAAGTCCCGGAAAGATGTTTTAGTAAGGGCAGTGAGAAACCCAGAGGTTAAGATGTGATGAACAATGGAGTAAGGTATGGAGACTTCCCCTATTGCCAGGAACTATGATGTGGAGTTGAGTTGCATGGGAGGAAGTGGGCCCACCTACTTCTGACCTAAAATTTCTGCCTGATGAAATTCTAGGGTATGTATTTTATAAAGCCCCTTTCATAGAGTTCTGTCTGTGATTTAAAAAAAAAAAAAAGAAAAGCACTCTCAGGTATCTACAAGTACACAAGGGTGGAGTAGACCTTTTACAAAGAACCAAGTCTCTATGCCCTTCCCCCTAACTCCACCTGTCTAGCTTACTACACTTTTTTAGCATACATAAGATTCAAGTTCATAGTGAAACTCTATTATAATTCAACAGCATTTAAAGGCAAAGAACATTCAGAAGTGAGAGTGGAGTATAAAATTTACACAGCTAACTTGCTTCAGGTTTAAAGCCCTCCACAATTTTTTCCAGGAATATTATTACTAACATCATCTCCTAGATCCTTGTCTACTTTGACTTGTCTACCTATTTCCACCTTTCTGACCCAACTGGAATCAAGCTACAGTTAGAGCTCCCATTTGGGGTCTCTGTGGAAAAGAGTTTTTCTAGTTCAGGGCTCAGATAAACCCCCACTGACTGTGAAAGCCTCTTTGTGTTTTCTCTTCTCCAACATAATCTACCCTAAACTCTTTATTTAAAATCGGTATCCTAAATTCTCTCCAAACTCTCTCCTGTTTTCCTTAGTCTTCACAGCACCCTCTCTCTTCCAAATACACATTCCCTACCTCCTTCCATTTCTCAAAATGCACCCTAAATTTAACTTTTTAAAAATGCCTACCAGCAAGTCACACCCAACTGGTAACTTCTTTCCCATCTAGCTTAGTTATCATATTTCTTCATAATATTCTAATTCAGAAAAGAATTTTGGGGCAACTCTCATCTGACCCAGAAATATTTACGACTTCCATTTACAACATTAAGAAAAAATTACTAGAACAATTAGTTTGCAGTGCATATTTTTTGCTACTGTCAGGATATTTTACTATGTAAACATGTTATTTTTTTCTCTTAAGAAAAAAAACTACTGTCCCACTCTGACAGTATTTTTATGCAAAAGCATATTAACATTAGGTGAGAGAAAAGAGCATCCCTAAATCACGTTTCTGTTTAGCTTTGTTTGGAGGGTGGAGAGTAGCCATGCAGCAGCTTGTTGGCACAGTTTATGTTCTGGCTACTAAACAAACCAATGCTCTTCCACTGCTGAAAGTTAAAGGGAAACCTGAAGATCTTTTTCAAGTCAGTCACCCCTCAAAAAGTTGGTACTGCAAGTACTTTTAGGCTCCCAAGTGATGGTATGACTGGATCAGCCACTGTTACCTCCCACAAGTCTGGGAGTTGCTAGTAAATCAGAACAAATCAGGTCAGGCCAGCATCTCTGTGTGTGTCCCAGGCAGATCCCACCTATCTTTGCCCTAAGCAAAATCTTTTCATATATCATTTCATTATATAAATTATATTATTATTAAATATTGTCACTTTTTGTTATAGAAGAGTATTTTACATGGAACATTTTCCATGCTATTGCAGTAACATATTGTAATAGTAGAATCTGAATTGTGGATTTGTCAGAATCTGCCTCTCCATTTAGGCCCCATCCCAAAAAATTTATCCTCATAACAAACACCGATCTTTAAAGCACCATCTAGCCTCCCCTAATGAGTTGATTTCAACACTAGATTTACCATCTTCCTCCCCATTTCCAAAGCTCACCTCAAACCTCTGTTAGCGGCAACACCCAAGCTTGTAGTCCCCAGTGGCCTCAATCCTGATTTGTCCTGTCTTGGGGGCCAACACCAATCTGCCTGTCTATACCTTATTCTACTCTTCAGCCAAAACCAAACCCAGACATAAAATACCTTGCCACCACGGTCTCCTGACCACTGAGGCTTGGGTTCCCTCGCCCCTGCCAAACTTGCTCTCTCCGTCTGCAAGAAGTTGCCTCCTAGTATACTTAACCAGGCTTCTAGTTTCATGTGTTCAGCTTCCGACACAGAAGTCATATTACCTTTGTAAATATGTACTCTTTAACACACACAAAAAGTCCCTCACTTCATTGGACCTCTCAGCCTTACATACAATCTCTAACCCTAGATAAGTTCTACTCTTCACTTTCTCCACTTCAACTTCTAGGATAGTGACATAGAAAGTTCTGAAACATTGGCAGAGTCCCCTGTAAACCTATGCTAACTAGCCAGACGAACCCTTACTATTCTTTACAGCTCCTCTCCTGGACGCCCTCTCTCACTCTCTACCTTCCTTTGTGCGCACCCTCACAGACCAGACAACATAATCCTTGTGTCTCTACAGAGAAATCCTACCTCCTGAGACTTAAGTTCCTTCTGCCTCACTTTTACCTCACATTCCCTTGTTCTTCTTAGTTTTTTCTCCTTTAATGAATAATACTCTTTACCTGCACAGTCCTTCACAAAGTCTTGGAAGCCTTGCTCCACAAACAGCTCCTCTCCTCTTTCACCTTCGCCAACCAGTGCCACCAGCCCTTTCTCCCAAGGTAACTTTCAGGCAATGTTATGCCAGAGATGAGGGTTTTGTCCCCTACTCCTGCACCCCCGCAAAAAGATTTAAAAACTGATTTAACTGCCAACATTTAAAAATCAGGACATTGCACTTGAAAAATCAAAATCTATAGTACAGGCTAGGTGCAGTGACTCACTCCTGTGATCCCAACACTTTGGGAGGCCAAAGCAGGTAGATTACTTGAGGTCAGGAATTCAAGACTAGCCTAACCAACATGATGAAACCCCATTTCCACTAAAAACACAAAAATTAGCCAAGTGTGATGGCGCATGCCTTGTAGTCCCAGCTACTCGGGAGGCTGAGACAGGAGAATTGTTTGAATCCGGGAGGCAGAGGTTGCAGTGAGCCGAGATCGCACCATCACGCCACTGCACTCCAGCCTGGGAGACAGAGCAAGACTGCATCTTAAAAAGAGAGAGAGAGAGAGAGAGAGACTTGTATTCTAGCTTCTCCGGTTTAAAAAAAAATAATAATCGGCCAGGCTCGCTGGCTCATGCTTGTAATCCCAGCACTTTGGGAGGCTGAGGTGGGTGGATCACAAGGTTAGAAGTTCGAGACTAGCCTGGCCAGCACAGTGAAACCCCATCTCTACTAAAAAGTACAAAAATTAGCTGGGCATGGTGGCGGGCACCTATAATCCCAGCTACTCAGGAGGCTGAGGCAGGAGAATCACTTGAACCTGGGAGGCGGAAGTTGCAGTGAGCTGAGATCGCACCACTGCACTCCAGCCTGGGCAACAGAGCTAGACTCTGTCTCAATAACAATAAAAATAATCTACCACCACTGAGTGAGCCACCCAAATAACAAAATCCTAGTAGCTGATTAGCTGCCCCCTTGCAATGGGGTGCTTGCCATCTCCACTCACCATAGTTGACTTTCCTTGTCCCCTGTCACCCCTCAGTGACTCTCATACACCTGACTGCCCTGAGTCAACATAACCTACTACCTATAAATAACAGGTTCTGCTCCTTCCTATTCTAGAAACCATTTGCCTCAACTACCCCAAATGCAAGCTATAACCTCCTCCTTTCTCCTCTGTAAAACATCTCCTCAAGGAATGGTCTACATTTGCTGTCACCACTATGTCACCATGCACTCACTTCTATCCCCCTGGTAGCAGATTTCTGCTCTTTCCCCTCTGCTAAAACTACAGACAGCAGAGAAAGAATAAGAAATCTTTTCACCTTCCTGCCTGTTCAACAGCACTGGACATCAACAACTGTCTTCTTTATTAGGCCTCCTCTATTAGCTTTCCCAACTCTGCCCTCGCTAATCTTTCTAGTGAGGAAACCACATAGATCTCCCTATGGTTCAACACCTGAAAACACCTCTGCAAGCCACACAGATTTCTTCAGTGCTTCCTCTTCACAGGCCCCAGACATGCAGCACACTCCTTCTCCCGTGGAACCCTGCCCACAGCCTTCCATGTCTTGGAGCTCCTCTCAAGGAAAAGAAACAACAATAGGAAAACTACCTCAGTATGAAGACAAGTACATTGATTTATTCAACATTTACTGATCACTTTTCAGGTGGTAGGCAGACCAGTAAGAGAAGGTCCCTACCCTTACCTAAGAGATTCATAGTCTAAAAAGGACAGGGATAAACAGAGAGTAGTAACATGATACATACAATGATAAAGAAAAACAGAGATACTAAGGTGAAGGCCAGAGGAGCTTGCTGAGATAAACACCAGAGCCTGATCCCCAGCCTCAGACATATCCACTACCGCCATTTAGTCCAGGCTCCTGCAAGAGCCTCCCAACTGATCTCCATGCCTCCCCTTACCCATCCCACCCAAATCCATTCTCCACACTGCAGCAGGGGTGATCTGCTTAAAATCAGAAGCAGAGCTCTCCCCTACTCAAAACCTTTCAACAGCACTGAGAATGAGGTCTTGCATCAGCTATCCCATGCTAATTTTTCTACCTTCACCTCACCTCCCATCCCTTGCACCAATGGCCCTTCAGCCACACTGAAATTTCAGTTCATTAAACTGAATGAGTCCTCTTTGCTACACGGTCTCTGTGCATACCTGTCTTTTCTACCAGAATCCTCTTGCCCATACTCTTTGTATTATTAAATCTTTTTGACCTCTGTGTCTCAGCTGAAATGTCATTTTTCCCATTGTTTACTTAATTGTCTCTATTTTTATCTTCCTCATTAAATTGTATGATCAACAAAGACAGGATCCATGTCTGTTTAGTCCCCATTGCAGTCACAGTGCCTGGGACAAGCAGATACTCAATACATATTTGCCCAATGAGGATGTAAAAGTCACATTCCTCCTCTGAACCCATAACTTTAAGTATCCCCTCAGGTTTATTCCTCAGCCCATTCTACCACTCCCTGTTTTCATCATTTCAATGCTGATGATGCTCATCTGTACCTCCAGACCTGACCTCTCCCAACAAGATGCAGTCCTTCAACTATAATGGCTGCAGGACAGTTCCACCTGGAATCTTTCTCTGACACCTGCAACTGGACATGTTCCAAGACACACTGATTAACTATTCTCAAACTCTGCTTTTTTCCATTGCTGTTAATGGTGACATCCCTTACAAATCAAGTGATTGACTTATTTTTCCTTCACCCATTGACAAGACCATCTGATTCCATTTCTAAAAATGCACCTGTATGTTCCTGCATACAAAGTCATGTGAGCTAGTGCACCAGACTCATTTCCTACCTGTAGTCTTTTGAAATAACAATCCCTCACCTACATGTATGTTAAAGCTTAATTCTGATTGTGTCAATCAATGCCCTCATCAAAATCCTTCAACAGCTCCCTCCTGCATTCCAAAGAACATCCATAATCTTCTTGTTGGTATTCAGAGCCTCTCTCAATCTTGCCCAAAATATCCAAGCAAGGTAGTCTAGTTAGGTGGTTAAGACCATAATCTCTGGAGCCAGACTGCCACATTAAATGCACAAACATGGGGACTGGTTTACCTGTCCAGCTTTACCACTTGTCTTCTCAGTGCCATTTACTTTTGTTAGAAAGAGTAAATGAATTAATATAAGTAAAGCACTTAGAATTGTGCTTGGTATGTGGCCAGAGCTACTCTAAATTGTGATTTATTTGTGTTTTGCTTCCCTCTCTCCAATGATCAATAGCCTACAGTCACGTCTGTCTGAACCAACTTACTATTACCCTAGTATTCATCGGACTTTCCCTTCTGAGGCAGGACCACAGCATACGGACCAGCTGATAAGCTGCCAGTGTTGCATCCCCCTCCTCAAAGCATTTCCAGTGAATAGCTTCTGCCACAAAGGTCCTTTCTCTCCAGGAGTATGTATACATCTCATGCACTGAAATGCCCCAGAGGTTGCTCATCAAAGGATTTCCAGTCCTCTTCAAAGACTCAGTCTAAATTAACCACCTTTTTCTTCCCTCTACTTTCTCATTCCCCCTCACAGGTTTCAGATCAGAGACCATGTTACCGTCATTTTCTATACTCAGTGGCAGAGCTGTTTCAGTCATCTTTTGTCCCCAGTCTAAGTAAAAGTTGAAACTCTCATGGCTACTCTCCCTATATCAGTCCTATTACTTCAGACAGTGTTCCCTTTGCATGGAAACACTTAAATTAAAATTAATTCTGCAGTCCTAATATGAACAGAATACGGACTTCAATCTCCAAAGTATCAGGCCTCTCACTATGACAGTGCTGCCTTCCTACCTTTTTTACAGTCGCTGCCACGCATGGGAACTTGTAAATGTTAGTCAAGTGTTTACTGATAACTCACTAATTCCTAGGAATGGAAAATGAGAGTTTCAATACTCCCAGAAAATTTCTCCCACTCTTTAACCTGAAAGAAAACAATAAATTATAAAACATAATGTGTAGTTTCCAAGGGACAATCCAATAACTTCATGTGTGTCTCTACCATGCAATGCAAATTTTACTCCTTTCTACAAATGAACTGATACTTTAAAAAATATTCTTTTTTCAATGAGAAAGAAGATACAACTTCCAAAGACATAAATATCTAGCAAGAATCATGACGCTTAAACCTAAAGAACTGTCTCCAAACACTTCCTGGTTCCCATAGAACTCTGTCCTACACTCAAGGCTGTCAATCAAAAGATAACGATACTAGAAGTCAATACTTAGACATCTTTACAGAACCAAAACCAGTCATATGTTCTCTAACATTAGAAGTCATAAATTACAATGAAGGATTTAAAAGAGTCTTATAACAATTTCTAAGAATTTGTCTTATAATTTGTAAAAATTTGTAGAATTCTAAACACTGAAGAACAAATGGATCACCTGAAATCACAGATGTACTCTCAACTCTCATTACTTCTGCTACATCTGCCCTCAAAACAATTCCAAACATCCCTCCACATTAAGGACTAAAATGGGCCTCACATTGAAGGTGTCCCTACAAAAACCAAGGAAAACAGCAGAGAAGTTCAACTGAATGGCTAATCACTGGTTTATCATTTTAAAAGAATCAAGCAGTTACATTCCAGGCAGTGCTAGTCAAAGTCTAGTCCCTAGAAGGTAAACTGGCATCCACCTAGTCCATGAGAAGGTTAAGGAGAGAGAGAGTGAGGAGTAAGCATTTAGAAACTTTGGTAACAATATAACAGAGAAATGTTACATCTACTGAATCCAATAATTTTTGAAATGGAAATTATATATTATCATTTTTAATTTCATTTTTCTTGCAATTCATATTTTACATATATTAGGAAAACATCAGTCCATGAAGAAATGTTAAAAACTGATCCTTCGGGGATATTCAATTCCAGGAAGATGAAGCAGATGTATTTTCCCTATTCCTCCCACTAAGTACAACTGAAAACTCTGAACATTACATATAAAACAAACATTAGAAGATTCTTAACTGTGGAGAGAAGGAGGCAGACTAGCTAGGGACCTCAGGCTGCAAAGAACAATAATATGGTGAGTTCCCTGAGACTTATTTTTGCCACACATATCCCAGATTTCTGGAGTTGAAAACAGCAGCGACGTGAAACCTGGAAACGTTAATAGGAGCAGAGGGGGCAAAATAAAAAGCCAAAAGACCAAGAAAGGGACATCCTACTGAGACAGAAAACTGATAGGAAAATACCACTTTATTCCAGACACATATCACAGAGACAACTGTGGCCCTACCCTGACCCAGGCCAACAAAGATCAGGTGGGTAGCCTAGACTTCGCATACTCACTGGGTTATAATAAGGCATCCACCTCCCACACACTAGGGTGGTGTTGAGAAGGTAAAGTAAGGAGCCCAAGCTTTCATTTACATCAGCTGGTAACAAGGCACCCTTCCACACACCCTCTCCCTGGACATCCTGGATCTCTACTCCCACCTGGTGGAAACAAGATACTGTACCTCTTGGGTCAGAAAGGCCAAGTGGGGACCCTGTACTTCCAATTTCTCCTAGTGATCACTAGACAGTGCCACATGCCCTCCCCTGACAACCTTCCCCCTGCCAGAGTGGTATCAAAACAAAGCTAGCTAAAACAGAAGGCTTAAATAAGATCCAGAATCTCACAGCATAATTTAAAAACATCCAGGTTTTAATTTAAAAATCACTCATCATACCAAGAACCAGGATGAGCTCAAACTGAATGAAAAGGACATCAGGAGGCAGCAACACCAGGATGAGAAATGTTAGAATTCTGACAACAATTTTAAAGCAGCTGTGATAGACATGCTTCAATAATTACAAGCATGCTTGAAACAAATTAAGAATAAATAAATATGGCTGGGCGCAGTGGCTCACACCTGTAATCCCAGCACTTTGGGAGACCAAGGTAAGTGGATCACCTGAGGTCGGGAGTTCGAGACTAGCCTGGCCAACATGGCGAAACCCTGTCTCTACTAAAAATACAAAATCAGCTGGGTGTGGTGGCACATGCCTGTAATCCCAACTACTCAGGAGGCTGAGGCAGAAGAATCACTTGAACCCAAGAGGGGAGGGTTGTGGTGAGCCGAGATCATGCCATTGCACCCCAGCCTGGGCAACAAAAGCAGAAAAAAAAAAAAAAAAAAAAGAACAAATAAACAGCCTCAACAAAGAGATGAAGAAAAACCTAAAACAAATTTTAGAGCTGAAAAATACCAAAATAAAAAGCTTAAGACTTAGCAGCAGAACAAGAGGGAAGGACACAGGAAAGGCACTGGAAGACAGAGCCCAATATGAGTAAGAGAGAAATAGACTAAAGAAAAATTGACAAAGCCTCAAAAACCTGTGGAATCGTAACAAAAGATCAGACATTACAGTCATTAGAGTCTTGAAAGAAGAGCAGAAAGAGGGCAGGCTGAAAAAATATTGAAAAAAAAATGATGAAAACTTTCTAAATTTGGCAAGTGACAAAACTTACAGATTCAGGAATCTGAGTGAACCCCAAGCAGTATAAACCAAAGAAATCCACACCAAAATGTATCATAATGAAACTTTTGAAAACCAGAGATGAAGAAAAACATCCTGAGAATAGTGAGAGAAAAATGATTTCCTTCTACAGAGAAAAAATGATTAGAATGACAGTGGATTTCTTCTCAGATACCGTGGAAGCCAGAAAAAAGTGGTATAATTTTTTCAAGTGCTGAAAGAACTATCAATACAGAATCCCATACCCAGACAAAATAACTGGCCTTCTCTTTCCACGGTTAATAGAAATGTCTAGACAAAAACAAGCAAAGACACAGAATTCAACAGCACCATCAACCAATAGGATGTAATTGGCACTTTTAAACACACCACCAAATAGGAGCAGAAAACACATTTCATTCAGGGGCCCACAGACAGGCCATATTCTGGACCATAAAACAAACCCCAATAAATTTAAAAGAACTGAAATCACAGAGTGTGCTCTCCAACCAAAACGGAAGAAAACTAGAAACCAAAAACAGAGGATAACAGGAAAATTTCCTAATACTTGGAGTCTTAATAGCCTGCTTCAACATAATCCATGGGTCAAAGTGGAAGTCCCAAGATAAATAAAAATACACATTGAATTGGATGAAAATAAAAATACAACAAGTCAAAGTTTGTGGAACACAAAGAAAACAGTGCTGATAGGGAAACATTGCTAAATGCCCCCATGAATCTAAGTGCAAAATTCCGTACCAAAATATTAGTAAATAGAATTCAGCAATATATGTACAAAAAGTGTTATAACGTGACTAAGTTTCACACCATGGATGTAAGGCTGGCTCAATATTTAAAAAATCAGTCAATACAATGCACCATATCAACAGGCTAAAGAAGAAAAATCACATGATCAGATCAACAAAAAACATTAAAAAATTAAATGCTCACTTACGATAAAAACTCTCAGAAAGACAGGAACAGAGAGGAACTTCCCTAACTTGATAAACAGCATCCATGAAAATCCTATAGTTAACATTATACTTAATAAAGACTGAAGGAATGCTTTCCCCCTAAGATCAGAAAGATCGTCCTTTCTCACCATTTTTATTCATCATAGTGCTGATATTTCAGCCAGTGCAATAAGGCAAGAAAAGGCAAGAAAAAGTATGCAGATTACAAAGGAAAAAAATAAAATTGTCCCTCTTTGCAGGTAACATGGTAGTCTGCACAGAAAAATCCCAAGGAATCTCCAAAAGAACTCCTAGAACTAATAAGTAGACTCAGCATGATCACAGAATACAAAATCGACATATGAAAGTTAATTATATTTCTACATACTAGCAATGAATACATGAACACCAAAATTAAAAATACCATTTACAATTGCTAAAATATAAAAAGAAATATTTACATACAAATATAACAAAACGAATCCAATAAAATCTAACAAAACATATGTACAGGATTTGCATGATACAACTACATAATGCTGATGAAAAGAATCAAGGATCTAAATAAATGGAGAGACAACCTGGAGTTCACAGATTGAAAAATGCAAACATACACAGTAAAGACATCAAATTTCCCCATACTGATACAGGTCTACTGCAATTTCTATCAAAAGCCCAGAAAGATTTTTTTGCAGATATAAACAAGATTATTCTACAATTTATACGGAAAAGCAAAGGAACTAGAAAAGCTAAAATAACTGGGGGGAAAAAAGTGTAGAAGGATCAGTCTACCCCATGGCAAGATTTATCATAGAGTTACAGTAACCAAAACTGTGTGATGTTGGCAGAGGGACAGAGACATAGATTAATGGAACAGGATTAGAGAACCCAGAAACAGACTCATACAAATATGCCCAACTGATTTTTTTTCTTTAGAAATAGGGTCTCACTCTGTCACCCAGGATGGCATGCAGTGGCACAGTCACAGCTCATTACAACCTCAAACTCCTGGGTTCCAGTGATCCTCCCACCTCAGCCTCCCAGTAGCTGACACTACAGGCCTATGCCCACCACTCCCAGCTCCAACTGCTTTTTGACAAAGATACAAAGGCAATTCAATGGAGGAATGACAGCCTTTTCAAGGAATGGTGCTGAAGTAACTGGACATCCACAGACACACACATAAACACACACACAATTTTGACCTAAATCTCAGGTTCATAAAATGGATCATGTAAAACCACAAAACTATTAGGGAAAAAAAAACACAAGAGAAAAATCTTCAGGATCTAGGGCTAGGCAAAGAGTTTCTAAAACTGACACCAAAAAGAATGATCCATAAAAGAATAAATTGAGAAAATGGATTTTAACAAATTAAAAACTTTTGCTCTGCAAAAGACATATTAAGGGAATGAAAAGACAAGCTACAGACAAACCACATATCTAGCAAAGGACCAGTATTTAGAATATATGAAGAATAAAGAGACTCCCAAAATTTAATAGTAAAAAGGACAAACAATCCAATTAGAAAATGAACAGAAAACAGTTCCCTGAAGAAAATATACAGATGACAAATAAGCACATGAAAAGTGTTCAACATCATTAGCCTTTAGAGAAATGCATGTTAAAACCACAATAAGACATCCCTACACACCTATCAGAATGGCTAAAATAATAGTGACAGGCCAGGCGCAGTGGCTCATGCCTGTAATCCAAGCACTTTGGGATGTTCCAGCCATGCTAGAACATTTTACAAAACAGTTCACCAGTTTCTTTTAAAAAACTAAACATGTAACTACCACACACCCCAGTAACTATACTCCAGGGCATATATCCGATAGAAATAAAGACTCTGTTCACACAAAAACCTATACACAAAAGTTTACAGCAGCTTTATTTGCAATACCCCAAAACTAGAAACAACCAGATGTTCAACAGGTAAATGGTTAAAAGATCCATAAAAGTACAGTCATACTATGGAATACTACTTAGCAATGAAAAGAGAGTCACTACTGATACATGCAACAAACTGGATCAATCTCCAGACAATTATGCTGAGTAAATAAAGCCAATTCCAAAAGACACTTATTATTCAATTTATAAAACATTCTTAAAATGGCAAAATTATAGAAATCAACAAATTAGTAACTGTCAGGGTTGAGGAGGGGATGGAGGTAAAAGGGTAGTAGGTGTGGCTACAAAAGAACATAAGGAAATCTTGTGGCCATGGAAATTTTCTGTATCTTGACTGCCTCAATGTCATGGGTCTGAAAATTGCACTATAGCTTTACACGATGATACCATTGGGAGCAATCAGGTAAATAAGGACACGCAGATATAAATGTAAACTATTATCCCTACCCTTAAACACCATACACTCAAGAGGCATAAATCAACAGTTAATAAATTCATCAAGGAGAAAGGCCTTGAGTAAATCTACGAAAAATAGGCAGCACTTCCACAAGTGGGAGGTGGAGAGGGGACATCTTGGGAAGGAGAAGAAATCACACAAAAAGGTACAGAGCAAGAAATAAGCAAAGTGCCTAGGAAGAAGAGGCATGTTTATAGGATTGTGAAATAAGAGAAAAAATGGGATAAGAAGTATGAGGGTAATTCTAAAGGGTACCCAAAAGCCACGTGCAGAAGTATAAAAATTACATATCCAGGGAAGCCCTCCTCCCCAAGCCAGCCAACCTGAAGTTCCCCCTACCTATAATCTCTCCAGCATCCTTTACTTTTTCTGTATAGCACCCATCACAAATTGTATTTATGTACTCATTTGCATGGTTTTTTGTTTCATACTGTCCATCCCCCAGTTATTTTGAGACTACAGCACTGGGTATGGCACACATAATCACTCAATACAGGGGTCTCCAACCCCCCAGGACATAAACCAGTACCAGTCTTTGGCCTGTTAAGAACCTGGCCACACAGCAAGAGGGTGAGGAATGGGTGAGCAAGCATTACTGCCTGAGCTCTACCTCCTTCCTGTCAGATAGGCAGTGGCATTAAATTCTCATAGGCAAACCATGTTGTGACCTGCACATGTGAGGGGATCTACGTTGCACAAGCCTTGTAAGAATCTAATGCCTGATGATCTGAGATGGAACAGTTTCATCTCGAAACCATTCCCTGGCCCCAACCTGGTCCGTGGAAAAACTGTCTTCCACGAAACTGGTCCCTGGTGCCAAAGAGACTGGGGGGACCAGATGAGTCAAATATTAATTGAATAAATGAACAAACAGTAAGTATTCACTCCTAACTCTTCTATGAAGCTGATGCACTTTGCTTCCTTATCTGTCACTCCCTTTGCCTTGGTCCCTCTTTGCCTAACTGCCTCTTCTAACTGATCTTTTTAATGGATCTTTCCTCTTTCCTTCCTCCTCTACCTCAGCCTAGTTCTTCACCCATCAGAAAAATAAAACTCGGTACATAACTGCAATGGCATAACACTTTTCTGAATCTCAACCAATTAGGAACTGTATCCAAGAAATGTGTTACTGAAAACAAAGCACCAAAGTTGTATGTTACATTAGCATGATAGAGGTATTACATAAATAAATAAGTAAAAGCAAAAACAGGGTCAACCTGGCTGTGACCTTTCCTGAGTATGGAAAGCTGTTCATCAAGGAAAGCCAGGACAGTATTCCTCAAAACTAACAAAGTTATGCAAAACCAGACACAAGACTGAGAAACTGTCACAAACCAAATTATTAAAGAAACATGACGTCTAAATACAATGTAGTACATTGGTTTGGATCCTGGAACAGAAAGAAGATATTAATGGAAAAACTGGTGAAATTCAAATAATGTCTGGAATTTAACTAAAAAAATAAACTATATGAAACACTAATGTATGATTAAGATTCAAAATTATTATTATTTTATATTATTAAAAAAGAAGGACAGGGCATGCAAATGAGCCAGGAGCAAAACTCCAAAGTAGCTGGAGCATCCTACAGAGAAGTTACTTACAGATCTATCTTCATTTTGACTCTGGTCCCATGCTCTCACCTGATGCCATGAGAACTACCTTGCCTGTAACTGCTTGGGATTAACAACCAGTTTTGTTGCTGTTGTTTGGTTTTCAGTTTTTTGAGACAGGGTCTCACTCTGTCACGCTGGGGGAGGTAGGACTACAGACCCATGCCACCACACCCAGCTAATGACCACTTCTCCTAGCACACTCATTCGTTTACCCAACAAGCATTTACCAAGTGCTGCTTACCAGGCACTGTAAAGTCTCTAGGGATAATACATGGCTTGAAAAGGAAGCCACAATCTCTGCTCTCATAAAGCTTAAACTCTATTGAGAAAGCCAGGCATTTAACAAGTATTTGCATAAATGGTGAGTGCTCCCAAGAGCTTTGCAGTCTGCTGCTTAAGTGGCACCAAACAAACCAGGAGAGCAGTCATTAAATCCAGTTATCACCAGCACACTGAATAAAAGCTTCTGAGGTTTCAAACTGCACACAAATAACCTGAAATCTTGGGAAAGCAGATACTGATTCAGTTCATGTGGAGTAGGGCTTCATATTCTGCATTACTTCGAGTGTGAGGTGACAGGGATGCTGCTGATACACCATCCACACTTGGAACAGCAGGGCCCTAGAGTACCATGGAAACATCCTCAAAGGATCATGTAAAATGCAAACTCCATTAGGGCAAGGACATTTTGTCTCCCTTATTTGTCATACAGCCAGAACTTAAAACTGTGCCTCATAGACAGATCACACTCAGTAAATATTTCCTTACACAATAAATGGATGTATGATTTAGACCAGGGCTGTTCAACTGTAGCAGAGAACCACATTTAGCTATGGAACACTTGAAATGTGGCTAGTGTGACTGAGGAGTTGAATTTTTAAAATTTAATTTTAACAGCCACATGTGGATAGTAGTTACCACGCTGCACAGTCCAGGTCCGGACACAGATGTGATGTAAAGAGAACTGGGCTAACAAGGTCTAGGTTGGAATTCCAACTCTGGTGCTCAGCTTGTGACCTGAAAAGTTGCAACTTCTTAGGGCCTTCACTTCTTTATCTGTGAAATAAAAGACCTCCTAACTCTCAGGGTCCTTGACACGAATTACTGTAAAGTAATATATTAAATATAAGATATGATCAAAGCGACATTCTCTGTCCTTCAGAAACAGTTCACAAAGACTACTTTGCCTATTGCTCACACTTGACCAAAAAAATGCCAAGTGAGTTTGGTTGACGGTGGTTAGCTCAGTGGCTTTGAGAATGAGGACAAGGTCATAAATCTAGGGGGTAGGGGGAACCTCGTCTAGCAAGGCTGACCAGGTAAGAGAAGCAATGACAATGCAAATCATCCCAATTCCTGGTAAATGTTTAAATGGGCATGGTATTGATTATGGGTGAGTAAATGACATCTCATTCATTCATTCTTCTAGTAAAAGCTGCCACATTACCTAAAGCCCGCTACTTCCCAACCACAAACATTTGTTAATTCAGGGCCGGGTCCTCCTCGGGGGCTGCGGGCCGGGAAGCCCCCTCCCCTGCTGCCGGTGTGTCCTTCCCTCCCCCGTCGCGCAGCGAGGGTCAGGCTGGCACCGCGGTTCCAAGTACCACACGACCGAACCCAGAAGCCATATTTAGCATTATTTTTGTCAATAAACAAACTTCCGTCTTCTAAAGAAAAACGGTTCTAACTCAATGTCAAACTAGGACGGAAACTCGCTGCTCGCCGCAGCTGCCAACCAGAGACGCCGCGTGTCCAACGGCCCCGGGGTCCCAGACCCGAACCCGCGCTCAGCGCGCCCGCGCCCCGGCCCCAGTCAGCGCCCGCCACAAAGGGACGGGGGACGCGGCCGCGGTGGGGCCTCCTCCTCCACCTCCGACCCGCGCGAGCGACAGCGGCTCCGGGACGGCCCGGCCGCGGGCGGACACTCACCTCGCTCGGCGCGCGGCGGCGGCGGCGGCGGCGGCGGCGGCGGCAGCGGCAGGCGCTCCTCGGGGCCGGCCCGGGCGGTCGCGGCTCGGTCCCGCGGGCCGCAGCGCGGGCGCTACTCTGGGCCGCCGTCCGCCGCGCCGCCTCCTAGGCCACTGCCGGCGGCTCCCTCGGCGGGCGGGCGGGTCCGGCCCGGGCCCCGCCTCCGCTGCGCTCGCCCCCGCCTCGCCGACTGGCCTCACGGACTCCGCGCGCTACTCCGGGCCGCCCCGCATGCCGCCGCCGCCGCCGCTCGCTCGGGGCTGCTCCGCGCGGCAGGCCCGGGCCGCAGGGCCGCCGCGCAGGCCGCTCGGGCGCGGTCCTCCCTGCGCTGCGTGCTCGGCGGCGGCGGCGGCGGCGGCGGCGGCCCGTGCGGCTGCGCGGGGGAGGCGGGGGCGCCGGCGCTCACCCGGATGCGCGCCCCCTCCGCTGCGGCGAGCCCACCGCGGGGCTGCTGCGCTCCCCGCGGGCTCGGGGCTGCGGCGTCTAGCGCGGCGCCCCTTCCCGGCCAACCGCCCAGGCCCGGGCCCCACTCCCAGGGCTACGGGCAGGGCCAGGCCAGGCCGAGAGGTGCCCCCGACCCTGGGTCAGGACAAAGAGGCTGCTGCAGCAAGTAAAAGACAACTCGGGCCGTCGCGCGTCAAGCGGATCACGGGGTGGGAGAAGATGAGTAGCCCTCACCACGGATCGGCCCCGGGCCCAGCGCAGGGCTGCCCCAACCCGGTGGGGCTGCCCGAGACGGCCGCACGCGCGGGACCTGGAGCGCTTTCAGCCGCGCCGAGCCCGCGCCTGGCGACCGCGATGCAGGAGGCCCGAGGCCGAGGGAGGATGGCGAGAGCGGAGCTCCGCGATCCGCGCCGCCGGGGCAGGCACACGGGTGTCGGGGGGCAGCAACGCCCGGGCCCTTGCAGAACCGGGCTGTTTGGGGAAGTGGCTCCGCGCAGTGCGGGGAGAGGGGGACCTTCCTCTGTGCCCCCTTGGGAAACACTGCTTGATACAATTCCAATACCCAGCTCTACGCTGCCCTGACGATAGAAGACAAAACCCTGGTCTGTCACCCACGCGAGGCATAACCAACCATTCTTTTAATAAGTTAATTTTCTACTTAAATCATTGAGAGGTTTGTGTCTTATTGCTTGCCAACCAAGAACTGCAATGAGAGATTACTTAATATTTATAATGTTTAAGTGGTCCCACTTTTAAACTTTTAAATTTATATTGCATCTGTTCATATAACCAAAAGGCTGTCAGGAAAAAAAAAAAACCCACTTCACTGAAAATTATCTCTGGAATTTTACTATCCTGTTTTGTACATATCTGCATCTTCCAAGTATTCTAAAATAAAAGTTAAAAGTTACTATTTTAAAAGTACTTATATAATACTTTGAAACAAAGTCAATCATGACTAGCCTGTTACTGTTGCACAAGGAAACTCCACTTTGGAATAAAGTTTTCATTGTTAAAAAATACTCTACCGTGAGAGAAAAGATTTGCAAATCATTTATCTGATGAAGGACTCGTAGCCAGAATGTATGAAGAACTCTTACAACTCAGTAATAAGACTAATAATCCAATTTTAAATGGGCCAAACAGCTGAATAGACATTTTTACCAAAGATGGTATTTACATGATCAACAATGACATAAAACGGTGTTCAACATCATTTAATAGACAAATGCAAATTAGGAGAACAAGAAAGTTCTTGACACTACAATGGCTATAGTAAAAAAGACAGACAATAACAAGTGTTGGTGAAGAAATGGAGAAATTAGAACCCTCAGACGTTGCCTATGGAAATGTAAAATGGTGCAGCCACTTCGTAAAACAGTTTTCCAGGTTTTTTAAAAAGTTATACATAAAAGTATTATATGACCCAACAATGCCACTCCTAGGTGTATGCCCAAGAGAACTGAACATACATTCCTACAGCAACTTGTACATAAAAATTAGCAACAGTGTTATTCACGATAGCCAAAAAATAGAAACAGTCCACATGTCCAGAAACTGCTGTGTGGATAGATAAAATGCAGTATATGCCATACAGTGGGCTACTATTCAATAAAAGGAATGAAGTATTCATAGAAGACACAACATGGAGGAACCTCAAAAACAATAAGCTAAGTGGAAAAAGCCAGATATGAAAGAGCCTATATTGTAGGATCCATTTACAGTCATGCCCTGAATAACGTCACTCCTGTCAATGATGGGTTACCTGTACAATGGTGGTTTCATAAGATATGCAGCTGAAAAGTTCCTATCGCCAAGTGATGTTGTAGCCTTCAAAAAGTCTTAGCGCAGTGCATTACCTTTTCTATGTTTAGATACACAAATACCATTGTGTTAAAATTGCCTACAGTATTCAGTACAGTCCCATGCTGTGCAGGTCTGTTGCCTAGGTGTGTATTAGGCTGTGCCATCTAGGTTTGTGAGTATACTCTATGATAGTCCCACAATGACAGAATTGCCTAACAATGCAGTTCCCAAAACATACCCGTCACATGACTACATAAAATATCTAGAAAAGGCAAATCTATACAGATAATCAGTGGTTGTCTAGAGCTGGGAGTAGGTAGGGGGAATGACTGCAAAGGGGCACAAGAGATCTCTTTGCAGTGATATAAATGTTCTAAAGTTGGATTGTGGTAATGATTATACAACTGTAGATTTACTAAAAGTACCCAACTGTGCACTTGAAATGGGAATTTTATGGTATGTGCTATTACCTCAATAAAGCAAATTTTTAAAAAAGATATCTGCGTACCATTAAGTAGCCCAGGGAAATAGTACCTTTTTTTTCCCAAAGAGGACAAAATATATGGCTCCAAAATAGTACCTTTTTAATCTGCTTGCAACAAATTCTGTGCAAGAAAACTTCCTGTAAGACAAATGAAAAATTGTGTGCTGTTTGCACACAATTCTACCATGTAATAAAATGCACTTTTCACAACTGTTTTTATAACCAAGCACATTTACCCTTCAACAATCCAAGTCTACTCCTATTTATTCGAAAATCTACCCACTAACAGAACAGAAAATGGGATGGAAAGGGTAACATATTTGAGGGCAGGAAAAACTAGATTCTTTACAACGAAGTCAAGATTTGTCAAGAAGGAATAGTTGAAAGGGCATAGATCAGGGAATCCAGAGGAAGGACACCTTCTTTCCCAGTGTTAATCTTGTTTTTCTTTGGCTCTGCCCCAGGACTCATTCGTTGCCTCCAGTAATGCACATGGTATGCCTGTTATGCCTGTGGGGTAGGGGACATTGCCTTTGGGTTGGATAATGGTAGGATTCAATATTTGTTTCATGATTTTATGGATTTTTAAGGATTTTTCATGATTTCTATGATCTTACCATAAAAGAAATTAAACCCTAGAAGATTAATTAGTGGAGACACATTGAAATTGAACATTCCTACCCGAAGCAGCCTATCTGCCTTGACATTCCCTCACCACAGCCCCCAACTCTAGGAAGCACAACAGGGGAGCTGCTCTTTGGAGTGGACTTATTAATTCAGGGCATTATTTCTATCAGGCCCTCTTTAAAATGGTTGTTATCTAAATGATGCTAATATTCTTTCAGCTTATGAATAAGCTTAAGTTGTTTGTTCCCGAGTAGCTAGAAACCAAATGAATGGCACCTAAGATGGATTTGGTTTAATGGAGAGATGTGGGAGATTGCCTGAAGCAGGGTAAACTGCCCAGGAATAACTGACCCACGTGGTACGCAAGGAAGAGAGAAGAGTAGAGGTTGGTTATACAGAATTGTGTGTCAAGCACCCACTAGTGGGAAGGAACAGAAGAGGGTGATGGATGAAAGAGGAACAGACACAAACTAGCCCACACAGAAGTCTAATGATACGAAGTTCGTGGAATCATGCAGAATGCATAAGTACCATGATTTTATGATTTTTTTACTCCTTGTTTTTGCTTTCGCCAAACAGAGGCCTGGCAGCTCCGTCTTGTGGCTGCAGCCTCAGGAACATGCATGTACTTCTTCCTCTCATAGCTCCCCTGCCCATAGACATCATCACTGTCATAACCACTCACTGCTGTGAGGCCCAGGAACAAGAGAAGGCAAATTGGATGCAGGCAGGAACCTTGGTCCATTCATCCATTGGGTGGTGATCACGTCATGTCAGTGAGGTGAAGGGTTCCCTGGGGAGATGAAGGTAGCATCCCAGTTAGGATGCCACCAAATCCTTGTGGTGATCAGAGCAATACATTTTAGGCATTTGTGGGAGGTGGGGCAGGTAACAGTGACTAACAGTGACTAACAGTTGCAGTTTCCCCCATGATTACACCGTATATAACTGTAGAATAATATCAAAACCAAGAAATTGACATTGGTGCAATTGTGTGTAGCTCTGTGCCATTTTACCACCAGTTGATTCCTGTAACTACTACCCGAATCAAGATACAGAACTGTTACATTAATTTCCTACAGCCTAGATTTGCTAACTCTGACCAAAGCTGAGAGGTTTCACAATGACTCAGTAGCCAATTATATATGTTTGAATTCATGGTTATTGTGAGGCCTTCACACATCATCAATTATATAATTAATATTTAACACATAGGCAGTCATCAAAGGTGAGTAATGAACCACAGCGATGGGCTTGGGAGACCAACGCACTGACAGACATGTGTAGCGGGTCCAGAAGTCCTTTGGATGTCAGGGGTGGGTGGGGGGTCACCACTTCTGCTTCTCTCAGGCAGAGCCTGCAGTGACAGTTGCCAAGTTGGGAGATGACCTCACAGTTCCCATGGGCAGAGCCTCTGAAGGCACCTAGGGTAAGGCCAGGTGCTTGCCACTTTTACGGTCCTCTCGGATGTGTCCATTGTCATTATCTCAGCCACTTTTCACTTTCTGTCAGTTCCTTTCAGGTCTCAGGTGGTACCAGGCAAAAGCAGGTGTTATTACCTCAAGCCATTACACACACACGTGTAGCACTTTGAGGATTAAATAACTTCACTGTGGACTCAATACTACTTGATAGGAGTGACTCCATTTTGAGACATTAGGATCCCAAATCATTATAATATATCAAGAAGTATTTCATCATCACAAAGATCTCCTTTAGAGCCACACCCCTTCCCCACCCTCACTATCTCTAACCCCTGGCAACCACTCGTCTGTTCCCTGTCTCTATAATTTTGTCATTTCATGGATGTTGTATAACTGGAATCATACAGTATGTGGCTGATGATATGGTCTGGCTCTGTGTCCTCACCCAGATCTTATCTTGAGTTGTAGTCTCATACTTCCCAGGTGTTATGGGAGGGACTCAGTGGCAGATAACTTGAGTCACGGGGGCTGTTTCCCCCATACTGCTCTTGTAGTAGTGAATAAGTCTCACGAGATCTGATGGTTTTATCAGGGGGTTCCACTTTGCATCTTCCTCATTTTTTTTTCTTGCCACCGCCATGCAAGAAGTGCCTTTTGCATCCCACCATGATTCTGAGGCCTCCTCAACCAGCTGGAACTGCGAATCCAATTAAACCTTTTTCTTCCCAGTCTCGGGTATGTCTTTATCAGCAGCATGAAAATAGACTAATACAGTAGCCTTTTGAGATTGACCTTTTTACTCAACTTAATGCCCCTGCCTATCGTTGGGTCATGGTTTTTAATTTATTTTCGTGCTACTCATTCTGTTGACTGGGCAGGAATGAAAGCCCTGGCTCTCCATTTGGCCACTTGGTCTTCTTTGACTCCTTCCCAGCAGGGGGTGAGGCCATGAGGGGTGCCTTGTTACAACAGAGAGAAAGTGGGAATCTAAGCTCTCTATTCAGCCTTTGTGGACGGGGGATGAGGTGAGGTCAAATATTTTTTCTTCAACGTTTGGTTGGAATAGGGCAATTATTTTCTTTCTTTTGAGACGGAGTCTCACTCTCTTGCCAGGCTAGAGCACAGTGGCAGCATCTCAGCTCACTGTAACCTCCGCATCCCAGGTTCAAGCAATTCTCCTGCCTCAGCCTCCCAAGTAGCTGGGACTACAAGCACGTGCCACCACACCCAGCTAATTTTTGTATTTTTATTTTATTTTTGTATTTTTGTATTTTTATTTTAATTCAGGGTTTTACCATGTTGGCCAGGATGGTCTTGATTTCTTGACCTCGTGATTCATCCGCCTCAGCCTCCCAAAGTGCTGGGATTACAGGTTCGAGCCACTGCACCCAGCCAAGGCAATTATCTTCTAAAAGTTTTCTCTCTTGCTAGGTTGCCCCTTTCCTGATCCTTTGGCTAGAGAGAATAGGCATTTCTTGGGTTAAAAAAAAATGCTCCTGTGATGTTCCCAGGATGCCCACTTCTCCAGTACTTGGTCCAGGATCTATAAGGCAAGAAGAAAACTGAGAGAACATGGCCAGGTATGGTGGCTTGCACCTATAGTCCTAGCACTTTGGGAGGCCAAGGCGGGTGGATTACTTGAGGTCAGAAGTTCGAAACCTGGCCAACATGGTATAACTCCATCTCTACTAAAAATACAAAAAAAAATTAGCTGGGCGTGGTGGTGGGCACCTGTAATCCCAGCTATTCCAGAGGCTGAGGAAGGAGAATTGCTTGAACTGGGAAGATGGAGGTTGCAGTGAACCAAGATCACACCACTGCATTCAGCCGGGGCAACAGAGCAAGTCTCCATCTCAGGGGAAAAAAAAAAAAAAAAACCCAAGGGAACTTGTTGCCCTGTCATTCCGTGGATCCCAAGATCAATTGTGGATGGATTCCTATTGATCCCTAATCAATTGTCTTCTTCTCTCTGCCTTTCAGAGTCTTCTGTTTGTTTCATAAACAATGCTCAGGGTTTTTAGTTAATTCTTAGAGGAGTGTACTCCATCCACTATTCCACCTTGTTTTGGAAACAGAAGTTGAGAATAACATTTCGAAACAGAAATTAGATCAGATTGCAGATTATTCCTATAAAAATGTCACTCCTGGGCCGGGCATGGCAGCTCACGCCTGTAATTCCAGCACTTTGGGAGGCTGAGGCGGGTGGATCACCTGAGATCAGGAGTTCCAGACCAGCCTGAGCAATATGGTGAAACCCTGTCTCTACGAAAAATGCAAAAATTATCCGGGCATGGTGGCGGGCATCTGTAATCCCAGCTACTCAGATGGCTGAGACAGGAGAATTGCTTGAACCTGGGAGGCAGAGGTTGCAGTGAGCTGAGATCGTGCCACTGTATTATAGCCTGGGCCACAGAGTGAGACTCCATCTCATAAAAAAAAAAGTCACTCCCAATTTCTTGCATTCCAATAGGCTTTCTTGAGTCAGAGAGGAAAGGGAAAATTTACTGCTAGACTATCAGGAATTCCACATATACACTTTGGACATTTAAATGGACTATGTTTATTGTAGTGGAAAAAATGCTATGAACTACTAGATCAGAGACCCAGTTGGAGCCTGAAGTCAGCAAACATGGAGGAGTGGAAAGGTTGAGACATCAAAGAGAACAAGCTGGAGGCACTGCAGGTGGAACAGGACTTGCAGTGATAAGGCCCTAGACTCGAGGTCAAGAAGACAGTAGGCAAAAATGAACCTAAGAAACCGAGGCACTGCGGCTCATGCCTGTAAGCCCAACACTTTGGGAGGTCGAGGCAGGCGGATCACTTGAGGTCAGGAGTTTGAGATCATCCTGGTCAACATGGTAAAACCCTATCTCTACTAAAAGCACAAAAATTAGCCAGGCATGGTGGCATGCACCTGTAGTCCCAGCCACTTGGGAGGCTGAGGCAGGAGAATTGCTTGAACTGGGACCTGGGAGACAGAGGTTGCAGTGAGCTGATATTGCGCCACTGCACTCCAGCCTGGGCGACAGAGCAAGACTTGGTATCAAAAAAGTAAAAAAAGGAAACTGAAAATTAATTTTAAAAAGTAGCAAAGTCATCGATATAAAATTTAAGGAAAGTAGAGTGGGCATCATTTAAAAAGAAAATCAAAGGGCATAAACTTCAAATAAAGAGAAATGGAAGAGGCAATGGGTACTCGGTTCAAAAGAGGTGCTACAGAATAAGAATGCCAAAATTTTAACTATGAATGCATATGAATTTATGACATTGTTAGATAGCATTTAGAAAGCCTCAGTGAAAAATTCCATGTCAAGTAGCACAGGGTAGGCAAGATAATTGCAAGTCTCTTTTAATTAGGAGTGACTTTCAAAGGTTTATGAAATACTTTTTTTTTTTTTGAGACAGAGTCTCGCTCTGTCGCCAGGCTCACTGCAACCTCTACCTCCCAGGTCCAAGAGATTCTCCTGCCTCAGCCTCCCGAGTAGCTGGGACTAAAGGCACGCACCACCACACCCAGCTAATTTTTATATATTTTTAATAGAGATGGGGTTTCACCATGTTGGCCAGGATGGTCTTGATCTCTTGACCTCATGATCCACCCACCTTGGCCTCCCAAAGTGCTGGGATTACAGGCATGAACCAACGCGCCTGACCGAGATCCATTTTCCTGGCCTCTTGTTTCTTCAAGTTATATCTTTCCAGTTTTGCAGGGCAACCAAACAGTCTATCTAAATAACAGCCTACATAGTCCTAGCGAAAAAAAAAAAAAAAAAAAAAAGAGGCACTGCTTTTTGTCAATTTAGGTCTAGGGGATGTAGTAACAAAAGCAACGAGTTAATAGCAATTCCTTGATATCTGCCACACCACCGGGCCTTAAGTTAGTTTCCACCAGCTCTAAGGATCGTGTTTTCACTATACAATCCACCCCACACAGCCCTGCTATATTGGCCTTCCCAAAACATCTAGTTCATGTTCACACACATCAGTCAAGCATTCTAGGCCCTTCCCAACTGGTCCCCTCCCAACTACCTGAGACCTCTTGCCACAGTTCACCCATAAGAATTCTGTGTCTAGCCCTACCACTCACCTCACCCTTCCCCATGCTCTGCATGTTATGTGTTACACTGTTTCTTTCTTGCCTACTTTCCTCCACCTTTTCTCTACTCTAAGGGTTCTATCCCAGTGCAATTTTCTCTACTGTCTACAACCGCTTGACAGGTTGATCTTTTTTTATCTGAATTCCTACAATTTAATCATCCGCAGCACTTTTTTGCTGACACAAACCAGATGTCTCATCACATTGTTGCTATAATGTTTTGTATTTTAAAGACTTATATCACTTCCTGTATGGTATGCACTTTACTTTTTATATTTTAATGGAAAATGTGCATATGACAAAAATTCACATAGGACAGGTTTCTATGAAATAAAAACTTAAACTCTCTTACCCAACACGATCTTTAGAAGTAACTAACCATTTCTGTTAGGTGGTTGCTATTCCTCCCTCTCCTAGTAGATTCCTCCTCTAACTCTTAATAATATAGTTCCCATTCTTGATTTATCAGCCTCAGATACTGTGTTTATCTATTTTTGCTGCCACACAAACAATCCCCCAGTTGTGGCTTACAACAACAAACACTTAATTCAAGCTCATGAGTCACTGTCTACAGCTATGCTGGACTTAGTCAGGCTTGGCTTTATGCATCTTCTCATTTTGGGACTTAGGCTGAAGGAGTGGCCATTATTTAGGGCATATTCTTCCCATGGCAGACAGCCACAGCTCAAGAGGAGCAACACAAACACATGATATTTCTGGAAGCCTCCGTTTACAACTGGCCACTGTCACTTCCACCCCACATTCCATTGTTGAAAATAATTCACATGGTCAAAGCTAGAGTCAATAGAATAGGGATGGCACTCTTCGTGCTCTACCAGGAAGCATGCGAAAAATCACACGATGAAGAGCGTGGATGTGTAATTCTTCACAGGAGGGAGCAGAGTTGGGATCAATGAGCCAAGCTATCATACACAAATATCTACTGAGTCCCACGTATCAAAGACAAGGAATGGAGCTCATTAGCACCACTCCTGTCTCCCTCCTCTTCTCAAAGTTTCTTAGTTATATTATACATAGTTCTTCTACTGGCTTACTTTGTCACTTTAAATTGATAGGTAAAGTGTTTTATTGATCATTCAACTTTTGATAGTATCCCTCAAGTCTTCATTATAAAAAAAATGAGGCTACATATATCCTTGCATTTTCATACCTCCTCTTCCCTTTCTATTTCACAACTCTCACACCATGAAGGTTTATGACATTCCCACTGGGTTTTAGAACTGTAATTATCTTCTATGCCTTGTATATAAGTTGATTTTAAAAACTAGAATCTAAAGGGCATTTACAATACTATAATTGCATACACATTATTTTCCATATAACCAAAAAATTAAGTTGGACTTGTAGAAAAGGAAATGGAACACTTATCCTAAATATGTATAGCTACAAGATGAATACTTCAGAAACCAAGATCAAATGGTTTATCATTCATTACACCCTATATGCTAATCAGAATCATGCTACATTTAATTTGTTTTATATAGACTGTGATTTTGCTGTAGAGCTTTTTATTTTTCAAGGACTTTCTGTTTGTCTTATTTTATTTTCTTGTTAACAGAACAAACAATCACCTTCATTCTATTAGTAAATCCAAACACCTTCTTAAACCCTACTTAATTGCTGAAGTGAATTTATTTTCTTATCAAACACATTCATCTCCAACTCTCACTATGTGCCTAATTTGAAACAATTGCCTTTAATAGGAGTTCTTTTTATTGCTATTCTGAGTTGTGGCCGTTACTTCTTGGATTCCATATATACATCTTTTTTGATTTCCATTTTTATTTTCCTAGAGCATATGCTCAAGTGACTTTTTTTTCCCCAGAAAGAGAATTAAATGTTGAGTTCCTTCAATCTGACTTGCAGACTGGTACACCGGCTGGGCATAGAATTCTATGGGTTATCCCACTTTCTGTTAGCACTTTAAAGGCATTGTTTCATTGTAGTCTATCTAAAGCTGGAAAATCTGAAAGTTGATATGATTCTCATCTCTCTGCAAATTAGTTGTTTTTGCTCTCAGGAAGCTTTTAAAAGTTTTTAACTTAGTATACTAAAATTTCATAAGGATATGTGAGTTCACAATGAGTCCTTTTTAAAAAGCAGTTACTTAACTCACAGGCATTTTTAATCTCATTACATAGTCAGCAGTGTTGAAGATGTGGGTGATAAATAAGACGAGCACAATAATTTCCCAGATCATTTCAGTCTATAGGAGGACATTTACAGTCCAGCTAAAAATGATTAAGTGGCTCTTACAGCATAAATTTTAATAAGGCAAATTGAGTTCAGTTATTCACTTTGTGTCTGATAAGATTGTGTAGAGGCTCTTCGCATCTTCTGATGAAAATGTTCAATTCTGGAACTTTGTGAGAAGGGAACAAAGTCAGCCACTTCTTTATTTTCTCTTTTTGCTAAAACCTAAAGTTAGTTTTTCTCGTAATTCTTTTCCAAATAAATGTTTCAAGTTACATTACAATAGGACATTCACTTAGTTAATGACTACAGAAGTTAAAAATAATTCTTTTTATTTCCTCTTTCTGACTTGTAACTCCGTCACATTTATAAGAAGCTTCTTGCTGGCTAGGTTTTGTCTTCCTGAGGCTGTTGCTATACTCTTTTTAGGATTATAGAAATTACATTCCGTAACTATAACCATTTTTGTCTTTTTCTGGAGGCTACACTATTAGATGTGGTCTAAGGCTGGATTCTTGTCATCACAGTGAATAATGACATGAGCTCTTTTCAAAGTAGCAGAGAATGAATGAGATGTGATCGGAAATACAGACCCAGGACAGTTTCCCAAAAAATGAATAAAGTGAGAATATCATCTTCAACAGTCTTTATAATTTCTGTGTCTCCAGTGAAAGAAAACAAGGAATATTCTAGAGAAATTGATATTTTAAAGCATAGAAAAAGAGCTTACTTCTTTTTCTTTTATGTTGAAGCCTTCAAATCCCTTAAAATCATATTTTCCAGTCCTTAGTGTGATTCAGAAATCTCCAGAGATGCTTGTTAAACACATAGTTCTCTGAGCTCCACCCTTAGGAGTATCTTGGGGCAGGTAGAACTGGCTCTGTCTACTCCCAATCCTGGAGACCTTCCAAGAAAATTTCAGTTTTTTGACAGATCTTGTTCCAGAAATTAAAAACCCACAGATCTGTATTGCAAAAGAATAACTATATGCAATTGTTAAACAGTTGCCACCCACCCCACCCTCAAAAGGTGTTGCCATGTTCAGAAGGCCTTAAAATGTTTATATTTCTTTGGATATCTGTTAGTAACTTAGATAACTAACTGATGTTGACTAAGTTAGATGAGATAGGACATTAATAATTGCCCTGTGGGAGTTTTCTTTTCCTTTTCTCTCTGTGTGTTTTTTTTTTTTTTTTTTTTTGAGACAGCATTTCGCTCTTGTGCCCAGGCTGAAGTGCAGTGGTTCAATCTCGGCTCATTGCAACCTCGGACTCCCAAGTTCAAGCAATTCTCCTGCCTCAGCCTCCTGAATAGCTGGGATTATAGGCACATGCAACCACGCCTGGCTAATTTTTGTATTTTTAGTAGGGACAGAGTTTCACCATGTTGGCCAGGCTGATTTTGAACTCCTGGTCTCAGGTGATCCATCTGCCTCTGCCTCCCAAAGTGCTGGAATTACAGGCATGAGCCACCACACCCAGCCCCTTTGAGAGTTTTCTTAATGTATTTTCTCAGACAAATGATTGGAAGTCAAATCTTAAAGCAGAGGAAGTTGAAGTCCTAATAATGGACGTGTGTGTGTGTGCATGTCTGTATGTGTTTGTGTGTGTGTGTGTGTGACACATATACCCTAGCACACACATAATCACACTCTGACATATAAACACATGTACATCACACTTTTTACTATAGACGTAAGAATTCATATTCAGAAGGAAATGTCCAGATATTTCCTTCTGATACCTGGCTGGTTAGAAAAGCCATGAGAAAATAAAAGCAATTAAAAGACAACAGGCAAACGAGATAAAATACTAGGATTTTCAGAATTTGGAGAAACTGTATGGTTATGTAAACCCCATCCTTTCTATGATATTTTAATGCTCTCCCTCACATAGCCACCAAGTGGTCATCACCCCAGATCTGAACTTCTCAATACATGGAGAACTCAGTGACTCCTGATGTCACTCATTTTACTTTTGTTAGTTCCCTTAGAGATTTATTCATTGACAGGAAATCTGTATCCTTTAGTTTCACCTTAACATCTATTAATATTTTGTCTGACTGTTATACAGTTATACCACCTAGTTTTCTATTTTGGTATTTTTTCCCCATCCTTTTATTTTCAACTCTCTGTGCCTTGTTTTAGGTGTGCCTCTTAAAGATGTCATATAATGGATTTTTAAAACTCTATACAATAAATTTTGTCTTCAAAACTGAGTTTATTCTATTTACAAATATATTTGAATTTATTTCTCATATTTTTATGGTTTCTATTTGTCTTATGTTTTCATTTTTTTATTTCTTCCATCTTTTCTTTTATATATATATATATATATATATATATATATATAATTGCATTTTAGATTCTGGGGTACATGTAAAGAACGTGCAGGATTGTTGCATAGGTACACACATGGCAATGTGTTTTGCTGCCTCCATCTCCATCACCTATATCTGGCATTTCGCCCCATGTTATCCCTCCCCAGCTCCCTACCTGCCACCGTCCCTCCCCTAGTCCCCCAGCACAGACTTCAGTGTGTGATTCCCCCCTCCCGGTGTCCATGTGTTCTCATTGCCCATCTATGAGTGAGAACATGCGGTGTTTGATTTTCTGTTCTTGTGTCAGTTTGCTGAGAATGATGGTTTCCAGGTTCATCCATGTCCCTGGGACACGAACTCATTATTTTTTATAGCTGCGCAGTATTCCATGGTGTATATGTGCCACATTTTCCCTGTCCAGTCTGTTATCAATGGGCATTTGGGTTGTTTCCAAGTCTTTGCTATTGTAAACAGTGCTGCAATGAACATACGTGTGCATGTGTCCTTATAATAGAATGATTTATAATCCTTTGAATATATACCCAGTAATGGGATGCTGGGTCAAATGGAATTTCTGTTTCTAGGTCCTTGAGGAATCACCACACTGTCTTCCACAATGGTTGAATTAATTTACACTCCCACCAACAGTGTAAAAGTGTTCCTATTTCTCCATATCCTCTCCAGCCTCTGTTGTCTCCAGCTTTTTTAATGATCGCCATTCTAACTGGCATGAGATGGTATCTCAATGTAGTTTTGATTTGCATTTCTCTAATGACCAGTGATGAAGAGCATTTTTTCATATGTTTGTTGGCCTCATATATGTCTTCTTTTGAAAAGTGTCTGTTCATATCCTTATTTCATTGAAGATTTTTGCATCTATGTTCATCATGGATACTGGCCTGAAGTTTTCTTTTCTTGTTGAGTCTCTTGTCAGGTTTTGGTATCAGGATGATGTTGGTCTCATAAAATGATTTGGGGAAGATTCCCTGTTTTTGGATTGTTTGGAATAGTTTGAGAAGGAGTGGTACCAGCTCTTCTTTGTATGTCTGGTAGAATTCGGTTGTGAACCCACCTGGACCTGGGCTTTTTTTGGATGGTAAGCTATTAATTGCTGCCTCAACTTCAGCCATTGTTTTTGGTCTATTCAGGGTTTCGACTTCTTCCTGGTTTAGGCTTGGGAGGGTGCAAGTGTCCAGGAATTTATCCATTTCTTCCAGGTTTACTGGTTTATGTGCATAGAGTTATTTGTAGTAATCTCTGATGGTGGTTTGTGTTTCTGTGGAATCTGTGGTGATATCCCCTTTATCATTTTTTAGTTGCATCTATCTGATTCTTCTCTCTTTTCTTTTTTATTAATCTGGCTAGTGGTCTGTCTATTTTGTTGATTTTTTCAAAAAACCAGCTCCTGGATTTATTGATTTTTTGAAAGGTTTTTTTGTGTTTCTATCTCCTTCAGTTCTGCTCTTAGTTATTTCTTGTCTTCCGCTAGCTTTTGAGTTTTTTGATCTTGCTCCTCTAGCTCTTTCAATTTTGACAATAGGGTGTCGATTTTAGATCTTTCCTTGCTTCTCATGTGGGCATTTCTTGCTATAAATTTGCCTCTAGACACTGCTTTAAATGTGTCCCAGAGATTCTGGTACGTTGCGTCTTCGTTCTCCTTGGTTTCGAAGAACATCTTTATTTCTGCCTTCATTTCATTGTTTATCCAGTCAACATTCAAGAGCCAGTTGTTCTGTTTCCATGAAGTTGTGCAGTTCTGAGTTAGTTTCTGAATTCTGAGTTCTAATTTGATTGCACTGTGGTCTGAGAGACTGTTATGATTTCCGTTCTTTTGCATTTGCTGAGGAGTGATTTACTTCCAATTATGTGCTCAGTTTTAGAGTAGGTGTGATGTGGTGCTGAGAAGAATGTATATTCTGTGGATTTGGGGTGGAGAGTTCTGTAAATGTCTATTAGGTTTGCTTGGTCTAGGTCTGAGTTCAAGTCCTGGATATCCTTGTTAATTTTCTGTCTCGTTGATCTGTCTAATATTGACAGTGGAGTGTTAAAGTCTCCCACTATTATTGTGTGGGAATCTAAGTCTCTTTGTAGGTCATTAAGAGCTTGCTTTATGTATCTGGGTGCTCCTGTATTGGGTACATATATATTTAGGATCATTAGTCTTCTTGTTGCATTGATCCTTTTACCATTATGTAATGCCCTTCTTTGTATCTTTTGATCTTTGTTGGTTTAAAGTCTATTTTATCAGAGACTAGGATTGCAACTCCTGCTTTTTTTGGCTCTCCCTTTGCTTGGTAGATCTTCCTCCATCCCTTTATTTTGAGCCTATGTGTATCCTTTCATGTGAGATGGGTTTCCTGGATACAGCACACTGATGGGTTTGGACTTTTATCCAATTCGTCAGTCTGTGTCTTTTGACTGGGGCATTTAGCCCATTTACACTTAAGGTTAATATTGTTATGTGTGAATTTGATCCTGCCATTTTGATGCTAGCTGGTTGTTTTGCCCATTAGTTGATGCAGTTTCTTCATTGTTTTGATGCTATTTACCATTTGGTACGTTTTTGGAGTGGGTGGTACCGGTTGTTCCTTTCTATGTTTAGTGCTTCTTTCAGGAGCTCTTGTAAAGCAGACCTGGTGGTGATGAAATCTCTGAGCAACTGCTTGTTCATAAAGGATTTTATTTCTCCTTTGCATATGAAGCTTATTTTGGCTGGATATGAAATTCTAAGTTGAAAGTTCTTTTTAAGGATGCTGAATATTGGCCCCCACACTCTTCTGGCCTGTAGGGTTTCTGCTGAGAGATCTGCTGTAAGTCTGATGGGCTTCCCTTTGTGTGTAACCCGACCTTTCTCTCTGGCTGCCCTTAGCATTTTTTCCTTCATTTCAACCCTGGTGAATCTGACGATTATGTGCCTTGGGGTTGATCTTCTTGAGGAATATCTTTGTGGTGTTCTCTGTATTTCCTGGACTTGTATGTTGGCCTGTCTTGCTAGGTTGGGGGACGTTCTCCTGGATAATATCCTGAAGAGTGTTTTCCAGCTTGGATTCATTCTCTCCGTCACATTCAGGTACACCTGTCAAATGTAGATTAGGTCTTTTCACATAATCCCATATTTTTTGGAGGTTTTGTTCATTTCTTTTTAATTTTTTTTCTCTAATCTTGCCTTCTTGTTTTATTTCATTGAGTTGATCTTCAATCTCTGATATCCTTTCTTCTGCTTGTTCAATTCAGCTATTGAAACTTGTATATGCTTCAGGAAGTTCTCGTGTTGTGTTTTTCAGCTCCATCAATTCATTTATATTCCTCTCTAAGCTGTTTATTCTCATTAGCATTTCGTCGAACCTTTTTTCAAGGTTCTTAGTTTCTTTGCATTGGGTTAGAACATGTTCTTTTAGCTCAGAGAAGTTTGTTATTACCCACCTACTGAAGCCTGTTTCTGTCAATTCATCACACTCATTCTCCATCCAGCCTTGTTTCCTTGCTGGTGAGGAGTTGTGATCCCTTGAAGGAGGAGAGGCATTCTAGTTTTGGGTATTTTCATCCTTTTTTGAGCTGGTTTCTTCCCATCTTTGTGGATTTATCTACCTGTGGTCTTTGTGGTTTGTGACTTTCAGATGGGGTCTCTGAGTGGACATCCTGTTTGTTGCTGATGAAGTTATTTCTTTCTGTTTCTTAGTTTTCCTTCTAACAGTCAGGCCCTCCTGCCGTAGGACTGCTGGAGGTCCACTCCAGACCCTGCTTTCCTGGGGGATCACCTGCAGCGGCCTCTGCATTTTTGCTGGGAACTGAAATCCAGAGCTGTTCCTATTCAGCCATCTTGGATCCTCCTAATCTTTTTCTTGAGTGTTTCATTACAGCTGTGGCCCAATTCCAGCATAGACAGTTCCTCATGGCAGGGGGAAGGCCTCATGATCATGGTGGAAAGCGAATGAGGAGTCAAGTTATGTCTTATACGGCCGCAGGCAAGCCCATCTTTTCTTAATTTAAAAATTCATTCAAGGCTAGGCATGGTAGCTCACGCCTGTAATCCCAACACCTTGAGGGGCTGAGGTGGGAGGATGATTGAGCCCAGGAGTGGAGACCAGCCTGGGCAAAATAGCAAGACCCCATCTCTACAAAAAAATTAAAAACTTAGCTGCATATGGTGGCATGCACCTGTAGTCCCAGCTAGCTAAAAGGCTGAGATGGAGGATGGCTTGAGCCTAGGAGTTTGAGGCTGCAGTGAGCTATCACACCATTGTACCCCAGCCTGGAAGACAGAGTGAGACCCTGTTTCTTAAAAAAAAAAAAAAAGTCATTCTGCTTTTTTTCCTTCACTTTATTGTTATGCATTTAATAGTTTGGAGATTAGATATCTATTTCTTCTAGAAAGTTGAATAATATTTACTGATAATTTACTAATAATATTTACTGATAATTTTATTGGTTTAATTGCTAACCATTTATTCATATATCTCAGACCAGAATTTTAATAAGTAATCTGTCTTTTGTTCCTGGCTTTTTTGTTTTTTTTTTTTTTTTGAGACAGAGTCTCACTGTGTCACCAGGCACCAGGCTGGAGTACAGTGGCACAATCTCGGCTCACTGCAACCTCCGCCTCCCTGGCTGCTTTTTAAAAAACTTTTCATTTCATAATAAACACAGATTCACTGAAAGCTACAAAAGTAGAACAGAGGGGTCCTTTGTACCCTTCCCCAGTTTTCCCCAATGATTACATGTTATTTAACTATAATACAATGACAAAATGAGGAAATAGATAATACAATGACAAAATGAGGAAATTGATATTGACATATTGTGTATATATAGTTTTGTCTCATTGTATGACATATGTAGATTTCTGTAAGCATCACTCAGTAGTTTCAAGATACAGAACGATTTTATCATGACAGAGATTTCCCTTATGCCACCACTTATAGCCACACCCAAACCTCCCACTATCCCTAACTTCTGGAAACTATTAATCCGCTCTCCATCTCTATAATTTTATATTTTTGAAAATATTACATAACTGGAATCATACTGCATGCTACGAACTGAATTATGTGCCCCAAAATTTATAGGTTGAAGCATTAACCCTCAATGTAACTGTATTTGGAAATACAGCCTTTATGAGGTTAAACAGAGACACCAGGGATGCCTCTCTCTCTCTCTCTCTCTCTCGTTCTCTCTGCCATATGAGGACAAAGAAACAGTGATTTTTTGCAAGCCAGGAAAAGATCTCTCACCAGAAATCTACCCTGCTGGGCCTTGATCTGGCATTTCTAGCCTCCAGACTGTGAGAAAATAAAGTTTATAACGTTTAACCCACTCAGTCTATGGTATTTTGTTACGGCAACTAGTGAAGACTTATGCATAGTGTTGTACCTTGGCTTGTCACTCAGCCCAATATTCTTGAAATCTAGTCAAGTTTCTGGGTGTTTCAATAGTTTGTTCCTTTTTATTGCTGACTTAATATTTCACTTGACTGTTTTTAAGAGCTCTGATTTGTCTTTGGCGTTCTGCAGACTAGCTATGATATGTCTAGGTGTTAATTTCTTTTTTTTTCTTTTTAAGTTGTTCTTGGATACTTTTTGCTTCCTGAATTTGAGAATTGATATCATTGATCAATTCTGAAAAATACTCAGCCATTATCTCTTTTGATATGGCCTTTCTCCTATTCTCTTTCCTTTCTTTATTAGATGTTCTCACTCTATCCTTGATATCTCTTAACTTTTCTTGTATATTTTCCATCTCTGCATCTTTTTGTATTCTGGGTCATATCTTCAGATTTATATCCCAGTTCGCTTATTCTTTCCAGTAGTTTAATTCATCCTTTGAGTTTTTAATATCAATTATTATTTTTATAACAACTTTAAGATGATATAATTTTCATAGCAAAAAGTTAATTTTTTAAAGTATAGGAATTTAGTGCTTTTCTGTTTATTCACAGAGTTGTGCATCTACCGCCACCATTAACGTGCAGTACATTATCATCAACCCAAAAGAAACTCCATATTTATTGGCAGTCACTCCCCATTCTCCTCTTTTCCCAACCCCTACAAACTACTGACCTACTATCTATTTTTTTTGCTTTGCCTATTCTGGAAATTTCATTAAAAAGGAGTACTACAATATATGTAGCCTTTTGTGTCTGGCTTTTTCTCATTCAGCATGATGTTTTCAAGGTTCATCCGTTTTGTATGGGTACTTTGATTTTATTGCAAGGCAATATTCTATTGTACATACCACATTCCACAAAACTCTTTGTTAACCATTCTTTGGTTGATGGACATTTGGGTGTTTCTACCTTGGGGCTGCTATGAACATTTAATATGTACAAGTTTGTGTGTAGTTTTAAATTATCTTGTTTGTATACATCAGGGTAGAATTGCTGGGTCATGTGGTAGGTAAATCTATGTTTAATCAGGTGAAGAACTGCCAAACTGTTTTCCAAAGTGGCCGCAGAATTCAACATTCCCACCAGCAATGTGTGAGAGTTCCAGTTTTCCTACATCCTTGCCAACACATATTATTTCCATTTTTAAAATTATAGCCACCCTAGTTGGTGTGAGGTGGTAGTATCTCATTGTGGCTCTAATCAATAATTTCCTAATGAATATTTTTTGTGTGCAGATACACACAAATTCCTTTTGAATTGCCTTGGCATCTTTTTCAAAAATTAGTAAATGTAAAGAGTGATTTCTGGAGTCAGTTCTATAACATTGATTTATATGTGTATTCTTATAGCACGCTGCATTGATTACTATAGCCATATAGTAAGATTTGAATTCAAGAAGTGTGAGTGCCCCACTTTTATTCTTCTTTTTGAAGATAATTTGACTATTCTGGATCCCTTCAATTTCCATAAGAGTTTTTGGATTAATCTTTCAAAATTCCTAAGATTTTTATAGGGATTGTATTTAGTTTGAACATCAATTTGAAGATTATTGCCATTTTAACAATATTGAGTCTTCTAATCCATGAACATATACCTTTATATTGATTTGGGTCTAATTTATTTATTTATTATTATTTTGAGACAGAGTCTCACTCTGTCACCTAGGCTGGAGTGCAGTGGCACAATCTTGGCTCACTGCAACCTCCGCCTCCCAGGTTCAAGCGATTCTCCTGCCTCAGTCTCCTGAGTAGCTGAGGTTACAGGTGCATGACACCACGACAGTTTGGCAGTTCCTCAACTCATTAAACATAGAGTTACCTACCACATAACCCAGCAATTCTACTCTGATGTATACAAACAAGATAATCTAAAACTACGCACAAACTTGTATATATTAAATGTTCATAGCAGCCCCAAAGTAGAAACAACACAAATGCCCATCAACGGAAGAATGGTTAACAGTGGTGTGGAATGTGGTATGTACAACAGAATATTACCTTGCCATAAAAGGAAATAAAGTACGCATACAAAACAGATGAACCTTGAAAACATGCTGAATGAAAAAATAGCCAGACACAAAAGCTAATTTTTTTGTATTTTTAGTAGAGATGGGGTTTCATTTTTTTGCCAGGCTGGTCTCAAACTCCTGGCCTCATGTGATACACCTGCCTCAGCCTCCCAAAGTGCTAGGATTACAGGCATGAGCCACCACACCCAGCCCTAATTTAATTTCTTTCAATGATGTTTTGTAGTTTTCAGCACACAAGTTTTATACTGCTTAAGTTTATTTCCAAGTATTTTATTCTGTTTGATGCTATTATAATATTTCTGTTCAGATTGTCCATCACTTATGTATAACGGTGTGGTGGTGCATGCCTATAGTTCCAGCTACTCGGGAGGCTGAGGCAGGAGAATCACTTCAACCCAGGAGGTGGAGGTTGCAGTGAGCCAAGGTCATGCCACTGCACTTCAGCCTGGGTGAATAGAGCGAGACTCCATCTCAAAGAAAAAAAAATTATTGCAGTTTGTTTTATGCCATAACATATGGTCTATTCTGGAGAATGTTCCATGTGCACTTAAGAAAAATGTATACTCTGCTGTTATTGAATGGAATGTTCTATTTGTGTCTATTATTAGGTCTTGTTGGTTTATATTATATGTCATCTTTTATTGATCTTCCTCATTCTTGAAATGTTATTATATGTTTTATTTCTAGAACATCTTTTGGTCCTCTAAAATTATGCTTGGTTACTTTTAATTAGCTCTTTCTCTCTAGTTTCATTCTGACTCCCCCTTTTAAAATTTCTATATATCCACTAAACAAGCTTACTTTTTATTTAGTATTATTTAATTCCGGTAGTTGGCATCTTTGTTGGTTGAGTGTGCTATCTGTTCTCAATAGTTAACTTGTTTTTTTGTTGTTGTTGTTTTTTGGTTTTGTTTTGTTTTCTGAGATGGAGTCTTGCTCTGTCTCCCAGGCTGAAGTGCAGTGGCATGATCTCAGCTCACTGCAACCTCTGCCTCCTGGGTTCAAGCGATTCTCCTGCCTCGGCCTCCTGAGTAGCGGGGACTACAGGCATATGCCACCATGCCCAGCTAATTTTTGTATTCTTAGTAGAGACAAGGTTTCACCATGTTGATCAGGATGGTCAATCTCCTAATCTTGTGATCCACCTGCCTCAGCCTCCCAAAGTGCTGGGATTATAGGCATGAGCCCCCACGCCCAGCCTTGTTACCTTGTTTTGCATATATTCTATAATATTTGACAGAGCTCCAATTATTTAAAACTTTGAGGCTATAATTTAAGTATTTTCTTTCATGAAAGATTTGGTTTGCTTCTATGGATGCTTGAGATTACCTTAAATTTTCAAACTGAGATTTTAAAAACTTCATGGGTAGTTTGAATTCAGGCCAAAACCCACATGAAGCCTGCTGAGGATTACACATTATCAGGGCTGCATTTCTCCCCTTCACTCAGTGTTAAAGTTAGGCAAGTCTACTTATTTTTTTCTCTAGTGTGAATTTATTTGTAGTCTATCATTATGCTGCCACTATACTCCTTGGGTTTCTGACTTTATGCAGGTATCTCCTTTCAGATTCTGCACTTTGGGCAGGTCCTGGATTTTAGCTCCTGGTTGTGCACCATGAAGGGCCATCTAATGAAAAGTCACGGTCACCAGTGCTGGGCAAGTGGTCTCAAGATGAAAGCCAGTCTCAGTGCTATCTTTCTTATCTGGATTTCAACATTTATTTAAGTTTGGCCCATGAGGCTTCCTTACTGCCGTGCAAGCTCCGTGCTACATTTATAAGTGCATGTATTTTATTTTTTAAAAAAATTTTTGTTGAGATGGGCTCTCACTATGTTGCCCAGGTTGGTGGTCTTGACCTCCAGGTCTGAAGCTATTCTCCTGCCTCAACCCCCAAAGTGCTGGGATTACAGGCATGAGTCACTGTGCCCAGCCAAGTGCATATATTTTAAATTTTTATGCAGCAGTTTTCGTTGTTTTCTGGGGGAGAGTTATTCATGTTTTCAACATGTCTATTAAGTCCAGTTTATAATGTTGTTGAAGTCATCTTTTTCAATAGATCTTCTGCCTAATTCTTGAAATACTATATTTTCTGTTTCTAGAACTCCTTTTTGGCCTTTAAAATTATTCTCGGCTTTTTTGGCGGGGGAGATGGGATCTTGTTCTAGTGTCCAGGCTGGAGTGCAGTGGTATAACCACGGCTCATTGCAGCCTTGACCTCCTAAGCTCAAGTGATTCTCTTGCCTCAGCCTCCCAATTAGTTGGGACTACAGACAGGTATATGCCACCATGCCCAGCTAGTTTTAAAATTTTTTTGTAGAGATGAGATCTCTCTATGCTGACCATGAAGTCCTGGACTGAAGTGATCCTTCCACCTTGGCTTTCTCAAGTGCTGGAATTAAAGGTGTAAGCCACCATGCCTGGCCTGGTTGTTTTTTGTTTTTGTGCTGTGGGAGGAATGCCTGCCTTGGAGGAAAGAAATACCTGGATTTTTTTCCCCTATTAATTTTATTTTATTGTGATAAAGACATTAGATTCACCCTCTTAATAAAATTCTAAGTGTACAATATGGTATTGTGGTATTATTAACTATAAGCACAATGTTCCACAAATCTCTAAAACTTACTGATCCTGCATAACTCAAACTTCATGCCCATTGATTGCTGGCCTGTTTTCATTTTTTTTTTTTTAGAAGGAATTTTGCTCTTGTCACCCAGGCTGGAGTACAATGGCACAATCTCAGCTCCCTGCAACCTTTGCCTCCCAGGTTCAAGCAATTCTCCTGCCTCAGCCTCCCGAATAGTGGGGATTACAGGCATGCACCACCATGCCTAGCTAATTTTTGTATTTTTAGTACAGATGGGATTTCACCATGTTGACCAGGCTGGTCTCAAACTCCTGATCTCAGGTGATCCACCTGTCTTAGCCTCCCAAAGTGCTGGGATTACAGGCATGAGCTACTACGCCCGGCCTGGCATGGTTATTTTTAATTAGTTCTCTGTTTCTGGTCATATTTTATATATATGACTTGATAGTATGATTACCAGTAGTATGATAATGTGGAGCAGTACGTTCTGTGCATGTATCAAACGTACAAGTACAGAACATATCTAAAATAACTACACTGCCCCATACTATAAATTAGTCCTCAAAAGCACAGCAAGTTCTACAGTTTGGAGAAATTTGCACATTAAAAAGTCGTCACCTTTAACTACCTTCTTTTATGCACTAATAGTCAGAAAAGGCCCCCCCCTTTAAGAGGAGGTGCTTGGGGCCTAACCATTCCTGCTGTTTACTCTTAGCTCCTCTACTCTTGTGATCATCCAGTCTCCTTGACACTAAGCAGAGAGTGTTCTCAAAGCACATAGCAGCAGGAGGAACCAATGTGTGAGGACAAACAACAGGAGCAGAGTGCCAAGCTGAAGCTTAGGAGCAGGTGGATAGTCAGATAAGAGCGGGGGAGGAGTATGAGAGCCAGAGGGAGGGGTCATGGCCATAGCCGTGTAGGGTAGGATTGCCACAGAACAGCCCTCCAATATTTGAGGTCAGCTTCAAGTCACCTCTGGTCCTTCTCCAGGACACGGCTCTCTATCTTTCACATTGTGGCATGAAACTGCCACTTCAGATGTTGCTAGCAGAGACATACCCTCCTTGCAGCGACACTGTCACTCCATTAATGCCGTCATCCAGAGCTGCTCTAGTGTTGCCCTACTGATTCATTTTGAGCTGTCACCTAAAATACTTCAATTCTTTTCCATACCTAAAACGAATTCATTTCTCTCCCATTTTTTACCAAATTGAATGGGGTTTTATTCTGTTTTTTGTTTTGTCTGTTTGTTTTTTAAAAATATGAGTGCATAAACACACATTTATCACTTCACCTTGTTAGATGCATTCTAGGCAGCAAAAGCTTTGGCCTAATTCTGTCTTCACTGCTTTCACTAGCTTTCTTGGTTTCATGTCATCTGTCAATTTCATGAGTACTTCACTGTCTATGCATCTAAATCACTGATAAAAATATTGAACCAGATCAAGGCACATCTCTTGAAATTTCCTTCCAAGCTGATGTTGATGCATTACTCAATACCCTTTGGGGATGATTTCTCAACCAGTTATTATTCCACCTAGTTGTACTTGTACCCAGGACAAATCTGCATGGCTGTCAAGTATGTTTTTGTCAATAGCTCTGTGGTAAGTATACATTTCACTAACCTAACAGCATAGCAACCATCTCAAAAGAGTGAAACCAAGGCAAGTTTAACAAAACTCGTTCTTGGTGTATCCATTTTAGAACCTAGCGATTCCCACTGCTTTTTAAATTACTCACCAACCTCCTTTTATTAATCCATTCTACAAAAAGACCCAGTCATCAAACTCATCAGTTGGGGACTTATGGACTATGCTTTGGCCCTCTTTTAAAGATCGAAAACACACTCTTTGACCAGTTTCTCAGTACCTTTCGACAAATTCTCCTAGTAAGGTTTTTGTGAAGAATAATTGAAATATCCTCTGTAAAGAAACTAGCAGCAGAATGTTCAATGTAATGCTCAACAAATAATAGTTTCCTCCTTCCTCACCTCAACCAGGAGAACAACTTTCCATTTAATCCCATTAAAATCATTTAGTCTACTTGATTGTGTGCTAACACATTACATTAGTTAGGCAGCTGTAAAAGGACATCTAAAATACAGGAACTTAAGCAAAATAGAAGTTTATTTCTCTGACACATAAACTACTGGGTAGGTACCACTGATTGTTATGGCAGCTCCATAATAATCAAGGATCCAGCATCCTTCTCTCCTGTTCCTCTGGCACTCTTAAGAGGCAGCTTCCATCTCACAGTTTAACATGGCTGTGCCTGCTCTTCCTCTCATCTCTTTATTTGAGCCACTAGAAGGCAGAAAAGAAGGAATGGGAGGGCATGCTCTTCCTCCGATGTGAATAACGCAGGAATTTCAGGCATCATTTTTTGCTCTTATTTCATTGGCCAGAACATATAACTAAAAGTGAGGCTGGGAAATGATCATCTCCATTTAATTCATCTTGGTTTGCCCAGCTCTTTCAGGTTTTAGCACCAGAGTCCTGCATCCTGGGAACCCCCTTAATCCTGCATCCTGGGAACCCCCTTAGTCCTGGGTAAATGGGATGATGGATGGTCACCCTATGCCTTGCTAAAATTTGTAGGTTCTAAAGAGAGAAGGAGAAATAGATATTGATGGACCACTAGATCCCTTCCTTAATCTCCAGTTTGTCTTGTGAGGCTGCTATTTTTTTGTTTGAGGAACTGCTTTTCTTTATCTCACCCTGAAGGTACTTCTTGAAATAGAGGACTAAAGCAAATAGGTGATGATGAGTCTTCCTTGTTCTTATAATCTGCTGGCATCCCATCTATTCTTATCCATGTTTCTCTTGGCTGTGAATATTTATTTAAGGTCCTTTTGATGATATTGGCATTTTAAAAAAAAAACACTCAGACAATTCACAAAATAATAAAAATGGCTAAAAAGAACATAATTAGATGCTTAACACAACTAGCAATGAGAAAAATGCATATTTTAAAACCCACAATGAGGCCAGGCATGGTGGCTCACGCCTGTAATCCCAGCACTCTGGGAGGCCGAGGCAGGCAGATCACTTGAAGAGTTCAAGACCAGGCTGGCCAACATGATGAAACCACTTCTCTACTAAAAATACAAAATTTCTCTGGGCGTGGTGGCAAGCGCCTGTAGTTCCAGCTAATCGGGAGGCTGAGGCGTGAGAATCACTTGAGCCCAGGAGGCAGAGGTTTCAGTGAGTCCATGCCACTGCATTCCAGCCTGGGTGACAGAGTAAGACTCCGTCTAAAAAAAAAAAAAAACCGCAATGAGATCCACTGCATGTTCATTAGAATGACTACAATTTATAAAGACTAGTAACAGCAAATATTGGTGACGATGTGGTACAACTGGCATTTTCATAAACTGCTGTTGAGTTTATAAAATATTGCACCACCTTTGAAGACAGGTTGGCAGCATCATAAAAAGTTAGACATACACCTACCATATAACTCAGCCATTCCACTCCCAGGTAATTTGTCCAAGAAAAATAAAAGCGTAAGTTCATACAAAGACTTGGTCACAAATGTTGATAACAACTTTGTAATACCCATAAACCTATAGGCAACCCAAATGTTCAACAGATGAATGGATAAATAAATTGTGGTATAGCCAATACAATAGGATGCTACTCAGCAATACCAAGGAACAACCTCTGATGCACTCAAAAACAAGGAGAAATCTCAGAATCATTACACCGAATGAAAGAAGCCAAACCAAAAAATAAAGAGCACTTACTGTATAATATCATTTGCATAAAATTCTAGATGTATGGTGACAGAAAACAGAGCAGAGGCCAGGTGAGGTGGCTCACGCCTATAATCCCAGTGTTTTGGGAGGCCAAGGCAGGAAGATCGCTTGAGGTCAGAAGTTTGAGATCAGCCTAGGCAGTGGGTCACCTCAGAACTCACACCAACCAGGAGGACTTGTCAAAAGCATGCTCACTTGGCCACTTTTTCCACTTACCTCTGTCCTGAAAGACACCAACTCAACTGCCCAGTAGATAAGGCACCATGCTAGCAGGAGAACCCTTCGCTCTTGCTCCCTCCCTCCCCTGCCTTATAAAAGTGTCCACTTTCTGCTCCAGAAGTGAAGCAGCACATTTGTAGGTTGAACGGATGTTTGTGCTACCTCCCCAGGCTAGTTTTGGAATAAACCACTCTCTTTCTACCAGACCTTGCTCTTGTTAACTGGGCTCGGCATGCAGCGAGCAACTAACCCACTGTCCGGTCACAAGGCAACTTTCAAGGGGTGAAGAAAATGTTCAGTGTCTTTATTTTGTGATGCTTAATTTTGCACTTTAAATTTGTGTGGTTTGTACCTTAACAAAGTAATTTTAAGAAAGTGAATTGGTTTTGGCCAAACTAAAACTGTAGTGGTTAGCTTTGGAGGAGCTGGCGGTGACTGCAGTGTGTATTTAATGGTGTGTATTTATTCTATTTAATGGTATATATCCATTAATTGGAAGGAGCCAGGAAGATGTTTCTGGGAATGCTAGCAATGTTTTTTTTTTGTTTGTTTGTTTGTTTTTGAAACGAAGTCTCGCTCTTGTCCCCCAGGCTGGAGTGCAATGGCGTGATCTCCGCTCACTGCAACCTCTACCTCCCAGGTTCAAGCCATTCTCTTGCCTCAGCCTCCCAAGGAGCTGGGATTACAGGCATTTACTGCCGTGCCTGGCTAATCTTTGCATTTTTGGTAGAGACAGGGTTTCACCATGTTGGCCAGGCTGGTCTCAAACTCATGACCTCAGGTGATCTGCCCGCCCCAGCCTCCCAAAGTGTTAGGATTACAGGTGTGAGCCACCACACTCAGCCTGTTTTGTTTTTTATCTGGGTGCTAGTTACATAGATGTGTTCAGTTTGTGAAAATGAGTGGTACAATTGTGCTTGCTTTGCCTTTAGGAATGAATGCTATAGTAAAATAAAAAACGTTTACTTAAAAAAAATCAAGCTCCATCTCCTTTATGTATTATTTTTCCTGATATCATTCTTACACACCTGTCTAATACTGTAAGGTCTTCCTTGGTTTAACCCCTTTTTTCCATCCTCTATGCATGTTTTTTTTTTTTTTTTAAGAGACTATCAGAGCTTTCAAGGAACAACACAATTTTCTTGTAGTTATGTCCTTATTTTCTCACTAGAACAACTTATTCTATTTAATGGTATATATCCATTAGACTGGTTGAATTTTAATAGCAGTTTGAGATTGTAGACTATAAGCTCATTGAGAGCAAGTATTGGCTTCCAACACCTAGAACAGTTCCTGGCATATCTTATGTGCTTGATGAATAGCCGTTCACTTCATCAAGGTTGTTGTACATCTTCTTAATAAGCTACCTAATATGTGTTTCTTTTGAATAAAATAGGCTCTCCTATCATATTTGACTTTTCAGATTTCATCATACTATCTTAGTTAATTAAAACCGTGAACTTGGCCGGATGCAGTGGCTCACGCCTATAATCCCAGCACTTTGGGAGGCCAAGTCAGGTGGATCACCTGAGGTGAGTAGTTCAAGACCAGCCTGGCCAACATGGCAAAATCCCGTCTCTATTAAAAATACAAAAATTAGCCGGACATGGTGGCACAGGCCTGTAATCCCAACCACTTGGGATGCTGAGGCAGGAGAATCATTTGAACCTGGGAGGCGGAGGTTGCAGTGAGACAAAATCAAGCCATTGCATTCCAGCCTGGGCAACAAGAGTGAAACTCCGTCCCAAATAAATAAATAAATAAATAAAAATAAAACTGTAAATTTACCTGAGTGGTCAGTCCCTGCACATTGGAGAAACTGAGGCCATAAGCATGTGGTTTCTCAACCACTTTCCTCATGAGACGCTTGGGAATCTCCTACCCTCTTATTCCTCTCTCCATGCCATACTTGTTTTTTCCCTCCATCCTTCGCCACATTTGTGTCAAAACCTCTTGTGTACTGTTTCAACGTTTGTCAACTGTGCATAGGTTATTTATTGTTTAAGATTTATTCTGCATGGTGGACTTCTGAATCATTTTTATTTTCATACATTTCTTATGAAAAACAACCTGAAAAACTAATACATATTTTTAAAATCCTCCTGAACAGCTTGGCCAGTCTCTGACCAAGCCTCTTCTTGCCTGTCCTTGTGGGATTCACCTCATCTCTAGTTAGGAACTTCTCATTCCAGCCCTTTATGCGAAGGTCCAGAATGCCGAATGGTGTCACACCTGCTAGTAAAAAACTATTTCCCTCCTATATTTCTCTCTCAAAATCCCTGTGGCATAATGAGAAATGTGTATGGGTCTCTATCCCTCAGTTTCTGGGACAGAACTTCTAAAACTCTTGTAACTTCCTGAGTGATAGGAGAGACTTTGGTATCAAATTTTATCTTAATCCCCAGTTGTTGGCACAAGAGTTTCTAAGACACTTGAAATCTCTGAATGATCAGTGTCCCTTTGAATGTTAGTGAGATGGCTGGTGGCAGAAAGCTTTTAGATACCTTGGTAGGGGTTGCTAATTGCCAGAGGAACCAATCATGTGATTAGAAGGTTGAAACTTTCAGCTCCACCCCCTTACCTCCACAGAGGGGAGAGGGGCTGGAGATTGAGTTTAATCACCAATGGCCAATTACTTAACCAATCATACCTACGTGATGCAACCTCCATAAAAATCCTAAACCATAGGACTGAAGAACTTCCAGGTTGACTATATCTGCATGCAGGGAGGGTGGTGAACCCCCAACAACACGGGGACTGAAGCTCCTGTGCTTGGGACCCTTGCGACCTTGACCTATGCACATCTTCATCTGGCTGTTTATGTGTCCTTTGTAATATCCTTTATAATAAACCCATAAACCCAAGTAAGTATTTTTCTTACAAAATTTTATGTAGATACAAATATTTCCTTAGCAAATGATCAAACCTGAAAAGGGGATACGAAATTTATTTATAGTTGGTTGGTCAGAAGTACAGGTGACAGCCTGGGACTTGCGATTGGCACGCAGAGTTGGGTAAGTCTTGTGGGACTGAGCCCTTAAGTTGTTGGATCAGATGCTAACTCCAGGTAGATAGTGTCGGAATTGGATTGAATTGTAGGAAAACAAGTTGGTGTCTGAAGAAATAATTAATTGTTGCTGTGCAAAAAAACCACATAGTCCCCATAGACAGCTTGAAATAAGTAGCAAAAACATGGTTTATATTCCTCACACCTTTAGTTTCCTGCCTAATAATTTACAAATATTTAAAAATTCTTTGTGGTTCCTTTTAAGCAGTGCAACTTGTCTTTCTATAAATCAGCATATGTGAAGTGGTTCTGAGATAAAGCTTACTCAATCTGTGCCACCTAAGAAGTGGCATAGGCCCTTGGTCATGCCTGTATCTACCAATGCGTATGTATATCTATCTATCCATCCATCCATCCATCCATCCATCCATCGATCCTGTGTTTCTTCCCCAGAAGATTTCATAGCATCTCATGCAGTTGTATTTCTCCAGTACTCGCTGGCTTTTTTTCTTTCTTCTCTGACATCTTTTGGTTCTAATCAACAATATTTGATTCAGGTTTTATTTCCATTCACTTTCTCAGAATTTTACATTCCCAGTTTCTTTCTAGGGAGTATATTATTTCTTCCAATATATCTAGGGATTTCATCTCTTATCTCAAGTAGCAGCAGAATAATATAAAATCAATCTTTTGACAGGAAAAACATGAATTCAGAAACATGAGTATCCCCTTTAAGTAGGGAATAGACTTTTGATTAAGGGGAAACAAGGAAGCGATCTCATGGCTCTTTGTTTATTCAGGTGCAGTACAGTAAATTGCCTCTGCTCCAGAATATTTCCAATGCTGGTGAGTTACACAGCTCATTTCAAAGTTAGCTTGGGTGGACTGGGATCAAAGTCTGGGCAGACTGTATTTTGCTATGTTCTGATTTTCCCTCTTAGATTCCATTCACTTTTTGCTTATAGTCACTCAAAGTCCAAGGAGGTAAGAACTCTCTGACTCTTGCAGAGTCTGCCTTATTTTTCAAAGTGAAATCCTAACCTCCACACATGTATCTCTAGGTTTGTGAACAATATCTTAGGTAACCTCACATAGCCCTAAACATACTAGAGTAGAAGGCAATGGAGTGGCTGCTAGCTTGAACCTGACTTTGAATTTCTAGTAGCCATGGCCTATGAGTGTATAAGAGTCACCTGCAGGCTTGTGCCAAGATGGAAGTGGAGACAGAACCCACTGCTGTCATCTTCAAGGCCTGTTGTCCCTTGCCATGAATTATTTACTTTAGCCAAAACATTATTATATTTCTTTTTTCTTAAAAATTATTTTTAGCAAGACAGGGTCTTGCTATGTTGCCCAGGCTGAACTACAGTGGCTATTCGCAAGCATGATCATAGCTCACTGAAGCCTTGAACTCCTGGGCTCAAGAAATCTTCCTCCTCAGCCTCTCAAGTGACTGGGACTACAGGCATGAGCCACTGTGCCAAGCTAGCCAAAACATTCTTGCTTAACCTTACATTATCTGGGTTTCCATCACTAGTAACCAAAGAAACCCTGGACAGCTCATGTGCCCCGCATACCAGTGGGATCCCAGTTGCTGACAGTGCTCATCAGTAACTGCACCTTTGGGAAGACAGGAAGATCTGGACTCTTTAGACCTGCAGTCCTGGACTTGCACACCCAAATGTAAGGGAAAAGAGAGAGAGAGGGACCAACAAACAGTTCAGAGGTAAAAGTAGTGACTGGTTCCTTTAGACTCTGTGCCACTGTCACCTTGGTGGACCAGTTCATCAGCATCTATAGAATGCAATATAAGGAGAGTTCCCAAGCTTCAGGCAGATCCCCTTCCCTGTTTTCAAAGTCCATTGGCTTCATTTCAAGGGGAAGCTCTCCACAGAGTGCCATTTGTTCCAACCATCAGAGACTCATCTTTCCTTTTCTCTTTCAATAATAAACTTTTTTGGGGTTTGCAAGCAGTGATTCACTTTATCACTAACAATGCTACAAGGCAAGTAATAAAGTATTATTATACCCCCTGTTCTTATAGGTAAGAAAACTTAGGCATGCCCAGGTCATGAAACTACTAAGTGGCAGACCTAGGAGAGCAGCAGATTTAAATCCAACAGTCTCACCCAAAGTCCACCATGGGCTCAAAGTTGTCACAAAGTTGTTACCCCTTCACTGATGCCTCTTCAAGGTCATAATTGGCAGTTCAGTCCTATGCACTTATATCCTCTCTTTCTAAAACCCCACTAAATTATAATAAAGAAACAAGGAATATATTCACCCACAAGGGAAAAGAACATTAAAAACAATGGATGAGGAATTTGAACACATTTGTTTAAAGGTTAAATAGAAAGATGATGAAAAGAGAACTGATTTATGAAAGCTCAGAGACTACAGGGTAGCTTTCTGATGAGAAGGAAGACAGTTTCCCTAAAACCTCACCAGGTTCCTCTTTGGTGGCCTCAAAAAGGAACACTTGAGCCCAAGAGTTGGAGGCTATCTGGGACAATATAGTGAGACCCCATCTCTCAAAACAAAAACAAATACTACAGGAAAGGGAATCGTGAAGCTGTCTCCAGTGCAGAGGGACTGCCGGGTCAATTCTTCTCTTAAGTGTCTCCATTCCCCACCATGCCACCATTCCCCTCAAATGGGACACAGGGGGATTATTACTTTGCAAAATTGTACTAGAAGGGCCTGCTTTATGTATATGTGGCGTATGGGTTAATTCTCTGTTAGAGCCATGTTGAACTCTTAGTAATTTTTTAACAGTGTCCTGCTTTTCTGAGTGAGGAGCTCAGTTTACACTGGGCTCTTCAAATTATGTAATGGTCTTGTGGACTGCTGAGACTCAGATGTAGGGATGCAGGGGCAGTGGTGGCTGAGGTGACCTGCAGGCCTTGGCAATAGGAAAAATTAAGTGAACATCAAACGCTGAATCGTGAGACCTCACTCTCTTCCCCTGCCCTGTGTCCAGAATACAAGTGTCCACATATTTTATACCTCCCTGCACCTCAGTGTTCATCATAACTTTTTTCAACTTGGATTCCTTATTTGGGTTGAAGGAACTCCCAACCTCCATTCATGCTACAGCCATTTACCATTTTCTTTGATTCCAATAATTTCTTTACTGCCCAATTCCCTCACAATCCTTTCACACATTTTTTTGGTTGGGCTCAGGACCACAACTCCTCTCTCATGTTTATTGATAGAATCTCTTTTGGAGATCCTGAAGGGCCCAGGCAAAGTGCTGCTAGAAGCTCCTTTGAGAGTAACCTACAGAAAGGTCCCCATAACTTCACAGTAAATGTATCCTTCAGTACACTCTGAAGTTTTAGTTAGCTCCTAAATATAAGCAGTCTCTTCTTGACAAGATGACTAAACTTTTAAGAAAAGTCTCAAAGGGAACCCAGAGAAAACAGAAACAATGAAGGAAGCAGTAGGCAATTTCAGTCAAATCTGTAAATAACATACTCAAAAAGATTTTTAAAAACCGGAGCTCTTGAAAAAAGAAAGGAATAATTGGAGAACAAGAAAGAGCATTTGGAAATTAAAAATACGATACGACTGCAATATGAAAATTCAGTAGAATGTGTAGAAAGTAAAGTTGAAAAACATCTCCAAGAAGGTAGGGTAAAAAGACAAAGACTGGAATTAAAGGAGGTAAGAGAGATAATAAAGAAAAATTGGAGGCTTAATGTAAGAATTCAACATCTAACAGGAATTCCAGAAAAGTAGAATGAAGAATCAGAAGGTAAAGAATTACCAAAGAAATAACACAGAATCTCCAGATTATATGGGCCCAGCCAAACAAACTATTCCTTGTTCTGAAGTCTGCTTTGTCTATGATTAATATAGCTACTCTAGTTTTTTTTTTGTTTGTTTAGTGTTTACATGTTCAATCTTTCTCCATTTAAGCATATTTAACGTGATCAGTGATAAGATTGAACTAAAATCTACCATCTTGCTAATTGTTCTGTTTTCCATCTGTTTTGTTATTGTTGTTTCTGCCTTCTTTTTGGGTTATTTGAACAATTTTTATGATTTTTTTGTATCTCTTCTCTAGAATTATTATGTATACTCCCTTAAATACTTTTTAGTGATTACCCTGGCATTTATAATGTCAACCTAAAATAAGATCTCCCAAAAATGTAAAAAATATCGCCTAAAATGATGAAATTATTTGGGAGTTAGCAAAAAGAACTGTAACCCAGGATACACCGCTACGGCAAGCCACCGTGCATCAGAATAGGGGAAGGTAAAGAAAAGCCTTTATTGGCAAAAAGGAGAAGTATGCATAAGCTGCTTGGAAACAGTTTATTGGCTCTAGAGGCTCAGAGCCAGAGTTGTAGTTTATCTGTGGGAGATACCAATACCGGGAAAGTGGTCTTTGGAGAGCATCTTATCTGAATTGCGAAAGTCCTAAAGAAGACATTTCTTGTGGGGTTATTTTAGAAAGTGCTTAAGACAGCCTAAATCTCAAACAGGCAAGCATTAGCTTTCCTGCTTTGTGCTTTCTCAGCTCTGATTTGTTTGGCTCTGACAAAAGTAATTTTGTCTGCTGTGGTGATGTGTGCCTGTAGTCCCAGCTATTCAGGAGGCTAAGGCAGAAAAATGGCTTCAGCCTAGGAGTTTGAGACCAGCCTGGGCAATATAGTGAAACCCTGTCTCTAAAACACATTTAAAAAAATTAGTCTTGCATGGTGACATATGCCTGGAGTTCCAGCTACTTGGGAGGCTGAGGCAGGAGGATTGCTTGAGCTCAGGAGTTCATGGCTGCAGTGAGCTATGAACTGCACTCCAGCTGGGGCAACAGAGCAAGACCCCATCTTAAAAATTTTTTTTAAGTGATTTCATCTTGATATCTGTAACCTTCACAACAATACACATGTTCAATTAATCAAAGTCTACTTTGAAATGATAGCGTAGCAGTTTGCATGTAGTGTAATGGCTTCATAACAGTAGATTGTTGACTGCTTTCTCCCACTGTCTTTGTGTTACTGTGGTCATAACTTTACTTTAACATATGCTTTAACCATGTAATACATCGCTACTATATGGCTTTAGGCAGTCATTTATCTCTTGGAGCAAGTAAAAACTTTTAAAATAATTCAACTTTATTTCGTTTCTTCTTCTCATTTATTTGTGTAAATGCAGGTTTCAGTCTGATACATTTTTTTTTTTCCTGAACAACCTTCCTTACTATTTCCTAGGGTAGGTCAGTGCTTTAAAGATGCCCCTCAATTGTCTTCTCATTTTCTGATGAGAAGTCTGCTGTAATTCTTATTTTTGTTCCTCTGCATGTAATGTTTCCTTTCTCTCTGGCCGCTTTCCAGATTTTCTCTTTGTTTTTGTTTTCAGTAACTCAAATATGATCTGCCCGAGTGTGTGTCTTGCTTGTCTTGGTATTCATCTCGTTTGGTGTTCTCTGAGCTTCTTGGATCTACAGTTTGGTGTTAGTCATTAATTATGAAAAATTCTCAACCATTATCTCTTCATATATTTCTTCCGCCCCATTCTTTTTCTCTTTCATTCTGGGATTACAGTTATGCATTTGTTAGCCTGATATTGTCCTACGGGTCTTGAATGTTCTGGTTGCTTTCCCCCCACTCTTTTTTCTCTTTATATTTGAGTTTGGGTAGTTTGTTAACTTATCTTCACGTTTACGGATTATTTCCACAGCAGCGTTGAGTCTACCATTGAGTCAGTTGTTACTGTGATTTTTTTTCTTTCTGGCATTTCCAATTGATTTTTTTTTTTTTCTCCAGACAGGGCCTGGCTCTGTTACCCTGGCCAGAGTGCAATGGCACCATCTCAGCTCACTGCAACTTTTGCCTCCCCTCATCTCAGCCTCCAAAGTAGCTGGGACCACAAGTGTGTGCCACCGTGCCTGGTTAAATTTCATATTTTTGGTAGAAACAGGGTTTCACCACATTGCCCAAGCTGGTCTCGAACTCCTGGGCTCAAGCAGTCCTCCTGCCTTGGCCTCCCAAAGTGCTGGATTATAGGCATGAGCCACATGCCTGGCATTATGCTTTCTCATAGTTTCCATCTCTTTGCTGAAATTACTCATCCAGTCTTGCATGTTATTTACATTTTTCATTAATCACATATTAATCAAAGTTATTTTCAATTTCCTGTCACTTACAACTTCTATGTCATATCTACGTCTGGTTCTGATAATTGCCCTGTCTCTTAGGGATATGTTTTTTCACACCTTTTTGTAAACCTTATAATTTTTTATTAGAAGTTGGATATCTCATATAGAACAAAAATCCTGAGGGAATTGTTTTTATGCCTGGCAATTGGCATATCTTTCCTGTTAGGTCTTTTTTACCAGGGTTGAATTAATCTAGATAGACATTGGACAGGATGTGAGGTTAACTGTGACTATGATCACCTTCTGGGCACTGCCAGTTTCAAATTCCAATAGGGATACTTCTTGTTTAGGATGAAGTTTAGTTCCTCAGAGCAATGTCTGCTCAGTTCTGAGCTTTAGATCTTCCTTGTTTTATGCCTTTAAGATGATCTGTTGAATACTCTTGTTTCTCACCTGTCTCCTCCCTGTATTCCGCTGTTACTTGTTAACTAAAACTTGTTAGTTTGACATGGGAGAACATAAAGGAAGTGCACTCTATGTTGTTTTGATGAAGGCTTGGATTTAGACAAGTCCCTAGTACTGGGGGGTAAGGTGTCATTTTTTTCCTATTCCTGGCCACAGTGAATTTTCATCATAGCCCTAAAGGAAGCAGTACTTGTCCTTCCAACCCCCTCTTCTAGACTCTTTAAGTCAACCAGTTTTTAGCACTCTGCCACATTTGTTTTGTTATTCCCTATCTCTTATCTGATTAACCCTACAGATTAAAGCTTTTATTCTATTTGCAAGACTAGGGGCAAAGGCTCTAACCAGCGGTGTTCAGGGGAGAGAATATATTCATAGGTCCTTAGTTTCTGTTTCTAGTTGGGTCAGTAAAGCCCCTTCCTCATTCCTTTTTTCTGCTTATCACTAGAGACAGAAACTAAAAACCACGGCTTCAGGCTGCTAAAAGCGTAAAATAAAACAAGACAGAAGAATAACAAAATAAGGCAGGTAGGACAAGCTTTCTGTAAGCCAATTCTTGTCTCTCCCACAGGGACTTCTATGAAGAACATGATTGGGTCAATTGACAGAAATGTGACATGCGCTATAGATGATAAAAGTATTATGTCAATATTAAGTATCCTGAAGTTGATAACTATACTGGAGTTATGTAAGAAATATCACTATCTTTAGGAAATGGACACTAAGGTATGAACAGGTATTAACAGCATGAGGCATGCAACCCCTTCTCAAATGATTTGGGATAAATAAGGCGGATACAGATAGACAGATAAAGAGAGAATAACAGAAGAAAAGCGACAGAGTGTTAAAAACTGGTTGACTTAAAGAGTCTAGAAGAGTTTTCTGTATCATAAAATCGCAACTTTTCTGAAAATTTGAAATTATTTCAAACTAAAGAGTTTTTTTAGAAGAATCAATTTGTTCCACCCAGGATTTAGAGAGCTGGAAGAAGCATCACTCCCATTCTTAAAACAGCATAAAAAGGGGAAAACTAACCTCAAATTTATAATTTTTGGAAGTGTTTTGAAGAGCTGAGGTTGCACAATAAGTAAATGAGGAGAGACAAGCACTTGAAGGGAGAGAAGAGACTCCACCACTGCCTTCCCTGGGTTGGATGTAACCAGTAGACACTTGTAAGAAGAGTTCCGCTGGAATCATTGAATCGGTGAAGGGACAAGGGTGAGTTGGTGGAATAGTGCTGACACTTGCTGTCATTTAGTGATTCTTTCAGTCCCAGTCCCAGAAAAAAATAAGTGAAACCACAAAGGATAATCTTAGAACTCTGGGGTTAGGAACAACTGGCACAGTTATCCCACTGAAGGGACAAGAGAAGGCCACTGTCATCAGAACTTGGACATGGGACATGGGACAGCAGTGTGGCTGTGGGAGGAGAGAGCTCCTGACAGGAATGGAGACTTCTTGTCTGGAGACATGGCCAGCTGAGACCACCCCACAGGGAGGAAGCCTGGGAAAGAAAAACAAAAAACGTGGAATTCACCCTCTTCATTCCTCTTGCAAATCTTCCGTTATTGAGCAAATGGGCTTGCTGTCCGAAACACATAGAAGCCAATACTATAGCATCAGCTTTTGAGAAAAGAAGGGTTTATTGCGAGGCCAGTTGGCAAGGAGATAAGAGACTCAGCTCAAATCTGTCTCCTTGATTTGGGGTCTGAGGCAGGTTTTAAAGCGTAACAGGTTAAGGGATTTAGGAGTGTTGGTTTGGCAGGGTCTGATGGGAGGGCTTCACATTTGAGCATTTAAGGTAAGGTATGTTGAGGTGGATTTTAACCCCAGATCTTTAGGCCAGTGGACCCCTCGCTTTTGAAAGAGTCCTGGTGTTAAAGTTCTGCTCATATTCCAGTCTTTTTAGTTCCACAGGGAGAATTCATTGGCTCATTGTTATCAGAGGTCAAAGTTTCCCCTATTGCAAATGCCCAGGCCACATGACTTGTAATTTTGGCTCTGTCATACCTACAAGGTAACTGGATGTTCTGTTATCAAAAGAGTAGGCCTAGGGGTCTTGGAGAAGTTGGGGGTTCCTCCCAGGTTAAAAGTCCCTTCTTCCATACCCCTTTGGACTCCATGTTTGGATCCCCTTCCTCCTCTCTCTCTCTCTCTCTGTCTCTCTCGTGAAAGCTTTCTCTCTTCCTCTCCTTTTTCTCTTTCTCTACCTAAATAAATCATTTTCTGCAAAAAAAAAAAAAAAAAAAAAAAAAGAGTAGGCCTAATTTGGGCTGGTCCTGTGGTTACACTGTCCCTCCCTTTGGCTGAACTCAGACAGCCAGGGAGCTGGGTGACGTGGTGTAACCAGGCTGCCTCCTGAGGCACACAGCACAGAGGACAGGGCAGGGCCAACTGAGGGGAGGGGACAGCAGAAGTTACCCATCACACCTGCCATGCTGGCAGCTGAGGGACAGTCAAAAAGCATGGGAATTAGGAATTCGATCAGGTTTTGAGTTTGGAGCCTGCTTTTTACTAACCATATGCCTTCAGGTAGACTCCTTACTCTCGCTGGCCCTGTCTTTGCATTTATAAATGTTGGGAGCATAGCAATACTTGTAGGATGGTTGTGGGTTCTAAATGAGATAAACTATGTGTGTAAAGTGCCTGGCCCGTAATTAGCTCTCAATAACTGGGATGTGTGTGTGTGTGTGTGTGTGTTTGTGTGTGTGTGTGTGTATATATATATATATATATATATATATAGTAACCATTACTCTAAGTATAACTATGAAAATGTCAACCTCTCACAGTGTGACGATGCCAGAGAGACTGACATCCTCAAATGTGAATGAATAGTGAGGTTAAAATGGGAGAAACACTCAGAGCATTTATCAAGGGTATTATACTCCTACACTTTCAGTCCGGTAAAGTCCACATCCAGGAATTTATGCTGAGAAAATAATCATTTGAAAAGCAGATAACAAGGTGGCCTATACCCCTGGTTCTGCAGGCAGAGAAATCTAGACTGGAATTCCAGCTTTGTCACTAAATAGTGGCTTTGAGTAAATTACTCAACTTCTCTCAGCCTTCCTCTATTTTTCTATAAAGTGGAGATGAAAATAGTACTAGTAGATAGTTCTTGTAGAAATGTAAAAATGTAGCACAGAGCCTGACTCATATAAGACACTCAATAATATTAACCCTTTTATTTATAGTAGTGGAAAATAAGGTACAACTTAAGTATCTAAAAAATAAGAAAATGGTGAATTTATGAAATAAAATATTATGCAGCCATTAAAATGATGTTTTGGGATAATATCTGCATTACGTTATAACCGAAGGTAATTAAGATATAATTTTTTTAGAACACAAAAAGCTTAAACCAGAAAAGTTGGATATATAAAGTTCATTAAAATTAAAAACTCTTATTCATCAATAGACACGATTAAGAGAGTGAAAGTGCAAACCACAGAGTGGGACACCCATATCCAGGATATAATATATAAAGAACCCCTATAGATCAATTTAAAAAGGCAGACAACCTAATTTAAAAAATAGTCAGAACAGGCACTTTGCAAAAAGGATGTCCAAGTAAAAAGGTGCTCAACATCGTTAGTCAGCAGGTAAATGCAGATAATTAAAACCACAAGGAGAAACCTTTATACTCAGAAGAATGACTAAAATAAAAAGACTGGCAATACCAAGTGTTGGTGAGAATGAGAATAGCTAGAACTCTTATGTGATGCTGATACGGGGGTAAATTGGTATACTACTTTGCAAAATGGTTTGGCAATATCTAACAAAGCTAAACATACATTTGTCATATGCTGTAGCAATTCTACTCCTGGATACACATCCAAGAGATATATATGCTTATGTCTAAAAAGAGGCAGATGCAAGAATGTTCATAACAGTTTTACTCATAATAGCTCCAAATTGGAAACAGCCCAGATGTCCATGATGGTAGAATAAATAAATGTTAATATCTTTATACCATGGGATACTGCACAGCAGTAAAAAAGAATAAAGTACTAGGACACTAAAGAACAGACAGGTATCACAGAGCTAATAGTTAGTTAAAGAAGTCAGCTATAAAAGAGTACTTGTGATATAGCTCCACTTAAATCGAGCTCAAGAATAGGCAAAGTTGGGCAGGGTGCAATTGCTCACACCTGTAATCCCAGCACTTTGGGATGCCAAGGTGGGTGGATCACTTGAGTCCAGACGTTTGGAGCCAGCATGGGCAACACAGTGAAACCCTGTCTCTACAAAAACAAACAAACAAACAAACAACAAAAAAACATATCTGGACATGGTGGTGTGTGCCTATAGTCCCAGCTACTCAGGAGGCTAGGGCAAGAGGGTTACATGAGCTGGGAGTCTGAAGCTGCAGTGAGCCATGATGGCATGGGGAAAATTTTTATGTAATGCTAAATGGGAAACAATCAAAATACTCTATAGAGAATGATCACAGCATTACTGTAAATATTTGAATGAATAACAGGAAGAAAATAATCTAAGGTTTAACAGTTGATCTGTTTGAAAGAGGGATTAAATGTTTTCTTTATGCTTTTTTGTTTCTTTAAAATTTTCTTCAATGAATATGTACTACCTTCATAATTAAGAACAAATATTTGGGCTGGGCGTGGTGGCTCATGCCTGTAATCCCAGCACTTTGGGAGGCCGAGGTGGGTGGATTGCCTGAGGTCAGGAGTTTGAGATCACACGGTGAAACCTCGTCTCTACAAAAATTCAAAAAAATTAGCCAGGTGTGGTGGCATGTGCCTGTAATCCCAATTACTTGGGAGGCTGAGGCAGGGGGAATTGGTTGAACCAGGGAGGTGGAGGTTGCAGTGAGCTGAGATCGTGCCACTCCACTCCAGCCTGGGCGACACAGTGAGACTCTCTCTCAAAAAAAAAAAAAAGAACAAATATTTTTAAAAAATTAAAGTGCTTTTTTAAGATTTGCAGGCCAGAAATTAAATGGAAAGAAAAGAAACAGCCTGACAAAATAGCATTCTTTACTGACTTTCAGACATTTCAGCAGAGCTCTGCCTATGCATGATCACTCCTGTCTCCCCCTCACCTTGCAGGGGATGGCTTCTGAGCACTTATTAGTCTGAGGTTAAATGGTCATTGTGGTTGTGGGAAAGCGGAAGCCTGTCAGGCCCTGTTGGACCCTACCTGAGACATGTATTCAGTCTTGTCTGATTATCTTGCTTCTTATTAAAACCACATTCCCAGGCAGTTAGTGCATGCAAAGAGCCGGTCAGACCTGTAGTAGCCATACCCAACCCTCTGCTGGTTGGCTCTGCATTGCTTTCCTGCTAACTGCCCCCAGTCCCACCCTACTGCCACAGAATTGGGCTCACAGGCTAGAGGGGAAGTACCTTTCTCCCCCGCACTTAAACTACAGCAGGGAGAAGACATTAAGGAGAGGGGATGGTTCAGAACCTTACTTTTTAAAACAAAAACTTTTTATTGCGGACATTTTCAAACATATATGAAAGTAGAAAGAATAGAATAATGAACCCTAAGTTGGACATGACCCAGCTTCAACAACTATCAAAATTATGGCCAATCTTTTTCCTTTTATACTCCTTCATTCCTTCTGGATCTCCACCTATTATTTTAAAGTAAATCCCAATTATCATATAACTTCCATCTGTAAATTTTTTTCAAATTTTCAAATAGAGATAAGAACTCTATTTTTAAAAAAGAACCACAGTACCATTATCATATCTTTAAAAATCAATAGTAATTTATTACTAGTAAACTGTGTCATCTAATATCCAGCCAACGTTCAAATTTCCCTACTGTCTGTAAACAGTGTTCCCCACCCCAGCTGATATGTTTGAATCAGGATCCAAACCAAGTCTACGGACCTTAATCGGTTGGTAAATCTTTTAAGTCTCTTTTTTATTTCTAGATTTCTCCTCCCTCTTTTCTTCTTGCAACTTATTTGTTGTAGAAATCAAGTCATTTATTTTGTAGAATTTCCTAGATTCTGGCTTTGGCTGATTGCATTCCTGTGGTATCATTTAATATGTTCTTCTTATATGTACTTCTTTTAAACTAATAGTTAGGTCTAGAGGTTTGATTAGCTTCGGGTTGATTATTTGATACGACTACTTCAAAGGCAGCACCGTGAGCTCCCTATTATAGCATATTATGATGCGTATACTGTTTGATTCTCTGTTTTTTTGGTGATATAAGATTAATCCGTGAGTTCAAGTGATATTATCTTCATCCATTTATTATAAAGTTATAAGATTGTAGAGAATATGTTTCTGCACAGTTAAGGCTTTTTGAATAAATTTTACTAAAGTGTTTCCTGGCCTGAGAGCAAGTTTAGAAGGCAATTATGACAGATCGGATAGTGAACACAGTCCAAAGAGATTGACCTAACTCTGGCAGTAAGAGGCTCAGGACCTTGGAGACATGTCTGAGCTGTCAAACTGAAGACACTGTGATCTTCTTTTCCCTTGGAGGTTTACTTTCATACCAAAGGGTTAGGGTAAGGATCCTTCCATCTGATCTCTAAGGATACTCAGAAGGTGAGGAAGGAGAGTGATGTCCTTACTTTTTATAAACAACAAAAAATCCTGTATCTTACTTATAGAGTGAACCTACCACTTGTACAGGGCATTTATTCTATCTGGCACTCTGCAGATAGAATACTCTGGATGTAGTCGACCAATGCTATAGTGTTTCTTTGGCTGTTGATGTTTTTGTGAGTAAAAAAGAAATCTGTTTCTGGTCCAGAAACCTGATGTGTATAATTAGAAAACATTAATAAAGGTGAATATTAAAAGCCTAGCAATTGCAAGAAAATAATCAACAGATTGAAAAGGCAACATATGGAATTGGAGAAAATATTTGCAAATTATACATCTGATAAGAGGTTAATATCTAAAATATATAAGAAACTGCAAATAACTCAATAGCAAAAAAAAGCAAATAAACCTATTTAAATATGGGCTAAAGACCTGAACAGAAATTTCTTATAAGAAGACACACAAACGGTCAACGGGTATATAGCAAAGGTGTTCAACATCACTATCAGGGAAATACAAATCAAAACCATACAGATCTCATCTCACACCTGTTAGGATGGCTATTATTAAAAAGATAAAAGATAAAGTGTTGGTAAAGTTGTAGTGGAAAGAGAATCCTGCAAGCTGTTATAAGCCGTAAATTGGCACAGTCATTGCAGAAAACAATATGGAGGTTCCAAAAAAATTAAAAATAGAGCTACCATATGGATCCAGCAATCCCACTTCTGGGTATATATCCAAAGGAAACGAAATCAGTGTGTTGAAGAGATGTCTGCACGCCCGTATTCATTGCAGTCTTATTCACAATAGCAAAGATATGGAAACAGCATAAATATCTGTCAACAGGTGAATGAATAAAGAAAATGTGGTGTATATACTTGTGCATATGACACATGCACACAAACACACACAATGGAATATTATTTAGCTTTAAAAAAGAAAATCCTGTCATTTGCAACACTGAAGAACCCAGAGGACATTATGCTAAGTAAAAGAAGCCAGACAAATAAAGACAAATATGGCATGATCTTGTTTATTTTTGGTATCTAAAATAGTCAAATTCATAGAAGTGCAGAGTAGAATGGTGATTGCCAGGGCCTGAGGGTTGGGGGAATTTGGGAGATGTTGGTCAGAGGATATAAAGTTTCAGATATGGAAGATTAATAAATTATGGAAATGTAATGTATAGTCTAGTGACTATAGTTAGTAATACTGTATTGTATACTTGAAATTTGCTGAGGATAGATCTTAAATGTTCTCCACACACACACACACACACACACACACACACACACACACACAAAATATGTGATCTGTTGGATATGCAAACCAACTTGATTGTGGTAATTATAACAGTGCAATAATTAATACATTTATGCATATATTTGATATTTTTGTTAGTGTATCTGTATAATAGATTTTTATAAGATGAATTGCTATGTCATAGGGTAAATGTATATGTAGTTTTGCTGTATATTTCAAATTCCCAATCCCTTCTATTGAGGTTATGCCTTTATTTTGCATTCCCACTAGCAATGTATGAGTGTGTCAGTTCTTCCATAGACTTAGCAACAGAGTGTTTTGCCTAACTTTTGGACTTTTTGTAAATCTGACAGGGAGAAAAGGTATCATGTTTTTAATTGGTAATTCTCCTATTGAAAATTTGAATAGCTTTTCAAATGTGTAAGAACCACTTGCATTTTTCTTTTGTTAACTGCCTTCATATCTTCCAGACCATTTGTTTGATGAGGTTATTGGTCTTTTTTCTCTTAATGTAAAAAGTAAATTAACTTTTGAGAGAGGAAATAAACAAGTAAACATAATAGATAAATGAATGAATTCTGCTCATAATTTCCAAGAGAGGAATGAGAATGAATAGGTAACAGAGTGAGGGTGTGGGGAGAGCTTTTTTAGCTGGAGAGGAACAAGGAAAGTCTACTGGAGGAAGTGACTTTTTAAGATGAGACATTAAGAGAAGCAGGCATGTAACGATTGATTTTCAAGTATTAAAACCATCCTTGCATTCTTGAAATAAACCCTATATGCTTGTAGAGTATTATTCTTTTTACGTATTGCTAGAATCAATTTGCTAGTATTTTGCTGAGATTTCCTACATCTATGTTAATTATGGACTTGGTCTCTAGTTTTCTTCTCTTGTTACACCTTTGCTTTTGGTATCAGGATAAGACTGACCTCATAGTATATTCTCTTATTTTTTTTTTTTTTGGAAGTGATTGTATAAAATCTATGCTATTTCTTCTTTAACTACTTGGCAGAATTCACCAGTGAAACAATTTAATCCTGGAAATTTTTTTCAAAATTTCTTTAAAAAATTTCAATTCAATTTTGTTAATAAAGGACTAGTCATGTATTTTTTCTTGGGTGAGTTTTGTAGATGGTAGCTTTCAAGTAATTTGTTCATTTCATTTAAGTTGTTGAGTTTATAGGATGGAGTTGTTGGGAGTATTCCTTTATTTTCCTCTTAATGTCCATGAGGTCTGTATTAATGTCTTCTTTTTCATTCCTGATATTGGTACACTATATTTTCTCTCTGTTTTACCTGGTCCATCTGGCTAAAGATGGCTAATCAATTTTATTTATATTTTCAAAAGACTGCTTTTTGTTTTCATTGATTTTCTCTATTGTCTTTCAGTTTTTAATTTAATTGATTTCTTCCCATCCTTAGTATTTCCTTCCTTCTCCTGTCTTTTAATTGATGTGTTGAGATAACTTATATTTAAGTAATTATTGGCTTTGGGTTTGTGATTACCTTGTTTGTTTTAGTTTTTAAGGTGAACAAACTTAGATTGTTGATTCAAAATATTCTTCTTTTCTAATAGAAAAGTACCTATGCCATTTAATGCTATAACATTCCCTCTAAGCACTGCTGTAGCTGCATCTCACACATTTTTAATATGCAATATTTTCATTTTCCTCCAATTCAAAATATTTTCCAATTTTCCCTGAAACTTCCTATTTGATACATGGATTATTTAGAAGTATTTTGTTTAACTTCTTAGTATTTGGAAATTTCCTACTTATTAATATATCCCTGTTGTTTATTTCCAGTTAAATTCCATTACAAATAGTGACAAATTGTTGTACGATTTTAATTCTTTTATATTTGTTAATGTTTGTTTTATGACTCTGGATATATCTTTATGAACCTTTAATATACACCTTGAAAAACGGCATAATCTGGGTGGAATGATGTTACAGTGTTAATTAGATCTAGTAGTTTCATGATAAGTTACTATATATTTTTGGGGATTTCTGTCAACTTGCTTTACCAATAACTGAGAAAGGAGTATTAAAGTCTCCAAGTTTATTTCTGTATTTCTCTATTCTTTCAGTTCTGTCAGTTAACACAACTGAGTTTCTTGAATCTGTAAGTTGTTTCATATTTTGAAGCTCTGTTGCTTGCTGCATATATATTTAGGATTAATATGTGTTTTCCAATAATCAATCCTTTTATTATTATAATGTCCCTTTTTATCCCTTTTCCTTGCTCTTAAGTCTACTTTGATATTAGTATAGTAATCCTTGCTTTGTTTTGATTAGTTGATTACATGGCATATTTCTTTCATTCTTTTACTCTTGATCTACCTATATCATTATATTTATACTGACATGAGAATGATGTTGACAGCACATAGCTGTGTGTTGTTCTTTTATTTTTTATCAATTTTCAGAATCACTGTCTTTTAATTGATATGTTGAGATAACTTCTATTTAAGTAATTATTGGTATGTTTTGATTTAGATCTACCATATTGTTACTTGTTTTCTCTTTTTCCCCTTGTATTTGTTCATCTATTCTCCTTTCTTGTCTTATTTTGATTTCTTTGAATATTTTTTCATATTTTATTTTAATTTTTTGAGTTTTTTACTTATTTCTTTGTATATATTTTCTTTTCAGTGGTTTCTTTACAGATTATAATATACATACTTAACTTTTCATAGTATGTTTTGAATTAGTATCTTACCACTTGAAGTGGACTATAGAAAGCTTATATAGTTCCCCTTACCTGCCTCTTCATATTATATTTTCTCCATGTTTTATACCAATTGCTATCAAAAACCCCACTAAACAATGTTTTAACTTTTGTTTTTAGTTATCACACATATTTTAAAGAATTCACAGGAAAAAACCTAATTTATTATATTGAATTAGTTATTAATTACCTGTTACTCTTCCTTCATTCTTGAAGTTCCAAGTTTTCCTCTGGCATCATTTGCCTTCTGTTTGAAGAATTTCTTTTATGGCAGTTCTAATGACAATGAATTTTCTTAGTTTATCTTCATCTGAGAATGTCTTTATTTCACCTATATTCCTGAAATATATTTTTGCTGGTAGAATTCTGGACTGATAGTGCTTTTCTTTCAGTAGTTTAAAATGTTCTACTGCCTTCTGACCTGGATTTCTGAGGAGAAACCCAGTCATTCTAACCGTTTTTTTTTTCCTATATGTAATGTATTATTTTCCTCTGGCTGTTTTTTTCCCCCTTTGTTCTTAGTTTTCATCTGTTTGTGTCTGGGTATGAATTGCTTTGGGTTCATCCTCCTTATGGTATGCTCAGTGCTATGGTTTGGCTCTGTGTCCCCACCCAAATCTCATGTCAAATTGTAATTCCCAGTGTTGGAGGAGGAGCTTGGTGGGAGGTGACTGGATCATGAGGGTAGTTTCTAATGTCTTAGCACCATCCCCTTAGTGTTATCTTGTGATAGAGTTCTCACAAGATCTGGTTCATTGAAAGTATGTAGCACCTTATTCCCTCTCTCTCCTGCCAGCCATGTGACCATGTATCCGCTTCCCCTTTGCCTTCCACCATGATTATAAGTTTCCTGAGGCCTCCTCAGAAGCAGAAGCCAGTATAGCCTGCAGAACCATGAGCCGATTAAACCTTTTTTTCTTTATAAATTATCTAGTCTCAGGTACGTCTTTATAGCAGTATGAGAATGAACTAATAAAACTGAGTTTCTTGAATCTGTAAGTTTAAATATTTCACTAAATTGTGAAAGCTTTCAGCCATTATTTCTTCCAATATTTTTCTAAACCACACTCTTTCTCCTTTCTTTTTAGGGTTCTGATGACTCAAATTTAGAGTTTGTTGTTCTTGTTGTTGTCCCTCAGATCCCTGTGACACTGTTCTTTTTTTTTTTTTTTTTTGAGACTGAGTCTCACTCTGTCACCCAGGCTGGAGTGCAGTGGTGGGATCTCAGTTCACTGCAATCTCTGCCTTTCAGGTTCAAATGATTTTCCTGCCTCAGCCTTCCAAGTAGCTGGGACTACAGATGTGTGCCACCATGCCTGGCTCATTTTTGTATTTTTTGTAGACATGGGGTTCCACCATGTTGGCCAGGCTGGTCTCGAACTCCTGACCTCAAGTGATACACCCTCCTTGGCCTCCCAGAGTACTGGGATTACAGGCATGAGCCACTGTGGCAGCCATTTTTAAAAATAAGTTTTTTCTTTGTTGTTCAGATTGAATAATTTCTATTGATGTATTTGCAAGTTGACTGATCTTTTTTCCCATTTTTGTTCTACTATTGAGGACTACCCATATGTTTTTTATTCTGGTTGTTGTATATTTCAGTCCTAAAGTTTGCATTTGCTTCTTTTTTAATATCAGGTCTCTTTCTGCTTAGACTTTGTATCTTTCCAATCATTTCAAGACTTTTCTTTCGTATTTGTTGGTGCATTGTTTTAATAGTAGCTTTAAAATCTTTGGTAATTTTCATGTATTTGTCATCTTGAGACTGATGTCTTTTGGTTATGTTTATCCTTATGAATTGTTGAGATTCTTCTGGTTCTTCATTTGGGGCATTTTGAATATTGTATTGAGACTCTGGTCCTAACTGATTACTATGGAGAAAATTTATTTGTTTGTTTGTTTCAGCAGGCAATGAATGTGGTTAGGCCCCAAGTCTCACCTGCCTTTAGTGGGCTGTGGTTTTAATATCAGTTCAGTGTTCCAAGTTTTTGCAGTGATATTCAGACGTGTCTCATTTGTCTACCTCCTAGTGACCAATCTGGAAACCAGGTGGTTGCCGAGTTCATAGTTCAGCTCTTGAAACTTTTGGTATGCTGTCTAGGGTCAGATCCATGCATTTATATTCCTGGAATAAACCAACATGCTCATACATAACTTTAGGGGATTGCTTTCTTGAATTTTCTCTTTACCATGATCTCTGTGACATGTTCTGTCCTCCAGGGATTGCTTTTCCTGGTCTTCTGGCTAGAAACTGAAAATTTAGCTTCCCCCACTCTGTAACACATTTCTGACTGCATCTTCCCTCCAAAACCAAGCAGTGGGAGGATAGATACAGATTTTTAAAAATTCAAATTTTCGCTATGCTCTTGGGATTGTAGTCCCTCTGGTCAGAGAGAATGGTTCTACTCCCTCAGAATTGTAGGCTCCTATTCAGTTGCTGCTGTTGTTACTATACTATTACCACCATGGGGTTTCCTGGAGGGTTGGGTGGGAGATAAAATCAGTGACTAAAAATATAGGGGAATTTTTTTCACTCTATCTGAGTCTTATGGGCTCCCTTTCCCATCCTGAGGACAGAAGGAGACAGCTTCTCTTAGAGCTTGCTTCCGTTTGGGTGTTTATCCCCCTTCAAATCTCATGTTGAAATTTGATTCCCAATGCTGGAGATGGGGCCTAATGGGAGGTGTTTGAGTCATGGGGGTGGTTCCCTCATGAATATATTAATGCCTTCCCTTGGGCATTAATTAGTTCTTGCAAGAGCTGGTTGTCACCCAGTCTGGAGTGCAGGGGCATGCTTGTAGCTCACTGCAGCTTCCAACTCCTGGGCTCAAGAGCTCCTCCCACCTCAGCCTCTTATGTAGCTGGTACTACAGGTGTGCACCACCATGCCCAGCTAATTTTTTATTTTATTATTACTTTCTACAGAGATGGAGTCTTGCTATGTTGCCCACATGGGTCTTGAACTTCTGGTCTCAAGTGATTCTTCCATCTTGGTTCCCCCAAAGCACTGGGATTACAGGTGTAAGCATATTTAGTACTCATCTAAATGTGCCATATTGAGGTGAAGTTTCAAAGCCTTGGAAGCAGTCCCACATTCATGAGTCCTTTGGAACCAGCTCAGGTCAAATGGTTCCTTCTGTGTATGCCCAGCCTTCTTTTCTGGATCCAAGCAGGGACCTGGCTTTGGGTCACACTTGGCTCTCCCACATGGAATAAATGCAAGTTCTGTCCCTTACACTGCCTCATTCCAGTTCTTGGCCGGCCTAACTCATGTATCAGCTGCAAACAGGCCAAGGAGAAGAGGAGAGGACCTGGAAGAAGTTAACACATGGTTTCTTTGTGGGGGTTAACTCTAGCTTATTGCTCTTGTGACAGCATGTAATGAAGCCTGGTGCTGTTGTTCCCGATGATTGCTTATATCCTGAATCTTGGTGTGTCCAGACCGTGTTTTCTGGTTGGGTTATCAGCTCTGCAGTTAGCCTGGTTATTTGGTAACCTTGGTATATGCTTCTTGTGTCCAAGCTCTGGTTCCGTATCTCGACTCTTCCTCGGAGGGTTTTCCTCATAATAACTGTAATAATGGCAGTTACTCTATACCAAGTGTGCACTGACAGAACTATTTTAGACTGTTTTGCATTCATTAGCCTATGTGTGTCTCCCAGTACCTCTGAAAGATAAACTGTTGAGGGTCAGAGAGGTTAAGGAACCAGCCCAAGCTCACACAGCACAGCTAGTTCAATGACAGAGTGGAAAATAATATTCAATTCTGCTTGATTCCAAAGAGTGTGCTGTTTTGTTTCCTCTGCACCAGACTTGCGACCTTCTGCTCAGAAGGGCCTGGAGAGTATGCTGAGTTCTGGGTATTTCCATGGCTGGAGCTTTTACAAGCTCATGCCTGACCCATGTGGCCTGGAGAATTTCCTTGGGTCAGGTTTCTGGTTTGCTCCTGCCTTCCCTATGGGGTAGCTGCAGTTCCGCCCGAACCACTTCCCTCTTCAGTATTCACTGTTCAGCTCCTGTCAATCCCACTGCATAAGTACAATTTGTCCACCCCTTGCTGAGCAAGCCAGGTACACCCCCATGGAGAAAATTGCACAGATGTCTTTGGAATTAACTCAATTGATGATGTATAAAAATACTTAAAGACATTTGGGAATGTGGGGCTGGAGTTTTGTTCGAACTGGCGATAGCAGGTGGGATAGGACAAGATGTAGAGTGCAGACTTTCTATAAAAAATATAGGGGAGAAGTGGCTTTGCTGAAGCCTTGGTAGCAGCAGGTTGCCATGGTAACACAGGCACACTGATCTGAATTAGAAGGAAATTACTATAGGGTCAAACTACACCAGAGGGAAAAAGGAGCTTGTGTGTGAAGAGGATGGCAGGCAGAAGAGAGGGAAGTATTGGGCTGGAAAGGAGAGAAGAAGAGGAAGGTGTCTCCAGAACAGGAAGAACAAGGACGGGGGAGGCGGAGCTGGGGACCATATTGAGGCAGGGAGTGATCTCTCTAGGGTTTTCTCTTCTTTTTTTAGAAATTTCTATAACTAAAAGTAAAAAAGGCAGGAACAGGACTGGCAGGTGAGGTTGTTCCCCATCTCATAAACGAGGACTGCTTTAGTGTGCCAAGCATGTAGTGTGCCAGGCATGTCTTGGACCCTCCCCCAAGTCACTTACAGCCTGGAACTGGGCTGGTGTCAACTAAGTGCTGGCTGACGGCTCTGCAGAGACTCTCATTCAGGAGCTGCCTTGAGGGAGCAGGTGAAGCTCTTTCCTATTTGTTTTGAGCTTTAAGAAAGAGAAAACATACAGGCCAGGTGCGGTGGCTCACGTCTATAATCCCAGCACTTTGGGAGTTCAAGGCAGGAGGATCACTTGAGGCCAAGAGTTCAAGACCAGCTTGGCTAACATGGTGAAACCTTGTCTCAACTAAAAATAAAAAATAAAAAAAAATTAGCCAGGCATGGTGATGTGCACCTGTAATCCCAGCTACCCGGGAAGCTGAGGCACAAGAATTGCTTGAACCTGGGTGGCAGAGGTCTCAGTGAACCAAGATCGTGCCACTGTACTCCAGCCTGGGTGACAGAGCAAGACTCTGTCTCAACAACAACAACAAAATGAAAAGATAAAGCAAACAAGAAGTAAAGAGATGTGTATAAAGCACTTCCAATCCTCTAAGAGCTAAATGTAGCATAAGGTTACTTAACACCCAAATAACTGCCTGGCTGTGGGGGACCCTGAAGCTCTGAACTGAGTTGGAGGAAAAGAAAGGAGGGAGAATCATCTCCTAACAGACAAGTGCTGTTAGCAGATGAGGTCTAAAGCTGTGGAAGCTTCAGGAAAGACAAAAACCAAACACTTGGCTTCAAGCGCCACGTCTGCTACTCCTAGCTATGTGACCCTGGGAAAGTTACTTAACTTCTTGGTGCTCCAGTTTCCTCATCTGTAAAGAAGAAATACTAATTGTTCCTGTCTGGTGAGGTTGCTGGGAGGATTAAAAAAGAGAAAGTGCTTAAAATGATTAGCACACAGTAGGCACTCAATATCCAATAACTGTTATTTTTATAATCCATCTGGGAGCTACATTCCAGCCCTAGGTCATCAGGCAGAATGTCACCACAGTGTGGAGGGTAACAGGTGTCACTGTCTTTTGTTCTTCAACCTCGAGGTTTGAGTTATTGACACTGTCAGAACCTGTGGTTCTCAGGACCCAACTGCACAGACAGTGTTGTTTCCTCTGAAGGGATTAGATGATTATATCACTAAGGACTACTTTTTTTACTTGTTTTATAAATAAGCAGTTTAATCTGGTTAAGAACATATGAACTTATAGCTTTGGGAAAATATCCATGAATTTTCACCAGTGGAAGAGGTCAAAGAGCAACATGATCAATTTGTTCAGGAAATGAGCCCTGGAACATGGGTCTTGGCATAAAGGAGCCCTCCAGCTAACCTCTTTTCTTGTTGAACTTAAACCAGGGATGGTCAGATGTGTTCTGATGCTTGTCTCCCCTCTAGACCTAGAGCCCCTGAGAACCAGATCAGGGGCTGCTGATTTCATTTCCTTATTCTTAGTCCTTAGTACAACACCAGGCACATGGTAGGTGTTCAATAAACATTTGATGTATGTTTATTCTTTCAAACAATGTATGAAAGAATGATAAAACTAGCAGAGCTCACTGCCATAGGCTGCCTATCTCCTCCCAAAGGCAACCCCTTCCTGCCACTACAGCAGCTGAATCCACAACTTACCTTTTAGTGCACAGGTAAGTTGTGTAAGATAAGGGATTTTGTTTGTTTGTTTGTTTGTTTGTTTTTTGAGATGGAGTCTAGCTCTATGGCCCAGGCTAGAGTGCAGTGGTGCCATCTTGGCTCACTGCAACCTCCACTTCCCAAGTTCAAGTGATTCTCCTGCCTCAGCCTCCTGAGTAGCTGGGATTACAGGTGCGTGCCAACACGCTCGACTAATTTTTTTTTTTTTTTTTTTGTATTTTTAGTAGAGACGGGGTTTTACCATGTTGGTCAGGCTGATCTCAAACTCCTGACCTCGTGATCCACCCACCTCAGCCTCCCAAAGTGCTGGGATTACAAACGTGAGCCACTGCACCTGGCCAAGATAAGGGAATTTCATGACAGAAACCTTACAGAGTTAAGGTAGGTAAACATGTACTCAGATATTACTCCTTTGGCTTTGTCTAGGTTTTAAGCATGGGAAGCCTAGGCCTGTCATCCTTCAACCCTCAGCTCCCAGCATTCTGTATTTCAGTTGTTATCATCAAAAGCAAACATTTATTGAGAACTTGATCCCATGTACAAGGCTGCATTCTGAGGATTTAGGTAAAGTAGCTCAGCTCCTGAAGGGGTTTAGAATCTTATATCTGTTAGTTTTGGCTGTGTAACAAGCCATCTCTCAAAGTACTAGCACATAAAAACAAACATTTCTTATTTTGTTTACAATTCCATGGATTGGTTGGAATGGCTTTTCCAATCCAGGCCAGCTCAGCAGGGGCTGGATGATTTAGGTTGGCTTTGCTCGCACATTTGGTAATTGGCCAACTGTTTGGTGGTCTCAGGGTTTTCTAACACCATTGGCCGAAAGAGGTCATATTCAGACTCAAGCTCAGATCTGAAGTGTAAAGACACAGACTAGCTCTTTAGGATAGAAATGGCAAAGGGGCATACATATAAGCATGGGAGAAATTACTGTGGCCATTTTGCAAACTATCTATCCTAGGTCTCTTTGGGACAACAGAGATAATGCATAAAACATGAACAACAATATGAAATAGCACAAGATACATGCCAGAAAAGCTTCACAGCGGAAGTCAGATTTGAGTTGAACAGGAGAGATAGCCTGAGACTGGATGGAGGCAGGGGGAATGTTTCAGCTTGAAAGAGTACTTTCAAATGCAGATGTGGAAATGCGTTTGATGTGTTCTGGGGGCCAACGAATGTATGGCTTTGACCATGGTAGAGAGCTCAGTTAGGGGGAAAAGGGGAACTGAGGACAATAAAGTAGTTGAAAGCCAAATTAGTCAGAGTCTTGATGGAAGGAATTTGAGCTTAATTCTCTAGGCAGTAGGGAGCAGTGTAGGGTTTTTGTGGTTTGTTTTTTGTTTTTGTTACTTTTTGGAGAACAGGGTCTCACTCCTGTTGCCCAGGCTGGAGCACAGTGCGGGGATATCAGCTCACTGCAGCCTTGACTTCCCGGGCTCAGGTGATCCTCCCACCTCAGCCTCCAGAATAGCTGCGACTACAGTCATGCACCACCATACCCAGTTAATATTTGCATTTTTAATAGAGACAGGATTTCGCCATGTTGCCCAGCCTGGTCTCAAATGCCTGGGCTCAAGATAACTGCCACCTCAGCCTCCCAAAGTGCTGGGATTACAAGTGTGAGCCACCATGCCTGGTTACAGTGCAGGTTTTTGATCCAGGGTCAAGCAGTAAGAAGATTACTCTGCAAATAGTGTGCAGACTGGAAGGGGAAGTTCTCTGATTTTGCCACAGTACACAGACACAGCATCATGCTTGCCTCAAGTATAAGAGATCAAGCATAAGAAGGGCCTTTCAGTGATGGGTGGAGGATGGGTCTTTGTTATTGTTGCTGTGTTTTGTTTTTTTGTTTTTTAACTCTATGTGTACCTTGGTTACAAATATACTAGTATTTATCTTCTAGCATTGTTGTAAGAATTGAATTGGCGAATATGTATTAAAGACCTCAGCACAGCACTTGGTTTTTGGTAATTCAGAGTAGTGGGATTTTAGAAAGGGAGTCAGAGTAAGCAAGAGAAAAGCTATGTGTATTGTAGCCTCTCGCCTCAGAAGGTCCCAGAGCCCTTCCAGCTAGCACAAGGGGAGACCCAGCCCACCTGGCCTCACAAGTTGAGCTTTTAGCTCTCTTCCAGGATACAGGGGCTGCCAGGGTGTGGGGGGTAGAACAAAGGGAACCAGGGGGAGTGGAAATGACTGAGAACATGGAGCAGAGAGACATAAACAATCTTTCAGAACACCAACCTCAGACAAGGTCACTGAGACAAAACAAGGCCACTTCATAATTTTGCTTAAGCACAGACAAAAATAGTTATTGTGTCACCCACAAAATTACAAACATTCCTCCCTTAGCTGAGTGACCGTTGCTTTTTTTTTTTAACCAATTACAGCTTTATTCCTGCTCTAGTGAGCCCTCCCACAGATAAGTTTTGTTGACATAACCAGTCACAGAATTGTCCTCACTTTCTGATATTGCGCAATCCAGGGAAAGCCTCTGCCTTCTTGGTTTCTCTTTAATAACCCCCAAAGCCCTAATCCCATAATAGGATTTTTCTAACACACTCTTATTGAGATGCTCCGTGGTTCTCCTGGTGTATAGTCTATCTCATTGTGAGAAGTACACCCAACACCTCGTCAACTACAGGTGTGTTCTTGGTGGCCTTTGGTTGGAGGGCATTTACACCCTGTTGACCATGAGCACTTTCGTTTCCTTTTTTCTTTTTAAATTTCTTTTGGAGATAGGATCTCACTCTGTCACCCACCCAGGCTGGAGTAAAGTGGCGCCATCATAGCTTGCTGCAGCCTTGAACTTCTGGGCTCAAGAGATCCTCCCACCTTGGCTTCCTGAGTAGCTGGGACTACAGACATACACTACTGCACCTGGCTAATTTTTAAAATTTTTATAAACACTGGATTTTGCTCTGTTGCCCGGACTGGTCTTGAACTCTTGGCTTCAAATAATCCTCCTGCCTTGGCCAAAGTGCTGAGATTACAGGCGTGAGCCACCAACCATGCCTACCTATGAGCACTTTTAATCCTGAGACTGAGTGTATTCACTGGGATTCTCCAGAGAAACAGAACAAATAGGATATATATATATATGAAATTCATATTTATTATATGAATTAATATATTATAAACGTTTATATGCATGATACAAATAAAATAAGGAATCAGCTCACACCATTATTGAAGCTGAGAAGTCCCAAGGTCTGTAGTTAGCAAGCTGGAGACCCAGGAGAGCTGATGGTGTGGTTTCAGTCTGGGTCCAAAGGCCAGAGAACCAGGAGAGCTAATGGGATAAGTTCTAGTCCAAAAGCCAGCAGACTTGAGACCCATGAAGAGCAAGTGTTTCCCTTTGAGTCCAAAGGTGGGGAGAAGATCCATATCCCAGCTCAAGGCAGTGAGCAGGTGGAGTTTTTTCCCCCCCTTACTCACAGGAGGGTCAAGCTTTTGTTCTACTCAGGCCTCAGCTGATTGGATGAGGCTCACATTAGGAAAGACAATCTTGTTTACTCAGTCTACCAATGTGGATGTTAATCTGATCCAAACACACTCTCACGAAATAATGTTGAACCAAATGTCTGGGCACCCTGGAACCCAATCAAGTTGACACCTAAAATTAGCCATCACACCGTGGTTTGATGTTGGTGGAAGACCTAAAGAAAGACCTGGATGCAGCCAGCATGCTGAAGGTGTGGCACAGTGAACAAACAGATGCTGAGATGAGAAGGACCCAGGTGACCTCTGCAGCCTATGTCTGTTGCCTTGACCCTGGGACACTGTGTTCTTATTTTTGAAAGTTTGTAAATAGGAGTTGTTTCGTACAGGGCCATAGTGAGAGGTGGCAGGTGAGTGCTGGTTTGGAGCGTTATCTGCTCTACCACATAGACTTGGGGCCTTGGAGGCGAAGGGAATCTCTGTGGCCAGGAACTAGCGTCTACTTTCTTAAGGGTCCTGGGAACACTCTGCAGAATAAAACGAGGCTAAAGGGAGTCATCTGGGAAATCTGGACAGGAAATGACCTTTCTTTTCCAAGAATTTGGACATGGCCCAGGTGGGTTGAAGTTGTCCATCAAGTTGGTGTCATTTTCAGGGCCAGCTTCAGGGTTGTGCCACCTGGGCAGTCACACAGTCTGTGTACAGGGGCCCAGGCTTTGTTGTCACTGTCTTGAAATTTTTAATATCTTTGAACAAGGGACCCTGTATATGTATCTTGTACTGGAACCCGCAAATTGTGTAGCCAGTCCTGGCTCTGTGGACTGCAGCCCTAAATGGCGACACCCATTCTATATCTAGAGAAAGAAACTGATTCTGAAGGGGACACATGAGTCCCCCAAGTCCAGGTGTGGTGCTGCCAGGGCACCCCTGGCTACCTCAGGTCAGGCTGGGTTAGACCTTGGTGATTGAGCCTTTGAAATTGTTTTGCTTTGCAATTAAATTTTTTTTTTTTAGTAAATTTAAAAGTAGAAATGTCAACCCTTCCTTCCTCTAAGCCTTAGCACCTTGTGTGTGACTTTCATCCCTGCTGGAGTTGCAGGAGGAAGATGGGAAACTGTTAAGAGTGGGGTGGAGCCAGGAAGTGGTCAGTGGGCAGACAGTGATGGTGGAGGAGCCCAGAGGTGGCTCAGGAAAGTCCTCGAGGAGAAATGTGTGGGTGGTTCTGACTTGTCAGGAATTCCATCACAATTTTCCATACCCCTTCATGTTATAATAGACTGGCTTCTTGCCCCAGATGAGGCCTCAAGATGCAGGAAACAACAACATTCAAGCATTAGGAGAGAACCCTGAGTACCTGGATTTAAGTTAGTGAGTGTACTATTATTTGGGCAGTTTTAATATACAGTATATTTGGTTTTCTGTTTGACTTCATTACCACATTATAACAGCATTGTTTTCTACCAGTGTGACTGCACATGAATTATGGATTAGTTTTAGCAAGGTTTTCATGTGAATCTGAATTCTGGGTGCCAACGAACCAACCTCCAAATGCACTGTTGGAACACAACTTGTTTGTAAGCTGGGGCTATGCATGTTTAAAATTAGTAGAATACTGGATTGCAAAGTTCCAAAGACAGTGACACAGCACGAGTCACTATATATATCCTTAGGAGAATTGCAGAGAGAACTGGTCTCCATAAGGGCCTCAGTCATACGCAATGATGATGTCTGGGGACATTTTTGGTGTGAAGTGGCTTTATGCAGAGTTTGCAGAGTTTCTTTTTTGTGTAAGTCCACGAAACCATATTTGACTCAATGCCACTTCTGTGAGGGGTCTGGAACCAGCTCTTGGTATCTATTTTGACAGTCAGGAAACCCAGGGCCCCAGACAGAGACTGTCTGGCTGATCTAAAGGTGGAGGGTGTGTGTGAGTTGAAGGAGCCATCGCACAGGAGGATTTTAGGAAGCAAGGCCAGGGAACCTCCTGCTTTGAGCTGCCCTCCTCTTTACTGCTCTGGTCTCTGATGTTTTGTTTATGATTGGTGTGCCTGGGCTCATGTTTTGTGAGACGACTCTCTAAACATTTTCCTGCCTTCTCATTTGAGCTGATGTTTACCCTGTCTTCATTTTTCCCTCAGAAGGGATATGGCAGGCAGGCACTGACTTTTATCTTTCCAAAGTCTATGCTCGTAGGTCAGTCCCAGGTAGTTCTGGAATAAGCATGAAGGGAGAATAATTTTCCCCAGGCTAGACAGAGTCTCCTGGGGCTGGAGAAAGATGGTCTGTTGAGTAGGCTGAACCAGCGGGGGTGCGAACAGGAAATGGCTTCATTTTACTTTCTTTGTCTGTCTTGAAACATTTTTAGTTGAATTTCCATTCCTGACTCCTTAACATGTCAGACTAACTTTTACTTTTAGGTTAGAAACTTCCAGTGGCATTTAACTTAAAATGTCACCCTTGCTGTAATCCTAACTCTTTCCATCTTCCCTGAGCAGGGCACTCATGGAGGTAGGGGTGTGGGCAGTCCTCTTCGCTGTCCCTCCTCCACCTCACAGTGCGCCCCTGCAGCGAGAGGTCACGTCCCTCTCCAGTCACTGACAACTCTTCACAGAGCTCTCCCATTTGAATTTCTTTCCTTCTCTTTAACCTAGCATGGAGCTGAAGGTGGTGGACCAGTTTAATCTCCTCACCTTTTTAGGATGTCAGGGTGTGGAAGGAAAGAAGGAAGAAATAGAGATACACACACACACACACACACACACACACACACACACACACACACAGTGCTCTGGGGAGTCCTGACATCTGCGAGATCTGCGCTGAGCTGCTTGGCAGCCTCCAGAGAGATGGGTGGACCCCAGAGAGGAGAGGCTGCCAACCAGAGGCCATAGGCCGGATTTGGTTGTCGAGACCATTATCTTGTTTATCATAGTGTTGTAAACAATTTGAATGTCACTCCAGTTTGTCGCTGACCAATGCTTCTTAGATCATGGCCCCCAGCGGGCTCCACTGATGGCCATTCACAGCCTGGATCCTGTGACCCTGCTTGGGAACTTGGACCACAGGCTGCCTTAGCCCAGACTCCCACTCCTGGGGCCACCTGGAGGATAGAGGCAGCCAAGGAACCTGGGACCTGAAGAGGCGACTTGGGGGGCAAGGATAAGAGCTGGTTCTCCCCCAAGTACATACACAAACCCTGGCACTATGTAACACGGGGAGGGGAAGAACATTCCAGCAAGGACAGCTCATGTCATTCAGCAGCCTGGAAGATCTGGGGCTAGGAGCCAGCTATTCATTTATCACTTGAAAAAAATCAAGCAACTTTTCGTTGCAGAAGACTTTTCTTCAGTTAGTGAGAGAAAAATAAATAGAAGGTAAAATTAACAATTTTTCAGGTTATCTTATTTCTCACATTGTCTCTTATCTGTCCTTTCAAACATGTACTTTTGCTGTCATCTTCACCATTATGCACAGTCACTGCCTTTACATAGCTGATGTGTTTGGTCATTCATCCTTGCAGCCATTCACTAAAACCGGGCGGCAACCGCCTGTGTGTGATGGGAACTTAGGACAAAAACAGACAACTCAACAAAATACAAAAATAAGTCAGACAGTGTCTCTGCCCCAGACAAGTCTATAGCTGGAGGAAGGAGAAGGTATGATCTTCAGAAACCCACTTGCTGTGACCACAAGCAGACACATCCTAAATCATGGCCTTCTGCTTCTTAAGTTGGAGATTATTTATTTAATAGCACCTTAATGTGGTGTGGATGGACTGGGCCAGTGGCCACTGTCATCTGCACCCCCAACTCCCCATCAAAGGGAGATGAAGAATGGGGAGGTTTGAATCAGAACTGGTGCAACTCTGCCTGGGCACCAGAGAAAGCCACTTGAAAAGATGCTGTGTGTGTATGAATATGCATGTGTGTGTGAAAACATGTATGTATATATTTATGTGTGGATGTGTGAGAGTGAGTGTGATTTTTTTTTTTTTTTTTTGAGATGGAGTCTTGCTCTGTCACCCAGGCTGGAGTGCAGTGGCACAATCTCGGCTCACTGCAACCTCCGCCTCCCAGGCTCAAGTAATTCTTCTGCCTCAGCCTCCGAGTAGCTGGGACTACAGGCTTGTGCCACCATGCTCGGCTAATTTTTGTATTTTTAGTAGAGACAGAGTTTCATCATATTGGTCATGCTGGTCTTGAACCCTGACCTCATGATTCACCTGCCTCGGCCTCCCTAAGTGCTGGGATTACAGGCGTGAGCCACCACACCCAGCCGTGTGATTTTTTTTATGTGTGATTGTGTACATGTGTATGTGTGTGTATACATGTATGTGTGCTATGTATGTATAGCTGTGCGTGTGTTTTGTGCATGTGTGTGTATATGTATGTATGTGTATATGTGTATGTGCGTACACATGTGTAAAATGTGATGCCAAGTCTTGGGACAAGGAGGGGGAGTTGAGAGCTAAATACTTCTTAGTCCCACAGCACAAAATTACAGCCAGAGGTGGGGCTGGGGGCATTGTGGCCAACAGTCAAGACTGGAGCCACACTGACAGAAGCAACATTTCCCCTTTTCCTATGGGATTAGACCCAGGAGGCTCTGAAAACGGGATTCCTTCTCACTGTGCAGTAAGTGTCCCTGATAGCTGATATCAGCTCTTGGCTCTCCTGAAGGGCCTGGTCCTGGCTGACCTGAGCTGCCTGTATTGTGTAGGGAACAGCAGGGAACCAGGCTGAGACAGGCTGCCCATTCCAGAGGCATGACGAAGTCACTTCCACACGTGGGGCCACGAACCCAGGGCAAGAAGGGAGGGTTCTGAAAGCATCACATGCCTCAAAAGGTTTTCACCCAGTGGGCAAAGGAACCCTGGAGCTGCTGGGACCTCCAACTTTGCTCCTCTTTCCTTGGGATACTATCTGAAACTGCCTGGCTCCTAGTCAATAAAGCAAACGCAAGAACAACTGCCATAATGCTGGGTAGAGTGAGGGGGAAGCGCACAAAATTCAGTGTTATAAAATATAGGGTCAAGGTGGCTCGTGCAGCCAACAGACAAGTATGTTGAACCTGGCTCAAGTTTATGCAGGCTGCATTCCTGGTGCGGGGGAGAGGTTAACATTTCCACACCCTGGAAGGTGCTTGGGATAGTTGACCTGGGAGGGGTAGGAAGCTTAGCTTGTCAAGAGGCTGCCGTGGGACTGCCATGATTATCTATGACATAGGAATCCCAGAGCCACCCCAAAGCCTTTGTGTATGACAGGCACTAACATCCAACTTCCTATTTGCTCAGATGTCACCCTGTGAGAGGTGAGAAAAAGGAGTACACATTTTGACAGAGACCAGTTTCCCACTGTGAGACTGTCCAGATGGGACATTCTGGTCTCTGGGGTTACCTCACAATATGAGCACCCCAGTATCATGGAGCAGTCCTGGGTTCACACTTGGTGACCCTGGTCAGGCGAGGTGACGGTGGGAAGGCCTATGTGAGTTATTTGGTGTCCCCTGTGCATCTCCTTCCAAGTGAAGGGCTATTTGCCTTTGTAGTCTGTTATGGAACTGGGGAGTCCACAGCACAGCTGGGATGTGGGAGCTAGTGAGGGGAAAAGACCCCTCCATAACATGGGCCCCTCCGCAGGACTGACCTGAGGAGGTATGTGGCAATGCATGTGACATGTTGGGCAAAGGGTCTGGCACATTGGACATGCTCAGGACACAGAATGCCTGGGAAATTTTGCAGGCTTCTTTCTGGAGCTGAACCTTGGCCTCACCTAAACGTAATCAGCCTGCTGAGCCTTCATAAGAGTAGAGTTGCTTATACCAGTGGCACAAAAACATGACTTACCGCTACCCTTTGTGGAGAAAGAGGAAAAAGTTTAAAAACGCTCATGATCCTAAATTTCAGGTGTGTTTTAGAATAATTTTCACATTATTTACTCCTTTCCTAATAATCTTACAATCTTAAGAATTTAATCAGATCCAATATGGGAGTTGCAGTTATAGGACATTGAGTTTGGTCGTTATGGGAACTTTGCATTAAATAAGTGACACATTTATTAATAAGATACAGCTGCCTTGAATGACATCACAGGATTTCTCCCCCCAGGGCTCCCATTTGAGTTGGCTGTTCTCCTTTGTTATGAGATTACTTCAAATGTCTATACCCTAAGGTGGTGTAACATTTCAACCTGCATTGCTTCTGGATGGTTTAAACGCTTCAAAGTCCATCAGCAGGAAATCAATGGCACACTCAAATTGTGAAAATCTGTGGAGAGTTTAATGAAGTAAGAGTTTGGAAAGGTTTGGGCTGAGTGCCAGGAGATCACAAGGGGGCTGGGGAATAAATATCTTGAACCCACTCTCCCTCACCTATTTCCTGCTGAGTTTCCCCATTGGCTGAACCCACCTGGGCACCAGAAGGCAAGAGAGCCCTTGATCTGTTCATCTGGACAGCTCTTGGGCAGAAAGCTGCAGAGAACATCATTTGACAGGGGGAAGGAGTGTTTGCCAATTTCAGATATGCACATTTGGAATGGAGAATTGAATGAGCTCTCTGGGGTATGAAAAACAAAATGGATGACTCCTAAAGAAAAAACAAAAAATAACCTGTGTTTCATGCTGGGCAGATCTATGCAATCCTACCCCAAAGTTCAAGGAAACTGAGAGGATGAAGAAAGGCTGACAAATCCAGCTTCTTAGAAAGAAACCTTTAATAGGGGCTTATGAACAGGAGTCATGTCTGTGTCTCAGAAGGCAGTGAGACAAGATGTTAGATCCCACGCCATTACCCTTGCACCCCAGGGATTATATACCATAGGGGAGAGGAGGTTCAGAAGGGATGTATATGCAGATAACATGAAGGTTGTTTGATCTAAGGGTGGGATTTAGTGTAAGTACCTGTTCTTACACAAGGAACAATATAAATGGAAAATCTTACAGGCCTCCCCAGAACTGAGGTTAATTGGAAGTCAACATAGCGGATTAGCGTCTAAAATGGAGTTGCTTTGGCCTCCACAACCTGTGTATAGTAAACTGAAGGAGTTGCAAAAATGCACCATTAGGCTTTTAAGGCAAAAGTGTTATTTTATCTCAAAATAGTTTTTAATCTAATAGGAGCAAAATTATAATCACATAAAGTCCACAGGAACATATGTCAGCTAATCTCTGTTGTGATTTGAGTCCCTCTGGGGCTAGGGGTGTGTGTGAGCTGAGCCTCTCTTACACTCAGGATCACGGGCTTTAAGGCACCTTCTGTATATAACTAACATGTAGGCTAACAGCTGGCCTCCAGGGACTCAATAAGAAGGGAATAACCATGTAGGCACATGGTTGAGCTGGCTTTCTGTGGGGTAAGAAGTGAAACTGTGATGTCCACCCTTGTCAAGGCTGAGCTCTGTGGCTGAGAGAGTTTCCATCTTGCTCATTCTCTGTGCCCAAAATATTCACTGTCCTTTTTGACTCCTGATTGCTAAGCCCTGGTGTGACCCAATGCTGAGCCAGCCCAGGTCACATCAACACTAAAAAGATCAAGAAGGCAATAGGGGAAGGCAGAGAAAGGGAAGAGAAACCAAATACCCCAGAGACCTCAGCCAAGGCAGGGCCATGAGCACACACAAATAGACATTCAAGGAGATATACGTGAAACAACAAGAATCAGAAAAATAAGGAACTGGAAAACAGAGAGATGAGACGAAGAGACATCATGGGTTTTCATGAAAAATGTATATTTTAATAACTGCTGATAACTTGGGTTTAGGCCATCAGAATAAATGCTCACTGCCTTTTGAAATACTAATTCTCCAACAATAAAAATGACTTTTCTTTGGGAGGTTGAGATGGGAGGATTGCTTGAGGCCAGGAGTTAGAGACTAGTCTCAGTGACCTAGTGATACCCCATGTCTACAACAAAATTTTAAAAAGAAAAAAATGACTTTCAACCTCTATATTTATTCTTGAGGCATATTTTGTTAATGAGTGCTAAAGATGTTTTTAATAGTATGTGATAAAGCAAATCAAAGTGTGGGTTTTTTTTTTGAAATTTATATTCAAGTAGGAGTAATTCTACCTGGGGGTAGATAATATTCACTTGGAGATATATCTGAATTGGAACCTAGTGAATTTCCAGGCCAAGGGAACAGCATGAAGCCTGGAGCATGGAATAGCATGTGGCAGTGGGGGCTCAGCCAAGACAGCAGTGAGTCCAAACCTGGGCCCAGAGGAAGCACGGGCAGCGCCAAGGTGGGAAAGAGGAGCCTCATAAAGTATGAATATGATATTTGCTTTCTCTGCCTCATGGCAGAGTGTAATGAAGTGTAAGCAAAAATGCTATGGATATTAGGAGACACTGACTTTTGTCATACATGCTTTTAGAATTTTCATGGAAAAATCAGGTCAGTTATGCTGCCATTAAGAAAGCCAAGTAATGTTTAAGAGATAGCAGACCTGACATATAACATGGGCGATCACTTAGGAGAGAAAGTCGTATATGAAAAGACATTCTCCCTGGTATTTGCTTTCCACTGAAGCTGCTGCAGAATAAGCAGGCATCAGGAAATTGCATCAGGAATTCCTATGCAATGTGCTATAAGGCTTCTCTTAAAGCAGTCAACCACATGTCAGGTGCTCTGAGGCAGTATGAGAAAAGTAGCTTATAATCTAATTAGAAAAACATTCAAGAACCAATGAGAAAATAGCATAAGATAGTGCTTAACAACGGGCTCAGTAGTGTAGTTCTGGTTGTCAGGGTGACAGAAATTTGGAGAAAGGTCTGTGAGGTATTGACAGACTCTTAGGGAAGTTGGATGGATGCCAGCTGGGCCTGGAAGGATGGAGCAAAACTGAAGAGTGTAAAAGAGAGAATATGCGGTTTGATGGGTGGAGCCCATGAGTGCAGACGAAAGGGTGAGAACCAGCTGTGCTGAGGGCTCCCGCTGGCTGAGGGTCCTGAGTGAGGGGGTTGAAAACATCATTAAGGCATCTGAAGTACTCATTCTCAGAAGCTGCTGGTTTCTGAAAACTTTGGGTTAAATGTGACAGAGGCTCTTTGTGAACTCAGCCCACCACTAGAACATTATTCAGATGCCAGCTTCACTCTTCCTGTGAGCTAGCAGGGATGATTAAAAATAATGACACTAAATACTGCTGGTAAGGATGTTCATGCTGACAACAGCAATTGGAATTGTCAGTTGTTGACATTTCCTGGATTATTACGGTTATTTTAAAATAACAACCAGAGAGCCTCAAAACAGCCACAGATATCTGCACTGGAAAATTCAACCAAACACTTATGGAAGAAATAATACATAATACATACATCTTCCAGAAAATTGAAGAGGAGGGAATACTTCTCAACTCAATCTATGGGGACAGCGTTACCCTAATAGTAAAAGCAGACATAATAAGGAAAGAAGCTACAGACCAACATCTCTCATGAACATAGATGCAAAAACTTGACAAAACTGTAGCAAATTAAATCCAATGTTACTACAAGGATAATACATTATAACCAAGTGAGATTTAACCCAGTAATTCAGTGTTGGTTTAACATTCAAAAACTGATCTAATTTGCCATATTAACATAATGAAAAGGAAAAAGTATATGATATCCTTACCAGATGCAGAGTAAGCATTTGGAGAAATCCAACCTCCATTCCTTATTTAAGACTTTCATGATGACTGAGGAGTACGAAAAAGGAAAAAGAAAAAAAAGAAAAGGAAAAAAAGACTTTCAGCAAACTAGGAATAGAAGAGAACTTCCTCAATTGATAACGAACATCTACAAAACACCTGCAGCTAACATATTTAAGGGTCAAAGATGAATGCTTTCCCTCGAAGACAGAGAAGGAGATAGGGATATCTGTGCTCATGGCTTCTATTCAGCATTGTATTGGAGAGTCTGGCCAGTGCAGTGAGCAATAAAGAAGGAGCAGAGCTTTGACTGGCTCAGGCCTGGCACTGAGAAGAGGGGAGAGGTCCTCCAGGAATGCCTCTGATGTTCTCCAGCACACGACAGGACATCGGATACATTGCTGATGCAAACCAGCATGGCCACTATGTAGCTGTGTGACCTTAAAACATCCTTTAATCTCTTGGAACCTGTTTCCTAAGTGATGGAGTGAGCATAATAGCAGCCCGCTGGCAGATTTGTTGTGACACGTAAATGGAGTAAGTTTGTGTCAAAGTGCTTTCAGACTGCAAAGGGCTATTCCAGTGCCTGGATTTACTACATTCATATTGAGTGACCAAGGGAGCAATGGGATTCATTGATGATGTACCAGGGAGTCTGAGGACTTGGGATTTGAAGACCAAGGTCTAGACTAGGTACTCGAAGAGGGGGGCTGGGGGTCAGGCTGGAGATGGGGACTGACACCTGCTAAATTGCAGCAGGACCAACTCCTGGAGCATGCTGTGTGAGCAGCCAGCTTGGGCTGCGTCTCTTCTCTCAAGTGGGGCAAAGGCGGGGCATGGTGGTTAGCAAGAGGAAGGGGCGTGGGACATGAGAACCCTGGGTCAGATCTGTTAGCAGGTGTACCCTCCTTACTGTTCTGTTCTCTCTGCTGACTTTTACAAGCTCTTTCCATCCTAAAGACTTCGCCTGGCTCAGAGGAAAGTGATCTGACAAAAATAACTCAAAGTGGGACACCAGGAATTGGTGATTAAACACTCAGCCTCTCTGGGGGAGCATCTGCCTTTTAAGAAACCTCACAGTTAAGGCCGTGCCTACATTGGCTCTCCAGGAGTTTGGAGAGGTGCTGAGCTCCTATCCATACGATATTTTAGGTCATATTCTTCTGTACAGAGTCTCCTCCTACTACACTGAGTTAATTCATTGCTTGCCCCGTAGCGGCGGGTAGGGGAAGTAGAAGAAAAGCCCTCAGGACAGAAGCAGGTTCAGGAGGAAGCACCATATAGGGGGCAGGTGAGGCTGGGGAGAGGAAAGGCAGATGCAGAGTTTCATAATCCACCCATAGCTGGCCTCGGGAAGAGCACCTGGTGATACAAAGGCAGCTCATCTGGCCAGCCCCACAGGTAATGGCCAGGAAGACCAAGGGCTAAGGAGGATACACAAACTGGTGTGTTTGTGATGTGTGTGCATTTGTTAGTGTGTGGCTGGGCATCTGGACGGGTGGGAGGAAGCAGATTTCCTTTGCTTTCAGAATGAGTACCTGGTGAGGTCTTTGAACAACAGAGCGAAAGCATTCAAATCTTTAATTTAGGAATCGTGAACCGTATGTTCCAGGACTAGGAACAAGCCCTTCCCCTGCAGACGGCTACTTCAGACAATGGGAAACTGTAGTGACTCTTGGTTTGGCAAGTCCTCCTGCAGACCTTGCAGGGTTTTGAGAAGTTGTGCCACTTCTGGATGGGTGACAATTGTGTACTTTGGGGTGGGGTGGGTCGAAGGTGTGGATCCTGGGAGCTTTAACTGTAGAAAATAAGAAACAAAATAGTGTTCTGATGCTCTTTAGTTGTGATTTTTTTAAAACTCCAGGAAGGGTGAACAACTGGCGATCCCTTTAGCTCTTGGTGTCATCAGTAGCCAGAGCCCTAGTGGTCCAATATCTGAACCCATTTTTGGGTTTGGAGACTTCATTGTTCTAAGAAGCCAAAAATGTAAGATAGAAATTATCCAAGTCTCTCTTGCTGTGAGGGCCTGAGCACAGGCTCCAGGCTCCACCCACCCAGTGCCCCATCTCAAGCTTTCTGCAAGAGAGCTTTGTGAGAAGGAGACAGGCACAGGCAGTAGCATCCTACCCGCCTTGCCCAGGCATGAAGGAGTAAGTGTGTGTCAGCCATGGTGGTTGTAGCACTGCTTCTGCCACTAGCTCTTTCAGACTCTGATCATCCTGCCAGCTCAGCCTTACTGTCCAGAACAAAATGACACCACTCTGGGACCAAGAACTCTTCTGGCAAATTTCTCTTGTTCATTTCCCCACCCTTGTTTCCAAAGCCCTTCATGTGGTCATGTCCCTGCACCAATTAAATCTCTGCACTTGAAGCAGTGCATCTATGGCAAATGTGTATATGTCTGTTGTTTAGCGTCCACCCAGAGCTGTCCTGGGCCTGTCACAGAAAGTATATGACACCAGAAAGTATGTGACAAAGGAAGCACTTGTCATGAAAATCACAAAAAGAGCCAAGACTTTCATGGATGAATCACTGCTTTAGAAGTAATGACTTCCTGGTCCAGAACAATCGCGTCCTTCACTTGAAGTTTCACCTGAAAATGACTTCTGCTAAATCCTACTGCCTCTCCCCTTGCTCAGGGCATTTGTTTGGCAAATACAGTTACGTAGTATCAAGTGCAATGAAAAAGTCCTTGAGGTAGAATAAATGGAACTCTCCTTTGCTGCTGGTGGGAAGGTAAATTGGTATAGCCACTTGTCAAATGGAAGTATCTATTAAACTGTACTCTGTGACCCAATAATTCCATTCTTAATATAACCCAACAGAAGGTTACCTATGTGCGCTAAAAGATATGTATGCGCAACGTTCAAAGCAGCTTCATTCAAAAGAGCCAGAAGACCCTGGAAACAACCTAAATGTCCAGCAGAAGAATGGTTATACCGCGGTTTGGTCTTACAGTGGAAAACTGTACAGCCGCAACAATGAAGTACTGCTACCTGCTGCAAAAGGAATCTCATCCAAGACAGACACACAAGAATATATATAGCACGTGACTGATTACATTTCTATAGAGCTCAGAACTAATCTCCGGTGGTAGAAGCCAAGCAAGTGGTAACCTTGGGGTGTGGTAGTCTTTTGGGATTGGCAATGGGCATGAAGGAGGGGCTTTTGGATGCTGATAATGTTCTGTTTCTTAAGCTGCATTGCCAAGACTGTTTACTTTATAAAAATCCACTTGGCTGTCCACTTACGACTTGTGCACTTTTTAATGTGTTGTGCTTGAATAAAATGTTTCCTTTAAAAATGTCTGACAACTCAGATAAACAAAATTGGTTAGCTCATTTTAGAGATAAGGAAACTGAAGCCAAAAAAAAGTTACAAAACTTACCAAAAAAAGGCCATTAATCAGCTAAACTAAATTCTCCAGAGTCCACACACTGAAGCACATGCCTCTGGTCTTGGGACACCCACCCTGTTCCCAGCAAGCCTTCACTCATGGATTTCTGTGATTATTTTAGACATATTGACATATTTCTAACACCTGTGGTAGTTGATCACTTCAGTCCACAACATATTGAAAACAAAAAATCTGTTAAGTGTATGGGTGTGTTGCGGAGAGATGTCTGAAGTCAACCTTTTAATGGTAGATTTTATAGCATTATAGTCAGAAGGCAAGCACTCAAACTGCATACTGGTGCAGGGCCATTTAGCATAGGGAGAAATGCCTTATCCGCCTGCTCATGAGAGGTTCCTTGCATTATGGCAGAGCACAAAAACTGATGTTCAATTCACACTGACGATCCTCAATCCTTACAAGAAGTTCAGATCCTCCATGCAAGTAGAAGAGGAACAAACTAGAACAGAACCTTTCGGAAAGTGCTTCACAACAGTGTCAGGGAGTTGCAAAAGTGAATATGGGGCAAGGCAAGAAAGAGGCCAGAAGCCACTTTACACACAAGTCCAGGGATTGAGATAGAAAGAGCCAAGGCAAGTGCTGAGCCAGGCTGGAGCCCCAGGATCCCTGAGAGAACTGGGATGGAGGGCAGGGTGGCTGGACTGGGTCAGAACCCAGTCAACATTCAGGTGCCTCAGGGTGACAGATGAAAGGAGAGATAAACAGATAACAGGTCATCCTGAGTAGTTTGAGTCTTTCTTTACAGAATAAATGATTTTCTAAAAAAACCTGTGAGCACATTTCATCTCTTGTTCTTCCAAACAATGGCCATCTTCTTTGGACAAAGTGAGGGATGGGGACTTTGTCCCACTATCCTTTGGGTTCTGTCCAGTGCCATGGCAAGGAAGAAGACTGCTGACAGCCCTGCATCACACGGGTCCTTTGCCCAGAATGGGTCTCCCTCCTGTGGCCACACCCTCTTGTGGCCCTGCCCCTGTTCCCAGGGCTGGGTCACACTCTAGGAGCTGGACTGGTTAGCTCAACTACTTTGGGGCAGCAGCAGCAGTGACAATGTCTAGGGAGGGGTGCATACGGGATACCCTGGAGGAGGCCTCCATTTCTCAATCTTTGGGAATTTTGGTGAACTTAGGCAATGAACATCTCTAAGCTTCCATACTGTCTCTGTTTTATTCCACCACTGAATGTGCCCAAAGCTTGTGAATTGATCTTCTCTGATACTATCTTAATGTACAGCCCACAGAAACAAGGTGTCACATGCGAATAAAAACAAACAAAACAAGCAACACAGCAGTGGGGTTAGAAACCGCGATGCTGGGGAAAAGAATCGAAGCAGGCTGACAATTTAAGAAGGCAGGTGTTGTCACAGCCTGGGGATTAGCAAATTCGAGGTTTTGAGAGAGAAAACAGGGAAAAAATCTCAGAGATGGGAGAATTATAGTAATTATAATTGTTTTCTTTCTCTATGGTATGCACAAACAGTAAATGTTAAAACAATAATTCATTTTAAATAATGGGTGGGACCTCTGGTCAAAGAGGAGGGGACAACCAGTGCCCAGAAGGGGATTCACAGGGGTGGGCAACAAAGAGAGAAAAATACCCACCTGGGAGCAGAATGCTGCCTTTCACAATGAAACGTAAGGACCCCACTATTTTGAAAGTCCTTTGTCAGCCTTTTTTGGGCCATATTTGTAATGTAAAATTGGTGTTTACTTAACAGGTGTGGATTTAAGAAGTAAGTCCAGTAAGCAAAATGACGCTTAAAACTATTTTCTCTCATTTAGACTTTGCAAAGCAGTATTATCTGTTGAGGTCAAAATTCAGAGAGCAGATTGCACGAGTTTGGATGCATCAAGTATGTCTTCCTACTGTGTGAGATGTGTAGTACCCCACTAAAGGTTGCCATACACATTGTAACCACAATAAAGGGTGCTTCTGGACTTGAGCTGTGCCCAACCTGCCCAAGCAGATATGCCACTTGCCACTGCCAGGAGGTTTCTCACAGGTCCTTTCTTAGCTCTCTCCCTAATGGTACCTTTAAAGGGTGGCTTTTCCAATCTTCCTATGACCCTTCCCAAGCCTCTACCACTCTCCCTCCACCTTGCAGGGGTTGCTACCAGTTACCTCTCCTGTTACTGAGAAAACCCAGGCTTAGAGATGGAAATCACATCAACTTTCTGCCATCTCAACTGGATCTCCTCCTAGACCTGCCTTCCCCCTCTTCCACTCCTGTTGTAAGCGAGGCTGGAACTCTACGCAGCAGGCTTCTGCTCCTCAGCTGGTGTCTTCCTACTTAACACTCTGAGCACAGGCTTCAGGTGACGCCCCGCCTGGGCAAGAAGGCCCTCTTCTGGCTCTGCCTTTCCGCACTGAATAAGGACAGGAAAATGTGTCCAAGTCCATGGCTCCCTCCTGTTAGAACATGCTCTGGTGCTTGGTACTCCAGAACCTCATGTTCAAATGGCCCTGTGCCCCGCTGGGAGGGCCCCTGTGGGCCTTGTCCTTGGGTTTGATGTGTATCCCCGAAAGCTTGAGGGGTGGTCAAGAGGAGGCCCGTTTATACAGGTTGAGGAGAGGAAGGATGAAGCTTGGATATGTGGATTGGGGTTTCCACAGGTGTACACATACATGGTTCCTTCCAGATGCCCTGAGGAGTAAGGGGTAAAAGTGGAGCTCAGGGTTGGAACAGCTCTTCCCGCCCTACCATATTCTGAGCAGAACTCCAAGAAATCTGAACATTCTAAATTCAACTCCGGCCTTCTGAGTTATGAAGACACATTTGCCAAGATAGAAGGGTAGAACATATTTTATTTCATGTTATTAGCTTGCTTTGTATACTTAAGTATCAAGGCATATGGTAAGTAGGCCTCCATTTGTATTCTTGCCTTGAACCCTGGAAATGTCGCAGTCAGGCCTATTTTCAATCACTCTTTCCAGCTTTTAAATATTTCCATGCGGCTGTCAGGCAAGAAATAGCAGGCAATGAAGTGAGCAAAGGCCCCTCCCAACATCCACTGGCCCGAGCTCTCTTCTGCTCTGTTAATACTGATTAATTGTTTACAACGAAGAACTTAGCAGATTGTTACCGAGGGCCCAAAATACTCTGAAAACAGTGAAAAGAAGAAACTGTGTCTGCCCAAGTAAGCTTCTGACCCACAAGGACTTACCAAACGATACACTTTGGTCTGTAATGGAGGAAACATAGGCTACTTTGGGAAGGTTCCTCAGAGATGGTGTTCCAGGAATGAGTGCTGCCCTCACACTCCCAAGAGGACTGCGACTGGTCTCTGAGGATCTCCATCTGCTTCTCGCTACAGTGGGTTTGTTTTCAGCTGCATGTCCCCAGAGCTCAGAGTAGGCGGTACACACTGAGCTGTCTCTTTCAGTATCTGTGAGTTGGGGGATTTTGAGGATCTTGACTGCAACAGCTTCAGGGTTTCTTCCCGTCATCAAGGAGTCCCCTGTCAACTGGACAGCCATGTTGCATACAGTGAGCATGACTAGCACACTTCACACAAGGTGTCAAGAGATGAGCAGTGTGTCTTCCAGCCAGTAGCAGCATGATCCCAAATATCTACTGTGTTTTCTGAGATTTTTGAGAGACAGTAAATTAGGCACTCTGTGTCTCAAGTCATACATAGTAGCTTAGCAGGCACATTATTCATTCTTAACCATTGTCTTAACTGGGATCAAGACTCTGGCTGAAGCTGCTTAACTGGTATGCCCCAGTCAGGGCATCGATATCCCAGGGAAAGCCCCGGCAGCCTTTGCCAAAAGAAGTGTTGCACTGGTGAGGGACACAGGAGCAGCAAGTACCAGGAAGGAAGCTGAAGAGAAGTGCAAGAGAGGGCTCACATTACAGCAGGGGTGAGACGCACCCTGCAAGTTTTCAGGAATAACTGGAGAGAGAACTTAGGGGAGCCTTAGGCCCTGTCTCAACACATAAGCTAGCAGAATGTGGGTCATCAGTATTAATTTATCTTTACCAATGGACAAGGAAACCCAAGAGTTACACATGCAGCAAGTGTATGGGATCCTGATATGCGCCAACACTGGGCAGTAACTGGCACTATCATGGTGGGCATGGGGCAGGTTTCTCAAGTTGATGTCCTCCAGCATTTTCCCACTCTCCTTGTTGCTGTCATCTGTTAATGCTCTGCCACTCAATCCCTGATGACTCTGGCAACTGCCCACAGGAAGCTTAAGTCCAGCTGCGAAGACAAATATAGTATCTTTCCTTCCCTACTAGACAGAGGGCTCCATGAAACAGGGAATATTCTGTTTTGTTTGCTCTTGTCTCCATCCTCTTAAATTAGCATACAAAAGACACTTCATAAAGCAGGGCATGGCATGTGCTTTTCTAGTCCCAGCCCCAATTGGAGGCTGAGGTGGGAAGATCCCTTGAACCCAGGAGTTTTAGTTGAGCCTGGGCTACACAGAAAGATCCTCCTAAAAAAGAAAAAGGTAATCAATAGGGATTAAAAAACTGAAACTGATGGGAACGTCAAACCAGACCAGAGGAGAGGGAACACTGAAAATATAGCGTGTCAGCCAAGATGGAAAGGGTGCGTGGAAGTTAGTAAGACCGGAGGAGGGTGGGGTTGGGAGAGAAGCAGCTTCCAGGCAGGAGAAGCAGTGTGTCAAGGCCTGAGGAAGAAGGGGCACAGCTGGTTGCTGGAACTAACAAAAGTGAAAACTGAGCAGGAATGCAGGGACCTGGGACAGAGGCAAGCTGGAGAGATGGCAGGTCTCTAAGGATCTTTGGAACCACCTTATGGACAATGGGCTTCATTCTAGGGACCACGGGAAGCCACCGAATGGTTTCAAGCACGGGAGTGGGGTGTGATCTGAAAAATGCACATTTGTATCTTCAAAGAAATCATCTGGAATCACATGTTGGGACTAGGTTGCAGGGACCAAAGGTGGAAGCAGAAAAGAACTCATAAGACAACTTTGCAAGTCCAGAGAAAGATGGTGGCTGGAATACGGTTACGGTGTGGAGTGGAGGAAGGGGAGGAGTCCAGGTTGACTCCCAAGTTTTGGTTTGAAGAACTGGTAGCTAGTCGTGGCATTTGCTGGGACAGGAAACACTGAAGGAGGAAGATGTTTTAGAGGAGAAGAGAGGATTATGAATTCTGTTTTTGCCATGCAGAGTGAAAGATGTGTGTAAGCATCTGAGTTTATATTTGGGAAAGGAACTTTACATTTGGGTATGCATTTTGTTTGTTTGTTTGTGACAAAGTCTCCTTCTGTCGCCCAGGCTGGAGTGCAGTGGTGCAAGCTCGGCTCACTGCAACCTCCACCTCCCGGGTTCCAGCAATTCTTGTGACTCAGTCTCCCAAGTAGCAGGGTCTACAGGCAGGCACCACCACACTCGGCTAATTTTTGTGTTTTTTTTTTTTTTAGTAGATACAGGGTTTCACCCATGTCGACCAGGCTGGTCTTGAGCTCCTGAGCTCAAGTGATCCACCCGCCTCAGCCTCCCAAAGTGCTGGAATTACAGACATGAACCACTTTGCCCAGCTTTGGGTATGCATCTTTGGAGAAAGAGCCAGATAAGGCATGCAAATCTGAAAGTGGTCTGCATTTCGATGGTAACTGAATCCCTAAGAACTGGTGCAATGGCTGGGGAGAGTATTGCCTGAGAAGGGCAGAGGGCCTTGGACCAAGCACCAAGGAACTCTCATATGTAAGGATTCAGTGGAAGAGTCTGGTTTCAAACCTGGCTGATCATTATAATCACCTGGGAAACTTTTAAAATGTGACTCTACAGGGACATGTGACTATATATTTTGAAATACCTATAGTAGCATTAGAGACCATTTGGTAACAGAAGACTGGCTAGGAAAGAGGAAAACAAAAAGATGGTGGTGTTTCAGATACCAAGGGAAGAATTTCAGAAAGGAAGGAATCAAGACAGGATCAGGACTGAATTTAGTAACAGGAAGCCAGATGGCCACGTATCCACTTTTCTGACTTCTGAAAAGTAGGGACTTGAGTGTTTGAACTCAGTAAGGGATGACGAAGCAGCCCAGCAGGTCCTGCTGTGCTCATGTGCACAGTGTGAGGACAGGGAAACGGAAGGGGAAGGAGGGTGTGTCAGATGGCAGAAGCTTTTCATCGGAAGTAGCATCTGAACTGAGGCAAAATGGATGATAATCAGGCAAGGAACTAAGCATTCCTAGGAGAGGAAATAATAGAAACAAAAATAAGATGAGCTAAGAGAACAATGTACACTCTAGGAAATAGAGTTAGTCCTTGGCTAGAACACAAGGAATTAAGTTTTGGGAACCAAGCAACAGAATGGGGCAGAGTTCAGTTATTAAGGACCTTGTATGCCAAGCTAAAGAGTTCTCATCCTGAGGGTAACAAGATTTTACCCTGAAGGTAAAAGGGCCCTGAAGAATATAAGAAAGTAAATGGTATGATTAGATTTGTAATTTAGAAAGCCCATTCTGGCAGCCAGTGTCTGGGGTCAGGAATTGATTAGGGAAAGACGGTGGCCGAAACTTCCACCTGGAGGCTGTTGCTGGGATGCAGACATGGGATACAGATTCACCAGGGCAGGAGCAGTGAAGGAGAGAAGGGAGCTGGCAGGTGAAGAATGGGAGGAGAGTGGGACAGCAGCCAGAGTTTGCTTAGGTGACTGGTTTGTTGGAGGTGAGTCCTTGAGTTAAGGAATGAGGAAAAGACTAGCTTTTAGATGAGGATAGGAGTAGAGATTGGGTGTGGGAGAGAACATTTCAACACTAGTAGGTTTATTCCTTTCTCCAAAGGAGAAATTACATAACAGTATTGCTAGTTTCCCTAACTGCTCCTTCTCTCTAACCTCTAAGTCATTGTGCAGCCTGTGTATTTAAAATATCAACACTAATATACATCAGCTTCCTATATTCAAACACAGTAGCTTCCACCAATCAATGCAGGGAGTTAGTTTATTCATTAATTACATCATTTAATAATACTTATAGGCCGGGCATGGTGGTTCACTCCTGTAATCCTAGCACTTTGGGAGGCCAAGGCAGGTGGATCAGGAGGTCAGGAGATTGAGACCATCCTGGCTAATATGGTGAAAGCCCGTCTCTACTAAAAATACAAAGAATTAGCTGACCGTGGTGGCGGCCGCCTGTAATCCCAGCTACTTGGGAGGCTGAGGGAGGAGAATCGCTTGAACACAGAAGGCGGAGGTTGCAGTGAGCCGAGATCGTGCCACTGCACTCCAGCCTGGGTGACAGAGCAAGACTCCCTCTCAAAAAAAATCTTATAATGCACCAATGACTTGCAAGGTACTGTGATTGGGGGGGACGGATACGTGACAAGACATAACAGACTCTTCCCTCATAGAGATTACGTTCTAGCAGGAGCCAAAAAAGACATTAACCATCAGATCACAAATCATTTAGTTACATAATGTCGCAAAGGTTTTGTAAAAATATAGGGTAGAATGAGGCAAAGAACAAGGCGGGTGAGGGGACTGAGGTTCCTAAATAGATTTTAGCAGCTCTGTGACCTCCCTGAGATCCGTAAAATTTTGTCTGTGTCTGTACCCATTTGATGGGGGCGGGGGGTGGGGTAGGAAGGAAGCACAGATTCCATGCTCGAATCTGTGAATCTTAAGAGATTAAGTACCACTCTACCCTTCAAATCCATTGGGGCACTATTTATAATCAAACCTTTTCCGCGGGGGAAGACAGGGAGGGGCGAAGGGGGAAGCCAGTACCTTGGCGGTGTACTGAGAATGACCCCAGCTTTACGCTTAGACACATCCAAAGTACTTACTCTTCTGACTACGTGAGAAAACACAGCGCGCAATTTTTTGAAACATAGCTACTTAAAAAGATTGGGAGATGTTCTATTTCTCTATCACTGGGGATTTCCAGGCACGTGCCCCACCCAAGGCCCACGCCCAGAGCGCCCCGATGGGAGGACTATGCCCGCTGACACTTTCCCGCCCCGACGCCTCAGGCAGTTCCGAGCTCCGCCTTTTAGATTGCACCGAGAGAAGTCAGAGACAGCTTTGAATCCAGGCCGGGTTTTGAAGCACCAAGACGGAAGTAACGGCGGAAAGGAAGTTCCAGAGCCAGCGCTGGGAAAGAGGTGGGGGGGACCAGGGGGAAGACTGAGGGTGCGATGGCGGCTCAAATTCCAATTGTGGCCACCACTTCTACTCCCGGAATAGTCCGGAACAGCAAGAGGAGGCCGGCCAGCCCTTCCCACAACAGCAGCGGCGGGGGCTATGGCTCCAGTAAGAAGAAAAAAGTGTGCGCCTCCAGCTTTGCGCAGGTACGCAGTCGCGCTCCCGGCCTGCGTCTGCGCGAGCGCGGAACGGGGCGGGGCGGAGCCAGCGCGCCTGCGCAATGGGGGGCGCTGCCCCTGCCGTCTCCGGTGCGGTGAAAGACGCTAGCCGGTAGCGTAAATGATTACTCTTTCCCTTCGTTTAGACACGTGGGCTTAGAAAGCCTTGTGTTGTAAGGCAAGAAGAGGAAGTGGGGGAGGTTATTGCTGACTTAGTATTAATAGAAGGACTGCCTCTTCCCCCTCGAGGTCGCCTTTAGCATGAGGTTCAGTACTTCTCAGTGTCATTCCCGTGTCTTCCCCTTATCCATTCTGTAGACATCTACCCAGTGTCTTTGAGGTTCATAGCCCCCTAATGTCCTGCATGGATGAGTACAAGATGTATTGATACGTATGCTTTTCTCATCCTGAGAAAAGTGCTTTTTTGACCCTTGGTTTTCCAATTCTAAAGCGGGTTTGGTCTTATCTCATGGGCTTGTTAAGGATATGAAGTAATGACTATAAAGCACTGAGCTCAGCGCCTGGTTCAGACGTCAGGGCCTCTGAGCAATCTAGGCTTCGTAATTCCAGCAATAGATTTTCAGCAGGGAGTGGCTTGATTAGTGTTTTCTCTGGCTCCTGCATTTTATTCAAAGCAAAAGAGCAGAGATAGAGTGTGTTACTTTGTGCTTCTCAGCATATGGTGTGACACCGTTCCCCCAGCCAGTCAGTGGCTGTTCTAGAAATGTTAACTTATCTTTTCTTCTGTAGGTAATTGTTAGTGCTTTTTAAAAAACCTTTTAATATTACTTTGCTGTAGTGAGATTTACATACAGTACAATGCACAAATCTTCAATAATACAGGTCCTGGCTCACGCCTGTACCCCAGCACTTTGAGAGGCCAAGGCGCATGGATTGCTTGAGGCCAGGAGTTTGAGACCTGCCTCCCAACCCCCATCCAAAATTTACAAATTAGATGGCGCATTTACCTACAGTACAATGCACAAATCTTCAAGAATACAGATCCTGGCTCACACCTGTACCCAGCACTTTGAGAGGCCAAGGCGCATGGATTGCTTGAGGGCAGGAGTTCAAGACCTGCCTCCCAACCCCCATCCAAAATTTATGAATTAGATGGCACATGCCTTTAGTCCCAACTACAAGGGGATCACTGAAGCCCAAGATTTCAAGGTTTACCGTGAGCTATGATCGTGCCAGTCCAGCTAGGGCAACAGAGTGAGACCCTATCTCAAAAAAAAAAGTAGAGATCCAGTGTCCTTTTACATATGTATACAGCTATGGCCACTGCCTGGATCAAGATAGCATTTGTTCCTGTCAGTATTGTCTTCCCTCCCTGAAGTACCCACTATTCGGCCACGCTTGACCATAGACTGACTTTGGGTTGTAGCTTAATATAAATGGAATAATATATGACAATAGGGAACGTACTCTTTTGTGTCTGTCTAGGTTCCTTTTTGAAACAATATTTTTGAGTCATTCATTCATTCAGTATATCTGTTGCACTGTATAAACATACTACAACTGATGAATATTTGAATGTTTACAGTTTTTGGCTTTGTGCATAGGCCACTCTTAACATTCTTGTACAAGTCTTTGTGTAGATAGATGCTTTCGTTTCTCTTGACAAGCAGTGGAATTACTGAGTTAGAAGGTAGGCACACATTTAACTCAGAAACTGTTAAACAGTATTTCTCAAAGAAGTTGCATTGTTTTTGCATTCTTACCAGCAAAGTATGAGAGTGCCAGTTGTTCCATATCTGCAACAATACAGGAGGACATTGTCAGTCTTTAACTTTTAGCCATTTTGACTTTTAGCCATTTTGTTAAGTGTGTAGTAGTGTATCTCCTTGTTTTAATTTGTTTTTCTGATGGCTAATGATATCAATCACTTTTCATAAGCTTATTGAATGTTCTAGATCTTTTGTGGCGTGCCTAATTATTTTTTCTAACTGGGCTTTTAAAAAAAATTATATTGACGTGTAGAAGTTTATTACATTCTCTTGATTAGACTCCTTTGCCAGATGTATGCATTGTGAGTAATTGCTCCTAGTTTTCGACTGGTGCATTTTGATACCCAGTTGTGCTAGGACCAAGGAATGTCACTAGGACATATTGAGAAGAATAATTGTTTTGACTTCAAAGGGAGCATTGATGAACTTCTACTACCACAGGCTTCTGAGAGTGGTCAGATGCCTTCAGGAGGCTAGAAATTCCCAGGAATCCAATATGGTGGAAATCTTAACTCTGATGGCTGCAGGGCTTGCTCACGGGAGGGCTGCCTAAGTATTCCCTGTGGGCCTTTTTTGTATCTAAGCAGCAGCCTCAGGAGAAGCTGGAAAGGGCAGAGCATTTCCTGAAATAGTGCCTTCTTTTGTCTTGACTCTCCTCTTCGCAGCTGATGTTTAACTAGGGGAGACAGGGTCTTCTTCTGTCACCCAGGCTGGAGTGCAGTGGCACAATCATGGCTCACTGCAGCCTCAACCTCCCTGGCTCAATGGATCTCCCAGCTCAGCCTCCCAAGTACTTGGGATGACAGGCATGTGCCACCATGCCCGGTTAATTTTTTTTGTATTTTTTGTAGAGGTGGGATTTTGCCACATTGCCCAAGCTGGTCTCAAACTCCTGGACTCATGCAATCTACCCACCTTGGCCTCTTAAAGTGTGAGCCACCGTGCCCGGTCGTCTTAGATTTTTGCCTTGCTGTGATCCTTTCATTCTAGTTCCCTTTTCCACAGCATATAGAAAATAAGTAGGCATAAGCACAGTACCCCCCAAGGGCTGCCTGGAATCTTCTTGAGGTCACCCTCATCTGTGTCACTTGCTCATCCTTTCTGTTCTGTTCTATTCAGTTCATGTAGCAGTAATTTATTGTACTGTGTTTCTGTTTGGTCCCCAGCAGTATGCTTAAGACATTTCAAAGGATTATAGCTTGTCTCCACACTACCAAAAACCTCCCAGGAGAGAATAACATACATACATACATTGTATTTAGTTTTCTACTGCTGCCATTACAAATTATCACAAATGTAGTGACTTAAATAACACCCATTTAGTAACTCATGGTTCTGTAGATTAGAAGTCCTGACACATTGCGACTGGGTTGACTCCAGGTATTGCAAAGCTGAAATCAAAGTGTTGGCCAAGTTCTTGTCTGAAGGCTCTGGGAAGAAATTTGCATGCAGGTGCATTCAGGTTGTTGGCAGAATTCTGTTCTTTTGGGGCAGCAGGATTGCGGGGGCCCTGTCTCCTTGCTGTCTGTCAGCTGCTGCCCATGTTCCTTGCCACATGGCCTTTTCCACTTTCAGAGCCAGCTATGGAGAATCCTCCTTGTGTCCAATTCTTCTCATGCTTCAGATATTTCAAACTTCTCTTGCTGCTGACCTCTGGACTCAGATTTAAAGGATTTATGTGATTAGGCAGGCCTACTTGAATAGTTGCCTTTTTAAAAAGTCAGCTGATTTGAGACCTTAATTATATCTGCAAAACCCCTTTGTAGCTGCACCTAGATTAGTGTTTGCTTGAATAACTGGAAGAAGTTGTGTGAACACCAGAGCTCGGGGTACTTGCAGGGTGGCAGGGGTGTACTGGAATTCTACCTATCACACAAGTAAAACCATAAGGAAGATACAGTAATATCTAACCTTGAGCCAAAACTAATTATAGGTAATTATAGGTGTTGTTGCCCTATTGTGGTGAGACACAGAAGGATGATTCCTCAGTGCTGGTGATGGTACTCAAAGGAGAGGTAGGGAGGCAGAAGAACTTGAGGTTGGCTTGGACAGGTTTGCTGGAGAAGGCATTCTAGGCTCAGAGCTGTGCACATTGTAAGATTAACCCAGGTTGCCCAAGGTTTCATTAGTGGGGAAGTTGAGTGCTTTTCTATAAATGATTGTATTTCTTGATTTAGAAGAGATTTTATAGGTCTTTCAGCACCTCAATTTCCCTACTTCAGTAATTTTAGCTATTTTGATTTTTAAAGAAAAGTATGTAAAACTTTCATGAAATTTTAAAATTTACAAAGCACATTTACATATAGGACATTAGAGTGTTTTCTGATATTTTTAAAGATAACGTGAATTATCATGGATTCTTAAGGTGGGTTTAACTTTCCTGAAATATGCATGCTGTTTCTAAAGTAAAATTGAATGCTTAGTTGAAATTTAAAGAATTTTGGAAATTTAGATGCTTAGAAGTCCTCAGCAGTTGAAAGGGAATATTTTTCATCTAAAAGTATTCTGAGGAAAGCATTTATAGAAGCCTTCTTTACATCAGTGTTAAGAAATACTATTAAATAATTTAGTAGTACAAAAACAACTTTGTTTTATCATTTCATCAAGCTGGATCTCTTTAGTTCAGCAGAAATTACTACTAATGTTCATGCCTGCTAAGGGGTGGTACAAATCATCTTAGAATTACAAGTCTGTGGATTTGTATTTTCAGTATAACAGTTATTGATTAATCATGTTATGAAAGTGCAGTCTTCCATTCACTCTGGCTGTTACTTTGAAAGGATTAATGTTGGTGGAGTGGGAAACAGCTGTGTTAAAGTGAAAGGAAGAAGGATAAATAATAGTAATTAATATTTATGAAGCATATACTATGTGCCAGGCACTGTTCTAAGTATTTTCTAGGCACTATGTCATTTAATCCTACAAACAACCCTCTGTGAATTGTTCTCTCTTCATTTTACAGATAAAAACGCCCAGGGCATAGAGAGGTTGTGTAACTTGCCCTAGGTCACCCAGTGGTAGAGTCAGGATTTGAACCCGAGCGTGCTGTCCAGAGTCTACATTCTTTTTTCTTAACTGCCTCTCTTGATATCACTCTGTCACTTTTTATATTGGAAGATTGTTAATTAGATTTCTGATATAACCAAATTCATGGTGCAGAGAAATGCTTTGGGGAACAGTTTTACTGGATCAATACAGGGCAATTTAGGCTTTTCAAATGTGTATTAAAGTTGATAAAATGTACTGAGAAATCTAACCTATAGACTGAGAGTTACTTAATAGCCTTTTCATTTGCAAAGCAGCTAATAAAACATCTAGTGGAGAGGCAGTAACTGCATCTTTAGAAGGATAGTGCAAAAAAAAAAAAAAAAACAAAACAAAAAATAAAAAATAAAAAAAAAAAAGAAGGATAGTGCAGAGTGCAGATGATGATAGAATCCTCTTGTAATCGGAGGGGCAGCCAGAAAGTGCCTGACTGATTTGGTTTATTTACTGAAAAAATAATCATCCTACTATTCAACTTTTGTAAAAAAACAAAAGCAAAAAAAACAAATCCTGATAATTTTTAAGTCTTAAAAGTTACTCTTTTCTATTTTAAAAATTACCTTTTTTTTTCATTTTTAAAGTTGACATAAAAAGTCACCCAATCTCCTTCCCCAACAACTATTATAATTTGTGTTTTCTACATGTAGGTATAATTTTTCATCATTATATTTGGAATATAACATTATATGTCCCCTTTTTCACTGAACATTAGTTTGTGAACATTTCTCTGTTTATAGTCTTCTCAATTAGACTTTTAAAAGTCTAATAGTCTTTTGAGTATTGACTGCATCATATTCCAAGGAATTAACTGCTCATGTTTAATTGGCTTTATTATTGAATATTTAGGTTGCATTTTGAATTTTTGCTGTTTTAAGTAACTCTATAGTAACCCTGCAGTTTTAGACCAGGGTCAGCTATTTAAATCTATAATTCTAAGAGAGAGATGTAACTTGACATTTGACTTTTCAGTAATAAGACAAAGGACATTTTTCTCCTTTATAACCACAGCAGAATGCCCCAGATTATCCTTTACTCTGAGTCAGAGTCCAGCACACTGCTGCCTGAAGAGATGAAGCCATTGATTTGGGCTCTTCAGTTAGGCACAGCAGAGCAGGACAAGACCCAGGCCTTGTGAACTCCAGTCTATTAGCCATAGGCATGTGCTTCCTGAGTAGCAGGCTGGGTTTCTCTTCCCTGGGACCTACATCAGCTCTGTTAGTGCTGCAAAGAGGGGCACCCCTTATTGCTAGGCGTTCCTTCCTCACCTCTCAGGATGTTCATATCTTGGGGCAGGACAGTTCATCTTGTAAAGTCCTTATTGGTAATAGTGCTTCAGTAATATGGAAACGATGCCTCATTTTATCTTATTGCATCCACGCCTCACAGACTTCATGTTCCCTTTGGCTAAAGGTCTGTCTCCTTCTCATCCTGTTGTTAGACACAGGAGTCTCAGCTTGGCTAAGCTGAGGGAAAGTGAAGAGTAACCGTGTAGTAATGTGGGGGTTGTGGGAGAGGAAAGTGAAGCAGAAAACCAGCTCTGGCCTAGGGAGGGGTATCCCTGGTTAGAGAAGGAAGGGAGCCTGCCACAATCTCAGAGGCAGGAGGCAGCACTGGGGTGATGTGGCTCAGTTCATGCCAGGGTGACTTCCTTTCTCTGCCCCCCTCTTCAGCCTGACTTCTCAGTGGGGGTCTGGCAGAGGATGGAGTGAGCAAGCCGGCAGGAGGGGTCCCTTTCAAAAACCAGTGCTTCAGTGTGTCATTTTCATCCCTTCTTGACTCTTGCTTGCAGCCTGGAATGCTGACTTACACTTGTGGACCTCTCTTCATACCCTACTCCCCTTAGTCTCTGCAGATGCATTTGTCTGCCTCAATCTCAACGAGGGCCCATCTGGCATTGTTCTCCCTTGTCTCCCTGGGGCCTTGGAACTAAAATGCCTATGTCTGAAGAATCCCCTATATTGTTTTCCTTTCACTGGGCACACAACACCTTTGAGCTTCCTCGCTGGGATTGGGGAAGTGGAGTAACAGAATGGAGGAAATGCAGTGTTTGGCTGTGCACAGTGGCTCACACATGTAATCCCAGCACTTTGAGAGGCCCAGGTGGGCAGACCACTTGAGTCCAGGAGTTTGAGACCAGCGTGGGCAACGTGGGAAAACCCTGTCTCTACAAAAATACCAAAGTTAGCTGTGCATAGTAGTGTGCACCTGTAGTCCCAGCTACTTGAGAGTGGGGGCTGAGGTGAAAGGATGGCTTGAGCCCAGGAGGCTGAGGCTGCAGTGATCTGTGATTGTGCCACTGCACTGCAGCCTGGGTGACAAAGCAAGACCCTATCTCAACAACAACAACAAGATGATAAAAAAAGAAATGCAGTTTTTGAGCATCTCTGGAGTAGAAGAAAAACCTAACGCCACTGCCTGAGGGTAGGACAGGTCTATGGATGGTTCTGTAATCACTGTTGGAAGCCTTGGGGAACACATTTTCCCCTCCCCTTAGTGTGTCCTTTTTGCTCTTTAACAGTTCAGATTGTTTTTTTCTCCCCTGATGGCAACAGTATTATATCAGTAGTTATATTCTTTATGAGAAACTCAAACAATAAAGTTGAAACTTCAAGCATATCGGGCCCCATGAAATCTCTTTCGTAGTCCATTTACCCTGAACTAGACCTGGAGTTGTCCCTAGTGGTGCTGTTTTTTTCTCTTTTGACCTAGTGCCTACTGGGTAGCTCTTAGGGTTCTCTCTCTCTCTTATTTAATTTAGGCCATTCATAGGCTCAGTCTCCTGACAATCCAGGGCATTGAGTAGTCTTGTGGCACACTCTATAAATGGTTAGATTATTGGGAGAATGGTTTGCTTTCCTTCTGCTAATGCTGGCGGGTCTCCCTGGAACAGCTCACCTCATGTTCCTTCCAGTGGGCCTGGGCTTTCTCCTTTGCCTTTGCACCACCACCTCTGAAAGAGCAGGTTACTTGTCACCCTTCCTGCCTTGCATGCCAGCTCCAGCTTCCTCCTCAGGAAACAGGATCATGACCTCTGGCTCACTGCAGCTGGATATGCCCCTTGGGGAGGCTTCACTTGGCCCCTATATTTTGGTTTTTTTAATCCTCTAAATAGTGTGAATTTCTTAAAACCAAAGTCATTTTCTTATGTAAGGACAGTTAGGAAAGACTGTGCATAGGGGAAGGATGAAGTGAGGGGCAGTCCAGACAGAAGAAGGGTGTGAACAGAGGAGGGCCCAGACACCCATGTGCAGAGGCCCTGGAGAGGAGTCTGGGAAGGTAGTGAGGAGAGATCGTTCTGAATTTTATCAAATTCAGGGACTTAACTCTAATGCAACACTGATATTTAATACACAGGCTTTATTCTTGTCCCTTATCTGGTTCAGGATCCAATCCAAGATCACGTGTTGTATTTAGCTGTCATGTCTTTTTAGTCTCCTTTAATTGGAACCCTTCATTATTCTTTCTATCTTTTATGACTGATATGGTTTGTCTATGCCTCCACCCAAATCTCATCTTGAATTATAGCTCCCATAATTCCCATGTATTACGGAAGGAACCTGGTGGGATATAATTGAATCATGGGGGCAGTTTTTCCCATACTGTTCTCATGATAGTGAATAATTCTCACGACATCTGATGGTTTTGTAATGGAAAACCCTTTCAGTTGGTTCTCATTCTCTCTCTTGCCTGTTGCCATGTAAGACGTGCCTTTCGCCTTCCACCGTGATTGTGAGGCCTCCCCAGCCATGGCTAGCGGAGCTGTGAGAAGAGGGCCACCATCCTTCAGAACCTAGAATGGTAGATCCACTGACAGCTTCCACCATGAGCCTGGAAAAGCCTCAGACACTCAATGCCAGCCTGTGAGAGCAGCTGGGAGGGAGGCTGTACCCTACAAAGCCACAGGGGTGGAGCTGCCCAAGACCATGGGAACCCACTTCTTGCATCATCGTGGCTTGGATGTGAGACATGGAGTCAAAGGAGATCATGTCGCAGCTTTAAGATTTGATTTCCCTGCTGGTTTTTGGACTTGCATGGGTCCTGTAGCCCCTTTGTTTTGGCCCATTCCTCCTATTTGGAGTGGGTGTACTTACCCAATGCCTGTACCTTCATTGTATCTAGGAAGAAACTAAAGTTAGTTTTACAGGCTCATAGGTGGAAGGGACTTGTTTGTCTCTGATGACACTTTGGACTGTGGACTTTTGAGTTAATGCTGAAATTAGTTAAGACTTTGAGGGACTGCTGGGAAGGCATGATTGGTTTTGACACGTGAGAACATGCGATTTGGGAGGGGCCAGGGGTGGAAAGATACGGTTTGGCTGTGCCCCCACCCAAATCTCATCTTGAATTGTAGCTCCCAAAATTCTCATGTGTTGTGGGAGGAACCCAGTGGGATATAATTGAATCATGGGGGCAGTTCTCCCATACTGTTCTCATGGTAGTGAATAACTCTCAGGACATCTAATGGTTTTATAAGGGGAACCCCTTTCACTTGGCTTTCATTCTGTCTTGCCTGCTGCCATGTAAGACATGCCTTTTGCCTTCCGCCGTGATTGTGAGGCCTCCCCCAGCCACATAGAACTGTGAGTCCATTAAACCTCTTTTTCTTTATAGTTTACCCAGACTCGGGTATGTCCTTATCAGCAGCATGAAAACAGACTAACACATGACCTTGATACTAGAAGAGTACTGGTTGCTTATTTTCTAAAATGTTTCTCAATTTGGGCCTGTCTAATATTTCCTCATGGTTAGATTTGAGTTATACATTTTTGCCAAAAGTAGACAATTGATGCTGTCTTCTTCTCAGTGCATCCTGTTGTAGCGCTTGATGTCAAATTACTAATGGTGTTAGATTTGAGCACTTAGTAAGGTGGTATCTACCAGGTTTCTCCAATGTAAAGTTATTCTCTTGATGTTTGTATTGAAGTATCTTGTGGGAAGATACTTTGAGACTATAAATATCCCATTTTATTTCATACTTTGCCAGTGACTTTTAATATCCATTGATGGCTTTTGCTTGAAATTGTTATTATTGTGGTGGTTGCCAAATAGTTATTTTCTAATTTGATTTATTAATTAGAATCCTATTGTGAGCCAGAGCTTTCTCTTCTCTTCCATTCATTCATTTTTTTTCTGTTTTAATTTTTTTTTTTTTAATTAAATGGGATATTGCTATGTTGCCTGGGCTGGAGTGCAGTGGCTGTTGCCAGACGCAATCTTAGCGCAGTGCAGCGTCCTGGCTCAAGTGATCCTCCCACTGCAGCCTCCCAGGTAAGTAACCAGAACTACAACAGCCCATTTATTCATTTTTTTAAAACCAGTGTTTATGTCATGGATTTTTATTTATTCTGTGGTTTATAATCCACAACTAGCTTTATTCATTCCTTCTTTTACAAATTTATCTATAGTAGCTTTACTGAGATATAATTCGCACACTATAAAATTCACCCTTTTAACGTATATAATTTAGTAGCTTATAAAACTTACCAACTATGTATGGTTCTTTTTGGCCTTTAACCTTGGATTACATAGTCAAAATACTATATTCATAGTTACTCAGTATATTCACTGAGTTACGTAACCCTCACAATTTCATATATAATTTTAGGATATTTCTGTTACCCCAAAGAGAACCTTGTTACCCATAAGCATTCACTTCCCATTCCCCTGTTCTGCCAGCTCCCAGCAACCACTGATCTACTTTCTGTCTCCGTGATTGTGACTACTCTAGGTATCTCATATAAATGGAATTAATTATACAATATTTGGCCTTTTGTGTCTGGCTTCTATTAGTGTAATTTTTTTCAAGGTTTATCCGTGATAGAGCATGAATCAGTATGCCATTTCTTTTACAATTGAATAATATTACATTTTATGGACATACTACATTTTGTGTTTTATTTTTTATTTCTTTTAGAGACAGGGGCTTGCTCTGCTACCCATGCTGGAAGGCAGTGGCACCATCATAGCGTACGGAAACCTTGAACTCCTGAACTTGCCTTAGCCTCTGGAATAGCTGGGACTACAGGCACATGCCACCACAACTGGTTAATTTTTTATTTTATTTTTTGTAGAGACAGGCTCTTACCACGTTGCCTAGGCCACTTTTGAACTCTTGGCCTCAAGCAATCTTCCCACCTCAGCCTCCCAAAGTATTGGGAATACAGGCGTGAGTTCCTGTGCCTGGCCCTACCACCTTATAAAATGTGTTATCTGTTCATCAGCTGATGGACATTTAGGTTGTTTGTGCCTTTTGGCAATTATGAATAATGCTACTATGAATATTTGTGTACAAGTTTTTGCATGGACATATGTTTTTAATTTTCTTTGAGTATATAACTAGAAGTTAAATTATTGGGTCATATGATAATTCTGTGGTTAACATTTTGAAGAACTGCCCAACTGTTTTTTTTAAACGGTGTTTTTGCACCATTTCACATTCTTAACAGCAATGTATGAGGGTTCCAGTTTCTTCACACTTTTGCCAACATGTGTTAATTGTCTTTGATTGTAACCATACTAGTGGGTGTGCAGTGGTGTTTCATTGTGATTTTGATTTGCACTTCCCTAATCACTTACGATGCTGAGCATCTTTTCATGTGCTTACTGGCTGTTTGGATATCTTCTTTGAAGAAATCCTTTGCCCTTTTAAAAATGGAATTATTGGTCTTTTTGTTTCTGAGTTGTAGAGTTCTTCATATATTCTGGATTTATGTACATACTCGGTTGTTGCTTAAGTCTTTGAGATTTGGCCAGTAGGAGCCTCTTCACACTGGCTCCTGTGTCTCTTAATATGCATTTTTTGGGTGCTTTTATGGACTGAGTTTTGGCACCCCCCACACCCCCCAATATTTATTATTTTGTCCTGACCCCTAGTACATCTCAGAATGTGACTATATGTGGAGATAGGGACTTTAAGGAGGTAATTAAGGTTAAATGAGGTCATCTGGGTGGGCCCTAATCCCAGATGACTGATGCCTGCATAAAAAGAGGGATGCACATGGCTTCAGGAGAAACCAAACTGGTCAACACCTTGATCTTGAACTTCTTGCCTCCAGAACTGAAGAAAATAAATTTCTATTGTTTAAGCCACCCAATCTATGATATTCTGTTATGGCAACCCAAATAAACTGACACAAGTGCTTCCTTTCTGACACCGCAAGACAGATGTTCTAGTCTTATCTTACACTTTTCTGCTCCAGCCTTAGATTCAGCCATTTCTTCAAGGATCACTGGTTCTTAGACAATAATATACTTGTCTCTCGGTATCTGTGGTGGATTGGTTCCACGACCTCTTATGGAACCTCGGTCCCTGATATAAAGTATCGTACTGTTTGCAGATAATTTGAGCACATCCTCCGTATACTTCAACCATCTCTAGATTACTTATAATACCTAATGCAATGTAAGTGCTATGTAAGTAGTTGTTACACTGTACAGTTTAGGGAATAATGACAAGGAAAAAAGATCTGTACATGTTTAGTCGAGATGCATTCCCCCCACCCAAATATCTTCCATCTGTGGTTGGTTGAATCCGTGGATGCAGAACCCATGGATACGGAGGACCGATTGTATTTAGAAAGCACGATCTGAATGTTGCTTTGCCTGTTGTTCATTGTTTCCAGCCTTCTCAGTGGACAGGACTAGGAAATACATATGTGTGTATACCTGCACCCCCCATACCTCTATATCTATTTCTATAATTATCTGCATGTATATTGAAAACTGTGAGCTCATATTGATAACCTCTAGTTTCAATCCAACCCCACAGTGCTCATTCTGGCCTTCCCCTTTTTCTTACTTGCTTTTCCACATTTGTTATGTATCTTAGAATACATATAAAGTAGTTTCAGAATTATTAACATGTACCCCTGTGAGAAACGAACTTACCAACTATGTGTGGTTCTTTTTGGCCTTTAACCTTGGGTTACATAGTCAAAATACTATATTCATAGTTACTCAGGTTATTTCTCCCTTGCCTCCCCTTCAGTGTGGTTATATTATTTATTTGAAACACAAGTGAATTTGTTTTTATAGGGTTTTAAAAATTCTATTTTTTTATCCCCTGCCCCATCCTTGTTGAATTTATTATTTATTTTTTCAAATGTATGAAACCTTAACATGGTTCAAAAAGTCAAAACCCTACAGAAAGCTATACTCAGAGAAGATTTACTTTTCTATTTCCTTCCTGTCTCCCTATCCATCCACTGTGTTCCCTCTACCCCTGTAGGTAACCACACTCAGCTGTTTCTTTCAGAGTTATCCTTCCTGTGTGTTTGGCCACTACATCCCAGCCAGAGATGATTCCTTATAAGGAGCTTCTGAGCATATACATCTCCAGTGCTGATGCTGGCATTCAGTCATGCTGCCCTGTCTTGTTCCTTAACATTGATCAGTTGATCAAGGAATCATTCATTATTTGGTACCTACTCTGTGCTAGGCACTGGGTTAGAAGCAGGGACAGAGTCTGACTCATTAAATAAAGCAGCATGTTTTGAGCCCACTGTGCATTCTCACTCTCTGAATCTACCCCCTTCCCTCATCCATTCACCTCCTTGTCTCCCTTTCTTCTGATCTGTTGTTCCCTGCCTCTATCATAAAGCTGCTGGTTTTTCACTGATATAAACTATCAATCATATATACAATATATACTAGATGTTACTCTTAAAAATAGTCAGTGCAAAATAACATTGACGGCTGTCTAAAACTGCACAAAGTAATGTTTGTTACTGATTAAATGTGATGGGAGAACCAAATCTTCCTTATCAGACCGGGTCTCCCAGAATACAGGTACCCGGTTGAAATACAATTATCATAAAGGAAAAAAAAAATCATACAAGCAATAAAAGTTAGTTATGTAAAAAAAAAAAAAAGTAAATCTAATCTTTCTTGAAAAAATCTTAGTATAGCATATAGAAAATGGCTAAATGGATATTGCATCAGAAAAGACAAAATATAGGAAGGATAGGGAGCAAGAGGTGAGGCTGGAGAGGAGGCCTGAATTTGTTTCTACCCGAGAGGGGAAGTAGAAACCGCTGGCCAGTTTTAAGTAGCAGAGCATCAACATGCTTGCACTGACAAGTGTGTCACTAGCTGAGCTGCAGAGAATGGGCTAGAGTAGGCAAGATGATACTGCAGAGTCCCACCTCTGAATTTTGTAGCTCAGGAAGTTACCAGATAAAGGCAAAGGACTGTGGGAAGAAGGGAGAGAGAGGAAGAGAAGGGGAGGAGGGAGGGTGGGAGGAAGGCAGAGAGAAATCACTATGGCTACAGATGGTAGGAAAAGGATGAGGAATGGGCAGCGTCTCAGTTCTTGGACCTGACATTTGCACTGAGCTTGGAGGGAAGAAAAGCTAAAAAAGACCATGAAAGTGGAGAGGATGAGGTGAAGGGAAATCCAGACGGAAGGTGGTGGCAACAAAGGAGAGGAGGGAGTGCAGGGCCTGGAGTCCTTGGCTGGAGTCCTTGGCTGGAGCCCCAGCTCAGTTGGAGAGACCTGGAGAGGGTCTGGGAAGGTGTTTGAGGGGAGAGCACTCAAAGAACTATTGCAGCAAAGTGAGTGGTTTTTGTCTTCACGACCCTTCTTCCACCAAGATGAATGAATGTATTTGTTCATATTCCACCATACTCGCTTACTAAGATAAGTAAGAGTTTCACTTACTAAGATAAGTAAGTTGAGCTCCTTATCAGCATGAGGGAACCAGTTTGGCAGAATAAGTTGCTGAAATTCCAGCTGAGAGTAGATAAGCCATGTTTTAGTTAATCCTGCAGTGTCTTCCACGTTCCACATGACAACATGATGACTTTTAGCCTTAACTCTTTTTTTGACATGCAACCACTTTGGAAAATGATTTGCTAGTGACTTGTAAAGTTAAATATACACTTACCCTAGAACCCAACCATTCCTCTCCTAGGTATTTACCCAAGAGAAATGAAAACAACAGAGGGTTTATTTATAATAGCTGAAGACTGACAATGAACCAAGTGTCCATCAACAGGAAAACAAATTGGGGTGCATCCTTACAGTGGAATACTATTGTGTTGAGTAGTGTGCAAGTACAATGAAACAAACTGATCCACACAACGACATGGATACATCTCAGAAACTTTTTTTTGTTTTTGAGATGGAGTCTCGCTCTGTCACCCAGGCTGGAGTACAGTGGCACAATCTTGGCTCACTGCCACCTCCACCTCCCAGGTTAAAGTGATTCTCTAGCCTCAGCCTCCCAAGTAGCTGGGACTACAGGCATCCGCCACCATGCCTGGCTAATTTTTTTATTTTTTAGTAGAGATGGGGTTTCGCCATGTTGGTCAGGCTGGTCTCAAACTCCTGACCTCTGATGATCCATTCACCTCAGCCTCCCAAAGTGCTGGGATTACAGGCATGAGCCACCGTGCCCTGTCACATCTCAGAAACTTTATGCTGAGGAAAAGAATCCAGACACTAGAGTACATGCTGTTAGATGCTTTTTTTTTTTTTTTTTTTTTTTTTTGAGGCAGAGTTTTGCTCTTGTTGCCCAGGCTGGAGTGCAATGGCACGATCTCAGCTCACCGCAACCTCCACCTCGTGGGTTCAAGCAATTCTCCTGCCTCAGCCTCCCAAGTAGCTGGAATTACAGGCATGTGCCACCACGCCTGGCTAATTTTTTATTTTTAGTAGAGATGGGATTTCTCCATGTTGGTCAGGCTGGTGTCAAACTCCTGACCTCAGGTGATCTGCCCGTCTCTGCTTCCCAAAGTGCTGGGATTACAGGCGTGAGCCACCATGCCCGGCCAGATGCTATTTATATGAAGTTGTAGAAAAGGCAAAAGTAATATGATAGAAATTAGAACAGCAGTTGCCACTGGGACTAGAAGGTATTGGCGAGGATAGGAATTTGGATTATGCTCATGTAAACTTTTGGCAAAACTCATGACAACTACATTTAAGATCTGTGCATTTCACTGTATGTAAATCACAACTCAATTTTTAAAGAGTTAATTGAAGTCTGGGAAGATTGGAAATGGTATTACAGATCAGAAGTGGTTTCTTACTTTGTTTTTTCTTTGTGATTGTCAGCTTAAAGGTATTTTTCTTTAAACCATATTAGCCTGCTTGTCAGGGCACTCTCTGGCTGTTGCCAGCTGACCCGTGGCCCTCCAGCTTCCTTTCCATTTTCCTTCCTTGGAATGCCCATGTCCTGTGGTGCCCCTTAAGCATACCAGCTCCAGTCTGGGTTCTCTGGCCAACTAGACCCTTAAAGGGGCTGGACCTTTTTTGTCTTAATATTTCAAGACACAGTTCCTAAGATCAGAGGAAGCAGAACTGTGTGGTGTCATGGAGATAATGAGGGCTTTAGAATTGGCCCAACTTAGGTTTGAATCCAAAGGTCAATCACTACATGACCCTGAACCTGTTCCCGCTGGGCCTCAGTTTTCTTTTCTGTATACTGGGAATAATAGCACCTACTGTGGAGTGATTGTCAGAATTAAATGAGCTAACTTGGATAGGACAGCCATCCCTGTGCTTGGCACTTAGGGGGACCCAGGAAACGTGGCAGCTGGGGGTCCTGCCTGTTTCTCCTGTGGCTTCTGCACAGCAGGTGCTGCTCCACATGTGGTGTGCCCTCCCCCTGGGGCAGGCTTCCTGTTGGCGCTCTGGGCACACTGTCTTCGCTGGCATGCCCTGTGACATCGTATGCCCTGTTGAGAGCAGAGGTGGGGAACTCAGCTGGAAGAAATTGACTTCTTCAAACTATTTGTATTATGTTTTAAGGGTATCAGCATGGAAGCTATGAGTGAGAATAAAATGGTGCCCTCTGAGTTTAGCACAGGACCTGTGGAAAAAGCTACCAAACCTTTGCCATTTAAGGATCCCAACTTTGTGGTAAGCATCAAAGGTATTAGCTGAATAAACAGCCAAATGCCACACCTCAGCCTCTGATCTTGCTGGGATTACAGCCAAGGTAGCACTGGCATCCCTTTCTCCCTCAGTCCCAGTCGCCTCCTTCTCCCCCCATGGGCGAGATGGTGACAAGAGAAGAAGGGTTCTTTCTGTTGATCTCTCACTGTGCCATATCCCAAGGATTTGGGTGTCCTTCGTGGATTCATTAAAGGATACTGTTTGGCAGTGGGTCATTTCCATGATGGTTGTTCCCCTTACCTTTTCATTGGTCTTACATAAATCTTGGACAAAGCTTGAAATATTTAACTAAAAGAAGAGTACTTGCTCATTAGTTTTTTAAGGTAAATCGAAGCTGTTGTGCTGTTGAGTGAAAATAGGGTACTCTTCCTTTCATTCTTGAGAGTGGTAATAAATTGCAGCAGTTCAGATTATAATGTTAAATTATTTCTAACGAATTAGTTTTGGAAATACAATATTACCAGTGTTTGCAATAGATTTTGATATTCTTTTCCATTTTATTCTGTCATTGTCATAGGATTTAAAAAAAAAAAAGATTTCCAGAAGGCTTGCCATACTGCAACTGGGGCTTTCTGGGCTTCTCCAGGATCCCCGGTTTGCAAGGCGGAGACCTGCCCCGAGAAGGGAGTTTAGAGATGCAGTCGTGGTTTTAAGTCTGACTTCATAGCAAATTTATCTTCAAGTATGGAGAAATTCATGAATGAATTCTACAAAGTTAGATCCAATAAAGGCTTTGTGGTTTTTTTTTTTAACGTGCATGTAAAAAAGTAGTCTTTTATTCCTACTTCAACACCAGCTTAAAGGTTTTGACAATTTGAAAACCTTTTTTAAAAAAAAAAAAAAAACTAAGATTAACCTGTTAACATGTACAGTGAAATACTTTTTAAAAAAAGGTCTCAAGGGTCAAATGATTGTTGACAGAATGAGAGGTATATTACAGTTATGATTAAGCATAAATGTCAGATGCTGAAATGGTAGTCTCCATTGGTTTTTGTTTCTTCTAATAATCTATGCCTTTAATTTGAGCACTCTGGCCATGGTGGCGCGGTAGCTGGCAAGAAGAACAGAACCTGGAAGAACCTGAAACAAATCCTCGCTTCCGAAAGGGCATTGCCGTGGCAACTGAACGATCCTAACTGTGAGCTGCTTAGAGCCTTCCATGTGTTTATAATGTTCAGAGTAGGAACTGTCTTATAACAAGCCCACATTATTTTATTGTGTTTGCATTATTGTAGGAAATAATTTTTAGCTTGAGAACTTTATAGTGATATCAGCCTGGAGAGATTATGTGTGTATTTCTCATAACTGTATCTGTACTGAGCCTATTTGTTTGTGTTGTCATGGATGTGTGATTTTTAGTGTCATAGGTCCTGATATGATAATATTGTTGTTTCTACTAGACAAACTTCTTATTCAGAAGTCTACTCTTAAAATGTGTTTCCAAAGACAAGGTAGCCCAAGTATAATGCCAGATTTGGGAGGGCTCCTTAGCCAGCTCTTTTACTTTGTGAGCCAGCGTTTAGCAGAGTAAACACTTCATGCTGCATTGTGTCCAAATTTATGTAAAACACTGTTACATGTTCTGTTTAGCGTCACTGGAAAGTCCAAGTTCAAGGTTCTCACCATCTCCTGCTCCACTATACTTCTTTCATGGGATGACTCACATGGGTGGCAAGTGAGCTAGTCATTCATTCATCTGGGTGTGGACGTAAGGGTGTCAGGATGCTCAGATCCAGTTATTGGCTTGTTTGGCATTTCATCATCGTCAGCCCATGCAGTGTGAGATTGTGAAAATAGCTGGTGGGCAGATGAGCTTTCCCATGGTTCTGCTGGAATAGAGGGTTCCTGGTGACAGGGCGGGGCTAGATCTGGAGCCTGCACTTGGCCTATGACATACTGCATTATTTCTGAGAATCCTCCCGTACTCCTCTAGGTAATCTCCAGAGACTTCTGTGACTACTTAATCACAAAGGAAAATTTCACGAATATTATCAAACAGTATTTTTTTAAAAAAGAGAAGGGATTTGAATGTTTTAAGTCCAGTTTAGTTATCTTTTTTTTTTTTTCCAGACTTCAGTATTGATGCTCCTCCATCCTTTAAGCCAGCTAAGAAGTATTCTGATGTTTCAGGTCTTCTTGTGAGTATGATCATATCTCTTATAACTTTAAATGGAAAAGATTTCACAGTAATGTCTAATTAGGTAAGTGTTGAATATTGACCACCGCCAGTCCTGCCTGGACCCTGTCTACGGTGATAGGTGATAGGTTTGTGCAGTATGTTCATTGCTGCAAACTGAGGCATCTGTGGGGCAGCCTTCGGGGAGGATCGAACTAGAAAGCAGGAGACCTGAGTTTCACTTCTTTACCTCTGCTAGTTAACTGTATGAGATAACATAAAAGAAACAACCATCTATTTCTTTTTTTACTGCTGAAGTTTTTAAAACCTGCATTTTAGATGATTATTGTATTTACAAAACTTATTTAAACTTCTTTAAACAGGTGCTTTGGTAAAGGTCGTGACTTTCAAACTTACTTTTAAGCATCAGAACCCCTTCTCCAAATGAAATCTTTTACAGAATCCAATATATAAACAGCCCGGAGCCCACCTTTCTGCTGTGGATCTGGCCACCTGTTCTTACTACCCACTCCCCCACCACAGTGACTGCTCAAGAGCTTCTGGGGAACACAGTTCAGAAACTGCCAGCATAGCTGGAAGAGTGGGAAGTGGGCAAGTTGCTAAAGCTCAGGAATCTCAGAGCGCCCCCATTTCCTTATTTGCAGAAGGTAGAACCTAAGAGTCATCTTCTTAATCCTTTTTCATCTCATAAATTTGGAAAAATAATTTAAATGCTTTACATTTTAATGAAAATATGACTCTAACTTATTTAACAAACTGATCAAATTAATTATGTGCAGAGGAAAATTGCCTCCTTTGTTATTATTATGTAATATCCCTGTTTCTCCCTGATAATATTCATTGTTCTGAAGTCTACTTTGCCTGAAACTAATATTGCTACCCCAGCTTTCTTTTGTTCAGGTCTGGATGGTTTATCTTTCTTGATCTTTTCACTATTTTTTTTGTTTGTTTTGAGACAGAGTCTCGTGTCGCCAGGCTGGAGTGTAGTGGCGCAATCTTGGCTCACTGCAGCCTCTACCTCCTGGGTTCAAATGATTCTCCTGCCTCAGCCTCCCAAGTAGCTGGTATTACAGGCATGTGTGCCACTACACCTGGCTTAATTTTGTATTTTTAGTAGAGATGGGGTTTTGCCATGTTGGCTAGGCTGGTCTCGAACTTGTGACTTCAAGTGATCCTCCTGCCTCAGCCTCCCAAAGTGCTGGGATTACAGGTATGAGCCACCACGCTCGGCTGATCTTTCCACTTTTAAACTATGTATATATTTAAAGTGGATTCTTGTTGAAAGCATATTTTTGGGTTGTTGGGTCTTCCCTTTTTTTTTGGAGGTAGGATCTTGCTCTTTTGCCCAGGTTAGAATGGAGTGGTGTGATCGTAACTCACTAAAGTCTTGGCTATGCGGGTTCTCGTTTGGTTCCATATGAAGTTTAAAGTGGTTTTTTCCAGTTCTGTGAAGGTCAATAGTAGCTTGATGGGGATAGCACTGAATCTATAAATTACTTTGGGCAGTATGGCCATTTTCACAATATTGATTCTTCCTAACCATGAGTATGGAATGTTTTCCCATCTGTTTGTGTCCTCTCTTATTTTCTTGAGCAGTGGTTTGTAGTTCTCCTTGAAGAGATCTTTTACCTCCTTTGTTAGTTGTATTCCTAGGTATTTTATTCTTTGTAGCAATTGTAAATGGGAGTTCGCTCATGATTTGGCTCTCTGTTTGTCTGTTATTGGTGTATAGGAATGCTTGTGATTTCTGCACTTTGATTTTGTATGCTGAGACTTTGCCAAAGTTGCTTATCAGCTTAAGGAGGTTTTGGGCTGAGACAATGGGGTCTTCTAAATATTCCATCATGTCATCTACAAATAGGGACAATTTGACTTCTTCTTTTCCTAATTGAACGCCCTTTATTTCTTTTTCTTGCCTAATTGCTCTGGCTAGAACTTCCAATACTATATTGAATAGGAGTGGTGATGGAGGGCATCCTTGTCTAGTGCCAGTTTTTAAAGGGAATGCTTCTAGTTTTTGCCCATTCAGTATGATATTGGCTATGGATTTCTCATAAATAGCTTTTATTTTTTTGAGATACGTTCCATTGATACCTAGTTTCTTGAGAGTTTTTAGCATAAAGGGCTGTTGAATTTTGTCGAAGGCCTTCTCTGCATCTATTGAGATAATCATGTGGTTTTTGTCTTTGGTTCTGTTTATGTGGTGGATTACGTTTATTGATTTGCGTGTGTTGAACCAGCCTTGCATCCCCAGGATGAAGCCTACTTGGTCGTGGTGGATAAGCTTTTTGATGTGCTGTTGCAGTCGGTTTGCCAGTATTTTATTGAAGATTTTTGCATCAATGTTCATCATGGATATTGGCCTGTAGTTTTCTTTTTTTAGTTGTGTCTCTTCCACATTTTGGTATCAGGATGATGTTGGTCTCATAGAAAGAGTTAGGGAGGATTCCCTTTTTTTGTATTGTTTGGAATAGTTTCAACAGGAATGGTACCAGCTCCTCTTGTATGTCTGGTAGAATTCAGCTCTGAAACTGTCTGGGCCTGGACTTCTTTTGGTTGGTAGGCTATTAATTGCTGCCTCGACTTCAGACCTTGTTATTGGTCTAGTCATGGTTTCAACTTCTTCTTGGCTTAGTCTTGGGAGTGTGCAAGTGTCTAGGAATTTATCCATTTCTTCCCGATTTACTGGTTTATGTGCATAGAATTGTTTGTAGTAATCTCTGATGTTAGTTTGTATTTCCGAGGAATCCAGGGTGATCTCCCCTTTATCGTTTTTTATTGCACCTATTCAATTCTTCTCTCTTTTCTTTTTTATTAGTCTAGCTAGCAATCTGTCTATTTTGTTGATCTTTTCAAAAGACCAGCTCCTGGATTTACTGATTTTTTTGAAGGGTTTTTTTTCTCTGTCTCCTTCAGTTCTGCTCTGATCTTAGTTATTTCTTGTCTTCTGCTTGCTTTGAATTTTTTTTGATCTTGCTCCTCTAGCTCTTCAATTTTGATGATAGGGTGTCGATTTTAGAGCTCTCCTTGCTTCTCATGTGGGCATTTATTGCTATAAATTTTCCTCTAGACACTGCTTTAATTGTGTCCCATAGGATCTGGTATGTTGTGTCTTCATTCTCGTTGGTTTCGAAGAACATTTTTATTTCTGCCTTCATTTCATTGTTTATCTATTCATCATTCAGGAGCAAGTTGTTCAGTTTCCATGTGATTGTGCAGTTTTGAGTGCTTTTCTTAATCCTGAGTTCTAATTTGATTGCGCTGTGGTGTGAGAGACTGTTAGGATTTCCGTTCTTTTCCATTTGCTGAGGAGTGATTTACTTCCCATTATGTGGTCAATTTTGGAGTAAGTGCAATGTGGTGCTGAGAAGAATGTGTATTCTGTGGATTTGGGGTGGAGTTTCCTGTAAATGTCTATTAGGTCCATTTGGTCCAAATCTGCATTCAAGTCCTGGATATCCTTGTTGACTTTCTGTCTCGTTGATCTGTCTAATATTGTCAGTGGAGTGTTAAAGTCTCCCACTATTATTTTGCGGGAGTCTAAGTCTCTTTGTAGGTCGTTAAGAACTTGCTTTATGTATCTGGGTGTTCTTGCATTGGGTGTATATATATTTAGGATTGTTAGCTCTTCTTGTTGCATTGATCCTTTTACCATTATGTAATGTCCTTCTTTGTCTCTTTTGATTTTTGTTGGTTTAAAGTCCGTTTTATCAGAGACTAGGATTGCAACTCCTGCATTTTTTGCTCTCCATTTGCTTGGTAAATCTTCTTACATCCCTTATTTTGAGTCTATGTGTGTCTTTGTATGTGAGATGGGTCTCCTGAATACAGCATGCCGATGGGTCTTGACTTTTTATCCAGTTTGCCAGTCTGTGTCTTTTGATTGGGGCGTTTAGGCCATTTACTTTCAATGTTATTATTGTTATATTTAAATTTGATCCTGCCATTTTGTTACTGGCTGGTTGTTTTGCCCATTAGTTGATGTGGTTTCTTCATTGTGTCATTGTTCTTCACCATTTGGTACGTTTTTGCAGTGGCTGGTACTGGTTGTTCCTTTCCCCTGTTTAGTACTTCCTTCAGTAGCTCTTGTAAGGCAGGTCTTGTAGCGACGAAATCTCTCAGCAATCTCTTGTCCAGAAAGGATTTTATTTCTCTTCCACTTATGAAGCTTAGTTTGGATATGAAATTCTGGGTTGAAAGTTCTTTTCTTTTCTTTTCTTTTTTGTATGCACTTAGGGCATATGAAAGTTCTTTTCTTTAAGGATGTTGAATATTGGCCCCCACTCCCTTCTAGCTTGTCGTGTTTCTGCCAAGAGATCCACTGTGAGTTTGATGGTCTTTTCTTTGTGGGTGACTCGACCTTTCTCTCTGGCTGCTGTTAGAATTTTTTCCTTCATTTCAACGCTGGTGAATCTGACAATTATGTGCCTTGGGGTTGCTCTTCTTGAAGAATTTCTTGGTGGTGTTCTCTGTATTTCCTGGATTTGAATGTTGGCCTGCCTTGTTAGGTTGGGAAAGTTCTCTTGAATAATATCTTGAAGAGTGTTTTCCAACTTGGATTCATTCCTCTGGTCACATTCAGGTATGCCAGTCAAGTGTAGATTAGGTCTTTTCACATAATCCCATAGTTCTTGGAGACTTTGTTCATTTTTTTTCACTCTTTTTTTCTCCAATCTTGCCTTCTCATTTTATTTCATTGAGTTGATCTTCAATCTCTGATATCCTTTCTTCTGCTTGATTCGGCTGTTGATATTTGTGTATGCCTCGCAAAGTTCTCGTGCTGTGTTTTTCAGCTCCATCAAGTCATTTATGTTCTTCTCTAAGCTTGTTATTCTAGTTAGCATTTCATGTAACCTTTTGTAAAGGTTCTTGGTTTCTTTGCATTGGGTTAGAACATGGTCTTTTAACTCAGAGAAGTTTGTTATTACTCACCTTCTGAAGCCTACTTCTGCCAATTTGTCAAATTCATTCTCTGTCTTTTTTGTTCCCTTGATGGTGAGGAGTTGTGATCCCTAGGAGGAGAAGAGGTGTTCTGTTCCTTGATGGTTTCATCCTTTTTGCACTGGTTTTTTTCCCATCTTCATGGATTTATCTCCCTTTGATTTTTGAAGTTGGTAATTTCAGGAGGAGTCTCTGCGTGGACATTTTTTTTCTGTTGAGGTTGGAGCTATATCTTTTTTGGCCTGTACAGGGTGTTGCTGGGCTCTCTTGGGTTCAGTCGGGTTGTTGCGTGGGTGGTCTTTCCCTGCAGTTTGTTTGCAGGTGAGATTGGCCCCGCCTTCCCAATGGCTGCTCTCCCAGACCTCAATCTTCCTGGTTGGGGTCAAACTGGTGTATTTGCTGCCAAGCTCCCTAGTGAGGGCTTCAGTTTGAGTTCGGTGGAGGTGGGGCCTGCCAGGCCTTATGATCTGTTTCCCTGCTTTCAACTCTACCTCCCTCTATGGGACGGTCTGTCCCACTGGCTAGTCCAAACTTCCGCCCAGGTCCGTGCGACAACTGGCGGTGCCCTGCATCGAGAACCCACAGTGCCCGACAGTCTGGCAGGGCTCTTGTGGACCCTGGGTTGTAGGAGGGATGAGGTAAGTGCAGGGTCCGTATTGGAGCACCGAGGGGGTGAAGTCCCATCCCCCCAACCCCCACGTTTCAGGTGGGGATGCACTCCCCCCTACCTTCTTGATTTGGCCCCCTGGGGGGCTCTCATCCTGCATCTTCTTCGCTGGGCTATTTTCAGTGCCCTGTCAGTCCCACCGAAATGAACCCCGCCCGCACCTCCTTTGGAATCACGAAGTCCTCTAGCCGTCTGAGTCTCATTTGCTGGGAGCTGCATTCCAGCGTTGCTTTCTCATGGCCATCTTGGTGCCCCTCCCTCCAAGAGGAGGATTTCTAAGAAGGCTCCTCTGGAGTCACTCCTGTACAGATTGTCCTTGTTTTTAATGACCTTAACAGTAAAGAGTAGTGGTCAAGTATTTAGTAGAATCCTCCACTATTGGAATTTCTCTGATGTTTTCTCATGATAAAACTGGGGTTAACTGAACATCTTAAAATGTTGTTTATTTTATTATTTATACCTCTTTTAAAAATTATGAATGGTTACTTTCATGTTTACAATATACATTTTAAATAACCTGAGTCTATTTTCAAATATACCACGTTGTGTGTAGTGTGAGGTCTTCTAGTAGTGAATTTCTAATTCCAGTCTCTCATTCTTTGTTGTCATATAGTTTATTTTTACATATGCTACAAACAAAATACATGGCTGTTAGTTTGTGCTTTAGACAATTACCTTTTAGAGAAATAAAAGGAAAAAAAAGAACTTTCTTTTATCTTCATTTCATTCTGTTTCCACCTTTTTTCATTTTGTTATTTATTTCTAAGTTGCAGTCTGATGTCATATTTTTTCCACTGGAACATTTTACTGTGCTTTTCTTATAAAGCAGATTTGCTGCTAATGAATTCCTTCCTTTTTTTGTTTAGCCAAAGAGCCTTTATTTCTTCTTCATTTTTTTTTTTTAAGACAGGGTCTTAATCTATTGCCCAGGCTGGAGTGCAGTGGTGCCATCTTGGCTCACTGCAGCCATCTCGACCTCCCAGTCTCAGGTGATCCACCCACCTGAGCCTCCCGGATAACGGGGGCTACAGGTGTATGCCACCATGCCTGGCTGATTTTTTTGTATTTTTTTGTAGAGATGGGATTTCACCCTGTTGGCCAGGCCTGGTCTCAAACTCCTGAGCTCAAGTAATCCTCCCGCCTTGGTTTCCCAAAGTGCTGGGATTACAGGCGTGAGCCACTGTACCCAGCCTTGTTCTTCTTTTTTGAATGACATTTTCAGTGAGTATTTTTGAATGACATTTTCAGTGTAGGCTGACAGTTTTTTCTTTCATCACTTTTAAGATGTCAGTGGTTAAATGCTGTCTTTTTGTTTCATGGTTTCTGATGAGAAGTTTGGTATAATTCTTACCTTTGTTCATCTCTTAATAACGTTTCTTGTTTGACTGTCTTCAAGATTTTCTCTTTGTCTTTTGTTTTCAGCAGTTTGAATATGACTGGGGATTACTGAATATGACTCTGGGTATTATTTTTCTGGTATGTATTCTTGATGTTCTCTGAGGTTTGGATTTGTGGTTTGGTATCTGTCAAGAATTTGGAAAATTCTTGGCCATTATTTCTTCAAATATTTATTTTGCCTCGTCTTTTTCCCTTCCTCTACGATTCCAATTACACACGTTAAACTATTTGATAGTGTCTCAGAACTCTTGGATATTCTGTTCTGGTTTGTGTGCTTTTTAAAACTTTTTTATTTTGTTGTGGTTCAGTTTGGATGGTATCTACTGCTGTGTCTTCAAGTTCTTTACTCACTGTATTGAGTACACCAATGAGCCCACTGGAAGCATTGTTTATCTCTCTAATTGTGTTTTTAATTTCTAGCTTTCTATTTGATTATTACAGTTTTCATACCTCTGATGAAATAACTTTCTTTTAAATTATTTATTTATTTAGAGATAGAGTCTTGCTCTCTAATCCAGGCTGGAATGCAGTGGTGTGATCACAGCTCACTGCAGCCTCAAACTCCTGGGCTCAAGTGATCCACCTGCTTCAGCCTCCCAGGAAGCTGGACTATAGGCATGTGCCACCACACCTGGCTAACTTTAACAAAATTTTTTATAGAGAAGGGGTCTCATTGTGTTGCCCAGGCTGGTCTTGAACTCCCAGCCTCAAGCCATCCTTCTGCCTTGGCCCCCCAAAGTGTTTGGATTACCATCGTGAGCCACCATTGCCTGACCTGAAATAACTTTCTATTTTGCATGTTGTCACTCCTTTAACATATTAATTATAGTTATTTTAAATTTCCCGTCTGATAGTTTCAAAACCTATGTCATATTCAGGTCTGGTTCTGGTGATTTCCTTGTCTTTTAAGACTACTTAGTCATTAAGTGTGTATGTATATATATGTATGTATATACATACATATATATACATATATAAGTATGTATGTATATATAGTCCTTGAACACATAATAGCTGCTTTAAAGTGTTTATCTGCTATCTCCAACATTTGGTTCATCTTGGCCAGTTTCTATTGACTGCTTTTTTCTTAACTTTGGATCACATTTTCCTATTTCTTTGCAGCTACAAGCTTTTTTATCGTGTGCTGGCTATTGTGGATGATATATTGTAAAAACTCTAGATTCTGTTATCTTTCCCTGAAGAGTATTTTCTTTCCTGTGGGTAGCTCAGTTACTGACTGATCACCTTGAATGGGTGTAGGTTTGGTTTTACACTTTGTTAGGACTAGTCTGTGAAAGCCTATGATGTTTCCCAAACTCCTTTAACTTGTTCCACGTAACTTCTAAGCTCTTTATCCTCTGCCAGTCCTATTGAAGTTTGCTGTTAGACTTTGTGTGGTGAGACTAGAATAGACTGTACTCACGAGCGAGCATGATTTTAGTTCCTAAGCTGTGGCATTTCTGTTGCCTTAGCTAGGTGCTAGGACTATTGTTATAGAGATCTCTCTATTCTGGCTGGGCTGGCACTTCAGCAGCTCCTAGCACTGCTCAGCTTCTGGAGTTTCTGTTTCCCTCTTAACCAGTCTCCAGTAAGACCTGTATAGTCTTGCCTTGAACATGCATAGCCCAGCCCATGGTTATGGACTCCCGTGAAATCCCAAACCACTTTTGCCTCCCTTCCCAGGGAGGCTCCCTCTTCTGTTACTCAGCTTTGCCAAATCCAGATGTTTAAGTAGCCCCTGAATCTGATCTCTCCCTCCCCCAGCTCAGTGGGTCCACTGAGCTCTGCATGAGCTCCGCCTCTGCCCCATGGTCAGGAAATTGTCACAGGCAGAGAATTTGGATGATCCTGGAACCTACCTCATGAGCTTCTCTTTTCTCAGGCATTGCGGTCTTGTGCTGCCTCTTGTCTGTTGCCTGAAAATATCTACCTCTTAATATTTGTAATAGTTGTAATATTATTTGACCTGTTGTAATAGTTGTTTATGGCAAGAGAGCTCATCTGGCACCATTTATTCTGTTATGGCCCGAAGTGGAAATCTCTCCCTGTGTCATTTTGAGTTTCTGGAGGCCACAGTTTATGGCTAGACTTGGAGGGTAGTTCCTCAGAATGTCAGCTTTATCCTTACTGTTTCAGGCAGCTCATCTGCTAGTACAGTGGTTTTCACACATTAGGAGGAAGGAGAATCATTATTCCAGGCCCTTTTATGTCATCAGCAATGGACTTGTCATGTTACACACTACCTAAAACCTCTTGCCCCACTGTATGTAAGAAGTAAAAAACTCTGAATAGACAAAGAACTCCCCCAATTCATTAAAGGGCAATCCCACAGAAGAATCAGCGAAAAAGATATAAATAGGCAATTGCCAGAGAAGAACTATAGATGACCAATAAGTAGATATTTGGCTTCACTGGTAATTAGGAGAAAGACTCATCAAACAGGGGAAGAAATTAAGACATTTGATTATACATTTTGGCACCAACATACAGAAATGGGCATCTTCATACACTGCTATTTTGAGGTGGGAACGTGCACTGGTACTGCTTCTTTGGAGGACACTTGGAGCAGTCTGCTGAGATTAAAAAGTAAAAGCCTCTGACCTTGTAATGTGCCTTATAGGCAGCTCCCTAGAGACACAGTGTGCACAAAGAACTTTATGCAGAAATGCTTATGAGAGACAGCATTTGCAAAATGTTGAAAGCAACATCAAGGACTGTCACAGCAGATATTTTCATACTATTCTTGAGCTCAAAGCATAGTTACAACATGGATAAATGTCCAGGATGTAATGTTGATTGAGAGATGCAAAGCAATATTAACAGCATGGTGCCACATATGTAAAAATCACACACACACACACACACACACACACAAATGGGGTTATTTCTCTTGTGTGTTTACATATGTGTACAGGGGTAGACATAAAAAGTCCGGCAAGGTGCCCACTTAGCAGTGGTTTCTTGACGGGAAGGCAGAGGACTGTTGGATGGTAGATGGTGATAAATGAGGACCTTAGTCTTACCTGTGATGTTTTCTTTTAAATTTTTTTTAAAGGAGAACATGTTCGTCTATTGCTTATATAATTTAAAGTTACATAATTAAAAAGTAAAGCCTAGTTCACATTTATACTGACACACAGCTGTTCCCAGCCAGCCACATGACTGTTTCCCCTGTGCCTAAACACGGCTGCAAGACATGCAGGGTCACACCTGTGTTCAGCACTCGTTACAGAGCTATGGAAAGTGTGTTCTGAGTGAGACAGGAAAGCTGTGAATACTGCCTGTGACCCTGCAGCAAGGGGGCTTGAAGCTGTTTGCTGACTTCGCTCTGGGAAGTTGGCCTTTGCTTATTTCACTCAGGCTCAAGGGATGGCATCCAGAGGAGGGTGGACTATAGGTGTGAGTTCTTTACTTGTTCAATTCTGGGGTGTCACTTGGCATCCTTCCTTCTATTGGAATCCTAGATGCTGGCCCCTGGGTCCAGTCCAGTCTGTTCAGGTTTTTGTTGGTGCCACAAGATCTCTGTATTCTGCACTGTTTATTCAGCAGCCCTCTTGGCAGGGAGGTCTGAACTTGGGCGGGCCGGCTCAGCACAGTTTGGTGGTAGGAGTGAAGCAGCCACAGACATGGAGCTCAGCCGAGGCTGGTTTGTCTATGGAGGCCAGATGGGCCAGCCAGACACACATGCCTGCACTCTGCTCAGAACTGCAGGGCAGCCTCCCCTGCTAGTTAACCTAACTTCTCTCCCAGGCAGGATCCCTCAGAAGAGACTTGTCACTGTTTTTCTAAAGAAGCCTTTACTGTCATTAAAGGAAATGAGGACAGAAAGGTAACATCTAGATCAAAACAAGGGATCCAAGTTTTATTTTGTATAGAGCTATTAGTGAATCTTTGCCTTTAGGAATAATCCCATTTTCCTAACACACAGCAGTTAAATACTTCGGGGAGTCCCCAGTGGCAAAATGGAAGACGTTTTAGGCATGAGAAGCCTATGAATAAGTTCCCGACAGCTTGTCGCTTCTTTACTAGAGACTTCCCTCCCTTACTAAATCGCAGGATTACTGTGAGTCTAGGTCCACACAAAGATGATCCGCATTAAAGCAGACATTTACACTTGAATAATTGGATGTTATCTGTCTAGACTTTAATGGCATCTTTTATAATTTTTTTAAAGGAGTTCAAAATGACTCACCCTCATGTTTTTTTGTTTCAAAATTCGTAGAAGCCACGTGCTTTGAGGTATATAGTTAGTGAATTATTTTCTCCACTTGGCACATGGGGAACAGAGACCAAGAAAGAATTTTGATATGTCTGGGAAACAAGTTCTCTTTTCTGTGATGGTGCCGATTGTCTGTTTATTCATCCATTTATTCATTCAATAATCATTTGTTATACAAACCCTGACTGAAGGCCCTCTGTGCACTCTGCGTTGCATTAGGAGCCAGTCTACAGTGATAAGCAAACCACAGTGTTCCCCGTCTCATGGACCCTCAGAGTCTAGACCATCATCAGAGTCATGTAGATGATAAACTTTAAAGCAACAGAGATGTGCATTCTACTGGAGTGGTCTATGCTGCTGTGAAAGAGGGTGGGGTTCTGACCTCCTATGGGGGTACAAATAGGCTTCCCCAGAAGTGTAGCTTTGGGGGCTGAGTCCTGAAGAATGAACTGGTGATTACTGAGCAAAGTGGGCTGCAGTTGGGGTCCCCTGCCAAGGAAAGGACAGATGGGGCATGGTAAGAGGGAGGAACTTAGAGGCCGGGGACAGTTGGAATCAGAGAGCAGCGGCGTGTGGCTGAGGAGGAGGCTGAGGACAAAGGAAGGCCCAGAGCTAAGGAGCTGCACGGAGGATGGGCCTCATCCCCAGAGCAGCCATTTTGAGAGATTTTATGCCGAGGAATGACACGATCAGAATTGCACGTTGCCAAGAAGATCCTGGCTGCAGTTCTAGGGGAAGGGTGGGTGTGAGTGGCCAGTGATGCACTACAGAGTGGCCCAGGGAGGTGTGGAAGTGGCACAGCGGGTGTTGGAAGAGCTCGGAAGGAGGATGCTGGAGGTAAGTGGAGCATGGCAGGGAGGGGCATGTGCCCAGCATGCAGAGCGTCAGCTCCTGGCTTGAGAAGCACAGACCTGGGACATGTGTTGGAAGGAGGCAGGAGTCTAGAGACAGGGAGGGATGACCATCGTGAATTCAGTCTTGGACCTGTTGCTTGCAGCCCTTGAGGCACCAACAAGAAGGGTCCCAGAGTCTGATGTGGTTATTTCCCTTCCATCCATACCCTGAAGTGTTTCTGGAGTCTGGGAAGGTTAACGAGTCTTGTGCCACAGTGAGTGATTCAGTGTTCTTGGTGGCAGAGTAAGTCATAATGAAAATATATTTCGCTTTCAGTGAAATAGAAAAAAGTTTTTAAACTTATACTTGAACTGAACTTAAAATATCCCTACCAGCAGTAACTTTCTGCCCTTCCCTGCGCCTCTTCCACCCAGGCCAACTACACAGACCCCCAGAGCAAACTGCGGTTCAGCACCATCGAAGAGTTTTCCTACATTCGGAGGCTGCCCTCTGACGTCATCACTGGCTACCTGGCCCTGAGGAAGGCCACGAGCATCGTTCCCCTGAGCCCAAGAAGTGGAGATGAAGTGCAAAACTGTTTTCAGAAACAGACTTTGGACTTTTGTTTCATGGAAACAAACTCGTTCTGCTGTCAATCTGAAAATGCCAGTGCTGTGCCTTGGAAAGAATGTTTGGCTTTAATTTAAGCATTTTTTTGAGTGTGTGTTTTCCCTCCGAGTGTGATATTCCCTGCTGAATTCAATTGTACTTCAGTTGTTGCCTCAAGTAAAGGTGTTTTGACAAGAAAATACAATAAAACCATACTTTTCATTTAACCCAAGTCCCTGTATTTTTGTTTTATAACACATGTAGACTCTGCAGTGAGTCCACAGTAGGTCTGGATTACTTCTAATCCTGGCGACTCCCCCTTTTAGAGCATGTTAGTCCTTGTCTCTGATCAGAATGCTTGGAAGAAGTCCACATTTGGGTCCAGAGAAGAAAGAGGAAAGTAACTTTTTCGGTCCCAGTCGCTGGTCCTCACCTGTGCCTCGGCCTCAATGAGCCACCCCTCATCTTTGGGAGTGTGGGGTACCAGCATTGATACGCTGTCCCAAAAGAGCTTTTGTCTTGGTACAGGATGCCACCCCTCTGGCTGCAGCCTGCTCCAGAAAGGGAGTGTTTGCATCTCCATCCTCCAACAAGAGGAAGCATTTTCTTGGCCAGGGAAAGGAGAGTATGGAGACAAGTCCTGGGCCTCTCTGGGCCCTGTGCCTGCATTTCCCCAGGGAGGGCAGTGGAAACAGGCCCTGGGGTTTTCTGGACCACAGCTGCCTCTGCTTTGGGGGATTAGGCACCAGCTGTCCTTTCTCTCTGGGGAAAGCCCTTCCTGTGCCCCTCTCCAGACTTAGAGAAAATAAAACAAGCCAAGTCAGCTGGGAGAGCAGCCTGTGCAGGTGGCAGCTGCCTGGAACCAGGCCCCCTTTCCTCCAGGTTGGCAGCCACAGTATCCTTTGGCACCTTCCCAATAACAAACCGTCAGAGCGGGAGAGGTACTGTGGGGCCTACTCCAGCCTCCGTGACAAGCGACCTGAGGGGATGGCCTGGAGAGGTGGGGGCCTTTCCTAAGCCCATAATCACCGAGCAAGCATCAGAATCACCTGGGAGTCTGTTGTGACACAGATTAGGGATCCTGTCTCCCTGAAGTATCTGAGCAGTAGGCGCTCTCGGGTGGGGCCTAATAATTTGCATGTTTGCTTTGATGATGCTTTGAGGTCCACTCTTCTGGTGAAATCAATGGTCTCTGAAAGACCAGATGCTGCTGCTTGGTTTCTGCTTGCACTTCCTGCCAGCTGTGAGCCTAGGAAAATGCCAGCTTCCCTTATGGTAGAAGCAAGGAGTGAATGAGCGAAGGGTCCTTCCTGCTTTGCTTCCACCTCCTGTTGTACAGAGAAAACCTGGGGTAGGTGTACTTCTTTTCCATGAAGACCCCCAACTGGGCAGTGCCCTGAAATCACTTCTAACGCTGATGCTAGGCGCCACCTCAGACTGACTGCTCAGACCCTCCAGGGGCAGGGCCCAGGATTAAAGAGGGAAGCCCTACCCTGCACGCGTTCACCAGAAAGAGCCCACAGACTGCTGCCCCTGGAGGCCTCTAGGGTTTCTGGGTGTGTGTCCCATAAACTCTCAGAGACACCTGGAGACCTGCTAAAATGCAGGTTCTTGGGCTGCATCCTAGATCTTCTGACCGAACCAGGGAGTGGGACCCAAAAAGCTGCATTTGACAGATGTCCCCGTATGATCACGGTGCACACAGGAGTGGGAGAACCACTGTTCTCCCCGGGCAGAAGGGAAGCTCATGTGCAGGACACCTCACCCCTCTTTCCCATTCCCCTGCCAGGCTTTCTCTCCTGACCTTGTTTCACAGGAGAGCTGTGAATCCTGAAGGTTAGATTGCTTCTCACCCCAAGCTCCAGAAGTCCCGCCTGAGCCAAATCAAGCTTCAAGCTGTATTTCCAATAATGAGTCCTCGCTCACTAATCAGTCCTATACTGAAATAGCCCTTGCTGTTCATGCTGTAGCCCGGTGGTTCTCAGACTGGGCTGCACATTAGAATCACCTGTGTGGGTGGGGGTGTCCAGGAGGGGGACAATGAGGGAGATTTAAAAATACTTGGAAATTCCGATTCCACTGATCTGCACAGGGGCCTGGACATAGTATTTTAAACTCCCAAGATGCTTCTAATGTACAGCCAGTGTTGAGAACATTTGCTATAACTATGAAGAGAATATTTCTCCTAAGGTACATTTTCTTCTCAGTTCAGCTCGCTCTTTCCATCCCAGCGCCATGAGCAGCTTGCACAGGGGTTTCTTTGGGGCGTGTGTGCATGTATGTGTGAATTTAGGATTCCTTTTTACATGGCATCCCAAGCTGGAGTTAGAAATATGAATGCCATTGCAGATTTCTCCCTCTTCATCCCTACATCACCTTCTTCCTTTTCTACTTGGCCCTGTTCCAATCCTGCTTCAGGATGACCTCATACCCTGCTGACACTTTCAGTGTCGTCCTAACAACTTTGAATGACTTTGCCCCATCACGGCATATCTACTGATCATTTACCTCTGATGCAAGGTCAATTCTGGCATTGGTCTGCAGGATCCAAAAGGTAAACTCAGCCCCTTTAAGAGAAAAACAATTAGCTGGACTTGAGAAATCCTCTTAAGACCAAAGTCAGGTCCAGTCTGCTCTGACTGGAGTTTGACTCTTAATCTGGTTTTAACTTAAAATGACCTGTAACATTGAAGATAATGCTGTTCAGAGTCAGAAGGGAGTCCCTGTAGGTGACAGGGACCCATTTCCCCTCATCTCCCAAGTTAAAGCATACATCTGTCCAGGTTTTTTATGTGTTTCATAACTGATCTGGCACCTGGTGGAGGGCTAAACATGTTTGCAATAAGAAATCTCTAATTTCTGAATCCATAGTCATTGGAAAAAGGTATCAGACATTTGATACTGTTTCCAGTGACTATAAATTGGGAGTGTTTAACTTACTAAAAATAAAGGTTAACGAAAAAATCAATGGACTATGGAACCATTATCAAATAGGACAGATATCCTGGGGAGAGATTACAAATTATGTCATCTTACAAATGCATGAAACAAATAGTGTCATTTAAAATAATGTTCTGTCTGATAGGAATGTGTAGGCCTTATTTGGATCCTCGAACAAAAAAACTTTACAAATTTGAGACAGTTGGGAATTTAATATATTTTGATAATTGATAATATTTTGGAATTCTCACAAATAGTTGTGATTATGCTATTGTAATGTTAAAAGAAAGAATTCATTTTTTTAGAGACAACTACTGAAATATTTATGGATGGAATGATATGGTATCTGGGATTTGCTTTAGGATGATATGAGAGCGAGGAAGTGGATGAGAACGGTGTTGACATGAGATTGGCCATGAGTCAATTATAGTTGAAGCTGAGTGTTAAGTTTGTAGGGTTCTTTATAATACTTAACTTTTGGTATATGTTTGCATTTCTGCATAATAAAGTTTTCAAAAAGAATGTGATGTTTTTATTACTAAAAATTGTGATGAAATTTTTTTTTTTTTTTTTTGAGATGGAGTTTCACTCTTCATGCCCAGGTTGTAGTGCAATGGCGTGAATCTCGGCTCATCACAAGTTCCACCTCCCAGGTTCAAGTGATTCTCCTGCCTCAGCCTCCCTAGTAGCTGGGATTACAGGCACGCGCCACCATGCCCGGCTAATTTTTTGTATTTTTAGTAGAGACGGGGTTTCTCCATGTTGATCAGGCTGGTCTCAAACTCCCGACCTCAGGTGATCCACCTGCCTCAGCCTCCCAAAGTGCTGGGATTACAGGCATGAATTGTGATGAAATCTTAACCCAAATTAGTGCTTTGCTTTAGCTTGCACTGGCTTACGGATGCTGAACGTTTGAGAAATGCTGCCCAAATGGTATGAAGTCTTGAATACAGGAACTACCCAATTCCTAAAATATCTAATACAGAATAGATTAGAAGAAAAGAACCACAGACAGGTAAAGTTGTCCTGTAAGTGTTCTTAATAGAGGTATTCATTGTGTGTTCCATTGTCCCAGAGGGCTATCAGCGTATTTAAGAGTATTTTCTAATGTAGATGATGGGGTGATGGATGCAGCAAACCACCATGGCACGTGTATAACTATGTAACAAACCTGCACATTCTGCACATGTACCCCAGAACTTAAAGTATAAAAAAAAGAGTATTTTCTCTGTAGAAGTTAGGAAGCATAAGAGTGAGACCAAAGACTTCAGCTTTGAGGTTCCAGTGAGACATAAATCTTAATAGAGAGGGCTTGGGATGGATAGAATGACTGACTACGGCTTGAATAAAATACCTGTTGATCTAATTCCTGAGAGAATCTACAGTATTCATTCATCTGCATAGAGAAGGAAATTAGATTATCAAAGAACTACGCACCTGGACAAATTGGCTTCAACGAATTGCTTTTGCTGAATTTCAATGGAGTTTATACTTTTGTGCCCATATTAATGAATTGCATTGAAAGAGGTCAGGAGACATGGCCCTACAAAAATGCCTATTACATTTGTCTCAGAAATGTCCCACAGAACCCCACTCCCCGACCCCGGTCCTGCAGGGTGAGCTTTTTGGTTTAGTATCCAGACACAGAGCCTGATAGCCTGGGTTTGAATCTCATTTCTTCAGCCAACTGACTAACTCTGTAGTCTTGGGCACATTACTAACTTACTCTTGAAGTCTTAGTTTCCTTATCTGTAAAATGAGTGTTATAATAATGGCCACCCCATGAGATTGTAGGATCAAGTAAGAAATGTCAGAGAAGTGCTTAGCTCAGGACCGTGATCACCTACCTCCCTCTGGTCTGTGCATTAGAAAGGCAGAGCTTTCCCGACTTGTACCTTCTGCTTGATTATATTTCTCATTTCTTCAGCTCCTAGGACTCTTGGATCAAGCCTACTTGTAGTACCCGAATAGCGTCATATAAAAGATGTTTCCATGTGCTCATCTTATTGCCGGCTCATCAACTATTTTCCTTGCCTTCTTTGTTGCTTATTTTGACCATTTTTTCATCCTTTATTCTGTGTATTCTAGTAAGCTAGCTCAACTTTTTTATGAGACAAGGGAAGGAGTAAATAACTAGCTAAAGAAGCAACATCTGTGATTGAGGCCAGGGGAGAGAGAGGGGGTTGAGGGAGTTGTGGGCTGAACAGCAGAGGACTCTAATGGAGGAACCCCTCCCAGAATAATGAGGGAGAGAACGAGTCAACAGAAACCACCCTACTGGACCGCTTAGAAATCATTAATGTTTTATGCCTTCTTTGGTGTTCACCATGTATACTACCATGTTTCCTATATAATAGCAAGCCTTAAAACCCTTAAAAAAAAAAAAGAGGGGGTAATTGTTTACTTGTTTTGATGACCAGGTTGAGCAGGAAAATGAGGGATCCTTCTTCCTATTATAAACACAGAACTGGACCCAGCCTGGTTTTCTTCCATAATTCAATGGCCTCTGTCTACTGGTAATTCTGTTCCAACTGCCGTCAAAGCCTTTCCTGGGAAGAGTCAGTGTTTTCCTGGCCTACAGGATGCTGACTACTGACAGGTGCACAGTGTGCACCAAACACACCACTCTCCTCCCCTTGGGGTCAGGAAGATGAGTCACATCCACCAGCCCTGGTGGCTTGGAGCTTTGGATCTTTCCAGCGTGAAAGCAGGAGGGCACAGCCTGGGGTTCGGTAGTGTGGAATACTGCAAGGGCTTTTATTAGGGAGCCAGCCAGGGCCTTGGTGACTGATAGCTCCCCTAATAACATCTGGGGGAGGAAATGCTCACTAGCGATAAACATGAGAATTTCTGCTCTTGGCAAACAAAAATTATTACAGACAACGTCATGCCTCAAAAATAAGGTTCCTCAAAGTACACATTTGTACAAATCCCCCCAAACTTCTTGCTTGGCTGTTTGGAAGGTTTTGTAGAAAAACAGCAACAGTAACCTGGCCGGGCACAGTGGTTCATGCCTGCAATCCCAGCATTTTGGGAAGTCAAGGCAGGTGGATCACCTGAGGTCAGGAGTTCAAGACCAGCCCGGCCAATATGGTGAAATCCCGTCTCTGCTAAAAATACAAAAAATTAGCCAGGCATGGTGGCGCATGTCTGGGTCCCAGCTACTCGGGAGGCTGAGGCAGAAGAATCATTTGAAGCCAGGAGGTGAAGGTTTCAGTGAGCTGAGATGGCGCCATTGCACTACGGCCTGGGCAACAAGAGTGAAAATCCAAAGAAAAAGAAAAGAGAAAAGAAAGAAGAAAAGAAAAGGAAAGAAACCTAAGGATTTGTGTGTATGTACTTGTTGCCATTTTCTTTGAAATTCGATGCTGCCATTTGTTTGCTTATGGAGTGGCAGAGAGCCCACAGCATTTGGCTCAGCCTCGGAGGCAAACATGGCTACAGGAGCAAAGGAGGACACTCTAGGAATGGAACCTATAAGCGGGGACTTCTGGGTCCACGTGGGGTCTTGGAGAGCACAGGCAAGGCCTCCTGTAGCATCACCTGGGCCAAGGCCCTTCTCAGAGAAAAGGGGACTGAGCAGTATGCATGCTCTCCCAGAAAACTGATTTCACTGGCCCACAGCGAGGTTTATCTTTTATTTGTAAGAAGCCTTTTGTTTATTTTTCTTCTTTATCTTTCTTCTCTATTTTAAGTGAATAGAAAGTTAAAAAAGCCCACTACAAGAAGTCAGATTTAGACATTGAAAAATATATACAATACATCGCTAAGTGAACAACAATAAAATCACAAATATAGACAACCTCCATTCTTTTAGTTAAAAAAAATCAGTAAGAGAGGATGTGAAATGATTTATATTAAGGAATTAATGACTGTCTCCTTTGGAAAAGAGGAGTGGATTTGGGGTGGGGGGGACGAAGAAGGTGAACTTGAACATCTTACTTAAAATGTTTGGAAAGAACACAATATAATTTACAAAGAGTGAGAGAGACACAATTTAGGAGCTCTGGGCCAGGAGGATTGCTGATGCTTTTCTATGGAACTCAGAAAACTTGAGGTTGGACCATCTGTCCTCTGCTGCCCTGTCCACAAGGAAAGCCACCGCCACCCATCAGGATCCAGGGTCGCTCTGCCCTGCTCTGTGTCAGAGCCTCTAGCCCTCCTGATAGCACAGCCACTGTACCTGATGGCACACCATGCACCCCACACGCATTGTTTCCATCTAATGCCCACAACAATATTGAGGCAAATGTAGTGGCTGGCTCACTCTACATCTAAGGAACCTGCAGTTCAAGAGAGAAACTAGAGGTAGGGAAGGCGGTTAGCCAGGCCCCTGCATCCACACTCAGGCCTCCCGCTCAGTCCCTGCGTCCTCTGGCAGGAGAAGGTTGACTTGGAACTACCTGGGGAGGGCAAGGAGCAGCAGAGGAACCTTGCCTGGACACAAATGAGAAGCACATCACCCCATGTCGCTTTCTGTGATGGTTAATTTCATGTGTGAACTGGGCTAGGCCACAGTACTCAGATACTTGGTCATACGCTGTCTGGATTTTTTCGTGAGGGTATTTTTTAGATAAGATTAACATTTAAACCAATAGACTTGGAGTAAAGCAGATTACCCTTCATAATATGTGTGAGCCTTATCCGGCTAGCTGAAGGCCTTAAAGGAGAACAAACTGAGGTCCCGGGTGAGAGGGAAGAAGCCTCTAGGCACCCCTTGGACTCACATCTTCCCTGGGTCTCCAGCCTGCCCACTTGCCCTGCAATTTTCAGACTTGCCAGCCCTGACAATCTTATGAGCCAATTTTTTTTTTTTTTTGAAGACAGAGTTTTGCTCTTGTTGCCCAGGCTGGAGTGCAATGGTGCAATCTCGGCTCACTGCAACCTCAGCCTCCCAGATTCAAGTGATTCTCCTGCCTCAGCCTCCTGAGTACCTGGGATTATAGGCATGTGCCACCATGCCTGGCTGATTTTGTGTTTTTAGTAGAGACAGGGTTTCTCATTGTTGGTCAGACTGGTCTCAAACTCCTGACTTCAGGTGATCCACCAGTCTCAGCCTCCCAAAGTGTTTGGATTACAGGCATGAGCCGCCGGGTCTGACCATGAGCCAGTTCTTTAAAGTGAACCTCTATATATACACACAGCCTATTGGCTCTGTTTTCCTGAAGAAGCCTGGCCAATACACTTGGTTTAAAGCAGAATGGTGGGTGGACACATTTGATTTAAACTACATTTCACCGGCATTACCACACCTAGCAGTGAGCCTTGCACATCTTATATGCTTCATAAATATTTGAGTGGAAACCAACAGTGATACTAAAAATGCTGAATGGCTTTGCCAGATGTAGTATTTATTTAAACTATTGTTTTGTTCTCTTATGAGTCATTGAATGGAAAGGAACTGAAATTGTCTTCATGAAATTGTGGGCAGGGGAGTGGAGAGGGCTGGGAGCGATGGGTGGTGAGGTGCTTTCCATTTCCAAAGATTCTGTGACCCACATTATTCCAGGAATTCTAGTTTTTGTCTTTTTCTTTTCTTTTCTTTTTTGTAGACAGGGTCTTGCTTTCTCACCCAGGCTGGAGTGCAGTGGTGTGATCACAGCTCACTGCAACCTGGAACTCCTGGCCTCAAGGGATCCTAACCGCCTCAGGCTCCGGAGTAGCTGGGACTATAGATATACCTGGCTAACTTTAAAAATATTGTTATTGTTTTGTAGGGACAGGGTCTTGCTTTGTTGTCCACGTTGGAATGCAACGATGCAAATAGAACTTACTGCAACCTGGAACTCCTGGCCTCAAGCAATCCTCCTGCCTTGACTTCTCAAAATGCTGGGCTTACAGACATGAGCCACCATGCCTGGACTGTCTCTTTAATCAGAGTAAGCAGGGACAGGGAAGACCGGAGGGAGAGCTCTAGTACAGGCAGCACTGGCCTCACTCCCTACTCTAGCTGCCCTGAGCCTCTTGCTGTGCAGGTCCCTCCGTGAGAGGCCTGATCCCATTTTGTCATTAGTCACAAACACCACTTACTGGCTGTTTGCATGAGCTAGGCCCCGCACTGTTCCCTCTGGAATCCCTCAGCACCCTCTGCGGCAGGCACTGTTGCTCCCAATTTAACCCTGAGGGAAACTGAGGCTCAGCAATTTTGTGCCATCTGCTCAAGCAGCACACAGGATCATGGTCCTGAGGCTGCTGGGAAGAGGAGAGGTATCTAGGAGGATGTGCCCTGGCTTCCCTTCCCTGGGATCCCCATCCACCGAACCCCACTGTCTTTTTTTTTTTGAGACCAAGTCTCACTCTGTTGCCCAGGCTGGAGTGCAGTGGTGCAGCCTCGGTTCACTATAGCCTTTGCCTCCTTAGTTCACGTGATTCTCCTGTCCCAGCCTCCCAAGTAGCTGAGATTACAGGTGTGCGCTACCACATCTGGCTAATTTTTGTATTTTTTATTAGAGATGAGGTTTCGCCATGTTGACCAGGTTGGTCTCAAACTCCTGATCTCAGGTGATCCTCCCACCTTGGCATCCCAAAGTGTTGGGATTATAGGCGTGAGCCATCACCTGGCCCTCCACCACTTTTTGAAGAGAAGATCCTAACAAAGGGATTGAGACTTTGTATCCTGGCTTCACTGTCCTTAGAACTCCATCCTAGGTATAGAAGAGTCCTTTTAATTCCCATTAAAATTTCTGGCTTAGTGCCTCCTTAAATCCGTTTTATTCAACACAACATTACATTTTCCACAATGTGGCAAGCTCATCCCCTATCCCTTTTTACCTGGAGCGTTCCCTTATCCCCCAGCAGTCGCCTCATCCAGGAGTCTTCCCCGTCCACTCCTCTGCCCTCTGCCTTCCTCCATGGAAAACTGGCAGTCCCCCAGATCCACAGTTGTTGCCTTGCATGGTCACCAGGCTAAGACCTCAAGGGCAGGGACACTGACACACCACATTCTCTGGCAAATGACGAAATGGACAATGGCCTGGTCCCTAGGCCAAGCTGGAGGCAAGGCAGCCTGTGGCCTGGAACAGTGATTCAGGCAGGAAGAATGTGGCTCAGGCTGCCTGCAGCTGTGATAAGGAGGACAGGATGGGGCTCTGCAGAGGACATCCTGGAGCAGCCAGGGACTTTCCATGCAGGAGCGCATATGGAAACCCACAGCCTAGAGAATCCTGGCCTGCATGCTACACAGAGTCCTTGAGGGTGAGCAAGAAGAAAAGAATAGAAATGCCATCCCACCACCATGCATCCACAGTGGGTTTGGGGGAGGAAGCATAGCCAACATCCACAGGGTTGCACAGACAGTTTTATTACCACCCCTCCTGGCTCCTGCCTTCTGGGGCCCTGCAACCCATGAATTAATCCCTTTCCAGGCTAGCCTGGCATGCTTCCATCCCCTTTGGCTCCTAACCCATGGATTCAAGCCTCAGGCATATTTCTCCTACCAGCCTGGTTTGTGCCATATCTATGTAATGCTTTTGCCTTAATTTACTTAGATTGCTCCCTTAAACAGGCTCACATTTTAAACATAACCTCTGCCTCCTAAGCAAATACTTACATTTGCAAATTACTCCCACCTGAACCCCCACCACCGCCACCACCCATAAGATTCCTGGGCTTCCTTGCGGCATAGTTAAAAGCCTTTTTGGGCATCCACTCACCAGGCACTGGGTGGGAGCAGCCAGCAGGGCACATCCTCCCTCCTTGGAAGCAATATTTACTCAGCAATCCTTCACTCAGCAGTGTAAATCACTGTGGCTTCCCAGCAGGCATATGATCTCTGCCTGGTTGGGTTTCTCTCCCTTTTCCATGACTGAATCTGAAGCTCAAGCCCCTTTTCCCACAGCCTCTCCCACATATGCCTGGAAACTGAGGTCTGGCCCATCCTTCAAAGAGTTCCATGCTTCCCTGGTAAGGTCAAAAATCATCCTGTTAATGGCCACAGTGATGTCATGTTGATAGGACGTGATGAGAATGGCATTTCACCTTTGTGGTCTTCTTCCCAACACCCAGTATCTTAATTATGAGGGAAACATCAGACAAATCCCAGCTGAAAGACATTCTTTAAAAATACCTGACCAATAGTCTTCGAAACTGACAAGGTCATCAAAAATAGAGAAGCCTGAAAAGCCTTCACAACCAAGAGAAGCTTAAGCAGACATAACAACTAAGTGTAATCTGATATCCTAGAAGGGACTATGGAACAGAAAAAGGACACGAAACAAAAAATAAGAAAACCTGAATAAACTATGGACTTCAGTTAATAATAACATATCACTATTGGTTTGTTAATTCTAACAAATGTATCACACTACTGTTATGATGTGAATAATAGGGGAAACTTGGTGTGGGGGCTGTAGAATTCTCTGTAGTATCTTTGTAACTTTTCTATAAATCTGAAACTGTTATAAAATTGAAAGTTTATTTTAAAATAATAATAACAAAGGATTATCGCAGGAAAGAATGGAGCAGCAACTGCTTGATCAGATGTCATGGAAGAAAATCTTACTCATGAATCCTAAACGCTGCCTTTCAAACTTCAGTTATGATAAAGTAGCAACTAGTTACTAAGTGGGAAATCCACTTTCATTTTTTTACTGCTATTTTAACTATTGCACAATCCACAAGAACTATTATTAACATGTACTTTAAAAATTCTTGGTTTGACTTATTCTGATTCAAAATATAACGTATTACTCGTTAGGACTTGAACAGATTGTGAAAATTGCTCCTACTTTAAGAAATAGTGTTATTTGCAGAACATCCCTTAAAAGAGTTTTTGGAAACGACTCAGAATGCCCACTTACTCCACCACGTTCTACCCTGTAGGAATTGTGATAAAGAAACAGTAGGGAGAGAGATCCAAGATGGCCGATTAGTAGCAGCTCAGGATTGTAGCTCCCAGTGAAAGAGCAGAGAGTGAGTGGATGCCACATTTTCAGACGAATTTTTATTGCCCATGGACCAGGAGATTCCCGGCAGAGGAGCCCCACGGATTGCGAGTGGGACTCTTTTGGCTGGTGTGGCCGTTTGCCGGTGCCCCGGTGTGGTGGTTCTCAGACCGGAGTATACCGGACTAAGTGCCCTTTTGGTTGGCGTTCGAGCTCCAGGAAGACAGAGTCTCCCATTCAGCTGATTGAAAAGGTGACTGAAGCGGGGGAACTAGACTGGGAGATTCCCGGGGCAGAAAAGCACCACGAATCTCAACGCCGCTGTGTCAGCTGGCGTAGTGAGTCACCGCAGGGGAAGGCTGGTCCCCCAACACACACACAAAAAAACAGCAATTGGAACTGCTGAGGATTGAGCGTTTCACAGCAAGTACAGCTGAACCTGGGAAGGTCCAGCTCTGTGGGGGGGGGGGGCATCTGCCGAAGGAAAACTAAGAAAGAAAAAACTTTACCACCAACAAGCTCGACATCCACTCAGAGACCTAATCTGAAAGTCAGCAATTACACAGACGACAGGTGGATAAATCCATAAAGATGGGAAGAAACCAGCGCAAAAAGGCTGAAAACACCTGAAATCAGAATGCCTCTCCTCCTACAGAGGATTGCAGTTCCTCATTACCAAGGGAATAAGGCCTGATTGAGAATGAATGTGAGGAATTGACAGAATCAGGCTTCAGAAGGTGGATAATAAGAAACTTCTGTGAGCTAAAAGAACATGTTCTAACCCAATGCAAAGAAACTAAGAACCTTGAAAAAAGGTTTGACGAAATGCTAACAAGAACAGACAATTTAGAGAGGAATATAAGTGCATTAATGGAGCTGAAAAACACAACACAAGAACTTCGCGAAGTATGCACAAGTTTTAACAGTCAAATTGATCAAGCAGAAGAAAGGATTTCAGAGGTCGAAGACCAACTTAACGAAATAAAACGAGAAGACAAGATTAGAGAAAAAGGGTAACAAGGAATGAGCAAAGTCTCCAAGAAATATGGGACTATGTGAACAGACCTAATCTACGTTTGATAGGTGTACTTGAATGTGACGAAGAGAATGAATCCAAGTTGGAAAATATTCTTCAGGATATTATCCAGGAAAACTTTCCCAACCTAGCAAGGCAGGACAATACTCAACTCCAGGTAATACAGAGAACACCACAAAGATATTCCTCAAAAAGAGCAACCCCAAGGCACATAATCATTAGATTCACCAGGGTTGAAATGAAGGAGAAAATACTAAGGGCAGCCAGAGAGAAAGGTCAGGTTACCCACAAGGGGAAGCCTATCAGACTCACAGCAGATCTCTCAGCAGAAACCCTACAAGCCAGAAGAGAGTGGGGGCCAATATTCAACATCCTTAAAGAAAAGAACTTTCAACCCAGAACTTCATATCCAGCCAATCTAAGTTTCATAAGTGAAGGAAAAATAAAATTTTTTGCAAACAAGCAAGTACTCAGAGATTTCATTACCACCAGGCCTGCTTTACAAGAGCTTCTGAAAGAAGCACTATATACAGACAGGAACAACCAGTATCAGCCATCCCAAAAAACCCATCGGTAAGCTGCATCCAGACCCATCTCACATGCAAGGATATACAGAGACTCAAAACAAAGGGATGGAGGAAGATTTGCCAACCAAATGGAGAGCAAAAAAAAAAAAAAAAAAAAAAGCAGGAGTTGCAATGCTCGTCTCTGATAAAATAGACTTCAAAGTAACAGAGACCAAAAGAGACAAGAAGGACATTGTATAATGGTAGAGGGATCAATGTAACGGGAAGAGCTAACGATCCTAAATGTATGCGCACCCAATACAGGAGCACCCAGATACACAGGGCAAGTTCTTGATGACTTACAAAGAGACTTGCACTCCCACACAATAATAGTGGGAGACTTTAACACTACATTGTCAATATTGGACAGATCAATGAGACAGAAGTTTAACAAGGATACCCGGGACTTGAACTTAGACCTCGAACAAGTAAACTTAATAAACATTTACAGAACTCTCTACTCCAAATCTACAAAACATACATTTTTTTCAGTAACACATCACATCTATCTAAAAGTGACCACATAATTGGAACTAAATCACACCCCAGCAATTGCATAGCATTTCATAGGTTTAAATGAAATATTGGTTGGCTGTTTGTTTGTTATTTTCCTCCCTTATTCCTTCCTGTCTCCATTCTATAACACAATTATTAGCATAAAAGAGCTTTTCAATACCCATTTTTAGACTGCATTCTAGCCTGGGCAATAGAGCAAGATTCCCGTTCTCTCTCCCTCTTTTCTTCTTTCTCCCTTTCTTTCATTCTTTTTTTCCCTTCTTTCTCTTTTCTCGTTTTCTTTTCTTTTTCTTTCTTTCTTTAAAAAAAAAAAAAAAAAGAAACTAATTTCCAGTGATAGCTACTTGCAATAAACCCAAACAAGTATATTCCATGCCTCATTGTGCACATGCAAAGTCTAGCCTTTTCTTCCCTGCAGTAGTTGGTGAGGTTATCAATATGTGTCTCTGATTTTTCATCCATCAAGTGTTTATTGTGCTGCTGTTGTTTTATGGGGAGAGGGACAATTTGAGAAGAGGAGAGATGGTCTCAAAGGGAAATCCGGGAAGAAGCTTCTCTTGTTCTCAGTACAAATATCTCAAAATATAACATTAGTGTCTTGATTGCCTATTTGTGGTATATAGCACATTATAATACCATTCAAGTTATAAACTTTCTTTCTTTTTATTTTTTTTTGAGACAGAGTCTCACTCCATCACCCAGGGTGGAGTGCAGGGGTGCCATCTTGGTTCACTGCAACCTCCCTCTTCCAGGCTCAAGCAATCCTCCCACCTCAGCCTCCCTATAGCTGTACTACAGGCATGCACCACCACACCTGGATAATTTTTGCATTTTTTTTTTCTAGAGACAGGGTTTCGCCATGTTGCCCAGGCATGCCTCAAACTCCTGGGCTCAAGTGATCAGCCTGCCTCAGCCTCCCAAAGTGCTGGGACTACAGGCATGAGCCACCACCGCACCCAGCCATAAAGAAATAAATTGAAAGAAATAAATGGAAAAAAATCATGGCAAACATCTTTGAAAAACTGAAATATACATCATGTGCCCTGTCACGCAGACCTGCCCAACTCTGCAATCCTCGCATCTCACCGTTTTGTTTTCCCTGTCACGTCTGCAGCTCATCTGCCTCTTGGGCTTCTTCCTATCTCAGTTCTGGTCCCCATTCCCTGTGTTCTACTCTTTGCCAGCTTTTTCCTGGTTTTATGTTCTTCTTTGTCCAGAGCATGACCTTCATCTGTGTATGAGTCAACACAGAAAACCTGACCCAAAAGGGCCAGGACCAGGAAGGGAGCAGCTCAGCTTTTACTAAGTGTCCTGTATGCCCAGTACTTTGTCAAATGCTCCTTACGGGTTGTCTCAGTTAGTTAGTAATGGACTTGGCATTTCAAGAGGAAACAAGGATTAGAAAGCTCACAAAACAATCAGCCAATCAAAAAAGCCACAGAGCTACTGCATGACTTCAACATCTCCAAACTCATTTCTGAGTATGGCCCATACCTAGAGAATGATCTGATAGGATTAATCTCTCTGGGCTGTTTCCTCATTTTCCCTGAGTAGTAACTAATGAATAAAAGGATCTCCAAGTTAAGCAAAATCCAACTCATCTGCTCCTGCTTGGAGGTTCTAATGCTGCTCATTTCCATAAAACAAAGATTTCCCAGAGCCTGCAAAGGCTCCCTGTTGGCTACTTACACAGCACCACATATGGTAAAATCAGACTATTAGTTTCTACAAGAAAAAATTTTTAAAGGCCTAGTAGAATTTTGATTGGAATTGCATTGAGTCTATCTATAGATCAATTCGAAAAGAAAGAGTATCTTTTTTTTTTGTTAAGATGGAGTTTCGCTCTTGTTGCCTGGGCTGGAGTGCAGTGGTGTGATCTCAGCTCACGGCAACCTCTGCCTCCCAGCTTCAAGTGATTCTCCTGCCTCAGCCTCCCGAGTAGCTGGGATTACACGCATGCACCACCACACGCGACTGATTTTGTATTTTTAGTAGAGATGGGGTTTCTCCATGTTGGTCAGGCTGGTCTCAAACTCTCAACCTCAGGTGATCAGGCCGCCTCGGCCTCCCAAAGTGCTGGGATGGCAGGTGTGAGCCACTGCGCCTGGCCAACAACGAGTATCTGAATATTGAGTTTTCTGAAACATAAACTTGACTCACCCTTTTATTTATTTAGATCTTTAATTTCTCTGAGCAATGTTTTGTAGTTTTCAGTGTAGAGGGCTTGCACATATTTTATTAAATTTATTTCTAAATATTTTATGGTTTTTGGTTGCTATTATAATTGGTCACTCAAAAATTTATTTACAAGCAGTAGTATTCACTTTTTTGATATACGTTTCTGTGATAGATTCTCTTTTTTGAAAAATTGGTATGTAAATTACATATAATAAAAAGCCGTTGAAAGTGTCCAACCCAGTGGTTTTTAATACATTCACAAGGTTTTGCAACTGTCACGACTATCTGATTTTTAGAACATTTCTATAATCCCCCAAAGAAGCCCCCAATCCATGAGTAGTCATTTCCCCCCTCCCTCAAGCCCCTGCCAACCACTAATCTGTTTTCTGTCTCTATGGACTTACCTACTTTATTGATTTTATATAAGAAGAATCATAAAAATGGAATGATATAATATGTGACCTTTTGTGTCTGGCTTCTTTCACTTAGAATAATGTTTTCAAAGTTTATCCTCATTATGGCATATAACAGAATTTCATTCCCTTTTATGGTTGAATAATATTCCATCATACGGGTAAACCATATCTTGTTCGTCCATTTGTCCATCAATGACACTTGAGTTTCTCCCACTTTTTGGCTATTATACATTGTGCTGCTATAAACACTCATGTACAAGTTTTTGTTTCAATATTTGTTTTCAGTTCTTTTGAGTATATATCTAGGAGTGAAATTGCTGTGCCGTATGATAATTCTATGTTTAACTTTTACAGGAACCACCAAAATGTTTTCCACAGAGGCTGCATCAAATTACATTCCCACTAGCAATGGATGAGGGTTCCAAATTTTTCCAGACACCCACCGACACTTGTTTATTTTGGTTTTGTTTTCATTACAGCCATCCTTGTGGGGTGTAAAGTAGTGTCTCATTGTTGCTTGATTGCATTTCTCTACTGACTAATGATGCTGAGTATTTTTCATGTGCTTATTGGCTATTTGTATATCTTTGTTGGAGAAACAGCTGTTCAAGTTCTTTGGTCATTTTAAAATTGAGTTGTCTTTTTGTTGTTACATTGTAAACTTCTTTAGATATTCTAATACTAGACTTTTATTAAATATATGATTTGAAAATATTTTTTCCCATTTTGAAAGTTATCTTTTCATTTTTGGAGAGTGTCTTTTGGTGCACCAAACTTTTGAAATGTTGTTGAAGTCCAATTTATCAATTTTTAAATTTTGTTGCCTGTGCTTTTGGTGACATATCCAAAGTCATTGCCAAATCCAATGTCACAAATACATTTTTGCTGCTTTCTTATAAGAGTTGTACAGTTTTAGCTCATATGTTTAGGTCTTTGATCCACTTCGAGTTACTTTTTGTATATGGTGTAAGGTAAGGGTCTAACTTCATTTGTTTGCATGTGAATATTCAATTTTTCTGGCACCATTTGTTGTGAGAACTGTCATTTCCCCATTAAATGATCTTTATCATGGCTCAGCCTCCCAAGTTGCTGGAATTACAGATGCGTGCCATCATGCCCCTGGCTAATTTTTGTATTTTTAGTAGAGATGGGGTTTTGCCATATTGCCCAGGCTGGTCTTGAACTCCTGAGCTCAAGCAATCCACATGCTTTAGCCTCTCAAAGTGCTAGGATTACAGGTGTGAGTCACCATGCCTATTATTTCTCTTTTACCCTCTTGTTTCAGTGGGTAGTGATGTCCAGTACAGTGTTGAATCAAAGTGGTAAAATTATACATCCTTGCCTTGTTCTCCACGGTAAGGTGAAACTTTGAAGATTTCATTATTACATATGACTTAAGCTGTAGATTTTTATTTATTTATTTATTTATTTAGAGACAAGGTCTTGCTCTGTTGCCCAGGCTGGAGTACAATGGCATGATCACAGCCCATTGCAGCCTTGACCTCCCAGTCTCAAACAATCCTCTTACCTCAGTCTCGCAAGTAGCTGAGACCAGAGGCATGTGCCACCATATCCTACTAACTTTCTTATTTTTTGTAGACATGAGGGTCTTACTATCTTGGCCAGCCTGGTCTCAAACTCCTGGGCTCAAGTCATCCTCCTGCCTCAGCCTCCCAAAGTACTGGGATTACAGGCACGAGCCACTGTACCTGGCCTAGTTGTAGGTTTTTTCCAAAATGTCTTTTATCAGATTGAGGAAGGTCCCTTCTATTCCTAGTGTACTCAGAGTTTGTATCATGAAGAGGTATTGAATTTTGTCAAATGCTATTTCTGTATCTATTGAGATGGCTGTATGGGTTTTCTCTTTCTTTCTGATAATGTGATGAATTATATGGATTTATTAATATTGAAATAAACTGCATTCCTTGGAAAAACTTCGCTTGGTTATGCTGTATTATTCTTTTAAAAAAATGCTGGGTTCAATTTGCTAATATTTTGTTAAAGGATTTTTGTGTCTATATCCATGAGGAATACTGGTCTGTGGTTTTCTTTTCTTGTAATTTTTTTTTTTTGTCTGGTATGGTATTAGGGTTGTGCTGGCCAAAACATTTAAGAATTGGGAAATGATTTCCTCCTCCTCTATTTTCTGAAACAGTTTATGTGCAATTGGTATAATTTCTGCATTGCAAGCTGATAGAATTTAGTAAAGCCATCTGTGACTGAAGTTTCCTTCAAGTAACTGCACATTCAATATTTAAAATCAACTTGGAGATTTTCAGATTTTCTATTTCTTCCTGTGTCAGTTTTGGTATGCTGTGTTTTTTTAAGGTATTATAAATGTGTTTAATATACTTGCTTGGCATCCACTTTTAAGCCTTACATAAGTTGTTTAAAACCCAGCCGTACCCCATCTCTTTTAGCCTAGTTAAAACTTTCCCTTCCTGTGATGGTTATTTGTGATATAGCCCACTTATTCTTCATCCCACTGACCCCAAATCCAACACACCTCATAGCTGCTAACCATGATAAAACCTAATGATCAACACCAGAGTCATGAGAATAAGTTCCCCTCTTTGCACATATTTTCTTTAAATTAGGTAATTCACAATCCCTGTGAGAAAGCCGAAAGGATAACACCTATGGACCTTAATACAAGCATTGCCTCTTAGGTCCTCCCCCCTCCCTTTTCCCTACTCCCTCCCATCCATTTCCCTTTCCTTCTCCTTGCTAATTGAGCTCCCTACTACCTCTACACTTCCCATCAGCCTCCCATCAGCGTCCCTAACATCCCTGAGAACTTTAAGTAATACATTCCTTCTATCTCATGCATTTTTGGTTATACTTCTTAATTGTGTCTCACCTAACACACACACTTGAACCTAACTTTTCCCTAGTCAAAGCTCTCCTAGAGAGTGGATATGTTGGCTTATGGCCAACTTTCCAGAGAGCGCCCTCAAAACCAAATTAGATCAGGTGCAGTGGCTTACACCTGTAATCCCAGCATTCTGAGAGGCCAAGGCAGAAGGATCATTTGTGGTCAGAAGTTCAAGATCATTCTGGGCAACAGAGCAAGACCCTGTCTCCACAAGCGCAAGTAAATAAATAAATAAAATTATAGCACAAGGAATTTGCCTATCTTATCTGAGTTGTCAATATTCTTGAGGATAAAGTTGTTCAAAATCCTTTATTTAATGTTTCTATGTCTGCAGCATTGCCAATAATAACTTTTTGTTCCTGTTTGGAATTTATTTTCTATCTTGTTAACTTGCTCAGTCTGATGTTATTTTCTATCAACCTTAAGGATTTTCTTTACCATTTCTTGGAGTGCGAATCTGTTAGAGATGACTCCCTTTGTTTAACCAACATGCTTGTATTTTGCTTTGATCTTTAAAAGATATTTTGGTAGTTTATAGATTCTAGGTTGCAACTGCTTTTCTTTCAGCACTTTAAAGATTTTGTTCCACTGTCTTCTGGTATTCATTGTTTCTGATGAGATGTCAACCTTAATTTTTTAAATGTATATAATGTATCTTTTTTTCCTTTGGCTACTTTAAAGATTTTTATATTTAACTTAAGCTTTTCAGTATTTTTGAAGTGCCTGGATGTGATTTCCTTGTATTCATACTGCTGCAACTTGCACAGCTTCTTGGGTCTCTGGGCTTATGTTTGTCTTTATGAATTGTAATGAAAAGCCTGGCTGCCTCTCACTCACATAGTCTTCCTCTGTGGCCAGCCTGCTGTTCAGCAGACTACGTGCTGGCCTCCCCCTGGGGCTTTTGACTCAACCATGACAGGCTCATCACCACCTGAAATTCAGTTAATCAGGGTTTCTTTGCATCTGCTACTTACTCACCAAATGGAAAACTATGACTTATGTTTCCTCTAGTTTTATCTTGTGACCATGATAGTGAAAGCCTTTGACATTCTTCCCCCTAACTCTGAAGCAGAATTCCTGGCATTTTCTTATCACCCTCATTCTTTATGCATGAAGTGATGGTACTTTCTACCTTATAAAAGTTAGGTGTGGCCATGTGACTTGATTGACCAATGAAATGTGAAGGTCATGAAGTATCCTTCTTCTGGGCAGAATATTTAAGCCTTGTGTGTGATTGGGCATCATCACTTCTGTGTGATTAGCTAATAACAGCAAGTTAGTCCCTAGAATCTGTGAATATGTTAGCCTCTACCTCCTGGGTTCAAGTGATTCTCCTGCCTCAGCCTCCCAAGTAGCTGGGATTATAGGCACGTGCCACCATATCTGTCTAATTTTTATATTTTTAGTAGAGACAGGGTTTCGCCATGTTGGATAGGCTTGTCTTGAACTCCTGACCTCAGGATGATTTTGAGGGTTTCAATATTTAAAGGAGAAAGGGCAGATATTGGGGAAGAGGAAGAAATGTTTTAAAGCTATAGGTAGATAAGAGGCAACCAGTTGCATTATTTTGAGTCTTTGATCAGCTGTTCACATTTGAGAAGGGCAGAGGAATAGTCACTTATGCGTTCATCTAGCTCAGTGAATTTGCATTTTTACATAAGATTAAATAAACAGAGGGCAGAGGAAGCAATCAGGTATGCATTTGTCTAAGGTGAGCAAAGAGACGACTTTGAGTTCTGTCCTTTGTCCCATACCTGTGAAGATAAGCTATTAATTCACATTGTCAGGGTGAAATTCAACGAAACTGTTATAGGGTAAAGATCTTGGGGCCCATAAGAAATTTCCTAGTGGGCAAATTATGAGGGAGGTAGGTTTTCATGACATAGTTCCCAGCTTGACTTTTCCCTTTGGCTTAGTGAGTTCGGTGTCCTAAGGTTTATTTTCCTTTCACAAATTAACTCAGCAAGTTCGTTGAGGACTTTTGTGTGTTGTGGCTCTTCAGTTCCATAGCGGATATATATATACAGGGGTTTATGACGTCCTGCCTCTTCTCTCAGGGAGTGGGTAGTCTAACTGGAGGGAGAATCTGTGGACACATGAAGCCCAGGTAACAACAGATGGTATGGATTTAAATAACTTCAGAGGGCTCCGGTAACAGCAAACAGTTACTATAGGAGAGAAAACTTGTGAGAGAAGACAGCCTCTTTTAATCAATAGTAAGTTTTATCAAATGTTGCTATTCAGCAGGTCAGAGAGCTACAGTCTTCATTTTACTTTATTTCAGAACAAGTCAAATGACAAAAAAAAAAAAAAAACAAAGCTGAAATCATAGGCTTCTACAAGAAGGCATGCTTCAGGGTTTGTCCTGGGGCCAGTGTACATATAACTCTGTGTTTCCTTTGCTTATCTGTAGAACAGAGCAGTAAGTTCTCAAAGATCATGTTATGATCCTAGAGGATGGTAATTAGGACTTGGCAGTTTGCAGAAGGATAAAACGTCCACTGCACTGGATCCTAGGGCAGTGAGGAATGCATTACGTTTTTAGAGATTTCTCTCAGAATCATAGGATACTAATCTTCAAAAAGATCTAATGAACCATCTAATCGAATGCTCTGTGAGGGACAGAGCGTCCAGGAAAACTCCAGGGGTGGGAGTTGTTTTCTAGGTTCTGAAATGAATAATTCCAGGGGCTGCACGGCACTGGGGATTTCCTAGGGTTGGGGATGAAGGCAGCAAGCTGAGTGAGGAAGAGTGTGAACCAGGGCCCTCAAGGGAAGTGACAGATTAAGCAGAGACAAGGGAGAAGTGCCCTAGGGAGAAGAGGAGGCCTTAGCATGACTGTGGGTTGAACCCATTGTCACAAAGCCTGTTCTGTCTCCAGGTGGCCTGGGACTTGGAGAACCAGGAGATGAGGGGACTACTTGAAGATCACATGGAGGAGAAGTCTGATCCAGGCCCACGTGGCATCCATACTCTTCCTTCTTGGCCCAGTGAAGACTATCCATGGACCCCCATTTATGTGCCTTGGGGCCTTTGCACAGTCTCTCCTTCCTGGTTGGAAACCTCTTACCCCACATGCCCTTGGCTCACTCTAGCTCCTCCTTTTTCTCTCACGTGTCACCTCCCACACATGAGGCTTCCTTGACCACAGCTGTACCTCCCCATCCAGCTTGCTACTGCCCATTCTTTTTTGGGGGGGGAGGGGGAAAACAGTTTCACTCTTTTGCTCAGGCTGGAGTGCAGTGGTGTGATCTCGGCTCACTGCAACCTCCGCCTCCCGGGTTCAAGCGATTCTCTTGCCTCAGCCTCCCCAGTATCTGGGATTACAGGTGTGCACCACCACACCACACCCAGCTAATTTTTGTGTTATTAGTAGAGACAGGGTTTCAGCATGTTGGCCAGGCTGGTCTCAAACTCCTGACCTCAAGTGATCCCCCCAGCCTCAGTCTCCCAAAGTGCTGGAATTATAGACATGAGCCACTGCACCTGGCACCACTGCCCATTCTTCTCTTCTTTTTCTTTTACTGTCTTTTCTTTTTCCAGGGCATCCCTCCCTTCTTCTGGCACACAGTGCAATTTTCTTACTCTGCTGGCAGCTCATTGTCTGTCTCTTCCCAATAAAGTGCAAACTCACAGGGTGGGGACCCCCTGGTTTGCTCACTGATGGTCTCTAGTGCTACACCTGCCTGGCACAGCTTGGGGCTCCCTAGGAACCCGTCAAATGGACAAAGGGACATTTTCAAATATGCTGTTGGGAACAGTTTATTCCACATCCAGTTCAGGAAACTAAGGAGCTAGTATACTTCATGTAACTTAAGTTAGGGCTGCCAGTGCTACGTGGGAGAAACCTGATACCTATTTGAGGCCTCCAACTAAATCATTATTTTCCCATTTTTTTTTTTTTTGAGACAGAGTCTCATTCTGTTGCCTAGGCTGAAGTGCAGTGGCATGATCTCAGTTCACTGCAACCTCCACCCCCTCACCCCTGGGCCCAGGGTTCAAGCAATTCTCATGCCTCAGCCTCCCAAGAAGCTGGGACTGACTACAGGTAGGCATCACTATGCCAAGCTAATTTTTATACTTTTAGTAAACACTGGATTTCGCCATGTTGGCCAGGATGGTTTCAAACTCCTGACCTCAAGTGATCTGCCCATCTGGGCCTCCCAGAGTGCTGGGATTACAGGCGTGAGCCACCACACTTGGCCTAAATCATTTGTATTTTTTTAAGAATATCGCAACCTGACCAAAGGCTTGAGTCTTCTTTGCTCCCTCCTGCCAGGTGTGGAAGCAGACCTCCCCTCCATGGCTGGGAGAGTGGGCTGTGGAGGAGCTAGGTTGTCATCCCTACCCTACAGAAGTCAGGGGTCACACGTTTCTGTTTAAGCTTCTTCTTGGGTTATCCCTCCCAGAGGGACAGGAGAGCAAGGAACTCAGTGTTACAGCATCCACTCCTCCAACCATCACCCCCTCACCTGCCATACACACACCCCTAAAGAGAGCCTCTGGGAACATGTTGCTCAGACATCTGCCACAATATGTGTCACCCCCCCATGGTGCTCCCCCAGTGTAAAAGGGCAAGCACTGCAACTCCTGTCCCATCCACACTTAGGGGCCTTGTTCTTTGGACACAGTGAGATCCAAGACGCTGAATCACTGTCAATTTGGATATGTTTGCAGCCTCCCAAGATCATGGCCAATTGCTGGAAGAACTCATGGCTACAGCTCTCATCCCCACACACACACACACACACACACGCACACACACGCACACACATGCACACACACACACACCCATGTCCTCTTTCCTGAAGCAGGTGGCTCTCCCTCTGGTCTGCAGCAGCTTCTAAGTTTGCCGAGCTGCCCTGCACTTCCAGCCCATATGCTGGCTTGCTCTCCATTCAGCAGCAGCAAGAGCACCCTCTAATTTTGGTTACTAGACATGTGGTGGCTCTTTCAGAGTCTGGGTTTAGAGAGAGACACCAGGGAGGCATAGTGCCAGAGACAGAAATGGCAGCTGGGGTTGCCAACCCAGGGGCGGGCTTCCCATGGTGCCATGAAAAAGTGAGGAGACAAATCTCCTTATGCCTCTGCCTCCCTTCTCTTCTCCCTCCACATCTCAGACGCCACGTGCAACATCTCATTCAAGTACCACAGCAGCCCTGCTCAGCATTTGCTGTATCATCCCCATTGCACCAGGCAGGGAAGGAGGCAGAGAATGCCTGGCCTTTTCATATGCAGGCCATCCACGATACACCGATGGTCCCCCCTCTCCTTCTGTCCAGCTCACAAGACTAAGGGCCAGCACACAGCTCCTGTGTCTGCACATCAGCCTTGGTGGGGGTTGTAGCTTGATTTGGAAGGAACTTGTGTAGCATAACATGCCACATTCTTAGCTGAGTCTTGCCAGAGCAGGGGTACTCGAGGTGTCCTGACTTCTTTATGGCCCAGTCCCCACCCAGAGCAGTGACTGACACTCGACATGGTGCATGAGCAGACCTTAACCAAGCTGATGCCTGGGGAATCCCTGGCCTTCCCTACTTAGGAAAGTCGAACACCGTTTCCTGGGGGAGCTGCTGTGGACTGAATTGTGTTCCCCCAAAATTCATATATTGAAACCCTAACCTCAAATGTGACTACATTTGGAGATAGGGCCTATAAGGAAGTAATTAAAGTTCAGTGAAGTCATAGGGTGGGGTGCTGATAGAATTAGTGTCATCATAAGAGAGCTTGTTCTCTGTCTGTCTGTCTGTCTTTCTCTGTTGTTCTCTCTCTTTGCTTATGTGTGCAGGCACTGAGGAAATCCCATGCAGGGACATAGGAGAAGGCAGCTGTCTGTAAGCCAGACAGAGCCTTCACTAGAAACCAAATCAGCCAGAACCTTCTTCTTGGACTTTCCAGCCTTCAGAGATGTGGAAAAATACATTTCTACTGATTCAGTTACTCAGTCTATGGTACTTTGGTAAGGCAGCCCAAGCCAACTAACAGAGGAGCCGCCATGAGCCTGGCCCAGTATGGCCCAGTACGGTCTGGCCCATGAATCCAGGCTCTGGGGTTCTGATGGACTCTGAAGACAACGGTCTTCCCTGTGGCTCTTGACCCTGCAGGCCTGGGCAGCACCTGCCTTTCCTCCATCCATGTCCTGCACTGCTCACTAAGCATTTATAGTTCAGTCTTGGAAGACTTCCTGGAAATGACTTCTGCTTTTCTTCCACAAATTGATAATCTTCCCCAGAGATTGTATTGGAGCCTGCAGTGAAGCTTCCTGAGACCCTCACCTTCTGCCCTAAGACACTGTAAAGAGACCACAGTGATTGTTCTCTGTAGTAGATCCCCTGATGCTCTGGAAGGAAGCCCAGGGCTACCAGGACAGGGTCTGGGTTGCACTTGGTATGGTGTGGATCTGGGCAGGGGCATGCTTGGGCTCAGGATGGAGAGTAACACTGAGGTCTACACCCTGGCATAGGCCACTCCCTGGGCCCAGACACCCTCTCCTTCCTTCAGTTGCCCAGGAATGAGTCATGGCTCTCTGCTGAGCAGGGTGGTTTACTGCACTGAGCCTGTACCTCTGTCTCCACTATAGAGGCTGATGCTTCTAGGCCAGGGTCTCATTGGTTTAGTTAGTTAGTTTAACAGATTTAGGTCAGAGTTGGAGGAGAAGGGATAAGAAAAGGAGGGGTAACATGGGGGAAAGAAAAAGGGAAGCAAAGTGGGGAACAGGAGCTGCAGGAGTGAAAGCACGGTGGCCTTCAAATCCCACAGCACCAGGCTAGAAGGGGCACAGACCTCTGCACTCAGTGATACTCAAGCCACCTCTCCAGTCTTTGGCATCCTTTTCAGATGATGAGACATATGAGTTCCCAACACCCAGAGCCACCGTTGCTCCAGACATCCACCACACTGATCGAAGCACGTGGGCTTTACTGCTGGGGCCAAACAGCAGACAGGAAGAGGGTTTACAGAGACAAAGCCTCTTAGAGCCTTGGCTCACTTTAGATTGTTTGTGAATTTTTTTCAGCCTAGTGTGCTTTTTTAAAAAAGCAGTACAATAATCAGGCTGACATCATCTGGCATTAGTGGGAACACTATAAATATTTCTATTTTGAGTCAGGCCAAAACATTATTCTACAATATCATTTAATCATTTCTTCCAGCATTCACCTAATCACTACAAATGTCAAGCAAATGTTTGAAATGAAGGGAATTGATATGCTAAGAAGTCAATTTATGGTAATAACAACCACCCCCCGGTCAGGCTAAGTACCTAAGGTTCTGGATTTCTTCCAGAGGCTTCCACAGAGTCCAGGAATGTTTTTGCCATTCACTTACACAGCTGAGCTGACCAGTTGCTGTGACAGGGGAGCTCTGTTTATTTGGTTTTCACTTTTCGGCGTGAAATACAGTTCTGTCTTGATTCTCCTGAGTCTGGGGCTCTCTGAATGTTTCTAACTAGAATGTTTCTGCTCATTTGCAAAAAGACTTGCTCCTCTGGGACTGGCGGGTGCCTGAAAATACTGCTGGTGAGGTGGGGGTCTGCTTGGATCACAGCTCTGCTTGGTCAGCTCACAAATCAGGAGTGTTTCTAGAGTTAGAACTTTTCTGCAGTGGTAAGTTTTCATTAGGGATAGCACTAACTTGGCTTTTGAACTCAATGTGATTTTCTTGTAAATCTACCAAAGTTCTTCATCTGGGGAATTCTTGCACAGGTTCTGTCTTGTCATCATCACCGCATTACGCAGTTTGTGGGCATCTTGGCCTTTTTGTGCACTGGTGATCCCAGCAAGCCTCCCCCCTGATAGAGGAACACTGGTGAGAGGTCTGACTTCATATCTTCTGCCTGCGAGAGTGCTTCTAAAAGTAAGCAGGGTGAAAGGTATCAGATGCTTGGGGAAGGGGCTAGGGGCTGGGGAGAGTACAGTTCAAAATAAAATAGCCACGGCTTCCTTAAAAAATAAATACATAGGGCTGGGTGCAGTGGCTCACACCTGTAATCCCAGTGCTTTGGGAGTCTGAGGCAGGAGGATTGTTTGAAGAATTAGCCAGGTGCAATGGCGTGTGCCTGTAGTCCCAGCTACTTAGGAGGCTCAGTTGGAAGGATCACTGGAGTTCGGGAGTTTAGGGCTGCAGCGAGCTGTGATGGCACCACTGCACTCCAGCCAGAGTGACAGTGAGACCCTCTCTCTAAAAAAAATTATTTAAGTAACTATGCAACCAATAAGTGATCTAGCAATTATAGTCTTAGGTATTTATCCCAGATAAATGGAAACTTGTATTCAGACTAAAACATACACATGAATTTTCATAGCAGCTTTATCTGTAATCGCCCCAAACCAGAAACGATCTAGCAGTCTTCCAGCTGGAGAATGGTCAAACAAACTGGTACATCATACCATGAAATACTACTCAGCAATGAAAAGAAACTGACTGTGGATACACACAACAATCTGATGAATCTCCAGGATTTATTCTGAGTGAAAAAAGTCAATTCCCAAAGTTTGCATACTACCTGGTTCCATTTATATAACATTCTTAAAATGACAAAATCATAGACATGGAGAAGAGGTTATGGGTTACCAGGTTTATGTGGGGAGTGGCCCAAGAGCAAAGTGTTTGGCTACAAATTGGAGACATGGGGATCCTTGTGGTGATGGAAATACCTGGTATCTTAACTGTCTCAATGGCAACATCCTGGTTGTGCTATTGTACACAGGTTTACAAGATTTGCCACTGGGGGAAACTGGATAAAGGGTACCAGGCATCCTTCTGCACTCTTACAACTGCATGTGAATCTACAGTTATCTCAAAATGAAAACTTTAATTAAAAATAAATAAGGTGGCCAAGGTGGGCTCACTGAGAGGGTGACATTTGAGCTAAAACTTGAAAGAGGTAAAAGAGGCGGTCGTGCAGGTATTTGGGGGAGACAATGTCCCTGGCGGAGGTCCTATTTCAGGAGAGCAGCTGGCCTGCTCAGTGGCACCGAGGAATTGGTGTGATGAACAAGGTGATACATCAGGGACATAGCTGGGGCTGGTCACAAGGGCCCCAGTAGGCATGGTAAGGTCCTGGGCTTTTACTTAGTGGTCTGGGGAGCCTTAGAGGGTTCTGAGCAGCAGAGTGATGTGAGCTGACTTCTGTTTCAACAGATTCCTCTGGCTGCTGAGTAACTAGACTGCAGGCGCCAAAGGGGTTAAAGCTGGCATCACTGTGAGACAGTTCACCACAAGTGGGCAGGCAAGTAAAACAGTGAGGAATAATAATGAATGCTATGAGACAAGCAAAGAATGGGCTGTGGAGGATGCGTATGGGGAGGGGAGACAACATTGCTCCCTTAAGGAAGAAGGTGACACTTAGGCGAGGCACAAAGTAGGAGAAGGAGCTGGGTTAGAGAGTTTCCAGCAGAAGGAACAGCCTGTGCAAGGGTCCTGAATGAGGGGAGAATGCAAGAGGAGGGGTCCAGAGACAGAGTCACTGCCGCCATCATCACCAGTCAGCTGTCTCTGCTTGGCCTCTCCCAAGGATAGCACTTTGCATCCAGGGCACTGGACTCACACTCCTGCCATTTTCCTCAGGCAGAGTCACAGAGCCAGGTCTGGCTAGCACTTCACTAGGGCCCAAGAACAGCCCCGATTTCACAGTGAGCATGAGTTCTACCTTCCTCTGTGAGTGTGAGAAGTTGTGGGAAATATGAAATACAATCTATTAAAGGTGTCTGCTTCCCAAAGCCTCAAACCCACACATGGCAGGACCTGGTGGCCCAGGAGAGAAGGACAGGGTAGGTGGGCTGTTGTCCCAGGGAGCAGACACAGGACTGCTATCTTGGATACGTAGAAGTCAAAGTCAGATTGAACAGACTTTGACAAACTATGCATGTCATTGTTTATCAGCTTTCTCAGGCTACCATAACAAAGCACCACAAACTGGCTGGACTGATATGATAGGAACTTACTCTCTCACAGTTCTGAGGACTAGATGACCAAAATCAAGGTAGGATTAGGGCATGCCCTCGCTGAAGTCCTTAGAGGTGGATCCTTCCTAGCTTCTCCTAAATTCTGTTAGCCTAGGTATTACTTCGCTTATGGTAGCATAACTCCAACCTCGGCCTTCATTTTCACACACTGGCCTCTCTCTGTGTCTTCACATCACATCGTCTCTTCCCTCTTCTTTTTTTTTTTTTAGATGGAGTTTCGCTGTTACCACCTAGGCTGGAGTGTAATGGTGTGATACCAGCTCACTGCAATCTCCGCCTCCCGAGTTCAAGTGATTCTCCTGCCTCGGCCTCCAGAGTAGCTGGGATTACAGGCACCCACCACCATGCCCAGCTAATTTTTTTGTATTTTTAGTAGAGATGGGGTTTCACCATGTTGGCCAGGCTGGTCTCAAACTCCTGACCTCAGATGATCCACTTGCCTCAGCCTTCCAAAGTGCTGGGCTTACAGACATGAGCCACTGTGCCCAGCCTCTTCCCTCTTCTTATAAGGACACCAGTCATATTAAATTAGGGCCCACCCTAATGACCTCATTTTCACTAATTACATCTGCCATGACCCTATATCCAAATAAGGTCACACTCTGAGGTAGGATTTCAATGGATCTTTTTGGAGAACACAATTCTGACCATGATCATTTCATGCCAGGAAAGAGACAGTGGTGAGAAAGGACTGGCAGCTTTTGCTCTGCAGGATCAAGTCACATATTTTGCTCCAGAGAAGCCATTCTGAGCTCATGTCCACACCCTGGGTCTGCTGACTCTGAATCACTCCCACTAATACCTTTAAAAATATGCTTCAATTTGAGTGCTTCTGTTGTTGATTTTGTGTAAAAATTATTCTTATGCTCCTAAAAGCCAGGACATTTTGTTAGAGGTACAGTGCTTTACAGTCGCACAAGCCTGAATGACTGGTCTTTACCCCTTCCTCTGCCATGGCCATAATACCTCCCAGTTGGGAAGTAGGTGGAAGTAGGTAAGGCCAGGCCAGATTATGGAAGGCCCAGGAAGCCAGGGGAACTTGGACTGGCTTAGGGAGACAGTAGGGAGACACTCAGGTCCTGAGCAGGGGAGTGATATGGGAGACACAGAGTCTCCCAGGACTAGGCTGGGCAGAATGAAGGAGACAAAACAGGGAAGTGAAGTGTAAGTGACAGGAGCAGGAATTAAGCCATCAAGATAAAGTTGCAAGCATATTATCTGATATTTTCAGACTTGGGGAGACAAAGATAAACTTTGAAACTTCTCTTTGAGAGATAATGAGACTTAGGGAATGATGTGTTGTCAGTGATAAAAACCAGAGCATGCAGGAAAGATAAGGAAGGAGAGCTTTAAGTTGAAGGGGAAGCTTAATGGCTTCAAACTTCATCCAGAGGCAAGTGTGTGGTGGTCTCCTGAAGAAAAGCCTTCTTTTCTAGATGTCTTCTTCATCCTCTTCAGCGATGGCTCTTTGCTCTGCTTCCAGGATGCTGGATGTCTCAGTTTCCCCAGATGACCACGTGGCCTCAGAGCCCAGAGCTAGATGTGCTCCTGATCTTGCAGCCCCTCGTCCTATGTCCTCATCAAAACCAGGGGTCATTGGAATGGACTGAAGAAGGAGAAAACTCGAAAAGATCTGAGAGAAGTGGTCTGGCTGAGAGCTTGAAATGGACAGAGTCCTGGCTCTCAGGCAGATACTTAAATTCTCCTGGTGCCACAGGCATTACAGCTGAATCCATTTAAAAGAGGATGGCAAATATATAAATCATGACCTCAAAATTCCTTGAATTTCTCACAGGACACCAGGGAAACATTTGTATTAGCCCTCAATAACAACCAGGGTCAGGAATAAATTTGGAATTCTTTAATTTAGGCTCCAATTCATTCATATGCCTGTTGCTAAATTAAATGCTTGAAATAATTTTCTGCTATGAAAATATGAGACTCTTACTATTCAGATAAATAGACTATTCAAATCAAAGGCTTGAAATCTTAAGAATAATCTCAAAATGACTTTCGAAAAAGCTTTTCTGTTTTTGATCATAAAATGTCAAAGGCACACTATAATAAATCACAGTTTCCTAAATTTAGCTTTACTTTTTAGTATGCAGTCATATCTAAGTTAATAAAATGTCATGCTTAAAATAATAAAATGTATTTCTTTGGAAATATACTGTGTATAGATGGGACTACCAGTTATGAAGGAATGAAGCGGTCAACAAATCCTCTCCCCCACAAAGCAATTATAAAACCGGACAAAATTGTCAAAAATAATCATTTCAGGGCTCTGGAAATTGACTAGAGGCAAACAAATTGAGAAATTTATATTCTCAAAAACCTATGGAGATTCAAGCAAAAACAGTGCCAATACATGGCATTCTTGCTGAAACTGCCTCCACCATCCAGCCCAGCCCAGTCAACATGGTTGTTTGACCTGGACAGTACAGGCCTTTACTTGATTTGAAGTGAAGAGTAGAAACTCACAGCCAGCAGGTGGAAAAAGTTTGCAGATTTCCTAGCCTGAAGTTGCAATCCTGGTTAGGATGAGCAGTATTGGATAAACCAGAAATTTAACAGGAAGGTCGTGGAAATGAGCTAGCATTGAGGGCTTGAGAAGCATTCCATATCCCTGTCTGTCTGGCAACCTGTATGCATACACTGTGGAGACCCAAAAGGGCCCGGTGTTAACATAACACCTGGGGCAGAGATCGAAAACTGCCCCAAATTTGAATACATTCCCCAGTTCAATCACAGATCCACCAGCAGCAAAGTGTGGTATTTGAACACAATTTCTGAACAATTATTGAGTGCCCATTGAGCTATGCAGACACAAAGGTGACCCATAAGAGCCAACCCTTCCACCTGTGCGAAAACACAGGTAAGAATTTTTTTTTTGGAAACGGAGTTTTGCTCTTTCGTCTAGGCTGAAGTGAAGTGGCAGGATCTCAGCTCACTGCAAATTTCACCTCCCCCACCGCCCCCAGGTTTAAGTGATTCTCCTGCCTCAGCCTCCCGAGTAGCTGGGATTATAGGTGCCCACCACCACATCCAGCTAATTTTTGTATTTTTTTAGTAGAGACGGGGTTTTGCCATGTTGGCCAGGCTGGTCTTGAACTCCTGACCTCAGGTGATCCATCTGCCTCAGCCTCCCAAAGTGCTAGGATTACAGGTGTGAGCCACCACGCTCACCCAACAAATAAGAATTTTTTAAAAACTGAGCAGAGATATCAGCAGATGCACACTGAAGGGCAACAGATTTTGCAGATCAAGTCCGCGCAAGTTATAAACTAATATAAGGTAGCAACACCCAAGACTCTCTGAGGATGAAAGGAAAAATGAATCCAGAGCTCTCATATTATCTAAAATATGAAATTTTCAATACAAGTTTATGAGTCATAGAAAAAAATGAAGAAATATCCATACTAAGGGGTGGCTGGAGGGCAGGAGAGACGTCAATGGAAATGGTCTTTGAGTGCTCCAGATGTTGATTTAACAGACTTCAAAGCTGCTATTTTAAATATGTTTAAAAAATTGAAGGAAATTATTCTTAAATAATTTAAGGAAAATATTATGAAAATGACTCAACAAGTAGGAATATCAATAAAGAAATAAAAACGTTAAAAAGAACCAAATGGAAATTCTAGAGCTGAAAAATATAACAAAATAAAGAAAGATTATATGGAATCAGTAGTAAATTTGAGATATCAGAAGAAATAAGCAGTAAATTTGAAGATAGATAATGTTATCCAATCTGAAGAACAAAGAGAAAAAAGACTGAAGAAAAATGAGCAGTCTCAGAGACCAATGAGACAATGTCAAGCATAACAATTGTGTAAGAGGAGTTTCAGAATAAAAGCAGAGGAAAAGGGCAGGAAAATAAAAATTGAACAAATAATGACTTAAACCCTCCCAAATTTGATGAAAAACATTAACTACAGATCTAGGAACCCCACTGTACCCCAAGTAGGAATATCACAGAGATCTTCACTTAGTCACATCAAAATTTTGAAATCAAAAGGCAAAGAGAAAATCCTGAAAGCAGCAAGAGAAAAACTAATCATCTATAAGAGAACAATAGTACAAATCTTGGTTAAATCCTTATTAGTAACAGTGGAGGCCAGAAAGCATAGAATGACATATTCAAAACACTAAAACATTTGCCAGCCAAGAATTTTATATCCAGCAAGATTATCCTTCAAAAAGCAAAGTGAAATAAAGATTTTCAGATAAACAAAAACTGAGATAATGTATCACTAATGACCTGCCTTACAAAATAGTAAACAAAGTCCTTCAAGATGGCAATGAAAATTACTCCAGTTGATAACTTGAATCCACAAGAAGAAATAAAAAAGACTGAAAATGGTTAACATATGGATAATTATAAAAGACTTAATGAGTATGCATTTTTCTATTATTTCTTTAAGTGGTATAATATACAAAACAACTGTATTTTTGGGTTTAAAATATAAATAGATGCAGTAATGTATGATACTAATAGGAAAAAAGTGAGAAAAGGGTAGGGAGGATATTGAGCTGTATTGGAGAAAAGTTGCTATATTTTACCAAATTAAATTAGTTTTAGCTTGAAGTGTATTGTGATATGTTAAAATGCACATTGTAATTCCTAGAGCAAATGCTAAGATGATAACTCAAAATTATAGTTTAAAAATCAACCAAGGAGTTAAAATGCCATAAAAATTATTTGCCTAATACAAAGAAGGGAGTAAAGTAGGAATAGAGGGACAGAAAAGACATGAAGTGTATAAAAAACAAATAGCATAATGAAACATTTAATTCTAACCATATTAATACTTAAAGGTGAATGGAATAAATATTTCAGTCAAGATCACAGATTCTCAGACTAAATTAAAAAAGCAAATCCAATTATATATTATCTGTAAGACATATACTTTCTATCCAAAGACACATACAGGCTGAAAGCCAAAAGAGATCTGCTCTGATTACTCTTACTCAGTGTAATACTGGAGGTTCTGGTCAATAAAAAAAAAAACAAGAAGGAGCAATACAATGTATTGTATACGGATTGGAAAATAAAAAGTAAAACTTTGTTTTTAATTCAAAGACAGTATGACCCAGTATGCACAAAATCTTTTTACATATAAATAGTATATATACATATACATACTGGTACTAGGCCTGGCAGTGTTTCAGGATAAAAGATCAATATATAAAATATCAGTATTTCCTACATATGGACAATGAACAATCCAAAAATGAAATTTAAAATATTTCATTCACAGCAGTATACAAAATAATAAAATACCTAGGAACAAACTTAAGAACTACAAGACTTGTACATTAAAAGTACAAGGCATTACAAGAGAAATTAAAAAGCCATATAAATGGTGACATATTCCATTTTTATGAATTGAAACACACACTATTATTAATATGGCAGCTCTCCCCAAATTAACCTACAGATTTAACAGAATCCCTATCAAAATCTCAGTAGGATTTCCTATAGAAATTGGCAATCCAATCCTAAATGTATATGAAATGCTAAGGATCTAGAATAGCCAAAAGAATTTTTGGAAAGATGAACAAAGTTGGAGGACTCAAACTACTTGACCTTAAAACTTACTACAAAGCCACAGTAATCAAGACAATTGATTGGCATAAAGGTAGATGCTATTGGCATAAAGGTAGATATATAAAGCAATGGGACAGAATTAAGAGTTCATAAATAAATCCTTACATTTATGGTCAATAGATTTTTCACAAAGGTGCTAAGGTAGCTCAGTTGAGAAAGAATGGTCTTCAACAAATATTGCCAGGACATTTGGATATACATATGCAGAAAAATCAATTTAGACTCTTACTTTACAACACATATAAAAATTAACCCAAAATGAATCATAGGCTTAAAAGTAAGAGCAAAAACTACAAAATTTCTAGGAGAAAATATTGTAGACAATCTTTGTGGCCTTGGATTGGGTAAAGAGTTTTTAGGTATGGTATGAAAAGGACAATATGTTACCAAAATAAGCAATTAATTGGCTTCATCAAAATTAAAAACATTTGTTCTACAGAAGAAACCATTAAAAAAAGGATGAATCACAGACGATGAGAAAACATTTGCAGATCCATGTCTGATAAAAGGTTTGTATCTAGAATATATAAAGAACTTTCATGATTCAATAATAGAAAGTCGAACAATTCAATTTTAAAAGGGGCAAAAGATTTGAGTAGCTATTTCAACAACAAAAAAGATATTCTAATGACTAATAACCACACAAAAACATGTGTCTACACAAAGACTTGTATGTGAATGTTTATAGCATCTTGGCACTGGGGGCTGGCTCTGCAAGTGGAAAGAATGGAGGCCTGGAATGTCCTGCAGAGCTTGAATAGATCTGCACTGCACAGATCAAATCTATCATGAATCGTCAGTAATGATGATAAGAACAACAGTATTATATATTTATTCATGGTGACCACAGCATTCCATCCCAGTACAGGCTTTGCCATTTCTAAGGCACATCGTTGGCCACCATGTTATCTGACCCTCACTCACCCAATGGGTAAAATTCTCCCCAAGACTTGCCTCCCTGGACACCTAGTTACAGCCCTCCCACCACCATCACCTAGTCACCTCCTCACCTCCCTTCCTTAGCCTAACAATATCCCAAGTGGCAATGGTCAAGCCACCTAGCCTGTCATTTCTGATAAGGTGAATCTTTTCTGGTTAAGACTAAACCCTCCCACTCTTCTAATCTCTGTCTCTTTGAAACAAAAAAATAAGTCTTATCACCCTGACATGTCTTATAAAAAGTAGAAAGGAGAGAGACATAAGAACATTTACTATGATTGAGTTCTATTGCTGTGACTTGCAAAAATCAGTGCAAAACCACAGTAGCTAACGAGCAGGGAGAAATGTGGTTTACTGAGATCTGCTGAAAAGAAAGAATTTCTCTCATGGGGCAACTTGCTTGGAAATAGAAGGAGCTGAAATTTGGACATGTGATTCTCATTACCAGCTACATCCTTTCAGACAGGAGGCAGAAATTATTGGATCCATTTCTATTTTAATTATAACTCTTTGGCTTTAAAGAAATTGCCAGTGGAAATCTGCAGGCCACTACAAACACCGCTGTTTCAAATTCCCCAGATGTTAATGTGGCCTGGATTCTCTTCAGCAGGGCTGAGGCCACCACCACAATAGATATTTGTTGCTGTTATAGACTAAAAGTTTTGCCCAAACCAAGATGAACTGATCTCTCTTTTTCTCCCTTTTCCTCCCCCTCCCTCCCTGATTCTGTTTTTCCTTTTGAAGTAAGTAGAAAGACCTTTTATACTCTGCCAACCACAAAAAATAGGAAAGAGAAGGAAGCCTTTCACTACGAATGACAGTAGAGTGCTGGCACATGGAGCTTCCTTTCTGTTGCCTTTAGGTGTCTGGAGCAGTCTCCCAGCCTCTCTAAAGTCCCAGATTCAGGAACAATCATGAGTTCTGAGAAGTGCTTGAAATTGGAGGATGGGCTCCCAGTGAAGTCAAACAGCATAACCAACACTGAAACCTCTGCAGTTGAACCTCATTAGAACTGGTCCTGTTCAGTTTCTTCCCATCAGTCTCTCTGTCTCAAAGACATTCTTGGCAGAGTTGGAAGGAAACCCCAGCAAGATAATCTCATCTAGTGCCCAAGGCAATGGATGCAGTGTCCATGTGGTCCCCAGAAAGATCACTGCTCCCAAGTTCCTGAGAGAGGAACCTGGTGGGTATCTGAGGTCCCCATGCCAGTCTTCTAACATTGGCCCCACTGATGATTGGTGGCTTGTTGACCACAGCCTGCCCAGGATAAAGGCTGGACTAGTCTTACTTTTGAAGCTGAGAGAATAAATATACAAGCACAATCCATGCGGTGGACAGTTCTGTTTTAAGTTAAAATTTAAAACAAATTTTAAATTTGTTTTAAATGTAAATTTAAATCCCAAAACAAATGGCCAGAGACATGCACCACTGCTGGCTTTAAAGACGAAGGAAGGGGCCATGAGCCAATATAAAATGGTTATGTATGCTCTAATGTTTTGCTTGCTCTAATTTTCCCTGCACTTAAATGTCTTACTCAAATTCACTAAAATATAATTCAATAAGTCTTTAAAAGTCACTTTAGTAGGGAACTAGAACAGCATTTGTTTATTTGCTTGCTAGCTTGCTTTATGCACATATGCAAATAAAAGTGTGAAGCATGCATGAACCACACACACACACCCTCCAAGAAATAAACATAGCAAAGCATTGCTGTTTAATTAAACACAAGGTTTGCACCACGTTAATAATACAACTTCAGAATACAGAAAGTATTTCAGTGAGAATGCCAAAGTGTTAGTATTTGAAAATGTTAGTGTTTGAAAAACCTCACACCTCAAGAGGTTTTAGTATGAGCAATAAGCAGCAAGGAACAAGTATAGATAACTGTGTAAGTATGCATGTGCCAGCAATGTCTGGCAATCAGCTATCCAAAAACAAGGAAGTCTGGGAGATAAACCCTTGTTTACAAAAAGATAGTCCATGCCTAAAAATGATGCCCAAGAGACAGTTGTGCGTCAACCAACCACAAGTGTTTTTGTTCTTGTTTTGTTTTTCAGTTTTTCTCTTTTCCACGCATTCCCTAATAAATCTGAACAATCTAAGTTTGACATTTCCTAATGTTTCAAAAGAGGAAGTAAGCCAAAGTCGTAAAACACCTTGCTCAACAATAATTTTCTTGGGTTTCTAATCTTGTTTAGAATAGGCATGATTCACATCCAAGTCAACATGACCTTTTGCAAGCTGACTCACAGAGAGGGAATGCTGGGGACTCTACCCTCTTCCTGATGGCTCTTCTCTCTCTGACCCCCAGCAAGGTCCACCAGCAGTGGGCACCAGCCACCTTATCAGATGGGCCAAAGACTTGTTGTCATCACTGATTTACATTTCTATAACTTTAAAAAGTTACACAGTGATTTTTCCCATCAACGAGGGCCCATTTGGCATTACTGAATCTCTGTTCAGAGATAAAAAGGAAAGGCCTTTTCCTTCTCCCAACAAATTCCAAATGCAGCCTAGAGTGGCAAGTCAAAGGAGTTTCTCAGTTTGCCTTGCACCTTTTTGTGAAGATTTCATTTCTCTTTTCTTTATGATAGGGACACTGGAAGACTTTCTTCTGAAGTTTCTTAGGCAGAACTTGAATCCCTTCTCTCATGGTTTTTCTGGTCCTGTTATTATTTTGCATCTCTTGGCTCCTACCCCCAACCAAATGCCTAAAACCTATGGATAAGTAATTAAGGAGGGGACTGTGGTAGACACCCCCTCAAAAATGTTCATGTCCTAATCCCTGGTACCCGTGACTGTTAGGTTACAGGGCAAAGCAGAATTAAAGTTGCAGATGAAATTATGGTTGCTAGTGAGCTGATCTTAAAAGAGAGACTAATCTAGATTATTCAGGTGGGCCCAGTGTAATGTTAATGGTCTTAAAAGTAGAAAAGAGACGCAGAAAGGAAAATGTAAATCCCAAAACAAATGGCCAGAGACATGTACCATTGCTGGCTTTGAAAATGAAGGAAGGGGCCATGAGCCAAGGAATGTGGGGTGGCTCCCAGCAACTGGAAAAAGCAAGGAAACACATTCTCCCCCTAGCGCCTCCAGAAAAGAAGCACACCTGCAGTCACTTTAATTTTAGCCCACTAAGACTGATTTGGGCCGGGCGTGGTGGCCCACACCTCTAATCTCAGCACCCTGGGATGCCGAGGCAGGCAGATCACCTGAGATCAGGAGTTTGAGACCAGCCTGGCCAACATAGTGAAACCCCATCTCTATTAAAATTATAAAAATTAGCTGGCATGGTGGCACATGCCTGTAGTCGCAGCTACTTGGGAGGCTGAGGCAGGAGAATCACTTGAACCTGGTGGGTGGAGGTTGCAGTGAGCAGAGGTGGCACCACTGCACTCCAGCCTGGAGAGTGAGAGTCCAGCTCAAAAGAAAAACAACACCGATTTGGACTTCTAATCTCCAGAACTATAAGATAATAAACTTGTATTATTTTAAACCCCTAAATTTACCATAATTTGTTACAGCAGCAATAGAATATGAATACAAGGTTGAACACTTCACTGCTAGCCTCTCTCCTTTGATACCACCATGCCTAATGTTCCACCTCAAATCATTAATTTTGTTAGGTTTGATAATGTCGTAGGAAAAATATTTTTAAAATAATATCCTTATCTGATGGAAATGCACACTCAAGTGTTTATAGGTGAAATTACATCATGTCTGGAATTTGCTTTAAAATATACCCATGGAAAAACCAAGTTGTGGGGGAGAAATGAAACCAGATTATTGCTGATAATTGTTGAAGCTAGATGATTGGCACATGGGAGTTTGCTATGTTATTCTCTCTACATCTTGTGTGTGTTTGAATATTTCCATAAAACAAAGTTGAAAAAAATGTAGATGGAACAAAATTTAAAATGTGCACCTGACATGGTTTGGCTCTGTGTCTCCACCCAAATCTCATCTTGAATTGTAATCCCCAGGGTGTCAAGGTAGGAATCTGGTGGGGAGGTGACTGGATCATGGGGATGGTTTTCCCCATGCTGTTCTCGTGATAGTGAGTTCTTATGAAATCTGACGGTTTTATAAGTAGCAGTTTCCCCTCCTCTTCTTTCTCCTGCCCCCTTGTGAAGAAGGTGCCTGCTTCCCCTTCTGCCATGATTATAAGTTTCCTGTGGCCTCCTCAGCCACGTGGAACTGTGAGTCAGTTATACCTCTTTCCTTATAAATTACCCAGTCTCAGGTATGTCTTTATAGCAGTGTGAAAACAAACTAATATGCCACCTTTATAAATAGGTATTTTATTTTATATAAGTGAAGGGGTGTTTTTTTCAATTGTTTTTACTTGCAGCTTAATTCATGAGACTCTTTTGTTACTAACCTCATGTGTGCTACAAGGCTGGCCATGACCATGGCTCTTGATTTTAACCATCTTCCTGAGATATTGGGAGAAAGGAAGATATTAAACTTAAAGCACATGATAGGTGTAGAGCTACTGTCTTCCTTTGCTGGCTGAAACCATGCTGGGGCTCTGACAATTGGAGGAGGGAGAATAGGTGCAAGGTCATACGGAAGGCAGGGGAACAGGACATCCTCAGGGCCTAGCACCAATCAAATCTTCCTAGTGCCCTCCCCACCTCCCTTGTTTAAGGCCTGCATTGGTCCCAAAGCTTAAACAAAAATTCATCTTTTGAAAAAAAATTTTAGGCATGGGGCTTCATTCTGTCACCCATGCTAGGGGACAGTGGCACAATCACAGCCCAATGCAACCTCAAACTCCTGGGCTCAAGCAATCCTCCCACCTCAGCCTCCCGAGTGGCTAGGACTACAGGTGCATGCCACCATGCCTAGCTATTTTTTTTTAAATTATTATTACTTTTTTTTGTAGAGATGGGGTCTTGCTATGTTGCTCAGGCTGGTCTTAAACTGGTCTCAACTGATCCTCCTGCCTCAGTCTCCCAAAATGGTGGGATTACAGGTGTGAGCCACCAGGCCTAGCCAGAAGTTCATCAATTTTAAAATTCATATTTTAATATCTATAAAGTAGGGATGTATCTTACAATCTGTGTGTCTGTGACTGGATGATAGACGGTATATGTTCCTGCTTCTTGTGATCTGTATCTGGGAGCATGATAGTGCTCAAGATTGTACACATCAGGAGCACCTCAATTTACAGTCATCACATTTGCTGGCTATTTCTTGACATTTATATAAGACTCCAATTGTCAAATTTTGTGGCTTGAAGCCCTCTTCCTCTATCTTCAAAGCCCTCAAGAGTGGGTTGAATTCTCACACTTTCAATTTCTTCTTTTTCTTTCATTTCATGTCTCTGACCTAACTAGAAAAGGATTTCTGCTTTAAAATGATCATATAATTAAGTTAGCCCACCCAGATTATCCAGAATGACTTCAGCGTCTCAAGCTCCATACATTAATCACATCTGCAAAGTCCCTTTTGCCATGTATCATGACATATCCACAGGTTCCAGGGATTAGGGAATAGGCATCTTTGAGGTGGCCATTATTCTGCCTACTACAGGCTCCTCTACATATATCCCCATAGATGGAGAAAGCTGAACTAAAGCTATATGTCTGCTCCATCTTCTGAGCAGACTTTGTCTATGTGGACACATGAGCACCTATGTGTATTCAGCATGGCAGGGAATGATGAATTTCCTGAGAGACCTCATGGAAAATGGAAGTACTGTAATCTCACTGTACTTGTCTGAGATTGGTGAGAGTGAGTAAAAATCCTCAAGTTTACTTCAGGTAAAAAAGAGAAACTTTGGATTAACCTATATGTTTTCATCTGAACAGCAAGCTTGTGTTGACACACCCACACTTGTACACTGTCCAGCATGGTGTTCTTCCATCACTTCTTTCCCAAAGAACCCCATCTCCTGGAGCATCACTGTATTTCATAGACATTGAATATTATGCCATATCTGAGACCCAGATGTGCCTGGGCTCCTCCTTTACCAAGCCAAGCATTCCTATGAACAGGCTTGAGTGGAAGCCTTAGGGAGGGACACAAAGGCAGTCATCTCCGTTTCAACTAGATGGAACCCAGGTGACCTGGAACCCTTTGTGGGCAGGGTTGCATGCCAATCTCCCATTGTCCTTGCCTCTTTGAATGTAATACCTCATAATAAGCTCTCCAAGAGCAAACTGATGAAAAATTTAGATGATTCTGTGGTCGGATGTTTCCTTCAGCTGCAGAATCTAGTATGCAGGTAGTGCTCAGTGACTCACCTCACAAATCTTGTGGTGGGAATTACAACTCTGGCTGTAGGCAGGGTTTAATTACATGGAGCTATCAAACCCTTCTCTAAAAAGAGATCTGGTATCATGGCTTCATTAGGGATATTTAAAAAAGAGAAAAATATATCACTCCAGAGAACCTGCAGACACCTCAGAACAAGACAGACATCTGACTTGTCAATAGCAACTGTTAGTGTAAGAGGATCATGGAATAATAATTTTGAAAGTATTTTAGAAAAAGAATTGAGCAAAAATTTTTTATTCATTTTTTTTTTAACTTTTATTTTAGGTTCAGGGATACATGTAAATATTTGTTATATAGGTAAATTGTGTGTCATGGGGGTTTGGTATACAGGTTATTTTGCCATTCAGGTAATAAGCATAGTACTTGATAGGTAGTTTTTGTTTTGTTTGTTTTGTTTTTGAGAAGGAGTTTCACTCTTGTTGCCCAGGCTGGAGTGCAATGGTGCAATCGCAACCTCTGCCTCCTGGGTTCAAGCAATTCTCCTGCCTCAGCCTCCCAAGTAGCTGGGATTACAGGCATGTGCCACCAAGCCCAGCTAATTTTTGTATTTTTAGAAGAGATGGGGTTTCTCCATGTTGGTCAGGCTGGTCTCCAACTCCTGACCTCAGGCAATCTGCCTGCCTCAGCCTCCCAAAGTGCTGGGATTACAGGCGTGAGCCACCACCCCTGGCTGATAGGTAGTTTTTCGATGCTCATCCTCCTCCCTTCCTCCACCCTCAAGTAGGCCTCAGCATGTGTTGTTCCCTTCTTTGTGACCATATGTGTACTCAATGTTTAGCTTTCACTTACAGGGAGAATACGCAACATGAATAGAACTTTATTTTCAGCTATATTACCATTAAGAACGAGGATAAAATAAAGATATCCCCAGATACACAGAATCTCATAGAGTTTTACTGTACACACACACACAAAAAAAACCTTTTTGATAACACTCTTAGAGGAAGAATTCTAGCAAGAAGGAAGGCACCTTAAAATAAGGGATATAAGGAGTGTATAATTTGGTAAAGCTTACTGTTTACAAATATAAAATTTACTCTTGTGTAAGTAAGCAAGAGCTTCCAATTTGCTTGTAAGTGTCTCCTCTTAAATGTGAATGAGAGGGCCAGGTGCAGTGGCTTACGCCTGTAATCCCAGCACTTCGGGAGCCTAAGGTGGGTGGATCACCTGAAGTCAGGAGTTCAAGACCAGCCTGACCAACAATGGTGAAATCTTGTCTCTATTAAAAATACAAAAAATTAGCCAGGTATGGTGGTGCATGCCTGCAACCCAAGCTACTCAGGAGGCTGAGGCAGGAGAATTGCTTGAACCTGGGAGTTGGAGGTTGCAATGAGCCAAGTTCTTGCCACTACACTCCAGCCTGGGCAATAAGAGTGAAACACCATCTCAAAAAATAATAATAATAATAAAATAAACAAACAAATATATATATATATATATATATATATATATAAATGAGAAACCAGAAATCACCTTATAATAGAAGAAAGCCTTTAACATAAAATATATAAATCGAATAAACAACCAAAGGGAATCTGAAAATTAAAACAATGCAATGAGTGGAAGAAAATTGTTTTAAAATATAATTAATATTCTAGATAGATGTGATAGTATGTTCATTAAATAAGAAGAGGAGGCTATGAAAAAAAAGAAGCATTCAGAAAACAAGAGTGATCTCCTGGAAATTAGGAATATAATAGTAGAAACTAAAAATTCAACAGAATATTTGAAAGATAAAGTTGAGTAAGTTTCTGATTAAGTAGAATGAGAGTGAGAGAAAGAGAGAGAGAGAGAAAACGGGAGTGGGGGGGAAGAAAAAGAAAATGAGGGGGGTTAGTCCAGCAGATCCAATATCTTTTTTTTTCTTTTTTTTTTTAGCTGCTCTTACACTGCATACCTGTATTGAGATCCAGTATCTAAATAACTAGAGCATCAGAAAGAACAGAGAAAACAGAAGGAAAATAACTATCAAGGAAGCACTTCAAGAATACACAACACATTTATAGAGACTAAAATCTCAAATTAAGAAAATAAAGGCAGAAACATTTGCTTCCACCCACGATGGGGTAACAGGAACCACATTTATACTCTTGCCTCAAACAAACAAGCAAACAAACAAATCAAGACAAAATATATGAAACAATGGGTTTTAAGATGTTGGACATCAGATAGCAATGAGAGACAGGAAACAGATGAGGTGAGCCCTATGGTTGTCCCAACTTACTGCCTTGAGAAGAGTTCCCAGGCTACAGCAAGAGGAAACCCAAGCAGAGCCTAGCAGTCTCCCTGAGTCAGTCAGAACTGACAGTCCCAGGTAGATAAAAGTGGCTAAAGTTCTTAACACAAAGAGAGAAACCCAGATACTTGTAGATGGTTACCTTGCATATTCAGTGGAGGAGTGACCAGCACAGGGGTGAAAGGAACCTGCCCAAGACTGCGGGTCGGGGGTGAGGGGAGGCCAGCTGAAAGGATTGGAGAACAGTGCCTGGCACTAACACTGAGCTGGGAATAGCGCCTAGCCTCACCAGCCAGACTGGAAAAACTTAATTCACAGACTATTGGGTAGGGTACCCAGGAAGGTCTTGCTTTAGTGATGGGAAGTAATTAGCCATACATGGAGCACTACTCTGGCCCCACTAGCATCATAAAATAAGGTCCGAAAGGATGAGACTATTTCTAAGAAACTTAACTGCATCCCAGAATAGACCTCAAAAATATACACAGAATAAAAAAGTATCCAACACCCAACAATGTAAAATTCACAATATCTAGCATCAAAACATAGTCATCAGGGAATGAAAAGAAGTAGGAGAATATAATTCACAATGAGAATAATGGATCAATCAAAACTGACCCAGAACTGACACAGGTGTTAAAGTAAGCAGACAAAGACATTAGGCAATCATTAAACCTGTATTCTGTGTTTTTCAAAAAGTTAAATAGAAACATGTGGGATTATTTTTTAAAAGACCTACACCAAATTTCTAGAAATGAAAAACTATACTGTTTGAAATAAAAAATTCCCTTGAAGAATGAATGGCAGATTAGACTTGACAGAAGAAAAGGAAAAAAATAGTGAGCTTCATTAAACTGTGGAACAGCTTCAAGCAGCCTGACGTCTGTAGAATAGAGTGTTCAGGTTCCCACACTGAAGCAAGATGGCCAACTAGAAGCCCCTAGCACTCATTCCTCTCACAAAGACAGCCAGAACAATGAATAACAACTACATTTTAATGAGATTAACTGAGGAAGAGCACCAGGGTACATTAGAGGAGTAACAGAAACCCTAGTGAGCACAGAAACTTGGGATAGCCACAGAAGGAAATGCTGGGCCTCCATAACCCCATCCCCCGAAGTGGGATCAGCTGGGAACCAGCAAGAGCTTCTCCCTAAGGCAAGGAGTAAGAAAGAGGATCACAGCAACCCCTGTCAATACCTTGGACATATACAGACCTCATTACCAGGTCCCCTGCAGTCCTCACAGGCACTGAGCTTAGCTTAGGGAGCACAGTCGAAATACCTGTGCTTCTCCAAGAGAAGGAGCTGACACTGTGCCTTGCCCACTGTGGCTCATGTGGCTACTGCACTATGCCATCTTGGAATTGGAACTACAGCTGACGTGTCTTACTCTGGGTGTAAGTAGCCATAGCTCCCTTTCATCCTTAAGGCTAAGCCACCATCAAACCACCCCACCCCAATCCTGAACTGAAGTGGCACATGGCCACCTGGTGAATTGGTGCCTTGGCCACACTGAGCAACTGTATATCCCAAGGCTGAGCTAACATAGTACCTTGCAACCCAGGGAAATTGAGCAGTGGCTGAGGTGAGACACCCTACCCTACAGGCCAAACAAATCTAGTATCCTGCTTCCCTGAAGCTGGACTAGCCTCCTAGATTCTGAGCTCTGGAGAGTTGAATGATCACTGTGCTGCGCTCTGCTGTCCTCAGGGCAAAATGACAGCTGTGCTTCACCATTATGGGTTGGTTACTTGCTGCCACTGCACCTGCCCTCACAGTCTGAGATGCTGCCAAGCCCCACCATCCAAGGTCTATAATCACTACTACATGGTGCCTTATCTTCTGGCCCTCATGGCACTCAAGTTGTTACTGAGCCCTGTTGGTTCAGGTTCCTGAATTTGAGATGGGTTCACACTCTGTTGTCCAGGGTGGAGTGCAGTGGTGCAATCTTAGGTCTGGGCACAATCTCCACCACCAAGGCTCAGGTGGGCCTCCCACCTCTGTCTTCCAGGTAGCTGGGACCACAGGTACATGCCACCTTGCCTGGCTAATTTTTGTATTTTTTGTAAAAACAGGGTTTTGTTGCTCAGGCTGGTCTCAAACTTCTGAGCTCAAGCGATCTGCCCACCTGAGCTCCCAAAATGGTGAGATTGCAGGTGTGAACTACCACACCCAGCCAATTCTCCTAGGGCTGTTTTTTTGTAAAAAAAAAGAAAACAAAAGAAAGAAAAATGATCCATTTCTGCAAACTAGAAAAGACTTATAGCTAACATTATACTTAAAGGTGAAGACTAAAAGCTTTCCCCCAGTATTAGGAACAGGACAAGGACAATGTTTGACATTGCTCAGGAGATTATGGTCAGTGCAATAAGCAAGGAAAAGAAATAACAGAAACAAAAATAAATTCCTTTTTATATACTAGGAATGAACAATCATATATTGATATTAAAATACAATGACATTTCCAAAAAGTGAAATACTTGGAATCTATCCGACAAAAGATGTGAAAGAGCTCTACACTGAAAAATACAAAACAATGCTGAGATATGTAAAAGAAAATCTAAATAAAATGAGATATATATTTTGTTCAGTGGTAAGAAAACATAACATATAGGCTGGATGCGATGGCTCACACCTGTACTCCCAGCACTTTGGGAGGATGAGGTGGGAGGATCACCTGAGGTCAGGAATTCAAGACCAGCCTGGCCAACATGGTGAAACCCTGTCTCTACTAAAAATACAAAAATTAGCTCGGTGCAGTGGCAGGTACCTGTTATCCCAGCTACTCGAGAGACTGAGGCAAGAGAATCACTTGAACATGGGAGGCAGAAGTTAAAATGAGCCAAGATCACACGATTGCACTCCAGCCTGGCTGACAAGGATAAAACTCTCTCAAAAAAAGAAAAAAGAAAAAAACCCACAACGTATAGTTGTGATGTCAGTTCTCCCTAAATTGATCTATACATTCAATGCAATCTCAATCAAAATCTCAGTATTATTCATATAGAAATTGATATTTTGATTCTAAAATTCACACAGCAATGTAAAAACCTGAAATACTCAAACAACTTTGGAAAAGAGAAAAATTGGGGTTAACTCTACCAGACTTCAAGACATTGTAATGCTGTGATCGTCAAAACAGTGTTGTATTGGCATAGCAATAAACAATCAGATAAATGGAACAGAATACAGAGTCCAGGTATAGACCCACACATAGATTGATAAAGGATTTTTGACAAAGGTACAGGATAATCCAGTAGAAAAAAAAGATAATATCTTAGTTAATTCAGGCTGCTATAACAAAAATACCTTAGACTGAGTAATTTATAAATAATAGCAGTTTATAGGTCACAGTTCTGGAGGCTGGAAAGTCCGAGATCAATGCACTAGCAGATTTAGTGTCTGGTGAGGAACTGATCTCTTTTTCCAACGTGGGATCTTATTGCTGCATCCTCACATGGCAGGTTAAGGCAGTTCCCTTCAACCTTTTTTTATAAGGGCACTAATCCCATTCATGATGTCTCTGCCTCATGACTTAATCACTTCCTAAAGGTCCCACCTCTTAATACTATCACATTTGTGATTACATTTCAATATATGAATTTTGGGAGGACACATTCAGATCATTGCCGGTAGGCTTTTTGACAAATGATGCTGGAACAATTGCATATCCACATGAAAACAAATGAACTATTCATACCTCATACTATATACAAATATTAACTCAAAATGGGTTTATATTAGTCCCTTCTCACACTGCTATAAAGAACTGCCCAAGACTGAATAGTTTATAAAGAAAGGGATTTAATCGACTCACAGTTCCACATGGCCGGAGAGGCCTCAGGAAACTTAAAATCATGGCGGAAAGGAAAGCGGGCATGTCTTATTGAAGTAATTACATAAGTAACCGAAATTGGCCAAAGACCTTAGTTTGCTTGGAAGAGGATCCAAAGACCCAGAAATGCAGCTTTGGCCAATATCTTGATTTTAGCCCAAAGAATACAGTCATACCACACTGGATTTCTAACCTATAGAAACAGTAAGATAATCAATTTGCATTTTTTAAGCTGCTACATTCCTGATAATTTGTTAAGCTTCAGTAGAAAAGTAATAAATAGGCCTTAATTTAAAACCTAAAGCTACCAGAACCTCTAGAAGAAAACATGAAATGTTCATCATAAACTTGAGTCAAGCAAAGACTTCTTATATACAACACTTACATACCACACTTCTTATATACACAATTCCTTTATATACAGACACAGTTCATAAAAGAACAATTTGATAAAGTAGAACTCATCTATAAAACAGTTGCCCTTCAAGAGCCTGTTATGAGAATGAACAGACAAGCCAGAGACTGGGAGAAAATATTTGAAAATTACATATATGATAAAGGACTGCTATCTGGAATATATGAAGACTTCTCAAAGCACAATAAAAGAAAAACAGACAAACCAATTTTAAATGTAGGCAAAAGGCTTGAACATACATTTTGCTGAAGAGGATACATGGATGGCAAATAAGCAAAAGATGACCAACAACTTTGTAATTAGGGAAATGAAAATTAAAACAACAATAAGATACCTCTGCACACCTGCTAGAATGGCTAAAATTAAAAAGACTAATCATATCACCTGTTGGCAAGGATTTGAAGGAGCTAGAACTCTTATACTGGTTGTGGGAATGCAAAATGAAAAGTTTGGCAATTTCTTAAGAAGTTAGACATAAACCTACCCTCTAACCCAATCATTTCCTTCCATGTATTTACCCAAAAGAAAAGAAAACATATGTACCTACAAACACTTTTATGCAAATGTTCATCGCAGCTTTATTTGTAATAGCCAATAACTAGAAACAACACAAACGTCCACTGACAGATGAATGGGCAAATAAATTGTGGTGTATCCATAAAGTGGCATACTACTCAGCAATAAAAAAGGAACTGTTGATTCATGCTACAAGATGGATGAATCTCAAAATTATCATGCCAAATGAAAGAAGCCAGACATAAAAGTACCTACTGTATGATTCCATTTACTAAAAACTTCAGAAAATGCAAACTAATCTCTAGTGATGAAAGGACATCACGGGTTGCATAAAGACAGGTGTGAGAGAGATGGGAGAGAGGAATTACAAAAAGACACAAGGAAGTCTGATATGGATTTGTCCACTATCTTGATATTGGTGATAGTTTCATGGGTTCATCAAATATATCAAAACTTACCAATTTGTATAATTTAAACATATGTATAAATCATTTTATTTCTATAGAGCTTTTAAATATGAAATAAAAGAATATTTACATAAATGTACATGGATACAATGAGAACACTTTACAAAGTTGTTTCTTCCAAACTAATCTGTAAATTAAATGTAATTCTTACTAAAACTGCAACAAGATTTTTGAAAGATTTGGCAAACTTACTCTAAAATTTAGTAGAAAAATAAAGATTCTCAAATAGATTAGTCATTTTTTTTTTTGAGACATGGTCTTGCTGTATCCCACAGGCTGGTATGCAGTGGTATGATCATGGCTCACTGCAGCCTTGAGCTCCCAGGCTGAAGCAATCCTCCCACCTTTGCCTCCAGAGCAGCTGGGACCACAGGCACATGCCACCATGCCAGGCTATATTTTTATTTTTGCCTTTTGTAGAAATGAGGTCTCACTATGTTGGCCAGGCTGGTCTCGAACTCCTGGGCTCAAGCATCCTCCCAGCACAGCCTCCCAAAGTGCTGGGATTACAGGCATGAGCTATTGTGCCCGGCCTGATAAGTCAATTTGATAATAAAAAGCAAAGAAGGACAAATTGTCCTACAATTTAATTGTGAAGACATACTGTAGACACAGTATTAAAACAGTGGATGCTGGCACAGGAGCAGGCAAATGGACCAACAGTATGGAATATAGAGCTAAAATATGTATTTGGGTATTTTCAGAACCTGGTATAGGATCTTTAAAAACGGCTCCCAGACTAGGCACAGTGGCTCGCATGTATAATCCCAGTACTTTGGGAGGCCAAGGTGGGAGGATCTACTTAAGCCCAGGAGTTCAAGACCAACCTGGGTAACATGGCAAGACCCCATCTCTCAAAAAAAAATTTTTTTTAATTAGCTGGGCATGGTGGTGCATGCCTGTATTCTCATCTATGCAGGAGATGGAAGCAGGGATCTCTTGAGCTGGGAGGTCAAGGCTGTAGTGAGCCATGATGGTGCCACTGAACTTCAGCCTGAGCAACAAAGTGAATCTGTCTCAAAAAAAAAAAAAAAAGTTGATAGGGAATTTCTTTCTGAAGAAGACCTCCTTCCCCAAAAGCCAACCATAAACCAAAAAAGGATGTATAGATTAAAGTTAAAGAGTTCTACTCAATAAAGGACTTAACAGATTAACTTACCAAGGAATTTACAGATAGGGAGAAGATATTTATAATGCCAAAAGCTAACAAGGGATTAATACCTAGACTCCATATTGTCCAACATGGCAGCCACTAACCACATATTGCTAGCTACGTTTAAATTAAAATTAAATAAGATTTGAAATTTAGTTCCTTAGTTGCACTAGCCACATTTCAAGTGTTCACTAGCCACATGTAGCTACTGGCTACCATATTGGACAGCACAAATATGGAATTTTTTATATCTCATGAAGTTCTATTGAACAGCACTGCTCTAAAATATACTTGGAAATTTTGCAAAACTGAGAAAAAGATAATGAACTTGTTAGAAAAATAGGCAAAGGATATAACAAAGGTAAACACAAATAGCTAATAAGTATATGAAGAGAAGCTCAACTTCATTTATTATGAGAAAATAACGCTTCACCTTATACTTACGTGACTGACTAAATTTGAAAGTTGGATAATATCAAACGTTGGTGAGCTTATATAAAATAGAACCAGCTGGTTGTGGTGGCTCATGCTTGTAATCCTCACACATTGAGAGACTAAGACAGAAGGATCACTGGAGGCCAGGAGTTCTAAGCCATCCTGGGCAACATAGTGAGACCCCAGCTCTACAAAAAATTTAAAAATTAACTAGGTGTGGTGGTATGTATCTGTGGTCCCAGCTACTCAGGAGGCTGAGGCAGGAGGATCACTTGAGCCTGGGAGGTCAGGGTTACAGTGAGCTGTGATTGCGCCACTGCAGTCCAGACTGGGTGACAGAGGGAGACTGTATCTCAAAAACAAACACACAAACAAAATAAAAAACTTCATGCTTTGATGGTGGAAGTGAACACTGATGCAGCCATCCTGGACAGCAACTTGACACTATCTAGTGCAATTAAATGTGTACATATATCTGCGACACTGAAACCCCTTTAAGTATATCCTGTCTGGAAAGCTGCACATTGCATACAACAATTACAAGTGGAGTACTACATCAAATTTATGGCATAAATTTTAAATCAGCAAAAGTTAAAGTTGAGAAATCTTAAAGGAAGTAAATAATACCAAAATCAAAAAGCCCAGGAAACGCAAATAAAAGAAAAAAGATTGGAAAATTAGACTTTCGGTTCAGTAGGTCAAATTATGGGATTCTAAAAGCACACCACCATCAATGTGATTTAAAGCACATAATAAAGAGCACCACAGATTTTTTTTAAAGATTTATGAATTATGCAAAGATGTGCACCAGATATATCAGAGTAGGACTCTAGAGGAAGGAGACAAATAGGAGTGACACTCAGAGATGAGAAAAACACAGTTAAGCAAGACAGGATTCATGTGCGCTGATGAAAACCATGTGGGTTTATAAGGAGCGTCTGCCCTTATGGAGACAAAAAGGGAAAGGTTATGACTGAAATAAGTGTGGTGCTTAGAGAGAAAATAAATCAAAAGGTCAGCCATGTGAAAGCAACTTTGAAAGGAAACTTCTATATTTTCTCTTCCATTCCTAATCTACTGTCACACTCTGGCTCCAGAGGAACAAATGAAAGAGGAAATAAGATTCATTGCAATTGGACTCTTTAAAAATGGCAATTCAATAACATTTTCTCACAACGGAAAGTACAGAGCAGGCAGAACCTGGCATTTATCTAAATTTCATTTCACTCATAGTAAAGTAGCAAGAGACTGCGATTTATACCTACACCAGGAAAACGTGAGAAAGATTTTACTAGTGGTATCCTCCCAAGAAACAAGGTAGAGATGCCACAGATATACCGTCAATATTTCCTATCAACTGTAAAATGAGATCATACACCACCTTGCTCTTACTGACCCTTTCTAGCCTAAATTTCCATCCTACCCCTACTAATAGGAGCTCAGTTTTACCCAAACAGACTGGCTCAGTGTTCCACCAACAGACCCTGAGATTTCCTGACCACTTGGCTGGAAAACATCACTTGCTGATGCCTCTTTAGTGACCTTCTCATCTCTCCTGTCCTAAGTGAATGTTTCCACTTATAACCTGCAGAGAATGTGTTGCCTAAACCATTCATTGGCTAATAGCTATTTTCTTTGAGCATTTAAGGTATCATTCTATTGCCTCCCAGATTCCATTGTTTCTGCTTTGAAGTTGGCTTAATCTATGGCTTAATATCTTCAATCAACTTTTAAAAATTCTCAATTATTAACTCTTCAAATACTGCTTCTATTCTACTTCCCCACTCTTCTCCTTTTGGGACTCCTTTATCTAATTTCTTTGTCTCTTACCCCAGCTTCTGCTTTTTCTGTCTTTTCATCTGCCAATATTGTATTCTGGATATTGTCTTCTGATCCATTGAAAGTTCATGAATTCGCTCTTCAGCTACCTATTCTCCTCCTAACCCCATACATTGAGTTACTGATTTTTATAGTTGTATTTACAGTTCTAGAATTTTCTTTTATATATATATATATATGTGTGTGTGTGTGTGTGTATATATATATATATACACACACACACACACATATATATATATATACACACACACACATATATATACATATATATTTTTTATTGCACTTTAGGTTCTGGGGTACATGTGAAGAACATACAGGATTGTTGCATAGGTACATACATGGCAATGTGGCTTGCTGCCTCCATCCCCATCACCTATATCTGGCATTTCTTCACATGTTATCCCTCCCCAACCTCCCTACTCTCCACTGTCCCTCCACTAGTCCCCCACAACAGACCCCAGTGTGTGATGCTCCCCTCCCTGTGTCCATGTATTCTCATTGTCCAACACCCACCTATGAGTGAGAACATGCGGTGTTTGATTTTCTGTTCTTGTGTCACTTTGCTGAGAATGACAGTTTCCAGGTTCATCCATGTCCCTACAAAGGACACGAACTCATCATTTTTTATGGCTGTATATGTGCCACATTTTCTGTGTCCAGTCTATCATTGATGGGCATTTGAGTTGGTTCCAGGTCTTTGCTATTATAAACAGTGCCACAATGAACATACGTGTGCATGTGTCTGTGTAATAGAACGATTTATAATCCTTTGGATATACACCCAGTAATGGGACTGCTGGGTCAAATGGAATTTTTATTTCTAGGTCCTTGAGGAATCACCACACTGTCTTCCACAATGGTTGAGCTAATTTGCACTCCCAACAGTGTAAAAGTGTTCCTGTTTCTCCACATCCTTTCCAGCATCTGTTGTCTCCAGATTTTTTAATGATTGCCATTCTAACTGGCATGAGATGACATCTCAATGTGGTTTTGATTTGCATTTCTCTAATGACCAGTGATGATGAGCATTTTTTCATATGTTTGTTAGCCTGTTATATATCTTCTTTTGAAAAGTGTCTGTTCATATCCTTCGCCCACTTTTGAATGGGTTTGTTTGTTTTTTTCTTGTAAATCTGTTTTAGTTCTTTGCAGATATTGGATATTAGCCCTTTGTCAGATGGGTAGATTGCTAAAATTTTTTCCCATTCTGTTGGTTGCCGACTCACTCTAATGATTGTTCCTTTTGCTGTACAGAAGCTCTTAAGTTTAATTTGATCCCATTTGTCTATTTTGGCTTTTGTTGCCATTGCTTTCGGTGTTTAATCATGAAGTCCTTGCCTATGTCTATGTCCTGAATGGTTTTGCCTTAGTTTTCTTCAAGGGTTTTTATGGTGTTAGGTCTTATGTTTAAGTCTTTAATCCATCTGGAGTTAATTTTAGCGTAAGGTGACAGGAAGGGGTCCAGTTTCTGCTTTCTGCACATAGCTAGCCAGTTTTCCTAACACCATTTATTAAACAGGGAATCCTTTCCCCATTGCTTTTGTCAGGTTTGTCAAAGATCAGATGGTTGTAGATGTGTGGCATTGCCTCCAAGGCCTCTGTTCTGTTCCATTGGTCTATATCTCTGTTTTGGTACCAGTAACATGCTGTTTTGATTACTGTAGCCTTGTAGCATAGTTTGAAGTCAGGTAGCGTGATGCTTTCAACTTTGTTCTTTTTGCTTAGAATTGATTTGGCTATGCAGGCTCTCTTTTGTTTCCATATGAAGTTTAAGGTGGTTTTTTCCAGTTTTGTGAAGAGGGTCATAGGTAGCTTGATGGGGATAGCATTGAATCTATAAATTACTTTGGGCAGTATGGCCATTTTCACAATATTGATTCTTCCTAACCATGATCATGGAATATTTTTCCATCTGTTTGTGTCCTCTCTTATTTCCTTAAGCAGTGGTTTGTAGTTCTCGTTGAAGAGGTCCTTTACCTCCTTTGTTAGTTGTATTCCTAGGTATTTTATTCTCTTTGTAGCAATTGTGAATGGCAGTTTGTTCTTGATTTGGCTCTCTTTAAGTCTGTTATTGGTGTATAGGAATGCTTGTGATTTCTGCACATTGATTTTGCATCCTGAGACTTTGCTGAAGTTGCTTATCAGTTTCAGGAGATTTTGGGCTGAGGCAATGGGGTCTTCTAAATATGCAATCATGTTGTCTGCAAACAGAGACAATTTGACTTCCTCCTTTCCTAATTGAATACCCTTTATTTCTTTTTCTTGCCTGATTGCTCTGGCTAGAACTTCCAATACTATATTGAATAGGAGTGGTGAAAGAGGGCATCCTTGTCTAGTGCCAGATTTCAAAGGGAATGCTTCCAGTTTTTGCCCATTCAGTACTGTGGGTTTGTCATAAATAGCTTTTATTATTTTGAGATATGTTCCTTCGATACCTAGTTTATTGAGAGTTTTTAGCATAAAGGGCTGTTGAATTTTGTCGAAGGCCTTCTCTGCATCTATTGAGATAATCATGTGGTTTTTGTCCTTGGTTCTGTTTATGTGGTGAATTATGTTTATAGACTTGTGTATGTTCAGCCAGCCTTGCATCTCCAGATAAAGCCCACTTGATCATGATGGATAAGCTTTTGATGTGCTGTTGCAATCAGTTTGCCAGTATTTTATTGAAGATTTTTGCATCTATGTTCATCATGGATATTGGCCTGAAGTTTTCTTTTCTTGTTAAGTCTCTGCTGGGTTTTGGTATCAGGATGATGTTGGTCTCATAAAATGATGTGGGAAGGATTCCCTCTTTTGGATTGTTTGGAATAGTTTCAGAAGGAGTAGCACCAGCTCCTCTGCGTATGTCTGGTAGAATTAGCCGTGAACCCATCTAGACCTGGGCTTTTTTTGGTCGTTAGGCTATTAATTGCTGCCTCAACTTCAACCCTTGTTATTGGTCTATTCAGGGTTTCAACTTCTTTGTGGTTTAGGCTTGGGAGGGTGCAAGCGTACAGGAATTTACCCATTTCTTCCAGGTTTACTGGTTTATGTGCATAGAGTTGTTTGTAGTAATATCTGATGGTAGGCTGTATTTCTGTGGAATTGGTGGTGATATCTTCTTTATTGTTTTTTATTGCATCTATTTGATTATTCTCTGTTTTCTTTTTTTATTAATGTGGCTAGTGGTCTATTTTGTTGGTCTTTTCAAAAAAACAGATCCTGGATTTATTTATTTTTTTGAAGGGTTTTTTGTGTCTCTATCTCCTTCAGTTCTGCTCTGATCTTAGTTATTTCTTGTCTTCTGCTAGCTTTTGGGTTTTTTTAATCTTGCTCCTCTAGCTCTTTCAATTTTGATGATAGGGTGTCGATTTTAGATCTTTCCTTGCTTCTCATGTGGGCATTTCTTGCCATAAATTTCCCTCTAGCCACTGCTTTAAATGTGTCCCAGAGATTCTTGTATGCTGTGTCTTCGTTCTTGCTAATTTCAAAAACATCTTTATTTCTGCCTTCATTTCAGTTTATCCAGTCAACATTCAGTTGTTCAGTTTCCATGAAGTTGTGCGGTTCTGAGTTAGTTTCTTAATCCTGAGTTCTAATTTGATTGCACTGTGGTCTGAGAGACTGTTACGATTTCCATTCTTTTGCATTTGCTAAGGAGTGATTTACTTCCAATTGTGTGGTCAATTTTAGAGTAGGTGTGATGTGGTGCTGAGAAGAATGTATATTCTGTGGATTTGGGGTGGAGAGGTCTATAGATGTCTATTAGATTTGCTTGGTCCAGATCCGAGTTCAAGTACTGGATATCGTTGTTAATCTTCTGTCTCATTGATCTGTCTGATATTGACAGTGGAATGTTAAAGTCTCCCACTATTATTATGTGGGAGTCTAAGTCTCTTTATAGGTCGTTAAGAACTTGCTTTATGTATCTGGATGTTCCTGTATTGGGTGCGTATATATTTAGGATCATTAGCTCTTCTTGTTGCATTGATCCTTTTACCATTATGTAATGCCCTTCTTTGTCTCTTTTGATCTTTGTTGGTTTAAAGTCTATTTTATCAGAGACTAGGATTGCAACTCCTGCTTTTTTGCTCTCCATTTGCTTGGTAGATCTTCCTCTATCCCTTTATTTTGAGCCCATGTGTATCCTTGCATGTGAGATGGGTTTCCTGGAATACAGCACATCAATGGTTTTTGACTTTTATCCAATTTGCCGGTCTGTGTCTTTTGACTGGGGCATTTAGCCCATTTACATTTAAGGTTAATATTGTTATGTGTGAATTTAATCCTGTCATTTTGATGCTAGCTGGTTATTTTGCCCATTAGTTGATGCAGTTTCTTCATTGTTTCGATGCTCTTTACCATTTGGTACATTTTTGGAGTGGCTGGTACTGGTTTTCCTTCCTATGTTTAGTGCTTCTTTCAGGAGCTCTTGTAAAGCACGCCTGGTGGTGATGAAATCTCTGAGCAATTGCTTGTTCATAAAGGATTTTATTTCTACTTCACTTATGAAGCTTAGTTTGGCTGGATATGAAATTCTAGGTTGAAAGTTCTTTACTTTAAGGATGTTGAATATTGGCCCCACTCTCTTCTGGCTTGTAGGGTTTCTGCCAAGAGATCTGCTGTGAGTCTGATGGGCTTCCCTTTGTGGGTAACCCGACCTTTCTCTCTGGCTGCCCTTAGCATTTTTTCTTCATTTCAACCCTGGTGAATCGGATGATTATGTGCCTTGGGGTTGCTCTTCTTGAGGAATATCTTTGTGGTGTTCTCTGTATTTCCTGGACTTGAATACTGGCCTGCCTTGCTAGGTTGGGGAAGATTTCCTGGTTAATATCCTGAAGAGTGTCTTTCAGCTTGGACTCATTCTCTCTGTCACATTCAGGTACACCTATCAAACGTAGATTAGGTCTTTTCACATAATCCCATATTTCTTGGAGGCTTCGTTCATTTCTTTTCACTCTGTTTTCTCTAATCTGGCCTTCTCATTTTATTTCATTGAGTTGATCTTCAATCTCTGATATACTTTCTTCTGCTTGGTCGATTCAGCTATTGAAACTTGTGTATGCTTTGCAAAGTTCTCGTGTTGTGTTTTTCAGCTCCACCAATTCATTTATATTCTTCTCCAAGCTGTTTATTCTTATTGGCATTTCATCAAACCTTTTTTCAAGGTTCTTAGTTTCTTTGCATTGGGTTAGAACATGTTCTTTTAGCTCAGAGAAGTTTGTTATTACCCACTTTCTGAAGCCTCTTTCTGTCAATTCATCAGACTCATTCTCCATTCAGCCTTGTTTCCTTGCTGGTGAGGAGTTGTGATCCCTTGGAGGAGGAGAGGTGTTCTGGTTTTGGGTGTTTTTATTCTTTTTGTGCTGGTTTCTTCCCATCTTTGTGGATTTATCCACCTGTGGTCTTTGTAGTTGGTGACTTTTGGATGGGGTCTCTGAGTGGATGTCCTTTTTGTTGATATGAAGCTATTTCTTTCTGTTTTTTAGTTTTCCTTCTAACAGTCAGGCCCCTCTGCTGTAGGACTGCTGGTGGTCCACTCCAGACCCTGCTTGCTTGGGGGATCACCTGCAGCTGCTGCAGAACAGTAAGGGTTGCTGCCAGTTTCTTCTTCTGTTATCTTTGTTCCAGAAGGATACCCACCAGATATCAGCCTGAGCTCTCCTTTATGAGGTGTCTCTTTGGATATACATGGGTCAGGGAGCTGCTTGAGGTGACAGTCTGTCCCTTATAGGAGCTCAAGTGCTGAGCTGTGAGCTTCACTGTTTCATTCAGAGCTGCTGGGCAGGTATGTTTAAGTCTGCTGCAGCAGACCTCATAACCGCCTTTTTTCCCCCAGGTGCTCTGTCCTGGTAAGGTGGGGCTTTATATATAAGTTCCTGATGTGCTGCTGCCTTTTTTCAGAGATTCCCTGTCCAGTGAGGAGGTACCCTAGTCACAGTCTGCCAGCAGAGGTGTTGCTGAGCTGCTGTGGGCTCTGCCCAGCTGCTTTGTGAACTCCCTTGCAGTTTTGTTTATAGAGGTATAGTTAGAACTGCCTTGGTAATGGCAGTCTGCCTCAGTAATGGCAGACTGTCTCTGTAATGGCAGGCTGCCTCGGGACCCATCCCGGGTCCAGCTGTGCTTGCTGTGAAACTCTCAATCCAGAGCATTTCAGATTGCTGGTCTTTGTGGAGGGGGGGACCTGCTGAGCCAGATCACCTGGCTCCCTGTTTCAGCTCCTTTTTTTTCAGTTGAATGGGCGACTCTGTCTCCCAGGCATTCCAGGCACCAGTTGAAACGGTCGCCCAGATTTGTGTGAGTTTTTGTGCAGAGACCCACTGCGCTGGCTGAAACAGCTGTGCTGGAGACTTGTGGCACTTTCCGCCCCAGGAATCTTCTGGTCTGTGGGCAGTAAAAATTCATCTGGAAATGCGGTGATCACTCACCCTCCGCATTCTTGCTGGGGACTGCACTTCAGAGCTGTTCCTATTTGGCCATGTTGGATCTAGAATTTTGTTTTTTATATACTTTATATTTCTCTGTCAAAATTCTCAATCTTTCATCTCTCAATGGACACAACAAGCATAATTATTTTAAAGATTGAGTGGTATAACTTTATTTTCTAGCTCTCCTGTGGGTAGCTGGTTATTTATATAGTTTTGTCCCCTTGTGTGTCTCATTAGTTTTCTTTCTTTTTTTTTTTAAATTCATTGTGCTTTTGTTGTTGTTGCTGTGTTTTGTCTTGTTTTGTTTTTTTGAGATGGAGTCTCACTGTCACCCAGGCTGGAATGCAGTGGCACGATCTTGGCTCACTACAACTTCCACCTCCCAGGTTCAATCCTCCTGCCTCAGCCTCCTGAGTAGCTAGGATTACAGGTACCTACTGCCATGCCCAGCTAATTTTGGTATTTTTTTTTAGTGGAGATTGGGTTTCACTATGTTGGCCAGGCTGGTCTTGAACTCCTGATTTCAAGTGATCTGCCCACCTTGGCCTCACAAAGTGCTGGAATTACAGGTGTGAGTCACTGTACCTGGCCTAGTTTTCATTTTTTTAAAGTGAAAGCCCATAACATAAAAGTAATTATTTTAAAGTGCACAGTTCAATGACAGTACGTTTACAATGTTGTACAACCACTAGCTCTATGCAGTTCCAAAATACTTGCATTGCCCTAAAAGAAAATCCATTAAGCAGTCATTACTCATTTTCTCTTCCTTATAGCCCTTGGAAATTACCAATTTATATTCTGTCTTTGTTTCTGTCTTTATATTTAAAATGAGTTTCTTATAGGTAACATGTAGTTGGGTCTTGCTTTGCTTGGGTCTCCTTCCCTGCACTGTTGCCTGAAAATCTCAAGCCAATAAGCTGGGGCAATCACTTGTTTTCCTTTTATTGAGGATCGCTATCTTTTGCTGCCTGATGTCTAGTGTCTTCAAACAATTACTTCATATATTTTGCGTGTTTTTCCCTTTTTTGTTGTTGTTGTTCCAGGTGGAGGTTTAGATATGTATCTGTTAGTTTACCTTGAATAGGAGCAGAAATCTGCTGACCTTTAAAAACATAATTCATGTGCTTTAGTTTAGTAGTTAAATTTTCTGTTCAAATTTGATTTTAATTAATTCATTCAATTTTAACTGTAGCTTTTTTTAAGGGATGGTGGTGTTTGACCACATTTTAACCAAGACATTGACCACTATGAAATTTTCCCTGGTAGCTTGTATTATATAAAATATGCTCATTTCTTCTAAGTTAATCTCCTTTGCCAGTAACCAACAAATGGTGGCTTCCAGACCCTCTTTCTTCAGGAGCTGGTGAGAACAGCACATGTTTATGAACTGCTGAAGGTGTCCCTAGTCATCAGATCAAATGGTCTCTGACTGTAGCTGGACTCTCTCCTAAACTGAGATCATCACATTCACTTCCCTCTACTCCAGGTGTCCACAGGTGTTCTGTGCAAGCCTGTTAGAGCTCAGGGAGTTTTTGATATTTGTTTTTAAATCCAGCATAATTAACTTTTAGGTGTTTGTAGATTTCTAAAAACAATCTTCATGTACATATTTCTAAGTTGAGTTATTTTCTCTCTCTCTCTCTCTCTCTCTCTCTCTCTCTCTGTCATAAGCCTATAGTGCTTCTAAATAATCCAGATGCTCTCTGCTGCCCAGCCTAGACTTTCTTGGGGCAGAGGTTTGTTAAAGAACCACTAGCACTGTGGTATGCATGTGCTCAGTCGCTTTCTACCATTGTGTCAGAAGCAGAAACCTAAGCGAGTCCATACAGGCTGACTAGATTATTATCTTGGCTTTAACACACTACAACCAAGGAGGATTTAAATGAAAAGCAGACTTTTTGTCATGCTCAAGCCTCATTCATTATAAGAACACTCCTTCTGCAGTTATTGCCCCCTCTCTTCCTGCCCTTTCTCAGCCAGATTTCTTGAAAAGCTTGCCCCCTCCATATCCTCACACCTGGCCCAGTTGCAATCTGGCTTTTATTCTCTACCCCCAGCTTTTCAAAGTGTCTCTCACTGGCTCCTGCAATCACTTTCAGGCCTCCTCCTGCTTGCGTCAGCTGTCTCTGATGTGGCAGACCCCACCTTTGTCTTTTGTTTTTTTCTCTGTTACTCTTTCAGGGACTAACACCTTTCAGGGTCTAACTCAAGGCCCAACACACTCCCCCTGATTTACAGAGTCTTCTCCTTCTTCACTACCAATCCTCCATCAGGAGGGGAGTCACCAAATCCACAGGAGCCATGGGTTCCCCTAAAGAAGACAAAGGCATGGGGAAAAGTCCCAGGACCATCAACAAAACAGTAGGGAAGAGAATGAAGTCAGCTGGAAGAGAATGGGGGACACTGAGGACATGCCCGCTGTTTCTAGCTGTGGCACAGAATACAGAAAATATAAAATGGGCAAGATTCCTATCTACAGATTATGATCACATCTGATATTCCATGCAAGCAGAGCAATATGTCAAACCAGAATGCTGAATGAGATCTCACTGTCTCAAAATTGCCAAGAGGAATATGACATTAACATATCGAAACTCTTCTGCATGGTGAGAAAAGAACCATTCAGATGTGTTTTTTCCAATTTGCTTATACACATGTGTGTGGTCAAGACAAGCAGCAGAAGACACTACACTCCCATGGTGGGTTTAAACACCAGAAACTATTAACTACAATTTTGTCCAATTGTCAGTCTCAGCCTGGAAATCTTCTCCCTTCTTGCCAAGACTTTACCCTCCTTCCCAGCTCAGCTTGAAGCTGCCTTTCCCAGGAAGTCTTCCACCATCCCCTGCTTTCCCCTTATGTGTGAACGTTCATACTTCACACTGTGTGACTCAGGTGACTCCTAGACAAGCTTTCTGTCTTCCGCAGGTCTGGAAGCTTCTCAGAGGCAGGGCTGATCCCTCAAGACATGGAGGAAAGCCCCTCCCCATCACGAGCCCTCGATGAGTTTGTGAACTGAAGTTTGTCTGAAGTTCCTGCAGGAGGGTGAGGATTACTGCAGAGGGGTGCCATTGCTGAGGTTCACCCCAGCCTAAGCCACCCATGAGCTATGAAATGCCACTAGAGAGTCCTGGTATGGCACCTTCCTAGCCCCTGCACCAAGTTAATAGTTCTGCACTTCGAATGAAGGAGGGACGGCTGAGGGAGAATACTTCAGGCCCTCCCTGTCTCCTTCTGCAGCACTTTCCAGTCCAAGAGCCCTTGGAGGCCATCTGTGACAAGGAGCATTAGTGGGGGGGTCAGTCTGTCTTGGCTGAGTAATGGTCCAGGCCCTGGTCAGCTCAGGCTGTGTGTGTGTGTGTGTGTGTGTGAGAGAGAGAGAGACAGGGGGAGGGAGGGAGGGAGGGAGAGAGAGAGAGAGAGAGAGAGAGAGAGAGAGAGAGAGAGAGAGCACGCGTGCGCTTAGTAATTGGATAATTCCAGTCATTACAACCATCCAAATCCCTTTCAGATCCATTTCTGCTCCCTCCCATTTGAGCTCCCTGAAAACCTCACCGCGCATGACTCTCCACTTGGTGACTCTACTCCCTTCCGTCTCCCCCTCCTCATTCCATGGTGACTCACACCTGACTGACCTGCTCCTCTCCACCCTTCTCCTGTCACTTCAGCACCATAGATATGTCACACACTCTGGCTTCGAGTCTTCTACCATGTTGACAACCATCCTCTCCCTCCTCAACACCTCAGCTGCCAACACACACAGCCTAACTTCACAAGTAAATGCACCACCTTCAATAGCTTGCTCGGGAGCCTGAAGTTCGGTCATCATAATCCTTCATAGTTCTTGCTCACCATAGAATCCTGGCTCCAACTCCTCCATCCACTGGGTGTGGTCTATAGGGCCAGCGTCTCACTTTCTTTCTCACTGGGCTACCCCCACTTGCTTTCCGATGCCCTTACCTACCTTGCACACTTTATCTCCACTGGGAGGAATGTTAGCACTGGTTAACCAGAACCATCAACCTCATCTGACCTGAGGAGCAGGTGCTGAGGGACAGCAATGTTACAGTCAGGAAGACCCTTTAAAAATGTCAGATGAGCACCAACCCTGCCCAGCAGGCTCACCACAATCCTTGGACAAGTTCACACCTCCTCCCTTCAACAGTCTACTTGTACCCTCCCCTTTCTCCTCAAATCCTCTCTCCCACCCACCTCAAGCTCTGCAGAGACCTACTGCTCCTGGGAAAAGGTAGAAGCAAAGTCCCTTACTCCTAGGGGTGGTGCTAGAACCCTCTTGGGTTCAGGATCTTGCACCAGAATAAAGCCCAAAGCCATTGCCATCCCCCTAGCCACTCCATGAACTCTGAACCTCAGCGTGAGTTGCCAGCCTGGCCTTCATGCGGAGCAAAGGGGCTTCATGGGAATTGATAAGAAAGCATCATTTATTTCCCCTACAGTGGGGTTAGTTATTCCTTATTCCCTCCTCTGCATGGCGGGGACCCACTGCAGACCAGCCACCTGCAGGGAGACGCGTCCTGATACGTTTCTCTCCTTTCCCCCTCCAAGCTCTTTCGTTTCTTCAGCTTCCACCCTCTGCTGTGGGTTTTGGCCACACCTAGGATGCAGCTAAGGAGGGTGGGGCAGCAGAATTCTCACACAACTTGGAACCTTGTGATGATCTGGCATCAGCCCTCTCTGAAGCAAGTTCTTTCCTCTTTGGAAGGAACTTTGTAGGATTTTTTCAGAGACTTCCTAGTCTCTGGGTTCTCTTTCCAGCTGGTCACTCAAGATTCCTTCCTTAGCCTTTACATGATGGGGGAACCTCAGAACTTGCTCTGTTGTGGTTTTTGCTCTTTAGGCAGCCCTCTTGGGTGGGATATAAAATGACCCCAGCCAGCTTTCTCAGTGGAGTGCCCCAAACCTGGTCCTTGGGAAGCACTTCCCCATTCTCTTTGCCCCTTAAGGTGTCATGCAGGCTCCACCCAGCAACTCTCTCAAAAACCTTTCTCAACACCAGCCTTTTCTCAGCCTTCAAAATCTCTTTCTAGGCTAAAGATAGGAGGCCAGCTATGGTCACAAAACCAGTCTTTGTTAGCTTCCTTTGTAAGGGAGTCTCCAGCATGACTTGGGAATCAGCCCCTATCTATCCTTCAGCACCCTTTTAAAATCCTGCAGTGCCTGGTTACGTGCACGATGAAGTTTAATGCTGCATTACTGCTGTGTTTCTAAAGCAGGAAGGCAGCAGAAAGCCAGGACACAGACACATCCTAAAGGGGACTGCACAACCTGATAATTTAACATGCTAGCAACGGGTTAACCCACCCCTCAGGCCCGGAAAGGCTACCCCATTGCAGGTGTATGGGATTTTGTACCACAAGAGAAATGAAGATATTGATATACACCAGGTGCATACAAATACACCCATGTGGTGTCCTCTGGCTCATATTAATATCTAGAAACCCGAAAGTGAGCAGAGGTGGTGATGATGCCTGTGGTCTGGCCTGTGCACCTCACTTGTCTGGGGACAGCTTTCCAGATGGTGAAGCCCCCGCACCCATCAATCAAGGCACAGTCTGAGAACAGAAGCCACTTCTTCTTTCAAGCAGAGAAGGATTTAGAGCAAAGAACTATTTACCAATGTATTGCAATGGCTGACAGGTATGGCTAGAGGGGCCCCAGAGGACGAAAACAGAGGAGGGTTAACTAGAGATGAGGAAGTCATTACCAACCCAGCAACCCCCCAAGCCTACACCAGCTACCTCACTGCCCCAGGGGCCAGAGACTGCTGCTGTAGCCAGCATGGACAGCACTAAACCAAAGCAGCCTCTGCTCTCCACCGCTGGCAGGGCCAAGCTGAGACCAGGACCAAAAGTGTGGGATGTGTTGGCCACATACTTCCAGCCCCACACCACAGAGTAGGCATGGAGGGTGGGTACGGGGCCCAGCAGGGACAGAAAAGCTCCTGGAGCAGATTCCTGGGAACAGCATGTCCCTTCTCTTCAGAGGTCTCCTCTTCTTTTCTGAAGATTTACAGATATAGAAAATGACCAGCATGCATGGTGAGTCATATTTGACAAATTCAGGAAAAATAGCCTGGAGGAGACTCTTGGAGGTCATTCAGTGCCCCCCTGGCAATTCCTCTGGAGTTTCACAGATAAGGAATTAATAGTAAAAATAATAATAGTTAACTTTTTAGTGCATGTAAAATATTTCCTAGACACTTAGGGAACTCTACTTCATTTATTTCCCAGGGCAATCCTATGAGATGATTACGCTACTAGCCTTTATGTTACAGATGAGGAAACTGAGACTCCACGAGGCCAACTCACTTGCTTCAGGTTCCCTGGTGAGGAGGGGACAGCCTCAGCAGGACGGCCCATGCTAGATGACCCGTGGTCTAGCATGATTTCCATTACTACAGTGCATTGCACAGCAGACAAGCTCAATCGAAAATGCTCTCCTAGACCCAGGCTTAGGGCGGAAAGGTAGTTACAGATCATTACAGACTACTTGTCCACTTTTTAAGTTGAGAAGAGACATTGCTTTGAAAATACTTGTAGTATTAGATTGAAATGCCAAGGGCAGAGTCTGAAGACCAGGCCACAAAGGAAAATCACATTCACCTGGCGCCCTCTTGTGGAGAAGAAGGCAAAGAATATGCTCATATTACCTTAGAAAATGGGGATTTAGTTGATCCACTTCCTCTAAATATAGTTATAATACAATGTAATGATATGTCTTCATCATAGTATGATTTTGTAAACATTTTTCAAATGAACCAGGTAGTACTGTATTGCATAATTATTTTTCCTTGTCTGGAAGCATCCTTCTGGTGTTTTGCTCCTGAAAAATCATTGCATTGTTTTATTTTTTGCTTAGTTGTCTTTGTACTTATCAAAATTAATGCTTAAAATCTTTACTGAAGCCTTATGGTCCTCTCAATATTGTTGAACAAGTCTGAATTCTCCAAAAGTTCTCCTTTTGAAAAATTACTGGAGTTATTCTCAGTGCTACTGCTCAAATTGAGACTACTTTTTTATTTGTTGCACAGCTAACATCCTGGAATTCCACATTTGCGTGTCTTTTGATAAATAAAATCCTAACTTTTAATATGTCAAATTTATCATTCTTTTCTTTCCCCTTGGATTTGAAGTATTAGTGTCATAGTTCTAAAATCTCTCCCTATCCCAATATCTTGACAATGTTTTTCTATATTATATTCCATCATCTTTAATGTTTTGCTTTTTACAATAGGTTTATAACTGACTTGAAAATGATTTTGTATATGGTATGAAGTAGCAGTCAACTTTATTTTCCATTTTCCATTTGTATAAGTGATTCTGCATTACTTATTGAGAAAAAAAAAAACTTTTCTCCACTATCCTGCAAAGATCTTGTGTCACATGGCAAGCCATCCATGTATGTGTGAATCTTTTCCTGGTACCTCTAATTTCTTCCATTGGTATGTTTATTTGTCTTACATTAACACCATACTGTTTTAGCTATTACAACCTTTTAATGAATCTATGAATTTTTTTGTTTTTTTTTTTTTTTAGATGACAGGGTCGAGTCTCACCCTGTTGCCCAAGCTGGAGTGCAATGGCACAAACATGGCTCACTGTAGCCTCAACCTCCTGGGCTCAAGCAATCCTCTGGCCTCAGCCTCCCATGTAGCTGGAACCACAGGTGTGCACCACCACCTCCTGATTAATTTTTAATATTTGTTTGTGGAAACAGGGTCTCCCTTTGTTACCCAGGCCCATTTCAAACTCATGGGCTCAAGCAATTCTCCTCCCTCAGACTCCCAAAGTACTAGGATTGCAGGCATGAGTCACCACGCCTGGCCCTTTTAATGAATCTTGATAAACAAGTCAACAAGTCTTATCACCTCACATTCTCCTTCAAGAGTCTCTGCTCTTCTTAACTCTTTGTATTTCCATATAAGTGTTAGTATTCATTTTTCAATTTCCATAAAAAGTGTTTCAATTTTTATTGGGATTACATTAAATCTACAAGTTAATTTGGGAAAAATTGCCATTTTAAAAATATTAGGTTATGATAGGTTACAATTAAGTTATAATCAGTCCATGAACATGGAATTCACTCCATTTATTTAGGTCTTCTTTAGTGTGTTTCAGTAACTTTTCCTGTTACCTGTTTCTCAATAATTTCTCCATAAATATTGTTTTATAGGCTCTGTTGGGGTTTTTTCTTGTGGTAAAATATACATGACATGAAATTTACCATTTTAAGCATTTTTAAGTGCACAGTTTAGTAGTGTCAAATACATTCACATTGTGCAAACAATCTCCATTACTCTTGTAATTCTGCAAAACCAAAGCCTTATACCCATTAAACAACTAACTGCCCATTGCTACCTCCCCCTCCTCCCAGTTCCTGGCAATCACGATTTTACTTTCTGTCTATATGAATTTGACTACTCTAGGTACCTCATATAAGTGGAATAATTCAGTGTTCATCTTTTTTGTGATTGGCTTTTTTTTCACTCGGCATAATGTCCTCAGGATCACCCGTGGTATACCATGTGTCAGAATTTCCTTCCTTTTGAAGGTTGAATAATAGTCCATTGTACTAAATACCACTTGTCTATCCGCGCATCCACTGATGGACATTTGGGTTGCTTCCACCTTTTGGCTATTCTGAATAATGCTGCTATGAACATGGGTGGGCAAATGTTCTTCAAGACGCTGCTTTCAATTCTTTTGGGTATATACTAGAAGTGGAATTGCTGGATCATATGGTAATTTTATTTTTAGTTTTTTGAGGAACCATCACACTGTTTTCCATTGCAGCTGTACCATTTTACTTTTCTATCAATAAGGCACAGAGTTCCAATGTATGCACATCTTTGCCAATGCTTGTTATTTTCTGGTTGTTTGGTTCTGGTTTTTTGCTAGTAGCCAAATGTGTGTGAGGTGGTATCCTGTGGTTCTGATTTACAGTTCCCCCAATTAATGGTGTTTAGCATTATTTCAGGTGTTTGCTCAGCCATTTGTATATCTTCCTTGGAGAAGTATCTATTCAAGACCTCTGCCCGTATTTTAATTGATTGATTGGTGTTATTGCATTGTCATTCTGTATATATTCTGGATATTAAACACTGTCTGAAATGATTTACAAATATTTTCTTACATTCTATAAGTTGCATTCTCACTCTATTGATTGTGTCCTTTGATGCACAGGAGTTTTAAAGTTTGATGTGATCCAGTTTATCTATTTTGGCTTTGTTGCCTGTGCTTTTGGTGTCATATTAAATAAATCATTGCCAAATCCAATGTCATGGAGGTTTTCCCTTGTTTTCTTCTGATAGTTTTTATAGCATTAGCTATTACGTTTAGGTTATTTATTATTATTATGGGAAATGGAGTCTTGCACTACACTCCAGCGCAGGCTAGAGTGCAGTGGTGCGATCTCGGCTCACTGCAACCTCCGCCTCCCGGGTGCAAGTGATTCTTCTGCCTCACCCTCCCAAGTAGCTGGGATTACAGTCACCCGCCAACACACCCAGCTAATTTTTTGTATTTTTTTAGTAGAGATGGTATGTCACTACGTTGGCCAGGATGATCTCAAACTCATGATCTCGTGATCTGCTGGCCTCAGCCTTCCAAAGTGTTGGGACTGCAAGCGTGAGCCACCGCGCCTGGCCCGTGTTTAGGTCTTTAATTCATTTTGAGTTATTTTTTGTATGATGTATATGGTCCCACTTCATTCTTTTGCATATGGATATACAATCTTCCCAGCACTATTTGTTGAAAAGACTGTTTCCCCACTGGATAGTCTCAGCACCCTTGTTAAAAAGCATTTGACTATGTGTGGGATAGTTCATTTCTGAATTCTCCATTCTATTCTCTTGGTCCGTAGATCTGTCTTTATTACTATATTTTTGGAATAAGTTTTGTTTCAAGTTTGTTTCAAATTTGTTTCAAGACTGGTCTGGCTCTTTGGAAGCCCTTCAGATTCCCTCAATTATATTTCACAACTTTTTGCTTAAAAGTCGTGCCTATCTTTTGCTATATGCTTTAGGTGTTTAATTTTCAATGACTATTTAAAAATTTTTTAATTTTTGTTTGTTTTTGCTTTCAGACTCATTGCTGAACTGTAAAAATGCAGTTGTTTGTTGTATACTGAACTTGTTAATACTCTTCATTTATCTGTAGGTTATATACAAATATTACCATGTTCTATAATAAAAAAAAATCCTCTTTTTTTTTTTTTTTTTTTTTTGAGATGGAGTTTTGCTCTAGTTGCACAGGCTGGAGTGCAGTGGTGTGATCTCAACCTCTGCCTCCTACTGTAACCTTTGCCTCTTATGTTCAAGCGACTCTCATTCCTCAGCCTCCCAAGTAGCTGGGATTACAGGTGTCTGCCACCACGCCCAGGTAATTTTTGCATTTCAGTAGGGGACGGGGTTTCACCATGTTAGTCAGGATGGTCTGGATCTCCTGACCTCTTGATCCGCCCGCCTCAGTCTCCTGAAGTGCTGGGATTACAGGCATGAGCCACCGCAGCCGGCTGGTTTTCTCTTTTTAACATAGAGATTTGATTGTATTAAACACCTTTTTGTATTTATTAAATCATATGATTTTTCTTCTTTATTTGGTTAGTACAGTGAATTACATTTAATAATTTTCCAATAGTATTAAGTAAACCTTGCATTCCTAGAATGAACCTATTTCATCATGTTGTATGTACTGCCAAGGCATTTTGCTAATATTTTATTTAGATTTTTGTAACTGTATTCGTTAGTGAAATTATCTTGCCTATTTTTTCTTTTTCTTTCTTTCTTTTTTTTTTTTTTGTAATGTTTTATTAGCTTTTATAAGGCCAGGGTTATCCTGGCCTTATAAAAGGAGAATGAGAATATTTTCTATTTTTCTAACTTCTTTAAAAATTTTTGAAATTGGCATTATTTCTTCTTTAAATGTTCAGGAAGATTTCATTAATGAAACAATCTAGGCTTGTAGTTTTTGCAGGGATGGGGGGAGATTTAAAATAATAGATTCAATTTCCTTAGCAGTATTTGGCTATTAATGTTTCCTATTTTTACTTCTATCAGTAAATTGGGAAATTATATTTTCAAGAAATTTCAAATGACTATTTCTAAATTTCAAATTGTTATTCTTTTCATTTCTGCCAATCTGTAACAATGTCTCCATTCTCATTTTTAATGTCTGTTATTTGTGGGGCTATCATATATCTTGATTTGCCTGAAATGGACCTGATGTGTATGGAACAGTCCCAGTTAATATATATTGTCCTGGCATGTTACTTAGTTTAACATTTTTCCCTAGAGAAACAAAATATAACTATCATCAATAGTTGAATTTTAAAAAGCCATATGGTTTTGGTTGAACTTCACTTTGGAATTCACTAAGGCTTCAGCCATGATGTGGCCCAGTAGTATGGAAGACACATGTGCAATGAGCAGCTTTCTCACTTTAACTGTTTACTCTTTTTCTGACCCTTTTCCAGATGCAAAGTAACTAGCATCACCTTTTCCAGGACAGCCTGTAGGGCACTTGCTGATAAAAAAAAGAAGTGCTCTGGCAGATGTGTGGCAAGGCATAGCTACCTCTGTGTCTCAGGTGGTGTTGGGAGAAATCACTGATAATGCTGACCCTGTCAACCATGTGGTGTATCAGCCTGTTGGACCATGGCTCAGGTCATGACCTGTGAGATGTAGGAAGCCTCAGGGTCCAGCCCTGGAACTCCTTAGAAAATGTGGGAAACTGTCATCTTTCACCTGGTCTCATGAGAGATGGAAAAAAACAAAAAACAAAATGTGGGAAACTGGATTTAAATGTGTACGACGTATGTGCAGGAAACAGTAGGCAAACAGTCCTGGGAGAGCGTACAGAAAGTAGTTACATCTTGTCATTTACTGTATGGTGAAATCTACAATTATTTAATTGTTTAATAATACTTTAAAAATTTTCAGCAAACCCTTTCAGCAACAATGAGCTCAATATAAACTACGCATGTAATAAGAGATTGAGGAATGAGTTTTCATTTCTCAGGCAAGTTGAAGATAACCACATAACTTGACAAAATATTTATCAACATTTATTAGCCACCCTGAGATGATCCTATAAAAACCAAAAATACAAACTGCTGAAGAACATCAACATCTACTTCAAAGTTAGGAGGAATGTTGAGAAGTTGTGCCCCAAAGAAGCCGTTGTCACACACGCAATAGCACAAGGTGCTTCTACATATATCTCTCTAGAAAGCATGACTTTTCATTTAGATAAAATGACCTTTCTTCTAATATAATTTATTCATATAAAAAAGAAAAACCATAGCCATCAATGTATTGGCGCCGTTGGCAGAAGAACTTATAAGTAATATCAGATTATTTAAATAGAAAGCCAGTTAATTCCAAAATGGTTTGATTTCCCTGCCCCCCCCCCTCTAATTAATAGAATCAAACAAGCTTTGGAGTTCATTCAGTGGAAACGAAACATCTGACATTTTTGAATGCAACTATAAATTCAGCTGATAATTCAATATTGAAGATATTATTTGTTTGGGATGCTAATACAAACACAAATTTGGTGAAGTACAGCATCACAGTAAAAACAGTGTTCTTAGTAAATTAAGTAACGTGATGCAAAAATCTATCTAGTAGTGCACATTCAATCCATAATTGTGTCTAAACAAGTTGTGAGATTCCAGCTGAAATAACTATTTTATATGCTCATAATCGGGCTAACTGAACTACAAAATTCAGGGTAAGTCTGACCTAGAATTAAAAAATACTTCAGCGGGGGGGACTTCTGCCAAGATGGCAGAATAGGAACAGCTTCAAAGTGCAGTTCCCAGTGAGAGCAACGCAGAAGGTGAGTGATCTCTGCATTTCCAACCGAGGTACAAGGTTCATCTCAATGGGACTGGTTGGACAGTGGATGTAGCCCAGGAGGGTAAACTGAGGCAGGGTGGGGTGCTGCCTCACCCAGGGAAGTGCAACGGGTGGGAGGGTACTCCCTCCTACCCAACGGAGGCCATTGGGGGATGTTTCCATACACTCCAGAGCTCTGGTTCGGATGCTGTTTTGCAGCCCCCGCGGGTGACTCCCAGGCAAGCAGGGTCTGGAGTGGACCTCCAACAGTCCTGCAGCAGAGGGGCCTGACTGTTAGAAGGAAAACTAAAAAACAGAAAGAAATAGCCTCAACATCAACAAAAAGGATGTCCACTTAGAGACCCCATCTGCTGCGGGCTACCCCCAACTGCTGTGTAAACTTCTTTGTGCCCAATAACAAGGGCTGAAGTTGAGGCAGCAATTAATAGCCTACCAACCAAAAAAAGCCCAGGTCCAGATGGGTTCACAGCCGAATTCTACCACACATACAAAGAGGAGCTGGAACTAATCCTTCTGAAACTATTCCAAACAATCTAAAAAGAGGGAATCCTTCCCAAATCATTTTATGAGACCAACATCATCCTGATACCAAAACTTGGCAGAGACTCAACAAGAAAAAGAAAACTTCAGGCCAATACCCATGATGAACATAGATGCAAAAATCTTCAATAAAATACTGGCAAACCTATTGCAACGGCACATCAAAACAATTATCCATCACGATCAAGTAGGCTTCATCCGGGGATGCAAGGCTGGTTCAACATATGCAAATCTATAAATGTAATCCATCACATACACAGAACGAATTAAAAAAACACGTTTATCTCAATATATGCATAGAAGGCGCCTTTGACAAAATTCAATAGCCCTTTATGCTAAAAACTCTCAATAATCTAAGCCATACTGCCCAAAGTAATTTATAGATTCAATGCTATCCCCCATCAAGCTACCACTGACCTTCTTCACAGAACTGGAAAAAACTACCTTAAACTTTATATGGAACCAAAAAACAGCCCACATAACCAAGACAATCCTAAGCAAAAAGAACAAAACTGGAGGCATCACGCTACCTGACTTCAAACTATACCATAAGGCTGAAGTAATCAAAACAGCATGGTACTGGTACCAAAACAGAACAGAGGCCTCGGAAGTAATGCCACACACCTACAACCATCTGATCTTTGACAAACCTGACAAAAACAAGCAATGGGGAAAGGATTCCCTGTTTAATAAATGGTGTTGGGAAAACTGGCTAACCATGTGCAGAAAGCTGAAACTGGACCCATTCCTTACACCTTACACAAAAATTAGCTCCAGATGAATTAAAGATTTAAACTTAAGACCGAACACCATAAAAACCCTAGAAGAAAACCTAGGCAATACCATTCAGGACATAGGCATAGGCAAGGACTTCATGACTAAAACACCAAAAGCAATGGCAACAAAAGCCAAAAGAGACAAATGGGATCTAATTAAACTTAAGAACTTCTATACAGCAAAAGAAACAATCATTAGAGTGAGTCGGCAAGCAACAGAATGGGAAAAAATTTTTGCAATCTACCCATCTGACAAAGGGCTAATATCCAGAATCTACAAAGAACTAAAACAAATTTACAAGAAAAAAAGAAAACAACTCCATCAAAAAGTGGGCAAAGGATATAAACAGGCACTTTTCAACAGAAGACATTTACACGGCCAACAAACATCTGAAAAAATGCTCATCATCACTGGTCCTTAGAGAAATGCAAATCAAAACCATATTGAGATACCATCTCATACCAGTTAGAATGGCGATCATTAAATAATTTGTAGACAACAGATGCTGGAGAGGATGTGGAGAAATGGGAACATTTTTACACTGTTGGTGGGAATGTAAATTAGTGGAACTACTGTGGAAGACAGTGTGGCAATTCCTCAAGGATCTACAAATAGAAACACCATTTGACCCAGCAATCCCATTACTGGGTATATACCCAAAGGATTATAAATCATTCTATTATAAAGATACATGCACACATATGTTCACTGTGGCACTGTTTACAATAGCAAAGACTTGTAACCAACCCAAATGCCCATCAATGATAGACTGGATAAAGAAAATGTAGTACATATACACCATGGAATACTATGCAGCCATAAAAAAGGATGAGTCTATGTCCTTTGCAGGGACATGGATGAATCTGGAAACCATCATTCTCAGCTAACTGACACAAGAACAAAACCAAAAACCATAAGTGGGGGTTGAACAATGAGAACACATGGACACAGGGAGGGGAACATCAGGCACTGGGGTCTGTTAGGGGTTGGGGTGCTAGGGGAGTGACAGCAGGGGGTGGGGGAGGTTGGGGAGGGATAACATTAGGATAAATACACCTAATGCAGGGGACGGAGGATAGAGGCAGCAAACCACCATGGCATATGTATACCTATGTAACAATCCTGCAAGATCTCCACATGTACCCCAGAACTTAAAGTATAAATATATATATATATACACACATATATATATATACATATATATATATATATATAAAATACTTCAGCAAAGCAGCATTTTCATCATCTGGATTTTAGAATTGTTTGAACCTTTGAAGAGCTACTTTGTAAATCCTCTTAAATACTCCACAATAATATTAAACTTTTTGTAAAGAAATCTAATTTTTGTTGGATTTTTTTCAATATTAACAAGAAATAGTTCATAAAAGTATTCAACAGAATATCAAAACTTTTGTTTTTGAAGCTTTCAGCAAATTGCAATTATTAAGAATAAAGTTTGCTAACAGGAAATTTATCTCTAGAAAAGCAAGAGAGAAAGTAAGCAAATTAGACTATAAGGGATGCAAATGGGACATAAGACTTATTTTTGAAATTCCCAAATTGCATTCTGAAATATTGCAAATTCTGGAAAGAATCATTGGATGAATTTCCTAATTTTTAATTGACTAAATTTATGTTAAATACTGGAATGCAAAAAAACTGAGAAGTTCTGTGATTTTGCAACATCTAAATTTAGTGTGACATTCAGAAGAATCACAAATAAGGACAACTTGATGGATGACTTTTGTCTTGAAAAGGTGTTTGTCAAAATGAATGCAAAAGTATCTATAAAAAACAGTTGGGCTGAAACATTTGCACATTTTAAACTAAAAAACTAAAATTGAGATTCTTAACTAGTAGACTTGACATTGTGCTTGCTAGGCACTTTACTGCCTTTAGAGAGATTATTTTCTCAATTTAAAATATTGTTTATGGAGAAGATTCAAGTAAAGATGTTAACAGTCTCAAGTTTATCAGCCCCTGCAGTAGCCACTGCAATGTGTCACTCACATGTCCCTTCCATCACTGCTTTTAGCCACAGGGCTTGTGACAGATACAATGCTTTCAGGTCTCTCTCAGCTGGAGGGCTGCCTTGCCTAAGGTCCTGTCCTTCCTGCAATGGTCCATATTCAAAAACTGGTAGGGTTAAAGATCTGGACATTGTGACGCAACACAGGACAGCTCTGACAGGTCATTTTAATAGCAGAGTTCCCTGTGGGGTTGACTAAGGCTTTTATTGGGTTGTATCACAGCCCAACTGGCCCTCTGCTCTGTCACTTTACCTTCCTTTCCCTCCCGCACACACTGATCCCAAAGACATTCCTTAAACAGACTGCTTGGTCAACTTCATCTCAGAATCTGTTTCCAAAAGAACCCAACCCAACCCAACCATAAACTGATTATAGTTTTAGAAGTTTTGAAGCTTCTTCAAAGCTTCTTCCAGCTTTGAAAAAGATTGCAGGCAATTTTATATAGGTTAAAAATAATATGGTCATGTTGAAAAAAATATGTTTGTCAGAAAAATTCAGTGACTGCTTTGATATACATGCTCTTTTTCTTTTTTTAGAAAGAATTCTTGAGAATAGCTTTTGAATAGAAGTATTTTATAGGTTCACTGGTATAATGAAATTATTTTCTTAATTAATAAATAAATGTTTCCCAAAAGTATGTAATTTAATCATATTCAGTGGCCTTCCTTAGCGTAAACCTTCCCTGGTTTAGACATAAATTGAAGTCATTCTTATTAATTGTGTCTTCTCTTTCTTCTTGAAGGGTCTCCACCAGTGGTTTATTGATCGGATGTCTTTGAAAGAGCTGTGGCTTTGTTGATCATTTTTATTGTATGACAGTTTTCTATTTCATTAATTGTTTTTATTTTATTTCTAATATGTTCTTTCTTCTACTGTATTTTGCTATATTTTACTGTTCTTTTTCTAACCTTTCAAAATGAATGCTTTCTTTGTTGATTTTCACCTTTTATGCACTAAAGATTACAAATTTTCTTTTCAGTACCGCCTTAGCTACATCTTACATTTTAATGTGTAGTATTTTACTACCCTTTAATTAACTTATTTTAATTGGGATTTAATTTTTATTAGTTTTAGTAGCTTTGATTAATTTATTTTAAATTATTTTAAATTGACAAATAAAAATTGGATATATTCATCATGTACCACATGTTTTGAAATATGTGTACTTTGCGGGATGACTGAATCAAGCTAATTAACATACTCATTACCTCACATACTTATCATCGTGGTGATAACATTTAAAATCTTCTCTTGGTGATTCAAGTTATCACCATTTAATTTAAAATGTTTTATAATACTCATTGTAAATTCTTTTTGGACACATGGATTATGTAGAAGTGTATTTTATAATCTCCAAACATAAGAGTATTTTTAAAGTTATCTTTTCGTAATTAATCTCTAGCTTAATTGCATTGTGGTAAGCAAACATACTCTGTAAAATTTTAATCCTGTGAAAATTGTGTATGACTTTCAACCCTGTGAGATTTGTTGAGACTTACTTTAGAGCCCAGAATACGGTCAATTTTGGTGAATATTCCATGTGTCCTTGAAGAGAAAATGTATTCAGCAGTTGTTGGGTGCAGTCTTCTGTATATTCTGTATGTATTAAATATATATTCTATATTCTATATAAAAATCCAGTTTACTAATTGAATTGTTCAAATCTTCTAAATTTTTGCTGATTTTTTTGTCTGCTCAATTCTATGTTTCCAAAAGAAATATATGTATATCACAATGTATTAGGATACTGGTTACAGGACTTCCGTACATGCTACATAACAGTGACTTAAACAAGATAGAGATTTATTTTCCCTTCATGTAAAAGTCTCAGCAGGTGGGTGAACCAGGAGTGTATGTGTCTCTGCATCTTACTAATTCAAGAATCCAGGTTATTCTGCCTGTGGCTTCAGCCAATCCCTACAGGTTTATTCACATCTATCAGATAGAAATAGGCCAATCATTTGCATGACCATTTTCTACCTTATAGATATAAAACATAAGCTGAGAGCAAGGAGCTTTCTTTTCAGGATATGAGTGGGAGGTAACTTACACACATGGTCATACCTTGCTGCAAGCGGGGCTGGGAGATGTTTTGCCCTTGAGTGGCTGTCCTCGTTTTCTACTGCTGCTGTTACAAATTACCACAAATGTAGTGGCTTAAAACAACACGAATTTATTGTTTTACAGTTCTAGAAGTTAGAAGTCTAAAACGGTCTAACTTGGCTAAACAAACGTGTTGTCAGGGCTGTGCCAACAGCCTTGGAGCCTTCTGGAGGCTCCATGACAGAATCTGTTTCCTTGCCGTTTCCAGCTTCTAGAGATCACCTACATTCCAAGGTTCACGGCCCCTTCTTCCACCTTCAAGTCCAGCAATGTAGCATATTCAAGTCTCTCTGACTCCAACCTTCAAGTCTCTCTGACTCCAACCTCCTCTTCTGCTTCCCTCTTCCATTTAAAGACCCTTGTGATTACACTGGACCCCCCAGGATTTATCCAGGATAATTCCTTATTTTAAGGTCAGCTTATTAGCAACTTTAATTCTAAATCTTAATTCCCCCATGCCAGGCAACATAACATAGTCACAGGTTCCAGGGATTAGAATGTGGCTATCTTTGGGGAATATTAGTGTGCCTGCCACACCTGTCCTTCTCAATGTGTTTGCATTTCATTATTTGCTTTATTATCTCACAATTTCCAAACTGTGCAGCTTCAAGCGTCACTTTTTTACATGACTGCATTGAAGTCAGGAAGAAAAGGGCAGGGGGGAAAGCGCTTTCCTTTTATGGAGAGCAAAGTCTTTCCCAAATGCTTTCCAGGTCATTTTTCCTTTATTCTCATCGCTAAGAACTAGATCTCTTGGCCATCCATCCTAGCAACTAATGTTGCCTGCTCAGAAAGCCACCAGCTCCTAAGCTTTAGTCACCTTCCTTCCCATTTTCTAGTTTTCCCGTTCTACTAGCTGGTCATATTTTAACTCATGCTTGCATGTATTTCCCCCCACTCACTATTGGTTATGCTATGAAATTTGTATTGGAGATCCTTCAGATAGCAGCTTTGGGTTTTCAAAGATGAATTTCCTAACTCAAGAAAAGGAAGGAAATGAATGAGAAAATTTCTCAAAAAGCCCACTATTTAAAAAAATAAGTGCTCTATTCGAATTTTAAAATATTGGTTTTAAAGACTATTGTGCCCACTATGTGGTTAAAAAAAAAAAAAAACCTAGAAAAACTCTGGGATTTTCTGTCCCTTGAAACAATACCCCCTTCAGGCTCATGACCTGAGTGACAGAAAGGCTACGAGGTGAGAAGGAAATTTTCTGAGAACAGCATCACCAGAAGTTCCTGTTTCAGTGTCTTATCCTATAACAACAGTCCATACTTGATGCCTCCTTTCTGCTCCTCTAACTCACTCAACTGATTGCAATCCTCATGTTCACTCAAAGCCTTCCCTGAAAACAGTTCTAGAAAAGGGGATCAAGGATCTTCATGCTGTCCAATTCGATGAGGAGTTTTAACAAATGGTCCTAGACAGGGAGGCCCTAGAAGAAGCCCCTGTGGCAGGCTCTTAGGATCTAACCCAGGCAGGAGTGGCCCCTGCTCCTGAAGCTACTGAAGAGGGAGCCTCCAGCCTCCGGGATACCCTGAAGCACAAAAGGAATGAATTCTGGAGAGAAGCCCAGCCCTGGCTCATTGGGTAACAGGCACTTTCCGTCTGCAGAGAGGATTCAGTGGGATGGTGTGTATGAAGCACTTTTCACAGCAGTATCAAGTGCCTATGAAATGTGAGCTATTTTGTTGCTAGGATTAGTAAATTGATTTCTGATATAAGAAAAGGAGAATCTAGTACTTATGGTCCTTGGCTGTCTTATGTGGGAAAAAATTTAGAAATTTATAATAATCTGTATTCCTCTCCAGCCTTTAGAGAAAAGAGTGTCTCTCTACATCACTATAGAAAGGTGATCACTGTCACTATAATATATTGTGTTAACTGTAATTGAAGCCACATTTTAATACTACTAGAAGTTCAATCTTCCTCTTAGTGCTCTATAAAACAAAGAATTATTTTAAAATATATGTGACTATGTGCATGACAGTGTTACAGCAGCCTTGCAAATTATTTGGAAGATTCAATTATGTTTCCATTTACAAAATTATCTTATTAAGTATTGCCCTCCTTTAGGAGACATCTATGACCCAAGGGAGGTTTGCAATTTGACATTCCTGAATGATTTCTTAGGAGGAAACTCATAGTAATAACTGTTTTGCTCTTTCACTCCACAGCCATGATGACTGTTGGATTTTTAAAAAGGTACTGTACTGGGTAGACTTCCTGCTGTTTTGTAAGTAACAAATAAATATCTTCTCTGGAGGAAAGTACCATCATCCTAATTTCAAATTATTTCTACAAGTAACTTCAGTTATAGTCAAAAGTCACAAAACATGTAAGAAAACTAGAATCCTCAAGAAAGAAATAGCAAATGCAACAATTTCATCTGGAAATATCAGATACAGACTACAAAACAATTACATATACTATGTTTTTTTTTTTTTAAGAAAGAATTCAACAAAAGAAAGTTAATAAATGTAATTACACCATATCAATAGAATAAAAAGCAAAAACCACATGATTATTTCAATAGACACAGAAAAAAATTAACCAAAACGTCAATATCCTTTCATGAGAAAAACAAACCTAGAAATTGAGGGGGAACTTCTTTCACCTAATATAGAGCATCTATGAAAACCCACAGCTAGCCAGGCGCGGTGGTGGCTCACACTTTTCATCCCAAGCACTTTGGGAGGCCAAGGTGGGTGGATCGCTTGATATCAGGAGTTTGAGAGCAGCCTGGGCAACGTGGTGAAACCCTGTCTCTACAAACAATACAGGCATGGTGGTATCTGTCTTTGGGCCCAGCTACTCAGGAGGCTGAGGTGGGAGGATCACCTGACCCTGAGGAGGTCGAGGCTGCAATGAGCCATGATTGTACCACTGCACTCCAGCCTGGGAGACCAAGTGAGACCCTGACTCAAAACAACAACAACAAAACCCTCACAGCTAACATCATACTAACTGGCAAAAATTGGAAAGTTTTCTCTCTAAAATCAGGAATAAGAAAAGGATGTCCATTTTCACCACTCCTATTCAACATTGTACTGCAGGTTCTAGCCATGGTAATTGAGCAAGAAAATGAAATAAAAAGCACCCTGATTAGAAAGGAAGCAGTAAAGATAACTTTATTTGCAGATAATATGAATAATACAAAGAACAGTCTACCAGCCTGGGCAACAAAGCAAAACCCATCGCTACACAAAAATTAAAAAATTAGCCAGGCATCATGGCACATGTCTGTAGTATACCCCTACTCAGGAGGCTGTGTGGGAGGACCAAGTTTGAGGCTGGGAAGTCAAGGCTGCAGTGAGCTGCGACTGTGTCACTGCACTCCAGCCTGGGCAACAGAGCATGATTCTATTCCTAAACATAAGAAGAGAAAAATCCTAAAGAAGGTACCACCTGCCTCAGCCTTCCAAAGTGCTGGGATTACAGGTGCACGCCACTCTGAAGCTGAGGTCAGGAGTTCAAGACCAGCCTGGCCAACATGGTGAAACCTCATCTCTACTAAAAATACAAAAAATTAGCCATGCATGGTGGTGCACGCCTGTAATCCCAGATACTCAGAAGGTTGAGGCAGAAGAATTGCTTCAACCCGGGAGGTGGAGGTTGCAGTGAGCCGAGATTGCACCATTATGCTCCAGCCTGGGAGACAAGACCGAAACTCCATCTTAAAAAAAAAAAAAAAAAAAAAGGAAACCACCAAAAGAACTATTAGAACTAACAAATAATAAACAAGTTCAGCAATTTTGCTTAACCCTTGTAATTGACACAAGATCAATATAAAAAAATCAATTGTATTTATATATAGTAGCAATGAATAATCCAAAAATAACATTAGGCATTTCATTTACAATAGCCTCAAAAATAACGAAATACTTAGGAATAAATTTAACAAAATAAGTCAGAAGCTTGTACACTAAAAACTGTAAAACATTGTTGACAGAAATTAAACAGACTTTAAAAAACAGAAAGACATTCTACATTTATGGATTGGAAAACATATAATATTAAGGTGGCAATAGTTCCCCAACTGATCTACAGATTCAACACAATGCCTATCAAAATCACTGCTGCCTGTTTTAGAAAAAAATGACAAGCTGATTCTAAAATTTATGTGGAAATACAAGGGATCCAGAATAACCAAAACAATCTTGGGAAAGAATGAAGTTGGAGAACCTACACTTCTTGATTTCGAAACTTACAACAATTCCACATTAATCAAAACTATGTGGTACCGGCATAAGGAAAGATACACTGATCACCAGAATAACATTGAAAGTCCAGAAATAAACTCATATGCTCATGGTCAACTGATTTTTGACAAGGGTGCCAAAACAACACAATGGGTCAGAATGAGTTTTTCAACAAATGGTTCTGGGACAACTGATTTCCACATGAAAAAGGATGAAATTACACCCTTACCACATACCATATACAAAAATTAATTCAAAATGGATCTAAGACCTAACTGCAAGAGCTAAGGCTACAAAATGCTCAGGAAAAAAAAAAAAAGGAATAAATCTTTATGACCTTGGATTGGGCAGTGGTTTCTAAATAGGACACCAAAACACAAACAACTAAAGAAAAAAAACTGAACTTCATCAAAATTAAAAACTTCTGTGCTTCTAGGTAACTATCAAAAGAATGAAAAGACAACCCACTAAGAAGAAGAAAATATTTGCAAATTATATATCTGATAACAGACTAGTATCCAGAGTTCACAAAGCACTCTCACAACTGAACAATATAAAGATAAATAGCTCAATTTAAAAATAGACAAAGAATTTGAATAGACATTCTCCAAAGAAATAATATAAATGGATGAAAAGCACTTTAAGGTATGCCCAACTTCATCAATCGTTAGGTAAATGCAAGTCAAAACCACAATGCGATACCACGTTAAAACCACTAGGATGACTATAATAATAATTTTAAAATAGAAAATAAGTGTTGGAAAGCATGTGGACAAGTTGGAACCCTCATACATTGGTGGTGGAAATATAAAATTGTGCAGCCCCTTTGGAGCATAGCTTAGGAGTTCCTTAAAAGGTTAAACAAAGATTTGCCATATGATCTAACAATTCCATTCCTAAGTATATATGCAAAAGTACTGGAAACATACGTTCACACAAAAACTTGAAAACAAATGTTTATAGCAGCATAATTTAGAATGCCCCCAAAGTGGAAACAACCCAAACGTCCATTAACTGATGAATAGGCAAAATGTGATAATAGCCATACAATGGAATATTATTTAACAACAAAAAGAAATGAAGTACTGATCCATGCTACAACATGATGAACCTTGAAAACACTGTGATAAGTGAAAGAAGCCAAACCCAAAAGGACACATGTTGTATGATTCCTTTTATGTGAAATATCTGTCACAGGCAAATCCACAAAGATATAAAGTAGATTAGTGGCGGTCAAGGGCTGGGAGAAGGAGGCAATGGGGGAGTAGCTGATCATAGGAACTCATTTGGAGCATGATTAAAATATGCTGTAATTAGATAGTGGTGATAGTTACACAACTTTGTAACTATACTAAAAACCACTGAATCATATACTTCAAAGGGGTGAATTTTTATGGCATGTGTATGTTTCCTATTGCTGCTGTAACAAAATATTACAACCTGGCTGGTTTAAAATAAGACAAATTTATTATATTCCAGTTCTGGAGGTCAGAAGTCTGTTACAGGTTTCAATTTGCTAAAAGCAAAGCATCAGCAGTGTTGTATTCCAGTCTGCAGCTAACTAGGGAAATGTTTCTTTGCCTTTTCCAGCTTCTAGAGGCTGCCTGCATTCCTGGCTCATGGCCCCTTCCTCCATCCTCCAAGGAAGCAACAGCAGATCGAGTCCTTCTCACATCCCATCAATCTGACCCTGTTCTCTTGCCTCTCTTTCACTTTTGTGGACTCTTTGATTACATTAGGCCCAACCAGACAACCCAGAATAATCTCTCTCTTTCAAGGTCAGCTAGTTGGCAACCTCAATTTCATCTGTAACTTAATTCACCTTTGCCATGTAGTACAATATATTCACGGGTTCCAGGGATTGGGATGTGGGTATCTTTGGAGGGGCATTATTCTGCTTACTACAGTATGTAACTGGAATTGCTGGATCATATGGTAATTCTATTTTAATTTTTTGAAAACTACAGTATAGTATTTTAACTCTGCTTTCTTATTTCTAAATAATGGGAAAAAGTCATATTACAAATGTGGAATATATTTTTAAATATTATGATATGTTAATTTAAAATAAAATGTTTTATGTAAATCATTTTTGCATATCAAGCAAAAATTGATAAATTATCTTTTTAGTCCCAAGTGGCTTTGAATAATTACACATTGATGTTAAAGATGCTCTCTAGTCAAATTAGGTTGAAAAACACTGTATTAGCTGAAACATTGAACTTGGAGCAAGATAGAGATTGATCAGTGCAGCAAGTGGGTAAGGACACTTATTTAATTAAGATGTATTCATTGAGTAGTGACTTACTGTATGTGTGTTTTTGATGGACAGTGCAAAAAAGGAATGAGACATCATCCTAAAAGAGCTTAGGGTCTAGTGGACTAGGGCAAGTGGGGCAGGCGATGGAGAACAGTCTAATACGTCCAATAATTAAAGGACAATTATATTCAGAATGTACAATTAGGTACTAAATGTACGATACTATCAAATCCTTCAGGGACACAAAGAAAGGGAAACCACTGCAGGGTAGGGTAACTGGAAGAAGCTTCATGATCAAATAAGCTGTGTCTCAAATTTGAGAGGATGAGAGGAGTCATTTAAGGTACATACAAGGTAAACTTCAAGTTTGTGGAAAAACAAAATTAAGAGATTAAAAATTGAAAAATTAAAACTTTATTTCTCAGCATAAGCTCCACCAAGATCAAGATACCTTTATAAGTGATGATACCAGCCATGTAGTCCAACCCTAAAGAACCTAGGGTCCTGGGAATTAAACCATGTCAATGCCGTCTTTTCTACATTATTAACTGAAGAAAAAAATGGATGCCTTTACAGATTTTTTTTTTTTTAGATTAGAAAATAAAAATTCAGAATGAGCCAAATCAGGACTGTAAGGTGGCTGATGTCTAATGATTTCCCATTGAAACCTGTGCAAAAGTGTCCTTGTTTAATGAGAGGAACGAGTAGCAACATTGTCATGGTGAAAAAGGACTCTCTGGTGAAGCTTTCTGGATGTTTTTCTGCTAAAGTTTTGGCTGTCACAAACCACCCCCACGATAAGCAGTGTTATCATTCTTTGACCCTCCAGAAAGTCAACAAGCAAAATTCCTTAAGCATTTCAAAAAACTCTTCTCACAACCTTTGCTCATAACCAGACCACTGTTGCTTAGACTGGACCAATTCCACCTCTTGGTAGTCATTGCTTTGATTGTACTTTGTCTTCAGATTCATACTAGTAAAGCCATGTTTCATCTTCTGTTACAATTCTTCAAAGAAACGCTACTGGATCTCAATCTTATTTGTTTACAATTTCCACTGAAAGCTCTGCTCTTGTCTGCAGCGGATCTGGGAGCAATGGTTTTGGCACTCATTGAGTGGAAAGTTTGCTCAAGTTTAATTTTTTAGTCAGAATTGTGTAAGCTGAGCCAATTGAGACATCTATGGTGTTGGTTGTTGTTTGTGCTGTTAATTGTCAGTCCTCTTCAATTAGGGCACAAACAGGATTATGTTTTTCCTTGCAAGTTGATGTGGATGGTCTGCCCCCGCAGGTTTTATCTTCACATCATCTTGTCCTTAAAGTGATTTATCCATTTGTAAACTGCTGATTTATTTGGGGGCATTGTCCCCATAAACTTTTTGTAAAGCAGCAATGATTTCGCCATTCTTCTATGCAAGCATCACCATAAATATGATGTTTGTTCTTGCTTCAATTTTAGCAGAATTCATGTTGCTCCGATAGTTCTTTTCAAACTGATATTCTTAAATGCCTCAAACTAGGTTCTATTCAGACATGTTATGTCAAGTTAGTATGAAATTATTTCCAAAGAAATTTGAAATCCATGCATACTTTTTCATAATACACATTTTTCATGAACTTTTTGAAGTTTCCCTCAAAGAATACCTTGAGCAAAAGCACAGATTCAAATGAGAGTAGGACTCTGAATACTCACTCGTGTACCCGTCTACACATCTTTGAGCACATCTGTACATCAACAAAGAAACTCTAATTATCAGCTGGGTGCAGTGACCCATGCCTGTAATCATTTGAACTATGCTGGGGACTATGACTTCCAAACCAGCACAGTTCAAAGTTTCTGACACAGAAAGAAAAATACTGCAAATGGGTTATTGGTCATGCTCACTTTTACCCCTTGATGCCCAGATCCATGTAGGCTGGCTATGGAGAAACAGCATCATATAACAATCTCAGATTCAAAGCATGTACAATACAACATAAGACAGAATGCTGTTATTCTGGAGCGCTGTCTCCCAACTGGCACCATAACTGAGTTTTCAGTGATCCATTCCAACTTTCAGTTAGGCCAGCTGCTTCTAGATGTTGGAGTATGTGGGTGGTAAGACCAGTTGATTCCTTCCATAGACATGAACTCATTGCTATCCTTCATTTGCTGTGAAATGAGCTCCTTGATGAGAAACAATGCTGTGCAGAATACCAAGATGATGAATAGGGCATTTCGTAAGTACACAGATAGTAAGGCTCGCTGAAGTAAAACAGGCAGGGAAGTCGAATCCATATTCAGAACACATGTCTATTCCAGTGAGGTTTAATCTGTTTCCTCTATGAAGAAAATGGTCCAATGTAATCAACCTGCCACCAGGTGGCTGGCTGGTTCCCGAGGACTAATTGAAGAGCTTAGTGTTGGTCTCTTCAAATGGTGAGGGAACATTTGAAAGGGTTAGTGTTGGCCTCTGCTGTTGACAAAGTAGGTACACATGGTGGTGCTCGCTAGGTCAGTTTTGGTGAGTGGGGGCGGTCCCTGTTTTTGAGCCCATACATAGCCTCCATCCCTGCCACTCTGTCTACTTTGTTTACAGTCCGTTGAGCAAGCACTAAGGAAAGAGATGGACTTATATTCACTGAGAGTGTCATTTTGTCCACCTGATTGTTAGGCACCTCCTCTGCAGTCCATAGCCTTGGCTCACTGGATAGCAGAAAAGTCACTGTTTTGCCATGGTCGTGAAACTTGCCTGAAATCTGCCCTTCAGAACTTACCAGTGGTCTTCCCTCTAGAGGGCAAGAGACAGCCATTCACTGGGAGGCATCTCATTGGAGGCACTCGGCTACAAAACTGCCCAAGAGGATGCAGGAGCAAGCTGCTACAGGGAGGAGCTATTACTGAATGCCAGAGAAGCTGTGCGCACCAGACCCGGAAGGGAAGCCCTTCCTCCCGCAATGTCTTTCTAGCGCCTCCTGCTGACAAATTATAACATCATGCCTACTGCTAAGGAGCGTTTCCTTATTTTTCCTCCTGTGATTTGGTTTATCAAACACTGTTTCTACAACTTAAAATTAAACTAAGAAATTAAATGAACTCTTCCTCACACACAGGTGAATTAATCTTTGGCTTCAAATCCTCTTGCTATGTAATAATTGTCAGAACTTGCAAGAAGTATGTTTTTATTTTATTCTAATCATTTTCTTGAGGAGCATCGAGATAAAATAGAAGAACAGAGTCAGGAGATACAAGGTCCAAGATGGGTTCTGTCACTTACTATCTGGCTACATTGGGATAAACATTTTCACAGTGGGGGTCTTTAGTTCTGTCATCTAGAAAAGGAAGGAGGCAGAACAACTGCTCAGTGTATTTCTTCCAGTTTGCCTATTCTCATCCCAGTTTCCTGCTTCCGGGAAATTTTAAGAATGTGCTGAGTGATGATTAATTATAGACCACATTCATTTCCATTTCATCTCCTTCACAAGGTATAGCCTTATATTTTCCTGTGGTTATAAATATATCCCATTACAGCCTTATATTCTGTTTATCATATTTTGTTTTGGCCTTTGTCTAGGGGCAGATTCCAAAGGCATCAGGCAGTTGGATAGAAGGATTTGTATATTCAAAATTGTGGCTTGAATCTCTCCACCCAGATATTACTGATGTTGGTTTCCCTGGTTTCTTAATCTACCCTCCACCCAGACTCGCCGCCTTTCTTAGGCCCTTTTCCTTTAATCTCTGCCTTAAGGAAATAGATTTAAAAGGCCCATTTCATTTTACGTAGCAGTCACAGGAAGGTGAATTTCAACAGATTGCTAGCTGGCAAAGGCAGTGTGCTGGGTTGAATACTCCCCAAATTTGTGTCCACCTGGAACCTCAGAATGTGACCTTATTGGAAATGTACATTTTTTGCAGATGTAATTAATTAAGATGAGGTCATACCTAACTGTTAGGGTGGGTCCTAAAGACAATGACAGATGTCTTTTTTTTTTTTTTAATTTAATAGAGATGGGGTTTCACCATGTTGGCCAGGCTGGTCTCAAACTCCTGGCCTCAAGTGATCCGCCCGCCTCGGCCTCCCAAAGTGCTAGGATCACAGGCGTGAGCCACCGCTCCTGGCCTCACTGGTGCCTTTTTAAAAGATGATATGTGGAACCACACTGAGACACAGAGGGAAGAAGGTCATGTGACACCGGAGGCAGAGATTGGAAAGACGCAGCTGCAAGTCAGGGAATGTCAAAGACTGCCGGCAACCAGCAGGAATCATACAGATAAGGAAGGCTTCCTCCCTAGAGCCTTCACTGAGGGTATGGCCTTAACAACACCTTGGTTTCAGACTTCTAGCCTCCAGAACCATGTGATAATAAATCCCTGTTGTTTCAAGCCACCAAGTTTGCAGTAATTAGTTACAGTATGAATTTCCTAGGGAGGGAACTAATAAAGGAATCACCGCACATATCACTATTTAGTTCTAGTCTATGGAGAACCAACTCAAAGATGAATACACGGAGCCCCATGCCTTGGAAGAGGGGGTGGGAGCAAGACTTCACACGGGACAGTGTGCTGAGCACCCAATGTTATAGCAGACCCTGAAGCTCCAACATGTCTCCTTCTCATCATGCTTTACTGTCTTCCCAGACATGAATTTTCAGTATTGGATGAGATGTATTCTCTTCATTTCTTCACATTCAAATTGTCATGAAGCCATTCTTTTTTTTTTCGAGATGGAGTCTTGCTCTGTCACCCAGGCTGAAGTGCAGTGGCGCAATCTCAGCTCACCACAACCTCTGCCTCCAGGGTCCAAGCATTTCTCCTTCCTCAGCCTCCTGCGTAGCTGGAATCACCGGCATGCTCCACCATGTCCAGCTAATTGTGTGTGTGTGTGTGTATTTTTAGTAGAGACAGGGTTTCACCATGTTGGTTAGGCTGGTCTCAAATTCCTGACTTCAGGTGATCCACCCACCTTGGCCTCCCAGAGTGCTGGGATTACAGCTGTGAGCCACTGCACCCAGCCCCATTATGCTTTTTATTCCAAAGTAAATCCTCCTTATGGATTACCTGTCTTCTCTGGTAAATATGCCTTTAAATCTGTCTGAATTATCTTTATTAAATTTCAGATTTAACATTTTGACCTCATCCTTCATTTTCTTCCCATTTACCCTGGGCTCCCATTACAAATATAAATCAAACTTCACATCTTCTTGTTTCCAGTCTACTCTCATGAGCCCATTGCTAGTAGTGAACTGACTCTTTATCAATTTGTTCCTCTCCTTTTTTTTTTGTTATGTTTTTATGGAGCATAGACATAGAGAACACAAGGATAAATGAGACGCAGACCCTGCGTAACGTGTACATGAGTGAAATAGACACATCACAGAAGATCCCAAATTTCTGTTGGAGAGAAGAGGTGAATGGCAGTGCTAGTCCAGGAGAGAGAAGATACAGGAGAAAAGAGGCAGGCAGAGGGAAAGAGAGGAAGAATTCATGATCAGTGTAGGCTGTAAAGCAGTTACATTTAGTAGCAGTGAACTCTATGGAGAGGAGACTCAAAAAAAAAAAAAAAGGTCAGACTCAAGATATAGGTTGGAACTAATCAGTTTAGATATGGTAGTTGAAGCCTCATAGGTGACAATAGATGAGCTAGCCACAGAGAGCCTATGGCATGAAAAGTGCAGGAACTAAAGGCAGAACAATGGGAGAACGCTAATAATACGTGAGGTTGCAGAACAAGAGCAACAGCCAGCAGTGTTCAGAAGATGGAGGACAGAATTCATTTTCCTTTCTTTCTCCTCCAGCTGCCCAAGATGCCAAATGGAAAGAAGGCCAAGGGGAAGAAGATGGCCCCAGCCCCTGCTGTCTCGAAGAAGCAGGAAGCTAAGAAGGTAGTAAATTCCTTGTTTGAGAAAAGGCCTAAGAATTTTAGCATTGGACAGGACATTCAGCCCAAAAGGATCTCCCTTGCTTTGTCAAATAGCCCAGCTATATCTGGTTTCAGCGGCAAAGGGCTATCTCCTATGAGCAGCTGAAAATGCCTCCTGTGATTAACTAGTTTGCCCAGACCTTGGACTGCTAACGAGCTCCTTAACTGCTTAGGCTGGCCCACAAGTACAGACCAGAGACAAAGCAAGAGAAGCAAAGGCTGTTGTTGTGGGCTGAGAAGACAGCTGCCAGCAAAGGGGATGTCTCCACTAAGACGTCACCTGTCCTTTCAGCAGGGTTAACACTGTCACCACCTTGTGGAGAATGAAAAGACTCAGCTGGTGGTGACTGCACATGATGTGGATCCTGTAGAGCTGCTGTCTTCCCTCCTGCCCCGTGTCATAAGATAGGGGGTCCTTACTGCATTATCAAGAGGAAGGCAAGATTGGGGTATCTAGTCCACAGGAAGACCTGTTCCACTGTCACCTTCACACTGTCTAACTCAGAAGACAAAGCTTTGACTAAGCTAGAAGAAGCTACCAGGACAAATCACATCAAGTGATTCTCCTATCCCAGCCTCCTGAGTAGCTGGGACTACAGGCATGTGCCACCACACTTGATTAATTTTTTTGTAGAGATGAGTGGGGTTGCCCTGTGTTCCCCAAGCTGGTCTCGAACGTCTGGGCCCAAGTGATCCTCTAGCCTTGTATTTTGTTTTCCTTTTTAATGTTTTAAAACAAACTTTAAAAGTTAACAATGAATTCAATTTTAAAACAATAAGCTAAATATAACCCATCAACAGACTGGTCATTGTCAAGATGTATAGCTTGTGTCTTCTCTTAGACCCTGCCCTGAGAAAAATGCACATATGCACCTAGAAACACATATTTTAGTAGGTACCCAGTAATGTCCATTAGAGCTTTCTATGCTGATGAAAATGCTCTATACTTGTGCTGTCCGTTATGGCTATTGAGCACTTGAACTGTGGCAAGTGTGACTGAGGAATTGAATTTCTAATTTTAATTAATTAAAATTTAGATTTAATTAGCCACAGGTGTCTAGTGGTTACCACAATGGGTACACAAAGCGCTACAGATCATGGGTTAAAATTCCTCTCAAATGCTTGTCTTCTCAAATTTTTTTTTTTTTTTTTTGAGAATTCTTTATTTAGCGAATATGGAGACTCTCCACCTTGGCTGCTGTGGTAGGTTAAAAATAATGGCCCCAAATGATATCAGGTCCTGATTCCTAGAACATTTACAAATGTTTACATCACATTTACCAATGTTACCTTATCTGGAAAAAGAAACTTTGCAGCTGTGTTTAAATTAAGGGTCTTGAGATGGATAGATTATTCTGGATTATCCGGGTGGGCCCTAAATGCAACCACGTGCATCCTTATGAAAAGGAGGTAGAGGGAGATTTGAAGATGCTGGCCTTGAAGACTGTAGTGATGCAGCCAGAAGCCAAGGAATGTTGGCAGCCAAAAACGCTGGAGAAGAAAGGAATTCTCCTCTAGAGCCTCTAGGATTGCCCTGCATGCTGACACTTTAAACCCAGTGAAGCAGGCTTCTGACTTCTGGCCTTCAGAACTATGAGGAAATATATTTCTGTTGTTTTAAACCACAGATTTGTGATAATTTGTTATAGCAGCCACAGGACACTAATACAGTTGCCCATCGGAATCACTTGAGGAGCTCTGTCTACATTATTTCATTTAATCTTCAGATTATTATGATCCCAATTTTATAATCAGGAAATGAGGATTAGAGAATTTTAGAACTTAACCCACAGTAGCTTGTGGCAGAGTTGGGGGAGTGAACCCAGGTTTGTCTGTTGACTTTTGGACCTCACTGGATTTCATAAACAAGGGAATGAAAAATGTCTAAGAAGAATCCTAAGACTTCTGCCTGGAACACACAGCTAACAGCAGTTTCACTATCAAAGCAAGGAATTTGGCCTGTTGAGGGTGAAAGGAGGAGAAGATGAACTCAATTTGGGATATTTCCTGATATGGTTTGGCTTTGTGTCCCCACCCAAATCTCATTTCGTAGCTCCCATAATTCCCATGTGTTATGGGAGGGACCTGGTGGGGAAGTGATTAAAGCATGGGGATGGGTCTTTCCCATGCTGTTCTCATGATAGTGAATGGGTCTCATTAGATCTGATGGTTTTAAAAATGGGAGTTTCTCTGCACAAGCTTTTTTTTTTTTTTTTTTTTGCCTGCTGCCATCCATGTAATATGTGACTTGCTCCTCCTTGCCTTCTGCCATGATTGTGAGGTCTCCTCAGCCATGTGGATCCATAAGTCCAACTAAACCTCTTTCTTTTGTAAATTGCCCAGTCTCAGGTATATCTCTATCAATCAGCAGCATGAAAACAGACTAATACACTTCCTTAACTGTTTTCCCAGCTTGATACTTCATTCACATCAAGGGAAAGATAAGCTCCCCTGGTTCCCTCACACAAACTCTCATATCTGTTCCTTGTGTAAAAATAAGTATATTGAAATCTAAGCTGCTGGAACTCTAAATTATTTTAGGCCTTGGAGGAATGTTATTACTGAGCCTGAGTCACATGATAGGCACCTGTAACTTAGGGAGATATAACCTTCTGTTTCTCTGATTATAGATTAAGCCTTTTCCCTTACCTGCATTGTTTTATAAAATGTTATAAATGGCCAAAAGGCTGCAGGGAAGACCCCCCTTCCCTCTCCACTGTTGACCTTTATTATAGATTCACCTCTGTCTTACCTTTCTGACACAAGGACTTCTTGATTACCACACTGCCTTAAGATCGAATGTTAAACACACTCTTTTAAATTGGAAAGGAAATGAAAACCAACTATAAAGAAAACAAGCTGCATGGAAAAGAAAACAAACTGTAGCTATTTGTTACAGCCTACATTACTGTGCTGGAAAAGAAAACAAACTGTAACTAATTAATTTGTTACAGCCTAATTAATTTGTTGTAATCCTGAATAAATTTCTTTGTCTTCTTCCTATATAAGCAAAGATTTCACTTTCAACTTTGGAACACTGATCCCATTTCTCTGGAGTCTGTATGTCCTCGAATGGCTATTCCCAGCTTTTTGCTTGAATAAACTCTTTAAAACTGGACTCTGACCCTTTTGATTATTTCAAGTTGACAAGTGTGTACACCACACTTGGACTCCTAGACATACACCCCATCCACAACTTGCTTGGAAACCGTAGTTCCATTGCAGGCAAATTGCTTTTTATTTCTAAATCTAAATTTCTTTTTTTAAAATTTTTTAATTTTTGTTAACTTTTATTTTAGTTTCAGGGGTATATGTGTAGGCTTGTTATACAGATAAATTGCATGGGGGTTTGGTGTAGATATTATTTGATCACCCAGGTAATAGGCATAGTAGGTAGTTTTTTAATCCTCCCCCTCCTCCCACTCAAGCAGGACCCAATGTCTACTATTCCCCTCTTTGTGTCCATGTGCACTCAATGTTTAGCTCTTATTCGTAAGTGAGAACATGCAGTGTTTGTAAACCTAAGTTTGTTGTTGTTGTCATTTTTGAGACAGGCTCTCATTCTGTTGCCCGGGTTGGAGTGCAGTGGAGTGATCATGGCTCACTGCAGCCTTGACTTCCTGGGCTCAAGTGATCCTCCCATCTCAGCCCGCGCAAGTAGCTGAGACTTCAGGTGTATGGCATTATGCCCAGCTAATTTTCGTATTTTTTTTTTTGTGGAGATGGGGTTTTGCCACATTGCCCAGGTTAGTCTCGAACTCCTGGGCTCAAGCAATCCTCCTACCTCGACCTCTCAAAGTGCTGGGATTACAGGCATGAGCCACCATGCTTGGCGAACCTAAATTTCTTAACTTTCAAATTCTTTATCCTTTAGAAACATGGAAGCTGTGTATAATATATCTGCTTCATACACCTCTGGTCAAGGAAAATAAGGGTTATGTGTGTAGACAGACACAGATCCATGCCCCTAAAAGCTTCTACCCAGGTGGAGAGCAAATATGTTGGGATGAAGGGAGTGGTGAAGGAGAGTAGAGTGGAGAAATAAATGTCTCTATAATGTCATTGTAGAGTGATTGTCTTCTCCCTTCATTATATTTAGAAATGGTTCGTAAAATAGAGATCTTTATATACCTGTACAGAGGAAGCATTCAGATATAGAGTATGTTTGATATTTATTTTCACATGATCACACAAAATGTCCAATTATGTGCAGAGTTACTGATGACAGCATCCCATTCACTTTCCGATTCAGTCTATCCAAAACCCCTCAGATGTCCACAGAAGCCACTGTCAAACTTACTCATACCCTGTTGTTCAACTTCCCTGAATGACACACTATCTACCCAATCATCTGTCAGCCTTCCATCTAAGCAAGCACCAGCCTCCCGAGTGTTTCCAGAATCTGCCTCCATTCTCGCCCCCTGTGTGCTAGTTCAGACCTCCATCAGCTGCAGCCTGGATCTTTGCAACAGCTTCAGAGTTAGTCGCTCTGTCTTGAGTTTTGCCTCCCTTCAGATCTGCCCTTCACGTTGCTACCAGAGAGCCCTACCTGAATTGCAGATGTGCACATGCCACTAAGTTTAAACCTTAGTTCACAGCCCTTTGGTTGGCCTGTTAAACTCTTTAAAACTAGGCTGTTGTTTGCCTCTTCAGCCTCAGCCCCAGCCACTCATCATGCCATACTTTAATCCAGCAAATCTAACACACCACACTGGTACCTCAGTCTCAAACGTATCAACACCAGTTTTCTCCATCAACTCCAATCCCAGTCTTTCCCCAGGACCTCCCTTTCTTTGTGCTTTTATAGTATCCTGCAGTTGTCGCCACCAGAATGTAGGCGACATTGTTTAAAAGTCAGATTACACAACTTTCTCTTTAATTAGTCTATTAGCCCCTAAAGAGCAAGAATCTATATTTTACCATTGAAAATTCCCAGTGTTTACAACTGGTATGTAGTAGGTGCTCACTCTGCTAGGACCTTGTTCCTGCTAATTTTTTTCCACTCTACCCCCAAACATTAAAAAAAAATTAAAACAGCAAACAAAACCTGTTCTTGCTTTTACCTACCTGTGAAACTTTTCTAATCAATCTTTTATGTCTGTTCCCTTTTTTGTTGTTGTTGTGTTTAACTTTGGCCTCTGATATCTAGCTGTTTGGTGGACCATACCCATGAATTCATCATCCATGACCTCTTGCCACATTCCACAGTTCCTCCTTCTCCCTGAAGCTTTCGACTGTTGTTCATATTCTCCTTAAATTGTCTCCTGTGACTGCACGCCACTGCCAAGCATTATCCTTGTTTCAAATTCTCTACTGCCATGAGTCATTTAACCTACCCTACCCACCAGCACCAGAAACACATTCCCACCTGCACTTTTGGGCTGTTTGCTATTTGTGTTGGCAGCTGCCTCAGCAAAAAGTCTTATCCTGTGAAAGCCCCTTGTTTGAAGCAAGAATTTCTTCAAATTTAGTTTCATTGTACATTAATTGGGATCCAGACTTCTCCCTAGTCCCCTAGGGTCATCGACTGAGTAAACCAGCCTCTTTTTCTTCACTTCAGACTCCAGTACTAACATACTTTTTGGGGGGCCGTCATACCAAAAGGTGTTTTTTGTTGTTATTGTTTATTAATTAGCAAGTGGTTTTCAAGCACCTCTCCCTAATTCCTGTTACATTTTCCGGGAATCCCTAGGGAAAGGGGCTAGAGGAGGAAGCCACTAGGTGGGGCTGTGGTGCATTTAGGCTCAAACTTTATTTTTATTTTTTATTTTTTTGAGACAGGGTCTCGCTTTGATGCCCAGGCTGGAGTGCAGTGACTCAACTATGGCACTGCAGCCTCGATCTTCCCAGACTCAGGTGATCCTCACACCTCAGCCTCCCAAGTAGCGGGGACTACATGCCGCGCCTCTACACTCGGCTAATTTTTGTATTTTTTGTAGAGATGAAGTTTCGTTATGTTGGCCAGGCTGGTCTCAAACTTCTGGGCTCATGTGATCTGCCCACCTCGACCTCCCAAAGTGCTGAGATTACAGGCATGAGCCACCGCACCCAGCCTCAAACTTACTTTTCAATTCCGTTTAAGATTATCTGAGGAAATATATGCGTATATATTGTGACAAAATTTATGTGGGTCGGTTCTCATTTTTTCAAGGGCTATTGTGTTCTCCTGCGAAAGCATGGGGGTTGCAGATGTCAAACCTGACCCTTAAAACGTCAGTACTTGGAGTGTAACCACTTCAGGAGTGGGAATGGTATTAGGGACTGTACTCAGCGGTACAGCGTTGGACCCTCTCTGTAATCCTCCGCAAGTCACAGGACATTTGAGTTTATCTTCTGTAAAACGGGAATAACCTTACTGAGTTATCGGAGTAAATGAATAATGTAAGGAAAAGTACTTTCCGAAGCAATAATGCTAGCTTATTGAACGGAACACTGAACAGAACAGCAGGATTCCCACCGGTCGAGCCTCCCGGTCTCTCTCCCAGCCCCAAGTGCGGGATCGCGGCGGCTCGTCTCCGTGACAACGTTCCCCGCGTTCCCGGCCCCGCCCCACCCGCCGCCAAGACCGGAAGCTGCCGCGAAGCGGGCACTTACCTGATTTCTCCCCGACGGCGCCGGGTCCGCGCTTCCCCGCCGGGAGGTGAGAGCCGAGGCGTCTTGAGGGCCCCCAGGCCGCGGTCAGAAGCGGTAGTCCCAGGGCGGCGGAGCCGGGAGGCGGAGAGGCGGCCGCGGACTCCGCGCCACCCCTCCCTCCGCGGGCCCGTGCAGCGCCCTCCACACGCGTCCCAGGTCCCCAGCCCGCTCCCCTCCGCTCCTGCCACCTCGCTTCCTCCCCTCGCGTCTGCGCACCCCTTCCCCTTGTCCTTTTCCGCGGACCCCTGACGTCTGCCCTCCCAACTGAACCCGCGCCCCCTGCCGGCCCCACGCGTCGTCCGCCGCCTCGCCCTGGCGGTTCCTAGCCCGGGAGGCGGGGTAGGCGCAGGAGGTCAGGGGACTGTCGGACGCCAGCCCTCCCGGAGCCGCCTGGCCACAGCGGCGGGGGAGCCGAGAGCGGCTTCCCCCGCGGAAAGACTCGGCGTCCCGGGCTTTGGTCGAAGCCTCCCCGCCAGGGACCCCGTCGTGCGGTGTCGAGGTTTCCTTCCCTGCTCAGGTTTAGAGCAGATTCTGCGCCTGGTGCTGAAGTGACAGGGCGGCCACTCTTCCAGAGGCTGTTTAGCCCTGGGGTCCTTCATGTATCCGTTAGGGTACCTGACAGCTCCAAACCGGTGACCTCAACCCTTCCCGACTCTCGAGTCTCGTTCCCCAGACTCTTCTGGCCCCATTTCATCTGGGAGCGCAGCTGCCTGCTGCCGCTGCTTCCTCCTCTGCGCTGGGACAAAGCCAGGGGGTAACCCCAGGGGGCCGCTGCTGCCTTTGGCCGCTTAACCACACAGTACCGTGGATAAGTGTGGACGGCCTGGATTCAGACCCCAGTTTTGCCCTTGGCCAGAGTACCTGGCTTTGCTGTGGCTGCTTCTTTGTCTACAACATAAGGATAAAAATCTAGGGTTTTTATGAGGATTTAACCTTTATTTTTACTAAAGTGTTTAGAACAGTGCTTGGCACATAGTAAGTTCTATTAATAGGTGTATCTGCTATTTGTTTCATAGCACGTCATTGCATAAAATTGTATCATTAATTTGGTAACAAGCTTTATGAATTTACAGCTTTATACAGGCACTGCTGTTTCTTAATACTTAGAACAGTACTTGAAGTGAGAAAATAAATAAAATGGCAGGGTACATAAGGAGGGAGAGATAGAGGCGGATGGAAGATTTTTAAAGTAGTCATTATTTGTTGAAGCTGTGCAAACACTATCATATACCTGCTACCCAATTTTAAAAATGTGTTTAGGCTGCACGCGGTGCCTCACGCTTGTACTCCCAGCACTTTGGGAGGCCATGGCAGAGGATCACCTGAGGTCAGGAGCTCGAGACCAGCCTGGCCAACATGATGAAACCCCGTCTCTACTAAAATTACAAAAATTAGCCTCGCGTGGCGGTGGATGTCTGTAATCCCAGCTACTTGGGAGGCTGAGGCAAGAGAATCACTTGAACCCGGAAGGCGGAGGTTGCAGTGAGCCAAGACGTGCCACTGTACTCTAGCATGGGTGAAGGACCCCAGACTCTATCTCAAAAAAAAAAAAAAAAAAATGCAGTTAGTTACCGGTGATACTTAAAAGTAAAATGATACCAAATAAAGTGCCATCTTTATCCCTTTCTTGTTAACGAGCTAATAATACTTGAAGAAATCATTGCCGTCACAAGTCACTATGATTGTGGTGGAATTGAGAATGGATACAGTCTTTTGCAATTTTTTTTTTAATAATACATAGCAAGACAGAATTTGCTATTCTCCTTGATACCCAACAAGCAGATGCCTTGGGACACACTTGAAGAAATAATTTGAAAGGAGAAAAATAATATATTCATAAAGATGTGCCTCACAGCATTACTTGTAATAGTGAAATTAGAAACAACCTAAATTTTTAAAATAGATAAGTAAATAATATGGATATGGAAGAAAAATGGAAATACATTCAGATTGAGGAATGTGTGATTGCCTTTATTATTGTTGTTTTTCTTTCTTCTTTTTTTTTTTGGTGGAAATGGGATTCCACTATGTTGCCCAGGCTGGTCTCAAATGCCTGGGCTCAAGTGATCCTACCACCTCTCACCTTGGCTTCCCAAAGTGCCGGGGTTTCAGGGGCAGGAGCACAGTGCCCAGCTGATTGTGGTTTTTTTAATGGTTCCTTTAACATTGAAATGATGTTTTAACAGTAAAAAGTGAAAAAACTCACACAAAAGTACTTCCCTCATGAGACTATTTCTTTGAGCTCTTTGTAGCAGACTAAAAACTGATGGGCTCTTTGAACTGGCTCCAGAGTCATAGCATTTCCCAGGCTTCCCTTTATCTGGGAGCTTCTATGCAATCCTGGCTGATCTCTTATTGTAATATTCAGTAGCCTTGTGGACATGGTTTTCAGAATGAATTGTGAATCACTTATGCATATGAATTAATGAGTCTAGCTGTTTGGTTCTCTTAAAGAAGTATTATTTAAAAGCATGGTTTCTGGCCCAGGAATGGTGGCTCATGCCTGTAATCCCAGCACTTTGGGAAGCCAAGGCAGGCGGATCACCTGAAGTCAGGAGTTCAAGACTAGCCTGGCCAACATGGTGAAACCCCATCTCTACTGAAAATATAAAAATTAGCCAGGTGTGGAGCTGTAATCCCAGCTACTTAGGATGCTGAGGCATGAGAATCGCTTGAACCCGGGAGGCAGAGGTTGCACTGAGCGGAGATCCCACCACTGCACACCAGGTAACAGAGCAAGACTCCATCTCAAAAAAATAAAATAAAAAAAAGCATGGTTTCTGTTAAGACTAGGGTCAGTATTTCCTATACAGTCTTACATTTCTAATCTTAGTTGTTTTGTTCTAAGAAGTATTTGTCTTTTGTCTTCTTTCCACTTGTTTCTTTAATCATATTTAAGGAGTGTCCATAAGGAGAGCTCCACCTCCTGGAGGATTAAAGCCTAGCAGTACTGAGCTATTTGCCTGTCAGAATGTCTACGAAATGGGAAAGTCATCATCACTTCTAACACAAACTTCAGAAGAATGTGATGGGAATCTGACAGTGAAGATGGAAGAGGAAAAGCAGACCTGTGATCTGGACTCTATCCTCCACTGGAGCAGCAGCCCAGACACCTTCTGCCAGCAGTTCAGGCAGTTTGGCTACCAGGATTCACTTGGGCCCCGGGGAGGCTCTTAAACGGCTCTGGGAACTTTGTCATCTCTGGCTGAGGCCGGAGGTGCACACCAAAGAGCAGATCCTGGAGCTGCTGGTGCTGGAGCAGTTCCTGGCCGTCCTTCCAAAAGAACTGCAGGCCTGGGTGCAGAAGCATCATCCAGAGAATGGAGAGGAAGCTGTGACTATGCTGGAGGATGTGGAAAGAGAGCTTGATGGACCAGAGCAGGTAAGAAGGATACCTGTGGAGATGAACCACCAGGCTGAATCAAGAGCCCGGGCCCATCACTGGGAGTCGAGCTCTCAAACCGTATTCCCACTCAGCACAACTGGATGTTTAGGGGTGAAAGTACTCATGGGTGTCCCAGCAAATAGAAGGTGGCTCTACTTTTTCCCTCCATTGTCCTGTGTCCAGGATACTTTTTGCATAGTTACTTCTTTGTTATTTTTATCCTCAAGTCCCAACCTGATGGGTTCTTCAGCCTCAGTTAGGTCTTTATGGACGAAGGAAGGACATGATTGCAGAGAAGCTAGCACCTTCAGAAATCACTGAGGAATTGCCAAGTAGCCAGCTCATGCCTGTGAAGAAGTAGCTCCAGGGAGCATCATGGGAGCTTCAGTCCTTAAGACCACATGGTGAGGGGGCAGAATTCAGTTCATGGTGGAAGGTGTGGGGGCCTTCTGCTCACCACACACATCTCTGCTGATTTATGCAAGAGCCTCAAATCTCGCCCTCTCATCTCCTTCTCACTGTGGGAACTTCTGTTATTTGTCCTACTAAATGAAGCTCTTCAGTATTTTGTATCTGGCTTCTTTTTCAGAGATTCTTATAAAGTCTTCAGATTTTAAATCCTTGACATCATCTCCAGCAGGGTTTTCAAGCCTTTTTAAAGTAGCCCTTTATCTTCAGGCAGCCCTTGAGGCCCTTCTGTGGGACCCTAAGGTACACAGTCTAGAGACCACCGATCCCATCATTTCCTATATAACTGCTCAGTTACTGGTGGGATCTAGTAGCAAAATTGCCTATGTTGCTGCTAAGGGTGACTTTGCTGTCTTACTTGCTTTATATACATTTCTCAACTTCCGCACATCCTCAACTGGCCTCAGCTGCTCTTTGCATCACTTTCCACAAGTGCTCCAAAATAGCTGTGTAGCAATCTGTTCTTCCACTGCAGATACTAAACAAATAGAGAGCTATGGGGAAAAACAAAAACAAAACAAAGAATAAGGGGGTTAGACGAAGGTAAGACGTGGAAATAAGGCTGAGTTACAGGCCTTGTAGGCTGGGACTACTTGCTCCTGCTTCAGACAGGGTAGCTGTGTTTTCATCTGTTTTATATATATTGGAACTCAGGGTAAAATTTCATTTGATAAAAGGGCCATGCTACTTTAAACAGAATAGTGGGGGATAAGATATTATATAGAGTGGTAGGAAGGCCACTCTGATGAAGCAACATTTGAGCAGAAACCCTCCTTCTAGATAATCATCTTGCATAAAATAGGAGCCAGAGATTAAGAGGAAAATCCTAATTAGGAGGATCTCCTCCCCCTCTCTTCAGCACTGCCTCCATAGTTCATAGCTGATAGCTAAGCAAGGTTAGAGTTTTTCTGAGGGAATTTTTATAAGAAACTATACAAAGAAAATGCAGTAATTTAAAAAGAGATTTAGAAAACATTGTTCACCTTTACTTGGCAAGTACTGGCTCTCAAAAGGCTTATACTAGGACACTTAATACCTCCAGTCTAGAAATTGTCTTGGTTTACTTAAAAAGTGAAAGCCTTTTCAGGAAAAAGTATCTTTCATCAGGAAAGAAAAGGAGACCATCCCAGACTCAGCAGCTTGGTGTGGTGGTGACTACAGAAGTAACCAACCTGGAAGCCAGGTGTGGCAAGACCACATTCTACCTGTGAATGTCCCCATGGAGGCCTTTCCTATATTTTTCTAAGATTTGTAGAAATTTGAAACAGAATGCAAAGGGTCCAGGATCTTGCAATACAAGGCACAGAGAACCAGAATCATGTGATAGAATAATACAGCCATTTCTTAAGGCCACAAAATGACTTCTGTGGTACTGAGTCATGTCTTATCAAAGCTTCTGGGAGATGACCTTGGTCTCAGTGCTGTAAGTACTAATTGATGCCAGGATTTTGATAGTAATGACTACTCATTGAGGTCACTTTGGAATATATTGAAAATGAATTTGAGACAGAACCATTTATAAAATGATTTCCACTTAAACTAGTAATAATAAATGAGTATGCCATATGCTATGGTTTGAATGTTTGTCTCCTCCAAAACTCATGTTGAAACTTAATCCCAAGTGTGGTAGTATTGAGAAGTGAGAACTTTGAGAGGTAATTCGATTATCACCACTGCCCTCATGAATGGATTAGCTCATTCATGGATTAATGAGTTAATGGGTTATCCTACAAGTCGAACTGGTAACTTTATAAGAAGAGGAAGAAAGGACTGAGTTAGCACATTAGTGCGATCAGCCCTCTCACCATAAAATGCCCTCTACTGCCTCAGGACTCTTCAGAGGGTCTCCACCAGCAAGAAGGCTCTCACCAGATGCACCCTTTCACCTATGACTTCTCAGTCTCAATAACTATCAGAAATAAATTCTTTTTATAAATAAATTACTCAAGTTCAGGTGTTTTATTCTAGGCAACAGAAAACGGACTGAGATACCACATTTGTGAATAAATACAATAAATAATTTTAAATTCCTTTTGTAATAACTATTTAGACCCATTTGATTTGATTTTTATGTAGCTTTTTAAGTTAGGTTTATTTAGTTTGCTGCAGCAGGAAGAGAACACGCCATGTAAACTATGGGGAACTGGGGAAGGAACTGGGAAGGGCTCATGTTAAGATTTGCTTGTGTTGGGTGATTCTAAGGAGATTGTGAGAGACAGCAGGTAGAGCCATTTTCAATTAAATTCTAAAGAGTAAAACAACAACAACTCATAGTTTTCCTACTCAGTATCACACTCCGTCACTGACTTCTCCCCCAGACCTCCTTTCTCACCACATCTTTTTACTTGGCCTCAGGAGGGCCCAAAGGATCACTTATCATCAGTACCTCTCTGGGTTCCTTTTAATCTTATTTATGTAATTACTTCAGATAAAGTTGTCCGCAGTAGTCACAGCCCCAGCCAAGTCATGTCCCCAGACATGTCCAAAACTGTTGTACTTTGCTTTTATAAACTCATTTTAAGCTCCTGTCTTTCAGCAGCTTCAGTTAAAATGCCACCATGAGGATAATTGAAGTGATTTCTTCAGGTAATGCATCCAGATTACACTGGCATTTTCAAATCTGAGTTAGCCGTTCTGCTGGAGCTTCAGGCACCCTGAGTCATAAGGCCCTCTGCATCAAGCCAGATTTGTGTGCTGCCTGAGTGGCCGCAGCCCATAAGAGCCACGTACATTTCTCATAGACGTTAAAGGTAATACAAAATAATACAACAAACAGCTGTCTCAACCAGTAATATCAAATCCATAGAGGAGCAGAGATTTTTTCATCAATGGGTACTTAGCTACCCTTGATCTTTTGAGGTGCTAATTATCCTAGTCTATCATCTTCCCTTTATTTGCCTAACTTATATTTTCTTACTTTATTTTCCACATTCCTTTTTGGCCCCTTGGCTTTCTTCAGCTCATTTCTTGGCATAGTTATTGATTCCTTTGTGATTATTAAGCTTTTGTTTGTTTATTGATACTCCAGTACTAAATCTTGTTTCTTAGTCCCACTGCCACATCGGATTCCTCTTCTATTTGTCTGTCTGCATCTCCAATCATTCCTTCTTTTTAAGCCCTTTCTTTCCTTCCAGACTTTCCTTAGTCTCTGACATACCTTTTTATCTTTATTCCCTTTTCTGTCTTTTCCACAGAGCTTTGCATCTTTATAGTTTAGTTGACTGCCTCCTCAGTATGTAAACCTTTCTCTTTGTCTTCTATAGTCTTCTCAATATTATGTCATACACTCTCCATCCTCCATATTTTGTGTTGTTTTATAAATATGCTAGCTAATAATCATGTATATTTCACTTGGATCATTCTCTTTCTTTCCTGGTGACATTTGTTTTTCTATTTCAGATGAAGACATCAAAACTATAATTGTGAAATCTGCTTCAAGGCAAAAGACTTCTTCAGGCATAGAACTGCATTACGATGTTTCCAACAGCCTTCATATGAACACCTCCCAGAATTCCACATATGGCAGAGCCTATGAACAAGATGTTAAGTTTGAAAGAAGACAAGGAAACCCTTCTCGGAAAAAATAATACAAATGTGATGAATGTGGCAAAATCTTTAGTCAGAGCTCAGCCCTTACTTTACATCAGAGAATCCACAGTGGAGAGAAACCTCATGCATGTGAAGAGTGTGCAAGGCGTTCAGCCAAAGCTCGATTCTGATTCAGCATCGAAGAACCCACACTGGCAAGAAGCCCTACAAGTGTCATGACTGTGGCAAAGCCTTTAGTCAGAGCTTAAATCTTTTCAGACATAGGAAAAGAAACATTAGAAAAAAATCCCATAAGTATCGTGAGGGAATCAAAGCATTTACTCAGAGCTATTTTGGCACAAGGGAAGACAAAAGGTGCAAACACTCCTTAGTGCAAATCAGTGGTCTTAGTTGACACCAGTCTCCTTTCAAGGGTCATAAAAGCCATAGGAGAGAAAATCTTGTGTCAGCATTATTTGCTTTTCTGCTTATCATCAATGCCGTGTCAATTCTGATGTTTCAGATTCCAAAGCTTAATTGAGATTTCCACCACTATGCAGCCCTTGAAAAGACATTCTCAGATATGTTCTACTATTTTCATTATTAACATATATAATGAACTAGTATATATCTTTTTAGACAAATACATTTTTTCCCTCGTTGAGAAGGAATGTGTGAGTTACTCAGTGTAAAAATAGATATCCTCCTCCGTTTCATAACTTGAGCACTAGAATTCTAAAGACCAAAGATTAAAGCACTCAAAAAAAATTCCTGGCTGGATGCAGTGGCTCACACCAATAATCCTAGCACTTTGAGAGGCTAAGGTGGACGGAGTCCTTGAGCTCAGGAGTTTGAGACCAGCCTGGGCAACACGGTGAAACCCTGTCTCCACTAAAATACAAAAAATTAGCCTGGTATGGCAGTGTGCACCTGGAATTCCAGCTACTCAGGAGGCTGGGGCAGGAGAATTGCTTGAAACCAGAAGACAGAGGTTGCAATGAGCTGAGATCGTGCCACTGCACTCCCAGGCTGAAGTAGCCTGGGAGACAGGGTAAGACTCCATCTCAAAAAACAAAACAAAACAAAACAAAAAAAACAAACAAAAAAAAAACCCTATTTTGTCTTTTGTTACCAGATTCAAAATATGAACATAGGATTGCAGAGATCCAAAAGAATTTGTCCTTCAAGACTAGGCTGACGTGTCCCAGCTCACTTTCAGGAGGCAGATAAAGGGCCTTAATCTCTTATGAAAGGTCACAAGAGCCTCTATACTATTCATGATACCAAGTTAATTTCTTGGAAAAAAATAATCTTGTTCACAATGTAATCTGGAAATAATTCAATGGAAACATTAATAAGACTGCATGCCTACAAGGAGTCGGCTAAACACAAGGAATGTTTTCATAACAATATTATTCTGTGGGTACTTCTGTAAGGTGGATGATCATCTTAATGTAAAGAAAAAAGGGAGATGAATGAAATTGTCTAACAAGACTTTAGTACCACAAGTGTTGGCAGGTGCAGTGTGTGATGGAGAAATGTACCACAGCTTAACTGGAAGAGGAAGCCCTTAACTGCTGATGACAATGCTTCAGTGTTCCCTTTTCTGGACTAAATCAGCTATGAATATGTTACAAGCATCATCAGACAACCTTTTCAGAGTCTTCTGCATTCTTAGTAAGATGAGTTTCTAGCACACTGTTATGAAATGAGACCCTGGATTTTGATGCTCTTGTACATATAAACAAATCACTGAAGTTCAATCAAAGGGTCCACTGCAGTTCCTTATAAACAATTGTTGAACCTAACCATTATAGTTTACAAGTGTCAAGACAACATTTATGGGATATTTTATTTGGCTTATCTATGGGATATGAGTAGCTATAATTTTTATATGTATTTAATTCAGCCAGATTCCCTGCTTAAAATTACTGACTCATACGTTATTAAAATTATTCTGACAGTATACAAACAACATAATGATCTCTTTTCCAGAGATTCTTGATAAAACTCTGTAATGTTATTATAAGAATACATGTATTATGTTTTCCATGGTGCTATAATTACCCAGTATGGAGGCAAACATCAGAAATCAGAGTCCTTGGAATAGGGGAAGAGGCTCATAGTCAAGTTCTTTGGTTGGGTTCCTCATAAAGTGTAAAACTCATCATTCTCAGAAAATCCAACCATATCTTAGAGTAACTCCAGAAATTGGCTTAGAGGAGCTTCAGATACGTGGAATTACCACACTCTGCTTAATATGCTGATAAATATAAGATTAGTAGGAGGAGAAGTGAATGTAAATTTTATTATAGAATTTTCTGATAGTGATTATGATTTGTAGCTTTAGTGAATATGAATATATATTGAGTTCTCTGTATTTCCAGTCATTAAAAATGCAGGATACTTTTTTTATTTCAGGCCCATTCTCTTTGTAATCAAAGAGAGGAACAAACCATCTATTGAAATAGCAAATGCCTCAGAGATGTGTATATTGTGAATTACTGCTTAATTACAGAGTTTCTTAGGTTTTATGTGAATAAGATGACAGAATCTAAATCAAGTATTTTGAAGGAAGCACTCATCTTCACTTGGTGCTGCCATCAACTTTGTAACGTTGCATTCTCTTTATTGTGAATAATTTGAATGTCTCCACCAGAAAGTGGTGTGAATCATATCATCAAAGTATATGATGAATTTTTAAAGGGTGTTTCTGTGTACTTTGCATTATTTTGCAGTTATGTACGTATCCTAATACATTAGTGGTACTAGTTTATGTAAAAGGAAAATTAGTTGAGCTAACCTCAATTTTAAAAATTAACATTTTATTAGCATCCCCATTACACTGATTAATTTTCAGGGATAGTAAATACTCCAAAATGAAATTGATATTGATTTATGGATTTCACTTCATCTGGACCTTCAAGATGTAAGGAGTTAAGCCACTCCTTACAACAGTGGCTTAACACAGCAAGCCTTTCTGTGTTAGGAATGCTTCTGGATGCAAAATCCATCTTTGGTGCTTTAAACAAATAGGAATTTTCAACCTGAAATCTGGAAGGTGGGTTGCTGGCTCTCAATCAGCAGCTGGATGACGACTGGTCTAGCTTTATCTTATGTTATTTTATCTGATTTTCGAGAGAGCTGTGACAGCTCTAGGAACTGGGATTAAGTCAGGAAGAAAAGAAAGGCAGCCATGCTAAGCAAAAGCCTTCCAAAAACCCTACCAAAATCGGGCTTATGTTTCCTTATTGCCAATGTGTCTGGTAGGGTAAGCATTTTCAACCTCTAGAGGGACAGCAGGGCAGATGGGAGTTGAGGACAACATGGGGTTTGCCAACCGTGTTTGCCATACTAATCCTTTGCCACCTTCCAACCCAAATGATTAGTCCAAGCCAATCATGATCATCCAATTCCACCTGTGGGCCAGGCATGGTGGCTCACACCTGTAATCCTCGCACTTTGGGAGGCCAAGGCCAAAAGATTGCTTAAGCTCACGAGTTCAAGACCAGCTGGGCAACAAAGCAAGACCCCATCTTTTTAAAATGGAAAAAAATAAATAAAAACAATTCCCCCTCCTGCTTTTAGTTTAGAAATGAGTATTTCACCCAGTCCAGCCCAATGAGACATCAGGAGAAGCCTGCCCCATGGCTTCTGGGAAAAGCTTGCTTGCTTCTGAAAAAAAGAGACATACAGATGTTATTGTCCTGTTCCCAGATGTTACTATGACTGGTAACAATGCCAGGAAATGCTGCATCAGCTAGAAGATGAAGCTGACACATGTGGAGGAAAGAGCTATGAAAACTGCAAGATTTTAAGCAGATAAATGTGAATGGGAAAAAATAAAAGAGAAAACTACAGACAAGGAAGACTGAAGCCCTGATGTACATTCCTTTAAGTAGCTATATTAGAAGAAAAGAAATGTTTAACTTCAATTATCTAATCATACACCTTAAGAAACTAGAGGAAAAAAAACCAAAAAAGCAATTTAAACCAAGTGGGTGGGGCGGGGGTGGGGTAGAATGATAAAAATAAGAACAGAGGCTCTGGCTCCAGGGAAGATAGAATAAGCGCACTCTACCTAACCCCATCTCGCCCACTAACTGGAAAGCTTGGACAAAATGCATGGAGTAGCTATCTGAGGCTTCTTCAAAGTAAATGATAGCAAGCAGACTGGGGATAGAGAACAGAATTTGAAATCTACTAAACTAGCATTGAATTTACTATCTACCCCCGCTTGGCATCTCATTGCCTAGACTCAAAGGCAGCCTGAAATCCAGTGCATACCGAGAATGAATAGAAAGGGTTCCAAGACAAGGGTTCTGTTTCTGGCCTAAGGAACTGTACACTTAAAATGGTCAAAATGACAAATTTTTATGTTACATATATTTTACCACAATGAAAAACAAAACTATTAGAAGAAACAAAAATGAAGCTGCTTAAAAAAAAAATCCCTGCCCTAATAAAGTCTGGAGTGGGAAAGGGGGGTCTAAGGGTCAGAGAATAGGGAAATCCCATAGACAGCATTTATTCCTTTATTTCCCTTCTACCCCAGTCTTCAGGCAATATTATGGCAGTAGCAGTGGCGTCAGCAGTACTGCAATGGCAGCAGTCTTTGGGAAGGCATCTAATTTAATTTAATTTAATTTACTTATCTATTGCCTCACTCTGTCACCTAGGCTTTGGGAAGGCACTTTAAACTCAGAAGGGGAGAAACACTTTGTTCTGAACAGAGTTGCTTTTGTCCCAGAAGCATAGAGCAAATCTCCAAATCCCCATTGCTTTTATTATCTCTGTGTCCTCTGCTGCTTGGACCAGGATACAGAATGCAGTTGGGAGAAGTAAACAGCAGAACTAAACCAGGAAACTAAAACACCAGCTTTCTAGCTGAAGAACTAGTGGTGGAGGTCCCAGGGAGCCAGAAAAGTGATAAAGTTATTGCAAAGAGGAGTGAGATCGCCTGAAGTTTTGTATGAACCCCATCTGCTCGCCTCTGAACTGAGCACGCGTGAAGCTGACCCTAACTGGCACATCACAGGCATCGAGAACTGAGCTACAAGATAGACTATTGCTTAGGCCCCAGATTGGCCACTGGGTGGCACACACAAAGACCCAAATTGAACTGGAAATGTTTGAAACCTGAACTGACATTGGAACTACAGCCCACACAATGTGAATCAGAACTTGCTACCTGACCGTAACTAGGGCAGTTGTCTGTTAAACAAAAACATCAACATTCTTCTTATGACTTAAATAATACTCAGGGTCTGACAGCATAATATTGAAAATGTGCAGGACGCAATGCAAAATTACTAGGCACAGAACGAACCAGGAATATCTCAACTTGCAAGAGAAAAGAAAATCAAGTGATGTCGACACACAGATGATAGAGATGTTAAGATTAACAGAAAAAATTTTAAGGCAAGTTTTATAACCATGCTTTTAAAGTAAGGGTGAATGAATGCAAGGATATATACCAGGAAATAAATGGAAGATATAAAGAAGAAACGAATGGAAATTTTTGAAGTGAAAAATACAATAATCAAAATAAAATATTTACCTGATGGACTCAATGATAGAGGAAATAGTGATAAATAAATAGAAATTATTGAATCTAAATGACACAGAGATTAAAAGATTGACAAAGAAAGATAGAAGGTATTGGATTGTACAAGAAAACTACAATCCAATATCTTCATAAACATAGGCACAAAAATCCTCAACAAAATACTAGCAACTTTAATTCAGCAATGTATAGAAAGGATAAAACATCACGACCAAGTAGGGTTTATCCCAGAACTGTATAGTTGACTCGGTACTCAAAAATCAGTCAAGGTAATTTACCATATTAATAGTCTCAACAGGAAAAGCCACATGGTTATATTAACTGATGCAGGAAAAATATTTGAGAAAATTCAACATCCATTTGATGAAAGGATGAAAAGAACAGAAGGAGGCTCCTTCAAACTTATAAAGGGCATCTACTAAAAATCTAGAGTTAATATAATAATTATGAAAGGCTGAATGTTTTTCCCTTTAAGATTGAGAACAAAACAAAAAGGATGTCTACTCTGCACTCCTATTCAACATTGTATTAGAAGCTCTAACCAGTTACAATAAGGCAAGATATGAAAATTATGCACAGCATGGCATGGTTGTTCATGCCCATAATCCCAGCACTTTGGGATGTCAAGGCAGGAAGATCACTTGAGGCCAGCAGTTTGAGAGCAGCCTGGCAACACAGAAAGACCCCATTTCTACAGAAATTTTTAAAAATTAGCCAGATGTGATGGTAACACCTGTAGTGCCAGCTACTCAGGAAGCTGAGGTGGGAAGATCACTTGAGCCCAGGAGGTTGAAGCTGCAGTGAACCATGATCATGCCACTGTACTCCAGCCTGGGTGACAAAATGAGACCCTGTCTCTAATTTTAAAAATTAAAACAGAAAGTTATACAGGTTGTTTATTTTAAAAATAAGTGCTCCCAATTTGAGGGTAACATGTATAGCTACCTAAAAAATCCCACTGAATCTTCAAAAAACTTCCTAATAATAATAATGGAATTTAACAAGGTTGTAGAATATAAAGTTATCTTAGTGAATTTGGGCTGCTGTAAGAAAAATACCATAAGCTGACTGGTTTAAACAACAGAAACTTGTTTCTGTATAGGAAGCATGATGCTGGCATCTGTTTAGCTTCTGCGGAGGCCTCAGGAAACTTACAATCACGGTAGAAGATGAAGGGGAAGCAGGTACCTCTTACATGGCTGAAGCAGGAGCAAGAGAGAGGTAGGGAGGTGCTACACACTTTTAAACAACCAGATCTCTTGAGAACTCTATCACAAGAAAAGCACCAAGGGAGATGGTGTTAAACCATTCATGAGAACTCACTCCCATGATCCAGTAGGCTCCCAACCAGGCCCTACCTCCCATCAGGCCCTACCTCCAATTTGACATGAGATTTGGGCAGGAACACAGATCCAAACCACATTATTCTGCCACTGGCCCCTCCCAAATCTCATGTCCATCTCACATTGCAAAGTACAACCATGTCTTCCCAATACCCCCTCCCCGCCAAGGTCTTAACTCATTCCAGCATTAACTCAAAAGCCCAAAGTCTCATTTGAGACAAGGCTAAGCTCTTTCACCCATAAGCCTGTAAAATCAAAAACAAGTTAGTTACAGCCAAGATACAATGAAGGTATAGGCACTGGGTAAATATTCCCATTCCAAAAAAGAGAAGTCCACCAAAAGAAAGGGGTACAGGCACCATGCAAGCCCAAAATCCAGCAGAGCAATCATTAAATCTTAAAGTGCCAAAATAATCTCTGTTGAATCCACATCCCACATCCAGGGTATGTTGATGCAGTGGGTAGACTCCCAAGGCCTTGGGCAGCTCCACCCTGTGGCTTTGCAGGATTCAGCCCCAACAGCTGCTCTCAAGGATTGACATTGAGTGCCTGAGGCTTTTCCAGGTGCAGAGTGCAAGCAGCTGGTGGATCTACCATTCTGGGGTGTGGAGGACTGTGGCCCTCTTTCACAGTTCCACTAAGCAGTGCCTCAGTGGGATTCTGCATGGGGGTTCCAACCCCATATTTCCCCTCTGCACTGCCCTAATAGAGGTTCTCCATGAGGGATCCACCTCTGCAACAAGCTTCCGCCTGGACATCCAGCCTTTTCCATATAGCCTCTGAGGTCTAGGTGGAGGCTCCCCAAGTCTCAACTCTTGCACTCTGCATTCCCACAGGCTTAACACCATGTGGAAGCTGCCAAGTCTTAGGGCTTGCACTCTCTGGTGCAGTGGTCCAAGCTGTATCTGGGCTCCTATGTGACATGGCTGGAGTTTTGAAGTGGCTGGAATGCAGGGAACAGTGTCCCAAGACTGTACAGGGCAGCAGGGCCCTGGGCCTGGCCCAGGAAACCACTCTGTCCTCCTAGTCCTTCACGTCCATGATGGAAGGGGCTGCCACAAATGTCTCTGAAATGCCTTCCAGGCCTTTCCTCCATTATCTTGGCTATTAGCACTTGGTTCCTTTATACTTATGCAAATTTATGCAACCTGCTTGAATTCCTCCTGTGAAAATGGGCTTTTCTTTTCTACAACATTGTGAGGCTACAAATTTTCCAAACTTTTACTCTCTGCTTCCCTTTTAAATGTAAGTTCCAGCTTCAGCTGATTTCTTTGCTCATGCGTATGATCATAGGTTGTGGAAGCAGCCAGGCCATTCATGAATGCTTTGCTGCTTAGAAGTCTCTTCTACCAGATACTCCAAATTATCATTCTCAAGTTCAAAATTTCACTCCTGGCCTCAAGTGATTCTCCCACCTTGGCCTCCCAAAGTTCTGGGATTACAGTCATGAGCCACCATGCCCAGCCCAGAGTTTTGTCAATTATCATGAGGTTACAGTAATCAAGCATGTGAGATAACATGCTTGATGATATAACAGATTAGAGAATTCAGAAATATGACCAAATGATTTTTTTGTAAAGATGCAAAGGTAGTTCAATGGACATAGGATGAACTTTTTTTATCAAATAGAACAGTTGAGCATCTCTATGTAAAAAAAAAAAAAAACACCCTCAACCTATAGTTCATGCCTTATACTAAAATTAATGCAACTAAATCATATATTTAATGTGAAATGTAAAACTATAAAACTCTCAGAAGAAAACATAAGAGAGAGTCTTCATGGTCTGGTATTAGGTATTATTAGATATGACACTGAAAGCACTGAAAAATAGATAAATTGATGTTCGCCAGGTGCAGTGGCTCACGCCTGTAATCCCAGCACTTTGGGAGGTCAAGGTGGGTAGATCATGAGGTCAGGAGTTCAAGACCAGACTGGCCAACATGGTGAAACTCTGTCTCTACTAAAAAAAAAATATACAAAAATTAGCTAGGCATGGTGGCTTGTGCCTGTAACCCCAGCTACTTGGGAGGCTGAGGCAGGAGAATGCTTGAACTGGGACTCGGGGCAGAGATTGCAGTGAGCCAAGATCACGCCACTGCACTCCAGCCTGGGCTACAGAGTGAGACTCCATCTCAAAAAAAAAAAAAAATTGATGTTCATAAACATTAACAAGTTTTGCTCTGCAAAACACATTATTAAGAGAAGAAAATATAAGCTACAGACTCAGAAATATTTTCAAATTACAAATTAGACAAAAGACATATCCAACATAGAATTTCCAAAATTCAATAGTAAGAAAAAAAATTTTAATGGAGAGGAAGACTTGAGCAAACACTTCATAAAAGAGTACATATGGGTGGCAAAAAGCAGCTGAAAAATTGTCCAACATCATTAGCCTTTAGAGAAATGCAAATTAAAATTATGATGAAACATGACTACACATACATTAGAATGGCTAAACAACAGCAGCAAAAGACAATACCAAGTGCTGCTAAGGATGAGGAGCAACTGGAGCACTCATGCATTGCTGGCGGTACAAAATGGTGCAAACACTCTGGAAAACAATTCAGCAGCTTCCTTGAAAGTTAACCATGTACGTACCATATCAACTCATCAATCCCACTTCTAGATATTTACTCTAGAGAAATAAAATTTATGTTCATATAAAAACCTGTCCATGAATTTTTTTTTTTTTTTTTTTTTGAGATGAGTCTCACTCTGGTGCCCAGGCTGGAGTACAGTGGTGCAATCTTGGCTCACTGCAACCTCTGCCTCCCAGGTTCATGCAATTCTATTCTCTCAGCCTCCCAAGTAGCTGGGATTACAGGCACGTGCCACCATGGCTGGCTAATTTTTATTTAAGTAGTGATGGGGTTTTACCATGTTGGCCAGGCTGGCCTTGAACTCCTGACCTCAAGTGATCCGCCTGCCTCAGCCTCCCAAAGTGCTGTGATTACAGGCCTGAGCCACCGTGCCCAGCCTCTGTCCATGAATATTTATAGTAGCTCTATTCATAATCACCCAAATCCAGAAACAACCCCAAAGTCCTTCAGTGGTTGAATGGATAAACAAACCATGATACATAGAAGTCGAATACTATTCAGCAATAAACTGGAATCGACTATTGATATGTGTGACAACATAGATGAATCTCAAAGGCATTATGACAAACGAAAGAAAGCAGCCTTAAGATATTACTTTATAGAGAGATCCAAGATGGCCAATTAGCAGCAGCTCAGGATTGTAGCTCCCACTGAAAGCGCAGAGAGTGAGTGGATGCCACATTTTCAGACGAATTTTTATTGCCCACGGACCAAGAGATTCCCGGCGGAGGAGCCCCACGGGTTGCCAGCGCGACACTTTGGCCGGCGCGGCAGTTTTGCAGGTGCCCCGGCGGGGCGGTTCTCAGTCCGGAGTATACGGGACTGAGTGCCCTTTTGGTTGGTGTTTGGAGCTCTGGGAAGGCAGAGTCTCCCATTCAGCTGATTGAAAAGCGGACTGCAGTGGGGGAACCAGTCCGGGAGATTCGCGGGCAGAAAAGCGCCATGAATCTTAATGCCGCTGTTTTGAGCGGCCTAGTGGGTTGCCGCAGGGGAAGCTGGTCCCCCACCCCACACACACACAAAAAAAACAGCAATTGGAACTGCTGAGGATTGAGAGTTTCACAGCAAGTACAGCTGAACCTGGGAAGGTCCAGCTCTGTGGGGGAGGGGCATCTGCCGAAGGAAAACTAAGAAACAGAAAAAACTTTACCAACAACAAGCTGGATGTCCACTCAGAGACCTCATCTGAAAGTCAGCAATTACACAGATGACAGGTGGATAAAACCACAAAGATGGGAAGAAACCAGCGCAAAAAGGCTGAAAACACCCGAAGTCAGAATGCCTTTCCTCCTACAGAGGACTGCAGTTCCTCATCACCAATTGAACAAGGCCTGAACGAGAATGAATGTGAGGAATCAACAGAATCAGGCTTCAGAAGGTGGATAATGAGAAAATTCTGTGAGCTAAAAGAACATCTTCTAGCCCAATGCAAGGAAACTAAGAACCTTGAAAAAAAGTTTCACGAAATGTTAACAAGAATGGACAATTTAAAGAGGAATATAAGTGAATTAATGGAGCTGAAAAACACAATACGAGAACTTTGCGAAGTATGCACAAGTTTTAACAGTCGAATTGATCAAGCAGAAGAAAGGATTTCAGAGGTCGAAGACCAAATTAACAAAATAAAACGAGAAGACAAGATTAGAGAAAAAGGGGTAAAGAGGAATGAGCAAAGTCTCCAAGAAATATGGGACTATGTGAAAAGACCTAATCTACGTTTGATAGGTGTACCTGAATGTGATGAACAGAATGAATTCAAGCTGGAAAATATTCTTCAGGATATTATCCAGGAAAACTTTCCCAACCTAGCAAGGCAGGACAATACTCAACTCCAGGTAATACAGAGAACACCACAAAGATATTCCTCAAAAAGAGCAACCCCAAGGCACATAATCATTAGATTCACCAGGGTTGAAATGAAGGAGAAAATACTAAGGGCAGCCAGAGAGAAAGGTCAGGTTACCCACAAGGGGAAGCCTATCAGACTCACAGCAGATCTCTCAGCAGAAACCCTACAAGCCAGAAGAGAGTGGGGGCCAATATTCAATATCCTTAAAGAAAAGAACTTTCAACCCAGAACTTCATATCCAGCCAATCTAAGTTTCATAAGTGAAGGAAAAATAAAATTTTTCATGAACAAGCAAGTACTCAGAGATTTCATTACCACCAGGCCTGCTTTACAAGAGCTTCTGAAAGAAGCACTATATACAGACAGGAACAACCAGTATCAGCCATCCCAAAAAACCCATCGGTAAGCTGCATCCAGACCCATCTCACATGCAAGGATATACAGAGACTCAAAACAAAGGGATGGAGGAAGATTTGCCAACCAAATGGAGATTAAAAAAAAAAAAAAGCAGGAGTTGCAATTCTCGTCTCTGATAAAATAGACTTTAAAGTAATAGAAACCAAAAGAGATAAGAAGGACATTGTATAATGGTAGAGGGATCAATGTAATGGGAAGAGCTAATGATCTTAAATCTATGCGCACCCAATATAGAAGCACCCAGATACATAGGGCAACTTCTTGGTGACTTACAAAGAGACCTGGACTCCCACACAATAATAGTGGGAGAGTTTAACACTACATTGTCAATATTGGACAGATCAATGAGACAGAAGTTTAACAAGGATACCCGGGACTTGAACTTAGACCTCAAACAAGTAAACTTAATAAACATTTACAGAACTCTCTTCTCCAAACCCACAAAACATACATTTTCTTCAGTAACACATCACATCTATTCTAAAAGTGACCACGTTTGGGAGTAGATCACTCCCCAGCAATTGCATAGCATTTCATAGGTTTAAATGAAATATTGGTTGGCTGTTTGTTATTTTCCTCCCTTATTCCTTCCTGTCTCCATTGTATAACACAATTATTAGTATAAAAGAGCTTTTCAATACCCATTTTTAGACTGCATTCTAGCCTGGGCAATAGAGCAAGATTCCCGTTCTCTGTCCTTCTTTTTCTTCTTCTTTTCCCCTTTCTTTTATTCTCTTTTTTCCTTCTTTCTCTCTTTCTCTCTTTTTTCTTTCTAAAAAAAAAAGATATTACTTTATGATTCCATTTTTTACATTCTGGATAAGTCAATACTATTGTGATACACGACAAATCTGATTGCCATGGATTAGGTATGTGGGGAAGGTCTGAGTACAACTTGATGGGAGTTTTATGGAATGATGGAACTATTCTGTATCATGATTTTGGTGGTCATTTCACAAATCTAAAATGCAGAAATATCTGCCCCCCCCAAAGTGCCATATTTTGCTGTCTTAATTTTATTAAAAGAGAAGAACTCCATAAATAGAGAACAAATAAACAAAGCCAAAAGTTGATTCTCTGAAAAATTAATAAAATTGATAAGCCTCAAGCAAAACTTGAAGTCTTGATTAAGAAAAAAGAAAACAGAAATCAGCGATGTCAGGAATGAAAGAGGGGGACATCCCTACAAACAATAAAAAGATATTAAGGAAATATTTAGTATTGTTAGACATTAAAAGATATTAAGGAAATAATTATGAACAACTTTATGCCAATAAATCTGACAACTTAAATGAATTAGATAAATTTCTTCAAAGATAGAAACTACTTCTCCTTATATCTCAGTGACCAGAATTGAATCACATACTCATTTTTAGCTGCCAGCTAGGCAAAGCAAGTATCTGCCTAAGGGAAGCAGAATTGTCACAGATAGCTTAGCTCAGTTACAATTTATTGCTTATAGCTGGTCACATTGTTTTTCCCCACTCCATCCAAAAAATCAGGAGTGTATTAGAAGTAAGGGGAAGTGCTTTGTGTAGGAAACTAGCAATGCTTGCCTGTTAGGTTATCAGTCATTTGCAATCAAAAGACTCCTCATACTGTACACTTACTAGCTAAAATGGAATCTTTAAGCAATGTACTTAAAGTGCCCAGAGGGAGATACTTTTGAGCTGAAGGGAAGGATTGAGAGCTCCAAAGCCTGGAAAAAATCAATCTTGGATGGAATCTGATAACACCAAATCTGAAGGTCTATGCTTTCCTTCCAATGTGAACACATTTTTTTTTTTAAAATCAGTATCTCGCTCTGTCCACAAGGCTGGTGCGATCACAGCTCACTGCATCGTCAATCCCTCAGGCTCAAGAAATACTCCCACCTTAGCCTCCTGAGTAGCTAGGACCAAAGGCACAGGCCACCATGCCCTGCCTGAAAACTTTTCTTACTGGCTTCCTCCATTTCAAGGTGCCTCTCTTCCCTCTCAGCACACCACCTCATTTAGGAGCCCTTACAGGCATTCTGCTCTTCTCTAGTGTAGCATTTCTACACTGCCTTGTGAATACTTGTTTTTTTTTTTTTGTTTATTTCTTTAACAAGATGGTAATGTTAAAAGACGGAATCAAACTGGACATAGTGGCTCACACCTGTAATCCCAGCATTTTAGGAGGTGGGAGAATCCCTACAGCCCAGGAGCTTGAGGCTGCAGCAAGCTGTAATCACGCCACTGCACTCCAGCCTGGGCAACAGAGTGAGACCCCATCTCTTTTAAAGGGAAGAACGAAGAAGGAATCATGACTTCATTTTATTTATCTCTATATCTCTGGTAGCCAGGTAGTATATATCTGGTTGTTTTATTCATTTTAATGAATCACATGTTTGGTATCAAGGCAAGGCAAGGTTGAAAGATTTGGCTGGTAAAGAAATGAGCCCTTTTTGAATTTAGACATGTTATTATTTACACAGACATTGAAAGCAAATGAAATGCCAGCTCTCCTTGAGCTTTTGTCTCAGATACCAAAATGATGGCACCAAAACAGAAGGGGCTGGATGACTCAGCATGTATTGTGGACACCTTGTTGCTGAGGGGTTAATGCCATGCTGCAGCTAAGCCTTGTTATAACCTGCAGCTGTACTCTAAGCGGGTAAGGCAGAAGGGCTCATTGGAACCTGGGAAGCAATGAGAAACTGCCTCATGACAGTCTCCTCGGAAGACAAGGAGCTGAGTGGGAAACGGCCTTGCAGTAGCTGCTTACAAGCCTCCTATGCGCTCATCTTCTGGGAGGATCCTAAGGTGTTCTGCCAAGACTCAGATCAGCTGCGGTTCACACATTACCTAAGTGGCCTATGTGGATATGTGCAAGGTTGTCAGGCCCTGGTATGAATCTGCTCCCTCCATTCAGGTTGCCCAGAGGAACATGATGTTCTGTCTTGACTAGATCTTTAAGATGGCATCAAGGGCCATCATTCAGGAAAAATCCCAGAGGACTTCAGAAGGATGGTGTTTCAAAGCAGGTATTATTGGCCTCTGCCCTCAAAAGAGTAACTTAGGAAAACCTCACTGTGATTTCCATTTAGTACTTTAGAAAGAATAAGGAATAATAGAATGGAGGCCAGGCACAGTGGCTCACACCTGCAATCTAGGAAGCCAAGGCAGGAGGGTCACCTGTGCCCACTTTAGGAAGCCAAGGCAGGAGGGTCACCTGTGCCCAGGAGTTGGAGACCAGCCTGGGAAACATAGCAAGACCTCATCTGCAAAAAACAAACAAAAAAAATTAATTGGGCATGGTGGAGCACACCTGTTGTTTAAGGACTTGTCAAAAGTGTAAGTCTAGCCTTCCATAAGCATTTCAAGATAAATTATTACAGCATAAAATAGAGGCCTTTACATAGGAGAGTGAAGTGGTCTGATTTGTAATTTTAAATGATCACGTCAGCAGCTATTTTATGGTATAAAATGCCCTGTTACTCAAGAGGCTGAGGTGGGAGAATCACTGAGTCCGGGAGGTCGAAGCTGCAGTGAGCCAAGACTGTACCACTGCACTACAGCCTGGATGATGAATGAAGACCCTGTCTCAGAAACAAACAAACAGAATATAATCACAGGAAAAGGGTTCTGTAAAATTCTGCAACATTTTTAACTTCCCCAAGGTTTCGTTTTGAGATTTATCATTTTTGCCTTCCAACATTAATTAGATGTAAAAACTCTTAAAACAAAGATGCCTTCAGTTAGCCTTTACGAATCAGAAAAGAGGGAAAGGTTGGGAAGAGGAGCCAAGCTGCTTACTGGTCCTATCCAAGAAGCAGAATGAAAAGGCTGGATTTCTGAAGCTTCCTGCAATGAAGAGTGTTAGCAGGGGTTATGAGAGGAGCTCTGGTCCGAGTGAAAAGCAGTGCAATACCATCAGCTGCTCGCTCACTTGCTCCCTCATTCATGAATCCAGCAGAGTCTGAGGGCACTTTGCGGAGGGCATTTTCCCGAATGAACCGAAAAGTCGAAGCCTGAGGATACTGGAATGCTTATAGAATGCTGGACCTACACTTTTTGACACGTCCTTAAACAACAGGGCTCCTTTGTGTGGTGTCTGATGCCAAACATGTGACCTAAAGGCAGCAATGTAATCAGCTCACAATTTATTTATTCAACAAATACTTATCAAGTTCTCTATTTACCAAAGGCAGTCAGCATCCTGAGACTAGGATGGGATACTGTGGTGAACAAGACAGACAAGGTCCTTGCCCTTAAAGGACTTACAGACAAAACAAAAAACAAGTAAATAAATGAAATCACTTCCATCAATAATAGTGCCATGAAGGGTCATGTGCCATGAAAGGCACACAATGAGGCTGAGGATCCTGGGCCACAATGAGCTGAAGAGCTGAGGTGACTGGGCGCCACGGACTGGGGGTGCGGGGCAGGCAACAGACCACAAGGGCCTTACAGATCATGATAAAAAGTTTTTATGCCATAAATTATTATGGCATAATTTGGAGGCCTTTAAATAGGGGAGTGAAGTGGTCTATTTGTAATTTTAAATGATCGCGTCAGCAGTTATTTTAAGGTATAAAATGCCCAGCTTGAAAATGACCATGCATTCTACAAACTCACCGTGACATCACTGCCAAAACTCTTGTCTCTTCTGGTTTTCCTGACAGATAAACTGGTCAGATTAAGCTCCGTGACATAAGTAGTGGGAGCCGAAGATCTGAATCACGTCTTGGTTTCAAATCTTGGTACCCACAACTGAGTTGTGAGCTCTTGTCAAGTTATTTACTGTATTTGTGCCTCAACTATCTCTGCTGTTAAATGGGGGATAATGAAAGTTCCTACATCATTTATTTGTGAAAAACAAATGACACGTAAAGCACGACGAGAGCGCCTGGCACAATGTAGTAAGCTTTCACAAATACTCGCTTTCATTCCTTCTTGCAGGGGATTACTGAGAGGATCCACAAGATAAATGCATGTGAAAGGGCTCGCGAAACTGTAAGGACTATCTCAATGGCAGAGTTCTCTTTTTTTTCCTTTCTTTTCTTTTACACGGTCCCGAGGACGCTGGGCTGTTCCAGGAGAGGCGCGAGGCCAAGCGCAGCCTCAATGCGGTCATTGTGGTGGGGCCGCCCCTCCCCCGTCAGGGGCGCTTCTCCATGGCAACATGGGCTTCACCTCTCCCCCGCCTCCTCGGGCCCGCAGACCGGAAGCAGCCCGCGCCGGGGGCTTCTGGGAAAAGGCTTCTCAGCGGCGTTTCTGCGTCTGCCGTGGACAGCGAAGGTGCTGCGGTTCCTGAGCCGGAGGTTTGCGCCGGTGTGCGGGGACGTTATGAGAGGGAGGGGACACCGGGCTAGGGTCTGCGGCCCCTCTTAGCAGGAGCTGGCGGGGGAAGCCTGCTCGGGACCTTCCTCAGCTTCCCGAAAGGCGCGGGAACAGGCCGCGGTCTCCGCGCCTAGTAGTCGTGGGGCGAGGAGAGGTAGGCGGGAGCGGGATGTGTGCTTGGGTCTTGGCATCTGCGGAGAGTCCTCTGACCCGCTGTGTCCTCCGAGACCCTCACCTTCCCCCTCCCCCACTGGCGGGTTTTGTTCTATTTCGGGGCCCTGGCGTATCGCGGAGGGTTCTGGGAGTCGTGTTGGGAGGAGGTGGGAGTGGGGCGGGACTTGCGCGGGGCTGCTGGGATCTGTAGTCTCGCTGGACGCGGGCGGAAGTGCCATGATTCCGACGCTGTTGTCACAGGGTGGCCTTTGGTCATCTGAAATCCGCTGTCCTGAGTGCTGGGAAGAGGGGCTAGAGGACGTTGAGCCGGGGCCGGGGTCGGGCTACACAGCGGGTCTGTGCACCAGTGAGGTGGGCGATCACCTGGGACCAGGTACCCTGCTCAAACATTGTCGGGACCGTGGGCCTTCCCTCCAAGTCCCACAAGTAGTATGCTCTACAACGTAAAAGGAAGAAAAATTTATGTAGAAATACTTGCACCATTGATAAGCAGGTCTTGGAATAGGAACGAATGAGTGTTGGCTAGACTTTATTTATAAGGCCACCACACTCCAGAATAGTTAATTAAACCAGTATACAGTATTTGTCTGATGAGGCCTTTTCTGATTCCAGTCTTCATCTTGCTTGAGTTACAGTAAACTTTTTTAAGTTGTTATTGTTCAGATTCTGGGCCCTGAGTAAATAAATAGAGTAGGCTGAATTGCTCGTTGCTAGTATGTGATGTAAACAACAGCACGGGCATGATAGTGCAAATAATAAATGTCCAGGAATAGCATACAGTTTTCCTGAAGGTAGAAGCTTGAGGAGTGAGTCATCCAGTGTAAGGACAAGACACTGGACCACTGCAAGAAGTTAAGGTGCTTATGTGAGTGCCTTTTCTTAATTTTCTGCGATTAATGCCTATCATAAATATTTATGTATTTATGGTGTGATGGAAGACTGAATATTTACATATGTGCAAGATAATTTTTCAAAATTATGTGATGTTTTTCACATATGATCTTTTCAATATTATGTGATCTGTTACTCAGCAAGTGAACATTTTTTCACGTATATTTTGAGTCCGAGGAGTTCTTAAACACCTTAAAAATATTTAAGTTTTTAAAAAACATTTTGTAAAGAAAATTTTTTTTAAGCACATAATAATAAAGCGAATCTTCCTTTTGAGTTGACCTGTGTGTGTTAGGAAACACCAGTCCTGAATTGCAAATAATGGGTTCCACGGTCAGGCACATTTAGAAAGTACTGAAATAGTCTGGTTCTTAATTGGATTCTTCTGATTATTGACACAGAGTTTGTTGTCTTAGTAGGTCATGATTGGCAAACTTTAAGTGTTCATATAGTAAATAAGGTCATGAATAACTTACCGAGTTACACGTTTAGGCTATCTGGTATAGTCTGTTGCGCCTAGGCTACAAACTTGTACAGCATGTTACCGTACTGAATACTGTAGAGAATTGTAACACAATGCTAAGTATTTGTGTATCGAAACATAGAAAGGATAGAGTAAAATATGGTATAAAAGGTTTTTTTAAAAAAAAGATATGCCTGTACAGGGCATTTACTATGAAGGAGCTTGCTGGATTGGAAGTTGCTCTGAGAAATCAGTGAGTGAGTGGTGAATTTGGAGGCCTAGGACATTATCGTACACTCCAATAGACTGTATAAACACTGAACACTTAGGCTACACTACATTTATTAAGAACACATTTTTTTCTTCAATAATTAACCTTAGCTTACTGGAACTTTTTCACTTGAAAACTTTGACTTTTTTTTTTTTCTTTTTTTTTTGAGATGGAGTCTTGCTCCATCACCCAGGCTGGAGTGCAGTGGCCCCATCTCTGCTCAACGCAACCTTTGCTTCACAGGTTCAAGCAGTTCTGCCTCAGCCTCCTGAGTAGCTGGGATTACAGGCACCACCACGCCCAGCTAATTTTTGTATTTTTAGTAGAGACGGGGTTTCACCGTGTTGGTAAGGCTGGTCTCAAACTCCTGACCGCGTGATCCACCTGCCTTGGCCTCCAAAGTGCTGGGATTACAGGTGTGAGCCACCACACCCAGCCAACTTTTACATTTTTTTTTAAACTTTTTTACTCTTTTGTAATAATACTTTGCTTAAAATACAAACACATTGTACAGCTGTACAAATATATTTATATCCATATTCTGTAAGCTCTTTGCTATTTTTAAATTTAATTTTTAGAGACAGTGTCTCTGTTGCCCAGGCTGGAATGCAGTGGTGCAATCATAGCTCACTGGAGCCTTGAACTCCTAGACTTTAGTGATCTTCCTGCCTCAGCCTCCTAAAGTGCTGGGATTACAGGCATGAACCACTGCACCTGGCCAATTTTTTTTTTTTTTTTTGCTTTTGGAACTTTTTTGTTAAAAGCTAAGACGAACACATACCTAGGCTTACACAGGGTCTGGATTATCAATAGCATTGTCTTCTACCTCCACATCTTGTTCCACTGGAAGGTTTTCAGGAGCAGTAACATGCATGGAGCTGCCATCTCCATGATAACAGTGCCTTCTATAATACCTCCTGAAGGACCTGCCTGAATCCATTTTGCAGTTAACATTTTTTTTTAATAAGTAGGAGGAACACACTCTAAAATAGTATAGTATAAAAAAATATAGTAAATACATAAACCAGTAACATAGTTGTTTGTTACTGTTAACGAGTTGTTTTTTTTTTTCGTTATTCTTGTCTGCTTAGTTATCAAGTTTTATGTACCATATATAACTATGTGCTAAACTGGAAACACAGCAGGTTTGTTTACACCAGCATCACCACAAACATGTGAGTAATACATTGACCTTACAACAGCTACAGTGTCACTAGGTGAATCTTGAATTTTTCAGCTCCATTATAATCTCAGGGGACCACTGTCATCTCTGTGGTCCTTCATTGACCCCAATGTCATTATGTAGTACATGACTGTGTTAGGTGTTTTTAGGCCATCTAGTCTGTTGAAACTACTCAACTCTGCTATTGTAGTGTGAAGTATGAATAAATACAATTATTTATGGAAACAGTCATGTTAATTTCATATCATTTTCACATGTCATGAGGTATTCATTTGATTTTGGGGAGCTCCATTCCCTAAAATATCATTAGGTATTCATTTAATTTTAGGGAGCTCCATTCTCTAAGGCACTGTGGTGAAGACCACAGCCATTTAAAAATGTGAAAATTATTCTTCATGCAAGTGTTGTACAGAAATGGGCGGCAGGCTAGATTTGGCCGTGAAGCTGTAGTTTGCCACCTCCTGGTGTAGGTTATTGGTTGAAGTTTGTAATTCAGTCAAAGAACAAGAATCTTTTACTTCTTTTATCAGTGTAAGTCCAAATTCTTAGGATATTTTTGCTCATTTATGTATTTTATATTTCTTGTACCTCAGGAGTGCCGTGAAGAAAACGGGGTATTGCCCTGAGGCTTATATTCTGCCTCAGTTGTCCTTTCCTGAAGTATTATAAATCAGAATGTCTGCACAGTCAGTGGAAGAAGATTCAGTACTTATCATCCCAACTCCAGATGAAGAGGAAAAAATTCTGAGAGTGAAGTTGGAGGAGGATCCTGATGGTGAAGAGGGATCAAGTATCCCCTGGAACCATCTCCCTGACCCAGAGATTTTCCGACAGCGATTCAGGCAATTTGGATACCAGGATTCACCTGGGCCCCGTGAGGCTGTGAGCCAGCTCCGAGAACTTTGCCGTCTGTGGCTCAGGCCAGAGACACACACAAAAGAACAAATCTTGGAGCTGGTAGTGCTGGAGCAGTTTGTTGCCATTCTACCCAAAGAGCTACAGACTTGGGTTCGAGATCATCATCCAGAGAATGGAGAGGAGGCAGTGACAGTGCTGGAGGATTTGGAGAGTGAACTTGATGACCCTGGACAACCGGTGAGCTTGCTTTTGTCATTTCCTGGGTCAGAAGCACTGGCATCGCAGTAGACAAAGCTGCTGAATTAATTCCACTCAACTGAGTTAGAATTATGTTTATGCCTTCTCCCTCATTCCCCTACCACTCCCTGTTATCTGTGCTTCTTTGCCATCTAGGCCTCTGCAATACATGTTTTATGGGGTTTCTCTTACATGTTTTTAGTTCTGATTCTCATTAAAATTCCTTCTCTGAATCAAATCTTTCTGTTTCCAGGTTTCTCTCCGTCGACGAAAACGGGAAGTGCTAGTAGAAGACATGGTATCTCAAGAAGAAGCTCAGGGATTACCAAGTTCTGAGCTTGATGCTATGGAGAACCAGCTCAAGTGGGCATCCTGGGAGCTCCATTCCTTAAGGCACTGTGGTGAGGACCAGAACTCTGCATGGGCTAGAGGGTGAAATAGAGCGTAGGCCTTTTGTTCAGAACTTTGCTTGCTCGCACTGGTGGGGATGTGAGGAAATCAGATCACTCTCAACCTGATACAAGATCTTGATTTTTTTCTAATTAAGTTGATTTTGCTAGCCTCAGACGTTTTATTCCTAGACATTAAGATCTTCAACCTTTTCTTCCCCTTCAGTCTCCTTCCTAAAAAGACTTGCCCTTGTCAGGCTAGCATTTGCCTTACTTTGCGCAAGCACCCACCCATAGACCAAGTCCCTCTATTTTGCATTCAGTATTACTTGTTATCTGTTTTACATCCTTTTACTTTCAATCTCCTACCTAATTCTATTGGTACAGTAAGCTTACCTGAAGCCTCTTCTAATCTCTTTGTTGTATATCACTGAAGTCTTTCTAAATATTTAATTATTTATGATTTTCTTCAACTCCTACCTAGAGTCATTTTCTTCTAAGAAGCTTCTTTGTAGAAATGATATTTGGAGTATTTTTTTCCCTTTGTCTAAGTATTTATGCAAAAAAAAAAAGGCTCCTTGGCTATAATATGCTGTAAATGCAGAAAAAGCTTTTTTAAAAGCTCATAGTTGAATTAATTCACTGAGAGCAGTCTTTCCCAATATATTGGCAATTAACACCATATACTTATGTGTATCCTTTCATATAGCCCAGTATATTTCTAAAACTGCTGGATTGCTTTCTTATGTTTATGTGAACTAAAATTAAATTTTGTTTGACTTTGCTTTGGTAATCATTCTTTGAGGTAGTTGGAGATGATGCTGGGATGCCACTGAATGAGGTCTGAGCAGGTTTTCTTCACATCTGAGGGGACAGTGCCAGCCAATCAGAGCTTTGGGGATTTGGCTTAAGTCTGCTGAAAATCTGCAGTTTTACATGTTTCATAGGCCATTTTGTGCAATAAAGTTTGAGAAGCAATCCTTGATATATGGGGCTGATATTTTCAACTTCTCATAATCTGAATTTTAGAAGGACTTTTCACCCATAAGTCTCTTCCACACTTGGGAATTTCTGTTTCCTCTGTGCTGTTTGTCTCCATTTAATCTTCACACTCCTCTGTTTTTCAAGTCTCCAAGCCTCACTAACCCCCTCTAATCTTTCAGTCTCTCTCTCTCTCAGCCTTGTCTCCTGACTTAATGTTTTTGTGAATTATTTGCTATTTTCCTCTTTGCTGAAAGCAGTTGCTCTCCCTGTATGAACTGTATCTTAACTCCTTAAGGCATGAAGTTTCAGAAAAGTGTTAAACGACACTTGCTGTTATGTCTGCCTGCATGGGAGTGATGGTACCACATGTTGGTAATTCAGGCTTTTCTTTCATTGGACACATTTCATTGAGGCTTAGAAATAACCGTTTTTCTAAGTACCATGACAAATACCACACAGGGCAAGCTTCTTTTATTGGAAAACTTTCATTTATTAGGGGCACATTGAATTTTTATGTCATGTCTTTAGTTAACATAGGCTGCCCCCAGCTTATCATCGGCCCTTCTGGTCAAGACTCCTGTGTTCTGCTTTTAATCTAATATTGACTGTGACTTGACTTGTCTTGTTCGTTTCAGAAATAGCCACTTTCTGACATATTTTTTTAATGTACGTCTTCATATTTGATGTGTTTTCTTATTTTCTCAAAGCAAAAGAACATAATGATTTTCTAATGGCCAATTTTATTTGATTTTTATTTGTACAAAGTTTTATCCATACCTAGCCACATCACTTTGACTGTCTCCCTAACATCTTATAATCTACCACCTTTCTGCCCTTTGTTTTCTACTATTTATAAACCACTTGCCTGTGTTTTATTCAGATAGAATCTCTTATATCATGATGTTATACTGTTAATTCAGAGTAATTTCATTTTTTTCTCTTTGAGAATAGGCCTTAACACCAGTTTCAGAGTGGTTTGTAGATGTGTGCAAGCTATTTTAGTTCGCTAAAAAAAATTTTTTTAGGTTCCTTTTCCCCTGAATAGATAATGAGTGATATTTACATTTTCTGTTTATTTCAGATGATGATGGTAGGACTGAAAATGGAGCACTAGCTCCAAAGCAGGAGCTTCCTTCAGCGGTAGAATCCCATGAAGTTCCTGGCACTCTCAATATGGGTGTTCCTCAAATTTTTAAATATGGAGAAACCTGTTTCCCCAAGGGCAGGTTTGAAAGAAAGAGAAATCCCTCTCGAAAGAAACAACATATATGTGATGAATGTGGAAAACACTTCAGTCAGGGCTCAGCCCTTATTCTTCATCAAAGAATTCACAGTGGGGGAGAAACCTTATGGATGTGTTGAGTGTGGGAAAGCATTCAGCCGAAGTTCCATTCTTGTGCAACACCAGAGAGTCCACACTGGAGAAAAACCTTACAAATGTCTTGAATGTGGGAAAGCCTTTAGCCAGAATTCGGGGCTTATTAATCATCAGAGAATCCATACTGGGGAGAAACCTTATGAATGCATTCAGTGTGGGAAATCATATAGTCAAAGCTCAAATCTTTTTAGACATCAGAGAAGACACAATGCAGAAAAACTTCTGAATGTTGTGAAAGTTTAAGAAGTTGAAAAAAAAAGAATCAGCACTCAGGTCTTTTTCTTCAGAAATGAAGACAAAATTTAAAATATGAAATGATAAAGAATAGGTTTTTTCCCAATTGACTGTCAGAAAATCCACTGGGAAATGTAAAAATCTTCACTCACCATTACGATTTTATCTTGAAAGAAATGGTGTCATACCTGCCTAGAAACTGAAATTTTAAACTTAATTCAGGTCTTAATGCCTAAATTTTCCATGTGATGTTTATAGTCTCTATTACTTTTCCAAATAATGAACTACCTGATTCTTTGTCCCTTTCTTGAAAGTTTCCTTTAAGACAAATAACATTATTTCTGCATTGATCATTGAAATGTTCTTTATAAGGATACATTACCTTATGTATTAAAAGGCAACATAGGAATTACAAAGTCTGAAAACCATTTTAAACCATCTTTTAAAAATTTACCCTTGTTTGCTTTTACCTAATTTGAATATGCATTTGAGAAGACAGGATAAAGGATGGCCAAAAGCCTCAAAATGAGCCATAAGATCTCAGATAAGAAGTGTTGCTAATAAAACATCAAAAAGTGAATGGGACATCTAGATTGGGGAAGATACACAAATACTTTGATCTTAGAATTGAAGTGTATCAAGAATTTATCTAAATGTATTCTGCCTGCAGGAAAATTGAAAAGCTACTCATCCTCTATAATTTGGAGTTATCTTACTAATGAAAATAATATTTTTCCATATGTTATTAAAAAGTATACAGTCTAAACAATTTTAAAATAATGAAAGTAGAAATTATAGCACTAGGGAAAATTTTGTAGTGGATGGCAGGGTTAAAGGGCAAATGTAAACATAAGGGTGATGGTCTGTCATGGCTTTTAGAAAAAGAGATGAAGATCGAATTCATCATTATTTTGCCTTCATCTTTGTTAAGGACAGAAAATTCCCTAACAGGTGGACAAGTATCAGGTTACCTATTTTTTATTCCTTTGGTACAAAAGGGTTGAACACCAGGCTAAAAAAGCAGCCATGCATTTATTAAACATTTTCTACCGACAAGGCACTGTGCTAGGTACTGTAATCCTACCATAAATAGGTAGGTATTTCTTCCACTGTAAATCATAGGGGTTTGGTACAAAGCTGTTTTATGTGAGTTAGCCTCTTCCCCTTGTCTGAGCATTCCCCAGGGAAGGTCATCTGTAAGGTTCCCAGAACTGTAGTTCTCTTACCAGGGTGTCGTATTTGGAGGGGTAAGAGAACTTGGCTCAAAGAGCTAGCCGACTCTCCAGTGTTCTTCAGAGGTGAGTCCACAATACTCTATCACAATTTGGAAGTTTGTAAATCATTTTAAAGAACTAATCAATCTCTAATAGCATTGAGGTTGTACCTACATGTTAAGTTGAATGGACTGTTCTATTTAAAAAAATAACTAGACTATTAACAACTAGTTTATTAACTGTCCTATCAGAATTGAATTATTTTTTTTAATTTTCAGTCTTAACACATTTTTAAAATGTATTAAAGTAATACATTGTAGTAGTAGGATTATATACTCCTTGGCTAGAATCCCAAGTACTGTGGTTCTACTGTTAGTGGAAAACTCTGGAAGTTAAAATATAGAATATGAGAGAAGGCTTTTCTATAATGGGCATCATTGTGTGGAAAATGACCCATGTGAATACAAATACTTCCTAGTTCGGAGATTTTGGTTATATCTGGTGCTAGGATCAAATTTAAAAATGGAAGGTGAGATTTTGCATGAGCCTATTAAAAAGCATAGTAATAAATGCAAGGCCAGCTGGTGGAGAAGTGAGGCAGAATGGAGCTTGTTTATAGGTTTTCTGATAACAATTATAAAAAATGTGCTTTATAGATTAAGATTTATTGAAGTATAAATATGTAGTAATGATATAATGTATTTTAAGTTATACAAGAAAATGTAGGGACTTTTGTTTGGGTCTTTTTGTGGCTGAGGGGGAAACAAGTCAATGTCCAATAAAGCTATAAACTCCTCTGCTCTAAGAGAAATGATGAGTTGATTTATTTATTTATAACTGGCTTCTTTCCAAGTAGGTTTTGAGGTGGCATATTTGGAAGACAGCTGGGATGACAGAATTCTTGTATCAGAGTAGGTAAGAAGGGAGCAACTTCTCAATGGCTGTTATGTCATGCTTTTTAAGATCGTATATACAAGGAAGCTTCCCTGTGGTAGATTTGTCATAAATGCCAAAGATACTTGGTAATGTGAGTGTAGAAAAAGTAGTATTAGGGTTGGCACATACTGTTTTTGTCGTGCCAACTCTAATATTTGTGCATTGTTCAGAAAGGATTCTGAGGCTAAGGTAAAGCTCTATGGGGAAAAGGGACTAGACCAAAAAACAAAACAAAACAAACAAAAAACTGGATGGTGGCACACAAGAGGAGGAAATAAGATGTGTACTTTCTATCTCTGGTTAGGCTTAGTCCCCCACTAGACAAATAGATTTTAAATAACTATGTAGTAATTTTTAAATTCCATCCACACATTCATTTACACCCACACAGTAGTCATAGAAATTTGGGGTAGTGCCTAGTTTCTGATGAAGTGGTGATGTGGCAATTGCCAAGCAGTGGCATAGCCAGAACATCTGTTTGGTTTGTAAATGAGCAGTCATTTTAGGTCATGCAGACTGCTGATATCTGCCCAGTAGCCACTGAGCATTTGCTGTTTTTTTCTTCTGTCTTGGAGGTTAAGCTCCCTATAGTCATACCCAGTTGGTACTTGATCTTTAGCAATATTCATGGAAATTGAAGGGAGGGTTACATGTATTGAAATAATCTGCATGCTAGGCATTGGATTAGACACTATACCTGTCTCAGTTACATTTGTAGACTAGGAAAGCAAGATTCAGAGATCATGTGGCTTGCATGTCGCTGATTAGACATAACACTCAGATCTGGCTGGTCTGGTAGATTCCAGGGACATAGGCACCATGCCATGGGTGGTGACTATTAAAGCTTGATAAATTTTTGTTTATGGTTAACAAATGTGAAAGCTATTAAACATTGCTTGTTTGAATTTTTTACAGTACAGAAATGTAAAATGAAAAAGGGATATTTCCTTTCACTGTTACCCAGAACTCATAATAATTTGGTTTGTTGTTCTTCCAGATTTAGGCATATACTTACTTAATGAAAAACGTGTTAATAGCTGACACCTGTGGTTGCTGTGACAGGCACTGTTTAACGTGCTTTATCATGGATTAACTCTTAATCCTCAGCTACCATATAAAGTAGGAATAACCCCATTTCATATGCCCTACACTGAGACATGCCTCCTCTCCCCCTACATTGATGAAGACATTCTTTTTTCCTAACTATATACTATTCTGTTGCACGAATATCCTGTAATCCCCCATGGCTTGATAATTAGGTTCATTATAGACAAAGGTATAGTTAACATTCCTGTACATGTATTTTGCTACTTGTGTGGGTATTTCTGTAGGATGAGTAGAAATTTATTGGATCAGAATGCACATTTGCAATTTTGAGGAATACTACCAAAAAGATTTTATCAATTTACAACTACATCATTAGTAAGAGTGCCTGTTTGCCTACTGTCCTGCCAACCCTGAATCCTTAAAAATTTTTGCCAATATGGGCCGGGCGTGGTGGCTCACGCCTGTAATCCAAGCACTTTGGAGGCCAAGGTGGGCGGATCACCTGAGGTTGGGAGTTCAAGACCAGCCTGACTAACATGGTGAAACTCCGTTTTAAAAAAAAAAATTTTGCCAGTCTGATAGGCAAAATTTCTTTCTTTTGTTTGAATATTAATGAGGAGGAACATCTTTTCATGTTTCTTGGCCATTTGCATTTCCTATTATGAATTGCTTTTTCCCATTTTTCTTTTTTAATTATGAAAGTCTAATGACTATCCTCTCATTGTGTAAAACATAACACAACTTTGAATAGTTTTTCTTTTCTCCAATGCTGCCAATCACAGTCCACTTACCACAGTTCAACATACATCCTCTAGTCACCTTTCCATACAAATATATATACACATAAAAACACTTTTTACATAAATAGGATCTCATATTCTGTAGCTTTTTTAAATTTTGGTCTCAAAAACAGATAACAGGTCTTTAAATTTCTTTAATGGTTGAATAGGATTGAATATTATGAAAATGCCCTTATTCCCTTAATTTTTTTTTTTCCTCTCACTATTACATTGCCAAAGTAAACATCCTATTCAGATGTCTGTGCATGCATGTGAATATTTCTTCAGGCTGGAGTCCAGTAAGGTGGATTGTTGGGTCAAAGAGTTTGTTCTCTATTCACCTTTAGTCTTCCCAAAGGCCTTCATAACTGTATATTCACCAACTGTATGGAAAGTATTCATTTCCTCATATAACCATACCTCCACTTGATAGTTTTTATCTGTTGGGCTAAACAGAAAAAGAATCCTTTCTTATTTTGCATTTCCCTGTTACCAAAAATGGTGAGATTGGGGTTCTTTTCATGATTATTGGCCATTTATAGTTTTACTGTGGATTGTTTGTATCTTTTACCTGCTTTCTATTGGGTTATGTGTGGATATCTTGTTTTTGTTCAGCATCTCTTTCCCCATCTTCTGGTAATACAACCCTTATTTATTTGTGGGGAACCCATTCCCTGTGGTTTAGGTGAGCACATGACCAGGCCTGGCCTCCTGAGTCCCACAGCTTCCTAGCCACAGTGATTAAAGAATGAGTATATAACTTAAGCCAGGCTAAGGAGAGCCCTCAACAGAACTGCTGGAACTACTGGAAAGAAGGCTTTATGGTGATCCCAGGAACCAAGGACCATGTGAGCCTGAATTTGTGCCATGTGGAGAGAGTCTGTCTGAGGAGAAACTTGGATGCTAGCAGAAATGGAAAGAGAACTAAGTTCCGATGTCGTTTTTCTGGAGGCCCTAGATCCAGCTGTGCCTAAAGCCTGCCCTACCTCTGGACTTTAAAGTTTTGTGAGCCAATAAAGTCCCTTTCTTGTTTAAGATAATTGAATTGGGTTTCTGTTCTAATTAATATAGGTTATTTGTATTTTCTTATTGATTTGTAGAAAACCTTTGTAATTTTAAATTTTAGACTTTATGCACTATATAAGTTAATAAAATTAGCATGGCCTTCCATGATCTGGCCTCTGTCAACTTTTGCCATTTGTTTACTCCACTCTCCCTATAACACATACCACACGTATACACTTTACATTCCAATCATAACTGAATATTGATGTTGGGAATGTCTGGATGAACAGCTTTTTACACAGTTGCCTCTTTGGCAGTTTTTTTTCTCATTCTTCCTCTAGACTCATTAACCTGCAGCTTAAGACTAGGAGTTACACTGCTGAGTGCCGTACCCATCTCCTACCATTGTTCTTGGGGCATGCCCCTCGAGCATCCCCTGTATGTGACCCTTGGAGCCCTTCCAATGACCTCCATCCCCACTCATGGTTCTTTGGCTCTTTGTTTCATTCTCAGACCTGTGGACTCAAGACCTGAATGAACACAGATCAGAGCAGCCTCACCCTGTGGGCTCTTGTCTACAGCAGGAAATGTAGCAATGTTCTATGTCACCTGGCAACTCTGATTTATCACCTCTCCCAAGATGGAGTTTTCAAAGAGATGTCTTTCAAATTGAGCAAAAACATTTTGCAAGCTTTTATCAATACATTTAAATGCCTACTCTGGGTCAGGCACTGTTCTGGGATTTATATCTGTTGCTTGTGTGTGTGAAAAACTACATGGCAGTGGAAAACCAGCAGTAAATGAGAAACAGTTTTTTAAAAAGAGCATATTGTATGTCATATGATGGCAAGTAGTTAAGGAGAAAATAAATCAGGAGAGGGATACAAAATGTCAAGAAGGAAAGATACTGCAATTTAGATAGGTTGGCCAGGGAAGGTTTCACTGAGAAAGTGACATTGGAGAAAAGATAGTGTAAGGAAGCAAGCCATGAGACTGGAGAATGTTCCAGGCATGGAAACAGCAATTCCAAAGCAACTTGATGTGGGAGCAATGCCTCATTTGTTCGAGAAAGCAAAGAGGCAAGTATGGCTAGAGCAGAATGAACGTGAGGGGGGAGTAGGTGAAGCCAAAAAGGTAAATGTGACAGTGGCAGGGAGAAGCTGGATCATGGAGGACCTGGTTAGCTATTGATAGAACTTTTCCTTTAATGTAATGGGAGACCATTAGAGGTTTTGAGCAAATGAGTAATGTGACAAGGTGCTGAGAACAGCTGAACAAAACGAAATCTCCATCTAGTTTATCTAAATTCTTAAAATGTTACTTTCCATATTTTCTTATAAAGGTAATAGGAAAAGTTTAGAAATAAAAATCACCCAAAAAGTCACCCGAGTCCATAATCCTAATAACATCCCATTAACATTTTTTGTTCTCTACACACCTATATAAGTGTTCTAACATCTATATACCTCTCCCCATCTATATCACACCATTATTTACAATAAATATATATTTAGAAAACAAAAAATCTGTGTCTGTATGTTGGTTTGTTAACCTTACAGCTTCCTTCTTTCCTTTGAACTTTAGATCAACTGCTGCCTAAGGCTAATCTCTCCACTGGATCCAAGCTGTCTTCTCACACCTACTCAAAGACATACTCAATAATCCTCACCTTTTTCACATTATCAGTTTTTTCTGTCTTATGAACTTGTCTAATTAACATATAGATATGCTGTTTTTATCACTCACACAAAAACCTTCAGGCCAAGATGGAGTACAGGGATCAGATCTGCCTGAACAAATATCATACAAAATATAGCAGACATAGGCAAAGAATGGGAAGATAGGATTCATGAGAGAAAAAAAAAAAAGAAGAAGCAAATTTGAATTGCCCATTTACTTGCCCGGGGGAGAGGTTCCAGGCCACAGCATGGAGAGAGGGGGACTCAGGCAGAGACTGGTAGTTTTCTTAAGTTGAGAAGGTGGAGTAAGGAGTTCTGGAGGCCAAGTGGCCAGCTTTTACAGGGCAGAGTACCAGAGAGGAGATAAGTGTACAGAAAACAGTGAAGATCCGCAGAGTCCCTCACAAGTATTCAGTTGAGTACTTATAAGCACATATATGTAAGACTACCTGAGTTTGGAGAAATAATATTCAAAAGGATTACAGGGAAAAATCACTGGAACTCACGAAGGGACAGGAATGGTATCAGCCAGAGTAGAAAACCTCACAATTCATAGAGCATCAGAGCAGTGATTCTCAAGAGCAATTTTGTCCCCCCAGGAGAAATTTTTGGTTGTCACAACCAGGGAAGATGGACACTACTGGCATCTAGTAGGTGGAGACCAGAAATGCTACTAAGTAGCCTACAGTTTATAACAAAGAGCCCCAAATGGCAGTAGTGCTAAGGTTGAGAAACTCTGGGTTAGAGTATTAGGGAAGGATCTTGCCTACTTTGTGGAGAAAAATAAACCCTAAACACTGCGTAAAAACTTAAAAGCAAGACCTGAGAAGATAAACACATCCCAGAAGAAAGCTCAAGAATACAATGTCCCTAAATCAGACGTGAACGTGTGTATATGTGTGTATTTTTAAAATACCCAACACACAACAAGACACAATACACGTTTGGTATCCAATCCAAAATCAGTCATGCAAAGAAGCAGGAAAATAACTCACAATAATATGAAAGATAATCAAAACTGACCCAGAAAAAGACAAATAATTAGTAGAGAAGCATGTTAAAACAATTACAACTGTATTTCCTATGATCAAGAAGCTAGGGGCAATATTAAGCATGTTTAAGTAGAGAAGGTATAAAAAGTAACCAAATTAAACTTTTAGAGATGAAAACTACAATGTCTGAGATTTTTTTTTTAAATGCACAGGATGAGATAGAGTAAACATAAGAAAAAATTATGATGTAGCAATAGAAACTATCCAAAATGAAAAAATATAGCATCAAAAAGCTGTTAAAACTTTCAGAAGCCTACGCATAATAGCAACTGGAGTACCCAAAGATGAGGAGAGAGTGGAGACAAGAAAAAATATTTTTTAAAAATCTGGGGGATGCAGCTAAAACTACTTAGATGGAAATTTATTGCAATAAAATACCTATATTAGAATGCTTATGTATAAGTGAAATCCATGACACCAGTGATAAAAAGGATGGGAGGGAGGAATTAGGATTACTTTGTTTTTATAAGGTACTTGTACTGCCTATGAAGTGATACAGTGTTATTTGAAAGTGGACTTGGATTAATTGTGAATGTACATTGCAAACTTAAGGGCAAACACTAAAAAAACTTAAAATACGCAAAGAAAGAGTAAATGGCATCATATAAAATGCTCAATTAAAATCACAAGACCCAGCCGGGCGCAGTGGCTCAGGCCTGTAATACCAGCACTTTGGGAGGCCGAGGTGGGCAGATCACAAGGTCAGGAGTTCAAGACCAGCCTGGCCAAAATGGTGAAACCCCGTCTCTACTAAAAATACAAAAAATTAGCTGGGCATGGTGGCATATGTCTGTAGACCCAGCTGAGACAAGAGAATTGCTTGAACCTAGGAGGTAGAGGTGGCAGTGGGCCGAGATCGTGCCACTGCACTCCAGCTTGGGTAACAGAGTCAGACTCTGTCTCAATAAATAAATAAATAAAATAAAATCACAAGACCCATGAGCCAGCTACTCAGGTGGCTGAGGTAGGAGGATCACTTAGACACAGGAGTTTGAGACCAGCTAGGCAACACAGTGAGACCACATAAAAAAAAAAAAAAAATCACAAGAGGCATAGAAAATATAGAAGACAAAAATAGTAACCAAAAAAAGGGTAACAAATAGAAAACAATAACAAATATGGTAATTCAAGTATGTCAATAATCACTTTGAAATATCAATGGTCTAAATGCATCAACTGAAAGAGATTGTCAGAGTGGATCAAAAAACAATATCCAAGTACATACTGTCTACAAGCAATGCAACCCACCTTAAATATAAAAACAAAAATAGATTGCCAGGGTCTGACCCACAGACCCAGGCTTGCATGACGAATGAATAACGTACACTGACACAGATACTTTGCCTGTCAGTCCGACTAAGGTTCCAGGCCACTCACCAATACTGAGAAGGGTCTGGTAAAGAGTTAGCAGCCGTGGCCCTGGCCAGCTGGCAAAGTTCACATTGATTTACTACAGATTAAATGACAAAGTTCTTGAGTAATTAACTTTGGTTAATTAACTTTGCCAAGACCACCGCCCCCCTCCCCAGAGAGCAGTCCCCTACCTTTTGTGCGCATAAGATCAAAGGTTGGTATTAGGACCACCTGAGTAAACAAGCTATTTAGATGAACTCCTCTATATTCCTATGTATTTACGCCCTAAGCTTTTAAAAGAATTCAGCTGCCTTCAGCCAAACCTTTTAATGAAGCTATGCAACCCCTCGGCCTTCCAAGAAGTTTTGTAACTATTTCCTATAACTATCTTTTTAATTTTTCCTCTAAAATTTTTCCTACGACCGCCCAAATAGATTAAAATAAAACTCCCAAAATAGATTAAAAGTAAATGGATGGAGAGAGATATACCATATTATTATTAATCAAATAAAAGTGGAAGCATGTATATTAATTTCAGACATTGCAGACATCAAAACAAGGAAAAGTATCAGGGATAACAGGAGTATTACATAATGATAGAAGGATTAATTCTCCTAGAAGACATAACAATTCTTAACATGTGCCTGACAACAATGTCAAAATACATGAGGCAAAAACTGATGACACTGTAAGGAGAAATAGATGAATCCATCATGATAGTTAGAGACTTCAATGTCCCTATATCAGACATGAACAGATCCAGCAGGCAGAAAATAGGTAAGGACATAGTTGAACTCAACAACACCATGAACAACTGGATATAATGAACATCTATATACCATTTCACCTAACATGGCAGAATACACATTCTTCTCAAGTTCACATGGAATATTCACCAAGACAGACCACATTCTAGGCCACAAAACACATGTTTTTTTTTTTTTTTGTTTTTGAGACAGAGTCTCACTCTGTTGCCAGGCGTCAGGCTGGAGTGCAGTGGCACAATCTCGGCTCACTGCAACCTCCGCCTCCTGGGTTCAAGCAATTCTCCTGCCTCAGCTTCCCGAGTAGCTGGGACTACAGGCGCACGCCACCACACCCAGCTAATTTTTGTATTTTTAGTAGAGACAGGGTTTCACCATGTTGGCCAGGATGATCTCGATCTCTTGACCTCGTGATCCGCCCACCTCGGCCTCCCAAAGTGCTGGGATTACAGGCTTGAGCCACTGTGCCCGGCCACCACAAAACACATGTTAACAAGTTTACAGGAGTAGAAATCATACAATGTCTGCTCTCAGACCACAATGGAATTAAACTAGAAATCAATAATAAATATAGTTAGAAAATCTCAAAATACTTGGAGATTAAACAACACACTTTTAAATAACACATGGGTCAAAGAAGAAATTTCAAAATATATTTTGAACTAAATAAAAATGAACACAGAACTTACCAAAAATGTGTGGGATGCAGTAAAACCAGGACTTAGAGGGAATTTATAGCATTAAATGAATATTAGAAAAGAAGAACAATCTAAAATCAATCATCTAAGCTTCCACCTTAGGAAACTAGAGCAATTTAAATCTGAAGTAAGCAGAAGAAAAGAAATAATAAAAATTAGAGCAGAAATCAATGAAATTGAAAGCAATAAATCAACAGAGAAAGTCAATGAAATCAAAAGTTTTCTTGAAAAAGTTAATAATCAATAAGCCTCTCTAGGCAGGCTAACTAGGGAAAAAAGAGAGGGCATAAATTACCACTGTCAGAAATAAAGGAGGGGTCATCACTACAGATCTCAAGACATTAAAAGGATAATAAATGAATACTGTGAAGAACTCTGTGCCCCGAAATTTGATAACCAAACTGAAATGGACCAATTCCTTGAAAGACACAATCTGCTAAAACTCACACAAGAAGAAATAAACAACTTGAACAAGCTTATATCTATTAAAGAGACTGAATCAATACTTAAAACCTTCTAAAACAGAAAGCATTAGGCTCACATGAGTGCACTGGAAAATTCTGTCAAATATTTAGGAAAGAAATTATAACAATTCTTTACCATCTCTTTCAGAAGACAGAAGAAAAGGGAATACTTCCTAACTCATTCCCACGAGGCCAGCATCACCTAATAGCAAAACCAAACACATTACAAAAAACTGTAAACCAATATCTCTCATGAACATAGCTGCAAAAATCTTCAACAATGTATAATTATATACAGCCAAGAGGGATTTATCCCAGGTATGCAAAACAGGTTCAGTAATCAAAAACAGATTAATGTAGTGCACTTTGTCAGGCTGACAAAGAAAAATCACATCTACGTATCAGCAGATGCAGAAAAAACATTTTGCAACATCCAACAGCCATTCATGGTTAAAAAAAATAACTTTCAATAAACTCTTAGCATACAATTAAGCAGTTGTGATCCTTGGTATTTACCCAAAGGAGTTGAAAACCATGTTTACACAAAAACCTACACATGGATGTTATAGCAGTTTTATTCATAATGATCAAAACTTGGAAGCAACCAAAATGTCCTTTGGTAGGTGAATGGAATAAACTATGGCATATCTAGACAGTGGGATATTATTCAGTGCTAAAAAGAAATAGGCTATCAAGCCATGAAAAAACATAGAGGAAATGTAAATGCATATTATTAAGTGAAAGAAGCCAGTATGAAAGGGTTACATACTGTATGATTCCAATTATATAACATTTAGGAAAATCAAAACTCTGGAGACATCTAAAAGATCAGTGGTTGCAGGGATTGGTAGAGGGGAGGGAGATGAATATACAATGCACATGAATTCTGTCCTAAAAATTCACAGGACAGAATACAAGATGAATACACAAAGCACAGAGAATTTTTAGGACAGTAAAACTACTGTATATAGTATCATGGCAGATATATGTCATTATAAATTTGCCCAAACCCTTGTAGTGTACAACATCAAAGGTGAACCGTAATGTAAATTATGGATTTGGGGTGATAATGTAGTGTTAATGTAGGTTCATCAGTTGTAACAAATATATCACTCTGGTGGGGGGATGTTGACAATGGGGGAGGCTATGAATGTGTGGGGGTAGGGCGTATGTGGGAAATCTCTGTACCTTCTGCTCAATTTTGCTGTGAACCTAAAACAGTTCTTAATAAAATAGATATTAAAATCATTATCATCATCATTAACTTCATAATCATCTATGGGATACAGCTAAAGTATTACTTAAAGGGAAATTGATAGCAGTAAAGCAAAAAAGTTCTCAATTACCTCAGCTTCCACCTTAATAAGATAGAATAAGTATAAATTAAACCCAAACCCAGGGTAAAGAGAGGGACAGAAATAAAGATTAGATTGGAAATCAGTAAAATAGGAAACAGAAAAAGAAGAGTAAAAAGTGAATTTCTATACTCTAAACCAAAGCCATCTTGTAAAAATAAATTGATAAACTTCTAGCCAAATTGATCAGGAGAAAAAGAAGATACAAATTATATCAGGAATGAGAGGTGTGACATTACTATATATTATACAATTTTTTTTCTCAACATAGAGTTCTAGCCAAGTTTGATAACCTCAGTGTTAATGATTCCAGTTGTCATTTCTCAGACTTATATTGCTTAGCAATCGATAGTATTTTGTATAATTGACATATTTTAGTTTGGCTTTCAGAATAACACTCTTGATTTCCCCTCTACCTCATGAGCTGTTTCTTCTCAGTCTCAATGCTGGTATTTCCTCATCTCTCTGGACTTTTTTCTACATATTGGAGTGCCTGAGGGCTCAGTGTTCAGATCTCTTTTCTATCTATATCTGCCTGCTAGTTGACCTCATCTAGTCTTAGGTGGTTAAATACTATCCACAACTCCAAAATCTATATCCCCAGCCTAGAGACATCCCTGAACTTCAGACTTACATACCCCTTGACTATTAAACATCTCCACTATGATACTGAGGGACTACATTTACTTCTCTTCCCCGGGTCCACAAGGGGCATGGTTTCAACGGCAAGAACTTCCCAGGGCCATGACTCCATCCACCTCCCCATCCAGGAAACTAGAGTTCTTTGTCTAACTTTCCGCCTGGGCTAGGTAAAATTTCAGGTGTGGTCCTAATTAACTTTTTAAGTATTGGGTCCTCTGAAGTCCAAAAAAAGACATACTGAGCTTAGTTGGTATATTAAGATCATATAGAAAACATTGTCAAATATAAAATGGTGTTTAACTTTCTTTGGGTCATATTCATATAAATATGTTAATAATATGTGTTCCAAAATTGTGGTGAGTCCTATAATTCTGATATGTCTCAATACGTGTTATCAGTAATAATTATGGTGATGTGAAATTTTTGTGTGCCACAGAGATGGCCAGATTTCCTTGTTATTGTGTCTTTAACTGTGGCTATCCTAAGACTTTTGTCATCCACAGATAATTGTTTTGATTCTTTTCAAAAGGTGGTTTATAACCAGCTATAAAATTCTCACGGGTGCTCTTGAATGAAGGTTTCTGATAACTTTAGAGATTGTGCCATTGAAATAGAAAAAAAAAACAAAAACAAAGAACTTCCAGGACTGTATAGAGAGCTGATGTGTTCATGAGGACTGTTGGCCCAATATTGGGCAGAACAAGAGTTAATTGCATGGATTTACCTAGTAGAAGATCAAAATAGGCTGGGCACAGTGGCTCATGCCTGTAATCCCAGCACTTTGGGAGGCTGAGGCCGAGAAGATCACTGGAGTTTGAGACTGGGAGTTTGAGACCAGCCTAAGCAATATAGGGAGACCCTGTCTCTACAGTCAACCAATCAAAAATCTGGGCATAGTGGTGTATGCCTGTGGTCCCAGCTACTCAAGAGGCTAAAGGAGGAGGATTGCTTGAGCCCAGGAGGTTGAGGCTGCAGTGAGCTGTGATCACACCACTGCACTCTAGTCTGAGTGACAGAGCCAGGCCCTGTTTCAAAACAACAAAAAACACTGAAATAATCTTTCTTTGATCTTTTCATTTAAAACATTGCTGATCCTTTTTGTTGTTTTTCAGAATCAAGAAAACTTTTTTTCTCTTTTGAGCTATTTACAGCTTTTAATAATTTAGTAAAGTATATTTCTGTAAGCAACATTTGGAACATATTTCTTTCCCTCTAGCTGACTTCTCTAGAATTTGAAAACTCTTTGCGAGTTTTCTTAATTTGTGGCAATACAGTTGTTTGCCTAAGTTCAATAAGAATCTGTCTTCTTTTGTAACAGGCAGAATTAGGGACACTTTTTATTTTGTTTTATTAAGGCTTTGACTGGAATAGCATGCTTTCAGATTGCTTTTAAAAATTGGGGTTTACTTAGAGAACTAATAAAAGCTCCTTGGAGAAACTGGTCTCATATTTTGTCTGTGTAGTCCCTGTGCAGGGTTTCTGACCTGTGGAAAAGAATGTCACTTTCTGACAGGTCCAGGAGACCCCAAATTATTATAAGACCTTGAAAGAAAAGAAATTCACCCAATTCATACAAGTATTTGTAGGTTCAAATACATCCATGGTGGGGCTCAAGGCTTTAAAAAGTCTAACCAGAGATTCCTATGGATAAAGTTTTTTTTAAAAAAAGGATTCTATATGGCAAATAATTATTATTGCTGTACTTTATGTAAATAATCACATCAAGTATAATAAGACTAAAACAGCCAGGCACAGTGGCTCACACCTGTAATTCCAGTACTTTGGGGGCCCAAGGCAGGTGGATCACATGAGGCCAGGATTTCAAGACTAGACAAGCCAACATGGCAAACCTTTTATTTACTAAAAATACAAAAATGAGCTAGGCATGGTGGTGCACATCTGCAATCCCAGCTACTTGGGAGGCTGAGGCACGAGAATTGCTTGAACCCATGAGGCAGAGGTTGCAGTGAGCCAAGATTGCACCATTGCACTCCAGCCTGGGTGGCAGAGTGATATTCTGTCTCAAAAAAAAAAAAAAAATTATGGAAGACGCACTTTCCTAATGATTAAGGATGTTGAGCATCTTGTCATGTGATTATTGACCATTTATATACCTTCTTTGGAGGAAGAGCTATTCAAGCCATTTGCCCATTTTTTAAATTAGGTTTTGTTGTTGCCTGTGCTTGTTTGTTGAGTGTATCATAAAGGTGTTGAATTTTGTCAGCTTTTTCTGCATCAGTTGAGTTAATCAGACTTTTTTCCTCTGGAGGAGAGAATCTAAATACATAATTTGGAATTTTTCCATAAGGAAGAGTTGTCTCTTCTCCCATACCTATTTATCAGTATGGATGTATGTATACTTATTTGGCCTTGGGAACTCCTTCAGTTTAGCTCCTATGTTCCTTTGACATGCCCCTATCCTTTTGTTTTTTCCTCTATTCTGTTACTGTGATGTATTACATTGATTGATTTTTGTATGTTGAACCATTCTGAATTTCAAAAATAACTCTTACTTGGACATGCTGTATAATTATTTTAAAATGTTACTGGATTTTGTTTTCTAGCATTTTGTTGATGGGGGATATTGGTCTGTAGTTTCTTGTAGTGTCTGTCTGTTGTGGTATCAGTTTAATGCTGGCTTCGTAAAATGAATTTGGAATTGTTGCTCCTTTGTAATATTTTGTGGGAGTTTAATAAAGTTGGTGTTACCTCTTTGTTTTATAGAATTCACCAGTGAAGCCACCTGGTCATGGGCTATTTTTGGGGGGGAGGCATTTGATTACTGATTTAATCTTACTAGTCATAGTTCTATTCAGATTTTCTACTTTTTCACAATTCATTGGAAGGCTATGTGTTTCTAGGATTTTGTCTATTTCATATAGGTTATTCCACTTTGTGGTGTACAATTATTCTTAGTAGTTTCTTCTAATCCTTTTTATTTTTCAAATTACAGCAGTAACATGCCCTCTTTTATATCTGACTTTAGTTAATTTGGGGATTATAGGTTTTTAAAAAGAATACTACAATTTGAAGTGACTTTCTTGTAACATCATACCAAGTGGTACATAATATTCACATAACATCACTCACTGGTGCTATTATCCTCTAGGCAGTGCATCTTAGGCAAGTGAGAAGCCCATCAAGGGATGTTCGGCAGTGGCTGTAGACATTTTTGGCTGAGTGTCCTAATTGGGGGGAGGGTTGCTACTGGTACCTAGTGGACAGATGCCAGAGATAGTCTCAAATATCCAATAAATCCACAGGACAGCTCCCCCACAGCAAAGAATTTATGTGACCCAAAATGTAAATAGTGCTAAGATTGACAAGCCCTGCCTTAAGGTAGTTTTTGTCAGATTTGTTCACTGTAGTTTTTCCTTTTCCATACTTTTTTTTTTTTTTTTTTTTTGAAGTCAACAGGTCCAGCTTCCTCTGGAGGAGAGAATCTAAATACACAATTTGGAATTTTTCCATAAGGAAGAGTTGTCTCTTCTCCCATACCTATTTATCAGTATGGATGTATGTATACTTATTTGGCCTTGGGAACTCCTTCAGTTTAGCTCCTATGTTCCTTTGACATGCCCCTATCCTTTTGTTTTTTGAGCTCTTATCTACTTTCTTTACTACTAGATGCTCTAGGCTTATCTTGCATTTTCCCTGCCCTACCCCTAGAACCAGCCATTTCTCAAAGGAGCCCTGGTTCCTTTTATTTGGAGAATATTTAGAAACCAAGGTCTGGTTATGCTCATTGATACTAGGGTGTCATTGCTTCTAGATCCTCTCCAAGAGCTAGGTAGTGTATGTATATATACTAACATATGTATAGATCTATGTTCTACAATTGTTTCTGCATATGCATCTGTGTGTGTACATAAAATGTATATATGAGTTCATATTGATGTCTCTGACTCTAATGGCTTTGGTAATTTTTGATTGATCACACTGTGCATGAAAAATTACAGAATCTGGATAGCCATCCTCCAGAGAGAATTCACCCTTCCCTCTTTCTAGCTGGCAGCTAGATTAGGGGAAGATAACTTACTTCACTAAAAGGCTGACCTTACTTGATATTGCATTCAGTCTTTTTAAGACTTCGTCACACAGGTTTTATCTTCTCTTGGGGTGTAGCCATATAATGTTTCCATTGAGAATGTGGAGTGTTTACAAGGACACCACCTACTTGGCACAATTTATACTCTAATTTTTCCTCCCTAGTACGAGTTGGCTGAGTTTCATTTAACCTTCCAGCACTCTTTGAATAGATTTCTTCGCCCTTTGCCCTGTCAGTTCAAGAATCAGCAAATGCCTGGAGGAATCAACTGGCATAAAGTGTCAGGCCCAATTCTCTGCATTTCCCTTCCACTCTATATAAGAACATATATATACAGTTGTTCAAATTTTGCAATTTTGCAACTCATTTCTAAGACCTAGTAAGTAACTAGATTTGGAAAACTGAAGGTCAGGAGTGTAGGTTGATTACCAGTTATTTTACATGATGACAAGGTGTTTAGTAGTGTAATTCATAAAGATAGGGAATTCAGGAGGAAGAAATATGGATGTGTGTGTTAAGTTCATGAATCTGAGTTTACCTGTAGGACGCTGAATAGGGAACTGTGTAGTAAGCTCTTAAAATGTATTCCCAGGAGACATAGCTAAACTTCAGAAATAGATTTAGAAACCATCCTATTTTTTCTTGCTTTTTAAATTCTCCAAAGAACAGATAATAAATTTTACCTTGCTCTTACCTACTTCTCAACCTATTATCATGTCAATAACTTATAGCTCTTCTACTTCTGGATCTCGTGATTTTATTTCTAGCCTTTAAAAATGGGTTTCCTTTCTGCTGTTTCTCTCCCCCTTTTAATCTGAGACTCTTTTTAAAGCAGGAAGATCATTCAAAGACCTTAATGACTTCATTACTTTGAGAATAAAATGCAGAAACATGAAATCTAGTCCAACCACACCAAGTAATTTTGTTTGAGAGATGAGCTACAGCCCAGAAAATTAAAGTGCATGCTTGTTTAGCAACACAATTTTAAAGTCTTTTTCTCACTTGATTTTCATTTCTACCTTATTATTACCCTTTGAAATGTATGTTTCAATAAGCATTTTCATAATGCATCATAATTTCTGTGAGCTTCTTGAGGGCAGAGGCCCTTCCCCCTACCCCCTCTTCAGCACGACCCAGTACAGTGCCTGACACTGAATACTTATTGAATAAATAACCACCATACTCCACATTTCTTGTACTTCCTTCTATGTCTTTGTTGATTATTCTCTCCCTGCCTTTATGCCTCTACTCTCATCCTTCAATGCTCAAATTTCAAGAGTTCCACAAAGCTTTCTTTTTTTTTTCTAATCAGAATTGAACCCTGACTTCTCTGAGCTCTTACAAGCATGTCCTACCTTTATGATTACATCAAGCCATGTGTTTTCTATACATATTAGTCTCTATCACTATAGAATATACACTTTATTGGAAGAGATAGTATATTCTTTTTATGCACTACAAAACCTCCCAAAATGCCTTGCCTTAGCATCACAATCCTAAGAAAATAATGGAATTTAACAATGTCTACTAAATTAAATATTAATTGGACAATTACGGGGGACAAAGTAAACAACGTTGTAGTATTATTTAGTAGCAGAACTTATCAAATTTTTAATACCAGAAAGACAATTTAAATTTTTTATTTTTTCAAACTATTTCTATTTTTCTTTGGAAAATTTTGCATGTATGTTGCCTGTTTTCAGTATGTATGTCAGAAATAAAAAAGTCTGATGTTGCCACTTGAAAAAAATATCAAAGTCTTTTTATTTTAAAACAGAATATACTATACAAATTAATCATGTAGGTACTGTAGCTACTGTATAGGAAAAACTTACTGTCTTCTCTATACTCACAACATTTCTGACACCACATGTGTATGAGGTTCCCCCATACCAAGCAATTCTCCAATTTTCTGTGGACATCCACTAAGTGCCCATAATTAAATTTTGACACTATCTACGTGGAATCAGATCAGCATAGATGCTTCAGGTTAAGGGCTCAGTTCCACAACTGATACCAATTGTGTCAGTTTTGGACACCAATCTGCATTTCAGACAGCAATCTCATGTCCATGTTTTCACTGGTGCTTCTGACCAACTGGCTATAATAGAATCCAAGGTTCCTACAGTCCCCTCTTTGAGTGTGAGCATTAGCTGTTGGGGAAAAAAGGCTGATGCATGACTTGCTTATCTGGCACAGGATGGGAGTTAATGGAAGACCATGCTCCGTGCTCAAAGCAAGGAAGACCTCTTTGAAGCACCAGAATGTGGTCAGACTTGCTGGCTCTAGGGCAGCCTTTTCCCCCATCTGTTTACTGATTGTATCTAGAGTATGCTTTATACCTTCAAAGGAAATGCCAAACCGCTACAGCTACAGATCATCTGCTTGACGCTTGGCTTCCTTTTCAGTCCCCACATCCCTGAGCACGTGCTTCTTTGTTTAAACACTCAATAGTGTGGGTGCTCAGGGCCTTTGCATCCTCCTACTTGCGCCTGCCCCCTGGGAGCCCAGCTTTATGCACTCTTACTCTGGTCTCTTAATTTGTTTCTGCCGACCCTCGTTACTTCCTAGGTTGTGTCTGGGCTGGTCCCCGACATTAGCTAGAATGGCTCATAGAATGTAGGAAAAGTTTATTTACTAGATCGTTGTAAAAGAATACAACCAAGGATCAGTCAGATGAAAGACATGCATAAGGCAAGGTGTGTGGGAAGAACATTGAGCTTCCTTCCATGCCCTCCTTACGTATGTCACCCTCCTAGTACCTCCACAAGTTCAACCTGGAAGCTCTCTAAATCCTGTCCTTTAGGTTTATATGAAGGCCATATCATGTAGGCATAAATGATTAAATCACCTGGCCATTGGTGACTGAATTCAGTCTGCAGCCTCTCTCCACCTAGAGGGCAAGGTAGGGGGTGGAGTTGATCTGAAAGTTCCAACCCTCTAATCATATGGTTGGTTCCCCTGGCAACTAGCCCCCATCCTGTGGTTCTCTCTTTCCAAAAGTCACCTCATTAACATAAACTCAGATGTGGCTAAAGGGGCTTGTCATCTTAATTACTCTTACCACTCAGGACATTTCAAGGGTGTTAGGAGCTCTGTACCAGGGGATGAAGACCAAATATATGTTTCTTATTATAAATCACAATATTACACCTACCACTTTTTGTTCAATCTATAGATGACAAGATAAATCCTGATAGAAAAATCTCTACACTTTGACACATGGAAAAAATTTTTAAAGATCCTGTTTTACATGTTTAGAAGCTGTGATTAAATGGTAGTGAAGAACTTTCAAACCAATAAAGCTTATGGGCGGCATTATTCAAAGCAAAATAAATCCATATTTGCTGTGAACATTACAAGAACTTGAACAAACTAATGTGCACTTGGAAAACTAGATCCCCCAAAACTAAAACCAAAAAAAAAAACTTCTGAGAAAACAGGGCACTGGAATTATGTACTTAGCAAGTTTAATACCAGAATAGTATAGCATGTTTACACACAGGAAATGTAAAAATAGATATCTAGCATTAGCATATAGTAAGGCTCTAGCTGTCAGGGGTGTCATATTATGATAAATGCCAGTTCAGATATAGAGGGAATTTAAAGTTTTCCCTGTACTATCTAAAATAATTTCTGATATGCAATTGATTTAGGCTCTCTAAAGATTTGAGATTATAACAATAATGCATTTCCTTCTGAGTTCTGACTAAATACCTCCCCACACTGATTTTTACAATATCTGATAAGTTCTGCATTAATATTGTTATAGATATCTTACAGTAATATAACTCTCCTCCTGCAGGCTATGTCTGAATAAGACTAGAGCTTTTACATTACAGAAAAGATAAAAGTTTGTTTTTACTGTTATATACTGACATTCAGTAAAAATTTTACTTACATTGAAGGTTTTCCCACAACTAACAGGACTCTGAAGAGTTTTTCTTTTTCTTTTTTTATTTGAGATGGACTCACACTCTGTCGCTTAGGCTGGAGTGCAGTGGTGGATCTTGGCTCATTGCAACCTCCACCTCCCAGGTTCAAGTGATTCTTATGCCTCAGCCTCCAGAATAGCTGGGACTACAGGCACATGCTACCATGCCCAGCTAATTTTTGTATTTTTTGGTACAGACAGGGTTTCAACATATTGGCCAGGCTGGAGAATTTTTAATTTTAGTAATGTCTGAGCTCTGAGTTAAACTTTCATTATAAAAACTGAATTAAAGTTTTCTCCCCCAGTGTGGTATTGGTGTTTTTAAATAATAGATAGGGTCTTTCTCTGTTCCCAGGCTGGAGTGCAATGGTGTGATCATAGCTCACTGCAGCCTCAAACTCCTGGGCTAAGTGATGCTTCCACCTCTTCCTCCAAAGTGCTGGGATTACAGGCATGAGTCACTATGTCTGGCTCCAGTGTGGTTTTAATATAGCGTAAGGGTTCAACACTGATTAAAACATTTTTCATACTCATCAATAAATCAACAGCATTCATTAGATTTTTTCCTGGTATGGTATCTCTGGTACTGAATAGAGTTGACATATACACTAAAGGTTTTCTCACATTCATCACATTTTGACTGTATTCCCCACAATGGTCTTCCTCATGATTAGTAAGTTCAGAGAGTTGGCTAAAACTTCTGCTGTACTGAACACACTAGTGTTTCTCCCCACCATGGATTTTCTGGTGTTCAATTAGATCTGTGCATGTGCTAAAGGCTTTCCCACATGCATCACAATTACACGGCTTTTCACCAGTGTGTATTTTTCAATGGTTAATGAGATCAGAGTGACGACTAAAGCTTTTATCACATTGATCACATGGATTTGGTTTCTCACCAGTGTGGATTCTCTGGTGTAGGGTAAGAGCTGAGCACTGACTGAAAACCTTCCTGTACTCATTACATTTATATGGTTTTTCCCTAGTGTGGATTCTCTGATGTTTAATGAGGTATGAGTTGTGACTGAACCTTTTGCTGCACTGTGTGCACGGATATGGTTTTTCTCCAGTGTGGAGTCTCTGATGAAAAATAAGGTCAAAACTCTTACTGAAGGCTTTCTCACAACTATTACAATGATAAGGCTTTTCACCAGCATGTACTCTCTGATGTTTAGTGAGGTCTGAGCTTTGACTATATCTTTATCACACTGATTACATGCATATGGTTTCTCTCCAGTGTGTATTCTTTGATGCTTAACAAGATCTGGACCACGACTAAAGCTTTTAGTACAGTCACTACAGGGATAAGGTTTCTCTCCAGTGTGGATTCTCTGATGAACAATGAGATTGGAGCTCTGACTAAAGGTTTTCCCACATTCATCACATTCATAGGGTTTCTCACCTGTATGAATTCTGTGATGTTTAACAAGATCTGATCTTCGACAAAACATTTTATTGCACTGATTACATGGGTAAGGCCTCTCTCCAGTGTGAATTCGTTGATGATTAATAAGATCTGAAAGCCTTCTGAAGGTTTTGCTACATCGATCACAGGGATAGGGTTTCTCTCCAGTATGAATCTCTCTGATGTAAAATAAGGACTGAGCTCTGATTAAAAGCTTTCCCACATTCATGACATTTATAGGGTTTCTCTCCAGTGTGAACTCTTCGATGTTTAATAACGTCTGAATTCTGACTGAAACTTTTGCCACACTGATTACATGGATATGGTTTCTCCCCATTGTGGATTCTCCGATGCAGAGTAAGATCTGAGCTCTGACTGAAGGCTTTCCCACACACATCACATTTATATGAGTCTCTCCCCAGTGTGGATTCTTTGATGTTTTATCACATCAGAACTCTGACTAAAATGTTTGTTACACTGGTTACAAGCATAAGCCGTCTCTCCAGTATGGATTCTCTGATGTTTCACTAGATCCAAGCACTGGCTAAAACTTTCACTACAATGACTGCATTGATAGGGTTTTTCTGCTGTGTGGATTCTCTGATGTATAATGAGATCTGAGCTCTGACTGAAGGCTTTCCCATATTCATCACATTTATAAGGTTTCTCACTGGCGTGGACTCTTTGGTGTTTAACAAGGTCTGAGCTCCAACAGAAACTTTTAATACACAAATTACAAGGATAGGGTTTCTCCCCAGAATGACTTCTCTGACGCAGAACCAGGGCTGAGCTCACACTAAAGGCTCTTCCACACTTAGCACATTCATAAGGTTTTTCACAATGGGTTCTCTGATGCCTAAAAAGGCTTGTACTAAAAACAAAGCTTTGCCCACATTTGTCACAGTTTTGTGGTCTTTCTTTAAAGACGTTCTGATCTTTTTCATTTAATGTATCCCCAAATTCACAGATTTTTTTTCCTTCAGAATCCAGGAGAACATCTCTCTCTGAGACTGCTAGACTCTTCTGTCAATGGTTCAATTTTTGCTGTAATTTCCTCCTCTGAAGCTGGCTTTCCAATCTTGGTCTTGGTCTCACCATCTGGAACAATAAACGAAATCCAAATGGAATGTGTTCCCTATATTGTAAGAAAGTTTCAGTTGACACAGATCAGTATTTACCTATATTATCACAGTATGAGTGTTCCAAAAAATGAACTTTACCCTCTGAGAGGAAACCTAGAAAGATTCAACAAGTAATGGATCACATTAAACATTTATACAAGTGATATACCAGATATACTCTGTATGTTTGTCACAGGAGATCTGGGAATACTGAAACCTAATTAGTGATTAGTAAATTGTGACTAAATTAGAGCTAATACATAAGCATTTTATTAACATATATAAGGCAGGCAGTGTGAATCTTGAAAAAGATAAGTTGGTTGGGCTCAGCAATCTGGGCTAAAAGTATGCTATCAACAAAAAGAGAAAAAAAAAAAAAAAGAAAATCCTTCAATTACTCTGTTTGCATCTTCTCTATCAATTTTTGGAAATGGTACAAGATTGACTGTTAACACACCAGTGGAGCATGTACTATGTTCTCAATACCTTACATAACAAAGCCACAAACAAGAATGATCCCAGTCCTTAAGTAATCAGTTCAATACTGAGTTTTCATACAACTACTTGAATTTACTATATGAAAACATCTACAGGTTTCCAAATGGGATAATGTTGCATACCTTCCATCTTACTATGAAATTTATGGTTTATATTTTCACCCAAATGGAGGGCCATCCTAGTTCTGCCCATAGGAATGTCTTTAAAAAGAATACTCAGGAAAATGATAACAATGATTACACCTGAAGAAAATTGGGAGTCACATAGTCAGGGGTAGGAGGAATTCAGAGAAACTTCCTATTGCATACATTTTTATATAATGCTTGACTTTTTTTTTCTTTAGACAGAGTCTCGCTCTGTCACCCATGTGGGAGTGCAGTGGCGTGGTCTCAGCTCACTGCAACCTCCATCTCCCAGGTTCTAGTGGTTCTCCTGCCTCAGCCTCCCACGTAGCTGGTACTACAGGCATTCACCACCACACCTGGCTAATTTTTGTATCTTTAGTAGAGACAGGGTTTCACCATTTTGGCCAGGCTGGTCTCGATCTCCTGACCTCAAGTGATCTACCCACCTTGACCTCCCAAGGTGCTGGAATTACAGGCATAAGCCACCATGCCCAGCCAATGCTTGATTCTTTTATCACTTCCATGTATTAGTTATTTTTAAAAATTAATATATCTGTGAACCTCAAATATCTGAGATGGGTCTCAGTAAGTTTAGAAATTTTATTTTGCTAAGGACATACCTGTGACACAGCCTCAGGAGGTCCTGATGACATGTGCCCAAAGGTAGTCAGGGCACAGTTTGGTTTTATACATTTTAGGAAGAACTGAGACATCAATCAATATACGTAAAATATACAGTGGTTCGATCTAAAAGGTGGGACAACTCAAAGCAGGGATGGGGGCTTCTAGATCATAGGCAGATATGAGATAAAGGGTTGCATTCTTTTGAGATTCTGATTAGCCTTTCCAAAGGAAGCAATCAGATATGCATTTCTCTCAGTGCGCAGAGGTATGATGGGAGGCAGGTTTGTCCTAAGGAGTTCCCAGCTTGACTTTTCCTCCTAGCTTAGTGATTTTGGGGTCCAGAGATTTATTTCCCTTTCACATACCAACATAAATAAAATTGTTGAATTACGGAAAAAAAAGAGATCTATATTTGTATATGATAATTTGTAGTATTAAACAAAGACTACAAAGTGATAATAGAAATTACTCTGAAAATTGGTTATAAGAAAATATATTGTGCTATGGTCTATATGAGCCACTGTAAGTGTCCTTGGCAAGCAGTGCACTCAACTGAGTGATCATTATCTTTATGATTTAGGACATGCTATCCAACAAAAGAATCCAGATAGCTGGACCAGAATTAAATTTGAACCTCATAAGCTCCCATTTTGGCTAGGCTATAACTGGGAGGGGTTCCTACCACCAACCAGGCTAGCCAGGGACTGCCATTAGGGGAAAGAAAGAAACATCATGCACAAGAATGGTCAGAATAGAATCTTAAACTTTCAATATCAGGTCTATAATAAATTTCTACCTCTTTCTCCTGGTTATTTCTACAGAAGTGACCAAGAAGACATAATCCCTACCTCGCAACAGCCATATTCAGTGAACAAACTTCCTTACTAAGGAGTGTGGACCAGAAAAAGCCAGATATCTTTGAGTTGACTTTTGAGGACCCATTCCTATATTCAACAATACCAGATCTATGATGGTAGGGCACATGAAAGCTTTACTGAATTTCTTTTTCTTCTTTTTTTGAGATGCAGTCTCTTTCGGTTGCCCAGGCTGATTTCAAACTCCTGAGCTCAAACAATCCTCCCACCTTACCCTTCTGAGTAGCTAGTATTACAGGCCTATGCCACAGCACCAGTTTCCACTGAATTTCTTGACTATCAGTCCATTGTTGAGCGGTGTTTATTACAAAAAGCATATCACTGTCAGACTAAAAATGGTCTGGAAAGTTGAAAACACATTCAATTCGGGGTGAAAAGTCTAAAACCTAAAGGGGTACTTCTAAGTGGAGGCTTCTTCCCCTTTGCCAGTGGCTCCAATTAGCAGAATCATTACTCATAAATAAATACTAGCTCAAAGGAGTCATTAGGTTTGCGAGGGGTCCCAAAGGACTTCTAGCACTTTTCTATATGCAGTTCTTCCCAATAGGGAGGATACCCTCTGGCACTTAAGTGATACTGAAATACAAGAACCAGTACCTACTAAACATTCAGATGTAGAAGCAGTAACAACAGTACACTGAATTGGCCTAAAAAGCCCCACTGACAAACCATGTTAGCCTCCCTTCTGCTGAACCCTGCCCAAATCCCATTAGGTGAATTCAGGTGCTTCCTCCCTACAGTGGACTGACCAGAATGGCACCTTGGGATCCTGTATCTAGTAGAGACTAAGTTTCATTCCTTCCTCTTCCTGAAGCTTCCTACAGTATTTGAATGGGTAGGTTATGGCTTCCAGTGCCCCTTAGAGACAGGAAGACCTCAGTGCCATCCCAATCGTATTTCTCCTTAAAGCATCTAAGTTCAGGATAAGGAATTGGACAGAATCAAAGAGCACAAAAGGAAAAAAGATTCTGAATCAGTATATAAGGCATATTTTACTTTTGGTTTCAAGTGAGGTGATGGCTGTTTGCAGGTAAGCCAAATTAACTTATCTAATGTTATTGGTTAACCAAAGCCTGCAGTAGGTGGCAAGGTATCATTCATTACTGACACCATTTGTTTCTGCTTTAGGGCCTCTTGATTTAAAAACCACAGCCATACTGTTTCTGGTTGGAGCTTCAGGGTTTATGACTCTTGGTTGACTCAAGCTTGACTTGCACAGTGGTGAATCTTTAAAGGTAGCATTTGCTACCCTACTGTCAAGATAACACCTCTTAAATTCTTGCTTGGCTTTAACATAAGGGTTAATGGAGTTTTTCAAATGACTCTTGAGAATTTATCTAATTCTTCATATCAGGTTGGTCATTTTCATCAGCAATGTAATTCCAGTCTGGAGCTCTAAGAGCCTGGATATGAGCTAGTATCTTGTCATATCACAGGAGTTTTGTCTGTCTGAGGGAAAGCCCCCTCAGTTCTAAGGTGCCAAAGTTCCTCTATCACACCTTAGATCCACTGCAAAATAACTGTGAAATCACTTTTACTGTCATCTTCAAAGGGATCTAAGGTTGGCATGACAGACTACAGGAGGGGGCTAAGTAGTAAGACGGCTCAGCTATTTCTGATATTCCTTAATCTTTAAGCAACTAACCCAGCCGAAGTTCTAACAATCCACCTGGTTTCTGTCCATAGTGTTCATCAATTTCCCTCCTTTCATGCTCAGTGTAGCTACATGTCTCTGTAACTGTCTAAAAGTGGGTGGAAACTTTTGTCCACCCAATATGAATCTTAATTGCTATTTGTTACAATGGCACACACCGGAGGCTGACCACTAAATTGAAGGTCCCCTGGAGGAGAGTTAGCAACAATCAGGGCACCAATTAAGATAGCTGTCTTTGAACATGCTTCCTCGATTTGGTTTACAACCACCTCCTGAATTCCTACTCATTAATAGGCAATAAAATGAAAAAACATTTATTGCTCTGTTGACCATACAATTTGGTAAACATGTTCACTACTAATTCTCATGGACTTCCCTCAAAATCTGTTAAAGAGCCTGTCAGGGCCTTATACTTCCTCTTCCAGAAAGTCATGTCTCTGTCAGCATCCATCCTTATTACCAACACTATCAAAAAAACTGAAAAATCTGGGATTTTACCCTACTTGCAAGCTAACAAGTCAATCTACTGCAGTTTCACAGCCCTTGGCAGAAGACATGAGAATCCTAGATAAGAAACAAAGGACAGTTTATTACTCACAGCAACAGCATTAGACAGAACAGTAGTATCTGCCTTCCTGACCCTAATTCCCACAAGGTGACACATGTAGTAAGTTGTGTTGCAGGATAGGAACCCTGAGGCAAAGACATCCACATTTTTAAAAGGGCACCTGTCCTCTGCTTCAGAGGGAGACACTATCCCTATATTCAAAGCTTGCTTGCCATACAGCATTCTTAAAAAAAACAGTCCAGAACAAATGCAGGCAATTCCTTTGCTTGTAATATGTGCAGACACACAAGAGCCCATGGAGAATTCTCTCTCAACACTAACTTCAAAAGAAATGATGAAAACCAGAAGATAATGGAATGTCATCTGCCAACTGCTGAAGGAAAAGAAGTGCCAACCTAGACTTGCATAATAAGATAAAATGCCTGAAACAAAAGTTAAAGTTATTTTCAGTTAAACAAAAACCAAGAAAGGTTTTTAAAAATATACCTGCACTAAAATAAATACTAAAGGGAATTCTTCAAGAAGAAAAATTATCCCAGATGCAAGCAAGGTAAAGTAGGAATGAAGAGCACTGGAAAAAGTAAAGTATGCGGGTAAATCTAAATGTGTACTTACTGATTAAAGCAATATGAATGTTTTGTGGAGTTTATAAAATCCATAAAATTAAAATATTTGACAAAAATAGCACAAGAGGAGGGGGGTAAGTAGAACTACAGTATTATAGGGTCTCTGCATTGTCTTAGAAGTAGTAAATTAAACTGTAATAAATCCAGTGTATATGTTCTAATTTCTAAGGCAGCCTTTTTCAACCAGAATTCCAAAAGAGAATGAAACAGAAAATGAATTGAGTGACTGTTTTCTTAATTCTCCAATGATGGTACACAGTTAATACCATATTGGATGTATAAGAGAGCCTGATCGCATTGGGCTTTAATTCTTTTCACAGAATCACATGTGAGAAAGGGTGGGATGAGGTAACCATTAAAATAACAGAAGAATGTATAAATAATAAGCTAACAGAAGAAAAACTGCAAAAACCTGATAATCTAAAATTGGACAAAAAGGAAAAAATGGAATAGATGGAATAAAAAACAAAGAAAACAAAATAAGAAGCTGGTACATTTAATTCTAAGCATATCTATTATACGCAAATTGACTACTTCAATAAAAAGGAAAGAAAAACCTACAGTGAACATAGTTAATGGTTGAATACTAAATGCCTTTCTCCTAGAAATGAGGGCGTAAAGCAAGGATGCCCACTCTTACCACTTCTCTTCAATATTGTACCACCTCTACTCAACATTCCTACCTGATGAAATAAGACATGAAAAATAACTGACACACACAAATAGGAAAGAAAACAGTCATACTGTCTTTAGAGACTACACAACCACATACAAAGAAAAATCCCTAACCTATCACAAAAAAGCAATGAGAACTTTTAAATGTTTATTAGAACAGAATACAAAAACCAACTGTATTTATATATGCAAGCAATTAACCGTCTAAAACATTTTTTTCATTTGCACCCCAAAATGAAATACTTAGAAATTCACAAAATATGTACATTTGCACAATGAAAACTTAAAAACTGCTCAAAGAAACTAAAAAACAGAAATACATAATTACTTATAAATATGAAGATTTAATATTGTTAAGATGGTAATTCTCCCCAAACTGATCTATAGATTCAAAGCAATGCCAATCAAAATCCCAGCAGGCCTGTTTTTGTACGAACTGACAAACTCAAGGTAAAGAGCTTGTTGCATGGTAAGAGTAATGCCATCTTGAAGTGGAACCACCATAATGACCTGTTTGACTCCTGTATACCATGGTATTCCTGAAGCATGGGTAACCCCCTCATAAAGAAACATTGCCTGTAGCATGGATAACCCCTCATATAGATGCTTATCTAACTTCCCCAGTGGTCAGAGGTTTCAAGAGGGTCTGAAACATGACGAGCTGCACGTTTTATCAAAAAAAAGCTTGCTACATAAAGAGTGCCTTCTAGAGGATGAGGGTGGGGATCCACAATCTTGTGGCTGCCTCAGACATGACTTCTCTTCATCTCTAGTAAATTATTCTTTCTAGGAAACTGGATTTGTTAGCCTCCTTATGTGGCCTCTTAGCTCCCTTGGCCTTTGGGGGCAGGTATGCATCCACCTGCCCAATGGGGAACACAAATTAATTTTAAACTTTATGTAGAAAGGCAGAGAAGAGGCTACACAATTTTGAGAAAGAACAAAACTGGAGTAGTGACACTACCGGATTTCAAGCTTTACTCTAAAGCTACAATAATCAAGGCAGGGTGGCAATGGCATAAGTACAGACATACCTATTAATGGAACAGAACAGATTTCAGAAATACATCCAAAATGGTATATACAACTGATCTTCAACAAGGGTGGCAAGGTCATTCAATACTGAAATGATAACCTCTTTTCAACAAAAATGTTGAAATTAAGCCAGGCGTGGTGGCTCATGTCTGCAATCCCAGCACTTTGGGAGGCTGAGACAGGTAGATCGCTTGAGTTCGAGTTCAAGATCAGCCTGGGCAACATGGTGAAACCCTGTCTTACAAAAATATAAAAATTAGCCGGGTGTGGTGGCACACCCCTGTAGTCCCAGCTACTTGGGAAGCTGAGGTGGGAGAATCTCTTGAGCCTAGGAGGTTGAGGCTGCAGTGAGCCGTGATCTCACCATGGCACTCCAGCCTGGTCAACAGAGCGAGACCCTGTCTCCAAAAACAAATGAACAAACAAGCAAAACAAAAGTGTTCGAAGTAGGTATCACAGGCCGGGTGCAGTGGCTTACGTCTGTAATTCCAGCACTTTAGGAGGATGAGATGGGCAGATCACAAGGTCAGGAGATCGAGACCATCCTGGCCAACATGGTGAAACCCTGTCTCTACGAAAAACAAAAAATTAGCTGGGCGTGGTGGTGCACGCCTATAGTCCCAGTTACTTGGGAGACGAGGCAGGAGAATCACTTGAACCCAGGAGGCAGAGGTTGCAGTGAGCCGAGATCATGCCACTGCACTCCAGCCTGGTGACAGAGTGGGACTCCATCTCAAAAAAAAAAAAAAAAAAAGTAGCTATCTTAATGACAAAAATGACCCCAACTTTTTCCTCACACTATACACAAAAATTAATTAGAAATGTAACATAAATCCAAACATTAAAGCTAAAATTATACAGCTTCTAGAAGAAAGCACAGATGACCATAATTTGGGGGACAGGCAAGGTTATTAGGACACCAAAAGCATGAATCATAAAAGTTAAACTTCATGAAAATTATAAACTTCTATTCTTCAAAAGACATTACTAAGAAAAAAAGTCAAGATACAGACTGGGAGAAAATATTCACAAAGCACATATTTGATGATTGCATATCTACAATATACAAAGAACTTTTACACCTCAAAAATAATACAACTCAAAAGAACAAAAGATTAGAATAGACAGTTCACAAAATAAGTTATATGAATAGTAAGCATATAACAAAATGTTCAGCATCACTAGTTATTAGGGAAATACAAATTCAACCTCAAGGAGCTACTGGTAAATACCCATTACTGACAATACAACTAACATAGTAATGGTCAAATACCGAAAAGTCTGTGGACCAACTGACACTCTCAAACATTGCTGGTGAAAATACAAGATGGTATAGCTATTTTAGAAAATTCTGGCAGCTTTTAATAAAGTTAAACATATTCTTACCATGCAACCCAGCAATTCTACTTCTAGATATTAATATTTACCCAAGAGAAATGAAAACATATATCCACACAAGGACTTGTACACAAATGTTTAGAGCAGCTTTATTAATAAAACAGCCAGAGATGTAAACAATACAAATGTTCATCATCAGGTGAATCAATAAACAAATTGTGATATAGACATACAATGGAGTATTTAGCAATAAAAAAGAATTACTGATAAAGCAACAATATGGATGAATCTCAAAAACATTATGCTGAACTAAAGGCAGGCAAGTATGATTTCATTTATACAAAATGTTAGAGAAGCCAAATCAAATATGTAGTGACAGAAAGCATATCAGTGGTTGCCTAGGGATGGGGAAGGACTGGAAGGAAATTGGGAGAAGGGCATTGACATAAAGATTCTATGTTTTGCTTGTGAGGGTAGTGGACATAGTGTATATACATGTCAAAACTCATCTAAAGCAAGCTGGGTATGGTGGCTCACACTTGTAATCCCAGCACTTAGGAAGGCTGAGGTGGTTGGAACGCTCGAGCCCAGGAGTTCGAGACTAGCCCTGGCAACATAGCAAGATTTTGTCTCTACAAATTAGTTTGGCGTGGTGATGTGCGTCTGTAACCCAGCTATTACAGGAGAGAGGCTGAGGTGGGAGAGCAATTGAGCCTGGGAAGTTAAGGCTGCAGTGAGCTGTGATTGCGTCACTTGCACACCAGCTGGGTTGACAGAACGAGACTCTATTCTCATCTAACACCTCATCTAAATTCACAATTAAAAGGAGTATGTTTTATTGTCTATAAATTATGCCTGACTAAAGTAGATTTAATAAAAGTCAGAAAAAATATATTAGCAACAACACAAAAAACCTTGACCTTATAGTCCATCCTTCTATTGCTTCATTTGTTTCCCTTTATAGCAATTCTCCTTGAAAAACTTTACTTCTCATTTCTCTATTTTGTTTATTAAGTATTTTAGATACAAAAAGATGTATATATCTATATGTATATATACAATTAAAAAATGAATAATACAACAAACAGAACTGAACCTTCCATTCAACTTAAAAAAGAAATTTACCAGAAAGTTTCTAACGTGGTAGAATTCCCCCTCTGCATGCTTCCCTGATCCTGTCTTCTTCCTCCAATCCCTTTCCCCCACCTACCTTTGTAATCACTGTGCTAAATTTTGTGTTTATCCTTCTCTGGCTTTCTTCAGAGCTTTACCAAATATTTGTATTTTTAAAAAAATATTATTTGGTTTTGCATGTGTTACAGACTGGACTTGCACTTGTGCACTGCTCCCTGCTCCCCTGCCACCGTCCTCAATTCATATGTTGAACCCCTAACTCCCATTGTGACTATATTTGGAGAGAGGGCCCTTAGGAAGGTAATTAAGGTTAAACGAGGTCATAGGGTAGGGCTCTAATCCAGTAAGACTGGTGTTCTCAGGAGAAGATGAAGAGACACTAGGAGGCATGCCTGTGGACAAAAGCCACTTCCCACATGCAGAGAAAAGTCATGTGCAAGCCATGGAGAGAGGCCTCAGGAGAAACCAACTCTGGTCCCTTGATCTTGGACTTTCAGCCTCCAGGACTGTAAGAAAACAAATTTCTGTTGTTTTAGCCACCCAGTAGATGATGTTTTGTTATGGTGGCACTAGCAGACTAATACAGGATGTTTTTGAAATTTATATATTTATGGAATTATACATGTATTCTGTGGCTTGCTTTGTTTGCTCAACATTATGCCTGGAAGATCCACCCATGTTAATATGCGTAACTGTAGTCCATTCATGTTCACACTACTACAGTGTAACATACACCAACTTATCTACCTATTCTCCTTCAATAAACAACATTTTGCTATTATAGACAATGCTGTTATGAATATGCTTGTATATCTATCTTGGTACACATACATATGCAAATGTTCCTCTAGGTTATATAAACTATAAGTTATATCAAGTTTATATAACTTTGACTTGTTTGGGTTTCAACTAGGTATTTCCAAAGTAGTTGAACCAATTTAGACTTCCATCAGGAGTATGTAAGAAGAGTTTATTGTTCTATGCTGTAACCAACATTTAGTCTATTTTCTTTTTAGTCCATTGTCATCGAGCTTTTATCTCCGAAACTCCATCAAAACTGTAAAGTCCCTAATAGGCTCTATCTTGACAAATCCAATGGTCAATTCTCAACCTTATTCTGGATTGTTTAGAATAGTTGATTATTCTCTTCTTGAAACACTTCTAACTTACCTTTCTCATCATCCTGTATAAAGAACCCCAATGGCTTCCTATTACACTGGGAATAAAATTCTAAGTCCTCACTATAGTTTATACGTTCCATATGATCTGGTCCCTTTCTTTCTCTCTGCCGTCATTTCATTCCACTGCCATCCCTAATACCTGTCCACCCCGGGCTCCTTCTGTTCCTGATACATATAGGAGCCTCTGACATTTGCTACTCCCTCTTCTTGGAACACTCTCAGATAGTCATATGGCTTGTTTTCTCACTTCATTTATAGCTCTACCCAAACGTTACCATTGCAGGGAGGTGTAAGACCTGCAGCGCCTCTGTATTTTTGAGGTAACAGACATCACAGCTCAGTGAGCTGAAATGACCAATTTAATTAACTTGTAAGGTTGCTACTTTTGAGTGAGAGTCTTATTACCCAGGATAACTAGTGGTATTGGAAGTGCCGGTGGCAGCCATGGATGCTGTATAGAGCCTTTCACAAGCCTCCAGAGGACCATCCTGGAGGAAGGCTACATCTTCTTCTGTCAGCAACACTTTTCTATAAAAAAGCAGATCCTAGCTTACTATTGGGCACTAATAGAGATTTCACACTTGAACAAAGAGCACCAAATGACTACACATTAAAGACTGCTCATTGTGTACCGGTGGTTATTTATTCCACCAAATCACACACAAAGCAACATTCCATTGCAAAAGAAAGTCTAGAAGACAAGTAAATTCCTTATGCAAGTGACTAGGATTCCATAGTACCTGGTCCTATTGCTTCACTAACTCTCCCCCTCAGTTTATATTCATGGTCTCATGGGAATTCCCTATTACCAGTTAACAGCTGAGGAAAAATTATAGAACTGGTTTACAGATGGGGGAGCACCAGCCAAAAGTAAATAGCTTTCACTTACATCCCTACTCTGAAGTGGCCTCAGACACACTGGTGAAGGCAAATCCTCCCAGTGGGCAGAATTTCACGTATGTACCTACTTGTCCACTTTTCATCAAAGGTAACATAGTCTAAGATATATGTTTATATTGATTCATGGGTAGTGACTAATGGGTTATTTAATTATTTAGGTACCTGGAAAGGACAAGACTGGAAGACTAGAAGCAAAGATTCTGGGGGGAAAAGTATGAGGGATAGAATTCCCAGAATGGGCAATGAACATGAATATATTTGTGTCCCATGTAAATCCTCACCAAAGGGTATCCACTGCGGAGAAGCCTTTCCATCAGACAGACATGGTGATCCACTTTATGAATGTCAACGAACCTCTTTTCCAATGCTTATCCAATAGGCTCATGTACAAAGTAGTCATGGCAGTAGGAATGAAAGCTGTACATGGGCTCAACAATATCAACCTCCCCTCATGAAGGCTGATATGCCTAACACAACTGCTATGTGCCCAAGCACCTAACAGCCAAGGCCAAAACCAAGCCCCTAAAAAGGTACCATTCCCTGGAAATGGGGGGCAGATTCACCACACTGAACCAATTCTATCAAAAAGAGAGCAGCAATTTTTTAAATAAAATATTAAATACTTAGTCCAGATACAAATTTGCATTAACTTAAGATAAGGTTATGTTTATTACCAGGTATTTGATACCAAGCTGCCTCCAAATAATTCATTTTTCAGGAAAGAAAGTATAGCAGTGAGTTCACATACATGTAATTCACAGGTCTTGCCATATGCCCCATCATCCAGAAATATGTAAAATGATCTGCTAAGGCTCAGTTATGGTGCCACCTAGCCAACAACACAACACCCTGTAAATCTGTGGGTGTGGTCATATAGATGCAATACATGCCTTAAACCAAAGGACAATAAATATTGTTTTTTTTCTCCATGGCCAGAATACATACACAGGTACAGGAACCAAGGGTGGAGGAGGAGTGAGAATGGTTCTCTTATTAGGGACCTAATAATTCGCTTGTATTATTTTTGCTTACTATCCCTGTAATTGTGGGCATGCTGAGTTTCAAGTTCTAGTTCTCAAAGGAGAAATGTTTCCACCATGGAACAAAGTACTGATTTTGTTAAATTCAAAGACGGAACTGTCTCCTGGTCATTTTGGGATCCTCATGCTGCTGAACCAACATAGAAGGGATCACTTTACTGGCCAGGAAAACTGATCCCAATTACCAAGGGGGAACCAGTTGCTGCTACATAGAAGGGCAAGAAAGAATATGTCTGGAACTCAAGGATTCACTGGGATGCGTCTTAGTCCTCTCATGTCTAATAGGCCTCGTCAATAGTACATTGAAGCAGCCTGAAAGAAGCAGGATTACTGAGGACTCAGATCATCCAGGAAAGCACTGAGGTGCTGGCAGAGAGTAAGGGAGACATAAAATGGGTAATTGAAGAAGATAATTAGGATTATCAGCTTAGGCTTTGTGAATAGCAAAAATCTGTAATTATGTCTTTTCCCCTGTCCCTCGCCATTTTATACGAAGAGCACTAGTGGCAGTTAAATTCCAGGCTTCAGATGGGAATATGATTTAATTATGTCAACCTGAAATGACAATGATAGCTTAAGGAACTCTGTTTTTCTGCTATGTTTGGGTGGATATTGCAGGATAAAAGTGATAGACTATAATGAATATTCTCCTTTCACCCCTCCAGATCTACTCTTCACCCTGCTCTGTGCCCCAGGAGATTGATGTTGATGGACTGCATCACCTGGGGTTCCATGCCCTCTGGTATCCAAGTAGATCTGGACCCAAGTGGGAAAATAGTAGAGTGACTAACTGTACTGGTTTGCCTAAAACTGAAGGGGCTATTGCAGCTTTCAGTGCTAAATTCCAGGCAAATTGGGACGAACTGGTCACCCTACATCCTGGCTGTCTCCTTGCTGGGCCAGTAGCTGAGCCTTTTAGCAAAGGCCAGAGCTCCTATCAGGTGGCTAAATCTTGCAGCTATACTTTCCAGGACCTGTTAGTCAATCTTTCCCCTTGTCCCTGAAGATCTACAGGTAGTAACTGCTTCCCAGTGTTGTTTGACCCAAGACTGTTCTGCATCCCTTGCCGATTTCTGTAATCATCCCCCATCCTCTTCATGAAATTTCGAATTACTGCACTAGAATGAGCCATCTGTTTCCTGCTAGAATCCTGACTGATATATCCTGGTTTAATTTCTCCATAATCATTATCATTATCTGATAATATAATGAACATTCATTTATTTTCTCCTTCCTGCCACTAGCATGTAAGCACTTCGACAGCAAAGGCCTTGTGTGTTCAGTTCACTGCTACATCACCAGCACTTAGAGCAGTTATTGGCACAGGGCAATGCCTTAATAACTAATCATCATATTATATGGCTAGTAATTAATAAGGTATGATCTTATTAGCAAACATTTATCAATAACAAATTTTGGTGAATTCATTAGAAAAATGATTTTAAGGATAAATGAATGTTAGCAGTGACTATTTCTAGAGGGTGGAGCTGAAGGCTATTTAAATTTTGTTTTGTGTTCTCCTATACCTTACAAATTGACTTTAGTATAACTGTATTACTCTATAATAAAATGTTATTTTATACATACTCTAAGAGACATAAACACAAGGACTAAGTATATCAATTTATGTAAAACTGCAAGGAGGAAGTGCAATTCTGCAGTGATTCTCAGGAAAGATAAGCGCTAGATGTCTTAGAATAGATTATTAAGGAAGGACAGGTTCTAGACACAGGAGAGAAAAACTAAATAAAAAAAAATAAAGATGCTCTAAGACTAAAAAGAAACAGAAGATCTAGAGTGAAAAAAGGGACAATGGAAGGCGACTCAGGAAAAACAACAGCAATGAGAGGACAAACCAAAAAGAAGTAACATATGATGTGGAAATGAGACCCTACAGAACATCTGAACAAAGTTGAGATCAAAATTATCTTACATAAAATAATAGTGGCTACCAATTATAAAGAATTTTCTGTAAGCAAAGTCTGTGCTCAAGTTTTACATTAGGATTTTCTTTAGTTTTTCATTGGTGTTTTTTAGAGACAAGATTTTACTCTGTCACCCAGGCTGGAGTGCAGTGGTGCACTGCTGTCTCTGAACTCCTGGGCTCAAGCAATCCTCCCACCTCAGCCTCCCAAATTGCTGGGACTACAGGTACCACCATGCCTGGCTATTGTGTAAATTTTTACAGAAATGGGGTCTCACTTTGTTGCTCAGGCTGGTCCTGAACTCCTGGCTTGAAGTATTCCTCCTGCCTCGGCCTCCCAAAGTGTTGGGATTACAGGCGTGAGCCACTACAACCGGCCTGTTGTAGTATTAATGTACCCCAGTGAATCCTATCTCCCAGTACATATATCCTTGTGTAGTCTCCTTCTACAATGACTTTAGAACTGGTCGTATGACCTGCTTTGGTCAGACATTAACAGATGAAACACAAACATAGGTATGAAAAGTGCTATATATTGGAGAGCATGCCTTCTCTTTGACTGGAAACAAGCTGTCCTGTGAAAAAGTCCAGGGTTGCCTGCTGAAGACATGTGGACTCAAGCCATAGCTAGCATCAACAGTCAGACATTGTGATTGAGACCATCTTAGACCCTGGCCCCAGTATAGCCAGCCCTGAGATGACTGCATAAGTAATCCCAGAAAAGACCAAGAGAAAAAAAAATTGCCCAGGTGAACCCAGCTCAAGTTGATGACCTACAGAACCATAAGAAATAATGTAGTTTAAAAACTCTGATGTTTTAGGTCACTAAATTTTGAGGTTCTTTATTCTAAAGTAATATAGAGATACAAATCTCAAAATAACTTCAAGGTATGACTTACTATACACTTGTAAAGTGAGGAAACAGAATCATAAAAATATATGAACAACTTACTGTAGCTAGTTAAGTGACAAAACTACTATTGAATCCAGGTTGTCAGACTCCAGAACTTTTAACCACGCCCCTACAGTAGATAAGAAAAACGACCAAAACTAACAGATCGGTAATGAGGTCATTATACAGGGAAAAATGAATGACTTTGGGGTCTCAAAAAAGTGGAGGGAGATGCATGAGAATTTGATTGCCAGATTTTGAAATAAAGTCATGTGACTATGCCTGGTGCACTAAAGGGGTAATACTGCCTAACCGAGTTAGGGGAATCATTCGAAGACACTAGCACAGGTGACACCCCCCTCATCTTCCCCACCCTGCCAAAACCACTAAGAAAGGTATGATACCCTGACTCTCACCTGACAGAAGGTGGTGTTCCTGAGATTCATAATTGAACTGGATCTCCATGGGCTGCAACTGGATACCTCAGAGAGCAAGTGGAGAATTACCATTTCCTCTGTAAGCTTTCTTGTCCACTTAAAGGTCTGGGACCTGGAGGCAACTGGGCACCACTGGGCTTGGAAGGGAATCAATGTGCTGACTAGAGATGTAATCTCTGAAACAGACCACCAAAAAATCCTCAAGATATAAAAGACGGAGAAAACAAAATCTCATTTGACTTCCAGTTGCTTTTCTCTCAGAATGTATTAGGCGTCCTCCCCATAATCCAAGAGCCAGGGATTACCCTACTTAAGACACACATTCCCCCATTCGAAATCTAGAGATGTTCAAACAAAATTAGGGGTTAATACTACAAAAATAAATGTATAACTGGAAAGATAGCGCAGGGGGAGGGAATTTTACAGTGGATTCTAGTGGTTATCACTAAGATATTCGCTGCCCTTCCTATCAAAAAATGACACTACTGATCATTTTTCTTCCCCTCTTTTGCTTTTCCCAACACTCACAAATTCAGGTGGCTCTTTCCCAGTACGCTCGGCTGATTCGCGTGGATGCACCACGTTTGGTGACTCCACCCACCCCACAGAGTTTCCGGCCTCCGTTCGGTTGCACCCAAGGCCGGTAGGGCTGACTGGGGACCAACCGAACACTAGGCCGAGAACCGATCGGCTCTACGTGCCTGGAAACGATCCCGGCGGCCATCATTCTCCAAGGTCTCGAGAAACCGCGCACAGTTTCCTGGCTGTGAGGCCGCCTGTTAGGCAAGATCACCCCTAATTCCTGGGCCATCCGCGAGCCGACGTACGCCGTACCTAGATGTGGTCTCCGGACCGCTGTGAAACCACACCCGGCCAACCCGCCTTTGCCCTGTCCGCTCTAGGAATGTGGGAGGAGCGCTCAGCTCTATGGCGCATCATAGCGCAGGCGCAGGGCGGCGGTGGGGCACCGGGTGGGGGGAGGGTTGCCGAGAATTAACCCTGAACAGCCGCGAGCTGCCCGTAGCAGTGCCTTAGCCAGGGACATGCTTGGCCAGCGACAGATCCCTTGCTGCTCTGTCTGCCAGTTCTTGAGGTGAATGTCGGAATCCATTATCTTTCGGGAAAGCTCTCTGGGGCAGGGTAGGTTTTCTGACTACATACGAGTTCTTAATTAGTTATCATTTAAAAAATAACCACCCCTCCCCCTATCGCTTATCTGATTCGTAGATGTGCTTTCATTCTAACTTTCTTCCTGTCCTCTCTGTTTTTACACCCCCAGAAGAATGGCGCGCATCAGAATCACCTGGAGACCTTGTTAAAATACTGAGTGCTGTCCCCAACTCCTGAGTTGCTAATTTAGTAGTCAGGGGGAGGCGGCGGTGGGAGCCCAGGTTCTCAGGTGATCCTAAAGCTGTTGGTCCTGGGATAACATATTAAGAACCACTGCCCAGTAAATAAATGATGCTCAGTAATTAATCCCTGAATTAACGAAGAGCTGGATTTTTATCTATTTTGCAATCTAGAAAGGACATGAGGTCTATTTAAGATTTGCTTGCTAGTACAATTCTCATTGATCAGGGTGATAAGGACCCGAAATGGAGGGTGTGGGGTAATCAGGGGTAGGAAAGGATATTGCTGTGTTCTTGGAATATTTTGGGAAATGAGGAGTTGGGACCTTATTTCTGGTTTGAGACCAATGTGACATGTGACTTGGGTTAAGCTGTCCGGTGGGGAAAGGAATAGCTTTGAGAAAATGGTGGGTGGTTAAGTCGTAGTTGAGGTGGAAGAAGAGGGCTTCCTGGCCTAGCCCAAGTCCCTGTTGGGATATATGAAGTTTAGGGATGTATGAATGAGACCTTAATATAACCGTAAGGGGAAGAGAGGTGGGAACTTGAGTCCAGCCCTCCCAAGCTTAAAAAACAAAAACAAACAAACCAAAAAAAACGAGCTTATTTTTGGCCGGGCGCGGTAGCTCACGCCTGTAATCCCAGCATTTTGGTAGGCTGAGGCAGGCAGATCACCTTTGATCAGGAGTTCGAGACCAGGCTGGCCAACATGGTGAAACCCCCGTCTCTACTAAAAATACAAAAATTAGCTGGGTGTGTGGCGCGCTAATTCCAGCTACTTGGGAGGCTGAGACAGGAGAATCGCTTGAACCCAGGAGGCAGAGGTTGCAGTGAGCCCAGATTGTGCCACTGCACTCCACCCTGGGCGACAGAGCGAGACTCTGTCTCAAAAAAAAAACAAAACAAAAAACAGATTTGTTGAGGTATAACTGACATAAACAGCAAATAGTTAAAGGATATAATTTGATAAGGTTTGTTAAATGGATACAGCTGTGAAACTGTCACTACAGTCAAAATAATAAACACATCTAAACCCCCAAAATTTCCTACTGCCCCTTGGTAATGCCTCTCTCAACACCCCATCTGCTAGTCAGCTGTTACTAGAGATTAGTTTGCATTTTCTAGAGATTTATTTAAATGGAATCATACAGAATGCACTTTTTTTTTGTCAGACTTATATCAACTAAGCATTTATTTTGATATTTATCTATATTGCTGTGTGTATCAATAGTTAATTTTTGTTTCTGAATAATATTCTATTGTATGTATATACCGAAATTTGTTAATCCAATCACCAGTTCATGGGCATTTCGGTTATTCCAGGTTTTTAGTGTTACAAATAAAGCTAAGAACATTCCTGTACACACGTCTTTATATGGACACACGCTTTTTCCCCCCCTCTCTCATGATAGCTATACATTTAATGCTTTAAGAAACTGCCACACTATTTTTCAGAGTAGCTGTATCATTTTGCATTCATAATATGAGTACAGGAGAGTTCCTGTTCCTTTACATCCTTACCAACTCACTGTTTATCTCACTGTGGTTTCAATTTGCATTTCCATACTGACTAATAATATCTAGCATTTTATAATGTGCTTATATGCCGTCTGTATATTTTCTTTGGTAAAGTATCTGTACAAATCTTTTGTCTGTTCTGGACACCCAGTCTTTCGTTCAAATATATGCTTTGTGGCCAGGCGCCATGGCTCAAGCCTGTAATCCCCGCACTTTGGTAGGCTGAGGCGGATGGATGGCTTGAGTCCAGGAGTTGGAGACCAGTGTGGGCAACATGGCGAAACCCTTTCTCTACCCAGAATACAAAAATTGTTGGATGTGGTGGTGGGTGCCTATGGTCCCAGTTACTGGGGAGGCTGAGGTGGGAGGATCACTTGAGCCCAGAAGGTGGAGCTTGCAGTGAGTGGTGATCATGCCACTGTACTCCAGCCTAGGCAACAGAGTGGGACCCTGTCTCACACACACACACAAAAATTGTTTGCAACTATATTGTGCCTTCAGTTTCTTTCTGTTGATAGTACTTTTTGAACAGCATCAATTTTAAGTTTTGATGAAGCACAGTTTATCAATTGGCTCTTTTATGGATCATGCTTTTGGTATCATATTTGAGAAATCTTTGCCTAAAATAAGGTCACTAAGATTTCTTGCAGGAGTTTTAGGTTTTACATTTTGGTCTCTGATCCATCTTGAATTAATTTTTTGTACCCATATAACTCTGAGATTTAGGGTAAAGTTGTTATTATTATATTTTTTGGTACATGGATATTCACTTGTTCTGTGCCATTTTTTTCTTCTCTGGGTTTTCTTTAAGATTTGTCAAAAATCAATTATCCATATATGTGTGGGTCTACTTCTGGGCTATTTTTCGTGAATCAACTTGTCTGTCTTTAGTCCAATACTATGCTTGATTACTCTAGCTTTATAATAAGACTTGAAATCAGGTAATGTGAAACCTGTAATTTTGTTGTTTTGGTTATTCTAGGTCCATTGCATTTCTATATTAATTTTTGAATCAGTTGTCAACTTCTACCAAGAAGCTAGCTAAGATTTTGATTGGGATTGGATTGAATCTGCAGATCAATCTGGGGAGAATTGACATGTTAAAGCAATATTTAGTCATCTGATCCATGAACACAATATTTTTCTCAATTTATTTAGGTCTTCCTTAATATCTCTCACCAGTATTTCATAGTTCTTTTTAATATTGTACAGATCTTTCATAACTTTTGACAGATCTATTCCTAAGTATTTAATATATTTTGATGCTATTGTATTTTTCTTTATTTTAATTTCTGATTGTTGGCAATATAGAGAAATACAATTGATTATTGTATATTGATCTTGTATGCTGCAACTTTGTTAAATTCGCTTATTAGTTCTAGTAGCTTCTTTTGTAGATTCTATCAAATATTCTACATACACGATCAGTTTTACTCCTTCCTTTCCAATTTGGATGCCTTTCTTATTTTCAGTGCAATAAAGCAGGAAAAGGGAGGTGGGGAAAGGCATTCAAATTGGAAAAGAAGAAGTAAAATTGATCTTTATGTATATCAATGTTCAGTAGAAATGAAGAAAGTGGAAATCTGTCTTTTTTCCAATCTTAAGTGAAGATCTTTATATTTTTTTAAAGTATTAAGTATCCTGTCTTTCTCTGTTAGCTGTGGTTTTTTTTTTTTTTTTTTTGGTTGATACCCTTTATCAGATTGAGGAAGTTTTTTTCTAATTCTAGTTTGGTGAGAATTTAGATCAGGAATGTAGGATGTGGGTGGATTTTGTCAAATGTCTTTTCTATATCTTATGAGAAGACAGTTTCTTAATGTGGTAATTTACGATGATTGATTTTTGAACGTTAAACCAAACCTGCATTCCTGTGAAAAACTCTGCTTCACTGTGATGTATTATTCTTTTTATATATTGTTGGATTTTTCATGAAGAATATTGGCCTGTAGTTTTCTTGTAATGTCTTTGTCTAGTTTTGGGATCAGGGTAATGTGGTCCTCAAAGAATAATTCAAAAAGCATCCCGTTGTTTTCAGTATTGTTGTAGAATCTGTACAGTAATGGTATTATTTCTTCCTTAAATATTTGGCAGAATTCACAATGAACCTATCTGGACTTAAGAGTTTTTTTTTTGTGGGAAGGTTTTAAATTACAATTCAGTTTAGTAGATATGGGGCTATTTAGGTTATATATTTCTTTTAGAGTAGGCTTTAGTATTGTATCATTTAAAGAATCAGCCAATTTTGAATAAGTTGGCATGAAATTGTTTATAATATTAGCTCATCCTTTTTGTATGTTACAAAAAGGACAGTGATGTTACCTCTTTTATTCTTGCTATTAGTAATTTGTATCCTCTCCCATTTCCCCTTGTCAGATAGGCTAGTTTGTCAGTTTTATCTTTACAAAGAACCTGCTTTCATTTATTGATATTTTAAAATTGTCTTTTGTCTTCTAGTCCATTAATTTCCACTTTGCCCCTTATTATTTCCTTTTTTCTCCTTGCTTTGGGTTTAATTTGCTTTTCTTTTTCTGGTTATTGTAAGTGGAAGTTGAGGTCTCTGATTTGTGATATTTCTTATTTTGTATTATAGAAATTCAGTGCTATAAATTTTCCCCTAAGTACTGCGTTAGCAGCCTCTCGCAAATTCTGATGTGTTTTTATTTTCATTCAGTTAAGAATATTTTGAACCTTGATTATTTCAGTTTCTAAGTATTTGGGGGGTTTCTAGAGATTTTTTTATATTAATTTCTAATTTAATTTTATTGTGGTCAAAGAACATACTGTATACAAGTTGAATCCTTTAAACTGTTGAGACTCAGTGGCCCAAAACATGGTCTGTCTTCATAAATTTTCCATGCACATTTGAGAAGGATATATTAATATATTCTGCTATTGTGTCGACTATTTGATTACTGTTGGTTGGTTAATGGTATTACAGAAGTTTAGTATATACTTTGCTGATTTCCTTCTAATTTTGAAAGCAATTATTGAAAGATGAGTATTGAATTCTCTGTCTATAATTGTGGTTTTGTCTATTCTCCTCGTGAGTCTTTCAGTTTTAATTTTATGTATTTTGAAGCTCACAATTTGTATAAACGTTAGGATTGTTATTCTTTTTTTTTCTTGAAATGGAGTCTTTCACTCTGTTGCCCAGGCTAGAGTGTTGTTGATGGCAGTGGTGAGCCATCTGGAGTGACCACTGACAAGACACCAGCTGCAGCTGGGAGGCTCCACCTGTGCAGCAAGCTCCAAGGAGCCGGCGGGAGCTGGGACAAGCAGGAGCCCAGCTCTTTCCAAGTTGGCGGGTGGGAGCTCCCTGGGCATAGCTGCAGCTGCCCAAGTGTGGCTGCCAGCTGAGCCTCCTTGTGTTCTTGGAGACTGGGAGCAGGCAGGAGCCCTGCTCTCCCAGGTGCAACCTGCAACTGCCAAGTCCTTGCTATAGACAGTGTTCTTGGAGGCCAGGAGCAGGCAGGTGCCCTAGCTGCACCCCCCCCACCTCCTTTGTGCAGCTGTAGCCACCCAAGATGTGGCTGTGGACCTGGGCATCTCTGCACTCTAGCGGCCTGGGAAGGCTCCCCCTACATCAGCAGACTTGAAGGTATCTGCTTTAGCTACCTGGCCTTTCCCCTGCTCCTGGTGCCTGCTCCGATCTAGGAGTGAGACTGGGGTCGAGCCAGGGTGCTGTTGCAGCCCAGCCAGTTGTGCACACACTTGGGGCAGTGCTGACATGCCATTTCCCTGACACCTCAGCCCCCTCCAGACTTTGGGTGCTGACAAACAGAAGAGGGAGGCTGGGGGAAAGCTGAGAGCAGTTCAGCACTGGCCTGTAGATCCCTCTCCCCCCACGAACAGCCTGGGGCACCATAAAAGCAGTAGGAGGCAGACAGCCTCTGGGGCAGAAAGGGGCAGGTCCCCAGGGAAGGCCTGAAGCCTGAGGTCAGGGAACTAGTCCCTCTGACTGCAGAGGGAACTGGTGGTGCTTTTTCTTGGACCTGCCCCTGGTCACCGACGGACCAATCAGCATGCACTTCCTCCCCTTTGAGGCCCATAAAAATCCCTGGACTCAGCCAGACTTGGGGGAGAAGACCTGGCAGAAAGGAGCTACCCACTCCAGGGCCTTCTTTCTGCTGAGAACTGCAGAGACAACAGGTGGACCAACCTGCAGAGAGGAGCTACCCATTTCAGGGCCTCCCCTCTGCTGAGAGCTGCAGAGATGATGGGACAAGCTGCTTGCAGAGAGGAGCTACTCACTCCAGGGCCTCCTCTCTGCTGAGAGCTGCAGAGACAACCGCATGTCCTGCCTGCTGTGGGGGAGCTACCCACTCCAGGGTCTCCTCTGAGCTATTCTGTCACTCAGTAAAGCTCCTCTTCTTAGTAAAGCTCCTCTTTGCTTTGCTCACCCTCCACTTGTCTGCATACCCCTTTTTTTCTGGACGCAGGACAAGAACTTGAGACCTAGCAAATGGTGGGGCTCAAAGAGCTGTAATACAAATAGGGCTGAAACATGCCCCTTGCTCACCACTTTGCAGGCAAAGAGGAGAGAAGAGCTGTGGTCCTTTGGGGAGCCCAAACTAGGGAGCTCCCTGAGCCAAGGCTGTGACTCCCTTTGGGGCCCTGCATTTCCTGGAGTCTCCAAGCTTCTGGGCACCACTCTGGTGCACTTACTCTAGCCACAGCCTCGAAGTGAGCCAGGGCCCATGCTATCACCTGGAGCTGCCCACCTTGCTGCAGCAGCCAGCATGCCTGACTGTGTGCAGTGGCCAGACCCCACACTCTCTTGCTCACACACCCCTTGCCATACCACACCTGGCTCACCCTTGGAAGGTGTGAGATACAGGCTAGTAGCATGAGCTGAGTGCAGCCTGCCAGCCTGAGTGGGTGGAACAATCCCAGTGGGCCTGAGCAAAACTCAGGCAAAGGGACCACTGGTCACAGAGGTTTCTGACCAGAAAAGCAACACAGTGTAACACAGTGGATTGATCTCAGCTCACTGCAACCTCCACGTCCTGGGTTCAAGCTATTCTTGTGCCTCAGACTCTGGTGCAGCTGGGGCTACAGGTGTGTGCCACCACACCCAGCTAATTTTTGTATTTTTTTTTTTTTTTTTTTGGTAGAGATGGGGTCTCACCATGTTGACCAGGCTGTTTTCAAACTCCTGACCTTAGGTGATCTGCTTGCTTCAGCCTTCCAAAGTGCTGGGATTACAGGTATGAGCTACCACACCCATCCTGTCTCTTGATTGACTCCTTTTTCATCATGAAATGACCTTCTTTATTCCTGATATATCAGTGAGTGTTCAACCAGAGATGCACAACTAGTAGTTGAATATATATATATATACACATATGGATTTGTTAAAGAGAATTGGCTTGCACAATTATGAGAGCTAGTTAGGCAGTCTTATAATGCTATTGTGTCTGATGCTAGAATTTGATGTTGGCAGGGTAGTCAGAAATTAAGATGGAAGTAAAGTGGGAGAAATCAAGGTCTGGCTGAAAGTCACAAATACAAACTTGAGCTTCATGAGAATGGACTGAAATCCATGTCAGTTCTTGTTGCCTTTGACCTTGGTGGTGGGGGTATCCTTCAGAAGTTGGGGCTGTTCATCATAAACACACATACATAGGCCAGGAGTTGAAGAAGCTGAAAAAGGATCTAGAGGATGATAGAGTAGTTTCAGGGCAAGCTGCAACAAAGTGAGTCAACAAAGTGAATCACCAGTCAGCAACAACATATGTGAACTATAAAATGGCTACTATTTCCTTTTCACATTACACATCTCCCAAGAATTTCCTTTTGGCCCACCCAAACTGGCAACATAAAAGGAAATAATTGTAGGAAAAGTAGTGCACTCTAGCCCGGGTGACACATTATAAAAGCGTCATGGTCTACCCCTTGTCAACTTAGTACCATACATTTCTTTAAGCCATGCTTAATCTCAAAATTACGATAATAATGAATCTGTGCTTCCACTTTATATAACACTACTATCACATAAGTATTAACATGCTGTTTCCCAAAAGAGGGAAAAAGTCTTTTTTTATCCATGAATGACATTCATTCTGCTCCCAGCTGATAACACTCCTTCGTTCATATCCTGTACCTTAAATACTGACATATAAAGTTAACTATTATTAACAAATTGTGTTAGATGATAAGAAGATGAGAGAAGGAAGAAACAGATTTTCAAGGGGTTCCCAAAAGAAGCTGGGTATATATCATTGCCCACCAGAATGTTCTTGAATTCAACTAGACTTTTAGACCTTCAAGACTACTGTAGATTACCCTTGCCATCAGATTCACTTAGAAGGATAGGAAAGAAACCACAGCTGACCGGTAAGCAGTACCTATTCCTATTCCATGTTAGGGGTACTCACAGTGTTTTACACGAGTATCCAGGCATTTTTTTTTTTTGGCCCTCCCATTCCAAAGTGACAGCTCAGATGCAAGGAGATGAGACTTACACTGGGCAGCTGTGGGATGCATCTGGATTAGAAACTTCCACAGGAGCTAATATGTTTTAAAACAACTCCATGGGCATAGCTTCTAGAATTTCTGCAAGAGACATGCCAATTACAGGAGTCACTAGACTCAGGGAGGCCCAAAGTTATAATATCCATTAGTATAGTCAGTATTTATAGTTCATTTATAATTCTTTCAGTAATTAGGAATCATTTTTACCATAAACAATATTTTTGGGTAACATAATTGACATATTAATTTTAGTAAGTTTTCAATAAAACAGATTGAGAAAATTAACCGAAGGTTAATTCTCATGTACAAATGTGAAGTGTTTTGTTAATCTTTTACCCCAAAGTGACAATATGAACGTAGATTTTTCTGGGTGTTTGACCAAGGAAGCCAAAGCATTCTTTCAGATTATGTTAGATTTGTAGCTTTGTGGAGTCTCACCAGAGATGTTGCATTCTGTGTGTGAGTTTAACGAGCTAGCTTAAAGTTTGTTTGCTGGACTGGCCAAAACGAATCTAGACCCAACTATGGTTCATACCAGCTGACACTGAAAAAGTTCCTCTCAATGAAGTAAATGGAATTGAAAGGTTTCCAGAGAGATTAGGAGTAATAATATAGGCAAGGGAAGTGATATCAAATTCTGAAGAATGAAACTGATAGGCTGCCACCAATATTCTACCTGAATTCTATTTCTGATTTCACTTGGGGGAAGCTAGGTCAAATTAACATATGTCTAACTTAGGCATATGTTCTAGAGTAGTGGGTCTCAATCTTTTTAAGATTGTAAATTTATTTGAGAAAATGATGAAAACTGCAAACTTCTTCCTCAGAAAAAAGGAATATAAAGACCTACATGTGGACTTTGCTTATCATGTATTTTATTAGAAAATAATTTTCTTTGATACTTAGACTATGTAAACAATTTTCACAAGAAAGGGATTTCAATTTAAAAATCAATTTTCAGTTCTAGAAGAAAAAGGAAATAAATCAAAATTGTGACACCACATTAAAAATTAACTTGACTTTTGCTCATATTAACAAGTAGGCTGTTGCTCAAATATTAGCAAGTATTAACATGTTTGTTGTGAATAAGATCTTTAAATTATGAATAATAAGACATCTTTGACATGTCAGGGTACATGTCCAGTTGACACTGACTTCCTAAAAATCAGAACCAGTGCTGAAAACTCTGATTCAGAAAAGAAAATAACGGCCAATGTAATCACATTTCCCAAGGTTCACTTTGACAGAGGTGAATGGGTTTGTATCAAGAAATACTATAATTCCCCAAGATCTTTAAAGTTGAGTTCAGGTCAGATAATTTTCTTTGTTTTAATCAGTAAGGTCATTGGCATCACCTTGAAAAACCTTTATCTCTTAAGTAACTGAAAGCCAAGTCATGGTGTTTTATGTGTGTTTTTCTTTTCTTTTCAATAAGTGTTGCCTTCTATGTCTTTTCTCTCTGCCTCTTTCTCTCTCTCTTTTTATAAATGTTGGCTGCCTTCTCTGTCTCTTCTTTTTTTTTTTGAGACAAGGTATCACTGTGTCACCCAGGCTGGAGTGCAGTGGTGTGATCACAGCTCACTGCAGCCTCAACCTCAACCTCCCAGGTTTAAGTGATCCTCCCACTTAACCTCCTAAGTGGCTGGGAATATAGGCACATGCCACCATGACTGGCTAATTTTTGTATTTTTTTTGTAGAGACGGGATCTTACTATGTTGCCCAGGCTGGTCTCGAACTCCTTGGCTCACTCAGTCTATCCACCTCAGCCTCCCAAAGTGCTGGGATTACAGGCAGTGGTTTATTTAAACTACTGCTTCCGTGGTTTAAACCACAATGGTTTAAATAAATCTTTGTTTATACTTATCACATTGTTGTGGATTGAATTGTGTCCCCCAAAAAGATAGGTTCAAGCCCTAACCTCCATTACCTGTGAATGTAACTTTACTTGAAAATAGGGTCTGCTGTAGACTGAATGTTTATGTTCCCCTAAAATTCATATGTTAAATTATAACTCCTCATGTGATTGTATTTGGAGGTGGGGCCTGTGGTAGGGAATTAGGTTATAAGGGTGGACCCTTTATGAGTAGGATTAAGTGTCTTTATAAAACAGGCCTTAGAGCACTCCAAGGCTTTCTGCCATATGAGAACAAAGTGAGAAGATGGCTGTCTGTGAACCAGGAAGCAGACCTGTCCAACACCTCTCCAGACACCAAACCTGTCAGTGCCTTGATCTTGGACTTCCCAGCCTCCAGTACTATGAGAAATAAATTTCTGTCGTTTATAAATTACCCAGTCTATGATATTTTTGTTGTAGCAGCCTGAATGGCCTAAGACAGGGCCTTTGCAGATATACTCAAATTAAGTTGAGGTTGTAAAAGATTAGAGTGGGCCCTAATCCAGTGACTGGTGTTCTTATAAGATAGGCAAATTCAGACAGAGAGGAGACAGGAGAATACATGTGATGATGGAGGCAGAGATTGGAGTAATGCATCCAAAAGGCAAAAAATGCCAAAGATTGCCAAAAACCACCAGAAGCTAAGACAGTAGCATGGAATAGACACTTTCCTAGAGCCTTCAGAGAGCATGGTCCTGCTGGCACCATGATTTTGTACTTCTAACCTCCAGACCATGAGAGAATAAATTTCTATTGTATTATGCCACCTTGTTTGTGGTACCAGAAGTGGGGGTGCTCAGTACAAATATCTAAAAATATAGATGTGGCTTTAGAATTGAGTAAGTCATTGAGGCTGGAAGAGTTTTGAAATTCTTAATGGAAAAAGCCTTGAACAGATTGTAGCAATAGGAGGACTAAAGGTGATTCTGATAAGGGCTCAGAAGGAAGTAAAGAGGACAGTAGAGAAAGTTACAGTTTAGAGAATATATCTATTGCCATGAAGAGAATGCTGCTAGAAATAATGAACATTAAAGATACTGGTGAGATCTCAGATGAAAGGAGGAACATGTATTAGAAAATAGAGAAAAAGCAATCCTTGTTAGAAGTGGCAGAAACTTGGCTGAGTCATGCTGTGCTATTGGGTGGAAAGTAGAACTTGTAACTAATGAATTTGAGTATTTTGCTGTGGATATTTCCAAGCAGAGTAGAAGGTGTAGCTTTTTCCTTCTTTCTTATGGTAAAATATGAGAGAAAAGATACACTGAGGAGGAAACTGTTCAGCAAAAATTACTTGATGATTTGGAAATTTCTCAGATAGCATGTTCTGTAGACAGCACTGGGACAAATGTTTTGGTGAAGAAATTAGGCATGTGATATTGGGCGCAGTGGCTCATACCTGTAATCCTAGCACTTTGGGAGGCCAAGGCAGATGGATCACCTGAGGTCAGGAGTTTGAGACCAGCCTGGCCAATTGGTGAAACCCCATCTCTACTAAAATACAAAATTAGCCTGGTGTGGTGGCGCATGCCTGTAATCCCAGCTACTCAGGAGGTTGAGGCAGGAGAATCACTTGAATCTGGGAGGAGGAGGTTGTGGTGAGCCGAGATCATGTTATTGCACTCCAGCCTAGGCAACAAGAGTGAAACTCCATCTCAAAAGAAAAAAAAAATGAAATTAGGCGTGTGATTTATGGATCCAATTAATCATTTCAGCAGAATCCAGGGATAAAAATTGGGTTATCCAGGAAGCATCTATAGAGATCCTTGTGTCTAATTTTGTGGATTCTCTTGAAATCTATGGAAAACCAACAAGGATTTTGACAATGCTATATCACCAAAAACACTGCTAATTTTGAAGAGGACAGAGACAGGATAAAAAGAAGAAAAGCTGTCCAACTTCTGGTATTCTAAAAGCAGGAAACAGGGTACACAGAGGGTGGGTATACTACTAAGGGCAGATATGGCAGGGCCACCTCAGCTGAGGGTGGGGCCTCTGAGAGTCCAGAGGCTAGGACCAATGGGGTCTCTACAGACCAAGAGGTTGAGGAGAGTGAAGATTCCACTGACCCAGAGGGCATATTGAGTCAGCATAATTTGAGAATTCCATAAATATTCGGAAATTAAATGACATAATGTAAATAACCCAAGATCCAAAGAAGAAATCATAAGAGAAATTAGAAAATTCTTTAAACTGAATAAAAGTGAAATACAACATATAATATTTTATGAGATGCTGCAAGAGCAATGGTTAGAGGAAAATTTATAGCTCTAATATGTCTATATTAGAAAAGAAGAAAAATAATCTAAACCTAAGCTTCCACCTTAAGAAACTTTAAAAATGAGAGCAAACTTAAACACAACAACAGCAAAACAGCAGAAGGAAGGAAGTAGTCATCTTTTGCTTAATGATCAGGATACATTCTGAGAAATGCATCATTAGGTGCTTTTGTTTTTGTGCAAACATCATAGAGTGTACATACACAAACCTAGATGGTATAGCCTACTGTATTGGTCTCGTCTCATGCTGCTAATAAAGACATACCTGAGGGCCAGGCATGGTGGCTCACACCTGTAATCCTAGCACTTTGGGAAGCTGAGGTGGGCAGATCATGAGATCAGGAGATTGAGACCATCCTGGCCAACATGGTGAAAGCCTGTGTCTACTAGAAATGCAAAAATTAGCCTGTCATGCTGGCATGTGCCTGTAATGCCAGCTACTTGGGAGGCTGAGGCAGGAGAATCACTTGAACCAGGAAGTTGGAGGTTACCATAGCCGAGATCATGCCACTGCACCAGCCTGGTGACAGAGCGAGACTCCGTTAAAAAAAAAAAAAAAGACATACCTGAAACTGGGTAATTTATAAAGGAAGGAGGTTTAATTGACTCACAGTTCAGCTTGGCAGAGGAGACTTCAAGAAACTTACATGGTGGCAGGAAGGAGAAGTGCCAAGCAAAAGTGGAAAAGCCCCTTATGAAACCATCAAATCTCGTGAGAACTCACTGTCGTAAGAATGGCATGGAGGTAGCTGCCCTTGTGATTCAGTTACCTCCTACCAGGTTCCTCACACAATATGTGGGGATTATGGGCACCTACAATTCAAGATGAAATTTGGGTGGTGACACAGCCAAATCATATCATTTTGCCCCTGGCCCTTCCCAAATCTCATGTCCTCACATTTCAAAACATGATCATGCCTTTCCAACAGTCCCCCAAAGTCTTAGCTCATTCCAGCATTAACCCAAAAGTTCAAATCTGAAGTCTCATTTGCAACAAGGCAAATCCCTTCTGCCTGTGAGCCTGTAAAATCAAAAGCAAGTTAGTTACTTCCTAGATATAATGGGGATACAGACACCAGGTAAATACACCTATTCCAAGTGGGAGAAATTGGCCAAAACAAAGAAGCTACAGGCCCCATGCATGTCTGAAATCCAGTGGGGCAGTCAAATCTTAAAGCTCTGGAATGATCTCCTTTGACTTAATGTCTCACATCCAGGGCACACTGATGTAAGAGGTTGGCTCCCATGGCCATGAGCAGCTCTGCCACTGTGGCTTTGCAGGGTACAGCACCCCCTCCTGGCTGCTTTCGTGGGCTAGTGTTGATTGTCTGTGGCTTTTCCAGGTGCATGGTGCAAGCTTTCAGTGGATCTAACATTCTGGAGTCTGGAGGACAATGGCCCTCTTCTCACAGCTCCACTAGGCAGTGCCCCAGTGGGGACTCTGTGTGGGGACTCTGACCCCACATTTCCCTTCCACACTGCTCTAGCAGAGATTCTCCATGAGGGCTCTGCCTCTGCAGCAAACTTTTGCCTGGACACCCAGGCGTTTCATACATCCTCTAAAATCTAGGTGGAGGTTCCCAAACCTCAGTTCTTGACTTCTGTGTGCCCACAGACTCAACACCACATAGAAGCTGTCAAGGCTTGCAGCTTGCACTCTCCGAAGCCATTGCACTCTATATTGGCCCCTTTCAGCCATGGCTGGAGCAGCTAGGACGCAGGGCAACAAGTCCCTAGGCTGCACACAGCAGAGGATCGCTAGGCCCTACCCACAAAACCATTTTTTCCTCCTAGGCCTCCAGGCCTGTGATGGGAGGGGGCTCCATGAAGGTCTCTGACATGCCATGGAGACAGAAAACTGACTAAAGCAGAAATAGAAAACGTAAATGGATATATAACAAAGAGATTGATTAGTAATTAAAAAAAAAAAAAAAAAAAACCATTCAGGAAAAGCCCATGGGCTTCACTGGTAAATTCTACCAAACATTTAACGATGAATACCAGTTCTTCACAAACTCTGCCCCTCCCCAAAACAAGAGGAAGGAACACCTTCCAACTCATTTCATTGTATTACTTTGATATCCAAATATCCAAATCAGTCAAATACATCACAAGAAACATAAACTACAGAATATCTCTTATTCTCGACAAAATGCTAGTAAACTGAATTCAGTAACATATAAAAAATGATTTTACACCATGACCAAGTGGAATTTATCCCAGGAATGCATCTGAGCGTCAGTTTAAAAATCAAATCCGTATCAACAGAAAAAAGGACAAAATATGCAGAGAGAGCATTTGACAAAATCCAGCACCTCTTTGTGATAAAAAAACAAACTTTGAAGAGAAACAGGATGAGAAGAAAATGAGGTATCTGGAAATAGAGAATGTATAGACCAACTTCAATAAGTCAGTTATGAATAAAAGAAAATGAGAAATAGGGTAATAGTGGAGTTTAGGGATGGTTTATTTGCTTGGTTGGTGGCTTGATAACTTTTAAGATAGGAAAGATATGTAATGTGTAAATGTGTAAACGATAGCAAGAAGAATCCATGCGAGAGAGTAGATGACGCAGGAAGAGAATGAACAGTTGACAGCATATGATTGGTGAGGAAGGGGATGGGATCCAAGGTACAAGCGGAAGAATGAGTGGCCCTTCTATACTAAGATGATAGGAGAGTGGTTGCAAGCTCAGGTAGGTTAGTGGGAAACTGAGGTCGTTCCAATTCATTGGGAATTCATTAAAGAATGAGGGATGAGGAGAATAATACTTGAGGAGATGGCTTGAAATAGACTTTGTGCAAAGGTGAGCTTACTAGAAAAGCATAAGCTTGGTAAGAATATTGAATGACCTGTAGTCTTTATGTATTCTTTATCATTCTTATGCTAACTTTATAGATGGATGGAATAGCCTGTAGCCATCTCCATCACAATACTATGTGTGGGCTCAAAGATGAATAATGTAGGTGACTGACCTGGCATGAAGACCAGTGTGGATAAGAAGGACAATTCAATAAGTGATTCACAGATAATTAGTTATTCATCTAGAAATAGTTATTTTAGATCCCTGCCTCATAACTGCACACAAAACAAATACCAAGTATATTAAATACATGACAGAAAAGCAAACCTTTTGTAAAATTCACTCATGAGATGTGATGGTTTGATAAGGGGAAACCCATTTTGCTTGGCTCTTGTTCTCCCTCTTGCTGTTGTCATGTGAGACACGTCCTTCACCTTCCACCATGTTTGTGAGACCTCCCCAGCTATGTGGAACTATAAGTCCAATTAAACCTCTTTCTTTTGTAAATTGCCCAGTCTCAAGTATGTCTTTATCAGCAGTGTGAAAATGGACTAATACAGAAGTGTACACTTAAAAATGATTAAAATGGGAAATTTAATGGCATGCGTGTTTTACCATAAAAATATTTCTAAAATGGGTGGGGTGTGGTGGCTCACACCTGTAATCCCAGCACTTTGGGAGGCCAAAGTGGGCAGATCATTTGAGGTCAGGAGTTTGAGACTGGCCTAGCCAACATGGTGACACCCCATCTTTACTAAAAATACAAAAATTAACTTGGCATAGTGGCACACGCCTGTAATACCAGCTACTTGGGGGGCTGAGGCAGGAGAATTGCTTGAACCCTGGGAAGCTGAGATTGGAGTGAGCCGAGATCACACGACTGCACTCCAGCCTGGGCCACAGAGTGAGACTCCATCTCAAAAAAAAAAAAAAAAAAAAAAACCTTTCTAAAATGATGGATATGGGCTGGGCACGATGGCTCGCGCCTGTATTCCCAACACTTTGGGAGACCGAGGTGGATGCATCATTTGAGGTGAGGAGTTCAAGACCAGCCTGGCCAACATGGTGAAACCTGTCTCTACTAAAAATACAAAAAATTAGCTGGGCAGCAGAGGCTTGTGCCTGTAATCCCAGCTACTTAGGAGACTGAGACAGGAGAATGGCTTGAGCCTGGGAGGCGGAGGTTGCAGTGGGCTGACATCACGCCACTGCACTCCAGTCTGGGCAAGAGAGTGAGACCCGTTCTCAAAAAATAAATAAAATAAAGTAAAATAAAATCAACATGAATTTGAACCAAAGAGAAATTCTGAATTTAAAAATTCGATTACAGAAATGTATTTAAAAGCACATTATCACTGAAGAAAGAATTAGTGATCTGGAAAATAGGTGGTAAATATGCAAATGAGAAACAAAAATAAGCAAATAAGAGATACAGAAGATATAGTGTGTAAGTCTAACAGTTTATTGAAGCCCCACAGTAAAAGGATAGAAAAGGTATTTGTTCCCTGTTTCCCCATTCCCGCCTTCTTTTTATTAAGATATTTTAAAATTCAATTTATCTATTATTGCAAAGATAGATAGCACAGAGACATCCCATATACCTTCACATGCATTTCTTTATATTAACATCTTTCATTGATATATTTGACCAAAATTGATACTTTATTATCTAAAGTACATGCATTATTCAGATGTTAATCCATTTTTAAAAAGAAAATAAATGATAGAGAAGTGTTTATTATTGAAGTCACTAATTTTCTTAGGTATGTATCACTCTCCCTCCCCACCCCACAGTGTTAGTAGGTATTGGTATTTATTTGTTCATTAAAAATGGGGAAATTGGGTACTTACATAAAAAGCTGTGTTGCTAGATCCTTTACGGAAATGAACAAATTGCGTATGCTTTGTGTGTAAACCTTATGGACTTTTTACGTAGAAGACAATTTTATAGTCTTTTTTTTTTTCGGCCACTCATTATTTGATCTGCATCATTAGAAATCTGCTGTTTACTTTGTTCATTTCACTCATTGGGTTTTTAACCAGTATAGGCTAGCTTCACTGTCCACTATGGAACCACTAATCCCATGTGGCAATTTAAATGTAAATTAATTAAATTTCAATGAAATGAAAATTTTACTTCCTCAGTTCCTATCAGCCATATATCAAGTAAGCAAGTATATGTAAACCTGCCCCCAAAAGTTTAGGTAGCTGAGTTGACAAATGTAGCTTCTCAGAAAGAAACATTTAGTAGGGACTTAAGATGATGGATCTCCATACCTGCCCTGCAGAAAGTATTCTTCCTATAGCAAGCTTTTTTTTTTTAGGTAAACCATATGCAGCTGGTCATGTCCGAGATCCTCTTGCAAAACTCTGACCAGTGAGAAAGTTAGATAAGCATTTTTATGAGGGGTTTGGTATGCCACAGGTATTGTTTCTTTTTGAGAGGTTATCCTAGAGGCATTGTTTCTTGACCTTGCTGGGGGAATGCCTTGGTATACAAGAGTGAAACACTGGTCGTTACAATGGTTTCACTTCAAGATGGCATTACTCTTGTCATGCCATGTAGAAAACAGGGTGTTTTCTACACATAGTCATATGTGGTTAATGGCTTCCATATTGGATAGTAGATATAGAACATAACTTGAAATACCTAGTTGTCTCTTTCAGTCATTGGTTGTGACATTCTTCAAGGTCTGGCTCAAGTGTAACATCTGATTAACACCTTTGTGGTCAGAGTCATCTGACATAAACATCTTCGACTTCTCTCTTGCAGTATTTCTGTCCTCACTCACCCTCCATTTTCCTCCTATTTAGGAACAAATCTCTCTCTTCTTTTCTGAGACAACTTCACCAGCCTATCTGGTCTCATTCCCTCCCATCAGCTGGCTCTCTTCTCCATCTTCAATTTCTTGTGCCTATTAAACTTTACCCTTTTTTCTACAAATTTAATTAGGCCTCCATTACTCTTTTAAAACAGAATACTTTCAATCCTTTTGCTTAGTTCAATCAGTATCCTTTTTCCTTTCTTGCAGTATCACAATTCTCAAAAGAGATTATTGTCTATTTTCAGTCTACCAACTCTTCTGAACCACTGGAAAGGACTGTCCACAGGTAACATTTCTCTCTTGTCCTCCTGCCATTCCCCCTAATTCCAGCATCAGCTTAGTTCTTACCCTCTTTGGCTCTTTGCAGTATCTGCTAGCCACCTGTTCCCTCTCCTGAAACACCGTAGCTTTTATGATGTTTGAACCATCTGGGTGCTCCCTGAGCAGCCCCTCTTCTAACTCCTTTTCCTCCCCCTATTCCAAAACGATATTTCACAATTCCGTTTATTTTCCAAAAGATCTTCCATGGCGATGTCATGCCTTTTTCAATCATATTTTCACAGATTTTATTACAATATCAGCCCTATTTTCAATCATATTTTCACAGATTATATTACATTTTGCTGAATTCACGTGTCACCTGTATTGTTTCATCTCTTTTGCCCTTTAATCCACTCTACACATTATAGACACTGCCCTGAACACTGTTCTAGCCATGTTATATGTGAATAGCCTGCACTGATGATTCAATGCATTTCTAACACCTGAGCCTGGTATTTGACACTCTCCACAACCTAACTCACTCTAACCAACGCCTTAGCCTAGTTTCTGGCCAGCCAAGATGCTGGGCCAATTCTGAGTGCCCTGAACCCCGCTCCGCTGTGCCCTGGATCCTGCCGCTTCCTACGCAGGAAACCCGTGGCGCTCCTCCTCCTGCGTCAGCATCCAGCACGCGGCCAGGCGCAGCTCGAGGGCAGAGTCCGTGAGGAAATTCTTAGAAGCTTCTCTCGCCCAGCACTCCACTCCGACCCCTCAGCAGCGCCTGGCGTCCTCGGCATTCCAGGACAGGACCCGTCCCCGCTCCAACCCTCCCGCAGCTCTTAGGACTGTAGTCGCAGTCAGTACGTCTGCGGTGAGCGTGGTCAGCTCCTTTTCCTCTCAAAATGTAGACCAAGGATTATCGGTTTTTATTTTCTCGATGCGAGGAAAAAATGTTTGAATATATACGCATTATTTTTATATATTAAAATATATATCGAATATATAATCATATTTAATATGTATCTTCTGTTATCCGCCCTTTCAGCCGCGCATCAACCGTTTGGACTCTGGGATGGCCCCGCCAGGTTTGAGCCGGATCCGCACCCTTCCTCGCTACCCGCGCCCGCCACAGAGCTGCGGTCCTCCGGGCTGCTAGAGGGGGCGCGCCCGCCCCCACTTCCGGCGCGCGGGCGGCCGAGTGTGTTGTGTTTCTCCCCGGGGGTGGGTGCCCGCAGCGGGTAGAGCGAAAGTGAGTGGGGGCGGTCCAGTAGGGCAGTCCCCGGGTGCTTCGCAAACCGCCACTGTCCCGCGTCCGGCCTCCGCGGCTCCTTTCTCGACCCCTCGGCCACAGGGCGGGCGTCGGCTGTACCTGGGATTCCGCCCGCCGCTCAGTGGGTCAGTCCCGCCCTCCGTTTGCCCATTCAGCCACCCGCCTTTTCGGTCAGCTGACTCCTCAGGCACTTACCCAGCGCGTCCTGAGCCGGACTGCAGGCTCAGGAGTCGGACGCGCGCCAGCGGGTTCCTTCCTGCCATTTCTCACGCGGGCAAAGGTCGCTTTTGAGTCGTGTCTCAGCCTTTCCTTTCTCTTGGCTCCCCGAGTCTGGGCTAGATCCTTTCTCAGTCTCTCTCAGAACACCTTCTGCCTTCCCCATTGTAGTTTTGGTCACAATGAAGTCAGATAATTATGTATGCTTTCTGTTTAACGTCTGCCTCTCCCTACTGTGTTTAAGTTCTGTAATGGCCAAGACACTGTCTTATTTTATAACTCTTCGCTCAGCACCTGGCACAAATACCTGCACAAATAGGCACTCAAATATCAAACGTGAGGAAAACAAAGGCCCTCTTCTGAAGGGTTCTTTGATTTGGTGGGGGAGTCCAAATGTGAAGAGGCATTTTAGCAGAGTAGGCATCCAAGTAAGGACTGTGGAGTCAGATTATTTGGTTTCAGAACATTCCAGACTATATCACTTACAAGCCACATGACCTGGAACAAATTATGTAATCTCTCTAGTCTTCAATTGAATGGTTGAACTTACTATAGAATGCTGTGAAGATGAAATAAGACACTTAAAGCAGGTAGACAGAGCTTGACTCATGAAGCCTCAGTTAGCGTTTTCTATTACACTTAAGTAAGCAAACAGATACATTATCTGTTACATGACATTGTAATACAGGTACATTATAATAACAGTCAGGATTGGCCAAAAGTACCCTGGAGGTTCCATCTGGGTTGCTTGGATGAGGACTGGGGACTCACTTTCCCCCAAAGGGAAGGACTGTACCTAAGCTCACCTTGGTTAGAAGGTTTTTGTTTTTACTTTTAAAAAACTGGTGAGAAGAATGTGATCTGGTTTACAATGTGTAAAGATCACTCTGGTTACAATGTAGATAACAGACTGATGGGGACTGAGTGAATGTGGGAAGCCAGCTGGTGAGTTTTGTGCAGTGTGACAGGATAGTTGCTGGGATGAAGATGGTGGCAGAGATGGGGAAGGGCAGATTCTGGAAGAGGAAATAAAATCAACAGGATTTAAAGGAAGGAAGGAGGTGGGGGGAAAGGACAGTGTTAGGGATGCTTCCATGTTTCTGGGTATGCAGCCAAATGGATGTTCCGGCTTCTTGAGAAGGACCATTGGGAGAGGAGCTGGGAAGAATCATGAGTTGGTTATGCATGTGCCGAGTCTGAGGTCCTTTTGAGAAATTCAAGAGTAGTTATGATGGGAGTGAGGAACCGTGGGTAAATAGATCAGGAGCTCAGATGGGAGGTCTAGACTGAATGGTAACCAAAGGTTAGAATGAAGTTGCCGAGGAGGAAAGTAAAGAGTGAAAATAGAGGACTTAGGGTTCACCTGATGGACTGATGTAGTGGAAGGTGAATCTGTGAAGGAGATGGGGAGGGAGCAGAGATGAGTCTTTATGACCAAGATCTTCCCTCAGCCACACACCCATGGAGGACTAGTTGGTGAGGCATAATATTTACATTAAAAATTGAATAATATCACAAACATTAAAAGGCAAGGGACATAGACTAATGGTCACTAAGTGAAGAACACACATTAATGTGATGTAGCTCTTGAGAAACGCTATGTACACATCCATGCACAGATCCGACAATGCATTGATTGTCACAGAATTTTATTTTAAAAAAATCTTTGTTTTCCTATTACTCTGCTCAGAGTAAGATACCATGAAATGGCTGGGCATGGTGGCTCATGCCTGTCATCCCAGCATTTGGGAGGCTGAGGCAGGTGGATCACGAGGTCAAGAGATCGAGACCATCCTGGCCAACATGGTAAAACTCTGTCTCTACTAAAAATACAAAAATTAGCTGGATGTGGTGGTGCGCACCTGTAATCCCAAGCTACTCTGGAGGCTGAAGCAGGAGAATGGCTTGAACCCAGGAGGTGGAGATTGCAGTGAGCCAAGATTGAGCCAATGCACTCCAGCCTGGTGACAGAGTGAGACTCCGTCTCAAAAAAAAAAAAAAAAAAAAAAGATATGAAATTTCTTAAATGTCTATTGTCACATAATAAGAAGTAAAGAAATGTGTTTAGTATTTTTCTTTTTTTTTTTAAATAGGGACAGGGTCTCACACTGTCACTCAAGCTGGAGTTCAGTAAAGCAGTCATGCTTTCTGTAGCCTCAACCTCACAGGCTCAAGCAATCCTCCCACTTCAGCCTCCTGAGTAGCTGGGACCACAGGTGAGTGCCACTACACCTGGCTAATTTGTAAATGTTTTGTAGGGATGGGATCTCACTATGTTGCCCAGGCTGGTTTCAAACTCCTGGACTCAAGTGATCCTCCTGCTTTTGGCCTCCCAAAGTGCTGGGATTACAGGCATGAGCCACTGTGCTTGGTCTCTAGTATTTTACACTTAAAAATTAAAAGGAAAAATATCCCCAGGTTTCTTGTGTTCAGATGTGTATGAAAAATCTATTAATATCTGGCAAATCACCATTTAGGAGAGGCTGTTTTGTAGGCATCTCAGATCTAACTTTCTTAATGAATAGTTCAGCAAATAGCACCATCATCCTCCAGCCACCAGGGACAGCCACAAACTTGTCCTGGACCCCCTCTCTCTTCCAAACCCTTGTACAGTGTGTCAAGTCCAGTCAAATCACCCATCTTTTTATCTTTTGCCTCCTATGGCTCAGTCTCTCACTGTCTCTCTCCTGAATGGTTACAACAAACCCCTTCCCATGTCTTCTCCACACCCCTCTGTGGGTGGGCACACAGACCTTCCAGCCATCACTGTGGCGGTGGGGATCAAAGGCAAACTCTGTAGCACAACCTCTTAGACTTCCTCTCTCACCATTCATTAACTATGCTCAGGCTCTGATGCAGGGTTCTTAACCTGGCTGCTCATCAGAAGCTCCTGTGGCACTTATTAAAGCCCCACCCATGGAGATTCTGATCCAGGAAGTCTGTCTTGGGGTTTATGTTCCATGGCTGATTTTGAGCCATAGTCAGAAATGACAACCATTAGTCTGGTCTCCCCCACACTACCTTCAGTTTTCTCAGTGGGCCACATTCTCTCATACCTGCTGTTCTCTTTGCCTGAGTGACCTTCCTCTCCATCTCAGTTAGCTCACTCTTATCAGACTCTGCTGAGATGTCTCCAGGCAGCTCTTTCTGGCTCTTCCCATCCCTCTCTCCTTGGTCTTGGTCAGCCATCTTTCCCTTCTGCTACCTTGACTACTTACCTCTGTCCTTGGAGTTATCACTGTGTTTACCTGTTGCTTTCCAATACTAAACTAAGAGTCCTTTGGGACAGATATTTTAATTCTGAGACTTCTCTTTAATACACTGCCTAGCACACAGTGAATGCTCAAGTATTTGTTGAAAGAATCCATTTTTCTTTGTGCTGTTTCAGAACCTTGTGACTCAAGAATAATTTTTCCTTGTTAGTACATTGACCCTGCCCATTCTCCATGGTCCCTTCCTGACATTTCACCATGATTTCTAATGTAGTATCCACCAAGATTGTCCTGGACATCAACCCATTCTGTAATAAAAATAAATAAAAAGAGCAAGTGCTGTAGAGTTCAGCAACCTGGGTTTATGTCTCAACTTTGCTATTTACCAGTTTGTAGGCTTGGACAAATTACTTGGCTTTCAAGAATCTTAGTTTCCTCATTTGTAAAATTGAGATGATAATACCTTATGGTGTTATTGTTAAGTTCCAGTAAAACAGTATTTGCAAAGTGCCTGGTCCATAGTAGGTGCTTATTAAGTGTGAGTTCCCCTTCTTTTGGGATGCCCCATAACATAATAGAAATAGCTAAAGACTTTGGTTGCAGCCCAGTTCTGCTGCTCACTGGCTGTGTGTCTTTGGTCAACTTATGACTTTCAGTAGCCCCGTTAGGAAAATGGGCATAATTTTGATTGTCTTATAGAGTTAGGAAAAGCATATAAAGTTTATGTTAAGCATCCAGGTAGTGCTCAATAAAATAGTGGTTATTTCTGAGATGTAATCATATACTATAGTGTTTTTCTTGCTTTTTATAATCTATAAGCACTATTTTATTATCCCTAATGTTGTTCCTAACAGTATTACTAAAGGTCAAATTGATTTTGGCCATACTCACACTTTCTCTTTCACATCTTGAAAAAATCCTGAATCATCTATAAATGTATCATTTATGTGGAAGCCCCCTGTTAGTTTTCTTTACAGTGCTATCTATGCTCCCTGGCAACTGGACTTCAAAAACTTGTATTTATATTCCAAGTGCATATTTTCCCTGTGTAACAGGAGCATTGTCCACCCTCAGGAGCACCCTGAAGAGTTGGAATTCAGAAGAAATCTCTCAGACACAAATCTCTTATCTCCTCCCTGCCTCACCTGGGCAGGCTTTTCAGACTGTCTCTGCCCAGAATGTCAGGAGAGGCCACAGTCTTGGCCTACCGTGCCCCAGAAGAACAGGAAGGACTTCTAGTTGTCAAGGTTGAAGAAGAAAATTATGTTTGGGGCCAGGACTTTGGCCTTCAGGGAAACTCCTGGAGCCAAGAGGTATTACGGCAGCAGTTCAGGCAGTTTAGTTACTCTGACTCCACTGGCCCTCGGGAAGCTCTGAGCCGGCTCCAAGACCTTTGCTGTCAGTGGTTAAGACCGGAGGTGCACTCCAAGGAGCAGATCCTGGAGCTGCTGGTGCTGGAGCAGTTCCTGGCCATCCTTCCTGAGGATCTGAAAGCTTGGGTGCGAGAGCATCGGCCAGAGAATGGAGAGGAAGCCGTGACTCTGCTGGAGGAGTTGGAAAAGAACTTGATGAGCCAAGGCAACAGGTAAGAAGTAGACATTTTTGTTTGTTTGATCTATTGTAAGTAATGGGGAATCCATTGTGATTGGGGCATTGACTCAGCTCTCAGATAATTACACATTTTCTTTCTTTTGGGTTATTAATTATTCACTTATTGGGTTCAAGTCACTAGGGCTCTTAAGTCCTGTTTTTTTTCTATAATCATTTGAATGAGTTTTTGATTCTTCTTATGCTGCCCTGTTGCTCTAGGAGTTTTCTACTTGTATATCCTTAGAATGATAATGCTGTTACTTGATTACTCCTAGGACACAGCTCATGGCCAAGAAATGGTCTGGCAGGAAATGACATCCACAGGAGCACTGAAGTCTCTGAATAGCCCACTGAAGCCCTTACAGAACCAGTGCAAGAGTGAGACTCAGGAGCCCGAGGCTTTCCAGGAGAGAGGTGAGAAGCCCCAGTCCATTTGGGGTTGAGGATGGAGGTGAGAACTGTCATCTGTGGCATGGTTCATTCTTAATGACAGCCACTTGTGGTTATCACTAAGTATTGTGGAAAGGCTTCTTTGCCTAGAAGTATTCTTCATTTGTCTATGCTTAGAATCTGAAATTCAAGTATCATTTATAACTTTAGATTAAGAATTAAAGTCTTTAGTAAAATTCTATAATACCCATAATTATTTTTTCTCTCTTTTTTTTTTTGAGATGGGGTCTCACTCTGTCACTCAGGCTGGAGTACACTGTTGCAACCACAGCTCACTGCAGCAGCAGCCTTGAACCCCTGGGTTCAAGTGATCCTCCTGCCTCAGCCTCTAGAGTAGCTAGGACTACAGTTGTACACCACCATGCCTGGCTAAATATCCATAATATTCAAAGATCAATATTCTGTTATTTAATTTTGGTTTCATTGGCAAGGCAGTCCCTAAGATGGACATGAATACTGTATCAGTAATAGATACCACATAATCACTTGAACAGGGAAAGTTTAATATTAAGAATTATTAATTACTAAGTGTTATAACAGAAAGTCAATTCCAAAGAATGTAGGAATAATAGATATAGAGTGTCTCTAGGGCTGAAGCAGATACAAGGTAGGAACAAATCTGCAGGAGGGTGCCACAACTTCCCCTTCCCTGCCAGGGCTGAGATCCAGGCCTTGCTGGAGAGGGCACAGCTATAGCCCAGTGGATGGAGATGCCACTACAGTGCTAAGCTGGCAGAACTCACTGAGGAGCCACACTCTGAGGTGCTAGAAGCTCCTCATGGGGAGGTGACCTGATATAGAACTCGCTGGGAAGCTCCCCCATAGGGATAGTGTCTTTGGAAATCATTGGGGTGTCTACTGCTAGGTGTCCCATGTGCTACAGAAACAAACACAAAGAACATGCAAGAACCAGGAAGAAAAGCCCTTTCTTCTAGTTCCTCTGCAACCCCCTCTATTAATAAAGCTCACATCATGCCATCTGGCAAATGTTCCAGTATCACATACAGGGCAATGAAGTGTAAATTTGAAACTGAGGCAATAAATTGATAGCTGTCACAGGTGCCAAGGATTAGAACTGAAAAGACTTTGATTATGTTATTGGCAAAATCATCCTTATGGGCAGCAGATAAATTAGGCCTATTAGCTTGCCTCATTAATCTTTTGTTACATCTGACTACGCTTCTGATTTCGCCTTCACCAAGCAATTTTATTAACTTCCCATGAAGCTTAGCTGTAATAAGAAAATGTACTCGTTCAGTGTGGTCCATATGATGGTTATATTACTCATTAATTCTCATTCTGGTTTTATTACTGAGTTTCATGGGCTTGATTAATGAGTGTCTACCCCTAAAAGATAAATCTATTTTTTGTATGATGATAAAATTAGGTATATGTGGACATAAGCCCAAGGGACAGACGCTGGACCTCAGCAGTTCACGAAAGGAATCCTTACCATCCATCCACTGAATTCTTCTGGGAAACTCCCTCCCAGCCTTCCCTAGGCATCATACCCTGATACTACCATTAGCCAAGCAGGTCTTCTTAAGTATCTTCGGCACCAAGCAGGTGCTACATTAAAATGGGTTTTGAAAATTCATCTCAAAAGGGGCAAAGGAGGAAGTCAAACTGTCTCTCTTTGCAGATAACATGATTCTATGTCTAGAAAACCCCATTGTCTCAGCCCCAAAGCTTCTTAAGTCAATAAGCAACTGCAGCAGAGTCTCAGGACACAAAATCAATGTACAAAAATCACAATCATTCCTATATACAGAGATTCTTATATCTCTATGCCTATACTGCACACCTGTACAACAATAGACAAGTAGAGAGCCAAATCATGATTAACTCCCAATCACAATTGCTACAAAGAGAATAAAATACCTAGGAATGCAGCTAACAAGGGAAGTGGTGAAGGACCTCTTCAAGGAAGACTACAAACCACTGCTCAAGGAAATCAGAGAGGACACAAACACATGGAGAAACATTCCATGCTCATAGATAGGAAGAATCATATCATGAAAATGGTCATAGTCCCCAAAGTAATTTATAGATTCAATGCCATTCCCATTAAACTACCGTTAACATTCTTCACAGAATTAGAAAAAAAAAGCTGCTTTAAAATCTATATAGAACCAAAAAATAACCCTTATAGCTAAGATAATCCTAAGCAAAAGAACAAAGCTGGAGGCATCATGCCACCTGCCTTCAATCTGTACTATGAGGCTACTATAACCCAAACAGCATGGTACTGGTACAAAAACAGACACAGACAAATAGAACAGAGTAGAGATCTTAGAAATAAGACTTCACATCTACAACCATTGGATATTTTGCAAACCTGACAAAAACAAGCAGTGGGGAAAGGAATCCCTGTTTAATAAATGGTGATAGGAAAACTGGCTAGCCATACACAGAAAATTGAAACTGGGTCCCTCCTTTATACCTTATACATAAATTAACTCAAGGTGGACTAAAGACTTAAATGTAAAACCTAAAACTATAAAATCCCTAGAAGAAAATCTAGGTAATACCATCCAGGGTGTAGGCATGGGCAAAGGTTACATGACAAAAATGTCAAAAACAATTGTAACAGAAGCAAAAATTGGCAAATGGGATGTAATTATACTAAAGAGCTTCTGCACAGCGAAAGAAACTATTATCAGAGTGAACAGATAACCTACAGAATGGGAGAACATTTTTGCAATCTATGTAACAAAGGTCTAATATCCAGGATCTACCAGAAACTTAAACAGATTTACAAGACAAAACCAAACAACCCCATTAAAAAGTGGGCAAAGGACATGAATAGAGACTTCTCAAAAGAAGACATTTATGCACCAACAAACATGAAAAATAGCTCAACATCACTGATCATTAGAGAAATGCAAATCAAGACCACAATGAGAAACACTCTCACAGCACTCTGAATGGTGATTTTTAAAAAGTCAAGAAACAACAGACTTGCAATGCTGTGGAGAAGTAGGAACGCTTTTACAGTGTTGGTAGGAATGTAAATTAGTTCAATAATTGTGGAAGACAATGTGGCAATTCCTCAAAGACCTAGAACCAGAAATACCATTTTATCCAGAAATACCATTTGATCCATTACTGGATATATATTCAAAGGAATGTAAATTATCCTATTATAAAGATACATGAATGCATATGTTCATTACAGCACTATTCACAATAGCAAAGACATCGAATCAACCCAAATGCCCATCAATGATAGATTGGATAAAGAAAATGTGGTATGTATACACTATGGAATACTATGCAGCCATAAACAGGAACAAGATCACGTCTTTTGCAGGGACATAGATGGAGCTTGAAGCCATTATCCTCTGGAAACTAACACAGGAACAGAAAACCAAACACCACATGTTCTCACTTGTAAGTAGGAGCTGAACAGTGAGAGCACATGGAAACAGGGATGGGAACAATACACACTGGGTCAATGGGGGTGGGAGAGAAAACATCAGGATAAATAGCTAATACATGTGGGGCTTAATACCTAGGTGATGGGTTGATAGGTGCAGCAAACTACCATGGCACACATTTACCTATGTGACAAACCTGCACGTCCTGCACATGTATCCTGGAACTTAAAGAAAATTCATCTCATCAAGTCCCCTGTCTTAAATCAGGTAAATGTTGAGATCATTTAGGAGATTATTTCTCCTTTCATTTTTTAAGATCTTGAGGAACAGAGCCCGTGGCAGTTTCTTAAGTGCCTCTTGGACTTTTTCATATTGGTATTATGGGGTGAGTTGTGTCCCTCCAAAATTCGTATATTGAAGCTCTAACCCCCACCCAGAACCTTAGAGTATGACTGTATTTTTTTAGACATAGGACCTTTATAAAGGTTAAAATGAGATCATTAGGGTGGGCTTAATCCAAAATAATTGATGTCCTTAAAAGAAAAGATTAGGGCACAACACAGACCAAGGGTTGGCCTTGTGGGACCTAGAAAGAAAGTGGCCATCTGTGGCCGGGTGCAGTGGCTCATGCTTGTAATCCCAACACTTTGGGAGGTTGAGGCAGGCAGATCACTTGAGGTCAAGAGTTCAAGACCACTGTGAAACCCCGTCTTTTCTAAAAATACAAAAATTAGCCAGGCGTGGTGGTGCATGCCTGTAGTCCCAGCTACTTGGGAGGCTGAGACAGGAGGATCACCTGAGCCCGGAAGATGGAGGTTGCAGTGAGCCAAGATTGCACCACTCCATTCCAGCCTGAGTGACAGAGTGAGACTGTCTCAAAAACAACAACCAAAAAAAAAAAAAAAAAAAAGAAGTGGCCGTCATCTGCAAGCCAAGGAGAGAGATTGGCCTCAGAAGAAACCAAACCTGCTGACACCTTGATCTTGGACTTCTAGCCTCTAGAATTGTGAGAAAGAGATTTCTGTTGTTTACCACCCATTTTGTGGTATTTTGTTGCGGAAGCCCTAGCAAACATACTGTATTAAAGTTCTTTCTTATGTCCATATGAAATACTCCCAGCTTTATTAAGAATCCACTTTCTTTTGTTTGTTTACAGAGTCCTCATAAAACACAATTTATACTTGAATGGAGTGAGTACACGGCACTTTGATCTTGTTTTAACTAAGTCTCTCACTCCCTCTGATGCCATTTGTGTTCTGTCTGTTGGATATCTTGCCGCTTTTCTCTGGACATGCTTCAGTTTCTCCACATTCATTTGAAGTTTCGGGATCAAGACAAAGTAAAATAAGCTTCACATCTACAACCATTGGATAAAATAAGGATCTAATTGATTTAAAATGTATTCAGCCCCCCCAACTCTTACCTGTTACATTTTATAACTTTTTATTTGTTTATTCATAGTGGCAGTATGTTGTTGATTCAGTCACCTTATCAGTAATAGTGGTTCTATCTTTCCAATGTCCTTGGCCTTAGCAAAGTTTACTCATTCTCCGTTTATGCCTATTCCCACAGTTATGAATGGCCTTGACTGGGTTCCTCTTAAGTCTCCCTTATGCTAGTCTCTTCTCAGTCTTAAAGTCCTAGTCAGCCTTGCCTCTGAAGAATTAATGTGGATCCTTTTACAGCTTTCACCTAGGTCATGAGGTTTAAATTGCTGGAGGGGCCCACTGTGATATGATTGTAAGAGTCATCATGCCATTTTTACAACCTTGAGTTATAAGTTTCTTGTAGGTGTTTCACTAGCTTTATAGTTTGTCTTGCCAGAAGTAGAGCCTGAGATGGAGATTTGGGTGCAGGTGATTTATTGAGGATGTGTTCTTCAGGAAAAATCTGTAATGGAGGGGAGAGAAGCAGGATTAGGAAGGGAAAAGAGCAAGCAATGATGTGGTCTCAGTTACAATCTAGCCTTGGTCTTATCCTTGGAGTGTTTCATGGGCCTCTGAAGCATAATTGCACTGCAGAATTGTTTCTTCTTGAGGCAGAGATAGGGCAATGAGGGAGGAAGGTACTTCCTGGGCCAAGTGGCTGTCATCAGCCAGGGTAACTCTCTACAGAAGGAGGCACCTCTGTGTAGTTAGGAGTTGTTTTAATCTGTTAGGATTGCTGTAACAAAATGCCGTCAACCAAGTGGCTTGTAAACAACACAGATTTACTTCTTACAGTTCTGGAGGCTGAGAAGTTCAAGGTGCTAGCAGATTTGATATTTGGTGAGGTCCCACTTTCTCGTTAATGGCACCTTTTTACTGTGTCCTCACATGGTGGAAGGGGCAAATGAGCACCCTAGGCCCTTATAAAATGGGCACTAAGCCCTTAAGACCTAGTCACCTTCCAAAAGGCCATATTCCCTAATACTATCACCTTGGGGGTTAGGACTTCAACATATGAATTTTGTGGGGGACAGAGACATTCAGATCATAGGAAGCCAAAATTCATAGTGGCTGAGGGAAGGAGACATCATATTGGTAAAGGGGAACTAGGTGAGCAGTGGCATCGCTGACATAGCATTAAGGCTAAAAGCATACTCGTCAATGTGCAATTGAAGACCACATCCCTAGTTAAAAGGATTTTAAACCAAACAGGATGGAATTGCTCACTGAAGTGCTGAGCTGGCAGAACTCACGGAGGAGCCACCCCAGAGAACAAGTGGGAATAACAGGAGGTCTGTTAAAGAGAATAGCTAGCTGGGTGTGGTGGCTCATGCCTGTAGTCCCAGCACTTTGGGAGGCTGAGCCAGGAGGATTGCTTGAGCCCAGTAGTTCAAGACCAGTCTGGGCAACCTGGCAAGACCCCATGTCTACAAAAATTTTAAAAATTCACTGGGTGGAATGATGTGTACCTGTACTCCTAGTTACTGGGGAGTCTGAAGGGGGAGGATCCCTTGAGTCTAGGATTTCAAGGCTGCAGTGACTTATAATTGTACCCTAAACTCCAGCCTGAGTGACAGAGTAAGACTGTTAAAACAAACAAACAAACAAAAACAGAAGAGCTCTTCTAACAGAGAAACCTATACTTTATTTTTTCTCCAAAGAGCCTTCTATACATTTGTACCCCACCCCTCCAGCCTCCAGACTTGGGCCTGATTATGAATCAGTTTTCATTCTTGGGAGATATTAATTGGATTCATTGGGTTATCTCTATGCCAGTATTTCTAAATAATCAAGTGACCATTTCTTATTGTAATCTTTCTTTTTTCTTTCTTTGTTTTTGAGACAGTATCTTTCTGTTATGCAGTGGCATGATCTTGGTTCACTGCAACCTCCATATCCCAGGTTCAAGTGATTCTCGTGCCTCAGCCCCCCTGAGTAGCTGGGAATATAGGCATGCACCACCATGCCCAGCTAATTTTTCTATTTTTAGTAGAGACAGGGTTTTGCGAATTGGCCAGGTTGATCTTGGACTCCCCTGGCCTCAAGTGATCTGCCTGCCTCAGCCTCCAAAAGTGCTGGGATTACAGGTGTGAGCCACCGCACCCAGCCTCTACTTGTAATCTCTGTTTGTCTTTTCTAAGAATTACTCTAGTTAGCTATCTATTCTGATTTTTTAATATAATAATAAATATAGTTGAACAAATAAAAATCTTGATGTCTTGCTGATGTATACATCTGAGGTTAGTTTTTCTCTGGTCTCATAATTTGACTTCATGTAGTTATAGAATTTGAAGATATATTTAAAGTACGATAAGTTACATTGCTTTTCTGATTTTCATTGCCTTTAATTTTGTCCTTACACAATTATATTGTCACTTTATGCCCTATAATTGATACTCTTAATAATTTGACCTATTTATTACTTTTAGAAAATTTCTCTTTAGGTTGTCAGGTCTCTGACTTTAACCTATTTGGTACTTTTCATTTTTATGCCTTTATTGTATACAAGTATATTTTTTCATAAATGTTTTCTTTTTGAGTAAGTGAAACTGAATAATTCAAGTTTCTATCTAAAATTTAAGGGCAGTATGAATTTTAGAGGTGATGTTGTCTGTGTTTAATTTCTGGTAAGGAATGGGGAAACGGGAAGCCAGACAGCCCTCTCCTTTTGTGAGGTATCAACTGTGATGCTTTATTGTTGTGTTTGAAGTGTTGTGAACTCAATATCAGAAATAGGTATTCATTTTTATATAAAAATATAATGCTTTTCCAAAGCCAAATTTAAATGATTTTTAAGTTACATTTCATTTCAATGCAACTATGGCCCTGCATCCTTCCAATAGGGAAGGCAGATAGCATAAAGATTGCGAGCTTTGATGTTAAGAATGTTTATTTGAATCCTAACTCTAACAATTATTAATTGTATAGCCTCACTTAGCTTCTCTGAGCCTCAGTTTTCTGATCTATAAAATGCATATACATTTAGAGGACTTTTGGGAAGATGAAACCAACTTAACAGTTTTTCAGAATAAAATAATTCAAGTTATATCAGCCATTTCTAGTCACTAGAAATCCCTAGATATAACCAGTAGATGGCTGATATAATATGCTCCATCTCAAGTAGCCTCCTATTACGAGTTACTGTAGTTATCAAGATAGATTTCCAGTAACTCATAACAGGAGACTACTAGAGATGGGGCATGTTGTGTGAGAGCCAGAAGATTTGGCTCTGGGCAGTCATGTTTTTATGTATAAATGCTCAAGAGGGAGTTGTCTCCATCCCTTTCGTTGGCCACTTACACATTTTAAGAAGTAAAACTATAAGATTCTTTTGTATCCATGGATGATTTAAGTGAAAAAAAATTTTTAATGTTAAAAAAAATTCCCACCTGACTCAAGAATGAGTCAGGAACCTGTATGTCTTTTCTCTGAATCTGTGTCTTATTCTATTTGCTTATAATGATTTGATTCATTTGAAACCTATCAGAATCTGAAATTGCCTTAATGCTTTCTAGTTCCTGCCCACTACCTCTGTTCAGTGCTAACTCTCAGAGTATTTCCTAATCATATCTTCTGCTCTCTGATGTTGCTAGGAGACCACAGATTTAATTAAGTCTCTTAGATATCTTTCTTTATCCTGATCATTTCTTTTTACTTTTTTCTCCATTATCTCATTACCTAAAAATGCATCTTCTCTAACCAGGATTGTCTCCTAGCTTCCTGGTTTATCACCAATATTCCTGTTTGTCACTATTTCCTCTAACTAATATCTTGTTCACTATCCCTCTTCTCCAATACTAATTCATTTCTTTGTCTACATTACTCTCTGAGGGGCCATATTTTGCTACCCCAGGCTACTTCTCTGAATTCTAGATTGGGAATCTAGTTTTGAGAATTGTCCTTTTAGTAGGTAAATATCTATTTCATAAGGTTTATTTTCTGTTCCTGCTACAACAGTTTCCTTTCTTCTGTCATGGGAAGTAAATGCTACCTGTGCTTTCTGTTCACATTTGTAGATGGCAAGATGGTGGCTGGCAAAGTGTTGATGGCAAAGCAAGAAATTATTGAATGTGTAGCCTCAGCAGCTATGATATCTCCAGGAAAACTTCCTGGGGAAACACCTTCTGAACAGATAGTTGAAGAAGCTTTGGGAGGTCTGGACAACTGTAAGAAGCAAAAGGGAAATGCTGCAAGGAACAAAATCAGTCAGCTTCCTTCTCAAGAAAGACATTTCACTCTGGCAACCTTTAACAAAAGAATCCCCCACAGAACACAGTGTCCTTGAATCTCATGAGACTGAAGGAAGTTTCAGTATGAATTCAAATGATATTACACAACAGAGAGTTCACACTGGGGAAAAGCTCTATGAGTGCTTTGACTGTGGGAAGGCCTTTTGCCAGAGCTCAAAGCTGATCAGACATCAGAGAATTCATACTGGAGAGAGACCTTATGCATGTAAAGAATGTGGCAAAGCCTTCAGTTTGAGCTCAGACCTTGTTAGACATCAGAGAATTCATAGTGGTGAAAAACCTTATGAATGTTGTGAATGTGGAAAAGCCTTCAGGGGCAGCTCAGAGCTCATCAGGCACCGAAGAATCCACACTGGAGAGAAGCCTTATGAATGTGGAGAATGTGGGAAAGCCTTCAGCCGGGAGCTCAGCCCTTATTCAGCATAAGAAAATTCACACAGGAGATAAAGGCTATGAATGTATTGAGTGTGGTAAGGCTTTTGGTAGGAGCTCTATCCTTATTGAACATCAAAGAATTCACACTGGAGAGAAACCTTATGAATGTAATGAATGTGGAAAATCCTTCAATCAGAGCTCAGCCCTCACCCAGCACCAGAGAATTCACACTGGAGAGAAGCCTTATGAATGTAGTGAATGTAGAAAAACATTTAGGCATAGGTCAGGCCTTATGCAGCATCAGAGAACACACACCAGAGTTTAACTCTGTGGGTAAGAGTTGTACAATTGTGAAATACAAGGAATTCACCGGAGGGGTGAGACGCCACAGAAAATAGAAGTTTCCTGAGAGCAGGACTTATGTCCTTCCAGCCCAGTTCAGTATTCCAAGAGGACATCCACACAAAGATGTTTGTTATGATTATTGACGTGTTGAATGGAAGAAAAATTTTACCCAGGTCTTGTCCAAAAAGAATGGTAGGTATTTCCTTGAATTGCCTAACCCATTTCCTGATGAGACTCATCAGTATCCCCCTTCACTCCACTCTCTGCCAACTCAGATACAATTTCCATTGGGCACCTTCACAGTGTCAGGACTGGGACAGAGATCCTGAAAGAGCTTCTTATAAGATGGCAAATGTACCTGGAAAGAGCATTTCTATTTTGGCAGGTGGAGGCATGTGGTGAGAGTTATTCAACTATCTGAAATGTTGGATTGAGAGATTGTGAAATACTGAATTATGCTATTAGTTTAATAGTATCTGAGGCAGTTAAATAGTACCTGAGGAATGCTGCCTCATTCTGCCCCCTTGCCAGTTCTCTCCTCAACCCTGAGTTTCCTGCTGAGGTCAATGCAGGTCTACTTGTTTATTGAGCACCTGGTATGTGCTATGCATTGAGGTGAACATGGTCATTGCCCTCCAAGAGTTAAGGGCTAATAGGATATGCATATATACTAAACATTAATTACAGTAAAGTGTGATAAATGCTTTGGTAGGAAAAATGCAGGGTTCTGTCAAAGTACATGGCAGAGATACCTAAACCTGGTCTATGAATCCCTAAAGACTTCCTGGACATGATGACATCCCAGTTAGACCTAAAGGTGGGTAGAAGGTAGCAAGAGCAGGGGGAAAAGAGAAGAACAGGATCTAGACACACCCCTTCATCAGGACTCTACTGCAGAAATTGTCATAGACCTAATTTTTTTTAAAGGAATCTGAGGGGAGTAATTCAACAAATATTTACTGCCCTCAAGTATAATGGCTCAGGGTCTGCAAGCCTGGTAAAGAGGGGGAGGGGGCAGGGAATGGGGAATAGTGGAGCCTGGGAAGGCAGATCACTGTGTTTCTTTATGCTTCCCACTTTCTGAGTCCCAGAGTCATGAGACACAAACACTCTAGTCCCCACTGTCTCTCTGGCCTCTGATATGCATTCTTTTCCTATGTGTATACATGCCTGCAGATCACTGTGTTCCTTTATGCTTCCCACTTCCTGAGTCCCAGAGTCATGAGACACACTCCAGTCCCCACTGTCTCTCTGGCCTCTGATACACATTCTTTCCCTGTGTGCATACATGCCTTTTCCCATAAGATGCACTGGAGTCTCTCACCACACTAATTCTGAGCACTTTAGGGTCTCATAGGTCACACTGGATCTAGGATAGGCTCCCTAGCTCAGTGATTATAAGTAGGAAGAGGGGAAACCAACACATGGGGATTCTGAGCCAGGCTTTATGGTAACTAATTCCTGCTGTAGAGAAGAGTCCTGATGAAGGGGTATCTCCAGATCCTATCTTATGTTCATTGTATGTGCTGTAACCTCTTCCTGTAAGTCTCTCTGCTAATTTTTATTTTGGCAGTTTTAATTAACCCACTATTGCTGAGGGCAATTAATTACCTAAGAGAAAGTTTGATTCCTCTTCTAAGATGTCCTTCTAGATGGTGTCACTTCTAAAGAAGGCTTGTGATCACTGCTTGTATTAGTCCATTTTCACACTGCTATAAAGATACTACCTCAGACTGGGTAATTTATAAACAACAGAGGTTTAATTGGCTCACAGTTCTGCAGGGCTGGGGAGGCCTCAGGAAACTTAAATCGTGGCTGAAGGTGAACAGGAAGGGCTGGGGAGGCCTCAGGAAACTTAAATTGTGGCTGAAGGTGAACGGGAAGCAGGCATCTTCTTCACAAGGTGGAGAGAGAGCGGAGAGAGAGAGAGAGAGCGAGAGAGACAGAGAGAGAGAGAGAGAGAGAAGAGACAGACAGAGAGAAGAAAGAGAGAGAGAGAGAGAGAAAACAGGGGAAATGCCAGGCACTTACCAAACAACCAAATCTTATGAGAATTCACTCATTATCATGAGAACAGCAAGGGGGAAATGTGCCCCTGTGATTCAGTCATCTCCCACCAGGTCCCTCCCTCAACACCTGGGGATTACAATTCAAGATGAGATTTGGGTGGGGACACAGAGCCAAACCATATCACTGCAGTTGTGGGTAATAGGGAGGTAAAATTTGGGGGGACAGTTGACTCCCTTTGTTTCTAGAGGTTGTGCAGTTATCGAGTGAGGTTGATCAGAAGTCTAAAGGGATCCTTCAAATCGATAGTGAGTTGCCTTTTCCTATAGGTGACAATCAGATTTAATGTTTTAAATATCATTTAATAGGTTTCTCTCCTGATTGTGAATTCTAAATGTTGGTAATACAGAAAATGAGAAAGTGTAAATCACCCCATTCTCATTGCCCATAGAAACATTGTTAACATTTTGGAGTACTATTAGTGTTTATTTTTCCCAATCCTATTATTTTTAGTAAAACTACTGTTTAGTAAATAATTTTTGGTAACTAATTTCAAAATTTATACTTTTGAGTGTATACTTCAACTGTTTATTATTAGAATGTAATGGAAGATGTAATAAAACTTGAGTTTTAAAAGTTTGCTTTGAAATTATTCACTCAGGAATAGGGAACACAGTAACATGAATGGAGCTAATGATAGGAGGATGGGGAAGAGGCTGTGGGAAGAAGACAGGGAATTGGTGTTCTCAGTTTCTATTTCCTGGGCCAAAAAATGTCAGGAAACTAAAATAGCAAGTCTCTGGGGCTGCGGTTAACCAAAGTGAGGGGACATCTGAGATTTAGTTGTTGTTGAAAGACAATGGGAATGAGAGCAAGGAGGAGCCTCTTTAAACATAAACACATCCTATGTCCACCAGAATGAGGATTCTCTCGTCCTTTTAGAGGAGGTGGCCATATGCACCAGATTGGAATCTTCAACACTAATTGCTGAGGAAGACCAAACTTAGATTTGCGGACCTGCCATGACTTCCTTCTCCCTCAGCAGGTTCTCAATGAGCTCGCAGAGATGAGGGTCAGATTTACTTTAAATTTCCAATCCTTTCAGCTGGATGTGTTAGTTGCAGGTTATGGAAATGAGGAAGAAGGGGGAAAGGCAGGAAACCAATGTTACTGCCTAAATTGCACATTATCTTCTAAAATCTAAGACTCATTTAAGGTAGACATATTACTCCCCAGGCTGCTTCTATACCAAGAGAAACAGGACAGTCCTGAGCAGAAAGGAAAGGCATGAATTACCTTTCTTCCAAGAAAGAGTGGTGAAGGAAGAAAAAATTTCCTTTGACATTCACCTTATATTGGTCCCCCTTCCATTTCATAAAAAATGGAATGTTGAATACATCAGCTCCTTTAAAGTGAGGTTCTAGAGTTGGAAGGTGACTTGCTTATGGCTACAGAATACATGGAAAAGCTCTAATAATAAAAGACCTTCAAAGATCTCCCCTTCAAAGCTATTGCTTTTCTCAGCTGTAAATCTTTCAGGCAAGTAATTGCTTTTGCACCAGGATTTATAATTTGTAGACTTTTTAATATACTAGGTGTGAGATGGATATGTTTGCCATTGTCATTTTACCAATGATGAAGGGATCAGAATTAACAAGTTAGCTAATTTCCTGAGACTTGGAAGAGACAGAGATGCTATGAAAAGCAAGTGTTTTTTTTTTTTTTTTTTTTTTTTTTGACAGTTTTGCTCTTGTTGCCCAGGCTGGAGTGCAATGGTGCAATCTCAGCTCACTGCAACCTCAGCCTCCCAGGTTCAAGCAGTTCTCCTGCCTCAGCCTCCCAAGTAGCTGGGATTACAGGCATGTGCCACGATGTCCGGCTAATTTTGTATTTTTAGTAGAGATGGAGTTTCTCCATGTTGGTCAGGCTGGTCTCAAACTCCCGGCCTCAGGTGATCCGCCCGCCTTGGCCTCCCAAAGAATTGGGATTACGGGTGTGAGCCACTGTGCCCGGCCAGCAAGTGCCTTTTAAAATATTTTCTCAAGTATCCTGGGCTTCCATTCACGTTTCCTCCTAATTTTAAGAGTATTAGATATTTACTATAGAAAAATTTGGAAAACACACAGAAAAACACCAGAGAAAAATTATATCACCTATAACCTCAGTACCCAGAGATAGCCAGTATAGCACTTTGAGTTTACGTATTTTCAGTATTTTTAATGCATAAATATATATTTTACATGGGATCATATTGTACATATTGTCTTGTAATATTTTTACTTCAATATATCATGAATACTTCATTTAATATTAATTGACATCAGTTTTGTTTTGTTTTTTTCTGAGACAGAGTCTCGCTCTGTCGCCCAGGCTAGAGTACAGTGGTACAATCTCGGCTCACTGCAACCTCCGCCTCCTGGATTCAAGCAATTCTCCTGTCTCTGTCTCCCGAGTAGCTGGGACTACAGGCGCATGCCACCACGCCCGGCTAATTTTTTTGTATTTTTAGTAGAGACAGAGTTTCACCATATTGGTCAGGCTGGTCTCGAACTCCTGACCTCAGGTGATCCACCTGCCTTGGCCTCCCAAAGTGCTGGGATTACAGGCGTGAGCCACTGCGCCCAGCCTGTTGAAATCAGTTTTAACAGCTTTTAGGATTTTGCATACATTCATGATGGTTTCTGAAATATACATTTCCAGGTACAAAGTGAAAAGGCAATGCTTAAGGCTTCTGGTATTGATTACCAGAGACAGTATGTATTCATGTCTTACCAACAGCATTAGAGTCCCAGTGTCCCTGAATCCCTGTCAGTTTTATAAGGAAAAGTATCATCTCAACTCTTGCTTTAATATACATTTTAACTGTAGTGAGGTTGAACATTTATGTATTGTTCATTGGCACTTATTTTGTGATTTCCCTATTTTTAAATAGCATTTTTTTTCTACTGGAACTCTCTTATGGGGAGACAGTATACTGAAGTGGCTCCACAGTCAGGTTCTGAGTTCAAACTCTGATTTCCCCCACTTTATAGATATATGACCTTTAAGCCTTCATTTCCTCATTTGCTACATATGCACTGTGATGAGAAATAACATTTGTAAGTGTCTACAAAGCCCTTAGCAAGTATCTGTTACATTTCTTTTTTTCCTTTTTTTTGGTTTGGAGATAGGGTCTTGCTCTGTCTCCCAGGCTGGAGTGCAGTGGTGTGATTTCAGCTCACTGCAGCCTTGACCTCCAGGGCTCAAGCAAACCTCTCACCTCAGCCTCCCAAGTAGTTGGGACTACAGGCATGCATCATCATACCTGGCAGATTTTACTTTTTGTAGAGATGGGGTTCTCGCTATGCCGCCCAGGCCGGTCTTGAACTCCTGGTGTCAAGCAATTCTCCAGCCTTGGCCTCCCAGAGTGCTGGGATTAGATGTGTGAGCCACTGTGCTTGGCTTATTACATTTCTTACTGACATATAGGTTTCTCACATAAAGAGTATTTCCTTTTTGCAATATACAATTCCTACTTAATGTCCTACCTTTTCAGTTTGTTCAAGTCTTTCTCTGTGGAAAAGGATGAAAATAAGAGTTGAGTAGCTCTTACCATGTATTTTAATATCTTAAATCTTTTCCAAATGATGCCATCCATTTTTTTCCATATTCTCTCCCCCAAACTTGGGCATTTAGGCCTCCTGCTGTTCTTACTGGTTAGCACACGTCCACTGATGTATGCCCCAATAAAAGCATTACTTCTCTTTGCTTCTTTTTATCCTCATCAAGCTTCTTTTTATTCTCATGAAAATTCTTTTTCTATGCACAGGATTCTAGATTTCCATACAGATTTGTTTTTGGTGAGGTGTGTTATTCCTCCAACCTATTAGGTCTTCTGAATATGTCTTTGTGTTGCTGGTTAACCTGTACAATATTCCACCTTGCACTCAGCATCAGTCTAAATATTCTTTTCCTGCTAGGCCCCCCAGAAATGGGAAGTCTCGACTGTGACCATTAGTTTCAGTTGTCACTTCCTTTTAGCATTGTCTTTAATAAAATTTGCAAAAGATATGAAATACTGGTGACATAAGACAAAACTGAACATGTACGAGGTACCTAAAGAACGTCACAGACCCAGCAACTGACAAATATTTTTTGAGCATTAAAATCCAAGGGAATATACTAGGATTTGTGGGGGATGCAGCCCCAGAAACAAATTATATGGCAGCTTCTGATCCAGAGCCTTGGAATTAGAAGAAATCTGATATTGTTTTTAGAACCAAAGGAGACTCTTACGGCTGGGAGAGGGAGTCTAACACTAACAGACTCTTGAGGTATAGGCTGGGCTCTTTCTCACCTTCATTCCCACCACTACCCTCATGGAAGTTCTAGGCTAGCCTACAGATTGGGAAAGGAAACCACATACTTGCCCTTTCCCTGGGGTCACATAAACCAAGACAAAGCTTCTGAATACCCTGTGGTCCAAGGGCTCCAGGTTTTGTCTGTTAACAGGAAGTTCTCCATTGGCACTGCTTAAGAGTCTGGCCAGACCCAGACTTCTCTGACAGACAAGATGTCACTACAACAGGAGCTCAAGGAATGCTCCACACTTTGTTTCTGGCCTTTGACTGTTGTTCTTTACTGGGAAGTTTCTTCCTTGGCCTACCACCTTGGCTAACTCCTCCTCATCCTTCAGGCCATTTCCCCCCATTTCCTTATCCAAGGCTGACTCAGGTGCTCCTTAAGGTCACATACCACTGACCGTTCCAGTGTCACTGCCTATTGGGCTGCCTTGCCCATTAGGCTTTAGAGATTACAGTCTTGTTTTCCACTGTATTTCTAGTCCCTGGCATAAAGTAGCTACTCAAAAAATAACCTTTGGGTAAATTAATTTATATTCTTTCTTCTCATGCCTATCTAATTCCTGGCCTGCCTTGGGATCAACAAATCATTGATGAAGCCATTTCCCCACTTTTCTTGCTGCTTTGTCACTGTTCTTTATTGGGTAATTTTTTTTTTTAGTTCCTGAGACAAAGTGCCTCACATGGTCCACACCAGCCCCCTAAGCTGGTGCACTAACAATCGGATGCAGTGACGAAGCTTCGGTTGCTATATATATCCTTTTCATGACATTTTCATAGAAAATGAGGTTTCAATGTTACATTCCCATTTTTCATATTTCCTGAGTATTCCTAATGATAAGAAAAGAACTGAAATTAATGATTCTTCTGTCTTCTGATTAGTCACAGGAAAAGCTTTCAAGGAACTTTACACTAGCACTGGGAAATGCTGCACAAAGCAAGCTAGACTCAAGACCTAGTATTTTATAACCTTTATGGCATTTAGCTCTAAAGTAAACTCTTTTGACTAACAAACATAAAAACCTGACTGAACTATTTACACTATTTACAGTATTCACAAGTTACTTTATAGTGTGGACTCTCTGATGGCGCATAAGGACTGATCTGTGCCTGAAAGCCTTCCCACATTCATTACATATATAAGCTTCATCCCCAGAATGAATTCTTTGATGCTGAACGAGGGCTGAGCTCCTTTTGAAGGTTTTGCCACATTCATTACACTGATAAGGTTCTTCTCCACTATGAATTCTCTGATGTCTGATAAGGTTTGAGCTCAAACTGAAGGCTTTTCCACATTCATTACATTCATAGGGTTTCTCTCCACTATGTATTCTCTGATGAGTAATCAGCTCTGAGCTCTGCCTGAAAGCTTTTCCACATTCATTACATTCATAGGGTCTCTCTCCTGTGTGAATTCGCTGATGTCTAATGAGTTTTGAGCTCTGGCTAAAGGTTTTCCCACACTCATTACACTCATAAGGTTTCTCACCAGTGTGAATTCTTTGATGTATAATGAGATATGAACTTTGACTGAATGCTTTGCCACACTCATTACATTTACAAGCTTTTTCACCAGTATGGATTTTCCGATGTCGAATGAGGGCTGAGCTCTGATTGAAAGCTTTCCCACATTCACTACATTCATATGCTTTCTCACCACTATGAATTCTCTGATGAATAATAAGATAGGACCTCAAACTAAATGCCTTCCCACACTGGTTACATTTATAGGGCTTTTCTCCAGTATGGATTCTTTGATGTTGTGTTAGAGAGGAATGCTGCTTGAAGCTGTGCCCACATACATCACATCTATAAGGTCTCTCTTCGGGAGGAACTTTCTGACACATTATAGAGTTTGTAGTTAGAATCAAGCATCTTTCAGCCTCATCATAAAGGTTTCTCTTTCCTAGAGATGTGTTTGTGAAGATCACTTGACTAAAACTGCCCCCTTGGGAGGGAGATCTTAGTTTCTCCCCCTGTAGCACTTCCTTGCTTCCACTCTAAATTGCTTTCATGCTCACTAATTCCTCCAAATGAAGGTTCCTGAGGGGAGTCCCTGTGATTCTTCTGAGATGTCCTCCTTTGTTGCTGTTTCATTGTTCTCACAATCTGAAACAATAAATAGCAAAAAAATAGATATTACATTTCTCTAGTCACTCTCAATACTTTCTACATGAGAGAAAACAGAAGCTTCTACCCACAAAGATGTCACTGTCCTCCAGTATCTTTTTTTTTCAGTTGGCCAAAGAGAGTCTCTCTTATCTAATAACAGTCTACATCTACACTTTGAATTTCATCCTTTCCTGCCTCTTTTGAGACATCAATTGATCAATTACCTGTAACATTTTTCTATTTACAACCTTTTTCTCAACTGATTCCTGTTCATCAGCTTTTAAATAAGCTTAAGTGTCTCGCACCTTTTAAAATCAACCTTCTTGCCTACATCTCTCTCTTAACCAACCTCACTCACTCTCATTCAGTGGTATCTTGAAAGAGTTGTCTGCAGCCTTTCCAGTGAAAGGATCCCCACTCTACAATCTGGTTTCTGCCTTACTGTGTTCCCGTCCCCTACTTCCACTGATACTACTGTCATCAAGGTCACTAACTTCATAGCTCTTCAATCCAAAGGGTACTTTCTGGATTATTATGTAATCTCTCTGTAGCACTGACACTGAGGATCACACCTTCCTTCTACAGACATTCTCTTGCAGTGATATTAGCCTGATTTCTGTGGCTGTTCATCTTTAGATTCTAGGGTCAATCACTCAAACACAAGCGTTCCTCCAGCTTGTTTTGGGCTCTCAGGTAACCTTATTCTACAAACTCTCTACCCTTGGCTTCCATTACAACTTATATTGTAAGCTATTGTCTGACTAATGTCTGCCTAGATCCCTAATTTTATCCGTATTTTATTAAGCTCTAGAGTCTTATGCTAATTGGGCATTTTACTTTTGAATATTTAACAAGCAACAAAATTTACCAACCTAAACACATCATCAGACGTATTTGTTTTTCCTTACGTTTTCTCATTTACATGAACAGTACTACTATTAACCAGATTGCTCAAGACTGAAACCTCAGTATCATCCTTAATTCCTCTCTGTCACACTCTAGTTTTAACAATTACCAGATGTTGCAATGCAATTTAAATGCTGATGAGGCTGGGTGCAGTATAATCCCAGCACTTTGGGAGGCCGAGGCAGGTGGATCACGAGGTCAAGAGATCGAGACCATCCTGGCCAACATGGTGAAACTCCATCTCTACTAAAAAATACAAAAATTAGCTGGGCGTGGTGGTGCATGCCTGTAGTCCCAGCTACTCGGGAGGATGAGGCAGGAGAATTGCCTGAACCCAGGAGGCAGAGGTTGCAGTGAGCTGAGATCGTGCCACCGCACTCCAGCCTAGTGTCTGGCAACAGAGTGAAACTCTGTCTCAAAAAATAAAAAATAAATAAATAAATAAAATAAAAACCAAATGCTGATGAACAGGAGTCAGCTTTTATGTTCTCCACCCCTCACCATAACACACATTGATTGAATACACTGTGGTCACTTGGATTACAGCAGTCTCTAATAGGAGTACACTCTTGCCTTCCTCACATGATTCTTCATTTTCAGCTAAGTTCTAAACTACAAATCAACTATGTCACTCTCTTGTCCAAAATCCTTCAACTGCACCCCACTGCACTTAAGAAACTATACAAACAAATTAGTATGACATAAAGGGGGGACCTGGATCCTATTTTCCTCTCTGGTTCTTCTCTTACCATTTTTCCCCTGTCAATTCTCCATTCAAGTCAAATTTAACAACCTGCAATTTCCAGAATGGGTTGTATTCTCCCACCTTTGGGATGGTATGGCCTTTACTTGGGCTACTCCTCCTCCCACCCATTTACTCATAGGCTTTCTCCTACTCTTCCAAGTCTTAGCTTAGATTTTCTTCCTTCAGGAAGTGTTCCTTGATCCTCTAAGATTGGGTTAGCTGCCTGTAGATGCACTCCAACAGTACCCAGTGCCTACTTTTATTCTATAATTTACTACACTATATTGCAATGGCCTTTTTACTTGTCCATCACCACCCAGACCTGAAACCTCTTTAAGACAGAGACCCAGGGCCTACCACAGTACCAGACATGTATTAACATTTTATAGTTATAAAATAATGAAATAAGTGAATGAATAACAGGGGAAACTGACACAGGAGGGCTGACAGCAATTCATGAAGGGTGCTGAATACCAAGCTGCTAAAGTGAGCACCTCTGGTTTAGAATAATAAAGGTGATGCTCACATGTGGCAAGTTTGTCAAGTGCAATTAATTCTGCATTCTCAAAAACAGAGGCCTAAGTGTCAAGAGTTTCCAGATGACTTCCTATTCCTCACCACTTTTAGGGGAAAGGCACAGGTTTCCAGGATTTCAGCTGTGTCTGTAAGGGCTGGAGGTGGATGTTTGTTGATTCTTGGGATGCTCTGAGACATGTTAAATCCTTCCATGGAACTGCTGGTCCCTGTGGACTAGCTGGGACCTGAAATCAGTAAAATATGGTTAGTTTTGTGAGAAAATTCCTAGGGAAACTTGCTTAGTAAAAATCTCAAAGAGGTCAGTGAGGACATCTACAGGGATGAAGGACAGGAGAAAAAGACATTCAAGGATATAGACAGGTATGGCTCTATTAGTCACTTCAGGTTAGGGTTCAGTAGAGACATAAAACTTTTTATCCTACTGTTATGATACCATTACATGCTCCAGGCTGTAAATTCCCTTTCCCACAATACATCACTTTTCTCTGTTCCCACCTGCTGCCCTGGGTCATCAAACTCCTTCTCCAAATCCTCCAACAGGGTCACAGCTTCCTCGCCACTTTTTGGATTATGTTGCTGAACCCAGATCTGCAGCTCCTCAGGCAGAATGCTCAGGAACTGCTCCAGTACCAGCAGTTCTAAGATCTGCTCCTTTGTGTGCAACTCTGGCATTAGCCACTGATAGCAAAGCTCCTGGAGTCTGCTCAGAGCCTCCCGGGGCCCAGGTGTCTCCTGGTAGCAAAACTTTCTGAATTGCTGACGAAACAATTCTTGGCAGGATTGAGTACTCCCATTCTGCTTAAATTTCTCATCCCAGGAAAAGTTATCTTCTACTTTCACTAGTATTAGTTCTCGTTCCTGAGGATCCTGACGTATCAGGGTTGAAATCACTCCAGATTCCACAGCCATTCTTGGCTGAAAGAGCTTAGCAAAAAGCTCAGTACACCTGGGTTCTGTGCTTGAGGAGTGTGAGTGATCTCTCTTCTTTCCTGAAGAATATAAAAGCAGTTAACTTACAGCAATCACAAAAATCTCTAAGAACTTGTAATAATAAAGATGAGTAACTTTTGTAATATATTGAAAGGGAGCAGATTTGGGGCTATCACTAGAACAGTAATGAGATGACAAACTAAAAATCATTAACTCAAATCAGTGTCTCCCATTATGAAGAATTCCTACCACTAATGTTAGACATAACTATTTTAGATGCCAGAGTGTGAATGCAACATTAACATCAGTCACATAGTGAGAAAATTTCCAATTATCTTTCGATTCTGATTGTATCAAGGAGAAAAATCTATCTTTGACATGTATGTATTAATAAAACTTGTAGAACTCTCTTTTAAATAAAATACAAGCTTCAGAATCAGACTTCCAAGGGTAACAATATTTAGGCAGAATTTAGTAATACTGATTTTAAACGTTTATTTTTAGTGAGTTACTTTCTACCTAAAGCAGGTAATGTTAATTTTCATTTAAGGTAGTAACATTCTTAAGTTCACATTGAACATGAGTTCATGTAAATATTGGGTATTTGATCACATTTGGTGTTTAGTGAATTACTTCAACATTGAGGCACTTACTGAGCATTAGGTTAAGGTGTCTGCTTATGAATGAATGAGTCTACTGAGGAATTGACCAAGAACCAAGAAGTATCTGCAAAATGCTTACCATGTGTTCAAAAACATGATAGGTATCACATACCCAAAAGAAGTAAAATGATCAACATCAGCTCTGAAAAAGCTTAGAATATCCAAGGAGTAAAAATGTTCAAAAGCAAAATATGGTAACAAATATTGATGTATTAAATTTTGTGACATAGACCAAACTTACGAGATTTTAGGATGGTGAGATATCGACAGGAGTGTATTCCCTTGAGTTTGTCAGGACAGATGAGTAAAATTCATTCCTCACACTATGGTTAACTTTAGAGATTAATTAGAATATGTAGCCTACAAATTTGTGGTTTATTAACCAGTCCAGCTGCACTAAGTAGCCTTCTATTTTTATATCCTCGGTTAAACCCGGAGCATTTGCGAAGTCACGCGGTCAGGGGAACTGCGTTTTCCCCTGGAAAGCAGGGGTTTGAGTGCTGGCCTCCTCTAAGTCCCCCAGTCCCTTGGAGACGCCGGGCGGGCCAAGGGGCCGCGACCTGGGGGATGGGCAAGCCAAGGAGCTGGGCTCCTCCACTGCCCGGCTGGTGCTCCCTCCCCACGTTCCCTCCTCCTAGGGGCCCGCGTCCCTCACCGCGAAGCCCAGGAGCGGCCAGGGAATGAGCCGCCGACCCCTAGCCGCAAGCCACAAAGACCGGGAAGTGCGCTACGCAGTGTTCCGCTCTCGCGCCCTCCAGAGCCTCCGCCGCCCCGCCCCTCAGTCTCAGGTAGCCAATCAGAGTCGCAGGCTCTGCTGGTCCCACCGCCTATTCCCGGCGGCAGCTAGCCCCGCGGAACCTCCAAGCCCAGGCGAAGACGAGCCAGGAGGCGGGGTCCTTGTGAGCGGTCGCACCCGGAGGGCTCCGCAACCCGCCTAGGCCGTCCCCTCCCTGTCCTCCCGCCCCCACCCACCATTGTTGGTGTCAAGTTATTCCCGAATCCCACTCCCGATTTTCCATTAAAATATTCAGATTTTCCTGTAATTCCTGTTCTTTTCCGGGATCTCTGACAAAAGTAAACGCAAGGATGAACAGGCTGAACAGTCACTTATATTGCTCTTGCCTGTGAGTATCACTGGAGTCTTTACAACCGCTCTGTGGCGTGGCTATATCATCCCCAATTTACAGCTGTAGACAGCGCCCAAAGTCAGGCAGCTTGTGACCAGGGACGCCCACGTCCCCATAGTTGAAGGAGACTGGTGTGATTGACTCCAGGAGTCTATCGCAGGGTCTTCCCATTTTTCAATGGAAGCTTGCTGGTATTAAGTCTTACTGTTTAAATTTTTCTTTGGCCATTTAGTCGGTGAAAGATGATGCCTTATGTTTTCATTTTGTGAGCTTAAGATGGTCCCCCTTCATGTTTATTTACCATTTATGGTTCTTCAGAGGTGGCTTTTTCCATTTAAAAAATTAAGGGGTTAAAATTTTTTTTTTATTTGTGACAACTTTTTGCTTGTTAGGATAACAACTCAGTTGCAAATCGTTTCCCATTTATTTGTATTTATTTTTAAAATGTTACATTTTACATATTTAAATGTTACATGTTTTAAAAATGTTATATTTTTAAAAATGCGCATACGATAATAACAAGGCGATACATACATACATACATAGAAACAAATTCTCTTTTATGAGCCAAGGCTGTTAAAACACACGTATTTGAGAAAAATATTTATTAGCATTCAAAGCTATTAGTGACTCACTAAATAATTCTTTATCATTGTGAAATGACTATAGCAATTTTACAAAGCAAAAAACCAAATAATATTAATTTGTTTATAAATTATCAATTGCTTCATAATGAACCACTTCTAGACTTAGTGACTAAAAACAGCAGATGTTTTATTGCTCACAGTTCTGTAGGCAGAAATTCAGGCAGGGCTTAGCAGAGATGGCTAGTCTCTGCTTTATGAGGCAGCTATCTTCACTTAAATGGGGTGGAAGGTCCAAGATGGCTTCACTCACATTGCTGAAGCCTCGGTGCTGCCTCTTAGCTGGAGCTAACTTGATTCTTCTCCATAAGGACTCTCTCCATTCAGGAGTTTGGCCTAAGCTTTCTTACATGGTGACTGGCTTCCAAGAGAGTGAAGGAGGAGGAAAGATGCTAATTCTCTTAAAGCCTAAGTCTGGAACTGGCATTACATTCTTATGCGGTATTCATGACAGGACTAGATTGGTGGAGAAGGAAAATAGACATTAAGCAGCTTGATCATGGGAGGAAATTTTGGCAGTTATCCAACCTAACACCCCTTGTTATATTGAGAAACCTACTATGTAAGAGTGAAACTATTGAAAGAGAAAAGGCATATCGGTTAATATGCTTTTGGTTGTAGTAACAGGAACCTTACTAAATGTCCTTATTGTTTAAGCCTTTTTAAAACAAATCCTAATAGCTAGATGCATGGAGATAAAGTCATTACCGGGGTTGATTACTCTGTGTCTGGACAATATTGTCAAGGACACAGATTTCTTCCTTCTTTTGGCTCTGCCATCTTTAAGTGTGGTGTTCTCTAGTCTGGCTTCCTTTATGGTCCTAAAGTGATTCCCTCAGTTCCAGATTACAGATAATGTTCAGAGACAATGAAGGGGGAACACCCTTATTTTCTGCCCCTTTATAAGACTAAGGAAACTCTTTTCCCCAGCAGATTTCTCCCTCATGCCTGCTGGGGGGGTGGGGGGGGGGTGGGGGCAAGGCCTCCATGGTGGAATTGGGGTAATTGAAATTTATATCCCAGGGCTAAGGAGAAGGCCACCCTCTCCTAAAGGACACAGACACTCTGGGGACAGTGCATGAAATTAGGGCTGCGTTAAAAAAGCAGAAAAGGGAGATAAATAGATGAATGTTGAGTGTGCAACAGTGATGTCTACTTCAATAGGTAAGCTGATTCCCTTGTATAGGTAAGAAAGTGAGACACTGAGAAAAAATCCAGACTCCTGTCCTTCCTTATGTTATGTATGTTTAAAATACAAAATATTAATAATTACTTACTTGCAAAAAGATGTAGACTAGAGATTTAGAGCTAATTTCTGGGACATAGTTTAAATTCCCACTGAGATAGTAACTGATCACCCCGTAGGGCTGTAGGGCCTTAGAGCCTCCTTAGGGCCCCTTAAGGGCCTTAGCCAACAATTTCCATGACTTATTTAACTTTCAGTGTTCTTGATTATATCAATGCCCCTGAAATCATTCCCTTCATCTTCCCCTACCTCCAATCTCACACATATCCAGTCTGCTTTAATATGAAAATATTTGCTCAATTATTGAATCAAGGGTAGAGAAGTATGTTTTTCTCCTCCTTTCGATGTTCTTAATTTTTGTTTCTTTTTTTTTAGTGATATGTATGATAGGTGTTAAATAATGTCGGCTCCAGGCATTATCAGTGATTAGTGAGTAAGGTTGTTAATTCAGTGAAGTCCAACTGCTTGAATTACTGTATCATATAACGTTGATCTACTTTATGATATTCAACAAGTGAGATAAGCCCATTGAAAGTCTCTTAACTGTAAACAACTATTCAATAATGAAGGATAGAGAAAATGGCTTCTGATGTACAAGGGAAATGAATCATTTCCTTTTATTTTTATTTTTTATAGAAAATTTTTTTTTCGTGGAGACAAGGTCTCAGTATGTTGCCCAGGATGGTCTTAAACTCCAGGGCTCAAGTGATCTTGTTATCTCAGCCTCCCAAAGTGCTGGGATTACAGACATGAGCTACCATGCCTAGCCAAATCATTTTCTTATTCAGCAAATATTATGGAACATTTGTATATGTGAAATACTGAGAAGAAAAGTAGGGATTCAAATGAAGTAAAATATACGCTCTTTCACCTCACTCATCGCTGTAATTACTAGAGTATAAATTCCACGAGGGCAAGGGTTTTGTCTTCCATGGCTGTCTCTCCTGCATGGCCTAGCATTGTGTGAATATTTTGATGAATAAATGAATGAATATATAATACATATACAAGAAAGACTATTGATGCAAAAACTAGTGATAGTATTTGAAGCATTCAAAGAAATGGAGCACATAGATAGGAACATTTTAAATAATATGCTTAGACTATTTTAATATGAACCCAGGGTTTGTTTTTATCAGGTATGGTAAAATGACAAACACAGAGGCAATTGCCTTTACACGAATAATTTATTACTCACAGTTCTAGAGGATTAGATGCATGATATGCCATGGGACCACTTGCAGGGAGAAGTAGGGAGAGTGAGAAGAGGGGAGAGAAAGAACTGAAGCTAAGACTTTATTGCTATAGTAGCAGTAAGTTGCAAAGTGGAGATGTGCAGGCAGGAAGAAACACACACATTTTGAGGCTAGTGATTTGAGGGTTTGTAGTAAGATTTCTGAGTGCCTGAGAAACACAGGATGGTAGAGGTATAAACAACTTGGAGCCCCCAGCACTGGCCAGTGACTATAAGCTACCACATCATCAATTACAGAATATCAAGAACAGTCACTGTACTATTGTATTCTATGCCTCTTCCATGATGTCACTAATTTAGCAGTTGTATTTTTCAGAGACAGATAATAGGATGCATTAACAGAGCAAGACACTGCTTATTTGTAGTGTCCAAAACAGTAAACAAAGGCCTTAGTTACTAAATTGTTTCTGTTTGCTGCTGATGTCAAAGAAAGCCTTTGAGGTTTTCGCAACATTCAGTCTTGTATCTATCATGTATAGAACAGAGTTAAAGCTTCAGGTAGGTTGTTATTACTGTTTTACTTTTTACAGGCTAGCCACAATGATAAATCATTTGACAGGGCTCCCACCCCAGCTCTTAATCTGTCAGCCACTCCAGAAAGATCTTCCACTGGGATCCTCTTCTGCCTTAGGGATAACTCAACAATGATACATAGATATATTCTAAGAACTTAAAAAAAAGAAAAGAGGCAATGCCGAAATACATGTTCTTATAGTTTTGTGGGTAGGAAACTTGAACATCTGGAGAAAAAGCATTAAAAAAAAAGCTGTAGGAATTGGGTGATAAAGACACTCACCTCATTTCATTATACCTATTATATATGGTAAGGTGGATATGTTTAAAAATCTAATCTGGTTGCCTTGAGCTTGTATTATTTGCCTAAATTCTTTTGTAGCTATCATTATTAAAAGGAGATTTAGATTTTAATTGAATTATTCAGACAATGAATTTATTGAATACTCATTGGGTTTCTGTTTGACAGTGTCTAATAAGAAATTTATATCTTTTAATCTTGCTTGGCAGCATAGTGGTAAATGAATAACGAATTTGTATATTCCCCAAATTACCTTCAAGCCTCCTAAATGCCAAATATACTTTTATTTTAAACTATCTTTCAGGTGGAACAATGTAATTTGCTTATCTTTCTGGATATGTCTACCTTTTAAAAATTATTTTACATATATTATTTTATATTATGTTTTTATGTCTGGGATTGTACTGCTGCAGTAATACTTTTCTTATAAATGGCTACTTCTTTTGGTTATATTTAAAAGATCCAATTGAATACCTTCTCGTGGGACTTCCTTTATTTATAATCTACCGGTTTGAAATTGTAAACAAGTATACAGAGACAATAAATTAACTTTCATTACTAGTGGCGGAAATTATTATCCAAAGGGAACTTTTGGGGCTAGCACCTTGGGGAGGAAGGGATAAGTGAGTATGGACAGAATAATATAATGATTAAAAGTTTAGGTTCTGGAGAAAGTCTGGTTCAAATCTCTGTTCTCTTAATTCTTAGCTCTGTGACCTTGTACAAGTTTCGTAAACTCTGTATACCTCAGTATCTTCTTCTGAAAAATAAGGATAATTATTGTGTCTACCTCGTAAGGTAGTTGTGAGCATCAAGTGAATCAATACATTTAGAATAGTGACCAATAAATGTGTATTGTTATTTGTGGGAGGAGGTATTGAGTCGATGGGGAGAATGTGGAGGGTAGAAGGAACCTTTCTGCAGGTTTGGATATGCCCAATGGTAATAATTATTTAGTGTCGTTATTAAAAATAAACATTTCTAGGACTTTAATCAGAACACCTAGGGAGATTCTATCTATTTTTTAGCAAATACCCCAGATGATTCTTAGTATCAATTAGTTTAGGAAACTGTGATATGGTAGACAGATTACAGGCTTTAGGGTCAGACAGATGTGGATTCTGATCCATCTATTAAACAATTATGTGTAAATGTCTGCATGTACCATTCTTTGGCTACAGCAGAGACTAAATCAGATAAAAATATCTCTACATTTATCCTTATAGTTTATTGGGATTCCCACTCTAAGGCACCAACTAGGGCCTCACTGAGTGACTTTAATGGACTTATTTTTTATTTTTTTATTTTAGAGACATAGTCTCACTCTGTCAGTCTGCTCAATTGATCCCCCACCTCAGCTCCTGAATAGCTGAGATGACAGGTGCACACCTCCATGCCTGGCTAATTTTTGTAATTTTTTTTTTGTAGAGATGGGTTCTCACCATGTTGCCCCAACTCGTATCAAGCAGATACCAAAGGGCTCAGCAATCTGCCTGCCTCAGCTTCCCAAAATGTTGGAATTACAGGTGTGAGCCACTATGCCTGGCCAGTATTTACCAAATTTGGAATACCAAACCGTATTTGACAGTAGTTTGGATTTGAGTTCAGTTTAATATAAATGGTGTCCTTATCTACTTCTAAGATCAAAACAGGATAATTCTTTTTGTTAAAGAATAAATCATAAGTGTCTAAAAAAAAAACAGGATCAGAAATCCTGTTTGGTTTGTTTTTTAGTAAATGAATTAAAGAACACTAGTGTTAAGATTAATGTAAGAGTGCTGTTTAATTTAGTACTGTGAAAAATACACATTAAGATAAAATACTATTTTCTTGGAATCTTTTGAGTATTGCAGTTTTTATCCTTTGATTTTTATCCTTTGATTTGATTCTGGATATATCTCCCACTGGCTATGGTGGTTTTCTATTTTTTTCTACTGTTGGTGCTCATGCATTAAGTACAGTATTAAAAAAATTAGAAACAAAAATGTATTTTGGACATTGCTGTTGAGGAAATGAGACGTTCATTTTAGTGACATTTTAGATAGCTGAAGCTTACCTCTTCAAGAGCCAGAGTTATCACATTTTTGCACATTCTAATTATGTCACACATTTCCATCTCTTTAGAGAATATATTGAACACTCTTAAGGCTGTAATTTACTTTCATACAAAGTGTGATTTTTGGAAATTATGGAAGTATGGAAATAAGAATACAAACTCACTTCTCATTTACTGTTCAACCTGAGGCAATCCACTTTCCTCTTACCAGTCCACTGAAGTTGAATCCTTGAACATAATGATAGCTCAATCCTTAGCCTTCCTGCCCTTTAGCATTTATCACTGCTGATAGCTCGTCCATTTTTTCAGATTCTAGGGCACTATTTTTCTCTGCCTCTCCATCCACACCTTTGCCTTACAGCTGCCTCCTCTTTCTGCTTACTTCCTTCTGTTGAGGTATTCTTCAGCACTGTTCTCTTCTCCGTATATTCTCTGGCAGTGATTTCATTCTTCTACTTATGCATAAACTATCCCCAAATTTGTATTTCTAACCCTGACTTGTCTACTAAGTCCTAAATCTTAATATCTAATATGTGTGAGCATCTGTTCTGAATAATTCACCAATGCCTCAACATTCATATGGCCAAATCCAATTTGACTACTTTCCTCTATCTTAAATTTTATTATTAATCATGAGCTGTTATTAAGAATGATTATATTGAATAATTACATTACTTTCTTAACTTTCCTTTTTGCCTTAACATTTCAAGACTAAGTAGAAATTTTAGAGACGGTGTAGGGGACCAGAAAATCTGACCATTCTCTAACTGTGGTCCTATTGAAGCATCATTTGAAATAGCTCAAATTTGTCTTCTTTTTCTTCCTGCTGTTTCAATTCAGGTCTTTGTTGTCTTTCTTGTAATAGCTTTTTAGTCCTAGGTCTCCTCTTACTCCAATGCATCTTTCAGATCACTACCAGAGTCTTAATATGAATTTGATTATGTAATCATGCTATTTTATAAATATTTGCTGCTTTGCCATGTCCACTGAATATAAGGTACATACCCTTGGTGTACCATCCAACATCTTCCTTCTCCTGACCCATACCCATTGTCCACCCCACATACTCAGACACCAAAGGTGATGTGCCATTTCTCTCATCCCATTCTGTCCATCTTCCTTGGATTTGCTCTGAATATTATTTTTAATAATCTTTTTGCTTTTGGTTGAAATTCTCAGCATCCTTCAGGCCAGATTATGTTATTTTCGTCGTGAAATCTTCCTCAGCTCCATAGGAAGGGCTCTGTTATGATGTGCTCCTCTTGACTTATTTATTTATTTATTAGAAACAGGGTCTCACTCTGTTGCCCAGGCTGCATACAGTGGTGTGATCTCTGCTTACTGCAACCTCTACCTCACCAGCTCAAGCAATCCTCCCACATCAGCCTCTGAAGTAGCTGGGACTATAGGCGTGAGACACCACACCCAGCTTATACATATACATATATATCTATATGTAGAAATGGGGTTTTGCCGTATTGCTTAGGCTGGTTTTGAACTCCTGGGCTCAACCTCTGCCTCCCAAAGTGCTGGGATTACAGGTGTGAGCCACTGTGCCCAGCCCATGCTCCCCTTGACACATTGGTGTTAGTCTTCTCAGGACTTGGCAAAGCACTTTGAGCATACTGTTAATTTCTTTTTAAAATTAAAATTACTCATTTTTAGAAATTATCCATAAAAGGAACTTTTCATTACCGTTTAGTTCTTTATTTGGTAAATTTCCTTTTTTTGATTTCTTAAAAAACCAAAGTAATATCATCGTTATCATCACTTTGACAAACATTTAACAAATGTTTACACTGTTTACATAACGATTGGAGTACAGAAAAATTTAATGAGTGGTTCAACACTCATCAACTAAGTGAACTGTACAATAGAACTAGAGTGCTGTTTCCTGATTGTACTTCTCCCAGTGCTGCGCTGCCAGAGAGCCACCAGTGAGGACTAGGTGGGGCTATAAATGAGAAGATGAGAGCCAACAAAGTCTTCAAGTTTCATTTGAAGTATGAGGTCATAACCTGACTCCTACTTGACACATTTCTAAGCTTAGAGGCTAATATAATTTTAAACAAGTCTCAAGTAAATTATTTGAAGTTAGGCAAGTCTAGTCAATGTTTAAATGGCAACTGATTTCTCAGTATCCTAGGAAACTGCATCAAAAGTAGGGACTCAAAAGCTCTTTAAATAGAGGCAATGTCAAGATCTCTTAAAGCTTCAAAATTGAGGGTACTATTAATTAATAGTTTGTGTAGGTAAGCATGACAACATAGCAGAGTAAAATTAAGAAAATACACAAATGAATGCATTTTGCTAATGAACAAATCTAACCAAACTGAACAAAATAAACAAGTGATTATTTTTCTAATCTAACTTGCCTACAATTTTACCGTAATTTTTACTTGTGTATATTAGTCTATAAAAGGACCCCAGAGTAGTAACATCCTACAGGTATAGTAAAATATATGATATTGAATGTCAATCTATTTCACAGGATAAATTTTTCAGTTTTTACAGAATTTACTTGTACAAAGAATGAATACATGAATTAGCCTAAAAATTCTCACTAGTTCTTATAGTTATTTGAGTGTATTACTATTAATAGTATCTATGTGAATAATATAGTTATATATAAAGGTTTAGTATTATAAACAGTAAAAAATAATCACATATTAATCATGTTTATTAGACTGAAAGGTCATTAAATGTGCAAATAATATGTGTTCCAGATTACTTAAGCATTTTTCAATATGTCATGTTCCTAAGATTCTTTTAGCTTTTTCTTCTGTCCTCTCTAGCTTGGCAGGAAACTTGCTATTTTGTGTTATATTACACCCATTATTATGCATTAACGAGTAGGTGATAATTAGTGGTGATATTGAATCTAATTGTAAAATGGTTGAAACCATACGATGACCTCTACTGCTTTAGAAATAGTTTGACTGGAATCAGTAGAATAAATAGATTTTTCTTTACCCTGCATTCCACAGTCCAAGAGTTCTGGTGGCAGTTCTGCGACTTTTCCGTCACAAAGACTGTTGCAGGATTCTTATTTCCCTAGAACATGCTGCCACCTGTTGGCCATTTAAAGCGGAGCAAGTTCAGAAGGATCCTGGTGAAGTCTGCAGGGTAATTTCTCATTCCCAGTAACACATAATTTCTAAACATAGAAATTTGGATTTTAAATGTCTAAAGGATTTATCAAATATTTTAATTAAAAATAAAAATTATATAACATCTTAAGGTACCAAATAATCTCGATTACTTTCTACAAAATACTTGAATACAAAGATGCTGTAAAAGAATAAGTTTTATGGCCGGATGTGGTGGCTCACACCTGTAAGCCCAGCACTTTGGGAGGCCGAGGCAGGCGGATCACCTGAGGTCAAGAGTTCGAGACCAGCCTGGCTAACATGGTGAAACCCTGTTTATACTAAAAATACAAAAAAAATTAGTTGAGTGTGGTGGCACGCTGTAATCCCAGCTACAGAGACTGAGGCAGGAGAATAGCTTGAACCCAGGAAGCGAAGTTTGCAGTAAGCCGAGATCATGCCAGCTTGGGCAACAAGAGTGAAACTTCATCTCAAAACAAAAACAAAAAGAATAAATTTTATTACAGCTACTTTTGAGTTATATGAACAGAGAAAGAAAATTAGCCCTGAAGAATTTGTTTTCTAGAATTTTAAAGTGAATCTCCTAAGGGTGAATTTCTCTTATGCTTATTTAGTCTTATAAATTCAGCATCACTCTTTAAGTGATGGTGTGTGTGAAAACAAAATAACTTTGGCCTAAATGAAAATGTTGGCTATTTAAAATGTCATTAATATACAAAGTATTACTATGTCTTAATTTTTGAATACTTAATTAAATACAAAAATGTTTATTAAGCATCAATGAGCCAGGCACTCTACTAGGTTCTGTGAGTACTACAGTACCAGTTGACCTTTGAACAACTTGGGGGATTAGGGTAACTCATGCATTGCATATAGGTAACAAATCTGCATATAGGCTGGGCTTGGTGGCTCACATCTGTAATCCCAGCACTCTGGGAGGCCGAAGTGGGAGGATTGCTTGAGTCCGTGAGCTCAGGACCAGCCGGGGCAACATAGCAACACCCGATCTCTACTAAAAATAGAAAAGGTTAGCTGGGCATGGTGGCGCACACCTGTAGTCCCAGCTATTCGGGAAGCTGAGGTGGGAGAATCACCTAAGCCTGGGAGGTCGAGGCTGCAGTGAGCCAAGATCACGCTACCACACTCCAGCCTGGGTGACAAAGACAGTCCCTGTTTCAAAAAAAAAAAAAAAAAAATCTGCATATCTTTTTTTGAGACAGTCTCACTCTGTCACCTAGGCTGGAGTGCAGTGGTGTGATCTTGGCTCACTGCAACCTCCACCTCCTGGGTTCAAGTGATTCTCATGCTTCAGCCTCCAGAGCAGCTGGGATTACAGGCACATGCCACCGCACCTGGCTAATTTTTGTATTTTTTGTAGAGACAGGATTCCGCCATGTTGACCAGGTTGGTCTTGAACTCCTAACCTCAAGTGATCTGCCTGCCTTGGCCTCCCAAAGTGCTGGTGAGGCAGGAGAATAGGGTCTGGAGGTGGGGAACCTAAGGCCAATTCACACTGACTTCTTAGAAGTAAATCAAAGGAAAACCCCAAATTTCATGCCCAAGTAATAAAAGGACCAGAGGCTATTCCCTTTGCATTGTCCCTGCTTTTCTGCCTGGCAGATGAAAAATTGAAAGTACCTCTCATTGGTCCCCTCCTGCAACCAATCAGGCTGGTCATGGGCCAAGTCATTTGCATAGGAGTATAACTTTGTAACTTTACTTAAGCCTCTGATTGGTTGCTTTCCACAACCAATCAGACATTTGCTAGGATGTAACTTTGTAACTTCACTTCAGCCTCTGATTGGCCACTTTCTGCACCCACTAGAACTGATTCATTTACATAGGGTGTACACCAAGTAACCAATAAGAAATTTCTAGTGGGTATTTAAACCCTAGAAAATTCTGTAACCAGACTGTTGAGTCCCTATGCTTGAGCCCATTCCTGCCCTGTGGAGTATACTTTTGTTTTCAGTAAATCTCTGCTTTTGTTGATTCATTGTTTCCTTGCTTTGTTTGTGCATTTTGTCCAATTCTTTGTTCAAGACGCCAAGAACCTGAACACCCTCCACCAGTAACACTGGGATTACAGGTGTGAGCCAGGGCTCCCAGCCTCTAAGTCAATTTTTATATCTGTAGGTCTATAACTTTTGGGATATAATTCCCTTCTGCTTTTAATTTGTGTATTTAAAATGAAAGGAAAAGTTGCCAATTTGGAATGAATAAATGAATACAATAAATAAACAAATGAACAAATAAGCACACACACACAGAGTACGCACATATAATGAATTGCTGGAATACTTTTCTCAAACTTTAGTTACTCCTATAATGAACTGCAGATCTTTGATATTTTTCTGCTAGTCACCTGTCTACTGCAAAGCCTTTTTCTCTCCCTGGCAATTGCCTACCTTAATTGTTATCTTTTTCTTATATTTTATGTCCCTTTAATAGAGTATGGCATTGCTAGGTCTCAGAATTTTATATGGTTCAGTTGTTAATGCCTTTAAGATTTGCAAAAAGTTACATGGTGTTCATGTTTCATTTTACTTTATCATTACTTTTTTTTTTAGACAAGGTCTCACTCTGTCACCCAGGCCGGAGTATGGTGGCACAATCATGGCTCACTGCAGCTTCCGCCTTCTGGGCTCAAGGATCCTTCTTCCTCAGCCTCCCAAGTATCTGGGATCAGAGGTATGTGCCACCACACTTAGCTAATTTTTGTATTTTTTGTAGATACGGAGTCTTGTCATGTTGTCCAGACTGGTCTTGAACTCCCCAGGCTCAAACAGTCTTTCCACCTCAACTTCCCAAAGTGCTGGGATTATAGGCGTGAGGCACTGCACCCAACTTATTGTTCATATTTAAAGTAAATTTTAACTAATTTCTTAGACAGCTGAATGGGAAGTCATCTTTCAGCATTTTAATCCAGGGGCTTTTTGTAGTATTCTAAGTCTCCTGGTCTCTGATTAGAAGGTGTTTTCTAAAATATTTTCAGTCTTAAAAAGGAATCTCTTGGGATGTTTTTTAGTGGAGGTTAAAATGAATAAAATGATATTTTCCTCATCTGCTTGAATATTATTTTTAATCCAATTTTTGAACAGATAAGTTTTTAATGGTTCAAAAAATTTCAAAAGGTATAAGATGAAAAATTGTAATTACCTATACATTTCCCACTTACCTGCCTACCCTCTGGATAGCCAACATAATTGGTTCATTATAAATCATATCAGAGTTTCTTTATGTCTACATAAGCAATCAAAAAATATGTTTCCTTATTTTACCCCCTTTTACTCAAAAGGTAGCATACTATACACCCAGTTTTCACTTTGCTTTTTAGAAAGCTAATAATATACCTAAAGATCTTTCCATATTATTTACTTAAAGAGCTTTCTCAGTTTTGTTACAATTGCCTAATGTTCTATAACATATAATTTATTAAACCATAATTTATTAATTCAATCAGCCCCCTAGTGATGAAAATTTAGGTTGTTTCCAATACTTTGTTATTATAAGCAATGTTATAAGAAATAGCAATATGCATTTAAAAAATAAGATTATTGATCTTCTGTTATTGTGTTATATGAGTATTTTTTTCCTCACTTATTTTTTGTTTTTTGGATTTGTTTTTGTTTGTTTTGTTTTTACCATGCAGAACTTTTTGATTTTCATATAGTGAATTTTATCATTTGTTTCTTCTATGGCTTCTTATTTTGTGTCATGGTTAGAAAAGTCTTCCTTACTTCAAGATTATTTTAAAAATTCTGTTTCTTCCAGCACTTTTATTGTTATATTTTCACATCTAAATCTTTGATCCATTTAGAATTTGTCCTGTTGTAGAATGTGGGTGTAACATTTGTATTTTTCTAAGTGGTTATTTGATTATTACAATGCCATTAATTAAATAGTTCATCTTTCCCCCCATTAATTTTAGATGACATCCTTTTCATATACTAACTCCCCGTATATGCTTGACTTATTTCTTGGCTTCATATTTTATTCTTTTTCTCTGGATTTGTCTGGATATGTACCAGTTTTCCTAATCAGCTTTTGATCTACTAAACATTAATATGGTTTTTGTTTGTTTTTGTGTGATGAATAACATGGAGTTGTAAGCATCCTGTGCTTTGGTAGGCATATTTTTATCATTAAGGTAAGGTGTGAATAATGTCAAATGATAAGCCTGCCTGTGCCTGCACCTTGGTAGACTCAGTGTCTAGTCCTTTTGTGTTTATCCTGAAGGACAATGTTTTCTAAGATGTGTTGGAGAGATGCTGAAAACATTTTATTAGTCGTGTAGGTGCTGGATAATAGTTGTATAATTTGCACGTGAATCAAAGATTGAAAGAAGGATTGATCTTGCCCACTATACAACACAGGAAAAACACAAATATAAGAGTAATCACTTAGTACTCACAGAATGGTTTTTCTTTTCTTTTCTTTTTCTTTTTTATTTATTTTATTATTTTAACTTTTATTTTAAATTCAGGGGTACAAGTGGAGATTTGTTACATAGGTAAACTTGTGTCATGGGGTTTGTCATACAGATTATTTTGTCACCCAGGTATTAAGCCTAGTACCCATTAGTTATTTTTCCTAATCTTCTCCCTCCTCCTACCCTTCACTGTACAAAGGGCCCCAGTTTGTGTTGTCCCCCTCTATGTGTCCATGTGTTGTCATCATTTAGCTTCCACTTATAAGTGAGAATACGTGGTATTTGGTTTCTTGTTCCTCTGTTAGTTTGGTAAGGATAATGGCCTCCAGTTCCATCCACGTCCCTGCAAAGGACATGATCTTGTTCTTTTTTATGGATGCATAGTATTCCATGGTGTATATGTGCCACATTTTCTTTATCCCGTCTATCATTGATGGGCATTTGGGTAGGTTCCATGTCTTTGCTATTGTGAATAGTGCTGCAGTAAACATATGATTACATGTGTCTTTATGGTAGAATGATTTATATTCCTTTGGGTATAGTGGGATCCCAGTAATGGGATTGCTGGGTTAAATGGTATTTCTGTCTTTAGGTCTTTAAGGAATCACCACACTGTCTTCCATATTTATAAGCTTTCCCTTTCTCCACAATCTCACTAGCATCTGTTATCTTTTGATTTTTTAATAATAACAACTTCAGCAGAGTCTCAGGATATAAAATTAATGTGCCAAAACTACTAGCATTCCTAGACACCAACAACAGTCAAGCCAAGAGACTAATCAGGAATGAACTCCCATTCACAACTGCTACAAAATAAATAAAATACATAATAATACAGCTAACTAGGGAGGTGAAAGATCTCTACAAGGAGAACTACAAAACACTCCTCGAAGAAAACAGAGAAGACACAAACAAATGGAAAAACATCCCATGTTCATGGATAGGAAGAATCAGTATTATTAAAATGGCCCTATTGCCCAAAGCAATTTATAGACTCAATGATATTACTATTAAACTACTATTGGCATTCTTCACAGATCTAGAGAAAACTATTTTAAAAGTCATATGGAACTAGAGAAAACTATTTTAAAATTCATATGGAACAACAAATGAGCCAAGGCAATCTTAAGCACAAAGAAAAAAGCTGGAGGCATCACACTATCCAACTTGAAACTATACTACAAGGCTACAGTAACAAGAAACAGCATGGTACGAGTATAAAATGGACACATAGACCAATGGAACAGAATAGAGATCCCAGAAGCAACAAGACACACCTACAACTATCTAATCTTTGACAAACCCGACAAAAACAAGCAATGGGAAAAGGATTCCCTATTCAATAAATGGTGCCGGGAAAACTGGCTAGCCATATGCAGAAGATTGAAACTGGACCCCTTCCTTACACCATTTACAAAAATTAACTGGAAATGGATTAAAGACTTAAATGTAAAACCCAAAACTATAAAAACCCTGAAAGACAACCTAGACAGTATCATTCAAGACATAGGCACAGGCAAAGATTTCATGATGAAGACGCCAAAGCAATTGCAACGAAAGCAAAAAGTGACAACTGGGATCTAATTAAACAGTTTTTCTTTTGATCTGTTATTTCAGTTATTTCTTACCATAACTTGGTAAGATATTGTTATTTTATGGATGGCAAAACCAAGTCGCAGATTGGTTAATGAGCCCAAGTTGACACAGACAGTGATAGAGCCTGAATTTCAATTTTGGCAAGTTTTTTTTTCTGTTTTATTTTTGAGATAACTAAAGATTCATAGGTAGCTGCAAAAATGGTAGAGAAGTCCTATGTACCCTTTACCAAGTTTTCCCCAGTGGTTTTGTCACTGGAGAAGATGCACATAAGATGTAAACATTTATATAATTTATATAACCATCTTATTTAACCATAAGTTGTAGCAATTAGGGAAACTGGGTAAAGAGTTACATCTCATTAAAGAGTACAATTTTAAGACTAGGCGGATGGCAGAGTAAAAAGTCAGGAATCTGACAGCAACTGCACTGGCAGAATCTGATGTAAATATTTTTGGAACTCTGGCATCTATTGAAGGCTTACAATGTCTACAGAATGGCTTACACAAATAAACTGCTGTTAAGTTAAATCAATTTCAGCTCTTAGGACAGTAACAGTTACCTATCCTTCACCTCCAGTCCTATGATAGTTATGTATTCTTGGAGCAGCTTGCACATAGCTTGTGGAAGCCAGAGAGGGCAAAAAGGACCCTGTCCTCCAAATATGGGGGATCTGTGCTCTGATTGCTGAGTGCAGCTTCTGATCACCTCACTCTATTGTTGCTGCTTCTGCTATACCTCCCCCATTGTTGCAAACCTTTCGCCTTCTGACTGAAGTGACATCCAGGGCAGGTAAGGGGCTATTTCTCTATTTTCCCTACTCTTGCATTTTTCTCATTTTTCCCTTTTGAGAGCCAGATATTAAAGACTGGAACATTCAAAAGCAACTGGATATATGAGCACAGTTAGAAAGTGACTACACATGCTTAGAAAAAGGCACTGAAAGAGCCTATGACAATCAGAAAAACAAAAAGAATAACAGAAACAATGGCAGAAAAATAGCAAAGGAAGAATATGATTTTCAGAGTTATTTGATTTGAACATCCAGTTTTTGACAACAACAAAATCACAAGGAAAACAAAGAAGCAGGGAAGTTTGGCTCATTTAAAAAATAAACAGAAACTGTCCCTAAAAAGATCTGATGGCAGATCTACTAGACAAAGATTTAAAAACGACTGTCTTAAAGATTCTCAGACAACAAAAGAAAGATGTGGAGTAAGTCAAGAAATGATGCATGAGCAAAATGAGAGTATCAGTTCATTCTTGAAGGATATTTTTACTGGATAAATCTGCTGACAATGAAATTGTTTCTTCCACTGCCTTCCACTCACTACCAAAATAGGTAAGTTGTTTTTTACTCTCATTGCTTTCAAGACTTACTTCTTTATCTTTAGTTTTCAGTTTGACCATTCTGTGTCATGGTGTAGATTTCTCTGTGTTTATTCCGTTTACAGTTTATTTATATTCTTGAATCTGTAGGTTTATGCCTTTAGCCAACTTTCGGAAATTTTTAGGCATACATTTAAAAACTACCTTTTCAGTTCTGCCCTTTTTTTCTCTCCTTCTCAGACCAAAGTTACATGAATGTTAAAGCTTTTGTTATAGTCCCACAAATTCTTAAATTCTCTTCATATTTTTTTTCAGTCTATTTTTTCTTTGCTGTTCAGATTGGTAAATTGGTAATTTCTATTGCTCTATCTTCAGATTCACTGATTGTTTAATCTGTCCTCTCCATTCTGCTGTTCAGTCTATTTGGTGAGTTTTAAAATTTTTGTTATTGTATTTTTCAGTTCTAAAATTTCAATTTTGTTCTTCTTTATATCTTCTATTTCTTTGCTGAGACTTGCTTTATTTCATTTGCATTTTTCATTTATTTCAAGTGGGTAGTTAGCCATTTTTATGATGGCTGGTTTAAAATTCTTGTGAGATAATTCCAACATTTGTATCATTTCAGTGTCAGTGACTATTGATTATCTTTTCCCATTCAAGTTGAGATTTTCCTGGTTCTTGGTATCATGAGGGTAAGATGAGTGATTTTTTGGTATGATGAAGTTATGATGAGTGATTTTCAATTATATCCAGCACATTTTATGTATTTTGTTATGAGACTCCTCTGGATCCTATTTACCTCTTGTATTTTCAGCAGGCCTCCTATGAAATCACATTGGTGGGGCAAGAGTAGTACCACCTTGTTACTGCCATATTGGAGTTGGAGTCCAGGTTCCCCACTTGGCATTTGTTGACACCCAGGATGGAGAGGCTGCCTTGTTACTACTAATGGATAGAGATGGGAGTTCCGTCTTCTTGCTAGACCTCTGCTGACACCACACTGGCTGGGACAGGGAGGGGCATCTTGTTACTGTTCTCCAGGTGGCTACCACTGATGGTGTATTGTGTGTGGGGGGGGGTGGCGTCGTCAACTCTGGGTGGTGGTGAAGTCCAGGCTTTTCACTCAGCCTTCTCTGAAACTACCTGAGTAGGGAGAAGAGTACCTTGTTACTGTCAAGCAGGGATGAAAGTCCCAGCTCCCCCTCTTATTCTTCTCTGACACAGGCTTGGCAGAGGGAGTGATACCTTATTACAGCTGGATGTGGGTAGAAGTGTAGGCTTCTCATTTGCTCTTTGGCCTTTGCTAATGGGGCTTGGCAGGGTTCGCATTTTTTTCATGGTGTTTGGTTGGAGTAGAGTAGTTATTGTCTAAAAAAGTTTTCTCTCCTTCTAGGTTGCTTCTTCTAGGTCTTTTGGCTAGAGAGTGTGTGCTTTTCTTGAGAGATTTTGTTTGTTTGTTTCTGGGCTGTTTGGTATTTCTGAGTTACTGGCTTTTCCAGCTCTAAGTCTGGAATATGTGAAGAAAAAGAAACTCAAGAAACTTACTACTGCATCTTTCTTGGATCATGAGGTCCATAGATGGACTGCTTTTTTTGTTCTACCTTTCAGAGTTTTTTTATGTGTATTTAATATATAATATCCAGAGATTCTAGCTGAACTTAGCAGAAGGAGTGGGGAAAAATCTATCTTGTCCTGGACCCAGAAACTCATGGAACAATATTTAATATTATTTGTATTAGATTTTTGAAAACAAAGAGTTGAGGGGCTTTCTAACATATGGTTGATTTTTTTTGAGTATTCTAAAATTCTCACCTGTGTTATTAAAATCATGTGTCCTGAAGTCACCAGAAAAATATCAAGAACAAAGTTTAAGAGACTGGATGCAAAATGTAGATGCTTTTCTAGAGAATGTAAGATGATTTATTTACCAAAAAAAAAAAAAAAAGAGCAATAGAATACAAACAAAAATACCAGCTGGGTGTGCCCAGTGGTTTTTTGGAATGACTACTTTCTGGGAGCTGAATAGGACAGCCCTTTGTGAAAGGAAAGGGCCTTAAAATTGTTCAAGACTCCTTTCCAAAATTGCACCTGCGGGGTTTTAGAGAGACACACACTCATTAGTGTTGATTAGAGTTATGTAACTCATATTACCCAGGGTATTACAGCTTGCTTTGTTAGTGTCTAATCTAGTGCCAGACTCCCAAAGGCCCCGAATCTGGCAAAGACCCAGTAAAGTGAAATGCAATGCTGTTTCTTAAAAAAAAATGCAGTCCAAGCTGTTCTCTGTAAGTTTTAAGCTTAGATTTAATCAAGTCCAGCCAAAATTATTCCACCCAGGAGCTATTATCACATTCCTTTTTTTGAAAGCAGCTAAAACCACGGAATTGTTGGCAGTCATATCAAATCCTTTAGAAAAGAAAAATTCTTATAGCCTCGCAATTCCTAACTCTAACTTCCTTTTCCTGTTCAACATGTTTGTGAAGTTATTTGGGAAAAAAGGTTTGAGTTTTAATTTGCGAGTCGTCAATTTAGAACTTGCTGTGAGTAAAAAGGATATTGACTCTGGGAGAAATAATTTGGAAAATTTTGTTTTTTAAGGGGAATTAATACAGAGAACTATAAATATATGTATGATTAAATATATATTTAAATATTTATTATGTATGTATTATATTATTTCATTATTGTATTTCATATATTATGTATTTTATATACACTTAAAACATATTATATTCTTTTTCTAGCTTTATATATGTTTGTATGTAAATATTTAACACATATAAATATACATTTATAAAGCTAGAAAAAGAATATAATATACACATTATATAATATATATTACATCTTATGCTATATATTATATATTACATAATATATTATATAATTATTATATTCTTTACATTCTCTAGCTTTGTATATATATATAAAGCTAGAAAAAGAAACCAAAACAAAACCCAAGACCTCAGACTGACTTTAAAAGCCACCAGTTTTCATTTATTTCATTACTTTTTGAGCAACAACCCCTTGAAAAACTCATAGCTGGACTGAGCCATAATGCTCTTTCTACACATTTGTTTCTTCACCTGGTTTTTATAAATGTTTACATGAAAGAGAAAATACTTAAAGGTGTACATTCTGCTTATACCTTGTCAAAAAAATCTATGATTTTGTTTGGGATCTCTTTCTATTGTATATGATAGCCACTTGCAATTTAATAAACAGACACTTTTTTATTTGTATGGACAGTTTGCTCCAGGGAAGACCTTTTGGAGCGGATCATAAATGATATAGGACTTGCTAATTTTAAACAAAATTGAGAAATATATGAAGGCATGTTTATGGCCCCTTCTTAAATCCGTACCTTGTTTCTGTCTCCTGAGCTCATCTGTTTCTATCCTTGGGCCTTGTCCTGTGGCCTGATTCTACCTTCATATGGCTGTCAACAAATTTTTGCTAACATTGACTTAAGGTGGGTCTTAAAATGATTTAAATAAGATATAATTTTGTCTAATTTTTTTTTATATGAGATTGCTGGAAGATGCAAAAGACTTTTTTCCTTCCACTCTGCTTTCCAGAGGCCAGAAGTAAAGAGTAAGTTAGCGTGCCATCTGAAGGAGTGTGGAGCCCTGATCTGTGCTTGTTTGATATAAACATTAAGGTTTTTATGAATTGTGGAAGCTATTTCTGGGAGGAAAAGGGCTCTAACCTGAACAAATCACTGGAGTGCAGCCATCCAGGGCTCTCAAGGGAAAAGCTTAAGCTAAAGACCTTCCCTAGCTGGGCCATCAAACCAAATCAAAAAGTGTCTGCTCATTAAATTGCAAGTGGCCATCTGCTTGCTTAAGCATGTGCTTCTCTTTCTGTTGGGCTGGTTATCACCGTCTGGTCTGGCCCCTTTTACTAATTAGCCCAAGCTTGATCTTTAGGTGAACTACAGTTTAATTTTATCTGACGTGAAATATGGGTTTATTTATTGTTCCATTTGGTTAAATTATTTGAGGAAAAAGAAAAAAAATGTTGCTATTCTATAGTTTTTAAGGACTGGTTATTTAGAATCTGGATGAATATTTGGCTTTTGCAAGTACATTTGATACTCCCCAATGGATTGTTTTATGTTATTGCTTTTCTCAGTTTGGCAGTGAAGATGGTAATGTTTACATTTATTGTTTTTTAGAGCTAGACAGTAATCTTTGTTTATTTTTTTCCCCTTTCTTTCCATCCTTTTTTTTCTTTCTCTCTCTTTCTCTCTTTCTTTCATTCATTCATTCTTTCTTCTCTCTCTTTCTTTTCTCTTTCTCTTTCTCTTTCTTTTCTTTTTTTGACTGGGTCACTCTTTCTTGCCCAGGCTAGAGTGCAGTGGTATAATCACAGCTCACTGCAATCTCCGCCTCTTGGGCTCAAGCGAACCTCCCACCTCAGCCTCCTTAGTAGCTGGGACAACAGGTATATGGCACCATGCCCAATTATTTTTTGTATTTTTGGTAGAGATGGGGTTTCGCCATGTTGTCCAGGCTGGTCTTGAACTCCTGAGCTCAAGTGATCTCGCTTCGGCCTCCCAAAGTGCTGGGGTTACAGCCATGAGCCACTGCGCCTGGACTGTTTTCTTTCCTTATTAAGCAATAAATAACAGATCCAGTTATACAGTATAAAATGCAGTCTACATAAAAAGGCAAAGTCTAGATAACCAATGTTAACAGTTTGCTGTGTATCTTTTTGCAATGCTTGTACAAATGCAGATGAGTGGGATGCAATAAAGATATAAATATAACAAATAAAGCTATATGAGAATATTTCTATAATGTAGTGGGCTGGAAAGTGGGAGTAAGGGGAGGGGGAGCTTCTTAAGATGGAATACCCAAAAGCTTAGAGTCAGACTTGAGCTACATTAAAAATTTAAAGTTTCTGAAGATGATCGCCAGTTTGGGGATTATTTATAGTGTACTTATAAATACTGCCACTGAATCAACCAACCGTTTTAGCACCATGTACTCCTAATTTTGGTTAATAAATTTAATTCATATTATTCTATTTTAATAGGCCGAATTTAAGTATATATGTTGAAAGGACCGTAAGACTATTTTGTATTGACTGTAAAAATCCACTAAGTAGAATTTTTTAAACATTCTTGAGTTCAACTTCTTTTTAAAATTCTTTTTCATTCTAGATTCCATAGATAGAAGCATGTGAGGATGTCTCAGTCTAGTTCTCTGTTGGGAGAGCAAATACGACGTTCCCTTCCTGAGCACTGTCTTATTTAACTTCCCACCAGAGAAGGACAACACTGAAGGTTTCGTTTTTCCTTAGAGTTATGATCTATACCAAGTAGCAAGACTCAGAGAAAATTATGTTTCTGCTAACAATTTACATAAAACACAATTTAAGAATTTCTCATTATTTATTAAGAGTAAAAAGGATTATGTAAAGATTATGTAACATCATGTCGTTTTTTTGGAGGTCACTTAAAATTTGTATGGTAAATACTGATATTGTTTCACTGATTATGTTCCAAATTCTTGCTAATAGTTATACTATGTAGTTACCATCTACTGTTCAAGCCTTAATTGAACAGTGACTTTAATTGTAGTCATTAGTAAAAGTCTGCATCCTGGGATGGAAATAGATATTCTTTTCCTAGGGATGAAAACCCCACTGATCAGCATCAACTGCAATAGTAATCAGCATATAACCAGGGAAAGTCCTTCAGCATAGCATTTTTCTTATCCAGGTTTATTCTTCTGTTACTTAGGCTGTCATTGATAAGAAAGTAGTATAGTTCACTCTTCTTAATTTGTGTTTGTTGAAAACCCAGTATTTGGATATTTAATTTAATTAGCACTAGATGTACATTGCCCCCTGTTTGCCTAGATGTAGAAAAGCTAAGTGTCAGGTTGTGAGCCTCATTTTGTTTCATAGACATTTTGAGAGAGAAGCCATTCGTTCTTTCTTTGTTTTCTTGCCCATAATGTTCTTCACTTAAAAGGGACTCAAGTTCAAATAAACTATGAAAAGAGAAGAACGAACACCCAACACCCAAACATTTGTATACAAAATAGGGGGATCAGTAAAAGTCTCCAGGAGCTTGAACAAAAAGTAATGCATTTTAAAAGTTAGGTTTGCGTCAGTTATGTAGGATCATAGAAATTCGAAATAAAAAAGGACATTGAAGTTCATCTAATGAAGGCTCAAAAAAAAAAAAAAAAAAAAAGAAACAAAATGCAGGCAAGAAAAGTGATCTCTAATTCATAGAGCAGGGTCTTGCTCTGTAGCCTAAGCTGGAGTGCAGTGGTATGATCTCGGTTCACTGCAACCTCTGCCTCCTGAATTCAAGCCATTCTTGTGCCTCAGCCTCCCCAGTAGCTGGGACTACAGGTGTGTGCCACCACGCCCAGCTAATTTTTATATTTTTAACAGATAGGGGGTTTCACCATGTTGTCCAGGCTGGTCTTGAAGTCCTGACATCAGGTGATCCACCCACCTCAGCCTCCCAAAGTGCTAGATTACAGGTGTGAGCCACCGCACCCGGCCTACAGCAGGGTTTTGATGGTACAGATTAGAAGTGAAGTCAGCTGCTCCCCCCTGCCACTGTCGTTTTTGCAAATTCAAATCACCTCTTTTGGCACAGGACTTTAAATTTGGCAAATGATAATTTTTGGCAGTATATGACAGGTGTGCAAAAGAGGTTAGTTTACAAATAACTTTGGAAAATGAAGTTTTGGGTTTTTTTTTTTTTTTTTTTTGTTGTTGGTTAGTTGGTCAGTTTTACTTTTAACCCAGTGGTCTACTTTAGAGAACTCTATTGAATCTGGGAAAAGAAGGTAAGGGTGTCATAGTAGAACCATACCAACATTTAGGGGGCCTGGGATAAGTGAGTATAAATGGAGGGGTAGGGACTACTCCCTGCTTCTTCTGCCACTCCTAGGTTATGTCCTACTGGACACAGGCCTTGTGTGCATGCAAGTGAAGACCCAGCTGGTAGCCCTAGCTCCACATCCTTCTGCACCTCCTCAAACAGCCACCCCTGGCACTCAGGGAAGAGGGTTGCATGGGCCTAGAAACTGGATTTGGGACCATTTAGGGAATTCCAGGGTCATGGGGACCTGGAGCATGTTCTAGAATTGGAGTGCCTCTCCCTGTGAAGAAAAATGCAGTGAGAAGAGAGCACAAGTGGGCCAAGGGTAAGACACAGGGGATATGGATAATCATTGCATTCTTTATGAAGCACATAATTAGAAACAGTTGAACTGTCTAACAATAGAGGAAAGGTTGAGTGTATCCACTTAATAAGAAATAATAAACCATTAAAACTTTAATCTTGGAGGCTATACAGCAACACGGAAAATGTTTACTGTGTGTAATATCCAATGTGAGATATCCAGGATGCAAATTGAATGGACACTACGACTTTAATTACATAAAACTTCAAGTGAAAGATTCACTTCTAGGATTTTATCCCACCAATATCTTGCATATCTGCATAAAGATTTAAGTACTAGAATGCTTGTTGCAGCGTTATTTGTCATAGCAAAATGTACGCAATTCCTTTTATTCTGTAGGAATTGGGTAAATATGCTACATCCATATATCGAACAAATATGTAGCTCTTAGAAAGAATGAGATGACTCTACATGCCAATATGAAATTCTTTCTAAGAAACATTTTAAATGAAAAAAAGCAAGGTGCATGTAATATATTCCTTTTGATATAAAAATCAGGTTTTATATATATGAAAAAATAAGACTACCATGAGAATATTACAAATGGTCATTGTTTTAAGGTGGCAGGGATATGGGTGATGATTTTTGATTATTTCCCAAACTTTCTTTAGTGCTTCTGTGGCTTAGAAAGGAAAATTAAGGAAAAATTAAGAGCTGGAAAAATGAGTGCCTAAGCAACCATGAGAGGAGGTTTCCTAAGCTCTGATCATCTCTTCCTACGCTATTCAATTCTGCTGCTACTTAACGTTAGGCACAGTTGTCTAGGCTGCAAGTTTTCATTGCCTCTGTTATATTCAGAGACAGAGTGCTATGCTTTGATTTCTATTAATATAGCCGTTATAGCATTGAACGTGTCTGTGCAGTGTCATAAAATTATGAAAAATATGGTTTCTGGACTTTATTATTAGGTTGCCTGATATAGCTACACTCAAGAGAGAAGACTGAATTCTAGAGAAATCTTTGGCTTTGGCTGAGATTTCCTGACTGGTTCATTTCTGTCAGTGATTTCTGGCACAGTCTCATGAATAAAACAAAGCATCTAAGTGCTTTTCTTGGCTTTTCTAACTGAGCCTTAACTTGTATTATTTTAGACATTTTACCTCATTCTGTACCTACATTTCTGGCTCTTGATAACGATTTGATTCTAATGGGAAAATTAAGTCAGATAATGTCTACAACAAAAGGACCTGGTACCATTTTGAGAAGCCGGGGCTATCAAGATAATAAAATCAATTAAATCTACAGAATTTCATTATTCTCTGTGTTCTGAGACACTTAGCAAAAGTTGTAATAGATCTTTATCTTTCATTAGCCTTCTTGGCTATGCAGGAGACATTTCAAGGGCTAAGCGGCACCTATGGAAGTGCCTGAATTATTAGTGCATGTTGGATTTCCAGTTGATGCCGAGTTCTACTCTAGTCCTTGACTTCTAATACTTTTTATTTTTTCAAATTCTTGGTGATAATTACGTAGATAAGTTGCTACTCTTTTCTTTGCACAGATGAAAAGGAAATGATTCTAAATTGATTAAATTTTATTCCAGGCATAGGCAAATTGTTTATGATTATAGCTTCCTTAATTGGCACATAAACTAACTTTTAACTGTGGCTTATCTCCTAAAAATATGATTTATTAAAATTGGAGAAATTCTCATGATTTATGCATACAGTTATCATGTGCCCTTTGCAGTGCTTTATTTAAATTAGTAAGTAATCAAATTGCCAAGTTTGGTTTGCAACTGATGTTTTAATTAGTTCAGGATGGCAGCTCATTCATATGAAGCCACATTATAAACCAGAAAAGGAGTGTTGTATTTTTGAATTGAATTGTTGTCTCAGATCAGAGTTCTATTGAACTTTTTCTTTTTTTTGAAACAGATTCTTACTCTTTTCCCAGGCTGGAGTGCAGTGGCGTGATCACAGCTTACTGTAACCTAGAATTTCTGGCTCAAACAATCCTCCTGTCTCAGCTTCCTGAGTAGCTGGAAGTACAGCTGCACATCATCATGCTAGGCTAATTTTGTATTTTTCGTAGGGAAGGGGGTCTCACTTTGTTGCTGAGGCTGGCCTCAAACTCTTGGCCTCAAGCAATCCTCCACCCTCTGCCTACCAAAGGGGTAGGATTACAGGTGTGAGCCACCACTCCAGCCTTTGTTGAACTTCCTATCTTCTATTTTCTGAATTTGAAATCTCCCTCTTTATTCTAGAGAGAGCAGATTCTGTGTACATATTCTTTAGACTTTGTCATTTGTCCCCTCAGGAGCTTATCAGATTGATGATGGAGCTGGTAAGACATTTTGTTAGCAGAGTTCTTCATGGGTTTGAAAATTATATATTTTTCTTTGTACAATTTGGTAGAAATAACATGGTTTTGGAAGTTAGGCCAAGATTGGAATCTTGATGTACTAATTATACTTGACCCTCCTGTATCTGTGGATTCCTCATCACGGATTTAACTAGTTGCTGATGGAAAATATTTGGGGAAAAATATTCAACAATAAAAAAGAATATAAATAAAAAACATATAGTATGACAACTATTTACATAGCACTTACATTGTATTAGGTATTATAAGTAATATAGAGAGTATTTAAAGTTGTGAAAATTGATTATACAAATTGGAGTTATGCTTGTCATACCCAACTAAACCGAAGTTGGTGGAAGAGGGAAAAAAAAGCACTGAGGGCACAAAGTACCTGCTGCAGTAACTGTCTTGCAAGTTCAGCCGTTGAAATGAACTGCTGTAACCTTAAGACCAGCTTTAGTAGCTGCGGAATGGACCTGTCCTGACTCTAAGAGCTTTACTTACTGCCATCACTCACCAATCACAGCTTATCCGCTCAGAAAGACCTTATTAGCACCAACGAACTTCCTCTCAAAATGTTTTACATTTCTCTTCCCAATAAAACCTCAATCTTTTCTTTTGTTCTTTGGACATATTGTTGACCACCTTGGTCTGTAAGTATGTCCCGAATTGCAATTCTGTTTTTATATATACTCCCAAATAAAACCTTTTGCTTAGATATTCTTCTTTATATTTTATTTTATTTTAACAAAGTGTATATATGCATGTGTTATATGCAAATACTAGGTCAGGCATCGTGGTTCATGCCTGTAATCCCAGCGCTTTGGGAGGCTGAGGCAGGTGGATCATCTGAGGTCAGGAGTTTGAGACTAGCCTGGCCAACATGGTGAAACTCTGTCTTTACTAAAAATACAAAAATTATCCAGGTGTGGTGGTGGCCACCTATAATTCCAGCTACTTGGGAGTCTGAGGCTGAAGAATTGCTTGAACCCCGGAAGGCGAGGTTGCAGTGAGCTGAGATTGCACCATTGTACTCCAGCCTGGGTGACAAGAGCAAAACTCCATCTCAATAAAAAAAAAAAATTACTACATCACTTGTTATAAGGGGCTTGAGCATCCTTGGATTTTACTATTTTCAGGGGATATTCTCCATGAATATCCAAGGAGAATTGTGGTAGTGACTTTGATATAAAGGGATACGTGTACTAGTTACTTTACACAGTGTACTGCACAATTGCTTTAAACATAAAGGAGTCATAATAATCTTTATTCTGCTAGGGAGTTGTGAGACATGATCACAGAGAATACATAAAGTTGCTCAAGCAGTGCCTGGTATCTTTAGTTTTCAATTTGACCTTTAATTCAATAAAAGTAAATCTTCCAGATGACTTCTTAATGAAAAGATACATCATAGAATATTTTACTATGGTAAAAGAATAATTGATATTTTATCATCAGGTAGCCTCTCTTACTCTGTACTCTTCCTGTTATATAATAATGATGATTAATATTTCTTACTATAACCCTAGGCCCAGAGAATCTTTCCAAATGATTAAAAGATAGGGTAATCATATAATTTTATCTTTAAGCATTTTTATTATGTTCTAATTCCATAAAAAGAAGTAATTCAATTGATTGAATTTCCTTTTGGGTACAGGCAAAAGTCCACAGTTTAATTTTGCATATTACTTTTAACAATAATAAATATATATGTGAAAATGTTTATTGACTAGAATAGCTTTTTCATAATCATGCCAGATAGCCAGTGCATTGAAAATTGTTATTATGAATAAAATAATAATAGCACCCATCATTCAGTGCTTACTCTATGACATACTCCATGTATTTCTCATCAAATCTCATTTAACATTAACTCACACCATGCAGAATGTAATATGGTCTCCGTTTCACTGATTAAGAAACTCAGAGAGGTTAAGTAAATTGCTCAAGGTCACATAGGAAGTATGTGGCAGAAGCCAAACTCGAATTCATAGCCACCTTAAGCCAAAACTTGGTCTCTTAACTACCATGCAATTCTAGACTGCCTTTCACATCTGGCTTCTCCAGTTTTTTTTTTTTTTTTTAATGCCCTGTGGTCAAACCCTTTCTCTCTGGGTGTTTCTATGTTAGGAAAACAAATTGTGCCTTATTATTATATGTGTTGTAATATACAAGTCAATACTATTTCAACAGGAGGGAAAAATGTACTGGCATAGCGAAACAACACCACATCCCTGAGGTTGATGGGATAGAAGATCACATTGTTTTTAATGTCATTGTTAAAGACATGGGGACTCAGCAGCGTGAAAGTCTATTGTGAGCCATCTCCCTGTGTCATGGGCCAGGGTGCAGTAATGGAAAGGGTACATTGCATTTCACTAGAAATAAAAACAAACAATGGGAGTGCCTGCTGTTCACCTCTGCAGAGAGATGACCTGGCAACATTAGCCTGTGACTGAGAAGGATTCTAATCTGTCAGAAAGAGGCCCTTAAATTTGGCAGCCATCTAGACCTGTTGTATGTGTGGCATGTGTGCTTTTGTCTGGGTGGAGGGTTCATACTGTTTGTCACATTATGGCATCCACAACCAAGATAATGTTGAGAACTAGCTTATCTACATGTAGCCTTATAAAAGTAATTTTAAAAGATACAGTTTAAACATATAGTTGAAGATAATTTATGAGGATGCATTTGTGTGGTTTTGGGTTAGACACTTTGAATAAAGAGAAGCTACTGAGCAATATTGCCTAAAGGTTAAGAGCAGGGGGGTTCAGGAGTCAAAACTTAGGTTTCAATCATTATCACTGTCCAACCCATTTCTAATTTAACTTGTAAGGGTCAGATTTCTCTTTTGTACGATAAGGATAGTAATATGTACCTCTCTGGGTTGCTATGGGGATTATATAAGGAAGCTGAATTATCTGTATAAAGAAAACATAAATTGTCCAAATAGAGCAAAGAGTATGACATTTGTTCCTAGGTACTCAGTAAATGATTATAATCAGAGCCCCATATCCTTTATTTAAAAAATTAAACAGCTAAAATAATCCCTCTGATATCCAGGGCACACAGAAAACAACAAAAAGATTAAATTTGTTTAAGTTAAGGAGAGTGAGTTTTCAACAAAATCAAAGTGGGAAATAGGAAGGAAAGGCAGCTCATAGGTGGTATTTGAAGAAGCTCTCCAGGTCACGATGAGAAAGAAGGCTTGATGGAGAAGCGAAGCTGACCAGGCAGCTACAGAATGTGTATGATACGACACTGCTCTGAGGCACCTCAGATGCAAGAGTAGGTCACAGTCTGAACCATGTTCAGATGCTCCAAGGTTTAATTATGTAAATGACTTCTCCAGGGGATATTCTAGCTGCTTGCAAAGCCACTTCAGCCATGCTTCATTTATCACAGTCATGAACACACAAGAGCCTTCATATTGAAAAATATATTAGTCTATAATGGGGATTGGGAGATGGAAAGGAAGGACCTGATAACTAAAAGTGCTGCAGAGCTTCCATTGCTCTCACAGCAGTTACAAAATGGGCAGGTACAATCCTTGACCTGGAGCAAGACAGAGACTTCGAAGTGAGGTCTTCCTCCACCTGCTTTAAATGAGGATGTTAAATGTAAAAGAAAGAAATGCTTTCCCAATGAAATTAAAATGTTCCAGAGAGCAGTTTAAATGAGAAAGTATTTTACATTATCATTGGCAATCTTCAACACTTGAAGGCACAGCGGGGCATGGTGGTGCATGCCTGTAGTCCCAGCTACTTTGGAGGCTGAGCCTGGAGGATCCTTTGAACCAGGAGTTCGAGACCAGCCTGGGCAACATAAAAAGACCTCATCTCAAAATGAAAACAAAACAAAACAAGTGAAGGCAGAAAATATTTTCAGCTATTTCCTTTCTTTTTTAAATATATGTATTTTTTTGAGATGGAGTCTCGCTCTGTTGCCCAGGCTGGAGTGCAGTGGCGTGATCTTGGCTCACTGCAACCTCTGCCTCCCGGGTTCAAGCGAGTCTCCTGCCTCAGCCTCCCGAGTAGTTGGGATTACAGACACTCGCTACCATACTCGGCTAATTTTTGTATGTTTTTTAGTAGAGACGAGGTTTCACCATGTTGGCCAGGTTGGTCTTGAACTTCTGACCTCATTATCTGCCCACCTTGGCCTCCCAAAGTGCTGGGATTACAGGTATGAGCCACTGCTCCAGGCCACAGCTAGCTATTTTCTTAGTGTAACAATGCATATTACATTTCCTAACACAGCGTCTGGCACATAGTAGGCCTCACATGTTTTTTCCTCCTTCACTCTTTCATATTTTTCCTATTAGATGAAAACTTCAGAGCTTATTAGGAACCCAGGTCACAATACCACAGTGTTGTTTTCTAATGAATGACAAGACACATTTGCATGATAAAATATCCTTTTTTGTTTTTTAACTTACAAAAAGGTCCTACGTAAGATTTGTGGGCCCCTTAGAGTCAAGCAGTCTCTGTTCTCACAAGACATAAAAGCTGAAGCTTTTTAACAAATAGAAAACAGTGGATTTTCTTTGCTCTGCTGTAAAGGCCAGAGAGAAGTTTATGGACTTGTCCTTAGGTTTTATGAATGGGACGTGAAAACACCCACTTCCCTTTCCCAGAGGCTGTTTGAGAGAATAACCTCTTTCTCATTCTACTCATGTTCTAAAGCCTTGCACAAAGCTAGTAATTTATAATTGCTGATTTGACTGAATGTATAATCTCAATCTTAAAGCATTTCAAATTCTTTTTTGGCAACCGCAGGAAGTTCCCAAGTTCCAAAAGGGAATGTTCAGTTTACATTCATCTTTAATTATCTGGGATGGTGGTTTTAATCCTACTGAAAGTGGTGTCGGATAAAGAAAAATCCAGATGGTAAAATAGGGTGGTGAGGGAAGACCAAGTCATGCAGAATGCTAGGTAAGCAGCAATTGAAAATTGAACTCCTGTCCTCAGTTCTATCAGAACATCAATAGTTAAGATTTGTTTATTCAGATTGACAAGAGATAAATTCCAAACCTCACCATAGTATCCCCTTACTTATGATGACAAAGTTCATCTGTTTTCTTTCAGATGAACTATACTTTTGTGTTATAGGAGAACTTTGGGCTAAATCTCTCTCTCTCCTAGTTTATAAACAACAGATCTTTTTTTCTCACAGTTCTGGATGTTGGGAAGTCTGAAATCAAGGTGCTTGCATGTTTGGGTCTGGTGAAGGCTGCTTCCTGGTTCACAGATGGCACCTTCTCGCTATGTCCTCCCGTAGTGAAAGGGTCTACATTTTTATTTCTATAGTCATTAATTTTACCTGAAATATGGCAAGTTTCTAGTGTTTTTCTGTTTTTTAAATAGCATGTTTTGATAGCATAATACTGTTTCAAATGATTTCTTAGGGAACACAGTAACATCTTGGCTTATAGCAAATGGAGAAAAGGTGCTGGATAAAGCTCTAGAGTCCATTATAAGGCACCTGAGAACCTCCAAATACCAGTGTAGACTTGGAAACCTCAGAATTTCCTTGTATTTCTTTTCTAGAAGTCTAACAAGGAATTAGAGCCAACCTGGGAACCCAAGAACAATCTGCTCTGGGTACCAGCCAGAGTTGGAGAGCCTGGAAGGGTAGATTAAATTTTGCAACTGTAACGCAGTTTAAAACCTCACAGGAGAGGGTGGCAAGCTGTGGTCTCTGAGGTCTGATTGCCTGAGTTTGAATTCTAGCGCTGCCGCTTACTGGCTGTATAACCTTGTGAAAGTTACTCAACCTCTCTGTGCCTTAGTTTGCTTACGTATGAAATTGAGGAGATAATAATAGCAGAGTTGTTTTGAGGATGAAATTATGTGTTGTTTTTTTTTGACTTTTTAAGTTTCTGTTTTATTTTTTAAATGTCTGGAGCATTCTAATGTGCAGGCAAGGTTGAGAGTCACTGATCTCGAAGTTTCTTTGATTTGGGTTGGTAAGATTATTAAAGCCTGAAGTCTGAACCAGTTCGTTCGAGGATGGAATTATGTTTAAAAAGCTCACTCAGGCCTGACACATAGTAACTGTGTATGCTTACAAAGGAAAATCCCAGAGAAGAGAGGGATCAATATAATCTCAAGTAGGAGTTGTTCAACTGTGGCACACAGGCCAAATCTGGCCTGCCACCCATTTTATGTAAATAAAGTTTTATTGAAACACTGCTATGCCTGTTTATTTATGTATTGTCTACGGTTGTTTGTGTGATACAAAAGCAGAGTTTAGTTGTTGTGACAGAGGCTGCATGGCCTGCAAAACTTAAAATAGCTACTATTTGGCCCTTTACTCCAAAAGTTTGCAGGCTCTGAAATATAGTCTTCCTTCTATTGCATTGGTATATGGTATATTTTCTTTATTCGATAGTAAATGTGCTTGCCACAGATCTGGCAAAAATGCTTCCAGCTACTCTTTCCCTCTGCAAATGCCTGAGAGTCTGTAGGTCATGAAACTCCCATGAAGCAGCACATTGTACCACCAATGAAGCCGACAGGCTGCCCAGTGTCACAGAATGAATTGTGACTGAATCTTTTGTGGTGGTACTGTGGACCATTGAGACTAATATGAAAATTACCTTCTGAGCATTTATGCAAGATAATTTAATTTTAGAGCTCATAAACAAGATCAGAGTTATGTGGTTTAACAAAAGGTCTCCTTATGTGTACGTACGCTTGCCAAAAACATGATGAAATCCTGGAACATGGCAAACTTAACATGCACTTTTAGATTTACATGTGGCAAACAGAATTGACTAGTGTATCTGTTCATAAATATTACTACTGCTATTAAGAGGCTCTTGGGAAACATGGACAGTTATATTAAATATAAAAACGATCTCCTCCTCCCTCCCTCACTATGGGGCCCCATCCCAATAAATACACTCACGCCAAAGTCTTGCAGGCAATTTTTCTTTTTAAAATTTTATGTTCCATAGTAAACATCTTCTCCCAACAACTTGCCTATTCATTTTAACTTGTCCTGGTTCATATTGAATGCCCATTTCCAATAGGGACTCCTATCTTGAGGCTGCTCTGGTACCATGTCTTACAGAGGCTCTAAAAGCATAGTGGTGTACAAGAACAGTTTAGTATGCACTAGTCCTAGGCTAAAAATTAAATTTGATTTAATTGCTCAACTTTTCCAGGTAAGTTTAAAGTTAAAAACAATCTTTTTTTCTTTCAACCCAATTTGAAAACACTAGGTTACGTCATGCCTGCATACCAACTGGAAAATCCTAGAGGAAAAAAGACTTCGGCTTAATTTAAAGATAATGAGAGACACGTAACCGCTCGGCAATGGACTGATAATTAGGGACTTGTTTTGTTAGCACTGAGAACTGATAGTAAATGCCATCAGTGACCAGTTTCGTTCAGCAAGTACTTATTTAGAACAGACTCTATGGAAAGCATGTGTGGCCTTCTTTATATTGGATTAGATATATTGACACCAAAGTGCCAATAGTGGCCTGTAAGACTCAAGTAAATATATTTTAGCAATTTTAATTCCCTAAAATAATATATAGAATGTAAGCACTTAATCACTATAAATATGATAACATGTATAAAAAAGGATGGTATCATCTTACAAAAATCATATTGTAGAAAACATCACTTATAATTAAAAGCAGCAGATCAAAATGAGGTATTTTTTAACTTACAGATTGGAGAAGATAAAAAAGAGCTCAATAATATGCCATGTGTTGGATGTGAGGGGAAATGACTGCTCTCAGGCACTGCTGATGGAGGTTCAAATTTGGGGCAATTTGGCAATATGTATGTAAATGTATTCCTTTGACTCAGCAGTTCTAGTTCTAGGAATTTGTTATATGGATATACTCACATATGTACAAAGATATATTTACAAGGCTATTCATTGCAGCATTGTTATAACAATAAAAAGCTGGAACCAACAAAATCTGTAATGTGTCTGTTATAGAGTAAACTGTGTATATTTTAGAATGTGACTGTATTTGGAGGTAGGGCCTTTAAAGAGGTAGTTAGGCTTAAATGAGGTTATAAGAATGAGGCCCTAATCCGATATGAGCACTATCCTTAAAAGAAAGAGGAAGAGACAGCAGAAGGCACTTTGCTGTTCAATATTCTAAATAATTTGAACATAAATATTCACAGTGGTCTTTATTTTACTACTTACGTTCTCACAAAAGAAAGAAAACTAAGTCCTAGACAATTGAGACCTAGACAGGAAAAACATGCCATTTTTTTCTGAAAGATCGAATTTCATCATAAATTATTGATTTTATAAGTATTTATTAATATTTAAACTGATAATTCCACACTATAATATAAAATGTAATATGATTTAGGAAGAAATAAAGTAATAAAGGGAAGATGTAAGGAAATGATTTAACAGAGACCCTGATTCCAGGGGACCTCATGGTGTTCAAGGCTATAATAAGGTAATACTGGAGACTAGTTAAGTTTATCCTAGAGCACAAACACCTGAGACTCAAATAATTTAGTGGGGGAGTTTAACCTGGTGGTTGACAGCATGATTTTTGGAGTCAGACTATATTAGTTAGGGTCCCAGCAGGAATCAACAGATACATTCACATTATTTTAATTTATGAGAGATTTAATTCAGGGACTATATAAAAGGATAGAGTGAAATCCCATTGGATGATGTAGAACCTCAGAGCTAGCAACAGTATAGTTGTTACTGCCTCTGTCTTGAAGGGATGAAGGAGTAGAGAGACTGTTCCTGGAAGCTGAGGGAGAGAGTCTTGTAGAGACCACCATCTTGGGAAGCACAGTGGTCTTCGGCTGAAGGACAGACAGCTTGAAGTGACTCCACAGTGGGGGAACCCAGGTAAGCCTCCCAGCCTCTGATCTCCTGATTGGCTCTCATTGGATGAATCAAGTGGAATCCAGAAGGCAGGACACCAACACCCGCAGATGTAGTTCATAGAGGTCGACCACCTGGCACTGAGGTTAGGTGGAGAGTGTATCTGGCCAATGAAGAGGTCGGCACACAGACCCATCTGAATTTGAATCACAGCTTTGCTAATTCTTAGCTGTGTATCTTTGGGCAAGTTAGTCAGTCATTACAAGCTTATTTCTCCATTTGTAAAATGGCTTTGATAATCCTATCCCAAGGGGTTGTTGTAAGGATTAAACGAGCTAGTTTATATAAAGCCTTTGATATGATGCTTCACTCATAGCAATGATTAATACATGCTAGCCACTTCAGTGTCGTCTTTGTTGTAATCGGCTCGTTAAATCCTCCAGCAATCATATTTTTAACACATGCCTGCTTTGGTCTTAATCTCAGAGGATCTATTGACTAAGATGAAGATTCCCCTAAGGGGCTGTTTTGATTTACTGCAGAGGGTCAGCAGCATCTAGTGCTGTCCCTCGGCCTATCATTGTGCCCGGTCAGCTAAATCTTGGAAGCCCTAATTTGATTCCTATTGGAGGTCTGACAATTGAAAAAATGATATTACCCACCTTTTTTGTTTTTGATTTTTCATTTCTATGAATACATTATATTGTCAGAGGGTGACAATGTTAATATCTACTGGATGGTAATAATTTCTGGAAAGTACATGAGACACAGAATACCACCATGGTTGGGAAAAGGACAATGACTTTTATACATTAGCTGCCAAGATTCTTGGCACTGTTTCTGAAAAACTGTGTGGTGGACTATTTCTGGGAGCCTAACCATGGATAGTTCATTTTATTTTTGTTTAGAAATACGATGTTTTAAATATGCCTTTGAAAAAAAACCTGTGTGTCTCATCATAAGCCACAAAGTGAGTAGAACATTAAATTTTGTTGAATAGGAAAGCATTAACTTCTCAACAGTGTATACAGCTTAATTGACAATAGGAAGAAAATACGTGAGAAAATGTCTTACAGTAACATGCCTTCATAATTGTGATTTCTTAGGTTGTGGTTATTTTTATCCTAAAAACCATCCACCAAAACATTAATTTTGGAACATGTAAGATGAGCCCATGAACACTGCATTTTAGCTACTTATTATACACACTCAATTTTTCCATGATAAACAACAGGCCCTTTCTGCGTTTCTTTTAGTTTGATTCTCTCTTCTTATAATATCAAAGTGTCCCCACTGAAATTTGATCAATGTGGCCAGCCAAATTAGAGACTTTATTTTCTATGTTTTGCGATTTCATTCATAGTACATTCTTACCTGTTTATCACTGTAGGAGGGGCAGTCAGTCCAGAGATTCTCAACTCTGGTTTGGCAACACCTTGGCCTGGCTTCAATTCCCATAAGAAGTGCCAGGAAATGCCAGGAACAAAGTAGTTTTACCCTGAAGAACAAACTCAATGTCATTTTTGTTTTCAGGTTTCATCTTTTTAATAAGCTCTTTGAAGGACATCCTATGAGACACAACAGAATATTTTTTTCTTCCAGTATTATAAAAAAGACATTTACAAACATTTTAAAGCAACTATTCAGTAGAATCAGTTTGGTGATCTGAATTAGAAAACACCCCTGGATAATCATGCTCTTTATGCACTTTTTTTTTTTTTTTGGAGACAGAGTCTCACTCTGCCTCCCAGGCTGGAGTGCAGTGGCTTGATCTTGGCTCACTTGCAACCTCCACTTCCTGGGTTCAAGCTATTCTCCTGCCTCAGACTCCCAAGTAGCTGGGCTTATAGGCGCCATGTATATGGATATGGATATGGACGTTCCAGTTCCAGAGACTATAATGGCAGAAACCAGTGGTTATGACCGCTACTCAGGAGGAAATTACAAGAGACAATTATGACTCAACGCCATTTTAGGAACAGAGCCTTTAACACATTTAAGGCATTCTCGATTACCACAAATCCTTTCTGGAATAAAATTCAGCATAGAGAATAAACTAATACATTAGAAGAAGAATGTTAGAATTTCTTTGTGTCTGTGAGGCATTGATTTATTTCCAATAGTGTTCTGTGGAGAATGTTTTTCTGTTTCTAGAATAATTAAAAATTACCACTTAAATTTTGCCATCTTCACATCAATTTAGGTAACAAAACAGCTATGAGATCTTCATTGCAAGCGGTGTTTACAACCTTTCCTTTATTTTTTAAAATTTAAGAATTTTTGTACATTCAAGGGTTACATATGCAGGTTTGCTACATGGATATATGGTATAATGGTGAGATGTGGGCTCCTAGTGTACCCATCACCCAAATAGTAAACATTGTATCCAATTGGTAACTTTTTAGTCATTTCCCCCCTTCCTACCCAACCCCTCACTTTGGAGTTCCCAGTATCTATTATTTCCCTCTGTATGTCAACAAACTAATTTCGTGCCTCTGCCCTTCAGCAGCTGTAATCAATTGGGCCATGATGGAATGGCTTTCTGCCATGAATATTAAGGGAGACTTGGCCTGTGCCATGCAAGTTTATGACGGAAGTAGGGAGCAGGAAGAGCATGGGATCTTTAGGACCTCGAAGGGAATGGATCAACAGTAGAGTAAATGAATTATTTTCCAGTGTCATAATAGTGAAATTTCTTTATATTGCCTTTGTGACATTTTCGTTGCTCCTTGGATTCTTGATTCTGGAGGAGGAACAAAAGGGCCTTTTTTTTCTTCCACATCTCCTTGTGTTAGACAGGACCCACTGGCAGAATGGAGGCTGCACTTGAACTGGGTTCTGAAATTGGATGGGAGCCACTCTATGTGGGATTTTAAAATCAGGTTTCTGGGTCTGTTGGTTCTTCCCCCATCTGGCTTGTCCCCCATTCAGAACTTGGCAAGGATAAGATCTTGTTCTACATCCCTAAGCTTCTATGACAACAATATCCTAGGATCTCTCCACCCTCCTTCATACCCTCAAATGGTTACTACAACTGTTTGATTCTCTCATATAGTAAGAAATAACCCCACTGAAATTTTGATCAATGTGGCCAGCCAAATTGGAAACTTAACTTTTCTATGTTTTTGGATTCCATCCGTCAGCACGTTCTTACCTGTTCATTACTGTAGAAGGGGCAGTCAGCCCAGAGATTCTCTGCTGCATCCAGGACCCTCGGGTTAATGTAAGTCCACATCTTCCCTGCTATGAGGAGGGCAGTTGAGGAAGGAAGTCTTTTAATTTTATGTTAAGATTTTTAATTCCAGAGAGTAGTAATAATCCCATTGCCTTTATTAGAATTTTTAAAAGATACACTACTACCTACTTTCTTTTTTCACCTTAAACAGTAATGTCAGAATAATATAAGAAAAAATATGAAGATTAGCAATAAAAGTGTGTTTGGCTATTGCAGATTTCTTTTTCTAAAAAATTCAGGACACTTTTTATAACATGATTTCATATAATGTCACATTTTAAATAAAATCCTATTTCAGTCCCCCTCCCCTGCCCCTGCAATGCGCATGCATGAGCAAACACACACACACACACACACACACACACACACACACACACACAATCATGTGCCAAAGGGGAAATCCACTTTGTCCTTAGAAATGATGGTGGTTTGGTTAACTAAAAACGGAATCTCATCCAGTGTCAGAGCACAAATGTTGTGGAAAATCAACTCCAGAACAGCATGGAGATATTTCCTAACTTCACCAGAGTTTTTTGTTTGTTTGTAATGGAAATCTATCATAGTGACTCAAGCAATCTCCAAATTGTGAATTGATTTTGTTCCAAAAATTCACTTGTAAGCCAGTTGTCAGCGCTCAGAACTCATTTTTCCGTTTAAGCAATGTTATATGGTTAGTTCAGTTCCCAGGCTGGCTCCTAAAATCTTACTTAACACATGTGCAGTTGAACAATGCTGCTCTACACTCACAGATTATTGGTACTTGAGGGGTCTTCAGAGATCTTCAAATTTAGTAACACCATTGAGCTGTACAAAGGATCAGAGAGGTTAAGGAACTTGCTTAGGGTTATCCAGCAGAGACAAGACCAGATCCACATCTCCTGACTTTCAGACTAGTGACCTGTCCACTACATTGTAATTTATAAAGCTGGACCACTGTTTACCACCTTATATCTCCAAAAAGGTTACTTCTGAGGAGGTATGTATCACTTTAGCACTTAGAAAACCCTTTCCCATATAGTAGGCTCACAAAATCTTCACTACAATCCTATGAAGACAGTAGAGGAGATCCTGTCCCCCATTTTAACGATAAAGACACTGAAGCTTCAGGAGGTTAAATCAATTGCCACACAATTAATAAGTGGGGCTCCAACCCAGCTCTTCAGAGTCTGAGGCCAGTGTCGGCTCCGCCCCTGAACTGTTGCAGTGGTGCAGTCCTCAGGGCTTCACACAGGGTGTCCTATGCAGGGAACAGCGCTGGCTGGGCAGGTGGGAGGCTGGGTCAGTCATGGAGATGGGTGGGGATATGCTAAGAGGGGGCGCTGCAGTGTTGATGGGGCAGAAGGTACAAGGAAAGGGCCTGGGGAGTGAAGATCCAGGGCTCTGGTTATTGTACCGCTTAGGGTAGTTTTCAGCATCACAATGGGAAGTTGGCAGTTAGTGGTTCTCAATGGTAGGAGGTTGAAGTAATGGCAGTGGGTGAGATGTGCTTATTGCTTGTATGTTCACATATGTGTATATATGTTCATGTCACTTTTCCTTAGAAACTGACTACACATAAAGATTATCTTTAATAGATCATCTGGCATATGGTTGATTTTTTTGAAAAATTTTCTTAATGGACAAATTATAATTGCATGTATTCGTGGAGTACTTAGTGGTATTTTGATACATATATAGTGATCAGATCAGCATAATTAGCATATACATAATCTCAAGCATTTATCATTTCCTTGAATTGGGAACATTCAACACCTTCTTCCTAGCTATTGAATCTATAAAATATATTATTGTTAACTATAGTCACCCTGCAGTGGTATAGAACACTAGAACTCATTAGAATGTTGTGTGGATTAGGCCAGAATGCCTAGATGTAATTAGGCACTTGCTAAGGATTTAACCTAAATCCTTATTGAATTAACCTAACTAGAATTACCTAAAATTTCTCTTTAGAGAGAAGAAATAGGTAGCAAAAAAAAAAATCCACATTTGAAGAACAAGTGCTCAGTTAGGCAATATAAACTAATATATATATATATATTTTTTTTTTTAAGAGAAATCTGTTGTGCTTTTATTTTAATGCTTAATTTACAGAAAAACTGGTTGATACCTCTTCAACTTTAGCCAATATGTTTATACACAGAATTTCCTTTACAATTGACCTTCCAAAACTTGCTTAAACCTTCAAGACAATTTTTTAACCTTTTTTTAAAAAAATAATTTATTTATTTTACTTTAGGTGCATACTATATCTGGCATTTCTCCCCATGTTATCCCTCCCCATACCCCCTTCCCTCCCCTCCCCCTTTGTCTCTCCCCTACCCCCACAACTGTCCTATGTGTGATGCTCCTCTCCCTGAGTCCACGTGTTCTTGTTGTTCAACACCCACCTAAGAGTGAGAACATATGGTGCTTGGCTTTCTGTTCTTGGGTCACTTTGCTGAGAATGATGGTTTCCAGATTCATCAAAGTCCCTACAAAGGACACGAACTCATCATTTTTTAGGGCTGCATAGTATTCCATGGTGTATATGTACTACATTTTCTTTGTCCAGTCTATCATTGATGGGCATTTGCGTTGGTTCCAGGTCTTTGCTATTGTGCACAGAGCTGCAATGAACATATGTGTGCAAGTGTCTTTATAGTAGAACGCTTTATAGTTCTTTGGGTATATACCCAATAGTGGGATTGCTGGATCAAATGGAATTTCTATTTCTAGATCTTTGAGAAATTGCCACACTGTCTTCCACAATGGTTGAACTAATTTACACTCCCACCAACTGTGTAAGAGTGTTCCTATTTCTCCACATCCTCTCCAGCATCTGTTGTCTCCTGATTTTTTAATGATCGCCATTCTAACTGGCGTGAAATGATATCTCAGTGTGGTTTTCATTTGCATTTCTCTAATGACCAGTGATGATGAGCATTTTTTCATGTTTGTTGTCCTCATATATGTCCTCTTTTGAAAAGTGCCTATTCATATCCTTTGCCCACTTTTGAATGGGGTTGTTTGTTTTTTTCTTGTATATCTGTTTTAGTTCTTTGTAGATTCTGGATATTAGCCCTTTGTCAGATGGGTAGATTGCAAAAATTTTTTTTCCAGTCTGTGTCTTTTGATTGGGGCGTTTAGGCCATTTACATTCAATGTTAATATTGTTATGTGTGAATTTGATCCTGCCATTTTGTTACTGGCTGGTTTTCTTTCTCATTAGTTGACTCATTTTCTTCATTGCATATTTGGTCTTTGCCAACTGGTTTGCTTTTGCAGTGACTGGTACTTGTTCCTTTCCATGCTTAGTGTTTCTTTCAGGAGCTCTTGTAAGGCAGGTCTGGTGGTGATAAAATCTCTCAATAATTGCTTGTCCGTAAAGGATTTTATTTCTCCTTCACTTATGAAGCTTAGTTTGGCTGGATATGAGATTCTGGGTTGAAAGTTCTTTTCTTTAAGGATGTTGAATATTGGCCATCACTCTCTTCTGGCTTGTAGGGTTTCTGCCGAGAGATCTGCTGTGAGTCTGATTGGCTTCCCTCTGTGGGTGACCTGACCTTTCTCTCTGGCTGCCCTTAGCATTTTTTCCTTCATTTTGACCCTGGTGAATCTGACAATTATGCGCCTTGGGGTTGCTCTTCTTGAGGAATATCTTTGTGGAGTTCTCTGTATTTCTTGTATTTGAAATTTGGACTGCCTTGCTAGGCTTGGGAAATTCTCCTGGATAATATCCTGTAGTGTGTTTTCCAGCTTGTATTCATTCTCCCCGTCATATTCAGGTACACCGATCAAGTGTAGATTAGGTTTTTTCACATAATCCCATATTTCTTGGAGGCTTTGTTCGTTTCTTTTCAGTCTTTTTTCTCTTGTATTGCCTTGTTTTTTTACTTCATTGAGTTGATCTTCAATCTCTGATATCCTTTCTTCTGCTTGATCCATTCGGCTATTAAAACTTGTAGTTTGCTTCACGTAGTTCTCGTGCTGTGTTCTTCAACTCCATCAAGTCGTTTATGTTCTTCTCTAAGCTAGTTATTCTAGTTAGCATTTCATCTAACCTTTTTTCAAGGTTTTTGGTTTCTTTGCATTGAGTTAGAACGTGTTCCTTTAGCTCTGAGAAGTTTGTTATTATCCACCTTCTGAATCCTGTTTCCGTCAATTCTTCGCACTCCTTCTTGGTCAAGTTGTGATCCTGTGTTGTTGAGGAGTTGTGATCCCTTGAAGGAGAAGAGGTGTTCTGGTCTTTGGTGGTTTCACCTTTTTTGTGCTGGTTTTTTCCCATCTTTCTGGATTTACCTGGCTGTGGTGTCAGAGAGCTGCTTGATGAGGTTGCTTGTCTGCCTGTGGGGGTGCTACTGGGTTTCTAGGGACTCCTTCAGGTTACTAGGGAAGGTTCCTGTGTCTTTTTTGTTTATGCTGGGAGATTAGGCCCGCCTCTTCTGCTGACCTGTAGGCGCTGCTGGGTTGTCGAGAACACCATCCCATTGCTACGTAGGCTTCCTGTGTTTTTTGTTAAAACACGTAGCCCAGTCCCACCCCTCTGGTGGTGGGTTGTGCCCTTCCTCCACTGGGCTGGATCATTCAGGGTTCCTCTCAGACTGTGGCACTGGCTACGCAACCCACTGGAGTCAGAGCTTCAGACCTCTGGGGTTTGTTGGGGGAGGTTAGGGACCCGCCCAGCCGCACCCGGCAGTCTCCCCCTTTCAGCTTTCTCTCTCCGGTCATGGGGTAGGGGCTGCCCAGGGGCTCCCGCTTACAGCTCCCTCTCTCTCTGGGTGGGGGCAGGGGGCGATGGCTCAGTCTGCAGACTCTTATTCAACTCCGCACTTGTAATTCCCAGTGCTTGACTGGCAAAGATCCCCTGTTCTGTGTATTGCTGAGGCTTTTGGGGAAGCGCTGTATCTGGACGGGAGCGCCAGAGGTGGAGCCTCCGACTCACCGGTCAGATGCACTTCTGGGTGAAGCAGCACCCCTCCCCCGCCTCGGTCTGCCCTGAGTGGGCTTTGCTCACCCTCGGACCAGACCCATTGAAATGCACCTGGTACCTCGGTTGGAGCTAGGAGATCTCTGGGTTTCTGTGTCTTCGCTGGGTGTTGTGCGCTGGAGTTGTGTCTAATCCGCCATCTTGGATCCTCCCCCATAAACTAATATTTTTACTTAATTTTCCTCTACAGCTTTTTGGATTTTAACCTCTACCTTTTTAGAAAGAAATGTTTATCTATGAAAAGGAACCTACTGAGTCTGGAAGAAAAACTGATTTCAGCTGCAGGTTTAAAAAGGATCTGACTTTGCTTGCATATTGTGAATGTGATTTTTAAAATCACCTGGAAAATGACCAGGTGTGGTGGCTCACTCCTGTAACCCCAGCACTTTGGTAGGCTGGGGTGGGAAGATCACTTGAGGCCAGGAGTTTGAGACCGGCCTGGTCAACATTATGAGACCCTGTCTCTGCCAACAAATAAAAAAATCAGCCAGGTATGACGGGGCATGCCTGTAGTCCCTGTTACTCTGGGAGGCTGAGGTGGGAGGATTGCTTGAGCCCAGGAGTTTGAGACTGCAGTGAGCTATGATCATTCCACTGCCCTCCAGCCTGGGTGACAGAGCAAATCTCTGAAAACAAATAGTCCCCTGAAAAAGAGAAAGAAAAACCCATTTATAACACTGCACCATTACACTGATGTGTGTTTCTGCTGATGTGATGCGATGCTCCACGCATCATGCTGGTTAAGAATGCTGGTAGGGGCGCCTGTGGGTTGCTATGAAGATTCTTCCTGCTTGTTTGATAGTAAAGATGGAGTCAGATTCTAATCCACAGCTTGGTGGACTGGACTAGGGATGTAAGAAATCAAGTCTGCAGCAGCAGCTTGCGGTCTGGAGGCTTGCTGCAGAGTTGAAAATGGTTCCAGAACATCATGTTTCGGTGCCACACGCCACATTTCTAAGCATTATGTCATGTAGGAATTGAATTAGCATTCTTCAGTGCTTAATTTTCATTGTGAGGGGTCTGTTTGTTCACTGATGCTTTTAATTTATTACTTTGCTATTGCAAAATGTATCACTCAAAGTTGCTGATCTTGTTACTGTCAGTAAAGGGAGGGAAAAACCCACATGGCAGGACATGGGACTAATTTCTGAAATGACTGGAAGGCTGTGTCTGCCTTCTCCTTTATCCCATTCATTTTATCTCACAATTTCTTTGTCACTCTGTTTTCTTTAACTTTTAATTTTTCTTCTTTTATACTCCTTTTCTGTAACTCTTGTCTTTCTCCATCTTCAGACTTCACCTCACCTTCTGCTTATTTTAATGCTTTTTTGCTTTATATAATCATTTCTCTCCCACTCTTTCCTATTCTTATTCTTTGAGTCTCAAAATTTTCTCTCATTCCTCTTCCAGAACTCACTCTCAGCTACCTCCTACCTACTTACTTTCTTTGGTTTATTCACATTTTCTTCTTTGACCATAATATTTCCTAAATTTAATGCTTCTTATTTTAAATTCTGTCTTCAATTGTAAGAAAGAGAGGCTGTTTTTAAGCTTATAGGCAATAGCCTAAGATGCTATTAGGAACAGGGGATACTTTTCCAAATCTCCTTGTCTAGGGTTATGGAATCATTTCAGTGATTTGGATAAAAGGTAGTACATGAATCCAAAATATTTGTCACATTTGTTTGTATTATTAGTATTGCTAATAAGAATTCTATTTATTGATGAGTTACACTGACCTTGCAGGTCTTCTAACTTGGTTATGTATTATTTCAAGCATATATAATAGTTTCTACTCAGGGGAGGCAGCACAATATTGTGGAAAAAACATAGACTTTTGAATCAAACAGGTGTGAATTTGCATCTGGGCTCTGCTCCTAATTGGCACTATAATGTGGGTGAAGTATTGCCATCATTTATTGATTTATTTTTTATTATGAAGTATCTCAAAGCTCACAGAAAAATATATATGAAAGCAACTGCTTACCCACCCTTCATCTGTGTCAAATCTTATTTTGCCATATTAATTTCAGATATATTTCTTCTTATTGAGGATTAAAATATCACATTAGTTACTGAACTGCTCTGATTTAGAGTTTCTTCAACTCTGAAATGGGTGTAGTCATACCTATATTCCAGAGTTATGAGAATTAAACAGTATGCCATATCTAAAGTGTCTGTATATGGTATAAATGCAGAAAAACAGTAGTTTCTTCCTTTCTTATGTAGGGAGTAATGAAAACATCATTTTGGTAGCATTTTAGACCTCATATGAATTTTTTTAAAAGAGAACATAATTTTCCTTACTATAGGCAGCCCCTAACCTTGACTTTGTTGTTATAAAAATAAAGGTGATTTTCCTAGTACTGACTTAAGAACATAAATCAAATTTTAATATTTCCCAAAACCAAGTTTTTAAAAAAAATCTTAAATTTTGAGAAACATTTGAATTTTGAGGAAGCAACTAGTTCCTCATAAATGCATTTTGAAAATAATATTTTCTAGTCACTTGACTATTTGACCGTAAAAAGTGAAAACGGTACTTTTCTTGGCATATGAGGACATAAGAGTTGAAACACGAAGTGAGTTTTCCAGATGCTGAGATGAGAAGTGTTTTCTTTGGTAGCCGATTCTGCAATGGTAGCAGCAGCTGCCCTAAAATAAGCTGTTGTCCAGGCCAGTGAATAAAGTATGTCCCAGATGGGGAAAGGGTGGCGCATTGGGAGGCATGACTGCTAGAGAACCTAGGGGAATAGCTGCCGAGACAATGCCATGGCCATTTGAACCTCGCTGAGCAGCACAGGATCACCATTCATTCATGTTTATTAAGTGCCTACTAAGTGCCAGGCATGATTCAGACACTTGGGATACAGAAGTAAACCAACAAAAAATTCCTTTTGTCATAGACCTTACATTCAAGGAGTGGTGTTGAGGACAAAGAGATCACAAATAAAAGAAAGAAGTTAATTTATGATATGTTAGAAAGCAGTAAGTGCTATGGAGAAAAAGGAAGAAGGGATGGGGGTTAGGAAGTGCTGGGCCATGGCATGCTTTACAAGAACTGTGGATTAATTTGTTTGTTCAGTCATTGGCCAACAAACATTTGTTGAACAAACATTTCATTTCGTCAGTGTTGTAACACATGGTCCAGGATCTGAAAGTACTTCTGGTCCAGTGGGGAAGCTGGAAGTATGGCAGGGTATGATCACAGTATGCCATAGGAAGACAGGAGAGAGGGGCACAGCAACTCTTTCAGGGTCAGGGAAGGGTGTCTTGGAAGAGGAGACCATGCTGAGTGATGACAAGGAACGTGACTGCAAGTTGGGAATGAGTGAGGCAAGGAGTCATGATCAAGGCCTGGCTCCTGCTTGGCCAACTGGTTGGGGGTGATTCTGTTGCTCAGAGTCAGAGTCAGGGAATGCAGGAGAAGCACAGTGGTTTGGAGGATGGCAGTGAGCTTGATTGGATGCCTGTGGGTGTCTAGAAGCAGTCAGATAGATGGGCTCACAGCAGAGAGGTCTGGTCTGGAGAAGCCGCATGGCACAGTGAGAGATGCCCAGGTATGTTATTTAGAGTGCACTGGCTCTTAGGCAGCCCCTGTTTCCAAGCAGAGTGATCTTAGAAGCAGAGAGCAGAAAGAGTCTCACAGGCTCTTTACATGGGATAGTTACAGATCTTCCTATCCCTGCTACTTGTTCCCTTCCTGAGGGCTAATACCCCAGGCTTTAGAATTAGTTTTGGGGAAATTAAGGAGCCCTTATTTGAGAGTTCAGGTAGATTGACCTTGTTTCCACTCATACTCAGTACCTCAGCACTGAATTAGGTAACTGAAAGTCTATCTTGGTTATAGAATTTAGACCAACACAACATCTAATAACTCAGCCTTTGTTATCTTGAGTTCTAAATCCTGGCCTGACAACCTGCCCTAAACTCTTACTCCCTTGAGACTGGTTTTCCATTCTGACCTTGATAGTTCAGTTCTATTTGTTCATGAGCACCTGCTGAGTCCTGGGCAATGAAGGTAACATGCCAGATGCTGAGATTCAAAAATGAAGAAAATATGTTCCCTGCCTATATGGAGTACATTTGTTTGGTAGGAGAGCTGGTCATATAAGCATGCAATGATAGTTCTGTATGATTTGATTCAATAATAGCAGAAAATTTACTGTCAAGAGGAAGCACAGTTCTGCCCAGGGACATGGGTACTAAAACCCAATTCTGGCCTCAAAGCCATCTACTATCTACTACAAGATGTCGCTGCTGGTGACTGCTGGCATGCCTGCCATTCTTCTCCACTCTGCTTTCATGGGATCGACCCATCAGTGGTTTTATGCATCTTATTGGAGTTTAGATACTGCATTTTGACAGTCATCTTCACTGCTTTTCTCTGCTAAATACTTAAACGGTGCAATCTGCCTCCTTGCATCTCTCTGCTGTTCTGTCCCACTTCAGCCTCATCTGTAACACGCCAGTTTTCTAGCCCCTATTCTGAACATGGAAAATTAACATCTATAAATGTTGAAAGTCTTGAATCTGTATCAGAATTTGAATCTAGTTTCCCAGAGTCCTGGTGCAGTGCTCCTTTTATTAAAGCTCCTGATATGGCCATGTGTTTGAAAGGAATGGTGAGGAATCTGCATTTTTGATAAGCACAGTATGGTGCTTTAAAAAGATGTCTGCAAATTCTTTGACTTAAAAGACTTGGTTAAAAGAGGTGACACAGCTTCTGACTGACTCTCCCTTGGAATGAGCCCCATGTTGTGAGGAAGCCCAGGCCACATGGAGAGGTTTGGTGTTGTGGGTCTAGCCCTAGCTGAGGTGACAGCCAATTTCATCCATCAGAACTGAATCAGTGAACCTTCAGATGGTCCCAGCTCTGTCTTTGACCCATCTAAATTGCTCTGAGTGAAACAGAGATGAGCTGTTCCTGCTGAGTTCTGCCCAAACTGCATTGAAGACACCAAGTTTTAGAGTGGTTTTTTATGCAGCAGTAGATAATCAGAATACATAATAAACAAATTTACTGAAGATGTTAAAAGTTGTTTATAAAATATTTGAAATCTTGATTTTTTTAATAAGGAAGGCAAAGGAAGAGAACAAATCTCTTTCTACTTGAACTAGAATTAGTGGATTGTCTCTGAATCTGACCCATTAATAACAATCTTTTGAAGAATTTTAAATCCCAGCTTTTGTACAGCGCACACTTAATTATTTGCAGTCAGTCATGCCTATCTGTAAAAGGAATATAATGTCACTAAATTTGACAGAAACATTCGGTCTAGTTTTTTTGTGTGTTTTTAATGATCTATTGAGTTACAACTGGCATATAATAAACTTCACATGTTTACAGTATATGCAGATAGTGCTGGAAAGTTTTGGTATTATGTATACACCAATGAAACCATCAACATGATCAAGTTAATGAGCTTATCTGTCATCCCTCAAAATTTCCTTGGTGCCATTATATAATTACTCCTTCCTGACTCCCACCCTCATCTTCCCCTGCCTCAGCGCAGGCAGCAACACTGATCTGCTTTCTGTCATTGTAGGTTAGTCTGCATTTTCTTGAGTTTTATATGTATGAAAACTTTTTTGTCTTTTTTATTCAGCATAGTTATTTTAAGATTTATCCTTGTTGTTACATGTATGATGAGTTTATTCCTTCTCATTGTTTGGGAGTACTTCATTGTATGATGCATATATCACAGTTTGTTTAATCATTCACCTGTTAATAGGCATCTAAATTACTTACAGTTTTTGGTTATTACAAACAAAGCTGCTATGAACATTTGTGGACAAGTCTTTGTATGGATGTACACTTTGTTTTCTCTAGGGTAAATATTAATACTTGTGAGTGGAATGGCTGGATTACGTGGAAGGTATATATTTTACTTTTGAAGAAACTAAGAAACTGTTTTCCAAAGTGAATATACCATTTTACATTCCCACCAGCAGTGTGTGAGAGGCATTAATTACCATCCCTAACACTCACTATTGTGGGTCTTTGTAATTGTAGCCATTCTAATTGGTATGTAGTGCTATCTCTTGTTGTTCTAATTTTATTTCCCTAATTGCTAATAAGGGTGAGCATCCTTTCACGTACTTATTTGCTACTTGTATATCTTCTTGGATAAATTGTCTATTCATGTCTTTTGCCCATATCTACGTCTGGTTGTGTGTGTTCTCATTTTGGAATTTTGAGAATTCTTTATATATTCTGCATACAAGTCTTTTATAAGATATGTATTTTGCAGATATTGTCTCCAAGTCTATGGCTTTTCTTTTAATCTCAACAGGTTTTAGTTTTTGTGAAGTCTAACTTATCAATTTGTTGTTTTATGGATGATACTTTTGGTATTCTAGAAAATATTTGTCTTACTCAAGATCACAAAGATTTTCATCTATGTTTTATTCAAGAAGTTTTATAGTTTTGGGTTTTATATTTTGGTCTGTGATACTTCTTTCTTTTTGAGATACTGTCTCGCCCTGTCACCCAGGCTGGAGTGCAGTGGCAGAATCACCACTCACTGCAGTGTCACATTCCTGGGCTCAGGTGATCCTCCTTAGTCTCCCTAGTAGCTGAGAGAATGTTGAATACACCTGTGCACCAGTGAAGCCAGCTGGGCTTGAAAAGTTTTGTTTTGTTTTTGTTCAGAATATTTTAATCTATAAATTAAATTTGTTTAGTAGTTATAGTGGTATTCAGGTTATCTGTTTCTTCTTGAGTGAGTTTTGGTAGTATATGTCTTTCAATGAGTATGTTAATTTCATCCAAGTTGTTGAATTTATTGGCATAAAGTTGTTTATAATATTACCTTATAATCTTTTAAATATATGTAGATTCTGTAGTGATAGCCCCACTTTCATTCCTGATTGCTGGTAATTTGATTCTTCTCTCTTTTTTCCCCCTGATCAGCCTGGCTAGAGATTTATCAATTGTATTCATTTTTTCAAAGAACCAGGTTTTGGTTTCATCTATTTTTCTTTATTGTTGTTCTATTCTCTGCTTTACCGTTTCAACTCCATTCTTTATCATCTTCTTTATTCATCTTACTTAGGGTTGAATTTGTTCTTCCTTTTCCAGTTTAAGGTGGAAGCTGAGGGCATTGATTCAAACCCTTTCTTCCTTTCTAAGTAGTTAGAGCTACACATTTTACTTCAAATATTGCTTTAGTGGCATCTCATAATTGGGTTCTATTGTGGTTCCCCATCCCTGCACCATGGCCTGCAAATTCTCTCAAGTCAGCAGGCTGGGTAAATCCCAGGATTCAACTTTATTTGTTTCTCATCTCTCAGGAATCACTGTCCTTCATCACCTGTTATCCAGTGTCTTGAGAACCATTGTTTCATATATATAGTCTGGTTTTAAAAAATTTTTATTCTTTCAGATAGGAGGGGACAATCTGGTCCCTATGACTCCATCATAGTTCCTATGCAGTTTTACATAACATTCTTATGTATTTTTAAAACAAGTACATTCATTTTAAGGTATTGTTTTGATTACTTTAAGTTTATTATTTAGTATATTTGTGCTGAAATTTCTCTTTTACCCTGTTTTTGAGACAGGGTCTCATTCTGTTGCCCAGGCTGGAGTGCAGTGGTGCAATCTTGGCTCACTGCAACCTCCATCTCCCAGGTTCAAGCGATTATCCTGTGTTACCCTCCCGAGTAGCTGGGATTACAGGTGCCCACCATCACGCCCAGCTAATTTTTGTATTTTTAGTAGAGATGGGGGTTTCACCATGTCGGCCAGCCTGGTCTCGAAGTCCTGACCTCAAATGATCCACCAGTCTCAGCCTCCCAAAGTACTGGGATTAAATGCTCGGACAATTCCTCTCCATTGGAGTTAAAACCTTTTAGTTTATTATATAATTTGCTTATTTATTTTATTTATTTGCCTGCTGCCCTACCTCTCCCTATAAGCACTATGAGGAAAAGAATTTTTTCCTGTTTGGTTTCTGCTGAAATTCAGATGCTTGCTCTGCCAGGTTTACTAGCAAGACAATATATGTAACCTCTCTATGCCTCAAGTTCATCATTTGTAAAGTGGATATAATAGTGTCCATCTCAAGAGGTTGTTGTGAAGGCTGAATGTATTAATATACATGAAACACTTAGAACAGTGCCTGGCACATAGTAAATCATTGCTGTTTGCAATGTTACTGAATTTTTCTCACAAAAGACTGGATAGAGTGACAAGAGATGATAAATGCAAGCCCAGCTCTCTCAGATCAGCCACAAGCCAGTGGCCTTTAAAATAGTTTGAAAGGGGTGTACTTTGAAGTGTTCCACTCTACTACAACTATTAGTTTATATGCAGGCATAAGAGCTACCCTTTTCCCAATTAAAAAAAAATTTTGTATTAGTTTGCCTGAGCTGCCATAAAACAAAACAAAACAAACAAAAAAAAAAACTACCACAGACTGGGTGATTTAAACAATAGATATTTATTTCCTCACAGTTCTGGAGGCTAGGAGACCAGGATCAAGGTCCCAAGATCAGGATTGATTTCTGGGGAAGCCTCTCTTTCTGGTTTGTAGATGGCTGCCTTCTTCCTGTGTCCTCACATGACCTTTCCTCTGTGTTTGTGCAGGGGGGTGGCGGGGGAGGGAGAGAGAGGGAGAGAGAAGGAGGGAGAGAATGTGCTATGGTGTCTCTTCCTCTTCTTATAAGAACACCTGCCCTATCAGATTTAGGCCCAACTCTTATGACCTCATTTAACCCTAATTACCTCTTCAAAGGCCTCATATCTAAATACAGTCATGCTGGGGATTAAGGTCTCAACATATGACTTTTGGGAGGACACAATTCAGCCCATAACAAGTATTGACTATTACATTAGTAAAAGGGCTCTGATGACTTAGAGGAAATGTGCACTAAAAATGTATTCTTTCTGAATCTCAGTTTATTTATCAGAAAAGTGAGGAGATCTGAAATTCTCATGGTCAGGTGTATTTTGGTATTTAGATAATTCTGATTTTAGAAAGAAAAAAAGTGTATATACACCAAAGAACATAAGATGTGACATCCCAGGACGGCCTCAGGCAGCACTCCCTAATCAAACACATGACCCGTGTGGCAGCAAAATGTATGAATGTTCACTCTAAGTGGATAAATGAAGATTATTTTTTAAAAATTCAGGTTGGTTCAGGTCAAGTTTTACTACAAAAGGAGTTTGCCATATACTTAGGGAAAAATATTTGGATATTCAGAGCTTTTTGTATTTGAGAATTGTGGATAAGGATTGTGGATCTTTTATCGTAAGGTTTTGGAGAGGATTAAATACGTAAAGTACTTGACATATAATCAGAACCTAATAAATTATTATTATTAATAGCATCAGCACTATCATTAGTATAATGTTGCAATAGTAGTTATTGTGAGGCTGTAAAAGTGAAAGTCCTGTTAGAAATGTGCCTCAGTTTCCCCAAACAGTCTGGCCTGGTTGGACTATGCATTCTGATTTGGTGAGGGTTTTGACAGAAGTAAGAGGACTGGGAAGCCCATGCTCAGTGAGCAGTAGGGTGAAGAGGCTGGTGGATGTAGTGGTGAAGGACAGAGTTAGGTAACATTAGTTCCCAAAGTAATAATGATGATAGATACTTCATAAGTAATTTAAAGCCGGATGCTGGCCAGGTGTGGTGGCTCATGCTTGTAATCCCACTACTCAACTGAGGTCAGGAGTTTGAGACTACCTTGGACAACAACATAGTGAGACTCCATTTCTACAAAAAATAAAAATAAACAAAAAAATTAGCCAGGGATGGTGGCGTGCACCTGTAGTCCCAGCTACTCAGTAGGCTGAGGCAGGAGGATTGCTTGAGCCCAGGATCTCAAGGCTGCAGTGAGTGGTGATTGCACCCTGTACTCCCACCTGGGCGAGTACGAGACCCTGTTTCAAAACAAAACAAAACAAAACCTAATGCCATTGTGGGATGCAAAGGGCCTGAGATTTAGTAACAGAATATGGCCTGGTTGGACTGTGCATTCTGATTTAGTGAGGGTTAGCTTAGGTCCCAGTCTGGGTTTTATTGGCATATGATCTTAAACAAGTCACTTAATTGGATTTCAGTTTTATTCTCAGTAAAATGAGGATTATAATGTAGGCTTTGTCCACCTCCGAAGGCTAAAGTGAAGATCCAATGAGAGAATGTATGTGGGAATATTTGTAACATTGCAATATGTCACAGAAAGGATAGTATTGTCTTGTAAACTTACTCTTTTCTTTGCCTTTATGGCAAAGGGACCTCAGATTCTCACCCAAGGGAGGAGAGTTTATCATAGAGCAATAGTCTGAATTCAGAAGGAATCTTCTCCTCATTTTCTGCAAACCAACATTTTGGTTAGAGGCAGGAGATTCTGTTACTGAAAGCAAGGGGTGGAATACGGGCAGGGATGAGCCTCTGAAATGGAAGTAAAATCAATAAAACAAATAGAAATTATTTATATTGGCCTCTCTCAGTTGATACCTAGTTAATTTCTTGCAAGGTATACATTCCTGCTCCACTTGTGTGCATTTATTTATTTATTTCTATTTATGCGTATCAAATTAAGAGCATGATTACTTGGAAAATAGAGAGTGTTTGCTGCTTTGTGCATTGGCAGTGTGAACTTGCCTTTGCTGCCTTGGATCTTTTTTTCTTCCTGTTGCTGTATCAAGTTGTTTCACTTGAATCCTTTATGCTACCTCAAGTGCTCTCCTATGCCTTAATAGGCCCTTGATAGTTAGCCAGGTGTTCTACGAGATACTGGCTTAATTATTCAATGTCCTGTGCAAGGCACCCTGGGGCAGTGGCAGGAGCGTTGGCTTGGAATCCTCAGACCTGGCTGCTCATCCCAGCTCTGCCCCTCACTGATGGTTTTGTGACAGAAAAAGTTAAGTCCTGTCCCTGAACCTTACCTTCCTCATCTGGAAAATGGGGAGAAGATGGACTACCTTGTAGGGTGGGTTATAATGGTTCTAAGTAGTTTAGGCAAATGCTCAACACAGGGAAGTATTTATATTACTGGCAGGAAAGGAATTCAACTCGAGTTCATAGCCCACTAGCTGTGAGACCTCGAGCAAGTCCCTTAACCTTCCTGAGTTCCTGTCCTGTCGTGACACAGAATCATAGCAATACCTATATGTGAGGGTTATTCTGAAACTAAAGACCCAGGTAATACAGGTAAAGCTCTGGAAAGTAGTGGGTACTGGCTCTTTGTCATGTTAGTTGTTCAGTGGCTTAGGCTGCAGCCAGGCTGCTCTCAGTTTAAACCCTAATTCTGCGAGTCAGCCTTTTGAACTTCATTTTCTCCCTAGTAAAATGGAGAATAACGTCTTCCTTGCATAGTTTTTGTGATGATTAGAGATAATGTCTAAAAACATCTGGTGCTTTAGTAAAACTGCTCAATAGATGCTAGACTTATTATTGTAATTTGCAGTATTAGTAAGTCATTTGTTTATCTGATTTGCTAATTGTGATTCTTCATTTGCTGGAAAACATCCAGTCACTGACAGGCATGTTTAAACTTTATTCTCTTTTAGACCTGTGCACAGTGCAGTCATGGGAAAAGTTATTGACATTTAGTTCAAGGAGGAAATGAGGCTGGGCAGATGCCATCTGATCTGAAGGCATAGCCAGAAGAAAGTAATTCGAAGTCCTTCATGCCCAAATGTGACTCAGTTCTCATCCCCCTATCTAGGAAAGGTCTAATAAGCTGAGTTGCTCAGCCTGCAAAGGAACTGAGCTTATTCCCAAAGTATAAACTTTAAAACAGTAGTTCTTGTTTGTTACCTTTTAGAATATGGTTTGTTCCAGGATGTCAAAGCCAAGAGCTTAATTGCATATTACTGTAGAAAGTAAGGAACTGTAGACAGTCAGTCCAGATAACTCAAGCCATCATTTTTCTAAAATTTGATCCAATTAGGTTGAATTTCGTCATATTTGAAAAATTTAATTTTTTTTTATATTTTTTTATTGCATTTTAGGTTTGGGGGTACATGTGAAGAACAGGAAGATTGTTGCATAGGTACACACATGGCAGTGTGATTTGCTGCCTTCCTCCCCCATCACCTATATCTGGCTTTCTCCCCATGCTATCCCTCCCCAACTCCCCACCCCCCACTATCCCTCCCCTTTTTCCCCCGACAGACCCCAGTGTGTGATACTCCCCCCCCTCCCTGTGTCCATGTGTTCGCATTGTTCAACACCCGTCTATGAGTGAGAACGTGTGGTGTTTGATTTTCTGTTCTTGTGTCAGTTTACTGAGAATGATGGTTTCCAGGTTCATCCATGTCCCTACAAAGGACACGAACTCATCGTTTTTGATGGCTGCATAATATTCCATGGTGTATATGTGCCACATTTTCCCTGTCCAGTCTATCATCGATGGGCATTTGGGTTGGTTCCAGGTCTTTGCTATTGTAAACTGTGCTGCAATGAACATTCGTGTGCATGTGTCCTTATAGTAGAACGATTTATAGTCTTTTGGATATATACCCAGTGATGGGATTGCTGGATCAAATGGAATTTCTATTTCTAGGTCCTTGAGGAATCGCCACACCGTCAATTTTCCAAATCTTATCCCTCTTTGTGAATCCAGTTCAAACATGTACTTACCAATTAATAGTGCAGAATATTTTCTGACCTTCAGCTTTGTAGGCCAGCTTGCCTGTAGAAATTATAAGGCCGTTTAGTTATTCTCTCTTGGACTCACAAGAGAGGATCTTTTTGTTTTTGTTTTTTATTAAAAAGATTTTTTTTTCTTGGTTTTTAGGTTTGAGGGTACATGTGAAGGTTTGTTGTATAGGTAAACACGTGTCATGGGGGTTTGTTGTACAGATTATTTCATCATCCAGGTATTACGCCCAGTACTCAATATTTCTCTTTTCTGCTCCTCTCCCTCCTCTCACCCTACCCGCTCAAGTAGACCCCAGTGTCTGTTGTTTCCTTCTTTGTTGTGTTCATAAGTTCTTATCATTTAGCTCCCAGTTATAAGTGAGAACATGCAATATTGGGTTTTCTGTTCCTGCATTAGTTTGCTAAAGGTAACAGCCTTCAACTCTATCTGTGTTCCTGCAAAAGGCATTGTTCTTTTTTACGGCTGCATAGTATTCCATCGTATATATGTGCCACATTTTCTTTATCCAATCTGCCACTGATGGGCATTTAGTTGATTCCATGATTTGCTATTGTGAATAGTGTTGGAATGAACATTATTGTGCATGTGTCTTTATGGTAGAATTATTTATTTTTTTGGGGTATATATCCAGTAATGAGATTGCTGTGGTAATTCTGCTTTTAGCTCTTTGAGGAATCACCACATTGCTTTCTACAATGGTTGAACTAATTTACACTTCCACCAACAGTGTATAAGTGTTCCCGTTTCTCTGCAACGAGAGGATCTTTTTGATAACTAGAGTAGAAAGACAGTTCCTTTATTCCCAATGATGTATTTCATCAATGAAATGATTCTAAAGTAATCATTACAAAGTCACTTCAGACATAAGACAATCAGTTGAAGAACTTCAGTTTCAAAGAATGTGTTACAATCTGCATAATTTCCAAATGTGCATATCTAACCAGGTCTCAGCTCAATCTATGGCACCCAAATAATGGGTGTATTAGTTTCCTAAGGCTGCTGTAACAACAGAACAACCTGGATGGCCTAAAGCAACAAAGAACACCTTGACTTCAGATTTCTGGCCTCCGGAACAGGTTTTCTGGTGGATCACACGTGGAGTGTGAGAGTCAAGTGGGACACTAAGGCTTTTGTCTTGAGCAACTGTAAGATGGAGCTATCATCAGCTGAGAACAGGAGACCTGTAGGGGCAGTATGTTTGCAGGATGGGTCAGGGAGAAATCAGGAGTTCAATTTGGGACATGGTAAGCTTGAGATGTCTGTTACACATCCAATTGGAGATTTAAATAGGCAGTTGATGGAATTCTGGACTTTAAGAGGGAGGTCTGAGCTGAAAATATAAATTTGGGAGTCTGGGCATATATAGTTTGGATGAGCTCTCAAGAGTGTGAGTAATGACAGAGAAGAAAACCAAGAGCTGAGCCCTGGGACCCTCCAACATTAAGCGGAGAAACCAGCAAAACAGACTGAGAAGGAGTAACCAGTGAGGGAGAAGGAATAATGATAGGATGTGTTTGGTTCCAGCGGAGAGCTAATTATCTGTTGAGATAGGACAAGAAATAAATTAGCAAAAGGTCTTGAGGATCAAGCATAGAATCTAGATTTCTTAGATGCTCAAACTGAAATATAAATTGATACAGAGCCAGGCAGTGGCTCATGCCTGTATTCCCAGCCCTTTGGGAAGCCGAGGCAGGTGGATCACGTGAGGTCAAGAGTTTGAGACCAGCTTGACCAATATGGTGAAACCCCATCTCTACTAAAAATACAAAAATTAGTCGGGTGTGGTAGCATGTGTCTGCAGTCCCAGCCACTTGGGAGGCTGAGACAGGAGAATTGCTTGAACCTGGGAGGCAGAGGTTGCAGTGAGCCGAGATCACACCAATGCACTCCAGCCTGGGCGACAGAGCGAGACTCCATAAAAAAAAAAAAAAAAGATACAAGACTTGTCTAAAATGACTTCATGGTAAATCTCTCCTGCTAAGCTCAGTTTCTTGATTAAATTAGAATCTTCATGGTTGAGAAAATTTTTCTAATGTGCAAGGTTTAGAAATATGCACATCACTGTACCATGGAATTTGGTATGAGAGGCTGTTTCACTCTGAGTTCGGAATAACAAACTCTTCATCTATGTGTGTGTGTGTCTATGCTTTCGGTCAATTGCAGCATTTTAGAGAAGCTTCCACATAGCCACCTAGTAGGTCAACATTACTTCCTTAAAACTCAGTTTCACTCCCCAGTTTGACAAGGGAGAGGTTGTAGACCTGCAAGCCAGGCTTAAGGACATAGTTTTCTGAATCTTGGTTATGGTTTCATGCTCTTTAGTTTTTGCCGTGATAATCTGTCTTGCTTATTGCCCTTTGACCCATTGAGAGCTTTGATTTTCTTCTTGCAGTATGAGTTATAAAATTAGAGATTAGTCAATTCAAAAGGAAGCTGAAATAATATCTTTTGAAATTCAAGGGTGACATGTGACGTAAAAATATACTACAGAGGAAGATGTGGAAATTTAACAACATCTCATAAGAGAGACGAGAATCAGAGGAGGTGCTTTGACACCTATGATACACAGACCCCAGGTGCATATTCTCTTACTTGGAAAAGGATTTGAGCATGGCACAGAATTTTTATTAATTTTTATTTGTGGCTATTGGGTAATTGCTGGCTAAATTGGTGCCTCAAAGAAATAACTAAATGTAGGCATTTAATAGCTTTTTTGGTCCCATTTTCTTTGTTGCTTTTTTGATCTAGACTCTCAAACTCTTTCAGGACTGCAGCAGGAAATTTAGATTCAACCTCAAGAGTCAATGTTTTGTCTTGTGTCTCCTCTAATATAACACAGATGTTAGGATGGCTGTATTTTACTTGAACATTTATTGAATTTCTGCCTTACTTTCATTCTCTTTTTAATGAGAAACAGTCAAACTCTAGTGCTTATTAAACTCAGAGAATACAAGTTGTAATCTTGAGCATGTACATGTGGAGAAGATATATTTAGGTTATTTACTTAGATTACTAACCCTTAAACTGTTCTACTATTTGAGGGAAAAACCTTCCCCTCTGAGAAAAAGACACTGAAAAACAAAAAAAAATATTAAAGATGAAAAAAAGTGCTTAAGAACTGAAAAAGTGGTTCTCTAAAATATTCTTTTTTTTTTTTAAACTGGTATGAGTGTCCGTTAATTACCTGGGCAGCCTATAATATGGGTAATATTTTACTTTTTAACACTCTACATTCTAAGTTCACAATGCCTATATTTTCTGTCTGGAAACCTAGTTCTTCTACTATTTCAGTGAATCGCACAAACCGTATGAATATTTGAGCAACTTTCATGTTGCCAGTTTCAGCTCCATGCCGCATCCACCCTCTCTAGGTCAGCTAGTTGGAGAAGGATCCACTATATCCAGCGATTCTAATAAAACAATGAAACCCAGCTCCTTTTGCTGAAATGCTGCGTTTACCAATCAGTACTGAATCAGCAATCTGAATTTTTTTTTTTTATCTTGGTGGCAAATTTATTTAAGAGGACAAAAACTCTGCATAATGTGGATGCCTCATGTGAACTTGTTCATATGGTTTAGGTATCCTTTCTTTACTGGCCCAGTTACCTGATCTGTTTCAACTAGGCTAAACTTATGTGTTACAATTACCTTTAGATTTACTTGATTGGAGACATTCTTGTTTGTGTTACTGAGGAAAATAAACTCAATGCCATGTCCTCAGACCAATCACTATTTTATTCACTCTGCTGGTTACAAGGAATCATGAAACAGAACTGTTCAAAGCGGGAGTGGTGGCCTTTACTGGGATGTAGTGAGCTCCCCGTCAGTGTCACCAGGTGACTGGCCTCACTCTGGCATGCATCCAGGTAACTGAACGTTGGGGATCTTATAAGGAGACTCATGTGCCGAATGGGCAGTTGGTCTGGATGACGTGCACAGCCCCCTTCCCACTGCATGTGCTCTTTTGGTTCATTTGATTCAGTCTTTCAAGACTGACAGCGTCTGGAGAGCTTAAATGAGCGATTTAGAGTCCTGTTCGCATCTGGTCCATTGCGTGCCAGTGAACCTGCTAATGATTACATGTGTATACTTGGCCATGGTATGTAGAATCAGCATTCTGTGGAAGGAACATTTAAAATCATTCATTGTTTTGGCATTGACATTTTCTTTGAGATTTAAGATTTCTATCATGTTCTCATTAGGAATGCTGGGCATCTGGTTTTAAAAATCCTTAACAACCTGTATTAGCTGGTACTTCTAAAATAACATATATATAACAACACCAATTATTACGTTAGCGATGCCATTACTGCTCCAGGGAGCAATTTAGTGTGTCTGGTCAAGAACTATATTATTTTATAATCAGACAGTAAAATATTTCAGTTGTTTTTACTATGGTACAACTTATTGTGGAATTAAAATAAGTCTTCATTTATAAATGTCTGGTTTTTCTTTCTGCCAGCTTGCAGAAATATCTTGCCTTTATGCAGACTTTGCATAGCACTTATGGGTAAGTTTAAATGTAAAAATGTAAAATAGAAGGTACTAGGGGAAAAAGTAAGGGGCTCTTGGTTCTGATCGGCCTGAATTTGAAGCTTAGCTGCGAAACTCACTAGCTGTGTGGCACAGTTTCCATCTTAGATCCTTTGGAAAAAGATAGAGTCTTCAAGCCAGCAATGGTGTGTTTTTTAAAAAAAGACACTGAGTCTCATGAAATTCTGCTTGACATAGGTTCTGTGTCTAGAGAGAGGGATCTTTCATAAGATAAACTGTAGTTCCCAGCTGGGCCTGGGGCCTTAGTGGGAGCAAAGAGCAGTGAAGCAGATTAAAGGCAATGTCCGAACTTCTCCCATCCTCCTTTTTCTTTTCCATTATTGGCTTGCACCTTGTTCACTGGTTGCTAGGAGATCAGAGGTGGAAGGGGAAATAGCTGTGAGGCAGGAAAACGAGTATGCTCAACAATGGGGATCTTGATTTGTTTTTGAGACCGAGTCTCGCTCTGTCTCCCAGGCTGAAGTGCAATGGTGAGATCTTGGCTCACTGCAACCTCCCCCTCCTGGGTTCAAGTGATTCTCCTGCCTCAGCCTCCCAAGTAGCTGGGACTACAGGCACCTGCCACCACGCCTGGCTAATTTTTAAATTTTTTTTTATTTTTAGTAGAGACAGGGTTTTGCCATGTTGGCCAGGCTGGTCTTGCACTCCTGACTTCAGGTGATCCACCCACCTCAGCCTCCCAAAGTGCTGGGATTGTAGGCATGAGCCACTGTTCCTGGCCTAATCTTGATGTTTTTGAAAGATAGTATTTAGCTCAAATACTTCCGTGTGGCAAAGATGAAAGCATGTTAGACTTCTAAGGGTTAGCATGATCACTAGAAGTCTTCTAAGCTAATTTATGTGTTTTTCTTTGCAGGGCATATCTGTAGAAAAGCCTGAAGAGAGATAGGTGGCATGAAGCTTTGCTCCTTTTGTTGTCTTCTGCCTTCTTGTTTTTTGTCCTTACTTTATGTTTGGTTTTATCTCATGTTTATCATCATATCCGGTGTTGCTTTTTCCAGTGTGAATAAGGATCTCAAGGCCCACTACTGTTATTTCCCTGGCAAAGGCTCTTCCAAAGTTTGATGTGAATCCTTGAACCCAGCTTGCTTAGATAAATCCAGGCAGTAAATACCTTGCATATTTATTAGCCATCTATCTTTTTTCTTTTTTTGAGACAGGGTCTCACTCAGTTTCCTAGGCTGGAGTGCAGTGGCACTATCACGGTACACTGTAGACTTGAACTCTGGGCTCAAGCAATCCTTCCATCTCAGCCTTCTGAGTAGCTGGGACCACAGGCACATGCCACCATGACTAGCTATTTAGGTGTTTTTTTTTCTTTCAATTTTTAGTAAAGATGGGTGTCTCACTATGTTGCCCAGGCCTTGAGGTGCTAGGGATGGCTGAAGGTATCTCAGGATGCCCTGAGCTTTGATGATCCTGTATAAAGACTTGGAGTTTATATGGGTTGGTACATAGGAGATTTTCAAAACTAAAGATCTTGGATTCATAGAACTTGAACTTAATTCAGGTGACTTATATGTTTTGACATTTGTGCCTGCTAATGATTACAAGTTATATAAGTTTACTTATGGAAGATCTATCAAAATATACTCTGAATATGGTGACGTTAATGTTTTAATTTATAATTTATTTATGGTGGCATAACTGACAGATTTTAATTAGTTTCGCTAACACAGGGGATGATTCTACTTATGGTTCAACAGCAGCATCACAAGTTCTCTCATGTACTGATTGTTTTTGTCAGGCACACTGAATCAGTGAATCACTTTCCTTCTGTTTGGGAAGGTGCTGAACTTGGGCGCCATGGGAGGAAGCACAGTACTGTTGGAGAATGCCTGTAGTTAGAATTGGTCCATGTCCAAACCACTCCACCCAACAAGAAAGTGGCTCGAAGTTCCAAACAGATTCCTGGAGCTGGAGATGCATTTAGGGGGGAGAGCAGGGCCGGCTTGGCTCGTGAGCTGCAGAGCACAGAGCCATGGACGATTAAATGACAGAATCTAGGCCAAAGCTTGAGTAAAGTGCCAGACCAGATGAGAAGTACGCCAGTGGAGAGAGAGAAAAAGTGGGCATGAAGCTAGGGCACTGTATCTGAGGACACTGGACTGAGTGAGTACATATACAAGCGCAGGTAGGAGGCAGAACTCTAAAGGGCCCTGGGCAGTATTCCACAACCTGGCTAACTAGAGAGCTATATACAACCCACTTACTCACTTTGCATGAAAATGTCTTAAGCCAAAAGCAGGATGCAAAAGATCAAATCCCTGAAGACCCCAGCTGGGCTTGTAGGTTTCATTGTTCTGGCTTCGGGAGTGGGCTCCAGGGAGTGCCTCCAGGGAGTATCTCGGTTATCCCGAGAGAAGCTGGGAATATTGGACTTTGCCCTACTCTACCTTCTCTCATCATCCAAATAATAGCAAACTTCATAGCAGGAGTTCAGAATAGTCATGGTGAAAGGAAAATGCTGGAGAAAAGGTAGGAAACTTTGGTCCTTTACAACTGACTTGAAGCTTTACAACCTGGCGGTTGAAGATGTAGTGATTTCATGTTCCCTGTTACCTGCTTTTACTATTTGGCCTGTAATATAAATACAATGCATTTGACACAAGTTATTCTTTAAAGTTTTGGTGTGGTCCTTTAAATATTAGAAGTTAGCAGTGAAGGGAGCAAGGTTATCTTAGTGGAGTAAGTCACTAGATGCTGTTGGTTTCCAGTTTCATTTCAATACATACTGGTCATTTTAATTTGTAATACAAAGAAGGTATTGAAGTGGAAGAATATTTTCTTGTTCTCATATTAGAGCCAAATGAGCAAAACATTAAAGAATCGCAGTTGAAATTGTTTCCAAATCAGAAAAAGTTCTCTGTAATTTTCTCATTCTGGTTCCTATTTATATTTTCTGGGGAGACTGAGTTGTGGTTGTCATAGCAATGTCTTTTCCTACATGAAATTCTGACACTTGGATTTTTATTATTTGTACTTCATGGCAAAAAAGGCCTTTTCAAATCTAAATATTGCCTTTTAAATGGTATCTGACTAGAATAGATCTTTTAACCATTACATCATCATCCTAATATTTGCTGACCTGTGAATAATAGGCTTCCTTAGGATTCTGTTTTGATGGACCAGGAAGTAGTCTTAGGAGCAGGGTGGTTTTAAGAGGACAGTCTGTGTCCTGGTACCCACAGGATACCCTGGTACCCTCTCTTTGCCTCAGCACCTTCGGTGGCTCTGAGGCCCTTGGGGATTGTCTTCATGTCCCTCTATGGTGTAAACCAAAAATCTTTCTTTGCTGGGTTTTGTATCCTTTTTATTTTTTTCCTTTTGCTTTTAGATATTTTTATTAAAAATTTTTTAAAAAAATTTACAGACAGGATCTTGCTCTGTTGCCCAGGCTGGAGTGCAGTGGTGCCATCATAGGTCACGGTGGCCTGGAACTCCTGGGCTCAAGCAGTCCTCTTGCCTCAGCCTCCCAAAGTGCTGAGATTACAGAGGTGAGCCACCATGCTGGGCTCTGCTTTTAGATTTTTCCCCATGCAGTTTTCATGTGCTGTTTTGACCCAATTCCTTTACTAAAAATTCACTTTTGAAGCTGACAGTGACCCAGTTCTTGTCAAATCCATTAGCTTATCAGAATTTAACATTCGTGTCTTTCATGTGGTTTTGATATTGTTGACCAATTTTCCATGAGGCTGTCCCTTCTGGTTTCCTTCTTTCTCTCTTTGTTCTTCCTTCCATCTGTTGGCTACGTCATGCCAAGGTACCTTTTTCAGGGCCCTGCATATCTGGTCGCTGAGTGAGTCTTTCCCAACATCTCCTAGGTTCTTATTTATCTCCTGCTCCAAAATGTATCCGTCCCCACAGGTTCTGCCCTGGACAGCTCCATGTTCTGCATTCACTTACTCCGTGGGCTTATTCACTGCCGGATGCTGCTTGTCATTACAGAGGACTAACCTTCAAATCCACATCACTGGTTCTGACCACTCACCTCCACTGCAGTTCTGTATCTTATTATCTGCAGGACATCTCTAACTGTGGTACCTGCCATCCAGCACTGGGTTCATCGACTTCTTCAATCTCAGTGTGGCTGCTCTCAGCTGCTAGAAGCACTACTTTTCTGCCAGCTGGACTGTTGGACAGTTGGACTGTGCTATCTGCTTCTGCATGCTGTTTGCTGTGGTATCACACCTCACGTAACCTTGGAAAAGATCCACTTTACACTGGTGAAAGAATAAGAATGAAAAAGGCAAATAACATCTCAGGCTTATTGGGAAAATAATTTTGGAAGACTCCCTAAGAAGCTCTCGGGGACTCCCCCAAGGGTCTCAGAATCACATTTTGAAATCTTGGTGTACAGTGTTTGTTGCTAAATCTTTTTCTAACTTGACATTTTATTTTTCTCATTCATGACCTTTCAATTTTGGTTTTGAGGTTTATATAAGGAAAGTCCAAAATCAAACACAATCGCACAGTCAGAATCTAATATTCATTGATGGAATTTGGTCTCTGAGGCTTGAAAACACATCATATGATAAATGATAGCTTTTTAAAAGTCATGATGTTAAGCTTCCATGCTCCTGAGAGTCAAGTTACGCTTCAAGTTCTCTGCAATTGTGCATTTTCATCTCTCTTGTTCCGACTACCTGGATTGTAAATTTTCTCTAATGTAAAATTAAATTGGTGTTCTCTGTGTTAATGGAGAGAAAAATGAATGTACGGGAAATAACTCTAATGTTAAACTTTACCACTGCATCTTTTCCCTCCTTTGTTTTATTTTTATTTGATAAACTATGTTCTGTTATGTGCTCAAAACCGCTAGGTGCTGGGGAATTAAATTCGTAGACAAAATGGTCCCAGCCCTAAGATCATGCCCTAGGGTGAACACAGTCTTCAACACCAGCAATCACAACCTCATGTGTTAAGAGAGAAGATCTAACCCCTCCAGAAGAAACCTGTGTTGACCTGAGGCAAGGTACTTCTCACTTCTAAGACAATGGTAGGTGACTGATGCTCTCCAGTCACCTTCTGTCAAAAGAGACCATTTAGAATGTGTAGATCCAAAAAGCACTGCAGATCCAGTGTTGGGCAGAAAGCTTACCACCTATCAGTTAACCACGAAAGTCTTTATTCTTATGGGGACTCAAAATACATTAGAGAGTTGAATGTATGGCAGGTGGATGAACTATGGGAAGGGGAGGCAGGAATTTAGAGCTAGAAGTGCTGATGGTTGTGCTGGGGCCTAACAAGGAGCAGTAGTATAGGGGCCATCTCTGGGTGGCTGTCTCTGGAGAACAGAGAGAATATCCCTCTTGTATATCACACTTTAGTTTGGGTATGAACTGAGAGAAATTATACCAATACCACCATCACCACCACTAATTGCAGCAGCTAACAATGTATAACTATGTGCCAGGCACAATGCTAAGCTCTTTGCATGTATTATTTTATTACATCCTCTTAACAACCTTACATCTAGGCACTTTTCATTCCATTCATTCATAAGTATACTGTGCACCTTCTTTGTATCAGTTAAGTGTGCTAGGTGCTAAGGATAGGATGGTGAGCCAAGCAGACATAGTCTACATGATCATGGTGCATGGAGTTTAGTAGTAAAAGGTTAGAAGTTAGCCAAACCGGCCAGGCACAGTGGCTCACATCTGTAATCTCTGCACTTTGGAAGTCTGAAGTGGAAGGATTGTTTGAGACCAGCCTAAGCAATAGTGAGACCCTTGTCTCTATTAAAAAAAAAATTAGCTAAATAACCTTACTAGTAATTATATATAGGTAGTTAATTATACACTGTGCTCATGTATGTAACTATTTTTTTAAAAAAGAGACCACTCAGGCTGGAGTGCAGTGGTTTGATCAAGACTCACTGCAGCCTTGAACCTCTGGCTCAGCCTTCAGAGTAGCTAGGACTACAGGTTAATTATTATTATTGTATTTTTAGAGATGGGGTCTCACTATGTTGCCCAGGCTGATGGCCAACTCCTGGCCTCAAGCAATATTCCTGCCTCAGCCTGCCAAAGCACTGTGATTACAGGTGTGAGACACCCTGCCCTGCACATGTAGGTAACTATGATTCATTGAGCACCTATTATACACCAGGCTGAGGGCATACAGCAAGACTATTGCTATTATCCTAGGTTCCAGAGAAGGAAGCTGAGTAAATTTCATAAATAACCCAATAACTTGCCACACTTAAAAGATGAGCCCTAATTCACTGTGATGGTAGAAGAATGACTCAGTGCATGTGGGAAGGATCAGAGAATAGACCATCTGTGGGGTCACTGCCTTTGTTATCATTAGAGGCAGCTAAAGCAGAGTGCACTGCGGGTTCTCACCGGGCAATTGGGAGCCATTATCCTGATGAATGAGGCAATGATTACGTTTCCTCCTTGGATATTCAGAAGTTGAGAATATGGAGAAAGGTATACAGTGTGATTTCTGTGTTGAAAGTGAACAGCATGTCCAGTAAAATATGTGTTTTAAATTAGCCCTGAGCTGTTTTTTAAATCATAACCAATGAAGAAATCTGTCCAAAGGAAGCATTTCCCATGACCTTCCCTTTGGAACTAACCCAGGTTTTCTAGTTCTTAGTACAAGGAAGGTATTTTTCAGAAGGAATTTTGGGGGAGAGAGCAGGGCAGGAAGAACGGGAAATCTTTATAGATAAAGGAGATTTTTAATGAAGTTCTTTTAGCCTAGCTCCCTCCCTGGTCACCATGATGTGTGCTTGTTTGCTGTTCAACAGTGCAGAGCAATGTTGGTCTGAGAAGTGACATCGGAGTCTCTCACTGGCCCTGTTTCTCCTGGCTCTGTGGTCCTCTCTGCAGTTACAGGGCCTCTAGAAAGGCTGGAGGAATTGGCACTTGTCCATTCACTGCATCAAAACTGAGTAACTGAGTAATGGCCACAACAGAGTGTGCATGGCAAATATATGATGTTTTGTTTCTTTTAGGAAATGGAAAAAAAATGCCACAAATAAGGTGGAGGCAGGTGTGGCCAGATCCTTATTATGGAGAGGGGGTTGTATGAAGGATGAGTGTTGTATATAATGTGTGATTTCTCTGTGGCTTTCACCTGCTCAGCCCCCCGACTGGGATAACCCAAGAGGCAGCAGTTTGCTTAGACATGCCCGTTGCCTGGAACACTTTGGGAACTTTGGTGCAAGTCTATAGAGGAGAGTAAAGGAACAACATGGAAATCATTTAAAAACTAATTCATGGCCAGGCGCGGTGGCTCACATTTGTAATCCCAGCACTTCGGGTGGATCACCCGAGGTCAGGAGTTTGAGATCAGCCTGGCCAATATGGTAAAACCCCATCTGTACTAAAAATATAAAAATTAGCTGGGCATAGCAGCACGCGCTTGTAATCCCAGCTACTTGAGAGGCTGAGACAGGAAAATCACTTGAACCTGGGAGGCGGAGGTTGCAGTGAGCTGAGATCACACCACTGACTCCAGCCTGGGTGACGGAGCGAGACTCCATCTGGAAAACAAAAAGCAAAAAAAAAACAACAAAACTAATTCATGTCAAAAATTCACTTTGAACCTGTCTGTGTTTCTGATTCCTCTTTCTTACTTCATTTGTATGAGAAGTGACCTCAGATCAAATAACTGAGTAAGAAAACAAATCAAAGCACCCAGGAAAGGGACATTTAAATTCAAACAACTTTTTTGAGCATCTACTGTGTGCTGGGAATCAGCCTATAAAAATTATTTGTACTGGATTCCTACTCCTCCTCTCCCCCCCGCATCCGCCGCTTCTAGGGTAGGAAAGCTATGCCTAGCTCAGGGAACTACCCCCGGGGGCCATGTTGTTTTTGATTGTGTAGCTTATTGGGAATAGAATTTTTAAGACCCAAGGGATGCTAAAGATCACCTAGTCTCATTCTCTCATTTTACACTTAACTTTATGAAGTTCACCAAAGTGATATGCTCAAATTATTTCACAGCTGTTACAGCATAAATGTGACTCATTTCACATTCTTTTTGCATAATGCCTGTACAAAATAACAGAACGAAATCTATGCTTCACTGTCTACTACGCTATTCTAGCTATCTATTGCTGTGTCACTAACCTTAGTGACTTGAACCAATTTATTATTATCTCTTATGGTTCCATGGGATAGCAGGGCAGTTCTTGCTTGAGGTCTCTCCTGTGTTGCTGTCAGATGGACAGATGCTCGGAGTCATCGGAAGGCCCAAGGAGGCTGGATGTCCAGGTTGGCTTCTTCCCGCACAGGGCTGGTAGGTGATGCTGGCTGTCATCTGGGCGCTCAGCTGGGCCTGGCATTGGATTGTCTTGAAGGTTCCTCTGTTCTATAAACTTGGGAAAGCTATTCCCTTTCAAGAGCCTCACTTCATGAGAATGTCTTAGGTTGCAAGAAGAGACTCATTTAAGTTACATCTGACGTATGTGAAGATTACAGGTAAATGTGAGCTCTATAAAGCCAGTCAACTAGATTCCAGAAAAATCTTATTTAAAACCTTCCTTGTTTCTTTACTGTCTGCTTTTTCTGTTTTACTTTTTCTTTCTTTTTTTTTTAGAGACAAGGTCTTGTTCTGCCTCCCAGGCTGAAGTGCATTGGCGTAATTATAGCCCACTGCAGCCTCAATCTCCTGTGCTCAAGCCATTCTCCTGCCTCAGCCTCCCAAATAGCTAGGACTACAGGTGTGCGTCACCACACCCAGCTAATTTTTAAATTTTCTTTAGAGATGAGGTCTTGCTATGTTGACCAAGCTGGTCTCAGACTCCTGGCCTCGAGCAATCCTCTGCCTCAACCTCCCAAAGTGCTGGGATTATAGGTGGGAGCCTGCGTGCCTGGGCCTCTCTTTTCTTTTGATCACTTTCACCTTTTTTCTATTTCAGAGCAACTGCTCATATGTGACATCAGCATGCTGTGATCTTTCCTCATGGCTATGTTCCCTGTGCATCCATTCAAGTTCTGGTACTCACTGCTAAGGTCCTCAATCCTTAGTGCAAATGAGAGAGGAGAGGAGGGCAGAGGGAGGATCTGATTGCCAAGGTCAGAGAGGCAGACCATGTTGTCAGTTGAAAACCCGAAATACTGACTGGCCCTGGGTTAGACACTCACTCTGAACCACATAACATATGGCTGCCTAGGACTGCCGTTGCTGCAGGGCAGTGGAAGCAGTGGGCGGTATTGAAGTGTTTAGCATCAGGCTAATAAGATTTTTATTATCATATTGATAATATCTGTATTACCTCCCTCACAGGACTGCTATCAAAGCCAAAATTAGTAATAATAGCTAACATTTCTTCCCTTTTTGTTTTTTTGAGACAGAGTCTCACACTGTCGCCTGGGCTGGAGTGCAGTGGCGCCATCTCACTTCACTGCAAACTCCACCTCCCAGGTTCAAACTATTCTCCTGCCTCAGCCTCCCAAATAGCTGGGATTACAGGTGCCTGCTACCATGCCAAGCTAATTTTTTGTATTTTAAGTAGAGATGAGGTTTCACCATGTAGGCCAGGCTGGTCTTGAACTCCTGACCTCAGGTGATCCACCTGCCTTGGCCTTCCAAAGTGCTGGGATTACAGGCGTGAGCCACCACACATAGCTTTTTTTTTTTTTAGACAGAGTCTCACTCTCTCACCTAGGCTGGAGTGCAGTGGTGCATTCTCAGCTCATGGCAACCTCTGCCTCCCGGGTTTTATCTTGTGCCTTAGCTTCCTGAGTAGCTGGGATTACAGGTGCATGCCACCATGCCTAATCAATTTTTGTATTATTATTATTTTTTTAGTAGAGATGGGGTTTCACCACATTTGCCAGGCTGGTCTTGAGCTCCTAACCTTAAATGCTCCACCCATCTTGGCCTCCCAAAGTACTGGGATTGCAGGTTTGAGCTACCACGCCTGGCCACCATTTAATACATATGGACTATGTGCAAGGTACTTTATACACACCATCTTCACTTATTTTTCAAAACAACTGTGCAAATTAGGTATCATCTATATATTCAGATGAGGAAACTGAGACTCAGAAATTATGTGCAATTTATTTAAAAGTACACAGGTAGAAGTGGTGTAGCTGGAATTGGAATCCAGTTAGGTAATTTTCAAAGCCTATTCTCTTTCTCCTCTAATAACAATCATTTGTGAAGCCATCTGGCAACCTGTAAAGGGTTTTATAGATATAATAAGATTTCTATTAAAATATCATTCTCTTTTCCTCTACAGACTTGGCATTTTGACCTAGGAAGCATGCCATTTGTCAGTGGGCTTTCTCCAGGACAATTTTAAGGCTTACAGGAGTGTGGAATAGCTAATAGTTTCATAGCTATAATCTATACTGAAAATTTCCCTCTCAGTAAATTGCCAAGGATAATTGAAAAACCAAAACCAAAACCTAAACAGACTCACAAAAGTCAAACCCTTGTGATACTTCTGGGGAAAAGCATGACCCGGCCTGTGGCCCCCTCCTCCCACCTGCCAGGGGTGGGGTGGCCTGTGGCCTGTGGCCTGTGGCCTGGCCAGGCTCCTCAGCCTGCAGCCTGAGAGCAGCCCCTCCCCTCCATGGGCTGACTGTTGGGAAAGGAAGCGGGTGTTGATCAGCAGCATTTGGCATCTGTCCTCTAGTAGTTGTCAAGGACACACTGCCATTCAGTATTTATCTAAGCTTAAGCTGCAGGGAGTAGCACTTGCAGTGCCCTTCCCCCTCACCCCCATTATTGCTCTGTGACTCTATAGTTTATTCTGGGATGAAGCCCACCTCCCAGGAGCTGTTTACATATACAGACAGCTCGAGTCCCTGGTAGATTGCTTTTGACTGAACCGCATCTTGGCATTAGGTCATCAGGGATAGTTGGAAGCAGTCCTACTACAGTGTGAACTGTATTTGCTGTGAGATGTTGTTAAGGTCAGGCTCCCTACATCATTCAGTTTATTCCTAGAAGTTAACACCAAGAAACTTCTCTTAGGCTAAGTATCTGTACTCCTAAGTAACTTATTTGTCTTCACCCTGATGGACACTTTAAACAGGACCCCCTCCCCCATACTGCTTCTGCAGATACCAAAATCCACGGATGCTCAAGTCTCTGATAGAAACTGGTATGGTATTTGCACACAACCCTCACACATTCTCCCGTATACTTTAAATCATATCTAGATTACTTATAATACCTAATGCAATGTAAAAGTAAGTACAGATGCTCTCAACTTACAATGGGGTTACTTCTCAATAAACACATTTTTAAGTCAAAAATGTCATAAGTTGAAAATGCATTCAATATCCTGATAAACTCATCATACAGTCCAAAAATTGTAAGTTTAACCATTGTATGTCAGGGACTATATGTAGTTGTAATATTGTATTTTAAGAATTTTGTATTATTTTCTACTTATTTTTAAATACTTTTGATACATGGTTGATCTGTGGATGTGGACCATGCAGATACAGAGGGCTGGTTGTACTGTACTCTCTGTTGGCTACTAGGAAGCACAGAGGTAATTATTTCTCCTTTAGTCCTAGTAAAGTCTAGAAGACTTTAGGGCATGTGTAAGGCTCCTAACTTTACCTCTGGCTTCATCTTTTCTCTCCTGCCTTACTTTCCCTTCATGCTGGTTTCCTCACTTAATATACCGCCTTAAAAATATACAAACAGCTTCAGTTTACTTTTTTGGACTAAGGCAGGACCTAACTTAATGGATTCAGAATACCCCTCTCTATAGAGCTCCATTAGAATAACTTAAGGATAGTGACATGAGGCTGGGCATGATGGCTCATGCCTTAATCCCAGCACTTTGGCCAGCCTGGCCAACATGGTGAAATCCCACCTCTACTAAAAAATGCAAAAAGTTAGCTGGGTGTGGTGGTGTGCCCCTGTAGTTCCAGCTACCCAGGAGGCTGAGGCAGGAGAATCACTTGAACCTGGGAGGTGGAGGTTGCAGTGAGCCCAGATTGCACCACAGCCTGAAAGATAGAGCAAGAGTCCCTCTCAAAAAAAAAAAAAAAGGATAATGATATATTTTAGGAGCAAAGTTACTTTTGATTTCTGTGCTTCACCCATAGCTGGTGCTCAGCCTTTAAAAAACAATCAAATTGGAGGACAAAGCAAAAACATGCCCTCTCCCTAGCCCTCTGCTTTTTTTTTTAGCTTAAACATTTATTTCGGGTCTTTTTTAGGTAGTGTTAGCTGCTTTCTTGGCTGTACATTTTAAATTGAAAGGGAGCCTCTGTTTGATAATTACCACTTCCTGTTTCTTCTTGAGGAGGCAGTCAACGCTTCAATATATTCATCCTTTTCGGGAACGAAATGTGACCATGAATGAAACCCTTCCTGTGAAGCAGCAGTCGATTCCCTCTGTGGTTTCCAGGGTATGGTTTCTCCAGAGGAGCAAGGTGAATGGGCGAAATGACCACAGACCTCCATATGATGGATGAAGCTTGGAGTCAGGTGCTGCTCTTGTCCTGCGTGTGGCCTCTGTGGGGTCCCATTCGCAGGCCCCCTGCCTCATCCACCCTTGGTCAGCCTTCAGCTTCCCATCCAGAGCCTGGGGGGCTCCTCTGCCTGTCCTCCAAAGTGAGTACAGTTCCTACCACAAACCAATCTCATTACACAAGGGCTGGTCTTGGGCCAAGTCTCGGCTAATGATATGACCAAATCCCTCAGCATGCTATTTTAAAAACAGGAACAAGTGACTAGAAGGACACATGAATATTCTTAAAGTATCTTGAAGGCAAGAGGGGGCCACATCTCGTACCAGTGTCACCTTTTCCATTCTTCCGTTTCCTTCAGAAGGAAAACTACATAAAAGAACTCCCACGGAAAAGAGGAGTTAACCAGGGAGCGGAAGCCCATTCTGGCACAGCTTTGAAAGTTACAACTGTTCAGAAGCCCTCATTCTAGGTGTTCCAAAGTGTATGATAAGTTTAGGCCTACAAGCACACATATTGGGTTTGGGGGGCACTTCTATACGTAAATCCACTTTTTTCTTTTTGGCTTTGTGGAATGCAGGACAGTCACACAAGAAAATGGGAGAAGCATTCACAGCAGCCTGGAAACCAGTTTGGGTCACAGAACATCACAATGAAGCATGCTGGATTTTGATAATCATTCTCTTCTTAGCACTTAAATGAAGTTATTTCACAGTGTTACATGTTGAGAGCTGTGTGGTTCAAGATACTGCTTTTGGGTTGTATGTAAACTGGCTATTATGTAACTAAGGTCCAGCAAGCTAAGGACCACTGGCTTGAGATTCTCACTGCCAGCACAGCAGTCTGGAGTCAGCCTGGGATAATCTAGTTTGGTGGGGAAGGAGGGGGTGACAGTCATTATTGTGGCTTTAGTAGGTGGTTTTCCTCTGACAGTGCTAAGGAGACTGGGGAGGGTTGGACTGGATGGAATTCCCCACGTGCAGTAAAGTGGCTGTGGCTGGACTGCTTCTCTAGATTCCTCCTTACTGGGCAGGGCACCTCTGCAGGAAATTCAGCAGCTCTAGTCAGGGACTTGCAGACAAAACTCTCATCTCTCTGGGGCAGAGCACCTGGGGGAGAGGGGCGGCTGTGGTCGTAGGTTCAGCGGACTTAACCTTTCCTGCCTGCCGGTTATGAAGAGAGAAACTCATCCTGACAAGAGGGATTCTTTCAGCACAGCGCACCAGCTCTGCTAAGAGACAGACTGCCTCCTCAAGTGGGTCACTGACTCCTGTGCCTCCTGACTGGGAGAGACCTCCGAACAGGGGTCAGCAGACACCTCATACAGGAGAGCTCTGGCTGGCATCAGGCCCTGTGCCCCTGTGGGGATGAAGCTTCCAGAGGAAGGAGCAGGCAGCAATATTTGCTATTCTGCAGCCTCCACTGGTGATACCCAGGAGAACAGGGACTGGAGTGAACCTTCAGCAAACTGCAGCAGACATGCAAAACAGGGGCCTCACTGTTAGAAGAAAAACTAACAAACAGAAAGCAGCAACAACATCAACAGAAAAGACTCCTACACAAAAACCCCATCCAAAGGTCATTAGCCCCAAAGATCAAAGGTAGATAAATCCATAAAAGTGAGGAAAACCAGCACAAAAATGCTGAAAATTCCAAAAGCCAGAATGACTCTTCTCCTCCAAATGATCTCAACACCTCTTCAGCAAGGGTGCAGAACTGAACAGAGGATGAGATGGACAAACTGACAGAAGTAGGCTTCAGAAGTAGGGTAATAACAAACTCTGCTGAGCTAAAGGAGCATGTTCTAACCCAATGTAAAGAAGCTAAGAACCTTGATAAAAGGTTACAGGAGCTGCTAACTGGAATAGTTTAGAAAGGAACATAAATGACCTGATGGAACTGAAAATCATAGCACAAGAACTTCGTGAAGCATACAAAAGTATCAATAGCTGAATCGATCAAGCGGAAGAAACGATATCAGAGTTTGAAGGCCACCTTGCTGAAGGAATGAAAAGGAACGAACAAAGCCTCTAAGAAATATAGGACTATGTTAAAAGACCAAACCTCCAATTCACTGGAGTACCTGAAAGAGATGGGGAGAATGGAACCAAGTTGGAAAACACACTTTGCGATATTATCCAGGAGAACTTTCCCAACCTAGCAAGACAGGCCAGAGAATATCACTAAGATACTCCACAAGAAAATTAAACCCAAGACACATAATCATCAGATTCTCCAAGGTCAAAACGAAGGAAAAAATGCTAAGGGCAGCCAGAGAGAAAGGTCAGGTCACCTACAAAGGGAAGCCCATCAGACTAACAGGGGATCTCTCGGCAGAAACTCTGTCTACAAGCCAGAAGAGAGTTTGGGACAACATTCAACATTCTTTTTTTTTTTTTTAGTGCAATTTTTCTTTTTATTATTATTATTATTTTTTTTTTTATTGCATTTTAGGTTTGGGGGTAGATGTGAAGAACATGGAAGATTGTGGCATAGGTACACACATGGCAGTGTGATTTGCTGCCTTCCTCCCCATCACCTATATCTGGCATTCTCCCCATGCTATCCCTCCCCAACTCCCCCACCCCCCACTATCCCTCCCCTTTTTCTCCCGACAGACCCCAGTGTGTGATACTCCCCTCCCTGTGTCCATGTGTTCCCATTCTTCAACACCCGCCTATGAGTGAGACATGCGGTGTTTGATTTTCTGTTCCTGTGTCAGTTTGCTGAGAATGATGGTTTCCAGGTTCATCCATGTCCCTACAAAGGACACAACTCATCGTTTTTGATGGCTGCATAATATTCCATGGTGTATATGTGCCACATTTTCCCTGTCCATCTATCATCGATGGGCATTGGGGTTGGTTCAGGTCTTTGCTATTGTAAACTGTGCTGCAATGAACATTCGTGTGCATGTGTCCTTATAGTAGAGCGATGTATAGTCTTTTGGATATATACCCAGTAATGGGATTGCTGGATAAATGGAATTTCTATTTCTAGGTCCTTGAGGAATCGCCACACCGTCTTCCACAATGGTTGAACTAATTTACACTCCCACCAACAGTGTAAAAGCGTCCTATTTCTCCACATCCTCTCCACATCTGTTGTTCCAGACATTCAACATTCTTAAAGAAAAGAATTTCCAACCCAGAATTTCATATCCAGCCAAACTAAGCTTCATAAGCAAAGGAGAAATAAAAGCCTTTCCAGACAAGCAAATGCTAAGGGATTACATCACCACCAGGCCTGCCTTGCAAGAGTTCCTGAAGGAAGTACTAATTATGGAAAGGAAAAACTGGTACCAGCTACTGCAAAAACACACCAAGATATAAAGACTAATGACACTATGTTGAAGAAACTGCATCAACTAGTGTGCAAAATAACCAGATAGCATTATGAAGACAAAATCAGATTCATACATAACAGTATTAACCTTAAATGTAAATGGCTAAATGCTCCAATTAAAAGACAGCCTGGCAAATTGGATAGAGTCAGTCCCATTGGTGTGCTATATTCAGGAGACCCATCTCATGTGCAGACACACATAGGCTCAAAATAAAGGGACAGAAAAACTTTACCAAGCAAATGGAAAGCAAAAAGCAGCAGGAGTTTCAATCCTTGTCTCTGATAAACAGACTTTATACAAAGATCAAAGAAGACAAAGAAGGGCATTACAAAATGGTAAAGGGATGGATGCAACAAGAAGACCTATTTTAAATATATATGCACCCAATATAGGAGCACCCAGATTCATAAAGCAAGTTCTTAGAGATCTACAAAGAGACTTAGACTCCCACACAATAATAGGGGGGAGACTTTAACACCCCACTGTCGATATTAGATAGATCAATGAGACAGAAAATTAACAAGGATATTCAGGACTTGAACTCAATTCTGGATGAAGTGGACCTAATAGACATCCACAGAACTCTCCACCCCAAATCAACAGAAAATACATTCTTCTTAGTGCCACATGGCCCTTATTCTAAAATCAACCACATAATTGGAAGTAAAACACTTCTCAGCAAATGTGAAAGAACTAAAATCATAACAAACAGTCTCCCAGGCCACAGTGCAATAAAATTAGAACTCAGGATTAAGAAACCCATTCAAAACCACACAACCACATGGAAATTGAACAACCTGCTCCTGAATGACTCATGGTTAAATAACAAAATTAAGGCAGAAATCAAGAAGTTCTTAAAACCCATGATAACAAAGAAACCATGTACCAGAATCTCTGGGACACAGCTAAAGCAGTGTTAAGAGGGAAATTTATAGCATTAAATGCCCACATCAGAAAGCTGGAAAGATCTCAAATCAACACCCTAACATCACAATTAAAAGAACTAAAGAAGCAAGAGCAAACAAATCCAAAAGCTAGCAGAAAACAAGAAATAACTAAGATCAGAGCAGAACTGAATGAGCCAAAAAAAAAAAAAAAAAACCCTCCAAAAAAAAAAAAATGAATCCAGGAGCTTGTTTTTTGAAAAAATTAACAAAATAGATAGACCACTAGCTAGACTAATACAAAGAGAGAAGAATCAAATAGATACAATAAAAAATGATAAAGGGGATATCACCAATGACCCCACAGAAATACAAACTACCATCAGAGAATACTATAAACACCTCTATGCAAAGAAACTAGAAAATCTAGAAGAAATGGATAAATTCCTGGACATATACACCCTCCCAAGACTAAACCAGGAAGAAGTTGAATTGTGGAATAGATCAATAACAGGTTCTGAATTGGAGTAATTATTAACCTACCAACGAAAGAAAAGCCCAGCACCAGACAGATTCACAGCCAAATTCTACCAGAGGTACAAAGAGGATCTGGTACCATTCCTTCCGAAACTATTCCAAACAATTGAAAAGAAGGGAGGGACTCCTCCCTAACTCATTTTATGAGGCCAGCATCATCCTGAGAGCAAAACCTGGCAGGGACACAATAAAAAAAGAAAACTTCAGGCCAATATCCCTGATGAACATCGATGTGAAAATCCTCAATAAAATACTGGAAAACTGAACCTAGCAGCATATCAAAAAGCTTATTCCTCATGATCAAGTTGGCTTCATTCCTGGGATACAAGGCTGGTTCAACATAATGCAAACCAATAAAGGTAATCCATCACATAAACAGAACCAATGACAAAAGCACATGATTATCTCAATGGATGTAGAAAAGGCCTTCCATAAAATTCAACATCCCTTCATGTTAAAAACTCTCAATAATCTATGTATTGATGGAACATAGCTCAAAATAATAAGAACTATTTATGACAAACCCATAACCAATATTATACTGGATGGACAAAAGCTGGAAGCATTCCCTTTGAAAACTGGCACAAGACAAGGATGCCCTCTCTTACCACTCCTATTCAATGCAGTATTGGAAGTTCTGGCCAGGGCAATCAGGAAAGAGAATGAAATGAAGGGTATTCAAACAGAAAGACAGGAAGTCAAATTGTCTCTGCAGATGACACGATTCTACATTTAAATAATCCCAGCATCTCAACCCCAAAACTCCTTAAGCTAATAAGCAATTCCAGCATAATCTCAGGATACAAAACCAATGTGTGAAAATAACAAGCATTCCTATACACCAACAATAGACAAGCAGAGAGCCAAATCATGAATGAAATCCCATTCACAACAGCTACAAAGAGAATAAGATACCTAGGAATACAGCTTACAAGGGACATGAATGACATCTTCAAGGAGAATTACAAACTTCTGCTCAAGGAAATAAGAGAGGAAACAAACAAATGGAAAAACATTCCATCATCATGGATAGGAAGAATCAATATCGTGAAAATGGCCATACTGCTAAAGTAATTTATAGATTCAATGCTATTACCATCAAACTACCATTGACATTCTTCACAAAATTAGAAAAAAAACTACTTTAAATTTCATATGGAACCAAAAAAGACCTGTAATAGCCAACACAATCCTAACCAAAAAGAACAAAGCTGGAGGCATCATACTACCTGACTTCAAATTATACTACAAGGCTACAGTAACCAAAACAGCATGGTACGGGTACCAAAACAGACATATAGACCAATAGAACAGAACAGAGACTTCAGAAATAACAACACACATCTACAACCATCTACTCTTTGACAAACCTGACAAAAAAGAGTAATGGGGAGGGATCTTCTATTCAGTAAATGGTACTGGGAAAACTGGCTAGCCATATGCAGAAAACTGAAACTGAACCCCTTCCTTACACCTTATACAAAAATTAACGGAAGATGGATTAAAGACTTAAATATAAACCCCAAAACCATAAAAACCCTAGAAGAATACCTAGGCAATACTGTTCAGGACATAGGCATGGGCAAAGACTTCATGACAAAAACACCAAAAGCAATTGCAATTAAAGGCAAAATTGACAAATGGGATCTAATTAAACTAAAGAGCTTTTGTATAGCAAAAGAAACTAGCATCAGAGTGAACAGGCAACCTACAGAATGGGAGAAAATTTTCACAATCTACCCATCTGACAAAGGTCTAATATCTGAATCTACAAGGAACTTAAATTTAAAGGAAAAAAAAAAATCAAAAGTAATCCTAGCACTTTGGGAGGCTGAGGCCAGAGGATCACCTGAGGTCAGTTCGAGACCAGTCTGGCCAACGTAGTGAAACCCTGTCTCTATTAAAAATACAAAAATTAGCCAGGCATGGTGGCACGTGCCTATACTTCCAGCTATTCAGGAGGCTGAGGAAGAGAATCGCTTGAACTTGGGAGGTGGAGGTTGCTGTAAGCTGAGATTACACTCCAGCCTGGGCAACAAGAATGAAAATCCATCTCAGAAAAACAAACAGACAAAAAAAAAAAAATGGGCAGAGGATATGAACAGATACTTCTCAAAAGAAGACATTTATTTGGCCAACAAACATGAAAAAAAGCTCATCATCACTGATCCTTAGAGAAATGCAAATCAAAACCACAAGGAGATACCGTCTCACACCAGTCAGAATGGTGATTATTAAAAAGTCAAGAAACAACAGATGGCTGGCAAGGATGTAGAGAAATAGGAATGCTTTTGCACTGTTGGTGAGGATGTAAATTAGTTCAACCATTGTGCAGGATAGTGTGGTGATTCCTCAGGGGTCTAGAACCAAAAATACCATTTGACCCAGCAATCCCATTACTGGGTATATACACAAAGGAATGTAAATCATTCTGCTCTAAAGACACATGCACATGTATGTTTATTGCAGCACTATTCACAACAGCAGAAACATGGAACCAACCCAAATACCCATCAATGAAAGTGGATAAAGAAAATGTGGTACATATCTGCCATGGAATATTATGCAGCCATAAAAAAGAAATGAGATAATGCCTTTTGCAGGGACATGGATGAAGCTGGAAGCGATCATTCTGAGCAAACTAACACAGGAACAGAAAGCCAAGCACATGTTCTCATTCATGATTGGGAGTTAACAATGAGAACGCATGGACACAGGGAGGGGAACAACATACACTGGGGCCTGTCGGGGAGTGGGGGTCGAAATGGGAGGGAGATCATTAGAACAAATACCTAATGCATGCAGGGCTTAAAACCTAGATGATGAGTTGATAGGTGCAGCAAATCACCATGGCACATGTATACCTATGTAACAAACCTGCACATTCTGTACATGTATCCCAGAACTTAAAGTGAAACATAAAAAAATGTTCTGGGGTAAAATTCACATTTTCTTTCTCTGCTTTTTTTTTTTTTTTTTTTTTTTTAAGCTCGGGTTACTGGACAATGTCTTTGCAGGACAGGATGGCCTCTGAGCCTATCTTGACATAGTGTAGCCTATAAGAGACTAACATTTAGTCTGGTATTCTGTGGTCTTTTCCTAAAAGATCTTTCAAGCTGGAAAAAAACTGTTCCGTTAGAAGTTCATGTTTCGTCTGCATAATAAATATATCAGATTAGAAGACAGCATCCTAGTAGTAAGCTGTGAATTTGGATCAGAATAAAATTCTCAACACATTTATGAGATCTTTTCATTATTTTTTAATTTCCAAATTTCATGTAAGCTGTCAGATTTGACAAAAACAGTTTACTAAATAAACATATCTTAAAATTTTTTTATTTTATATGGATAACCTTTAAGACCTAAAGAAATACCCTAGTATAAAAATATGAGGGATGTTAGCGCCACAGAAGGAAACGTACTTAACATTTTTACTCTCTAGAAAAGAAGACCTTTAGGTCTTGGGCTAGTTTCCTACTGAGAATTGTAAATTCAAGGGTGTATTAACACATCATTACCCTTTAAAAACAATTTATCCCCAGGCTTGATGATAAAATAGTTGCAAAATACCACAAGAAACCCGTTTCAGAAATTAAAAGTTGGAAGCTACAAAGTTAATTTTTTTTTCCAGTGAATTGAGAGAAAAGGCATCCAACAAATTAACTTCTGCTGGGCCTTCCATTTTGATTACATTTGTAAACCCAAAACAGAAGCGCAGCCTCAGCAAATGCACCTTCTGTGTATGCCTAATCTATACAAGATATGGGGTCCAGCTCAGACTTGGGGGATCTGCCCTTGGGGCAGTCTTGTGATCCAAAGTCCCTGCGCCACGTGCAGGTCCTCCAGGAATCAGTGGATTTTCTCCTTGGCTTTGCTTTCCTTTAGGCAAATAAAGTCAGAGCTTCTCTGATGAATGGAAAACATCTTTTATGAGTTCCTAGTTCAGCAAGACAGGAGCTATTAGACATCCAGGGAGATGTTCTTATCCATCACTTGTGCCATTTGGCACCATTGCCTCAGTGCTGAGAAACTGGGTCAGTAAAAGTTATTACTAGTGATAGCAGCCTTAATTAGTGATCATAGTTGTGTTATAGCAGTTAAAAGGAATAAAAAAAGTCAGAAACGAAGTTGTATGTGTGTGTGTTTTAGAGGATAAACTGACATTTTATAACTCAAATTCAGTGGAATTCTATTAACTGTTTTTGGGAAGGGGTGTCTTGACTTGAGCCTACCCATAACACCAGAAGCAACAAATTTTTAGAGATGATGTCAGATTTCATGAAATGGAACAAGCATGTTATTTCACCACCTTTGTACCATCAGTGACAGACTGACTAGAGTCCACCAGTGTACATTTTAAGATGAATCACATGTATTTTTGTGCACAAATGTCTAAGTGTAAGATCAAGTGTTTAAAGCCCCAGAATTCGTGGATTAAATGGGAAACACACGTGTGCGTTGAGCATGAGATTTCAGGTAATGGCTCACGAACTTCTGTCACAAGTGTACCTTGGGAGGAAATGAACGTAGATGGAGAAGAGGGGGTAACATCTTTGCCTTCTGTTATTTTCCCACTTCTTTTAATAGAAATGTGCCTAAAGGCAAGTGACTGGAAAATAGTGGCCAAAGGACAGCAGAGAAACCAAACTGGCCTCTAGGTGGTGCTTGGAAGCAGCATAGGGAAGGCTGGCACCCTTCAGGGTGAAAAGGGTATGAAGCTCAGGAACCTGTAGGCTCCAGGGTAAAGTCCGCATCCCATTGTGACCTGTTCTGCAGTCTCCACAGGTGATTACTGGGCCAGCTGAAATACATTTTTCTTTTCACCTATTCTGTACCTGTTAAATTGTGGGAGGTTATAGCTTATGTCGATACATCATCACCGATTATAGTCAACAAACAAGGGGGCGAAACCTACTTATTCAAAGGACTTTTGTCAAGTAGGTCATTCTGCCACAAAGCTTTACTTAGAAACATCTATCTGCTTCTCCCACAGTGTCCTATTTGCCCAGCGCTGTCTCGTCCAGATGGAGTATGCTGGACCTCCAGGAGCTAAGATTCTGTTGGCTTGCAAGTGGAATGTTTCCCAAGGGAATGTTTTCTCTTTATGTTTTTTGTTTGGTAAAGTTTTTGAAAGGTATTATAGCTGCTATGTTTGATATCAAATATGAATCTGCAACTCGTTAACCACATTTCCCATCAATAAAACAGAAAACCCCTGTGTAGATAATAAAATGTAAATCCACACAAATCTATTCCTATTCGCTTGCTCAGTAAAAAGGGAAGCTTCAGCATAAAAATTTAAGAATCTATAACTTCAGGCAGATTTTAACATATACTTTTTTTTATTAAATATGTAAAAAGATCAACGCAAGTCAAGTTATTCACATATTCAGAGACAAAAAACTATTCTACCATGCGACAGTAGGTGGGTAATGTAGAATGAATGTGATACATCTGAATAAGACTTTTTCATCTATTATGTCATTACTTATCTATATTTATAATTAACAATACATATGTTTACATTCCTTTCAGTTTACATTTAATATATAACAAAAGCTTTATGGTGTACTATTTAGTAAAAGTAATCTGAATGCATATTAAACCTTAACGGAATAATGGAAATACTCACCAGGGAAGGGAAGAGTTCTTGGTTCCCCTTCTGGAATTTACTTCTCTCAGGCCAACAGGTATTTTTCTTTCTCTTTTTTTTTTTTTCCTGCTTTTCTGCTAGAACAAACATGGGCTTTCTCTTTGCCCCCCTGCTTCGATCACTTCCTATCTGACAGCAGCAGTGGAAGTGCTATAACCAGCTGAGAGTGGGCATGAGGGGCGACTAAGGATGAAACGGGGCTTCCTGAGAGGGAGAAGCAGAGCACGCACCCAGGGACGCTTCCTGCCCAGCCCGCTGACACGTGACCAGGGGCTGCCAAGGAAAGCATGCTGTAAATGCCGAGATGAAAGAATGATGGGTTCCACCATCCATGGGAAATGAGTAGGGGTTTGCACACAGGCTGGAAGTACAGCCTAAGAGGACTGACTCCAATTCAGCTGTTAAAGATTCCCCAAAGCATCTGCGACATTATCTGGGGTGCAGCACAACAGAAGACATTTAAGATGGGGCCAGAAAGAATGTATTGCTCTTCTCTTAAATAAACGAGAAGTCTGCCCCAAGCCTTCAGGAAGGAGAATGGACTATGGTGACTAGGGAAGGTTCTCTTTGCAGGCTAAGATATCTGGCCAGCATGTTTATTACTGAGAAGGCTGGGGAGCTGGAGGGCAATGGAGTGGTTCCAGCAAGAGTCACCAGGGAGGCTTATGCAAGTTATACAGCAGTAATGAGTTGCTGGAGAAGAGGATCCTGACTCCCTGCTACCCATTCACGTGCATCCACATGACAGGAGTTTGGCCATGATCCACCGAGCATTGGGTATGACTGAGATGTCCAGAGCAGCTGAAGAACGGCCTAGGAACCACTGTAGTATCAGCTGCATGGAGTTACTGTGACCTTTTCCAAGAGCTATTATTTTTCTTAAAAAAAAAGAGGGAAATCAGCGAGTACAACAGGCTCAGAAGAGCAACACGCTGTTAAGCATAATGCTGTGTATAGCACGGCCACTACGACTTGTGACCAGGTGTGGGAGGACGTCACTGCCGAGAGCCAGGCTGTCCAGCCTTAGAGAAATAAGCTGCCGCTATAATGCAGAGTGAGCAGGAGAGAGAAGAAAGGGAAACCAAACACCACGAAACATCTGTCCAATTCTGCACAGTGTGTTGTAATAATCTCAAAAATACAAGCCATCTTTTCCATATAACTCAATAAATATCACTTTGCTGCAAAAGATTTTGGAGAGGCTTCTTTTGGTGAAAAGCTTCAATGCTAGAATTTAGTATTCATATTTCATCAATTAATAAAGAAATTTCAAAGCTTTATGATATATAACTCAAAAATTTATTTTAAGCTTTTCAGTTAAGCGGAAAGTGGGGTGGGCACATTTATTTCTTGTTTTTGTTGCACCTGCTAAGTCAAATAACAAGTGAAAGTAAATCTAAAGTTAGAAACCAAGGTGAAATGAATGATCCAGGAAGGGATATCATCTGTCAAAGGAAAAAATAAAAAAGAAAAAAAGGAGGCAAGGACTTGGAAAGAGACTAAGAAAATGTGCAAATATTAGTTAAAAAAATAAGGAATGCTTTTAATTCATTAATGTTTCCTCTATTTATGAATTGCCATGGTTTAGCTAAGGTCAATGACAAGGAGGGCCCTTGTGTTAAAGAGGGAAAATTCCTTATTGTAGAAGATACTGGGAGTCACAGATTTTTCTGTGCTGTTATTCCAGTGTCTACACCAGACTGCAGAACGATGATTCTCCCTTGCAATTATGCTCCTATTAATAAGGTCTTCACTTCCAGCCTTCCAGCAATTGTGCGGGATGGTGCAGAGCTCTGGAGCTCAGGGCTGCACACCTGAAGTTACCCTTTAGTAGGGGTCCCCTAGTGTGAATGACAGTTTTGTGGCTGAAACCTACACAAAGAGAAGAGGGATGAGGCAGGAAGACCGGTACAGGACCCTCTTTGGACTGCAGAAAACTGATGACAACATCTTGGGGAGAGTGGCTGCCCACCAAAGAGGACCCTGAGAAAGAAAATGGCATAACCTTGGAAATGGGGGGCATGGGGAGTAGGGGACATTGTGAGAGGGCAGAGTTGAGATGGTGTTTTCCTTGAGTGAATGTCTTTCAAAACTAACAACATACTGTGTAGTTGCCTAACATGCTAATGGAAGAACACTGCTGGGCCCTGAAATCCTAGCTTTGAATCCATTTTTTTCCCTTTAGTATTGTGAGTAGAGGGAGAAACTGACCTTATGTTTTCTCCCATGACACAAGTCACCGTCATTATGGCTTTCATGTCAAGTATCTGTTTCCCTTTGTTCCAATTATTGACCAAATTTACGTTCAGAGGTTAGACTTGCAAACATCAAAGCACCACAAATGTGTGTGACATCTAGTGACACTGGGTTGAAAAATGCCAATATAAATACCATATATCAAATTACCATTGTTTCACACCAGGGTAAAAAGAGGGGTGGTGGCAGTGGTGTTGGGGTGGGAAAGAGTTGTTCTGGAAAGAAATGAAGAAAAGAGCAGAACCAATCTCAAGCAGCCAAGTTGTGAAGTTGGATGTATGTGACCCTATGATCTCTCGGGTAGGCGGCCAGAGGGCCGTCTGCTAATACACCTTGGCAAAGAAAATGGGAACCAAGTGCAATGGCTGGCATATGCAACGGTGCACTGATGGTAACAGCAGATTGTGAACAACTGGTTTCTGTTGAGCTTGGGGCCACACATGTTCCAATTCTCTAGAAGAACCGTTCCCACGCACAATGGAAGTGTCAAGAGCAGCCGATGCGGGTCAGTACTCTTCCTGCTGCGGGGGCTGCTGTTCGTGGGCTTGCTCCTCTGCTTCCGGCTCTTCTGTGTGGCCCTCCTGTGGGCAGGGGGAGAAGTTTCAGCTGAGATAATTGACTGGGAATGGGGCCCTGCAGTGTCCCAGCCCACTGCCACTGCCCCTGCCAGCATGGCGTCTCAAGGCTGTGGAGAGCACCAGGCTGTTAGGCACAACTCGCCATGCAAATGTCTCCCAGCTTCCGGTGGCCGATACACACGCAGGGGCGCCTAGCTTCCCCATATGATCAAAGAACAGGTCATTCCAGAAAGCACAATCATAAGGCTTTAGGCACCCAACTATTCTGTTTGGGAAGGAAATCTTCATAGAACACATGGCATACTTTCCTAACCTTTGTAAAAGAGTAAACCAAACACAATGACTCCAAGAGCATCACAACCATGAATAAAGCTGCTGTAATATAAAAAGCAGCACTCCTGGCCTTCATGGCATGTTGTGTTGGGGGTGTCACTCCTGCACTAATGGATAGGGATGTGGGCTTCTGCTCCATTTCCTAGTCCCTTCCTCGCTGTCATTCTTCTGCCTGAAGGAGACCCTTTGTTTTGTTACTCATCTGATGTAGGCTTAGATACCAGAGCAGCATTGCAAGAGGTTCCCAGGCTAAAGAAAAGGCAGCAGCCACATTTCATGGGCTGCCCCAGGCAAGGAGGCCCCTCCCAACCAGGGGAGCTCAGGAGCTTTAGCTCAAGGACTTTGGGACATCTACTCAGACTGCTTGGGGCCCTTTTGGCTTACCTTACATTTATCAACCGAGAGTCAGATAGGTGAGTTGTTCTTCCCGCTATTTAGGAATACACAGTCTTATTTATTCCTTTGTCTAACCCCAGTGAAGCATGTTATGAACACCAACTCCAGGGAGCACTAGCCTCAGTCAGTCGTATCTGCACATTCATTCATTTTTTGACCTCACACAAAACAATTGGCTGTTTTTACCCAAGCTGAGGGAGCATGGCCAATCAAAGGAGTTCCCTGTTCCCTCAGCAAGGGCGCACAGCTTCTGTGATGCAGTCTGGAGCATGTGCAGGGACATACGGAAGTGCCCATGCCTCACACACCAGGCATACTGACTCCTGAGCACTGAACTGCCCAAGCCCGCCCTGTCTGTTGGGTCCCTCTTCCTTGGAGCTTAGGACAAACCCATCTTTAGCCACTTCAAATATGGCTGATCATCTCCCCAGATCACTGAGCCAGAATTCCTTCTTTCTTCTCCTGCAGCACTTGTTTTCTGCTTTGACACTGATTTGGAATCCTGTCTTGACCCTTTTGGCCCCACCCACTGGATGGTGAGGTGACTGAAGTCAGGGATAGGACTCTCCGTGCCACCTCTTTCTTATGTGAGACTCAATCTGTGTTGTGTTGAGAGGAACAAGTCACAGTGGATTCAAGAATGAATGATTGAGACTATCAGACTGTTACCCAAGGTCACAAGCCACTTATTTTCTGAGAGGCAGTAAGTAGAATGTCAAGGTTACAACATGGACTCAAGTTCACATCCCAGCTCTGTTATTTACAGGGCGTGTGGGTTTGGGCCTAGAACTTAACTGCTCTGGGCCCCAGTTTCCTCATCTGTAAAGTTGGGGTTAAGAGTATCCATGTAGAAGCATTTTGAATGCATTTCATTAATCAATGAATCAAAGGACTCCTCGAATCCAACAGAGAAGTTAGTGAGTTAAAATAGGTAAAGTGCCTAGTAGAGTGTTTGGTACACGGTAAATATAAATGTGAGCTGTGATTATTATTTCTTAGTGGGAGAACTCTGGAAATATTCTAGAAGTCCATGTAATTTTTTTTTTTTTAAAGTAACCCTTTCTGGCTGGGCACAGTGGCTCATGCCAGTAATCCTAGCACTTTGGGAGGCCAAGGCAGGTGGATCATGAGGTCAGGAGATTGAGACCATCCTGGCCAACATGGTGAAACCCCGTCTCTACTAAAATACAAAAAATTAGCTGGGAGTGGTGATGTGTGCCTGTAGTTCCAGCTAGTCGGGAGGCTGAGGCAGGGGAATCGCTTGAACCCAGGAGGTGGAGGTTGCAGTGAGCCGAGATGGTACCACTGCACTCCAGCCTGGGAGACACAGTGAGACTCTATCTCAAAAAAAAAAAAAAAAGTAACCCTTTCTGTGAACCAACAGTAGAAAGTGACACTATGCTGAAAACTTGGGATAAAATTTAGCATTGTCTCTTACTGTGCCGATAGGCCCCTCATTCAGTAAATGGAGCTGTCCCCACTCCATGACCACCCTGTCTTCACCTAGAACTGGATCCACCTCTGGAATGTTAGGCCCAGTCTCTTGCTTTCTCTGATCACATCAGGTGTCTTCCTGACCCTCGCACTCCTGAATTCCTTAATTGCAGGTACTCTTTGACCTCAGGGAGTTCTCAGAGCCCTGATCCCTCTTTACTCCCCTTCTGCCAGACGGACCCCATACCCCTGGGTGTCATGGCAGCTGTGCTCTTGGCACCACCTCTGCATGCTGCTTTGCCCTCTGCCTGGCACACATGAGGCTGGTCCTCTCAGCTTAGAGTCAGTGTCTCACCGACAGTGAGGCCATACGTGCTCAGGAGAGCAGGAGAGAACTTCTTGCTGGGCCAGCGAAGGACAGGAAACAGTTACTGGCCTTCCTAAGCTAGTGCTCTCCTTTCATCCAGGGGAGAAGAATGAAACTAACATTCATGGGAGTTTGACAGGAATGGGGGACTGGGAACTCCAGCTGTCTGTTCCACCACATGCTCCTCTAAATTATGAGAAAGCTAGCCCTCCCTGAAGCCTCTTCTCAGTGCCCGCACCCCCGAGTCAATAGCTTCCCTCTCCAAGCTTCTATCCTCGGCTTCTGCTTTGGTGGGGGAGCGCACTGCAGTCCCGTGTGTGTTCTTGCTGGGTGGCTACACATCTGTCTCTCCAGCTGGGCTCTGAGCCCCCCACAGGTGAGTTATGTTGTTTTATTCAGCATCCTAGCTCTTGAACATGAGTATGGTGGCTTCCATATTGTATTGCTCAAACTTCAGCTGGTCTAAAGTATGCTTTTCTTTACATAATTGTTTCTGTGCATGTTAGACTGCCGAAAAGAAGATCTCAGAAATGAGGATCTGTTTTACATTTTGCAGCAATTCTCGTTTGCTCACGTCACAATTGGGAGTTTATTGTGGGCTAATGGAGTTAAAGTTGAAAGACCTAGATTCCAGTAATTGTTGAGCCTGTAACAAGCTAGAGGGCCAGGAAGCCACTAGGCTAGGCCTCCTTTCCAAACACGTCCAACAGGGCAGCAGGTTTGCTGGCTCTGTCTGTGGCTCTGAGGCTTCCAGATGCCCAGGGCTGCTGCTCCTCAGGCACACCCAGCTTAAGTCTCAGTCACAGGACCCCTCTGTGATGCCATGCATCTGCAGGAACTGTGCACCCCAGACAACTTGCCCTGGGAAATACCAGCAAAGCTCCCAATTTATCAATGGATTGCTCATGCTTGGCGTGCAAGTCAAGGCAGTCTGAGAGTCTGGCAAAACACATCTGTAATTCCGAGATGTTACAAATCACAACTGAGAGCTCACAGCCCACACAATGCTATTGCAGGCTCACAGGAATAAACAGTCTTTTTCTATGCCTTATACGAGAATGAAGCACTTAAACCATGTCTAAGTAGGAGGCCAGGCAAAACCTATACCAAATATGAGACTAATGCACCAGGGCATCACTTAACAATTCTAATACGTGCGTATCTATTCACGTCTTTCTGTTTAGCTGTGAGTGACTGTCAGAAAGCTATCATTATTTACTTTTCTTATAATCATTAGATAGAGAGGCAAACTGGGAGATGGTATTGACGAAGGCTCTTAGCCACTGTGGGAGGAAAATGGGACAGAGGAGGGGAGGAAGGCCCATCAGGAAGCTCCGACGGCTCCTGGCTTCCTAGCTGTGGGAGGCAGCACCCTGCGGCCTTGTCTCCTGCCCCCACACCAGCCGTGGCTGCTGGTCTTTCTTGTCTGCTTTGTTCATGCTGTTTCTCCCTGCCTTAGCTCTATAGTTGCTGATGTTCCCAGTCACCCTTGAACATCCAACACAAATGCCATCTTCGCTGTGAAGTCTCTGCGTGGTCCTCCAGGCTGCTTTTATCTGCTCCCTACGCGAGTTTTTTTATGTCTCTTCTCACATTAGTCATCATCTGACACGTATTCCAGTTAGTCATGTCCCTGTCTCCCTCCCTTACTGGGAGTGGGGAGCTCTTCTGAGGTGGGGCTGGGTCTTTTTCTATAGCCCAGTGACAGAAGCCCTCCAGTGACAGAAGCACAGCCTGTCTCCACAGGAAACAAGTAACTGTTCATAAGCTGGTGCCCTTCAGCTGACAGAATCCACAGGAAGCAGGTAGCCAATGCCTCAGCCCACACTCCTGAGGACTCAAGTTAAGTATCATAATAAGTATCTGCTCTGGAAACTTCCATTAGGTTTCTACAACTGGGGATTGACCCACCTCTGTTGATTTCTCACTCAAAACTCCCACCTGGATTTTCACATCTTCCAAACATCGTATTCTGGGATGGCTTAAATATAAGAATCAGAGACCAGTCATCACCGAATAAAACTGTTAAGTAATCACTCATGGGAAGAGATCTCCCTAGCAAATACTCCTACCTCAAATGTCAAGGCAAAGCACGTCCATCTATGTTTAGCTGAACAGCACATGCTACAACCTGGCCTCCTCTTCCAGGAGGGCTCTGGGAGAGGCAGACAACCAGGCATCTGTGCCATCTCAGCTCTGTACACACAGCTGTACCAACAGCATCATGAACCAAGTGCTGGCACTTCCCCCAAGATGCCATGCACATCATCCCTGCACGTGGGTGCAAATCTACCCATCACCCAACTGTGGGGATGCAAGAAAACAGGACACAATGTCAGAGGAAAGCACAGTGGGGCAAAAGTGGGGATTCCCAGAGCTGGGGGCGGTGTGTGTGGTAGCATTGTAACCACTAAGCACATTTTTTGTTTTTCAAAATGGATGCTTTTCCAGACCACAGACACAGGGGAAGGTGGGCAAGGGTACAGCTTAGGAAGGCTCACTCCCCCAGTGTAGGATTGGCTATGTGCTTCTGGGTGGTTCCAGAGAAACTGGATTCCATATTCTCAGGGAGAAATGAAAATGCTTGGAGGATTTAAGATATCTAGGATGATTTCTTGGACCTCTGGGAGGTGGAGTGCTGGGGGGCAGAAAGGAGAGTATCTAGCTGCTCCTGAGCCTCTCAGCAGAGTCGGGCGTGCACAGAATATGGAAAGCACCCAGCAAGGCGTCCAGGCCCACTTTTCTTTTTGTATAAAAACCAAGGTTTAAAAAAATGGGTCGTGTCACATTCCAAACAAGGACACCTGGCATATTCCAGATCAAACGACTTACTCTCTGTAGAAAACTCAATATAGCCTGATGTGTGTCTTCTGGAGTTTTATAGACACAAAGTGGCAATAAAAATATCCTGGAACTAGAAAAATTAAGCCAGAAACTGTATTTGAATGTCTTGCTCTGGTAACCCACACATGCAATTTATGTTAAGGCTGTTTTTCTTTGCCAGATTCAACTGCCAGTTACTTTAAGTGATTCTTTTCTTGAAGTTTGGGCACTGCTCAGCATATACTTACAGGGCAATGCCTCTGTCTCTTCCCTCTCTCTTCCTTTCCTAAAATCTATTTGATGATGTCACCACAGTGCCAGAGATACAACAACAAAGTATGTTTGAAAAAGTTACAAACTGGCTGGAAGAAAATTGAAGTTTTACATGAATGCTGATTTAAAATCAGATGAATGCCCAGAATAAGAGGCCATGACTAGGCTTTTGAAGGTGAAAATCAACAAAATGAGATAAGGGGAGTTATTTAGAGAAATCTCAGGTGAAAATTTGGAAACTTTCTTCTTCACACACAGGGCGTGGTCAACTGAAGACTGTCAAGTAGACAGTCAACCCTGAGGCTTTCCCCCAACTGGTACTATGTTCATTTCCTCCCTGCTCCATGGTACCTGATACTCCGAGAGGGAGGTAACACAGTCCTTATGATTTTAGCCTCCGAGTTAGATACAACCTTTAGCCTCTGAGTTAGATAGGGTTCAAATCCTAGTGCTGGAGCTTATTAACCATGAGTCATTGGGTAATTTCATCTGTAAAATGTAGGTAAGTAACTACTCACCTCATAAGGAAGTGGTTAAGGTCAGAAATCTAGGTAGGACATGAATACAATCCTTAGCACATGCTAAATGCTCAATGGGTATTAGCCATTATGACTGTCATAAACCATTTAAAAGGTGGCTCAGACTTGGAAAACGGGAGAACATGAACTCAGGATTCAGATTTCAGGGTTCAAATGCAAACTATTCTACTCCTTGACTTGGGAAAGTTATTGAACCTCTCTGCTGCCTTAGTTTCCCTCATCTGTACAATGGGATGACAATAATAGCTATCTAATAGGATTCTCTAGAGAATTATAGGAGCTAATAAGCTAACATACATCAAGCCCTAGGCCCTTCTACCTCAAACCCCAACCCAGGTGTCTCAGAAGAGGTGTCTGCTAAACTTATTATTCAGTCTTAATGAATGATGGGGCCTTAAAGTGTTACTTCTTCTTGGGGTGCCTGCATTTTAGTTGCACATACACTGCAGGAATGGCTCTCTGAATCCAGATGGCAGCGGGGTGGTGCTGGGATCTACGTGTGTGGGGGGTCGGGTGGTGATGGGCATGGTAGAACAGAAGCTGAGTGCGGTCATCTAGGAAGACCCCCTGGAAATCACACCCAGGATGCAAGAGCTCTTGCCTGAGGCTGTCCAGCTATCCTTAGCCGGGAATTGAGCGGACATCTCCAACACTTCATTTGGAGCTCACTGTCGGACAGTGCTCCAGCACACGGACTCCCTCTTTGGGACAAAATCTGGCATGAGGTTAGACTCAGGGTTTCCCCCTGTTTGAAGTGCAGGGCTAGGAAGAAGATTCGATCCTGCATGCCGGCCTTATTCCCACTAGCAGGTGTTATCACAGACAGCAGCGCCATTCGCTCAGCCTCATGGTGCTGTGGAGACCTCAGCTAATGCAGCCTCAGACAAGCTTGTGAAGAGAATAACCATAGTCCATCTAGTTCGTACAGACAGCAAGCACTCTGTACACACAGGACATCATATATGTGACACTGTGGCAGCTGCAGACACACTACAAATCAGTCTCTGGTTTCTTCCATCAGATCTGAAAATACTGAGAACCATATTTTCTGAAGCCATCATGGAAACCAGGTGGATTCTCAGGGCTTCAAAATCTACATTCTGAGCTATTAATAACCAAGAAATAATTTAAACCAAAATACCTGGAAGAAATGAAACTAAGTGGTAGAGAGCTCCCCAAACCGCAGACACAGTGCCTTACAGTTTAGGAGAATTTCACTGCTGGGATTTTGAGACATAAATGGAGCAAACATTTGCCTGGGATTCAGCTGGAATAAGAGAGTAAACTTGATGATGGCTTGCTGTGTCCTGTGGAAATATCAACACATACAACTCCACTGGAGGCCCTCAGAATACCACAGGCCTCCAGCCCAGAGACTGGGACGCTTCCGCCAGCATCAGTCTGGCATAAGAGAAGCTGGACACCCCAGCCCCTCAACTTGGCTCACTGGAAGGTGAAGCCCCACTGGACTCCGACCCCAGCCTCTGGCTGCCGGGCGTCTCCCTTCTGACTCTGGCAGACCTGGGGTGCCTTGCCTCAGTCTCTGCTGTTCATCCTGCCCCTTCTCCTTGCTTCCTAGATTCTTATTCCTCCCGTTTTCCACATCTGCTGTTCATCACTCTGACACAGCCACATCCTGAGCCTCTGTCAGGGCCTGTGAGCAGCAACTCTGGTGGCAGGTCCTCCCCATAAAGGAGGTGTGCACATGGCTGTCCCGCAGCTCTGATCTGTCCTGGCAATGAGTAACCAAGATAACCAGCTACGAAATAAAAACAGTCCGTTACGGGGCTTCTGGGGGATGGAAAAAGCATCTAGATTATTTTTTCCTCTGACTACACTCTGAATCTGCATGAAGAAGGAAGAACTTGCATACACATTCTTACCGTTCATTTGCTCAGAGAGCTGCAGACCACTTGGAGTTTGGCTGCATAAATGTATTTTTCTGTCAAAGCCTTCCCCACCCCACACCTAACTCTTCCCAGATTAATTTATGACTGCATGTCCCATAGGCAGGGGTCAATGGATCATGATGATAGTGATGCTTATTCCTTAGGGACTATCAAGTGCACTCAGCTGAGTGGTAATTCTCATTGAGGTCCCAGTGAAGTATTCTAAGGTGTGCCGATCCACTGCGCTTTGACCAAGAGGTCATTTTAGAACACAGGAGTGACGTGCTCCTCACACTTACGTGTTCGTCTGAAGCATACAGGATGTCCATTAGTCGCTGCACAAGGTCATCGTTTTCCTGCCCATGTTCTTGGCACAGTAGCTCGATCTCTCTCAGCTTCCCAAAGTAGAAATCCCTTTCCTTTTCCACGCCTTCAAGGGCAAGTTTTAGTGAATGTACCTGCATGGGAGTGAGAGTGAAGGAAAGAAAAACACCCAAAATATAGTATAAGAAGTGACCAGCAATTCCTGTGAATAAAACCTAAAACACACAGAGAGAGAGAGAGAGAGAGAAAGAGAGAGAGAGAGAGCAGAAATAACCGATGTGTAAGTCTGAGAGAAAAACAACAGGGCTGTTGTCTGGAGCTTGACACTGGGCCAAAACGCCCAACTCTCCACAGCACTCTAGTCATTCCCTTCAGTGAACTGAGTGTTTATTAACCAGGGAGAGTGGTCTTTCTGCTGTGCGGTTCCACGCAGGCTGGGAGCGAGCTTTCATCTCCTGCTAACATAGGCTGGAATCCATCGTTTTTAACTTGTTACTATTATCTGGAAGTGTGTATCCCCTCAAAATGGGTATGTTGAAATCCTAACACCCAAGGTGTTGGTATGAGGAGGTGGTGCCTTTGGAAGGTGGCTGTCATGAGGGAAGAGCCCTTATGAATAGGATGAGTGCCCTGATAAAGAGGCCCAAGTGAGTTCATTCGTCCTTCAAGCATGTGAAGACAGTGAGAAGGTGCCATCTCCGAAGAATAGGGCCTCAATCAGACGCTGAGTCTGCTGGCACCTTGATCTTGGACTTCCTAGTCTCCAGAATTGTGAGAAGTAAATTTCTGTTATTTATAAGCCACCCAGTCTATGGTATTCTCCTTTAGCGGCCTGAACAGACTGAAACACTTGTTAATCTTCTGCAGGAAATGGTGAATGGGAGGAGGAAGGAGAAACAGAAGAGAGAGGCTGTAACCACAGCTATTTAGATTTATGTTGAGGACTCTCCTTCCTTTAGATCACTTGCACCAAAAGCCGCTCTTAGCTCTGGACTCTTTCACAAATGATACCAGGCCCATTAGACAAACACTCTCCAGTGAGAAACTGGGGCTTGGCAACACAAGGAAAACTGGCTGAGACCGAAAGGCTGGCTGAGTGGATCTGTCTTCATTTCTCCAGTTTGGGCTTTGGGTACATCACCGGGAAGGCAGGAGGGCAAGGAAGGCCTATGCCCTCACCACAGTAGCCCTCATTCCTTCTTTCTTCCCCTTGATCTTGGTTCACAGAGTTTCCAGGGTTGAGTAGCTTCTCAGGGTGGCTACAGAACAGTGCGAGTGAAGGGAGGTGGCAGTGGTCAAAGAGGGTCCACGAACTTGGACACCTGGAGCTAAAGAAACCCTGATCGGGGTGTGACTAGATCTGGCTTCAAATCTCAGTCTACCATAGTCCTACAGGCACAGCAGCTAATCTCAGGCCCAAACTATTACCCCGTTCCTGGTCTCTGAGGATCCCCATGTATTTAAAAACCTTTGTTCATTTATTTTTATGTAGGGCATATGCTTCAGGTGGTAAATTAAGTCTTTCAATGGTCCTTCTTAGGTAGAATCTGTCATTATCTTAAAAATCACCCTTAACAGAATTCCAAAAAATTTCATTTGGAATGCAAAATTTCCTCCTCTCTCCTTCTAATAATTCTGGGCCTTCGTGTATGCTTTATCCAACTGGAATTACTGACTTATTCAGACATACACTGAGCCCATGCAGTGTCCATCCTCTTCCTGTGCACCTGGCAAACCATACCCCTCCTGTAGACTCAGGGTTACCCTCACTGACGCCCCCATGTGGCCGCTTGCAAAGCAGTTGGAGAACCACTTTGCTAACTTTTAACTCGTTTCTATTAATACTATAGCTTGCACATTTGTAAGATGTTAAAAAACCTGAAGGCGACCAGCTTAAGTTCCAGAAAAGAAACTCTTATTCTGGAAATCCTTTCCTTCAAAAACAAACCCTCCCCAGGTTTGGACACAGAATCCATGTCAACCCTTCACTGGTGCCAACAGATGGATCTGTGGCAGTTTAGATCTGCCACCACTCCCCAGCCCCCTGTACCAGGCAAGGACACAGCCAACCCACGAAAACTGATCTGTCTGGCTCCCTAAGGCTTTGGTCTGCACAATGAGCAAATAGCTCAGACTTTTCCAGACAAGCTTTTAGTGCAAATCAGGCTTCAGTGATATTCCACATGCATTAGGTAATAGCTGCCACTACCAACACTCCCTTATGAAAACCAACACTAGTTAACTTACATGATGAAAGGTCAATTGGCAAGCAAAATTCCATTGTCATAGTTCCACTCACAAAGACCAATGCCAGCCTCATCCCTCTTGTGTTGTGGCAGATGCTGAAGCAATCAAGGAGATGCTGGAGATGGATCTTAGAAAGGGAGAAGTAGCTCTCATCTTATGATTCTCCCAACTGCTCCCAGTGTGGCCACAGACTGCAGGTTCCTGCAGACCTTGCCATTTCAGTGATGGCCACAGTCTCTGCCTGGGCTAACTGACCATCCCCGGCCCCACTCGCGCTCCCTGAGCACAGCAGTCACTGACCGACCTACTTCCAGATGGCTAATCCACTGACTCAAACCCACTTCTGGTTGGCTAACCCACTAACCAGAAAGAGTCCCTAATTATTTTCTTTATGATTTTCCCTCCTGTATGTCTTTTGATTCATTTCTATTATGGAAATGGTTTAGCACAGTAGTGCTTCTTTTGTGCATCATGAGAAATTGCCTGAGAAAAGGCAGGAGGGCAAGCAAATGAGAATCCCCCAAGTTTATGGCACTTGTCCCTTTCTCTATGATGACTGCGCTTCACCCTTCAGCATCAGGGTCTCTCCTCAGCCTCTCCTCACCCGAGTGTTCTTTGTTCCAACACCGTGATGCCTGTGGGGCCCCCTAGCAGGCTCGGGGGGCATCCCGTTGGCTTCAAGGACAGAAAAGGAGGGGAACGGCAACAGTTAACCACGGATATAAATTTGGAGTAACTGTTCAGTAATACTGATTGAAGGACTCACAATTCAGGGTGTGTCTTCTTTTTGAGGGCAGGCACACTCCTCGGTGTGAAGGAGTCAGGGGACAGAAATGGGGAGGGAGGCCTTTTGGAAGTAATAAAGGGATTATAACAAGAAGGTGGCTCTGGACCATTCCTCTCTCTTCTCACTTGGTTCTCTGAGTGATATTGTGGATGGTAGGATGGTTTAGTGGAGGCATTTGAGAGGTCCGAGTTCCCTGGGGGATGAGGCTCTGTGTGTGATCTGGAGAGCTAACCGGAGCACAGAGCCAGCCCCAAGGAGAGGAAGTGGGCCTGTCTGGGTCAGGCTGTGAGGGAGAGAGAACCTCGAGGTTTCCAAATGGTTATAATTTGGGCTGCAGAGGGTGGGACCCTGGATGTGGTAGATGGCGAAGAGAGGGAGGAGTCATGAAGAAACATAAGACAAGAAAGATACCAAAAATATTTGGGTTCCTTAAGGAAAAAGACTCCACAGTTGGGGCTTGGTATCCTGAGAGGAATTGATTCCAGGATGTCCTCTGGATACGAAACCCCATGGATGCTGAAGTCCCCGACGTAAGACGATATAAGATGGCATTGTATCTGCATATAACCTATGGACCTACTCCTGTATACTTTATCTCTACGTTACTTATAATACCAAATACAATGTAAATAGTTGTTATGCTGTATTGTTTTTAATCTGTGCTACTTTTTGTGTTTGTATTGCTGTTTTTTATTTTGAATATTTGCGACACTTGGTTGCTCGAATCCACAGATGTGGTCACCCACTGATATGGAGGGCCAACTTCAGGCTCAAAGCATCATAGACCCACTGCCTTTAGGTCTACTCTGATTTGCTTGGAGCCTGAGGCATGTGGCCCAAGGCTCATTATGACTGTCCTTACAGCCTTTTAATTGAGAAGAAGTCATTATTGGAAACCAGGCTCAAACTGAGAATCAGCAGGTAAGTAGAACATTTCAGTCTGCAAATCCAAGTCCTACCTGCTGGATGGCTCAAGTTTTTACACCTTTTTCCATAAAGTAATCAGAATTGTAAAGAAACACCCTAGTTAAGTAACTGCCTATATTAAACTAGAGTCTTGATTACAAATATACAATTATCATAAAAACTGTTTCTAAACTCTTGCTGGCTCATCAAGAATAAGATTAATCACCACGACTGGCCCAGTGAGTGGCTGGGAACAGCCTGGGGCCCTGGAGTAAAGGCTCCTCTCATAGCGGCAGGGTAGCCAGGATAAAAGGCTCTCCTCTGTGGGCCCTACACTACCCGTTGCTTTTATTACTTTTAAGCTACATATAATCTTAGGAATGATGAGCTAATATTAGAAAATGTACCTAAGATTTTATAATGAAAATTTCAAAGACAGTGGAGCTAGTTAGACTTTACTGTAACTGTGGGGAATATAAGATTAAAAGGAAAGCTCTTCTACTTAAAATACAACTGTGGCCTTTCAGATCCCCAAATACTGGGGTCTGGTACTCCTGCAGCATCCAACTTCTGCCACTGTATCAGATTTTTTGTTTTGCTTATGTAATAACCTACTGTGTGCAACTGCTATCTGTAGTGAAGGAAAGGTATCTATTTTACCATTATATTACCAGCATTAAGCATAATATCTTTCACACAGAATGAGCTCAACTACTAATAGCTGAAGAAAGAAAGGTAGGAGGGAAAGAGGGAAAAAGAAGAGAAGGGGAGGGAGACAGACTAACCCTGACATAGTCTTTAAAACTTAAGCCAAAAGTAAAAAGGGAGGGAGAGGGAAAGGGAGACAAACTCACCCTAGTGCAGCACTATCTAGAATGACCAGAAGTGGGCAGGATGGGCTATGGTCTAGCCTGGAGCTCATGACAGCCCTGAGGAGCAGGGGAGGGGAAGGTGGCCTGAAGTCTGCAGCAAGGCTGAGCTATCTGCCCCATCTTAACGCACAGCTTTGAGATTTGTGACTAACACTTTTTATTCATTATGGGCTACTGATGTTTGTCTTCCCAAACAATTCTTTTTATTCTTACTTACTTAAAACTACCGATTCTTCCTTATATTCCCTCCCTTACCCCAGTCCTAGGGAATCCTAGGCTCCCTACCTCTTACATACTACTGCTCCTAGAGGCATGGCCAGGGCTGATGCCTTACCTGTTCGTTAAGTTGTATGACCTGCGTTTCTAAATCTTTATCAGATTTGGATGCTGAGCCGCTGGAAGAAGCCCTTTTGGCTGATGAGGGTCGAGAAGGTGTGGATCCTGGTTTAGCTGCTGGACTTGATTTAGCTGCACCTGAAAGCAATCAGAATACATGATAAATACTGGCAACATTAAAAATGTGTTTTAGATATACAGAAAATGAATGATATGAAAGGAGCTTACTACAGTATATAAGAGATACCTCCAGTGATCCCTTCCCATACAGAAGGAGTACAAATATGTTCAGCAGGAGTGCACACAGTTAAAGTATGGTTGTTTGGGCAAGTTATCTCACCTTTGTGAGCACTGTTTTTTTTTCCTCAAGTAACATGAGGTTAATGCTATTGTCTCTTCTCCCTCTGGAGTTGTAAGAGTAAAATGAACAAAGGGATGTTAAGATTTTTAAGAGGAAAGGTTTTTAAATAAACTCAAAAGTATCACCCTAATTGAATTTCTAACAAACAAAAGATCTTATAACTGATTAATACCTTAGAAGAAATATCAATACAAATGTATTTTTTTTCTCTTTTAAAATGTTTCTTAGCTTTACCCACTAAAGTGTCTAGAGCAATGACATCTCCATAGCAGCGGGCACTCCTGATGCCCAAACCTTGGTTTCTAAATGTTACTCTGCCATAAAAGGGTTTCTTGAGAAATGGCTGATTCTAGGGATGGGGCAGTAAATGTGCAGACTGAGCTTAGGATATCGTGTGTCAAAAAACAAGGATGTGCTCAAGGATTCATGTTCAGAGCATGAAGGGGCTCCCAGCTAGTCACACTTGGGACAGTCTGAATATCAGGAAGAACAGTAAGTAGCTTCATTTACTGTAATGCACTGAATAAATAAAAATCTATTAGTTTATAATGACTGAGAGAGAGACAGGCTGGAAGACAGGGAGAGGAAGAGGAAGAGAAAAGAATATAGAAATATTTTTAATCCTTTTCAAGGAACACTGGCAGCCAGTAAATGTAAAAGAAATGCTGGAACTAGAACATAAATCACAGTTTTGCAACGTCTATAAGTAATAACTGATTCAGAAAGGGCTCATCCTTGGACATGTAAACTTTAGGTAAGAAGGTTTTGGGAAACAGGATATTTACATGTGTTACTCTACAAAGTAATTTACTCTAAAGGGGAAAATGCACCCTTACAATGAGGAGATCTGAGAGTCAGCACCTTAAGCAAGTGGTCCACTTAGCATCACTAATAATGTTACAAAGTGGAAAAAAGAAAGACCACTGGTTTCAGGTAAGACCTCACCTATTTGGAGCTCAGCTCACAACAGACTCTCAGTAAATGCGCAGACACAAGAATGGCCTCTGCAGCCAAAACAGAAGTCCCAATGTATATGCAATATACTTCACGGATTATGAAATTCCAAGCCATTACTGTGGGCCACCTTCCCTTTTCCTCTGAACACAGTCCCTGTGAAGTGGCAGCTGTTTGCCCCACCCTTCAGTCTGGTGTAGGTGCTCCTTCTCTGCACTCCCATCGGCCTTATCCCCATATCCCCCACGCTTATTTAGAGCAAGAAACACATCTTATTCATCTCTGTAACCCCAGCGCGTAGCATAATGCTTAGCTGAACATGTATTTGGTTAAAGAGCAAAGTTTAACTAAATATATAAACAAGTAAATAAAACTTTTGGTGATGTGGTTTCCAGCTTCACAGTTTATTATTAGTACCAACAGATTAGCAAGCGCCAAAGGGTTATAAAGACAGGTATGCGACAGCAGTTACAAGTTTCAACCAACATCCTAATTACAAAGCAGCAAACAGGAAGACCATAAAATTTATTTTTGTGTCTTCAGGTGCCTGGGGTCATTAGCTCCACAGGCAAGTCACACACACCCTCTGGAAGCACTGACAGCATTACAGCCTTTAAAATAACGCCTTTCTGTTAATTTTTTTTAAAAATAAACTTCTCTAAAAATACAGGGAGGCGCCTAATATACTTTAAAATGAGAATGGTAAATTGGGAAAGACTTAAAATAGTTTGAATATTCACAGGGTAAATCTGCAGATCCCTGTAAACCTCACCTATGCAGAAGAGCTTCCCAAGCGTTCTAGAGAGCTGACGTTTTGCTTTATTTGTGACTGGTATATGGCTGCAAGGGCCCTTCTTCATCTCTGTAGAAGCCCATATGGAGCCATCCTGGAATACTACTTCCATGTCCCACTGACCAAGTTCTTCAACCCAGAGGCAAACCAACTGGGTAAAGAAAACAATGTGGATGAGCAGGCAGGGCGGCGGGGGTGAGGACACCTGATCTGGCAAAGATGCTTCTCCGAGGCAGTCACCAGCCTAACAGCTGGGGGAGACAGCTTTGGAAATATCAAGTTCCTTCAGATCCTTTTATAAGCAATACCTCATATTTTAATATAAAGAAAGTCTAATAGAGTAGTGCAAAGACTACCTAGGATCAACACCCCTTACACACATATTTATTAAGTGTCTGCCATGGGCCATGCACTGGAGGCCCCTAAAAATGCCTAAGATGCAGTCTTGTTCTCCAGCTCAGTCTCACGTGAGCAACAGCTAAGAATTCCTGGGTGTGGCACCTTCAATGTTCTCAGGAATAAGCCTGGGTTCTATGACTCCACGGCCATCCCATGTGATGGGGCTTGGCTGTGTCCCCATCCAAATCTCATCTTCAATTGCAGTTCTCATAATCCCCACATGTTGTGGGAGGGACCCGGTGGCAGGTCATTGAAGCATGGAGGGCGGTTACCTCCATGCAGTTCTCATGATAGTGAGTGAGTTCTCACGAGATCTGATGGTTTTATAAGGGGCTTTTTCCCTCTTTGCTTGGCACTTCATCCTTCCTGTTGCCGTATGAAGAGGGACATGTTTGCTTCCCCCCTCAGCCACTATTTTGTTTTCTGAGGCCTCCCCAGCCCGGAGAAACTGTGAGTCAATTAAACCTCCTTTCTTTATAAATTATCCAGTCTTGGGCAGTTCTTTGTGGTAGTGTAAGAACTAATACACCATGCAATTCAGGCTGTATTCCCTCTGCCTGCTTCCTATCCCCTACCTCCTCTGAGTGAGTAGGTCTACCATCCTTCCAGTCTCAGTTCAGATGTCACTTTGTGAGGCCACAGTGCCCTGAGCACATTCCTAATGGCATGCACCAACTGCTATGGTACCGCTATTTCTTTAATGCCTACTTCTCCCATGAACGTAAACCCCAGGACATAAGAGTTTTATCTGTTTTAGTCACCACCTTATGTTCTCACCACCAATCACAGTGCCTGACCCAGAGACACTCAATAATAGTTTTTATAATTCATTATACAAGACCTAGCAGAAGCATCTCTTCAGGTTAAGGATGGGGGAAATCTTGAAGACCTGATGTCAATGTCAAAGTCATAGACACAAAGAACCAGCAAGACAAGAAGGAAACCAAACAAAAACCATCAGTTTCCCAGAAAGAGAGCTCCTCCTTGGTCTCAAGATTACCTTCTGTAAATGACTTAAGCTCTGTACCTACACAGAATCAAGAGAGGCGGTGTAAACTCAGTAAATGCTTAACTCTGAGTGGTCTGTGTTGTCCAAGCCCGTGCCATGCTCACTGGCCCCTCCTGAGGGACACAGCCTTGCAGAGGAGGCCTCCCTAAATAGCATGCGATGACCTACCCACCCTGGCAGTCTTTCATAGGCAGGTCAGCAACTATGAAGTGGTAACAATAACTGAGCTAGGACCATCAGACACACTCATGTTCTGGTATGTGGCCTTATCCAGTCTGATGTCAGTTTATAAAGAAAAATGTCATGGAAGAAATAGAAGCTGACTGCTTATAATATAGGGCTACCACTAATTATGTTCTCAGGATATCATCAAATAGGGCTTGAAAAAAAATGAAATGTTTGATAAGATGTAGAAGGTGTCACGGCAAGTCAAACCCTTGGGCAAAGCCACGTTATGAGGGGAAGAGCAACTATGAAGAAGCATAGGACACTGGCCAGGAGAGCAGTGAGACACGTGGGGAGGCGCTAGGTGTGCCTCATGGGAAGGAGGGGAAGGAGGGAGGGCACAGCAGCTGCAGTTACAGATGCTCTCCGGGTTCCAGCCACACACAGCCACATGGGGAAATAGGTTTGGTTTTGTTTTGTCTTCTTCCCTTGAGGAAATATCCCTTGCTGTTAACAGAGCCCAACTTCAACCTGTCTGTGTAGCTCTAAGTCACCGAGCTGTGGGTTAAGCAGTGTCAGCCCTAAAATGGCATCTGTGGTCATGAATCGGGCAAGGGTTAGATGATGGCCTAGAGCCCCAGGGCTCGCCCACTGGCACACAAATTTACACGTGCTGGATCCCTCTGAGATGAGAGAGGTGCAGGCGATGAAAATCAGGCTTGGCATCCTCTGCTGCTCCACCACCTACACACACGTGGGATGGAAGCACCGCTTCCCTTCTGCCCCACCCTTAAGCCTCACTAACTGAGGGACACAGTGCAGGCTGAGTGAAGGAAGAAATGGAAAACAAATTCTAAACATTTAATAACCAGTCACTTAGGTAATTAGTATCTGATATTTAAAATAATTTAAAATTGAAATTCTATTGTTTGAAAAAAACTGATAACAGAGGAAAATAAATGATGCAGAGGATATGTGAGGTCAGGCCTAGTTAACTACATTTTTACCTTCAAATGAATAAATGTGAAGAAATTAAACAGCAGGAAAGGCATGGGAAAGCTCTTGTATCTTCTGAGGTTTGGGTAAAGAAAAAAAATCCCCCCAAACCCCATAATTAACAGTTAAACTAAAAGCTCGTTTTCAAATAAATGTAAAGTGGGCTCATTAAATTATCGTAAGCTGCAATTTGAAACGGAAGTAATTTACCCCTCACAGCTGTCACATGATTACGAAATACTAATTGTATAAAAATAAAAATGAAACCTTTTGTCCTCATTATATTCAATGATTTCATGTTTTCCTTTTCAGAATAAACAGTAGACAATATCCTCACATATAGCATGACTCTTTAGAGTTAAGAACGTGTTTTTGTTTATTTGCTTTCTAGGTCTCGCTGTCTTCTAACAACCGCACTCTAAAGTTTCTGGGGCTGCTAGATATTCTTTCCTGCCTTACCTGGGCCAAATAAGAATGTTCTCAGAAAACTGTACAGTTATCAATGTCATAAACTTAACAATAACAGAATACTTTTTTTATGTGAGCTACCATCTGTATTCCAATCCTGTAAACTGGTCCAAACATGTCTCTGACACTATCCAATCCTGGTTTTAGATACTGAGATCCTCAATGGCTATCTTTTTGCTTCCCAGAATGCCCCACTCCATCAGTGATTTGACTTCTGTACCTTTCCCAGGTCTCTTGGCTCAATGACACTTACGTGGAAAACATTTACATAATGGCTTTTACAGAGAGTGCACCTACTTTGGCTGTAATACAGATACAGATTTTTTTTCTTGCAGCTGATTCAAACGTTTCAAATTTTTTTCAAGCTGCATTTGATGATGTCCTGAGAACATAATTAGTGGTGGCCCTGTTTACAAGCAACCATTTTGCCCTCAAGCTTTTCTACCTCCCTAATTTTACCTTTCAAAATAAAAAGGAATTTCAGAAGCAGAGGAAAATAAGCGTAAGTTCTGTCCAAATCCCTGTAATTCTCTGAATTTGCTCATTGGACATGATTTACAATGCTAGTCTTTGAGCAGTTGTGTCTTAATTAATGCCTTTAGGATTTGGGGGTATAAATATGATTCTAAGACATTTTAACCACAGTTGTAAAGAAATCAGAGTGGTCTGACTCACTGCCTTAGTGAAGCCAGGGCATTGCTGTGTGTAATGTCAGTAACTAGTAGCTTGCTTAGTGTTTATGGAAAATGCTGCCACATGTAGGGCGTATGAGGCCCAGTGGATTCAAGGATGAAGCAAGTAAAAGCACTGAACTTGGCTTTATCTTAATGGCCAAGACTCTGCTGGAATTCGGAAATTCTTTTCACATAATCTGCCATATTATTCCTTTTGCCAAAATCATAGAGGACCTAAAAATATGACATTAATACTGTTGACAAGAACCACGGAGACATTAAAAACATGAGCGTGTGTGCACACACACAGGCAGGCGGCTACCACTCTTCTGGTCATGGTCATTCCTAATTTTTCTCTATTTTGAGGGCCTTTCCCCTCCCAAACCATCCCCCAAGCTCTTCTCAATTAAAAAAAAAAACAACCCAGAGCTGAACAACTATGGCAGAAGATACACTGCGTCTGCATTGATTCATTGTGGATAGATCTGATATCACTTTCTCATCCCCTGCACCTTGGCAAATAGATTGTATTTTTTAACAAATAATGAGCTTGGTCAAAAAAAAAAAAGCAATGTCAAGGGTATGGGCTAGACTGATGAGGAGAGCGAATTCCACAGGAAGAGGACTTCTCTGGTAACTGAACTGACACCACAGCCCTCGTACTGCAACAGGATTGCCAGTCCCTACAGAATTCTGATTACTGCAAATTCAAGTTATATTGACCTGGTCTTTCCTTCAAACCTGCCTCCATACTTTGTAGATTCTGTAATTTGCTGTGAACTGAGGGCAAACAAGCACCTCAGTGGACACAGTTCAGTCCAAATGCAACTTTAACAGGGTTCTGGGCTGCTCTGATTCATGAGATAATTAGGAGGCTGGTTTTTAAATTCTGAAATTGGCAGTTTACAGCCCTTATGACTTCTGTTCTGACTAATGGAGCCAGTGGTCAGGTTTGCAGCTCTTCCTTTTCAGTGGCGGTTCTTAAGAGTGGCTGCTCTTTGAGCAGCTAGGGGCAGCTCCACACAGCAGGCATTAACCACAACAATCTCATGGGAATGAAGACCTGGTATGGAATTAGACATCCTTCATCTGCCTCTAGGGAGGCAGTGAGTGCAGTAGTCAAGAGTGGGAGCTCTGCAGCCAGATAGCCTTCTAGGGGGAGGTCCCAGCTCTGCTACTTCCTGACTGGTGTGGCTTTGCAGCCACCTTGCTTGCTTTACATTTAAGAAAGGAAGAGCAGCCAACATGGTGAAACCCCGTCTCTACCAAATATACGAAAATCAGCTGGGTATGGTGGTATGTGCTTGTAATCCCAGCTACTCAGGAGGCTGAGGCAGGAGAATTGCTTGAACCGGGACCTGGCAGGTGGAGGCTGCAGTGAGCCAAGATCTCGCCACTGCACTTTAGCTTGGGCTACAGAGCCTGTCTCAAAAAAAAAAAAAAAAAAAGAAAAGAAAAGAAAGGAAGAGCAGTGCCAACTTCCCAGAGTTGGGAGGGGTACATGACTTAATACATGGAAAATACTTACACAAGGGGCCTGGCACATAACATGTGCTCAATAAATGGTAGCTTACTGACTATTATTACTCAGCAAATGAGACCTGATTCAACTAATGATGCAAAAGTACATTGATTTCCCATTTCTGGATACTACTAAAATAAAAACAAACAGTTGAAATACTAAGAAAATAAGACTCAATTTTATTTAAACAAAATTTTCATAAATTAACCGTTTTTACACAGTAAACAACTATTGTATAATTTAAAGAGGTAGATATGCACAACTGCATCATGTATATATGCTCAGCTTCAATAAAGTTGTTTTTAGAACCAAAAAAATGTGATTAACCCATAACCCACCAACGGGCCCCAAGGCACAGGTTCCTTCCATTCCATGCTTCTCCCTATCTATCTTCATCTATGCTTCTTCTAAATTATCCTAATTCATTCATCTGTGCAAACATTTATTGAGCCATAGCCTTATTATGTACCTGGCAAGCTAACAGGCAGTCAAGATCAAACAATGAATGAAACACAAAGGATGCCTGTCCTTGTGGAATTTACATTCTGACAGGAGAACTAGACAATAAATAATAACATGATAAATCAGTAAGTGATAGAATCAACTAGAAAATAAGTGCTACGAACAAGAGAAAAGCAGAGCAGGGTTAGGTAAAGGGAGCTGGGCTGGGGGTGGGGGCGAGTGGCAATTTTAAATAGGATTTCACGGAACGCCTAAGCATCCACTACGGAGCATTCCTCCAGTTTCAATTTCTCAACTCAGCATCCATGGTACTTCCATGGGCCACACTCACACCAAGGCCACCCAGAAGAACAGAGGTCCGGACACCGAGCACCAGCAGGGCAGCGCCAGGTGCCCCTTTTGGTGGGAGTCCTGCTGCAGTCTCGCACAGACACAGGAGGCGAGGACCTCCCGTGTGAGGTCACCCTGGCTCAACAGTCTCATCCTTCACAGAAGCCAATAGCTCTTGTAACAAACTCCATAGTCACAACTTCCAGGATCCCTGCAGGGAACATGCCAGTTGTAGGAGTATCCCTTCCTTCTTCAAGGCCTCTCACAGTGAGTGTGAGATCTGAGTCAAGACCCAAGGAAGGAGAGGAAGGTGGCCATCTGGACAGCCAGGAGCAGAGCAGGCCAGGCAGAGGAAAGGCTGAATGGGGGTGCAAAGGCCCCTCAGGAGCCAGGTCAGGTGGCTGGGGCAGGGTGAGAATGGGATACCGCAGGTAGAGAGAAGGTCAGAGATGTACTGGAGGGGCAGGTCACAAAGGGCCTTGCAGGGAAAAGGGAAGCCAGTGCAAGATCCTGAACAGAGTGACACGATCTGGCTTGTCTTTCAAAAGGCTCACTCTGCCTGCTGTGTTGAGGACAGGCCAGGAAGGCTGAGGGGAAATGCAGAAAGGCCAGCTAGGTGGCTACTGCAGTCATTTCCTTGGGTATGAGCAGTGAGTGCCCAAGACAAGATTTGTGTTTTTGGTAAAGTACCTGCAATGCTATAGTTTAGGAAACCCTATTCTACACCCTACAGAACAGTCACCAAATGTCCAGAGATTTCACAAAACCTACGTTTGGCAATGTTAACAGCAACAGAAAGACATTCTGTGATCAATGGCATATGCTACTGATTCCAAGGGGAGGGTTTAAGAGAAAACGGGTGGTAACAAGAGCTATGAGTCAGCCTGTGTCCCCTCCCAATCCACTGTTTAGGGGTGAGTACAGTGTAAAATAAATGGCTCTGTGCCTGGGAGAGCATCCGGGTGAGGTGCACTGCAGGTCGGGGGCCTGCCGAGGGCATGGCTGCCGTGGCACAGAGTGAGCAGCACCTGAGGACCTCTCTTGGCTGACTGGTGGTCTCGAAGCCTGCCCCTGCCAAGGACAGAGGGCCTGACTCTCCTGAGCGTGTCCAGTGAGTTTGAGCCTTCACATACCGAGTTACTTCTGCCCTGCTTACTGTCCCTGCTGGAGATGATGTGCTTATTTTTAGCCATCATGTGATTCTCCAGTATTTTCCAGGCTCTGCTTGAGTCACTCTGGTTTCAGAGAATTTTTCATAGGGAGAAAAGAGAGGAAAGCATTCTGCATCTTAAAATGGCTCAAGTATTAAACATTCTATCTTTCAAATAGTCATTTCAACATCCTATCTATTTCTTTCGATAAACTACTGACTTTTCACACCTCACATACTGGTAAAAAATTAAGTGTCCTTTGAAACACATTAGGTATCAAATCCAGTCACCATCTTCATTTAAAATGTTATTTTTTGATCATTCTCAGAGCAATAGAAATGGAGAGGCTCACTCACCCCAGTGAAAATCACACACAGCACATCCTCAAAATAATATAGAGGAGCAGCCCTTCGCCTGTTTACTGCAGTAACAGGGGAAGATGGTGACGGAGTCCCACACGCTGAGCCAGCCCACTGGGCAGATGACACACAGGCGTTACCATGACAACATCGAGGGTGCTATTGCACTCCTGGCATGCAGCAGTCATTTAACCAAAAAGCTTATAAACGGGATGGCCATTTTAGGGGAATGTAAGTACTAAGTTTATGACGTGTTGTCCTTTAGACTCCAGTCAGAACCCCTACTGACTGACAATTAGCAAGACCAGTGTCTGCGGTTGTTTTTTGATGGTGGCCTGCCTGTTGTGCTCCATTAACACCATCCTATCCAGACTCTCCTGCTAAGGGAGACATGGTCTGAGGCCACAGGGCAGGCTGGAGCTCAGGGAAGGGAGAACTCCGAGGTGAGCCCCATGCTCGCCAGGCTCCTGGTCCAGGAATCTCTCCTTCTTTCAGCCAACTACTAAGTCAGAAACACGCATGTTTATAGCAGCACAATTCACAAGAGCAAAGATATGGAACCAACCTAAGTGCCCATCAACCAATGAGTGGGTAAAGAGAATGTGGTATATAAACACCACGGAATACTACTCAGTCATAAAAGGAAACGAAATATGTTTTGCAGTAACTTGGATTGGAGCTGGAGGCAATTATTCTAAGTGAAATAACTCAGGAATGAAAAATCAAATAGTGTATGTCCTTACTTCTTAATGGGAGCTAAACTGTGAGGATTCATAAAAGTGATATGACAGACTTTGGGAACGGGGAAGGTTGGGAGGGAGGGTGGGTAAAAGACTACATATTGGGTACAGTGTACACTGCACTAAAATAGAGGGATGTACTAAAAATCTCAGAAGTCTCCATGAAAGGACTTATCCATGTAACCAAAAACCACCTGTACCACAAAACTATTGAAACAAATAAAATTTCAAAAGGAAACATTTTCTAAGCTACTGCGTAGTGTACTGGCATACTTTCTAAGTTACAGTGTAAGGGGCTTCTCAGGTGATGGAAATGACTGGAGAGCACTTCAAAAACAGCCATGCGTTGACTGAGTACTACATCTTCCTTGATCCAAATGAATGCTGCAATGATTCCACTTAAACTCATCAACTCAACAAGTATTACATGAGGACCTTCTATGGGCCAGGCAACGGAGGAACAATGATTGAACAAGACAGAGGCGAGTTATAGTGTAGTTCACCCAACTCAAAAAATTCCAGAAAATTCTACAAGTCAAAGCTGTTTTCAATTCCTGCCCAATATACTAAGTAACAAAAAAAAGTATCAATAATAAAGAAAAATAGGTTCACAGGGGTCCTATGATGTTCTGCTTACGGAAACTAAGAATAAATGCTAAGTCACCGTTTTGTGTGGCCTGACGAGGTTTACAATTAGGCTGAGAAGTAAAATCTGATATTGTACCTATGGAGAGAAAAGGAATGATCCATCAGATGAGCACACGGGGTTTAGTTATAGAATTGATTAACATTTCAACATGTATCAGGAGCAGCTCTATAAGATTAATGACCCAATGCTGTTTTAGAAAGGGCTAGGATGGTCTGCTTCCCAGTGCAGGGAGGACAACAGTGGAGACCCTAGCCCTCCTCTGCAGAGCCCTGTGCGAAGAACAGACTCTGCGTGCCCAAATACATGCCAATCATGTCTATCCTTCAGACCATTTACATGGAGAGCTAATCGACCTGAAGGATTAAGAAATCAGAGAAGAGTAATTCTACTAATCTAGGGCTCAATATTTCTGGCTTTTTTTTTTTTGAGATTGAGTCTTCCTCTGTCACCAGGCTGGAGTGCAGTGGCACACAATCTCAGCTTACTGCAATCTCTGCCTCCTGGGTTCAAGCGATTTCCCTGCCTCAGCCTCCTGAGTAGCTGGGACTACAGGTTTGCACCACCATGTCCAGCTATTTTTTAAATTTTATTTTAGTAGAGACAGGGTTTTACCATGTTGGCCAGGATGGTGTGTTGACCTCCTGATCTCATGATCTGCCCACCTCAACTTCCCAAAGTGCTGGGATTATAGGCATGAGCCACCATGCCCAGCTGAGGATGAAAGGAAATGTTTTTGAACATTTGAAAATCATGATAAAAAAACAAAAACAAATGTCATCTCAATAGGACAGCATGTGTTCTGTTATCTCAAGCCTGAGTAACACTGCAGAGTTTTTATGTCCTCCCCATACCATGTAATTTGCATTTGGTTGTGAAATTTACTGTGGTTCAGTATAGTATGGGGAGGAGGTAAGAAGGGAAAACAAGACCATATTCATGACATCTGAGAGAGGCAATATAATATAACGATGTAAGAGCAGGGGCTCTGGAATCACAGAGTCAGGCCTTAAATCTTAAGTCTTCTCCTTCTAGTGCGTGACCCTGACAAGTTACTAAACCTCTCTGTGCCTCAATTTCCTCAACTTTAAAGTGGAAGATAATAATACAATCTTGTCTTTTACAATTGCTGAATACATGCTAAGTTCTTAAGATAATAGCTGGTACTCAGTGTGTGCTCAATAAATATTTACTAATATTACTGATGGCTCCTATATTTTATTTTTTGAGACAGAGTTCCACTTTGTCGCCCAGGTTGGAGTGTAGTGGCATGAAAATGGCTCACGGCAGCCTTGAACCCCAGGCTCAAGTGATCCTCCCACCTCAGCCTCCTGAGTAGCTGGGACTACAGGTGTGTACCATTATGCCTGGCTAATTTTTATATTTTTTGTAGAGATGGGGTTTCGCCATGTGGCCCAGGCTACTCTCGAACTCCTGAGCTCAAGCAATCCTCTCATCTTGGTCTCCCAAAGAGCTGGGATTACAGGTGTGAGCCACTGTGCCTGGCCTTCCTTTTACATTTTAAATGTTTTCATTTTCCTTAACTTTCACAAAAAATTCTATTCATATTAAGATTTGGATTCTGAGTTACATAGTAATAGTACCAAAACATTCTGTAGGTTTTGCTCTTTAAGCTTTAAAACACTAGGTTTTTTTTTTTTAAACAAAGTACATAATTTGACCCAGAAAGCCAAAATAATTAAAAATTGCAAATTGAATTAGTAAATCACCTGTCAAAAATGCTATCTCAGCAAGTAAAGAAACTGGGATGGCAATGAAAATGTACCGCTCTTCCTAGGAAGAAGCCCTTGGGCTTTTCTACAGATACTGCCAGGAATTATTCCTATTTGAAACTCCAGAATTCTTCATAATTTTCTGCTCTTTCTCTCTGCTCAATATTTTAAACTTGGAAATATTTAGTGTCCTGGCAAGGCAGAGCACTGCTCATATTTTATGCTGTGGTTTTTATCATCATAAGAGGGAGGTGCTGTGGTCTGAATGTTTGTGTCCTCCCCAAATCTAGACATTGAAAACTAATCCCCAACAAAATAGTATTAAGAGGTGGGGCCTTTGGGAGGTAATTAGGTTACGAGGGCAGAACCCTCATGAATGACATCAGTGCCCTTATAAAAGAGGCCTAAGGGAGTTTGCCTCTTCCACCATCTGAGGAAACAGTGAGAAGGCACCATGTATGTGGACTGGGCTCTCACCAGACACTGAATCTGCTGGTGCCTTGGTCTTGGACTTCCCAGTCCCCAGGACTGTGAGAAATAAATTTCTGTTGTTTATACAAAGCTACCTAGTTTATGGCATTTTGTTATAGCAGACTGAACAGACTAAAACAGTGGGAAAATGCAGTTTCAGTTACTCTTTGAGGAGAAAAGTATCTAAATGTCTAGCAGTGTCTCTTATACATCATGTATATGTAACCAGAAGAACAAAACCACTGCTACCTCTCTTCTTCCAGGGTGTAGGAGATCTTCTATAATAATTTAATTAGAATATTTTGCAATCATTAGAATTTTTCTATTTTCTCCAAGTCTTGATGTAGCTAGGGTAGTAGCCATTAAATGGTATGCAGCTTAGCAATGGGATAGTTTCTTAATATGAACAGGTCAAAAGAATGCAGTGCTGATATGGGGTAAGTGTTGGGTAAAAGAAAGTGTTCTTCTGGGTACAGTGGCTCACGCTTATAATCCCAGCAGTTTGGGAGGCCGAGGCGGGTGGATCACCTGAGGTCAGGAGTTTGAGACCAGCCTGACCAACATGGAAAAACACTAAAAATACAAAATAAGCCAGGCATGGTGGCGCATGCCTGTAATCCCAGCTACTCAGGAGGCTGAGGCAGGAGAATCACTTGAATCCAGGGGGTGAAGGTTGTGGTGAGCTGAGATCGTGCCATCGCACTCCAGCCTGGGCAACAACAGCGAAACTCTGTCTCAAAAGAAACAGTGTTCTTCATAACAATGAGAAGTACTGACATCTATTTGACGAGAAGTCTAATTATGGGGCCAGTAAGAAAAATGCATCTCTTCCTTGTATTATTACATGATCTCTAAAATTAATATTTGATCCTTAAAGACATATGTAAGGTACTTGGGTAGGAGGTCATGTGGTTAAGTGACTGGGGACTGTAAAACAGCAGTATCAAGCACGCATCTACTAGTAAATTGTAAGAATAAACAGGCATGACTCATCTTGACGGAGAGACCATCAAGGGACAAGAAGGGTACCTATGCCCACCCTACAGGGCTCTGGGAAGCCAAATGCCATCATAGACTGTCCTAAAGTGAATTTCTTAGAGTAAATAATGGCTTTAGGGAAAGACCAACATTTGTTAAATTAAGGAGTTTCTCAAAATGCAAATGAAAATTTAGTGCATCTTTGCAATAATAAGGAAAAGGAAGTCTTGCATAAAGGCACAGGCCTGAGGCCAAGGTTAGATCCCCTTGAGTGGGAGTTAACTTCCTATGTTTTCCCTTGGACTCTAATTGAGTCAAGAGCCTGTTAAATCACAAACATCAACCCTCTTTGCAGCAATATAACAAAAGCTAGTCTTCAGAGCATTAAAATTCACAGTAAGACATAACCCAAAATTATCTGACATATAAGCAGCCAGGAAAATGTGAACATTCTCAAAGGAAAATTGTGAGATGGCCAGAATAAGAGAATTAACAGACAAGAACTTTCAAAGTACTAACATAAGCATGCTTAGTGAAGTAAAGAAAATACGCTCATAATGAATGAAAAGATAGGCAAACGCAGCGGAGAAAGAAAAAAAAGTAAACAGAAAAATACAATAGCTGAAATTTAAAAATGAAGACTTCTACAACAGTAGAATGGAGATGACAGAGGAGAGGGTGAACTTGAAATTTACATCAACAGAAACTATGTAATCTAAAGAAGAGAGAAAATAAGTACTGGGAAGAAAGTCAACTGTGCCTTAGGGACTTGTGGTATAATTTCAAAAGCTCTAACATATGGATAAATGAAGTCCCAGAAGGATAGGACAGAAAGAATGGAGCTGAAAAAAATATTTGAAAAAATAATGCTGGAAACTTCACTAAGACATAAATTCACAGATTCACGAAGCATAATGAACTCCAAAACAAGATGAATTCAAAGAGAACCATGATCAGGCACATCATAGTCACACTATGAAAACTAAAGATAAAGAGAAAATTTTGACTGCACTCAGAGAAAAACTATGTGTTACATACAGGATAGAATGAGTATGCACTTCTTATCTTTGGAGGCCACATGCAGTGGAATAACTTCTTTAAAGTGCTTACAGGCAAAAAAATTAAACAAAAGCAAAAACAAAACCCAGCTTAAATCCTTTATCAAGTGAAAATATTCTTTAAGAATGAAGGTAAAATAAAGACATTTACAGAAAAAGAAAATCTAAAAAATTTTTGCCACCAGACCTGCATACACTACAAGAAACCCTAATGAAAGTCCTTCAGGCTAAAGAGAAATGAAACCAGTAGAGAATTTGGGTGTTCAGAAATGAAGAACATTGAAAATAGTAAAAATATGAAAAGTTTTCTCTTAATTTCCTTATAATACACGTGACTGTTTAAAGCATCACTGTCTAATAGAAATATGTGAACCATGTAAAGTTTTCTAGTAGCTACAGCAAAAAGGTAAAAAAAAAAAAAAAAAACTCCACTGATTTTAACATACGCAAAATATATACAACATATATGAAATATAATTTCTACATGTAATCAATACAAAAATTATTAGATGTTGTATATTCTCTTTCTCATACTAAGTCTTCTAAACTTACCATGCATTTTATACACATAGCACATCTTAATGGTGAATAAGCACATTTTTATTTCTAGATCCTTGAGGAATCACTTTACTGTATTTTCACAATGGTTGAAAACATTTCAAGAATTCAAAAGCTACTGTGTATTAGACAGTGCAGGTTTAAAGCAAAAGTTATAACATTGTCTCCCTGGGGTTCATAATGTATGTAAGTGTAATACATATGACAACTATAACAAAGAAAAATGGGAAGGGATGGTTGCAAGGTTTCCACATTTTACATAAAGGTGTGCAGTATTAATTTTAAGCACAGTGTGAAAAAACAAGAATATATACTGTAATGCTTAGAACAGCCCCTAAAAAAACCAGTGCAAAGAGGTGTAGTTTAAAAGGTGATAAGTAGAAATCTGGCACTAGACAAGGATGCCCTCTCTCACCACTCCTATTCAATATAGTACTGGAAGTTCTAGCCAGAGCAATCAGGCAAGAAAAAGAAATAAAGGGTATTCATATAGGAAAAGAAGAAGTCAACTTGTCTCTATTTGCAGACGACATGATTGCATATCTAGAAGGCCCCGTCGTCTCAGCCCAAAATCTCCTGGAACTGATAAGCAACTTCAGCAAAGTCTCAGGATACAAAATCAATGTGCAAAAATCACAAGCATTCCTATACACCAATAACAGACTTAAAGAGAGCCAAATCAAGAGCGAACTGCCATTCACAATTGCTTCAAAGAGAATAAAACACCTAGGAATACAACTAACAAGGAACGTAAAGGACCTCTTCAAGGAGAACTACAAAACACTGCTCAACAAAATAAGAGAGGACACAAACAGATGGAGAAACATTCCATGCTCATGGTTAGGAAGAATCAATATTGTGAAAATGGCCATACTGCCCAAAGTAATTTACAGATTCAATGCTATCCTCATCAAGCTACCAATGACCTTCTTCACAGAACTGGAAAAAAACCACCTTAAAATTCATATGGAACCAAAGGGAGCCTGCATAGCCAAGTCAATTCTAAGCAAAAAGAACAAAGCGGGAGGCATCACACTCCTGGATTTCAAACCATACTACAAGCCTACAGTAATCAAAACAGCATGGTACTGGTACCAAAACAGAGATATAGACCAATGGAACAGAACAGAGGCCTCGGAGGCAACACAACACATCTACAACCATCCGATCTTTAACAAACCTGACAAAAACAAGCAAGGGGGAAAGGATTCCCTGTTTAATAAATGGTGTTGGGAAAACTGGCTAGTCATGTGCAGAAAGCAGAAACTGGACCCCTTCCTGACATCTTACACTAAAATTAACTCCAGATGGATTAAAGACTTAAACATAAGACCTAACACCATAAAAACCCTAGAAGAAAATCTAGGCAAAACCATTCAGGACATAGGCGTAGGCAAGGACTTCATGACCAAAACACCAAAAGCAGTGGCAACAAAAGCCAAAATAGACAAATGGGACCTAATCAAACTCCATAGCTTCTGCATGGCAAAAGAAACAGTCACTAGAGTGAATCAGCAACCAACAGAATGGGAAAAAATTTTTGCAGACTACCCATCTGACAAAGAGCTGATATCCAGAATCTACAAAGAACTAAAACAGATTTACAAGAAAAAAACAAACAATCCCATTCAAAAGTGGGCGTAGGATATGAATAGACACTTTACAAAAAGAAGACATACATGAGGCCAACAAACATATGAAAAAATGATCATCATCACTGGTCATTAGAGAAATGCAAATCAAAACTACATTGAGATACCATCTCATGCCAGTTAGAATGGCGATAATTAAAAAATCTGGAGACAACAGATGCTGGAGAGGATGTGGAGAAATAGGAACACTTTTACACTGTTGGTGGGAGTGTAAATTAGTTCAACCATTGTGGAAGGCAGTGTGGCGATTCCTCAAGGACCTAGAAATAGAAATTCCATTTGACCCAGCAATCCCATTACTGGGTATATATCCAAAGGATTATAAATCATTCTATTATAAGGACACATGCACACGAATGTTCATTGCAGCACAGTTTACAATAGCAAAGACCTGGAACCAACCCAAATGCCCATCGATGATAGACTGGACAGGGAAAATGTGGCACATATACACCATGGAATATTATGCAGCCATCGAAAACGATGAGTTTGTGTCCTTTGTAGGGACATGGATGAACCTGGAAACCATCATTCTCAGCGACACAAGAACAGAAAATCAAACACCGCATGTTCTCATTCATAGGCGGGTGTTGAACAATGAGAACATATAGACACAGGGAGGGGAGGATCACACACTGGGGTCTGTTGGGGGGAAATAAGGGAGGGACAGTGGGGGGGTGGGGAGTTGGGGAGAGATAGCATGGGGGAGAAATGCTAGATATGGGTGATGGGGAGGAAGGCAGCAAATCACACTGCCATGTGTGTACTTATGCAACAATTTTGCATGTTCTTCGCATGTACCCCAAAACCTAAAATGCAATAAAAATTTAAAAAAAAGGTGATAAGTAAATTAAAATAGAATTCTAAAAAATATTTTAAAATCCAGAAGATGACAGGAAGGGAGAAACAAAACAAGAAACAGAGAGGACTAACAGAAAACAAATGATAATGTGGTAGCTCTAAATCCAACCAAATCAATAATTACATAATTATATGAAATGTAAATGGGCTGGACACTCTAATTAAACAGAAGAGATTATCAGAATGAATAAAAAAGCAAGACCTGACACGTGGTTGCACTTTAAATATAAAGACAAAGACAGATAAAAATTTAACTTATCATGGAGAAAGATGATGCCATGTAACAGTAAGCATAAGAAAGCTGGAGTAGCTAGATTAATGTCAAATAAAATAGATTTCGAGGCAAAGAATATTATCAAAGATAAAGAGGAACACTTCATACAATAAAAAGGCCATACTGCCCAAAGTAATTTATAGATTCAATGCTATTTCCATCAAACTATCATTGATATTCTTCACAGAATTAGAAAAAAACTATTTTAAATTTCATGTGAAATCAGAGACATGTATTAATTTTAAGCATAGTGTGAAAAAAAAAACAAGAATATATATTGTAATCCTTAGAGCCACTAAGACAATCCTAAGCAAAAAGAACAATGTTGGAGGCATCACATTACCTGACTTAAACTATACTACAAAGCTACAGTAATCAAAACAGCATGGTACTGGTACCAAAACAGACATATAGACCAATGGACCAGAACAGAGACCTCAGAAATAATAACACACGTCTACAATCATCTGATCTTTGACAAACCTAACACAAACAAGCAATGGAGATAGAATCTCCTATTCAGTAAAGGTAATGGGAAAACTGAGCTAGCCATATGCAGAAAACTGAAACTGGCCCCCTTCCTTATACCTTATACAAAAATTAACTCAAGATGGATCAAAGACTTAAATGTAAAACCCAAAATCATAAAAACCCTAGAAGAAAACCTAGGCGATACCATCAGGACATAGGCATGGCTAAAGACTTCAGGACAAAAAATGCCAAAAGTAATTGCAACAAAAGCCAAAATTGGCAAATGGGATCTAATTAAACTAAAGAGCTTCTGTAGCAAAAGAAACTATCATCAGTGAACAGGCAACCTACAGAATGGGAGAACATTTTTGCAATCTATCCATCTGACTAAGGTCTAATAATCAGAATTTACAAGGAACTTAAACATATTTACAAGAAAAAAACAATCCCATCAAAAAGTGGGCAAAGGATATGAACAGACATTTCTCAAAAGAAGACATTTATGCAGCCAACAAACATATGAAGAAAAAGCTCAACGTCATTGATCATTAGAGAAATGCAAATCAAAACCACAATGAGATACCATCTCACATCAGTTAGAATAGTGATTATTAAAAAGTCAGGAAACAATAGATGCTGGTGAGGCTGTAAAGAAATAGGAATGCTTTTACACTGTTGGTGGGAGTGTAAATTAGTTCAACCATTGTGAAAGACAGTATGGTGATTCCTCAAGGATCTAGAACCAGAAATGCCATTTGACCCAGCAATCCCATTACTGGGTATATCCCCAAAGGAATATAAATCATTCTACTATAAAGACACATGTACACATATGTTTATTGCAGCATTATTTACAATAGCAAAGACATGGCATCAACCCAAATGCCCATCAATGATAGGCTGGATAAAGAAAATGTGGTACATATATATCATGGAATACTATGCAGCCATAAAAAGGAATGAGATCACGTCCTTTGCAGGGACATAGAAGAAGCTGGAAGCCATCATCCTCAGCAAACTAACATTAGAAACAGAAAACCAAATACTGCATGTTCTCACTCATAAGTGGGAGTTGAACAATGAGAACACATGGACACAAGGAGGGGAACATCATACACGGGGAACTGTTTGGGGGTTGTGGGTGAGGGGAGGGAACTTAGAGGACTGGTCAATAGGTGTAGCAAACCACCATGGCACACATATACCTATGTAACAAATCTGTACATTCTGTACATGTATCTCGTTTTTTTTTTAGAAGAAAAAAAGAAAAAGGTCTATTCAATGGGATGACTTAACGCTTGTAAATATGTATACATCTAGTAATAGAGCACTAAAATACAAGAAACAAAAATGGAGAGAATTAAAGGGAAAATGGACAATTCCACGATTAATGCAGGAAAATTCAACAGACTCTGCAGCAACTGTTAGAACTGGACAGCAACCAAATCCACAAAGACATAGATCTGTTTACTCTGACACTGGTATTAGGTAAGGAAAAAAAACATACACAGAAGATCTGAATAATATCATCAAACACTTTGATATAATTGATATTTCTAAAACACTATACAACCAACTACTGCAGAATACACATTCTTTTCAAGTGCACGTGGTCCATTGACCAAGAGAGACTATATTCTGGGCCATAAAGCCAAGATCAGAACAAGGATAAAAATCACTCCTTACTGCTATTTTTAATGTTTCTCTTAAAAAGCAAAAAAACAAAAAAACCCAACAAAGTAAAGCAATACTTATTTCCGAAAAGAAGGTGAGAGGTGAGGAGTACTTAGATGACAGGTGCTCAACAAATGCTCATACATTGCTAAACAAATACATGAATAAGCATGATTACACTTTAAAGTTGTATAAACAGCCTTAGAAAAATCCAACATTAAGGGTAATTGAGAGTGAAAATATTCAAATATTCACCAATGTTCTTGAAAAAACACTTTAGAATTTATTCAAATCTACATTTAGGGATTTAATTATGATTGTTCAAATACCTTATTCTATTATACTTAGGTTGCTTCCCATTGAAACCATTTTTATAGCATTCCTATTAATCTGATTTTAAGGCTAAAACACTGAAGTCCCTAAGGAAAGCAGAAAGCTTAAACTCAATTTCCATAGCAACTCTAAATCTATTCACACTATATTTATATATGGGCATTTGATTTAAATACATGAATGTATGTGAATCTGCAACGTGTCTAAGCTGTCGTTGCCATAGAAACTAAATAACTTTGAATTTCCTTTTATGTTCAGTAAGTGTTCACACATAAAAACTGATCCCCATAGACAGCTATCTTGAGTTGCAGATATGGCTCACAGCAATAAATTTACAAACATCATGATTCACAATGATGCACATACTTAAATATCTATCATTATGAAAATGTGTGTTTTAATACATGCCCCTGGTTGGTAAGTCGAAACCAATTCAAGATGCAACTCCTCAGAATGTGGACAATAAAACTTACCAGGCAGCCATTTACCCTTAGGTGACAGCCAGGGCTTATGGGGCTTATGCAGTAAGCTTGTTATAGTAAAGTCACCCAACTACATACAGAGAAGCCACAGCCAAACTATTCTAGGGCTTCTCTGAATCCATAAAGAAAAGCTTTTATCTGTATCAAAATGGTTGAAAAATCCAGCATGTTCTTACAAACACAGAATACACCAAGTATGTAGAATGCATCTATTTTATACATAAGCAATCTCTGGTACACAGTTATATAGGTAGTCTGCACAGTTTTTTCTTGCTAATGTAGACAGAGTCCTTTCTTAATTATCATCATGGTGGCAATCTACTCCAGGATCACTTTTCCACTGTAATCTGGTCCCTTTGTCATACAAAGTATTTGGGGACTGCCACTTACTGCTCTTACTGCATAATAGTTAGGACATGAAAGCTGGTATTAATATTGGTCTAAGGAAATTTTGGGGGAGAGATAAATCCACTAAAAATAAATCAAGTATTCCAAACTCAAAATAAAAAAAAATAATAATTAAGGACCATCACCTGTTTTTGATTATACCAGCTACAGATTGTGTCCACTAATGCAGATAAGCAAGAAATGACCAAGACTTAGAGGTGGGAACAGAAATTACTGCTAAATGTTAGTGACCTGGCCTCACTGTGAGATAAGTGTGATACAGATATGTGAATTTTCCAGACAGCTGACCATCACCTTCCATTTGCTCTATATTTCAGATGAATAAAACCAGAGTTGTGTATAAAAAGAATGGTGAATGGCTTTGAGTGACTCCCAGAAACAGGGATGCCAGTTTAGATAATGTAAAAATAGAGGTCATGAGGGAAATGATTCAGGGTCAATATGACAATTCTAAGAATTGTAAGGGACCTATGAGAATACTGATGGCTGCTTGCTGGTATCATACATATACTAAAGACTACTGAGAGGCAATGGAACGATTTGATCTTGTAATAAAGATCCCAGGCTACTATGAGGCTCTTTAGTAAGGTTGTTTTTTTTTTTTTTTTTTTGAGACAGAGTCTTGCTCTGTTGCCAGGCACCAGGCTGGAGTGCAGTGGCGTGATCTCGGCTCACTGCAACCTCCGCCTCCCAGGTTCAAGCAATTCTCCTGCCTCAGCCTCCCGAGTAGCTGGGACTACACGTTTTTTTTTTTAACTGAGGTTTGTACTTTCTATTGATACCTGTTTATTCTTTGCCCTAATGAGCTATATGCTAAGAAATCACTTCCCCATCTTTATTACAATTATGTCTAGATTAAGAAAGAGCAAACAGACTCTGGATAAGTACCCCAGAAACTCTCATGAATGAAGAATAAAGTGCATACATTTTACAGCACAGATTTTACAGCACCTATTCTGACTCTTAGAAGACATTTTGGCTTATATTATCTTGGCTGTATTCCCAATAACTGGATACATGACTTCTAGAAAAAATGAGGTCTTAATGCATTTATAGGAGACTTTCTCCTATCATGGCTTTTAATAATAACAACACTCTATATGTGATAAACCCCCAGCATAGTTTTACTACCCGATAATGCCCAAAAGTCAGAACATATTTTATTAAAAAGGGAATGACTAGTTTGACTTCTGAAAATATCATTTCTCCCTGATTGACCAATAAGGTAAACATGGTCAAGGTATCAGGAATATGGTTTCAGAAAATTACTGCCTTCTAGAATATTAAAAATCAAATGTATTATCTGTTGACTTTAATGGGTTTCCTGAGCTCTGTCACCTGAGAGGTTAAGCTGTAGAGAATATACGGTTCTCTTTCAGGTTCATAGCCATTCTATCAAAATGGCACAAGTTTCTCTGTGGCTTTTGTGAAAGACAGATGAGGGAATTCCTAGAAAATGAGGCCAAGGTAGCATAGTAACAGTGCCGTTTGGGGGTGGAGGAGTATTGGTGCCAATGGGAAAAAATATTAAGGACACGTTATGATTGTGGAAGAAAATATTCTGAGGTCTGTCCAACCTCACTACTGAAAACTTGAAAAAATGGAAGTTGAATTTTGAGTTCAGTTTATCCATCATTCACTGCTATAGAAAATGACATTAAGATGAGAAACATCAGACACCCCCCTGATTTTCTTACCTTTTGTCCTCCCACCCCATGTGCTGCCTCAATCCCAGACTTTGGAGTGGGCACAACATCCCCCCTTTTCTCCACTCAAGCTCCTAGACTGATGAAAACTGCTGACAAAGTTGAAGGCCAATCTGAACTGCCATCAGTGTTTGCTTCACAAACTCTTTCTGCTTTTCTACCAGCCTCTCCTATCGTCCTATCGCTTTGGCTCCATGAAAATAAATGCCCTCTCTTATCCTTTCTAATCCTCCATCTATGCCCTCGACATCTTATCTTGTCCCTCCAGCTTCAGCTTCATACTCCAATTTCCCCTTTTTCCTATTTACAATTATTCTTTCTCCACTGACATTTCTCCCATTTTACAAAACTGCGTATATTGCCTTATCCTATAACCAAACAAGAACAGTTGAAAAAGAATACCATTTTCCTTCCGTCTTATTTCCTGAAGCTATGATCACTCTTTTCCCTACACAAACCAAATGTTTTTATTTTCCTCTATTTTTTTTCCTGACACATTTGTTAAAGGTTGAATCTACTCTTACTGCCTCCACTTCCACAAGCCCTTGTTAAGTTGCTGCAATCTAGGCCTATGCCTTCGGCATTTTAATGGACCAATTCTCTAAGAGACTATTAATTCCCTCCTAGGAGTCAAACTTTGGCCTAATTTTTCAGGCTTCATCCTATTTGATATCACCACAATTAACATCTGGCACTGTTGGTGACCCCTCTTTCTAGAAATTTCCTAGTGTTTTTTTGTTCTCTGATGCTGAGATCTCATGGTTTTCTTCCTGATGCTCTTTTTTGCACCTTCCTCTTCTTCCTCCTCCCCCTTAAATATATGCATTTCCAAAGATCTGTGCTTAGTTTTCTTTATTCTGTATAGGCTCACCCATTCCATGGCTCCAAAGCTGGATCTTTCCATTGTCTCAATTTCCTTCCTCCAACTTTTTCTTCAAACGATTCCTGGTTCTACCATTCTAGTGAATGGAGAAATCATTCAAGCTGAGAAATGTAAACAACCCTTTCAGGCCTCATTTGACGTGACTTCTCGAAGATGTGGACGTTGTTGACCATTATGCTCCCTACCTTCTGCTTCCCTGACACATCACTTCCTAGTTTCCTTCATTCTTTCTGGCACCTTCCTTGCTTCCTATGCAAGCCCTTCCTCTTCTACTCAACCAGTAAACATCCAAGTTTTTCAAGGCACTCTACGCTTTATCACTCAGTATTTGCTTCCAGCTTCCGTTACATCAAAATATGGAAGAATCACAAATGTTTACCTTTAGCCTATAACTCCTTTGAGTTCCAGATGCACATGTGGCATCACCCCCAACACAAGAATTGCCTATGTAGATCTCCTCTTAGATGTCACAGAGGAATCTCAAACTTAGTATGTTCAAAACAAACTCATGATATCTTGCCAAATCTGGTTCTCAACACCCAAATCATTCCAGTTGTACAAGAAGTCAGGTTTGACATCTTCTCTTTATCCCAGGATTCAGCCATTACCAACATCCAGCCTATTTTACCTCCTAAATATCTCCCAGTGTTGTTCATTCCTCTTCATCTACATGACTACCATTTTAATGCAGATGAAGAATTCATCTAATTCATATTAGTGAGTATAAGCATTAATCTGTTATACTTAAACATAGTTTAAAAATATTTTTAAATATTCAAAAAAATTTCAAAAAGTAACACCAGTTTTCTAATGGTTTCAGTCTTCCTGGAATACAGCCATAAATTCAGAAATAGGATGATAAAATTCTGCTTAACAGTGAGCAAAACTGTGATTTCAAAGCTATTGCCACCTATGTAGTCCTGTTAACCATTTCTACTCCATTCTGATTGCAGTTTTGGTATAAATTTGTTTTATTTACAAAATTAAGATTTCTGATTTAACAAGTTAGAACACTGGGCTCCGTATTTGAGATGAAAATATGATTTTGGATGATTTCATGTTTAACGGTCCAGTACCTAACTTGTGTTTATAATAATGACCCAATTTTATAAGAACACATACTGCTTGGTAAAGTCTGCTGTTTATGGCAAGGATGTTCACAATATATTTTTGAAAGTTTTTTTTTATCCACAAAAGTTTTAATGTTCCAGATATTCTTCCTCAACGACTTCCCTTTGGACAAAGCTGGATAAATAGAGTATTGCTGAATGTTACTGCATAAAAATTGCCACTGCCTACAGAGGAGGTAGGATGTACAGTTCATGAATTTCCTTTGAAGGGTTGGAGATGATGATCCATATTTAACAGCATAATTCAGTTCATATTCTGGTTTGTACTGCCAGCAATTAAGCAGTACAAATATTTCAGCCAAAGTTTAAACAGGTTACTTGAAACTTCTCAAAAAACTAAAAGGAAAAAGGAAATCTATCCTAGGAGCATTATTTTCACTTCCCACTTCAGTGATAAAAATAATGCAGATAGCTCTGCCTTTTTAATAGTTACATGAAGATGCTTAGACTAATGACAAATGGGTCACAGGAAGATAAATGTGGTGAAACAGACAACAGTAGAAACCATCCAAAGGCATTACAATATTGACTGCTGGGAAGAATCAATCAGAAACACACAAACAGAAAATGGCACAGAAGGGTCTGAGCCATTTTCTAGGATGAAAGTGACTCCTGCGATCTCATTGTGACAATACCTGCTGTGGGAGAGTTGGCATGGTGAGAGTTTTTTGGCAGGTTGAAGATCTGTTCACCAGGGTCAGGGGGAGGAATTGCATCTTGCCCTTGTCGTGCCTCTACAGGATCATACTCCTTCCCATCGTAGTTAGCATCATAGAATTTCTTAAACCACTGAATAAAATCTAGGTTGTCCTGGAAACGTCCTTTCACTAGCTTCTCCACTGGAATTACCTGAAATACAAAATCACTGTGTGAGTTACAAACCTCAGGTTTGTTTACATTTAACACAACTGAAATGTTCCCTAAATATAACTATTTCCTACATGGCTGCAATCACGACCACCGATCCCTTCCCTAACTTCTCAGCCAGATGTATTCTAAAATACAGTTTTTCATCATATTAAAGAAGATGGTTCAGCAATCCCACTGCTGGGTATATACCCAACAGAAAGGAAATCAGTATCTGAGAAAGATATCTGCACTTGTAAGTTTGTGGCAGCACTGTTTATAGTAGCCAAGATTTGGAAGCAACCTTAGTGTCCATCAACAGATGAATGGATAAAGAAAATGCAGTACATATACACAATGGATCACTATTCAGCCATAAAAAAGAGTGAGACCCAGTCATGTGCAACAACATGGATGGAACTGGAGATCATTATGCTAAGTGAAATAAGCCAGGCATGGAAATACAAACATCACATGTTTTCACTTATTTGTGGGATCTAAAAATTAAAACAATTGAATTCATGGACATGGAGAGTAGAAGGATGGTTACCAGTGATGGAAAGGGGAGCTGGGGATGGTGATTGGGTACAAAAAATTAGAAAGAATGAATAAAACCTACTAGTTGATAGCACAACAGGGTGACTACAGTCAATAACAACTTAATTACACATTTAAAAATAAAGAGTGTAACTGGATTGTTTGTAACTCAAAGGAAAAATGCTTGAGGGATTGGATAACCAATTCTCCATGATGTGCTTCTTTCACACTGCATGCCTGTATCAAAACACCTATGTACCCCATAAATATATACACCTACTATGTACACACAAAAATTAAAAATAAAAAAAAAAGAACTAAACCAAAACATCACTGTTGGTTTTCTTGGAATACTTAGTACTTCTGAACAAGCCAGACAAAAGGAATATCCTTAGTTGTCAAGAAGGGCTGGTCCCATTCATAGTACATTTATTGTCAAAACATCTCTCCAGAAAAACAGAGGCATGGGATGTTGTGCTATTTCAAGACTGATAAGCTTTTTAAATGGCTTTGTAATATGTAGCCCAGTTGTGTTGGGATAAACTCTTATAAAGATAGTAGTTACTAGAGAGTGCGGATGAGTAAGATTTAAATCAATAAAAACAGATACTGATCCAATGGTTCATACAAAACAAACTGAGCTTTCCCAGAGCTTATTTCCAATGTAGTGAGAGAGTAGTATGAAAACAACTAATCACAGTACCAGGCCCAGTAATTCATGATAAAAAGAAATGGAGGTGGATAAAGGGGATCATAGAAGACACTCTGGAAGCGGAGGTGCACAGCATTCACATTACCTTCTAAGACAAATTTCAGCCCTTCATGTTGTAACCTTTCCTACTCTAACCCAAAGAGTTAACCAGTACTCCCTATGGAGGTCTTACAGGTATCTTCAGAATTATGACAAGGACAAAATATGGCTTATGGCTTAGCTCCAATTCACCATTTTTGTTTGATTTTGCTTTTGTTTGAGACAGGGTCTCACTCTGTCACCCAGCCTGGAGTGCAGTGGTGCGATCTTGGCTCACTGCAGCCTCCGCCTCCCAGGCTTAAGCCTGGGGAAGCTGGGATTACAGGTGTGTGCCACTACCGCATGGCCATTTTTTTTTTGTTTGGTATTTTTAGTAGAGATGGGGTTTCATCATGTTGGCCAGGCTGATCTCGAACTCCTGACCGCAAATGATCCCCCCCACCTTGGCCTCCCAAATTGCTGGGATTACAGGCATGAGCCACCGTGCCTGGCCTCTAATTCACCATTTTAAAAAACTTTTATTTTAGGTTCAGGGGTACATATGCAGGCAAGTTTTATAGGTAAACTCATATCACAGGTGTTTGTTGTACAGATTATTTCATGGCCCAGGTATTAAACCTAGTACCCAGTAGTTGTTTTTCCTGATCTGCTCCCTCCTCCCACCCTCCATCCCACACCAAGCCCCATAGTCTGTTGTTCCTCTCTTTGTGTCAATGTGTTCTGAGCATTTGGCTCCCACTTATAAGTAAGAACATGTCGTACTAGTTTCTGTCCCTGCATTAGTCTGCTAAGGATAATGGACTCCAGGTCTATCCATGTTCCCACAAAAGACATAATCTCATTCTTTTTTATGGCTGCCTAGTATTTCATGATGTATAGGAATCATATTTTCTTTATCCAATCTGTCACTGATGGACATTTAGGTTGATTCCATATCTTTGCTATTGTGAATAGTGCTGCAATAAACATTCACATGCACGTGTCTTTATGGTAGAATAATTTTTATTCCTTTGGGTATATACCCAATAATAGGATTGCTGGGTCAAATGGTAGTTCTGTTTTTAGCTCTTTGAGGAATCGCCACATTGCTTTCCACAATGAACTAATTTATACTACTATCAACAGTGTATAAGCATTTCCTTTTCTCCCTAACCTCACCATAATCTGTTATTTTTTGACTTTTTAGTAATACCATTCTGACTGGTGTAATTCACTATTTTCTAAAAGAAAATGGAAATGTATCTAGCTATGTGAATTATATTATCACTGGATTCTTACCTTTAACATCGAGTGGGAATACTAGCTGAATGTGAATCATGAGACAGTTACAAAGCTAGAGTGTGAGTGTTTGAATGTGTTTGAGCGTGTGAGCATGTGACTCAGACAAGCACACAGCTCACGGCTTTGCTATGTGACAATATGAATAGAAGCTATAGAAATTAAACTTTCAACAAGGCTTTGCCACTATGGGAGCTATGTATCAATGATAGCCTAAAATTATCAATAGGATCACTTTAAAAAATGTAGGAAGATCTTACATATCAATGAAAACTTGGAAGAGAAAAGCAACTGAAGGATGCATTAAACTAAATAATTAGCAATAAATTTTGCAAAAATGTTTTTTATACAGCTAAAATAGAAACTAAACCAAGTACAGAGCAAAATAAAGAGAAGCAATGTTTTGGAAAAGGCCATATTTTTCATGAAGATTTTTCTGGTGATAGGCTTTGGTGGTGATATTTTGCTCTTCTCTCACTTCCCCAAGCTTCAGTGAAGTCTGCTTACAAGGCAGAATTCCTGGCACATGTGCACTCAATTGTTTTAAATTTTTTATTTTTTATTTTAGAGACAGAGTCTAACTCTGTTGCCCAGGCTGAAGAGCAGTGGTGAGATCATACCTCACTGCAGCCTCTAACTCCTGGGCTCAAGAGATTCTCCTGCCTCAGCCTCCTGAGTAGCTGAGACTGCATGTACGTGCCACTGGACCTGGTAATTAAAAAAAAAAAAAATTGTAGAGATGGGGTCTTGCAATGTTGACCAGGCTGGTCTGGAACTCCTGGCCTCAGGTGATCCCCCCACCTTGGCCTCCCAATGTGCTGGGATTACAGGTGTGAGCCACTGCGCTCAGCCTCAACTGACTTTTAAATTGTATTATTTAATCACTTTTAGGTCTTCTGAGTTTAAAATTTTTGTTTATACTGATATTGATTGTTAGAAATCAACTTTTTGGAGGCTTTTTAGAGCCTAAGGCCTTTTAACTAACAAATTACTTTATTTTGCCTATTGCCAGACATGAAAATTTATAAACAGTTTTAGACACTTGTGGTACATTAGCTGTTAAAAGAAGAAATTTACTCCTGTTGACTTAATTTTGCATTCTCTATCAACATGAAAGCTTCAGGGGCAGAAGTTCAAAATCTGAAGTGGCAAGCAAAAGCACAGAACTTTCCATCATGCCATCAGCTATGACACACATGAATGAGGGTACTTAATGCTGTCTCTCACAGGACTTTTGGATAAAATTCCTGCACACTAAAGCTAGAGAGGCTAACAAAGGCCATCATGGCCAGTCTCCTTCCACTGCAATAATTTTTTCTTCAACATTCTTAACAACTGCTCATCCATTCTGTGTGTACATACCTCTAGAGAGATATGGAGCCCACTAATTTGGTATATAACAAGTTCCATCAATAAACATATGAAAAGGTGTTTATTTTCTTTCTAATCTAGAAGCATGTATAGAGAAATGAATGAAAAAGACACAAGAGGTATTATAAAAGTAAGGAGAACCTATATATCCCTAGTTTTGAATACGTATGGAAAGAGCTAATTGGAAATTAACCAGGACAAAGAACATAAAGTTGGAAAGAACCCAAAGGGCTAAGATGTTAAGAGAATTATGTTTTGAAATAAAAATTCCGAGAAAATGAGAAGTCAGGATTTTCTTAATGTATTGATAAGAAAGTTACTATTTAAGAAGATATTAATTGCATTAGCTTACAAAATACATAGTGTATCAAACTTCCCTTTAATCTCTATCTTTTATAACCTGGTATTTTATTTTTCATTTCCATAGCCTATTTATTACCTCTGTTTATTCAAAGAACAGTTTTCCATTTCTCCCCCTGCTGCTTTATCTCTTTTCCCTTATTCAAAATTCATTTATTTCCAAGCTCATTCATGCTAACAGATATATATCCTAAATAAGGAATATAGATTAAATATGTATTTATATAGCAGTAAACATGCAGAAAAAAACTGAGTTTTAGCAATAAATCCTTATTGACAGAAAAAGTACTCCAGGCCATTTGTACCACTCCAGGACAAAAGTATAATTCATGGGAAAAAACAGGGCAATTTATGGACATTGAGAATCTGAGCGCACACACTATACTGGACACTGTCTCTCATGTCAACTTCATAACCATGGATAAGGGGTTTTTAGTCCCATTGTACAGATAGGTAAACTGAGACTCAAAGAATTTAAATAACTTGCCCAAGTCATGAAGCTGGGATTCAAACCCATGCTGTTTCCACCATGACATGATATTTCCCCCAAAGGAACAAAATACAAAGAACCACAGTGGCATCTGGCAAACATAAAAGTTTCTTATCTGCAGTGCTAAATATAACTAATAACACTTTAACATTTGTGAGCCCTGTTAGTTTTTAAGTCTACTGGCTACAAGTTTTAGAAAATCTGAAATGAAAACTTCATAAAAATACAAGAAGTTAGAGCAATGCTTTATGCTAGGTACAGACTCCAGCCTACTGTTGAGATATCAAGATATATCCCGTCGGTATGCTCCTGGACTTTTGCATTTATGCACAAAAACAATTTTAAGAAAAAACAACACATTTTATGGAGCTACGAGTCTCCTACCTTATCAACGTTCATTCGTTTAAATGATGCTTGCAGAAGTTTAAAATTGTGAATATACTCATGTTCCAGCTTTGCTTGAAATTTTACTTTCTTCAAACTAATGCAGCCTGGGAAGAGCATGTCCATGAACTGGCAATAGGCTGCTCCTGGAAAGAAACAAGAACAGTACTGGAGTGAGTCTCACGGTACCCAGGTGTGGTGGAGGACTGCTAGGCTGGAAGGGGACTGTGCTTACAGGTGTCATCATCACTCCTGGCTGCATGTGTCCCTCTTGTCACTGCACTTATACCTCCTTGTCCACAGGAGCTGGGTGCTAGAGGGAAGGGACCATACCTCAGCAATGCAGCACCTGCCACTTCCCAACCCTAACCACCATGTATCGGACTGCATGCATCAGAGTATCACCAGGTTCCACAACCAACAAACAGAACTTCACACTATAATGCCAAGGAAACCAGGGTAAGAAGAGCTCTTCCTAGCTTCTACTAGGGAAAAGAAATATACTTTCTTCCACCTGGCTACCAACTGCTCCAAGTCATCAAAATAAACTTAAGAGGAAAAAGAGGAAAATGTAAACATGAGAGAACTACAAAAGTTCTCATGAAATGTGTAGCTCAAAAAATACACATATGCTCTTTTATATATACAGTTGTGGTATTCACAAAACCACATAGGAAAAACATAAGCCAATTAATACCAACTTAAGTATTACTTATGCTTAAGTATTATTTATTACTTATTGTTATACTTATTACTTATTAAGTATTAGATTGGTAAATTTAATTGCTAAATTTTGTTATAAGCCAAATTAATACCAATTTAATTCCAGTCCAGAGCAATGGGGTTTCCATATGAACATGAAGTTTGAAGACATGGATACTGAAACTTACAGAAGTTCAGAGTCATGTTGTTTATGACTGAGAAACATGACAGAAATATCCAATGAGCCCCCTGAGGAAATGATCATAGAAAAAGGGGACTTTTTAAAAAATATGAAGAACTCTTTGAACATGACCACTACAACTGGGAAATCCTGGGAAGCTGTGTTTACTGATTCATATCTTCTTTCTAGTAAAGGCTAATGGCATTTAGGAAAACAAATTAGAAGCCAGAATGATTCTTTTTCTTTAATAAGAAAGAGGGGCACGGCGGACCACACCCGGGGGGGGGGGCAAAACCGGTGGGAAGGGGGGGGACAGAGGGGGAACCCGCGGAAAGCAGAAAAGAAGGACGGGGGTTTCAAGGGGCAGGGGGGCCAGCCGCCCCCGCCAGGGGGGGGGGGGGGGGGCGGGGGGCGGGGGGGGGCAGCGGGGAGGAGCCCCAGGCAGCGGGGGGGGGGGGGCGGGGGGGGGGCCGGGGGAAGAAAGGAAATCAAGTGGCAGGAATAGGAACAAGCCACGATTTTTGGGTTTTCTTTCTTTGTTATCTCCAGATCTGTTGGTCTATCTCTACGATGTGCCCGTGATCAGTCTTTCTGGAACATGAAGTGCCTCTCCTCATCCTTCACACCACCAAGGCTTCTGTGAAGAGCCGGTCCTTCCACTTGGGTGACTCACTTTAAGAAGGAAGGACTACTCTATCTCTTATGTGAAATAAACATTAGCATCCTTTACTGAGACAGGAATCTGAGATAAGAGGGAACAAGACACCAGGAATCTAAGGGTTGCTAGAACAGGAAATGTTGGGGCAACTCCTATCTTGTAGGTAAGAGCGTAAGGAGATGTCTCCAGTCTCTGCATCTGGCTTCCCTTTAGATAGCATACCCTCAATATTAACTAGTAAGTTCCTAGTCAAGCAGATGGGTTCTCTTAAAAACAAGACAAAATAAAACAACCGCTCTCCCCCCAAAAAGAAGACACTGGGGGAGGTAAGAGAAACATCATGATCTGGAGGCTATTCTTTGAGTCATCATCCACTATCCAGTTCTTTCTTTTGAAGGGCTGCCAGATGGAGCAAATTCCAATAGCCACTTTAACATTATTTTTAAACGTATGGGAGTATTGAAACACAACCGTCTATTACCTGGTCTTTAAGTTACTTTCACTTTTGTAGAGTTTAGCATAAAATTTATCTATGGAAACCCAGATACTATATAATCTTACAATTAACCAACCAAATCGCTCATTTCAGATTTAAAAAGAAATAACAGCTTTTGAAACAAAAAACAAAAACCGTCTTCCATATAGTGAGGGAAGGAAGGCAAAATCATCTCTAGTGTCATCATTCAGAGATAACCACTCGAAATATCCTGGTATATGCCATTCTAATCCTCTTTGAAAGGGAGTATGTTTGTGTGGTTTCTTAAAAATGTGATCCTGTTTTAAAAATGTAATCATATTATACCATTTTTTAATGTAAACTTTCTGAAACTCCACAGACCATGATTCTCTTTCTGCATCATTTAATATGCTCTACCTATATTTTAAATGTCTTTCTTATTTTAATATCTTGCTTCTCAACTTTACCGAACCAAGAATACATAAATATTCATGCATATTTCTGTCAAGTACTTTTATGGTCTCAAGTTTTACATTTAAATTCTGAATCCATGTGGAATTTATTTCTGTCTATGATATAAAGTATGGTTCTAATTTTAGTCATTCCAAATGTTGGTGGAAATCTGTCATTTTTGGCTCCCCCAGCATTTGGACACCTACTACTTGGGGGAGATGCTACAGTGCCCTCCCACCGCAGAAGCTGAAGGTGCGCAGGCATCCCTTTCCTCCCACAGCGATAAGGATGCAGGCCCATGGCCTAGGCTCTGTGTTTGAATCCTGCCTCGGTCTCCGAGTTGAGGGAATTACATAAATACACAGGGACCATTAGAGTTTAGTTGTGGTGGCAGTGGTAGGGTCTAGAGTCCTGAGCAGCAAAGCAGCGCAGTGTCATCCTATTCTTGTGACACAAGGGAGGCTGTGTTCCCAGCTCCTTAGCATCCTTTGGTTCCTGTCCATCTTCTGAGCTTGGCTTTCCATTGACTCTGAGCTACCCAATATTTTTCCTATAGATTCCTCTTCTGCTTAAGCCTGCCAGGATTAACTTCTGCTATTTTCAACTCAAACCACTAACTGATAAAGTTAGCTAGGTGTTGAACATCACAACTTAATAGATAATCTATTCCTTCCCCACTGATGAGAAGCACTATTTTTACTATATATTGCCTTTCTAATACATGTACTTAGGTCTCTAGAAAAGAGAGAAGAAGAGGAGGGGAAATTATTCTATAGATAGTAATACATGTTATATATCTATAGAATAATTTCCCCCTCCTCTTATTCTCAAAATTTCCCTAAATTTTATCATGTATTTATTCTTTCCACTATATTTTTGAATTTGTTATTCATGGTATATAAAAAATAATAGCTTTCAAAAAATAGGTATCTTATTAATTTGTATTTTGTTTTCAGTAGATAAATAATTATACATATTATGGGATATGGTGTGATGTTTTAATACTTATATACATTGAGCAATGATCAAATCAGGCTATTTGTCATATCCATCACCTCATAAATTTATCATTTCTTTGTGGTGAAAACATTCAAAATCATCTCCTCTAGTTATTTTTTTCCCAAGTGGCTGCAAAATATTTCACTTGGTATTTCACCATAGCTTATTTAACCTTCTGCTTGTTTTCCATTTTTTCTCAATTACAAATAATGCTATGATTTGAAAAACTTGTCTTGAGAAAGGTCAACATAAGGTCAAGGAGATGTGCTCTAAATAGGGTACACTCCTGGGATTTGAGGGCAAGGGGATATGAAATATACAAAACAATATTGTTACCATAGTCACCATACTGTATAACAAATAGAATGCCCAGAACTTATTCTTCCTACCTAAATGTAACTTTGTACCCACCGACCAATCCCTCTCCATTCCTCCCTCCCCTTTCCCTTCTCCAGTCTCTGGAAATCATTATTCTACTCTATTTCTATGAGATCGACTCTTTTAGATTCCACATGAGGAAGATCCTGCAGTATTTGTCTTTCTGTGCCTGGCTTATTTCACTGAATATAACATCCTCCACGCTCATCCATGTGGCCACAAATGACAAGATTTCATTTTTTTTATATGACTAAACAGTATTTCATTGTGTATTTATACCACTTTTTAAAAATCCATTCATCACACTGATGGACGCCTAGGTTGATTTCATATCTTTGTTATTGTCAACAGTGCTACAATAAACATGAGTGCAGATATCTCTTGGACACACCAATTTAATTTCCTTTGGATATATACCCAGTCATGGGATTGCTAGATCATATGGTAGTTTTATTTTTAATGTTTTGAGGGGTCTCCATATTGTTTTTTATAATGGCTACACTAATTCACATTTCTACCCACAGTGTATGAGAGTTCTCCTTTCTCCATATCCATGCCAACTTTTTTGTCTTTTTGATAATAGCCATTCCTTTTATTTATTTATTTATTCCTGATACAGGATCTTGCTCCATCTCCCAGGCTGGAGTGCAGTGGCCTGATCTCAGCTCACTGCAACCTCTCCCCTTCTAGGTTCTAGTGATTCTCATGACTCAATCTCCCAAGTAGCTGGGACTACAGGCACCTGCCACCATGCCCAGCTAATTTTTGTATTTGTAGAAGAGAAGCGGTTTCACCATGTTGGCCAGGCTCGTCTTGAACTACTGACCACAAGTGATCTGCCCACCTCGGCCTCCAAAAGGGCTAGGAATATAGGCGTGAGCCAATGCGCCCAGTGTCTTTTTGATAATAGCCATTCTAACTGGGGTGAGTCACTATGGATCCTATTGGATCTTCCTGATGATTAGTGATGTTGAACATTTTCTCCTATACCTGTGGCCATTTCCATGTTTTCTTTTGAGAAATGTCTAACCAAGTCTTCTGCCCATTTTTTATTTAGTTCTTTTTTCTATTGAATTGCTTGAGTTCCTTATATTAGCCTCTTGTCAGATGAATAGTTTGCACATATTTTCTCCCATTCTGCAGGTTGTCTTTTCTCTCTGCTGATTTTTTCCTTTGTGGTGAAGGAGTTTTTTTGTTTAATGTAATCTTATTTGTCTATTTTTGCTTTTGTTGGCTGTGCTTTTAAGGTCTTATCCAAAAAATCTTTGCTTAGATCAATGTCATGAAGTACTTCTCTTACGTTTTCTTCTAGTAGTTTTATCATTTTAGGTCTTTCACTTAAGTCTTTAGCCCATTTTTAGTTGATTTTTTTTAATGTGGTAAGAGACAGGCATCTAGTTTAATTCTTCTGCACATGGATAGCCAGGTTTCTTAGCATCATTGTGAAGAGACTGTCTTTTCCCTATGGTCACCATGGGGACCATGGTCAAAATCAGTTGGCTATAAATGTGTGGATTCATTTCTGTGTTCTCTATTCTGTTGGATTGTTCTATGTACCTGTTTTCAGGTACTATGATTTGGATGTGTGTCCCCACCCATATCTCATGTTCAACTGTAATCCCCAATTTTGGAGGTTCGGCCTGGTGGGAGGTGACTAGATCATGGGGGCAGTTTCTCATGAATGGTTTAGCACCATCCCTTCAGTGCTATTCTTATGATAGTAAGCAGTGAGTTCTTATAAAATCTGGTTGTTTAAAAGTGTGTAGCAAGTGTGAAGCAACTTCCCCATCCCTGTCTTGTTCCTGCTCTGGCCATGTAAGATGTGCCTGCTTTCCCTGTGCCTTCTGCCATGACTGGAAGCTTGCTGCGGCCTCCCCAGAAGCAGAAGCCAACAGGCTTCCTGTACAGCCTGCAGAACTGTGAGCCAAGTAAGCCTCTTTTCTTTATGTTAATACTTACCCAGTCTCAGATATTTCTTTATAGCAATGCAAGAACAGGCTACTACATCATGCCAGTACAATGCTACGTTAGCTTTGTAGTATATTTTGAAGTCAGGCAATGTGATGCCTCTAGCATTTTTTTTTTTTTTTAATACAGATGCAGTGGGAGGGCAGGACAGTCCACTTGCTGCCAAGGAGACAAACAGAGTCAAAGGAACCCACCCGTCCACTGCAGTCCCCTCCAGCATTGTTTTTTTTTGCTTACTATTTCTTTGGTTATTCTGGGTCTTTTGTGGTTCCATGTGAACTTTAAAATTACCTTTTTCTATTTCTGTGAAGAATGCCATTGGTATTTTTGTAGGAATTGCATTGAATCTATGGACAGCTTTGGGTAGTATAGGTTGAGTACAACTTATCCAAAATGCTTTGGACTAGAAGTATTTCCAAATTTCTGATATTTTAGGATTTTGGAATATTTGCATACATATAATGACATATCTAGAAGACAGGACCCAAGTCTAAACATGAAAATCGTTTATGGTTCATATACACCTTATACACATACCCTGAATGTAATATTATACAACACTTTTAATAATTTTGTGCATAAAACAAGTTTAAATGTGTTTTGACGGTGACCTGTCACATGAGATTAGGTGTGGATTTCACTTGTGGTATGTCAGAACAAAAACGGTTTCAGATCTTGAAGCATTATGATTTTTGGATTAGAGATGCTCAAACTGCATGGAGATTTTAACAATATTGATTTTTCCAATCCATAAACATGGCATAGCTTTCCACTTATTTATGTCCTCTTCAATTTCATTAATGGTTTACATGTTTCCACTCTAGAAATCTTTTACCTCTTTGGTTAAATTTATTCCTAGGTGTCTTACTTTTTTGCTAGTGATTCTAAGTGGGACTGCTTTCTTAATTTCTTTTTCAGATAGTTTGCTATCAGCATATAGAAATGCTGCTGACTTCTGTTATGTTGATTTTGTATCCTGAAACAAAATTTGTTTATTAGTTCTAACAGTTTTTTTTTAATTGAGTTTTTAGGGATATAAATATATAATCATGCTGTCTCCAAACAATTTGACTTCCTATTTTTTTTTTTTTTTTTTTTGAGACGGTATCTCACTCTATCTCCCAGGCTGGAGTACAGTGGTGTGATCTTGGGTTGCTGCAACCACCGCTTCCTGGGTTCAAGAGATTCTCCTGCCTCAGCCTCCTGAATAGCTGGGACTACAGGCGCTGCCACCATGCCTGGCTCATTTTTGAGTATTTTTAGTAGAGATGGTGTTTCATCATGTTGGCCAGGCTGGTCTCAAACTCTTGACCTCAAGTGCTCTGCCTGCTTTGGCCTCCCAAAGGGCTGGGATTACAGGTGTGAGCCACTGTGCCTGGCCCTGACTTCTTTTCTAATTTGGATGCCTTTTATTTCTTTCTCCTTTCTAATTACTCTGGCTAGGACTTCCAGAACAATGTTGAATAGAAGTGGTTAAAGTGGACAACCTTGTTCCAGATCTTAGAGGAAGAGTTTTTTTTTTCTTTTTTTTTTTTTTTTGAGACGGAGTCTCACTCAGTCACCCAGGCTGGGGTGCAATGGCACGATCTCGGCTCACTGCAACCTCTGCATTCCCTGGTTCAAGCGATTCTCCTGCCTCAGCCACATGAGTTGCAGGGATTATAGGCACATGCCACCATGCCCGGCTAATTCTTTTTTTGTATTTTTAGTAGAGATGGGGTTTCACCATGTTGGTCAGGCTGGTCTCAAACACCCGACCTTGTGATCTGCCTGCCTGGGACTCCCAAACTGCTGGGATTACAGGTGTGAGCCACACAGCCCAGCCAGAGGAAGAGTGTTTACAACTCTTCTTGGCTCAGTATCATGCTAGCTGTGGTTGTGTCACAGATGGCCTTTATTGTGTTGAGGTATATTCCGGCTATATTTAATTTTTTGAGAGCTTTTATCATAACGATATGTTAAATTCTATTAAATGCTTTTTATGTGTCTATTGTATTGAAATAATCAGAATTTTTGTCCTTGATTCTGTTAATGTCATGTATCATGTTTATTGATTTATGTACATTGAATCATCCTTGAATCTTTGAAATGAATCCCACCTGATCACAGTGAATGATGTTTTTAACGTGCTGTATAATTCAGTTTTCTAATATTTTAGTGAGAATTTTTGCATCTACGTTTATCAAGGAGATTGGCCTGTAGTTCTCTTTTCTGCTGTGTCCTTGTCTGGTTTCGGTGTCAGGGTAATGCTGGCTTCATAGAATGAGTTTGAAAGAAGTCCCTTCTCTTCAACTTCTTGAAATAGTTTGAGAACATTAGTTCTTCTTTCAATGTTTGGCAGAATTCAGCAGTGAAGCCATCAGGTCCTGGGCTTTTATTTGTTGGGAGACTTTATTACTGATTCAATCTCATTACTACTTCTTCATCATTCAATGAAAAAGGCTGTATGTGTCCAAGAACTTATTCATTTCTTCTAGGTTTTGCAATTAGCTGGTGTATAGCTGTCCATAATTCTCTTACAATCCTTTGTATTTCTGTGGTGTCTGTTGTAATGTCTCCATTTCTATCTTTTTTTTGAGTCACCTTTTTTCTTCATCCAACTATTTTCCTTTCAGCACTTTGAATATGTCATCCCATTCTCTTCTGGCATTCAAGGTTTCTATTGAGAAATCTGCTGATAGCTTATAGAGATTTTCTTATGTGTGACTTGATGCTTTTCTCTTGCTGCTTTTAGAATTATCTCTTTTTGTGGCTCACACCTGTAATCCCAGCACTTTGGGAGGCTGAGGCAAAAGGATCACTTGAAGCCAAGGGTTTGAGACCAGCCTGGGCAACAAAATGAGACCCTGCCTGTACGAAAAAAAAAAAAAAAAAATTTAGTTTGATTACAGTGTGCTTTGGGTGAGACATCTTTGTATTGAATCTGGGTTCCTTTGAGCTTCATGAATCTGGATGTCTATTATCTCTCTCAAGACTTGGAAAGTGTGCAGCCATTATTTTAGCTTTCTGTGCTTTTTCTCCATTTCTTTTCCATCTGCAAACCCTATAATGTAGATATTTGTTTGCTTAATGGTGTCCCAGGAGTCCCACAGGCTTTCTTTGCTCTTTTTAAATTCTTTTTTCTTTCTTCTGTCTGGGTTACTTCAAATACCTCTCTTCAAAGTTCAAAAATTGTTCTGCTTGATCTAGTCTGCTGTTAAAGCTCTCAATTGTATTTTTAATTTTATTTATTGAATTCTTCAGCTCTAAGATTTCTGGTTGGTTCTTTTTATGGTATCTCTTTATCATTCAGATCATGAATTGCTTTCCTGATTTAGTTGAATTGTTTATCTGTGCTCTCATGTAGTGTACTGAGTTTTCTTAAGATTACTTTGAATTCCTTTTCTGGCAATTCATAAACTTGTATTTCTTTAGGATCCGTTACTGGAGAATTATTGTGTTTCTTTGGTGGCATCAGGTTTCCTTGCTTTTTCATGTTTCCTGTGTCCTTGTGTTGATATATGTGCATCTAGTGGAACAGCTGACTCTTCCAACTTTGTAGAGTGGCTCTTGTGGGAAGACTTTCAGTTGTATCCTAGATTGTGTAGGGAGCATTGGCTTTAATTCCAGAAGGACAAAGTAATGTGCCCTGGGCAGTTGGTCTGGGCAGCTTCTTCAGCTGTAGTCAACATCAGTGATGCCCGTAAGTGCCTCAGTTGTGTAGGCTATTGGAGTGTGTGTGGCTGGGCTGCTAGCTTGGGTGCTGATCTTCTGGCGATGGGATACTGGGCTGGTTTGTGCACTGAGAGGGCATGGAACTGGTCCACTGGCTCTGGTGCTGCTCTGAAGGGGGTAGGGCACCATGCTGGTTCACATGTTGGGTGGTGGGTGCAGGGCTGGTCCACTGGCTCTGGTGCTGCTCCCCCTGGAGGTGAAGCACTGGTTTGCACACTGAGGGAGTGTGCAGCTAATCCACTGTCTCTGCCCCCTCTTATGGGGGGCAACTATTTAGTAACAGAGCTTTACTGGGATATAATTCATATACACTAAAATTCAACCTTTTGAAATGTAAAATTCGGTGGTTTTTAACACACTTGCAGAATTGTACATTGATCAGCACTATTTAATTCCAGAAGATATTTATTACTGCCAAAAAACCCTTCTTATCCATTAGCAGTCATTCTCTATGATCTCTCCTCCCTCCAGGCCCTGGCAACCACTAATCTATTTTCTACCTCAATGGATCTATTATGGAGAATTCATGTAAATGGAATCATGTAATATGTGGCCTTTGTGTCTGGTTTCTTTTCACTCAGCAAAATCTTTTCAAGGTTTATCTGCTTTGTTTCATGTATCAGAACTTCATTTTTTTTCTTTACAGCAAATAATATTTCATTTTTTGAATTACCCCATATTTTTGATCCATTCATTAGCTAATGAATATATAGATTGTTTTCACTTTTGAACTATTTTGAGTAATGATGCTATGAACATTTGTGTACAAGGTTTTGCATGGATGTTATCAATTCTCTTGGTTATATACCTAGGAGTGGAATCGCTGGGTCATATGGTACCTCTGTTTAACATTTTGAAAAACTATCAAACTGTTTTCCAAAGCAGGTGTACTACTTTATATTTCTACCAGAAACATATGAGGGCTCCAATTTCTCCACATCTTCATCATCACTTGTCTGTCCGTTTGATTCTAACCATCCTAGTGGATGTGAAGTGGTATGTCACTGTGGTTTTGCTTTGATCTCCTTAATGACTAATGACATAGAACATCTTTTCCTTGTGCTTTTTAGCCATTTGTGTATCTTCTTTGGAGGAAGGTCTATGCACACTCTTTGCTTGTTTCTTAATTGGGTTGCTTTTTTATTGTTGAGTTGTAAGAATCCTTTCTATATTCTAGATATAATTTCCTTATCAGATATATGATTTGTAAATATTTTCTCCCATTCTGTGGACTGTTTTCTCACTTTCTTGATGGTATCATTTGAAGCACAAATGTTTTATATTTTAATAAAATACAATTTAGTTATTCTTTTGTCATTTGTGCTTTTGTTGTTATAACCAAAAACCACTGCATAATCCAAGGTCATGACGATTTACACCTATGCTTTGTTTTAAAAGTTGCATAGTTCCTATCAAAGGTCAACTCTCTACTTGTGCTCTGGGTCACGTCTTCTCTTACCTTTTCATTAAGTCACTCCTGCTGCTACCCTCATTCTCTCCTGCAATGCAAAATTCCTCCTGCATATGTTATTCCTAAATCCAGCAAATATGCTCCAGTATCATTCAATTTTGAGAAAATTAAACAAAGTTTCTTGATCCCACATCATCCTTAAGCTACTGTACCATTTATCTTCTCCTCTTCACAGCAAAACTTCAAATTGTCCCTGTTTTCATTGTTTCATCTGACATCCAGTTCAATTTAGTACAAATTCAATTGTCTTCCAACCTCACCATGTTCTGGTCAAGATCATCAAAAGCTTTTCTGCTATCAAATCAAACAGTTTTTCTTTCTGCATCTACTCAACCTCTTAATAGTATTTGGCCTTGTTGACCACCACTCCTGTTCTTGAAATTCTATATTTTCTTCCTTAATCAGATAAAATACATGTCAACAAACTGGAAAATTCAGGAATCATTGCCAGTGTCCTGAAAGTCTCACCCAGCCACAAATCAGAATGTTCCTCATCAATATATATATAGACTTTTGTGCCATTTCACTATGCCTGTAATAATGTGACATACATTTTCAACAAACCCACTTTTATCTCATTATGCCAAGGTTACCATTATTCAGATCACATCTCTCTACTGCTAAGAATATCACAGTGATTTTCTATGAAACCATCATAAAATCCAAATTCCTTCCCTGGCTTATAATACCCTGTTATCAGGCCTCTATCTATTTCTCCTTTGTCTAACTTCCTTTAGGAAGCTTCCTTCATGCTGGCTTCTTGCTGTTCCTAGAACACTTCAGGTTTGCTCCTGAATTAGGACCTATACACAGAGTTTCATCTAGAACTTCACATGGTGACCTTCTTGCCATTCAGATGAAGCCTTATATATCATCTCCTCAGAGAGGTCCTCCCTTACCATGCCATATTGAAGTAGCCTTCTAGTCACTCTTTTTCACCTCATCCGGTTTTATTTTACTAACTCTTATGTCGGCATTGTATTAACTCATATGTTGGTGCTATGGTTTGGATGTCCCCTCCAAAAATACAAATAAAAATGGAAATTTATTTGCCATTGTGATGGTATTAAGAGGTGGGACCACTAAGAGGTAAGCAATCCATGAGGGTGCTGCCCTCTTGAATGGATGAATGCCATTTTTGGGAAAGCAGATTCGTTATAAAAGAGCAAGTCTGGCTCTTGTTCTCTCCCCTATTCTCTCTTGCATTTCTGCCATGGAATGATGTAGCATGAGGACCCTTGCCAGATGCTGGTCCCCTGATCTTGTACTTCTTAGCCTCCAGAAGAGAAAGACAATACATATCTGTTCATTATAAATTACCCAGTTTCAGGTATTCTGTCATAGCAGCACAAACAGACTAAGACAGTTTGTGGCTTATTTTTTCCCTCACCGCAATATAGGTTTCAAGAGTACTTGTGCCTTATTTGTCTTGGTCCCCTCTGTATCTAAAAATTTAATACAGTACCTGGCATAAGTGGGTTTCAATAAATATCTGGCTAATGAATGAAGATCTGCAGGTGGTAATAGTTGAACCACAACAAGGGCTGGTAAACAGTAAAATTCTTATGGCTGCCAAACTCCCCAAAGAGATATTATGAGAAGAGTTGCTAAAAATTCTTTTAAGAATTGATGAGATATAAATAAAATTTTTAAATGCCACCTATATAAAATAAGAATCACCCTAGAGACCAAGTCTGCAGAAAAGCGAAAGGTAAGTTTTAAAAGGCTAAATATACAGTAACACATTCAAGTAATACAACCTAAATTGTAGGATGTTGTGCTTACCAAGAGGTTAATTATGATGGGATATACTCTGAGCTCATAAGCTCAAAGTGCTACTGCAATTATGAAGGTCTATGAAATTCTGAAATGATCTGGAAATATGTAAGGGGAAAAAAACTATTCCTTCTACCTTGTCTGCACCCCTACAGCCCTAAGACTGGTTTCAGTTGTTATACATCAAAAGTAACATAATGAAGCTGATAAGTGTGGGGAAAGGAATCAAAAATGAACAGCTGGGAGGCTGTATGAAGATGGCAGAGCTCAAAAATGAATGTTCATACTTAAAGGATTCAGGAGTGTACTATTTAAATCTATAAAATCATGAAAAGCATAAGATAATCTCATTTCCACCAGATCCCAGGACTTCAACTGTAGGGTAATATCAGAATAAATGGACATTTTTAAAGTGGAAATTTTCACATAAAAGGAAATATTACTCTAACAATAAATTTATGGAATATATTATGCAAGAAATGTAAGACATAAAAATACCCCACATTTGTGTAAAGTCTGTTAGAGTTTTCTTATGTACCTTAAACATTCTTAATCCCATAGTATCCTTAAGAGGCAAGTATTTTTATTATCATTCCCATATTTTATAGGTATAGGAACAAGGCTCAGAAAGTCACACAGCTAAGAAACTGCAGAGTAGAATTTAAACTCTGATCTGAACTTCAATTTTTTTTAAGAAAAAATTTCCTTTTTTCTATGCTGCTTTTAGGAAATTATAAATAAAAATTAAAAGGTTCAAAGTGTGTTTGGAAATGTTTATAGATTAAGTTTTGAAAATTTTTACAGATGTTTATAGATAGACTCTGAAAGGAATTATAAAGGAAAATGCAAGAGAACACATGAATCTTTTGGACTGGTGTTAGGGGTATCAGCTATACCTTTCCTATTTATAGTAGAATCTTGGGCTCGATAGATCAATCATAAGTGTGCTCCAATGTCATGATTTTCCATTTCAGTATATATACTCATAAGAATTTCATTTTACATATATACAATGTGTATATAAAAATAAACATGTCATCTATACATAATCTTATTGATACCCCACATATATGATACACATATCTATATATGAATCTCATATGTACATGTATGTATATATCTTATTGCTGTCAAAAAAGTCTCACAGCACTTTTCCAGAAATACAACACAATCTGTGGAAAACACATGAAGCCATATTGGGTTCTGCCACAAACAGCTACTCAAATTGCCCATCTGATTTCCTCACAGGCCAAGGAACTATTATACAGAGATGCCCGTATCACTGAGGGATTTAGTTACAACTTTCCACTTTCCATAATCTTATTTGGTACTGATGAAGAGTTAGAAGAAAAACACGACAACCTCAATTAACTGGATACATCTATGTGATCATACACTCCATGACACGAATCATTACAGGCAAATGACTTGTAAAAAAGCTTATTATCTCAAGCTAGTATCAACAAAGAATGGGCAGAAAATGGAAAACTATGTTGGTCTTTGGATCTGAGCCTTCCCATATTAATAAACTGTGACATGTCATCATACCCTGCTAAGCCAACAGTATTCTTATCTGCAAAACGTCAGGGCTGGACTGATCTCTAAGCTCTAAAATTAGATGATTTTCTAATTCTCAAGTCTGTCACCAGGTTCTCTTGTAAGGGATACTTGATATATCTGCTGATTAGGAGACAATCATGCTCATCTTCAGATGACTAAGACGTTTTGCCAGTGCTCTTGCTTCTAGCCATCAGTGGCTTTTGTCGTAGTTAACATAACAGACTTACCAATAACACTACTGCCTCCGGTGGAATATTCCTTGGGGCACACACACTCTTCCCAGATTCAGTTCTGGTGACCCTATTTTCCATGTACTTCTCTTTGAGATATTGACATTTACAAACTCAGTAACATATCCATATTTTTCTGTCCAACAGTTGAATATTAACAATTAAAAATCTTCATATTAGATTATTGTTTTTACACAATAATCATAAAATCCTCCCAGCTTTATTTTGGCATTCAGCTCATCATTCTTTCAACTGATGTTCCCGAAGAACTGCCTAAGCCCAAACCTTGTGTTGAAGGAAGCATTCCCCTTTGGAAAATCAGGGGCTTACTAAAGAGGAAAGTCAGGCTGCAAAATACAAGGTTACACATTTCCAGCATGGCAGCAGAAATCTCCCTACCTACAGAAATACAAGGTGTAAGGAGTTTAATGGCAATTGTGAAATAATGCTTTGAAAGATTAACATTTTAAAAGAGTTTAAAATCCCAAAGTTGAACTGTATCATTCTAATCTAACAAAAATATGATTGAATTAGCAATGGCTTTTTGTTGTTTTCATAGTCATCCTTCACGTTCCTGGCATGAGAAGCAGCTTGATAGCTTCAGTTACCGCAATACTATTTCACTCTGTTAAAGAGAACTTTGGACACTGTTTACCTCACCTGCACCGAGTCACAAATGCAAAAAAAGATCAATAGTTCAGAAATCTGATTTCAACTGAGATTGCTCCTTTGAATTCCATGGTCCTCAGCTGAGCTTCCTGCTTCTCTCCACTACCTGGCATTATCAGAAACTTTTTATTCCTATTGCAAATAAGTCTAAAGACAAGTAGCTTTCAAACTGATCCCATGTAGAGGAAAAGGAGTAATAACCAGCAGGAAGATTTCAACTCTTGCAGACACAGAGACAGCTTATGTGAACTGAAGAGAGTGCTGAAGAGCACCCCAATCTTTTCCCTTGAACACACAGAATAAACTGCCAAAGGATATTTTCATCTCTTTTCTTGTATAGGAAAATAAATAAGCTAGCAATAATTATTCAGGCAGAGAGTAGCAATAATTATTCAGGCAGAGAGCAGTTTTTAAGAGTAGCAGCAGATAAATTAAAGGCCTTGTTAAACCGTGTGATTGGTCTTTATCTGATAAATGCCCCTCAGTTTTTCACTAATTCATAAGATCTTAAAACCTTTTGAAGAATCTTATAAGGCTGCATCCAACTGCAGTTAAAGGTGTCAGTATCCTGTGTTTACAACCTGCTTTCAACAAGAACCAAGAATACTTTTTTAAAAGTAATGTTATTATTATTATTATTTTTGAGATGGAGTCTCGCTCTGTCACCCAGGCTGGAGTGCAGTGGTGCAATCTTGCCTCACTACAACCTCCGCCTCCCAGTTCTAGTGATTCTCCTGCCTCAGCCTCCCCAGTAGCTGGGATTACAGGTGTATGCCACCACATCTAACTTTTGTATTTTTAGTAGAGATGGTGTTTCACCAAAAAGTAATGTTATGTTTAAGTCTGAATTTTATTAAGAAGTCTGCAGAACTACATTAAATGTTAGGCCTGCTGCAGAGTAAATTAATCAGATATTAATATTACTGTAAGAAATTGATTTTAAAAGTGCTTCTTCATAGAAACATCATAGAATAATAAAGCATATTTTCTTCTATCTTTCAAAAGGAAATTTCAGTGGAGTAAAAAAGAATATTTTCTTCTATCTTTCAAAAGGAAATTTCAATGGAGTAAAAAACCTATATACCAAATAGCCCTTGATTAAGATTTAGGTATCAATATTTTTATTAAAAAGTAAATTTTAGAAAAACAGATTATAACAGATTGAAATTTACAATACACACCAGGGAGCTTATAAGAGTGATATGTGCAAAAACAACTTACACAGAAATTAAATATTATAAATCTTCATTGAAAACTAGAACACTGAAAAGAAAACTGAAGTGTAATCAAATTATTTACAGCTGTTTAATTCAGCTAACTCATAATTACTCCATAACTTGTAAAGGTTTAAACTGGCACTTTAATGCCTTAAGAAAATAATATAAAACTTCAAACCTGTCTTAATGATACAGAAAAGGATTCAGACAATTGAAAGAATGTTTAAACTGGCAAGTAAAATATCTCATTGGTTTCAAAGATTTGTTTTCATCTACTGATTAATCATCCAGTGGCTAGTGCTCAGTTTCATGCCTAGATTCTAACACCAGTGATTTCTTATAGGATAATGTGCTCATTAAATTTTACCAAAATAAGGTGTCTGACTTGGTAAAATAGGATTTGGCTTTTACAGAGGAGTCAAGAAGGAAGAATTAGGAGAGGCACTGGGAGCACAGGGCAGGAATGGTGTACAGAACAAAATGTCACTGGCTTCCGGGGAGGCTGATACTGAAACTGGCAGTGAGACGTCTCAGAGGCTAGAGTCTGAGAGTGGAGCTAAAGTTAGAATTTGGCATTCCAGATAGAGGAGCAAAGGGAACATAAAAAGCCTTTATTACAAATGAAAAACAAGTTAGAAAGCTACATATGAAACCCATTCTAAAGAAGTCAGTTTTCTCATTAGGGTCATGAAAATAGAAAGTTTCATAAACTGTAATATTGTGGGATACAGCTTCTCCACATGTGCACTCACGTATTCTCACACGCTTGTTGTATTACCTTTCTGCTTTAATGGACAAAAAGGTATGTGTTTTTTTTTAAGTACTGACTATATAAGGTCAAGTTTAAGGTAGGACTTAAATTTAAGGTAAGACTTAAGAAGAGCTTGAGTAGAAGGTAAGAATCTGAAGAGATAAGAGATCTTATCTAATTTTTGTAGTTATAGGTCACCTCTAAAGAAATGCCCATTTGTAGGTGGCATGGAGAGATGTCCCTTTGTTTATTTAGCAATGTAAAACAAACCAGCAAATACTTACTAAGGAATGTGACCTTAGTCTTAATAAGAACCAAGTAACTTAGTCTTGAGAGTCTGGAGAAATACACATGGAAAAACAGCAAAAATACCAAATAACTCTAAGTGCTAAACTGTACAGCCTAGATACGTAAATATTAGTATGGGTAGGCCATACAGTTAGTTCAAAGTCTGCCCAGTAAAAAACCAAGAAAGAGTAATCAGTATTATCAAACAGATAAAGTCAAACCAAACTTGCATGATCATTTTCAGTCTTCAAGGAGCTTAACTCCTAATGCTGAAGGCTTAAAACAAGTACTCAGTGAGCCTAAGGCTTTGTAAAGGTCTGAAAACTGAAAGAGAGAGAGCTCACATTTTGTTGAAGGTGATCAGGAAGAACAAAAGGAAAGTGGCATTTGAGATGACTTTCAAAGGAGATATTCCAAGCAAAGACGGGGAATAAGGGCAAATACGTGAAAGGTGTTTGAGGAAATGTATGTTACAGGTAGGGAAGCTGTGGGGGACAAATGGGAATGCAGCTAGATTGCTCAAGGCTTTAAATGCCAGGAAAAGAAGAAGCTTAACTGATTTGGTAGGCAAACCAATGCTGACTTCTGGGCACAAATGTCTTTAGAGAATGCCATTTTTAAGTTCCAATTTTCAGAACAAATATAAAATTAACATTTTATTTTTAGGTCAAATTAAATTACAAGTAAAAAACCTAAAGCTGATCACTTTCCCCATTTTCTGAGAGTTTCTACTGAACCATTACCCACATCATACTATCAACAGTTATACAGACCAGGCCACTACATTAACTCTATGTATGGTAGCCCATAGAGAGGCTTTTAGTATAAGGTAAAATATACTGGTATGAATGGACCAGCACAAACCCGCAGTCCATGCCTACACAATGAGGCCCTTTCTCAAGTAGCTCATTTTGTGGCTGAGGTCACTATCCCTGGGAGTAGAGGCTAGAAGCTCCAGGATTCTTCCAAGATCTCAGCCATTTCACCCTCTGCCCAAGACTTGCAGGTGAGAACTCCTTACTTACGGCCACTCTCCTCAATCCAGTCCACGAGTTTCACCTACACCAATAATATCCCCTATTACCACTTTCCAGAGGAGGGTGTTCCTTCCCCTGCAGCTCCCTGAGAAGAGTCCTATTAGCCAGGGAAAACCCAGAAGGCCAGGTGTGGCACCAAAGGAAGCCTGCAGCCATTACCGAGGAACTCACATTCAGGCACCACGTAACATTCATGCGGACTGTGATACATAACAGAATATTGTTCTTTATGAGTTGCTTTCTTTGTATTTCCCAGGTTAATCCCAAAATATACTTGGCTTTCTAAGTACACTCCAGTATCAGAGGGATCCCAAATCAGCATGAAGAGTGTACAGTATCTACTTCAGAGATTCAATCATATGACAACAGTAGAAATAAAAGAATGGAATAATTTTCAGAAAGAAAAGAAGCAGGAAAGGACTGCTGTGATTTTTAAAAAAATACTGGATTTTAACACAATTCTTTGCAAATTTAAAGCTGATGTACATGTTTTTATTAAAATTTGCCTCCTTCAACAGTTTTCTAAAGTTCTTCAATGGACTGTCATATAAATGTAATTTAGAAGAAATGAAAATGGAGAACAATCCTCCTCATGCAGAACGTGAAGAGAAACTGCAGGAAATAGGACTGGCATTAGTTTCACATTTATATGCTTCTCATGTCAAATAATTTGGTCATAAAAAGCTTATGAGTGTTAATATTTGGGTAAGAGCACACCCTTGGGAGGGAGGGGACAAATAGAAGTAATTTGCTATTTGTCAGAATTACGTAATGGTTTCAGGGTGGAAAAGAAAACCAATCTGAAAAATGATGGTGACTTTATGAGTTGCCAAGCAATGTCATTATTCTGTTTCCAGCTATGCAATTCTAACATGCCCAAACATTTGACAGTGATTTATATGTCACTCCTTTTTAATACTGTCTACATGTCTGATAAACTATAAATTTTAACACACAATTCAGAAAAAAAATGGTTAGAAAAAAGTTTTCTTTTGAAGAGCACACGAATTTGGAGATGTTTGGCTTATCTTAACTGTGTAGAAACCAGATGCCTGCTAGCATTTTGGATATTCCAATGTACAGACTGCCCATTAGTGTCCCACACTGAATGATGGCAAGACAGGCTGGACATCTACTTTTGTCTTGGGACCTTGCTCTGCCTTTGCTTTGTACTCAGGTAAGCTGAGAAAAAGGAACTTGCTCTCTCTGAAGAGACATGTCAGGGAGAACTTTGGTAGTAAAGGGATAGGTCCTAACTGGATATGATCTGTGTTGTGTTTTGTAGAGCGGTGTATCCTCCAATCCTAATCCACCACCTGACACATTGCAGGTACTCAAGAAACATCTGCCGACTGCAGGAATAAGTAAAGCAATGTGCAGAACATCAAAATGATATCTAAATGGTAACTTTCCTCAAAATCACCATCTTCTTCTCTGCCTGAATCCTATCCATATTAAAAGCCTAGTTTGAATAGCATTTCAATTCAGTTCAACTTCATAAATATTTATTGACCATCCACTAAATTTGAATGACGGTTTGGCCAAAGACCCAAACAAGGGTAAGACAAAAAGCTTTTCTAGATGGAAATAATCTTCCCTTTCTTTGAATACAGCACTTATTACTTGAAGCATTACTATCCTTCTTTTGCTGCCTTGAATTTTAATATGTGTTACAGATGTCTTACACATGCAATGTACATGCACAAAACACTGCACCTTCTTTCTGCCTTGATCAAACTTTTTGGCCTAATTTGCCCTTTTGTCCTCTTTCATACTTGAATAGTAACTTCTCATTCTTAAAAGCTTAGTCCAAACATTACCTCCTCTATGAAGCTTTCTTGTTTCCAACACAGAATTGTTTCACTATACTGGATATAGAAATCTCACAGGGATTTGACTTGCATTTTAATTAGTTATCTCTCCTGGCTGATTGGTGAGTAAATCTTTAAGACTGGGGATGGTGTTCAATTCATCTTTCTACTGTAGTAGCACAGTGTCTGCTACCATACCCCCCGGCAGATCTGGAATGTCTATATGGAAAAAGGTCAGGAGCTGCAACCTGCCCTGGAGCTGGGGAATCAAGACATGGGAAGGAAGGGATAGAGCTGGATGGAAATCGGGGTTCACTCTTAAATGCTGCATTAGTAAGTCCCTTTACATAAGGCTAAGAAACCATCAACTTTTCATATTAAAGAAAGGGTCGGAGAAGTACTGATGGAGCCTCTTAGCATGGCTACTACAATACAGGTTTAGTGAACTGGATTAAATACATAGAAAACAGTAATAACTTAATAAATAAACCCTTTGCAGGGACTAAGCTTGTAGGAAACTTATCCTAGGAGATGTTGTAATTTCTTCAATAGAATAGAAAGGAGGAAATAAGGATGTGCAGGCAGTCCTCTCGGGTACAACCTTGTTCAAAAGCTAGCCTGGGATCAAAATAAGGAAAGGACCATATTATTGGGATTCAAATGGCAGACAGTGCAGAGATGTGCCCGTGCAAATGTCTAAGGAGGCATCATCCTGGTTGTTGTTTCACTGGCCGAGAATTATTCTGAGAGAGATACAAAGTTCTTCCAAGGTAGGTGGCAACATTTCAGAGCCGCCTCATCTTGCTTGGAGGGGGAGAGGTTAGAGCAAGAAAAGGAACAAGGAAAACAGTCAGAGAGAATGGGAGGCTCTTTCCCCACTCTACTTGCAGTAGGTGGTGAAGGAAGAATTTCTTAAGACTGGGAATAAATGTCTCTGTCTTGTTACTTTTGGTAAGAAAGTTCTTGATGATGATACCATTGGGACAGATCCTTGTTATTAGCAGAATTACCAGATATGTCTCGTTTCTTCAAGTAGGATGTAAAGGATGGAGATACAGACTTTCCTTCTTTTCCTAGAGGTGATGTTTAAAAGCCTTCTGCTAAATGGATATGGAAAGAATCAGAAACACATCCACATGGGCAAACACACAGTGAACCCTTCACTGCATCCACAGCTGCCACACATACAGCAACGAGAGTGCTGTGCTATGATCCAAGGACACCTCAATTCTCATTATCAGCTGTGAACATGGCTTCTTAGAGATTTTAGCCTCATAAAATAGGAATAAAAAAATCCTATTCCTCCTCATGGGGCTGTTGTATGAATTAAAAGAAATAATACATACAAAAACACACTGAAAATGGCAGAGAGAGAAAGAAAAATAAAAGCTAAGGTATTATGACATCATTATGCCCCTAATGTATAAAACTATCTAGAATGTAACTGGTTAAAATAATCAGAGCTATGAAAATGAAAGGGCTTGAACTGGACTGTTTCAGATACAAAACAAAATCCATGTTTTAGATTCAAAGGACAAGGAACCAAAAAATAAAATGAGGTCCTTGGCTTTCTACCAGACAAGCAAGGGTATGAACACATTCCTAAGATCCTCCAGCTTATCTGCTGAAAAACATTTGAGGGTTTCTTTAATTCTTAAGTCTTTCCTCAGATAAACATATGAGGTGCTTAAGTAATCATAGATGCATTTATTAAAGGAAATGACTATTTTTCCCCAAATTTACACTCTTCCTGTTAAAGTCTTCAGATAATTTAAACCGAAAGGGAGAAAAGGAAAAGAAAAATAGCATGATAAATGCAAAATAATGTTTTATAAGGAACATATCCATCATATAAAGTGATTGACACCTTTTCAAAAAAATCAAAATAACTTTCAATATGTTGAGAGATACATCTTTTCCTTGTTAAGATAGTGATTTTTATTGATCTTGGTGAATGACTGCAAAATAAGCATATCATTAGGTGCTTTAAAAGAAAGCAACTTATCATATAACCGAGACAAAATCAGAAGAGAAAGGGCTGTAATTAGAATGATGAATTATAAATGAGTCTTAAAACCTATCATGTCCTTGGACTCCAGCAAGGTTTCTCACAACCTTTGCCAAGATCCCTGGGGCTATGGAGTTAGGGCTCCAGTCACTGAAGTTAATGAAGTCAGTGATGAGGCTTTAGAGGCTCCTTAGTATTATGGTCAGTATCATTCTCATCAACGATATCCAACTTATATTTCTTTTGATGGCCCACCCCTTGGTACAACAGTTCTCATCTCTAGACTCATAACCACCACCTGTTCATGGTTTGGGGGCAGGTAAATCTCAGCACGGTCTTAGTATAGTAGGGTACATACAATAGAGTTTGTGAATTAGTGATACACTCAATAAGAACCCTGAAGCCTGTGCTCAACTGTGACATCTGGGAATTTTCCCACATATGGGGGAAAAAAATAAGATATTCCCATTAAGGGTACTGCTTTGCACAAATTCTCTCTCTCTCTCTCTCTCTCTCTGTCGGTGTGTGTGTGTGTGTGTGTGTGTGTGTGACAGAGAGAGGGAGAGAGAGCAAGGGAGAGAGAGCGAGAGACAGAGCGCATTTATTGAGATTTCTCAAAGGCTATCATTAATCCTGTTTCGAATATGTCTCTGATTTGCTTATTCCTGTTAAGGCACTCTATAAAGTTTATTATGATCACATGTTCCTTGATCTTTTGTTGAGTATATATATTGTTAGTCTTCAATAAAATAATGGCATTCCAGGTGATCTATTTTTCCCCTAAGCCTGTTTCTAATTTCCCCTTGTTTATGGTGTTCATCATCACTACCCAGGAGAGGCTCCAGCAGAAATGGGAATAGGATATAGGGATGTATCTGTAGGTCTGTTCCTGTGATAAATATTAATGTAGTCACATGACAACTATCCAGTTAGAGACATAAGCAGTTATTACTGAGGATTGGCTTTAGTATTGAAAAGTATCTGGTGCATTCCTCCAAAAGAAGTGGGCAATTCTATGGTTTCCTGAGAATATCCCACATGCCTAGTTGCTTCAAACAAATAGAGTAAAAACAATTTTCACATATTCATGTGATGAGATCATCAAGAAAATCCTTTATATTTCTCTAGAAATATAATAGAGACAACAATATGCTTCATGTACTTAAGGGCTGTACCTACTAAAGCACATGCATTTTACTGACTAGAGTCCCTGTGTCATAAGTCAAAGGCCACCCTAGCCTGGGGAGTCTCTCATGGTAGTTGAAACTAAGTACCCCACACATTATCCTACATACTCGTCACCCCATCTGACTCAAAAGGGAGGAGGGCATTTCTGAGGTGTTTCCCAAACTATGGCCATCCTAAGTCATCCAGAAGCACCCAGCCACTCCCAAAGAATCTGAGTAAATCTTTCTACTAACTTGCTATGTCCCTGCCTCCCTTCATTTACTTCCTGATTATGCTCAAAGTGCTTCCAAACCAGCACTTACCACCCAGCATGGTCTCTAGTCTTTTGTAGGACAGTATTTTGCTATACTGAGCTCTTTGAGGGCAATGACTATGGCTTATTTATTACTGGGTCCCCAGGCCTAGCCCAAAGAAAGGCTCAAAATATGCCTGTTAAATAAAATTAAATTGATGATCAGAATTGAATGTAGTAAGGACATAAATGAAGATGTGGCTGGTTGCTTTTAAATATTTATCATCCATATGGGTAAAAAAAATTATAGAGAAGTCTGGTAAATGAAGGTGAATGCATACACACTTTTCCCCACCATGGTATTAAACATTACAAAAGACAGGAAACAAATAAAAAGTCCCAACAAAAATAGAAACATCAATTTACATTTATCTTCAGTAGCAAAGTGTGAAGACATATGTAAATGAACAAATTCAGAAGAAAAAAAAAAACCTACTGTATTACCTATCCTGCTCCAAAAATAAACTCCCTTTCAACCAGTGCATTAGTGGAGACACTAGAGTATATTACTGTATGCTACTGCCTGAAGCAATTGAACATGAGGCTGGACCCCTCCCACCATCATCCAACTTTTTTTGTCCCCTTTCTTCTCCAATTAGTTCATATGCTGAGACCACGTAAACTTTTAAAATTAGTGTAAGTCAAATAATTAGAGAGAAAAACTGTCAGCAAAAAAACAGAAAGACTCTATGTAATATATCATAAGTATGCATAATATTCCATTATATTACAATTACCTCCCTAATAGTAATATAATCTGAGATGACCTAACTTTCTTACAGAAAATAACAGTCAGTGATTTTATAAAGCTAAGTAAACTCTTATGCTTATAGACACTGACAGAATATTCTTACTTGGTTTCAATACCAGGGAGCCAATAGAGAAGCCCTACTAAATTTAGACTCTGAGCTGATTTCATCAGTAACCTGTCCTGACAGACGTCTCTGTGGACAGAAGAGAGGAGACACAGGGACAACACATAAGGCTGGGATCAACCTATTTAACAGGCACCGATCTGCAGCAAAAAATTGTCACAAAGAACACTCTGCTGGGCTCAGGAATGATGGCCATTGGGGTGGGGCCCGGAGCACCTGCACCACAGGCCCAGGGCCATCTGATGGATACGCCTGTGTGAATCCCCCTAGCTCCTTCCACACAGCCATCACGTAACCAGAATTGCAAATGTGACTACAGTATCATTAGCCAAATTCAGAAGCTCTCTTGGAAGAACAAAATACCAGTGACTCAATCCAAGACAAAGCTTGAACCAATTTGGTGAAGCACAAATTGAAACTGAATCAAATCCTGATAATTTTCTCTTTTTTATAAAGCAAGTCAAGAATCTCAATTTCCCATCTAAAAATGGTTTAATTCAAATGACATTTTATTAAAATACTAAAATGCTCAGGAAAAGAACACCTCTCAGTGACAGACAGTGACAGTCCAGGGTATAGTGTCAGTTCTGGCAGTGCCAGCACTACATGCAGACTGTATCTAGCATTTGTCGCAAGTCGGGGTGTCTGCTCGTCTAGTGGAGCAATTGGGGAGGAGGGAGAGAAGGTGCACAGGGAGAGAAAGGGAAGGCTAGCTTCATGAGGAAGGGAATCAAGGCAGGTGCTCAGTCTGCCAAGCAGCAAGGATGACCCAGCAATGGACCCAGTGGCTCTGCTGCTTAGCTCCAGCCTAGGGCAGAGGATCAGGACACAGAAAAATAAATGTCACAAAGAAGTCTCAAAGGAGGCTTGATATGTGGGGGGCAGGGGCAAGGGGTGAGAGAGGAAAAAAAGGAAAAGATGCACTTTCTCCCGCTCCATCCTACTCCTCCCTCTCCATTTCTTTTCCTTCCCCCTTTAAGTACCTTATCTTCTCTATCACCTCCACTAAGGTATCTAAAGTTGCTAAAGCTTTTAGAGATTTTTAGCACCATGCTATCTATTCACCCTCATCACTACCTTGTAAAAGATTTAGTAACTTACTTTGAGCTAGTACTAAAGCAAAAAAAAAAAAAAAAAGTTTCCTATCACCCCCAAAGTCCTTTAACTTTTATAAAGCAATTGAATTAAAATGGAAAATATTTATAAGCTGAACCAATTTGATATTGAGTGTGGTTCAACCTTCACACTCCACCATGGGAAATCCACAATTATTCATTTAAAAATAGATTTAGGTGAGCAGTAGATTGCTGAATTATTATAGGTAGTATTCACATTCATTGATAGCCCACTCTCCATTTATATAGCTCATGCTTTTACTTAGAACCTAAAGGCTGTCACAAGAAATAAATGAAAACCAGATACGCATATAATTACGTGACCCAGATTTAATGTTCAAAGAAAATTTTCATGAGGTTATATTCTTGGGATAAAATAACAGGAGATAAGAGTGAGTCATTTTCATTGTTTTGTAACTTACTACAAACATATTTCCAAGTGTTCTACTTTCTCACACCATCTTTCCTTTAAAGAACTTTTAAAAATGCCTACATGGAAACAAATGAGATGTTATATAAAGACAGAAAATACTCAGTAAAACACAACACCAATGTAAGGCAGTCTTTTAGCACTGCATGAATTAAAGAAAAGCTGGTGTTAGTTTTAATATTGAGCTGGAGGGAGATCTCTTAGCTGGAAATTTTAAAAAACAGAAATAGGAAATAATGCAACAGGAAAAAAATTCAAAATGGGAACCACCAGGATTGGAGCGTTAAGTCTTCAGGAAAGAGAGTAAGAAATGATGTTGAAATTTTAAGTCATTTTAAATAGAAGAAAGTATTTCATGTATGTTTTTCCTGGGCATACTGTTAAAATAAAATCCCACACAGTAAACTAAAAAAATTAAAATAAACATTGAAGAAAAAATATTACCTAAGAAATCTGACTACTTATAAGTATGAGGAGTGTACGTCACTTAAGTCAACAACGTTTGGCTTTCTTCCTATCCTAATAGCACTGTCCTGGCTGCCTTAAATATTTTCTAGAACAACGAAGGGTATAAATAAATAAATTCATAAATAAATAAATAGAAAGATAGCTTCTTCCCACTAAATGCCATTGCTGAAGACAAAAGTCACAGATTAAATTATGAATAAGGAAATTTCCAAGTACGTTTTGGATAATTTAACCTCATTTTTATTGGTTTAGGGTAAAATGTACTGCAAGCTCTAGGCTACAGCACAAAAGTACTTAAATTTGTACTTGTTAAACCTGGATTTCTAGGCTACACTCAGAGGTACCGATTTAGAAGGTCATCTGCTTTTTTTCAGCAGCTCCCCAGGAAATTATAAAAGCATAGAGTCTACAGTTTATACTTTGAGAATACTACTACCTAAAATAAAAGACCTGTCTCTCTATTATGGAGATTAACTTCCTTTTTTTTTTTTTTTTCTAGCAAGAAACATATTTCAGAGCAGAAAGGAACCTTTAAATCTACATCATTCTTCTGAACCATCGATCTTGTAACCTTAGGTAGCCAGTAAGTGATCCTAATGGAAATCATGTGTATCTGTTTAATAGTGATCAAAATTGCTTCTACAGGTTTTTTGTGTTTTTAAATCAAGCCATACTTGATGGCAACGTAGCAACAAAGACTGGAAATGTACACCCATGCTTTAAGATAACCATATATGAATCCTTTACAAATGTCCCTTAAGATTTTGAATTTGCTCTATGAGAAATTTTAAAGATCTGCAAAGATTATGTATATTGCTTATAAACACATTTACTACATTATCTAAAAATTACAATTTGCTCTTATTTCATTTGCTACCAAAAACTCTCCAAGTGTATTGCAGCATAGGAAGCTCCTCATGGTTTCCTTTAATATTTAAGACTCATGACTGGGGGATTTTATCTGTGAAACTTTTCTTTATCCCCTTCCTTCCTAAGTCTCTTTTTCTTGATAACCAACCCTGTTTCCCTTATCTAGACGCACATAAACCTACTCTGTGGGTAGAGACACATTTTTGTCTTGCCCCTTAGCAGTTGCAAACTGCAGTTCATTCACCTCCAAAATGAGCATTTCTGAGGGAAAACCATGTGTCAGGCATTGCGAAGAAATAGACAATTTCACAATTACAATACAAAGGGGTATGTGCTATGAACAAGGTGATTGCTAATGACAGAAACTGTTTTTGGTTTCTTTTTGGCAGCAAGTTAAAAATAAAATATTAGAGAGCTCAAGAATGCACAGCAAGAGAAGCACAGTAATATTTGGGTGTGTGGAGATCTGAAGTTGCATAAGATGCAATAGGAGTTGTCTCTGAAAGTAACTTTTATAGACATTTCAGTAGACTAACAATATATATCCTGGGACATCATCATCATTGTCTAAGTCAGCTTTTCTCTATGTTGTATTGAAGGGCAAAGAAGTGGTTAGCTAGCACCCACTACTGATCTCATAAATCACAAGACTTCAAGTCTGAGATCTGGGCACAGATCTGTGGGTGAGGCAGTGCCTAAGTTCTGGCCAACCTTACTGTCCTCTTCATAGGAAAAATGATCACAGGGAAAGAGATGTCAATTATATTCGAAGTTAGTTCTCTAGGAGTATTCTGATCAAATCCAGACCTGGTAAAGGGAGAATATTTACACTGGTGGGTGTTGAACTCAGACAACATCTGAAAGTGACTACCGGGGGCTTTTGAAACTCTTAACTGCACTGCATAAAATCTTTTTTATACTTGACCCTCTGGGAGAAACAGCAGAATGTTGACTTCTTCATATCTATTCTGGCTCATGACATTTTACACAAATACAGTTCAGTGGTATTTTCTATTTCTAATACCATTTTCATGTTGAAGCCAAAGGCAAAGAGGAAATCTCTTATCTATTTGTTTACAAGAAGGAAACACTCCCTGTTTCCAAAGAAGGACTGTTTATTTCTTTCACAAATACTCAGACCAAAGAATAGATTACTTTACTAGCAGCGTATTTTTTGTTTTGTTTTGTTTTAGAGACAGGGTCTCACTGTGTCACCTGGGCTGTTGTGCAGCAGCACGATCATAGCTCACTGCAGCCTCGAACTCCTGGGCTCAATCCTCTCTTTGGCCTCCCAAAGTGCTAGGATTACAGGCATGAGTCACCACACCTGGCCTAGCAGCATGTTTTTAAAACATGCTCATATTTTATCACTGAAGTCAAATATTTTTATTTTTTAAACAAGTTTAACTCAACATATATACTCTTTGCCGACCTACATCATATCGAGTACAGGCATCTAGAGACATTCAACAAAGAACAAAATGCAGTCCTGTCCTCAAGGACTCTGAACACCTTCAGGGGCAGGAGGAGTTAGACATCCTAACACGGCATGGCAAGTGTCATTCTGGAGGATGGGCAGTGTTTCAGGAAGATCACGGGGCTTGGGAGGCTGGGGAATGCTTCTCAGAGCAGGTGGCAGGTGAGCCAGATTTTAAAGTGTGAACAAGATTTTCCCACAAATGAAAAGAAGGGGAAAGACCTTAGCAAAAGAATCATGAAAAAAGCTATGGGATACAAAAGGGAAGGAGTGTTTGGGGAACAAAGATTACTTAGTGTGGCTGAAGTATAAGGGAGAGAGATGTAGAGGGTGAAATTGAGACTAATAAGGACCTCATTAGTCTATGAAGAGAGTTTGAAGTTTATCCTGTACTAAGGACAATGTGGAGGCCTGGAGGTTTTAAAGGAGGAGTGTTGTAAGAACCAATTGGTGTTTTCAGAAGGCAAGCGTGACGGCAGACAGGATGACAGAGAAGAGGCTAGGAGCCAGTGAGAAGGCATTACAAAGCTCAAGGAAGAGACCTTTCCAAATACGTGTCTGTGTGGCCCTGCCTGTGCTTCTGGATGCTCTAAACACTTTCCCCAATATGTCCTTTAGTTATGTCTGAGTTTTCCCCTTTAATTACATGCCAAGAGCGATATATACTTTTCCTACCCAAAATATAACATCTATGGTTTATAAAATCACATTCCACATGACAGACCATAAACATTTAGGTCAACACTTAAAAGAAAATGTCTTACCTGAACAAAGCTGTTCCACTTTTGTGTAGTTTAAAGATACTATGTCATTAACCCATGCAATGATGTCATGTCTGCTCATAGTCTCTTGGGTTATCGAGGTAGAATACACATTGACTGCCATTCCCCAACTAGAAAAAAAACAAAGTAGTTTATTTACCAACAAAGAAAAAATGAACTCAGAAACACAAAAGATACCTATTCATGGTCAAGATCCGTGGCAGGGCTCTGGGGCATGTAAAAGTCCTGCTCTGGCTAAGCCCTTTAGCTTTTTAAATTTTATATATTTGCCATAAAATTATTAAATTTCACATAGTTTTCATGCAGTACCTTTTTATATCTCTCCAACTAAATCCAAATGTTCTTCAGGTTCTGAGATTCCTAATTTATAACACAATTTAGAGTCTTCCTTTTGACTGTAAGTCTGCAGGAAAAGTTACCAGGTTTGTAGCAGTATACACCAGAGTAATCTGTTAGTTTTATATATTATTTCATAGAACTCACTACAAAGACTTGCAAATGTCAGTGTTTTGGAGTTTGGCCATTCTAGTAGGTGTGCAGTGATAAAGGATTCTATTTTAACATTTAAACCTGGATGAAACTTTGCAATTTTACCTATTTTGTGGAATGCATACATATTGATATGTATATATTGTAGCTATGTATTAACTTCTATTTTGGAAACTTTCAAATACATGCAAAAGGAGAGAGCCAAGAATAACAAACCAGTTAGGTTTACTCCTTGGATTCAAAAATCATCAATACTTGACCTTCTTGTTTGATTTATACTCCTATCAACTCCCCTTGTGTCAATCCCATCCTAGCCCACCAAGCCAGATTATTTTGGAGTAAATGCCAATCATCACATAATTTCACCTGTGTTTCTGTGTGTCTCTGGAAAATAATTAAAAAAAAAATTATCACACCTAAAAATGAAAATAATTACCTACATCAAATATGCATTTCAATATCTTATAATTCAAATTTAACTTCAAATTGCTTGAATCTGTATTAAGGTTCATACATTACGATTCTTTGATATATTCTTTAAATTTCTTTATAAGTTTCTTCTGTTTCTAATCTTTCCTTGCAATTAAAAAAAAGCTGCTGTTGAAGGCACTGGGTTGTCTGATAGAGTTTCCACATTCTGAATTCTTCTCATTGTAACACAGCTGTGATTTAACATGTTCCTCTGTCCTCTGCATCCCTATAGACTGATAATTCCATCTAGAGCCTTGATCTTATTCAAGTTCTAACAGGGGGATGGGGATTTGATGCCACCTAGTATAACTCTGGGCTTTGACACCTAATCCTCCATCAATACACTGCCTGGTAATGCAAAAGCTTTCCATTGCTGCCTGAAGAAGAAACCAGTAGAGAAGCCCATCAGCTGCCAAAAGTTATGCCAGTATATCATAACTCAGACTATTTCATGCCGTGTTTGAACTTCCATCAGGAGGCATATAACTGTAACCTCTGACTGCCTGCTTCCATGATATCGTTAGCTCTGATATTTGCCTAGATCCAATAATTCACTAAAATTTCAAAGCGACATTCCATTCTTCATTCTTCATTTATTAGCTGGACTAATTCTACAAGACAAATTTCCCTCTGAGGTACCCTGAGATCAATCAGGTCATCAAGAAAAGGCAGGAGAGGTACCGAAATCTTTCATTTGCCAGTTTTCTTTTTCTTTTTTGAGATGGAATTTCAATCTTTTGCCCAGGCTGGAGTGCAGTGGCACGATCTTGGCTTACTGCAACTTTCACTTTCTGGTTTTAAGCGATTCTCCTGCCTCAGCCTCCCGAGTAGCTGGGATTACAGGCACGTGCCACCATGCCCAGCAATTTTTTTTTTATTTTTTTGTATTTTTAGTAGAGACTGTGTTTAACCATGTTGGCCGGGGCTGGTCTCAAACTCTTGATCTTGTGATCCACCCACCTCGGCCTCCCAAAGTGCTGGGATTACAGGCGTGAGCCACTGTGCTGGGCCTTGAACTATATTTATGAATCCATGGACTTAAATGTATTTGATATGTTTCAATCCATTGAAATTATACCTTTATTGATAAAAGCTTGCAAGAGCTTATTGAAGCTGGCTTCTGAGTTCTTTTGACAAAGTCTTAGTGGTCTTTGATAACCTTCTTCCTGTCCGGTATGACAAGATGTTCCAAACCCAACTTGCATATTTCTTGCCTCAGACCTAAAACCAGTAATTTCTCCAAGTGCTCCTGATTCCTTTTAGTGACAAATGGTATTTAGAGATATAGAAGTAATATTTTTAAACATGACTAGATATAATAGCAAAATCTATAGTATATAGGTTTTACACAAAAATCTATATTTTATGAAATAGTTGTGCTTGGAGTTCCTATTTATGCTCATGAAAGCAATAAAAATCGCTTTCTACTTTAAAGTGCTAAATGAAGGTTTTATTTAGAAATAAATGTAAAAATAAATATCCATCCCTCCATTCCCAGGAGCACCGTTATCTCTAGACTGTCTTCTCATGAAGATCTGAAAAATTTCACCGCATTGGAATCTCGGGTACTGTGACCATAATTACTGCTTTCTACACCATTAGTAAAGGTTTTCTACTTTTTGGTTAATTACTTCCACTTTTTTCTTTAGTCTATCATTTATTAAACAAAAGTATTTGCTTTTTAAATCTAGTCAATTTTTAAAATCACTTATGTAAATTATGTATAATATTAGTAAGGGTAAATAATTGAAAATTTGAAATATTTTGGACTGTTTGATGTAATTATCATATACTGGCATAACTTTTGGCAGCTGATGGGCTTTTCTAGAAACCTCTTCTTCAGGCAGTAATGGAAAGCTTCTGCATTACCGGGCAATGTATTGATGGAGGATGTGGTGTCGAGGCCCAGGTTTATGCTAGATGGCACCAAACCAAATTGAGATGAAATTTTTATTCTGATTTAAAAAAAAAAAACAAAATGCAAAGCAGAGAAAACACAAACAGATTTGTGTTTTAGAAAACCCATAAGCAAGTGAGTAAAAAACGTTCTGTGGTTACATAAGAGAAAGTAATATACAACAGAAGTACAGGTAGAAGAGTAATGACAGCTTTTAAAAAATCCATTGGAACAAGGAAGCAGTCATTTGCTCCAGTTTGTCAATAAATCATACTTTCCTCCAGGTCTTTATTGATAACATTCACTTAAGGTCAACGATTGTCTTTTCATAATGTAAACAATCAGCTCACAAAGGCAAGTCAAGGCACTATCTGCCTTCAAGGAGTTCATTAAGATGATCAGGTAAACAGTGAAAATAGCACCAGATCTGGGCTTTAGAAAAATTCTGGGTACTTAGTTACCAGGCGCAAAACTCAAATCTCCACCATATCCCCTTGCTAGCCAACACAGCCGCAGTCCCCACAAGCCCTGCGGTATAGGGGCAATCACGTGTTTAGGGACTTGTGGGATAATTAGTTTAGAAGACAGATGAAGAATAAGTGTGAACTACTGAAAGTGAGAAATTTTTCACCATTTCCTAAAATAAAATGACAACACATTAAACGAGTAGACAGTATTCAATACCTACTTCAAATTAATAGCAATGAAATCAATATAGTTAATTTCTATTTAACATCCCTGCTGATGGGAATATTCTTATAATCGATGTTCCCCTTTCTACATTTCAGCAAGGTACTTCTAAATACATTTCACTTGTGTTGGCCAAAGTGGAAAAAGGATTCTCTTCCTGCACTGCCATCCACCCTTTTTTCTTCCCAATTCTTTCAGCTCCCGCTTTTTCTACAGATTTGCTTCCCATACAGTCAAACCTAAATGATACAAATGGTTAAAAAGTTTACAGCAAGAACATTTCTATACTTTTTCCAAATGTTAAACTCGGGTGAGAGAGTATTAAATTGTTCTAGTCCTTAGCTGGATACATTCTAAAATCCTAAGATTTCATTTTGATTTCTGGGGTCTCAATCTATATGACAATATAAAGGCAAAAGTACTTGTCCCAACCTACTATGCAGAAGTGCTGTATGGATAACATAAGGAATTTTTATATCTTTTTAGAGATAAAGTGGTTCTATTGATCCTTGGAAGAATCCTATGAGGAAAGCAGGGCAGGAATCATACTCTTCCCTTACAAATGTGTACACAAACTTCAATCCAGGACAACTAGTCCTTAGGGATATTACCAATTACATTAACATCCTATGGAAGGTAGGAATTATACAATTCAAAAAGCTAATTTTTAATTCATGGAGTACTTCCCAAAGACTTAGTCAAGAAAGATAAATGGTTGTGAAAGGTTAGGTCATACTCATTACTACAGAACAAGGAGCAACTCACTGTGCGGGGTTTATTCTCATGTTTGGATCTTCAGCATGTCTCTTACGTGGAAACAACAGTTTATTCTTAGGTGACTTGCCATGTGGCCTCTGGGATACGAGCATCTCTCTGTCCTGTCCTTGCAAAAAGAAAGTCAAAGCACTGTCTCCCACTTTGTGGCTTTCAATTGGTATCTCAGCCAGATCACTGTTGTTTAAGATGTGGTCAGTGCAACAGCACAGCAAATAGCGGGTAGGGGGAGGAACGCTTTCCTAGCATTGTAGTTCCTGGGTCACCATACTTTAATATTGTATTTAAATTTTATTTTAAAACAGATTTGCATTTATTGCCCCATGTGAAAATAAACTAATAATCACAATATTTTTATACACTTTTTACGTGAATGTTAGAATGTCTTTCTGGGAAGGTGGGAATGTGTGTGTGTGTTTGAGATAGAGTCTTGCTCTGTTGCCCAGGCTGGAGTGTAGTGGTGTGACCTCCGCCCACTGCAACCTCCACCTCCCTGGTTCAAGCAATTACCCTGCCTCAGCCTCCCGAGTAGCTGGGATTACAGGCACCCACCACTACACCCAGCTTTTTTTTTTGTATTTTTAGTAGAGATGGTGTTTCACCATGTGGGCCAGACTGGTCTCGAATTCTGACCTCAGGCAATCCATCCGCCTCGGCTTCCCAAAGTGCTGGGATTGCAGACATGAGCCATAGCGCCTGGCCGGTTGTTTTGTGTTGCAAACAGGAGAGAGAAAAACACACAGACAAACAAAAATCCCTTCAGACATCTGGCAGGCAAAGTCACGATTCTAGCTTGTCTGCGGATAGTGACCACTGATGCACATGACTTCAGAAAAAGGACAGCCTCTGGCTGAGGGCCAATGTGTAGATTTTGCTCAGTTTCATCCTTTATTCAGTATTTGGTGGTGGTGTTGGGTGGAGAGGTACAGCAAGGTTATGCTTTGCAGTAGTAATTGCATCAGACACATCAGACACTGCATTTGTGCTTACTAAAACAACTAGAGTTGTATGTGAGTCAATGAGACCTGAGTTAGCCTACTGAGCAAAATATGAATTCTACCACTTTTATCAGTTCTGCGCCCAAAACCTAATTACAAAATGTTCAATAATTTTGTCCAGGAACAAATTTGGCAAGGTTTGTGAATTATTCCAGAGAAGAGACTCTTCCAAATTAAGCAAATATGTTAATGTCACAGGTAGCATTATTAGTGTTAACTGAAATGATTTCTTATGTAATTCATTTTGTCTCTCAGACGTGCTCCACCCCTTGTAAGTACACTATCAGCCATACTTCAGGGAAAGGGGCTGCCTGTCCTCATTTTCTCTTTTCACACTTTCACCGATCACTTCTTTTGGAGGACAAAACAGTATATATACATATATGCATATTTTTCCAGCAGGGTTCATGATAGGCCAATTGTTGTCTCAGGATTGGCTTTGGTCCCATTTGAGGTATGTGGCTCTAAGGAAAAGGATTTAATGTGGAACCTATTTTGATTTTTTTTTTTTGAGACAAGGTTTTGCTCTGTTGTTCAGGCTGGAGTGCAGTCCAGGCTGGAATGCAGTGGCGAGATCTTGGCTCACTACAACCTCTGTCTCCTGGGCTCAAGCGATCCTACTGTATCAGCACCCCCGAGTAGCTGGGACCACAGGTGTGAACCATCACACTGACCAGTTTTTTTTTTGTTTGTTTTTTGTTTTTAAAGAGACAGGATCTCACTCTCTTGTCTAGGCTGGAGTGCAGTGGTGCCATCATAGCTCACTGCAGGTTCAATCTCCTGGGTTAAAACGATCCTCTTAGCCTCTCAAGTAGCTGGGACTACAGGCATGTGCCACCACTCCTGGCTTATTTTTCATTTTTTTGTAGAGACAGGGGTCTCACTATGTTGCACAGGCTAATCTTGAACTCCTGGGATCAAAAAACAATCCTTCGTCTTGGCCTCCCAAAGTGCTGGGATTACAGGCGTGAGCCACAGTATCCAGCCTGATTTTTCTTTTTTATGTCATGTAAAGTCTGAGTTCACCAAAATTCCCAAATCTAGGTATGCTCATCTGCAGAAGATAGCCTCCATAAGTGGTTGACTGCTATCTGCTGCTCTGTAAGGAGACCCTGTTTGACCTGAATTTACTTACACCAAACCCACTTGCAGGCTGAGCCTTTAAGAGGTCTTTTGGATTTAGGTTACCTTCTTCTTCTTCTTTTTTTTTTTTTTTGTTGTTGTTGTTTGATTTTAAGTTACCTTCTTTATGTCACTCCCTAAAGCAGTCCACATTCAACTGGAAAGTTCATGTTCAATATAAAATGTTCTGAAAGTTCAACCCACCCCATGCCAATGTACTCTGTTCACACATTTTTCACTGACAACCATACCTATATGTGTAATATGTGTGACTCTCTTTCTTCTCTCTCATAACAATCTCTGTTTTCAAATGTTCTCATCACTGGGAAAAGTAATCTACCAACAACAGTTTAGGGTAAATATATGCAGTGCACTCTTCACCCAGTTCCACATAAATGAAATGATGAGCAGACCAGAAGAGAGATACAAAGAAAACGTATGTCTTTTTTCTACCTAAGAAACTTAATTTCTTTGGGCTTGAGCATATAATGATTTCTGAATTTCTTATGAGCCAAGTGGTTTATTAAGTAATGTTTAGAAATATCAATGCTTCCTTGGAAGTTAAGTCCAACTGACCAGGTGTTTGAGATCCTTTCAAAGTGTTTCTACACATGCCAACAGAGGAGGAGGACCTGTGATGCAAAAGAATGCCCTTCTTTGTCAGTCATTGGACTTTCGCTCAGTCCAGGTCAATGCCACACTGTCAATTCTCATCTCACAGAGTATTCCCTGGTTAAAGGTTTTAGGATTGTCAAAGTTGGCCTGTTCCAACATACCAGGTAAAGTGAGGTACATTATTTCAAATGCACTTGTAAAGAAGGCTTTTCTTTGTATTATTCTAACTAAAATAGTCATTTTGTAAACATTTCTAAGTATCTGCAAATATGAGTTTAAAAAGAAATATCAACACTAATATGTTCTTCTCTTAGAAGTGCTTCTTTCTAAAATAACCTGCAAACTGTACATTCATGCCCACAGATTAAATACTTAGTCAAAGGAAGAAACCCCAAAAGTTTTTCTCGAAGACTACTTCTGCATGAGAATATATGTTATCCTCCAGGGGGAAGGAATGTAGAGATTCAGCCCCATCACAGACATCCCCCTCAGACATGTTTTCCTCTGAAAAGCCTTGTAATGACACAGATCCTAGCTGTGTGTCTCCTTCTTCCCAGCATCCTCCCCACAAAAGGCTGTGTTAAATCTCCCACAGCCTCCTCTAATAATGAACTGAGCTTCCACAGGGAGGGAGAGTGTAAATGTGTCCCCTGAACCAGAAACATCCCGCTTTTCATCTGTGAATAATTCATTCTCTAAGCTCAAAACCTCGACAGACAGGATTTAAACATTTCACCCAAGGAAAGAATATCGCCAGATCATTCTAGATTCATCATTTTCTCTTTATTTGCGACCTGCAATGTGAGACACAGAGAAAGTATTTGTTTGAGGAGGGGAGATCAGGATGGAGCAAAGAAGTCAAAGAAGGTGTCTTTGAAAGACAAACCTTGACAAGATAAAACCTCCAGGAGAGATATTACAGAAATTATGGTGTTTTGCCTAAAACTGGGTGTTAAAGCTTCTGTTTAACTTGTGGACTAACTGCCATATGCATGGATTCTAGGGCTGGAATGGGAATTTAAGAAGTCATTTATTGTCTCCAGGTAATAGCACACATAGGATGCTCTGGGTAGACCTGTACATATTTTATTTTTACAGGTCTCTGTGACTGTGATGGGATTAACAGACAATGCAAGACCAACTCCTTCAGGCACAGACCCTCCCTGTGGCAGGGCCTCTCAACAGGGCAGAAGTCTGAGCATGGAACTGACTTCACACAAGGATGAGGGAGAAACATCAGGACACTGTCCGCAATGACAACATACACATACTTTATTAAAATATAGACACTGAAATATACTATTTTTTTTCTCAAAATTAGGCACTGATGGTTTAGAACTAGTAAAGAAAACCAATGTAAGAATCTTGAAAATGAAGCTGCTTAGAAGATGAGATAAACGAGTTTTATCAGGGCTGAGGTGCCTGCTCTCTACTGCAGGCTTTTCCAGACTGCCTATCATTCCAATATGAATATGCTCTTCGTTATCAGTCACTGCTTAATGATAGTACTTTTAATGTGCATACAAAGTTCCATTCAGTCTGACAATCAGAACTCCTAACACCAGCTAATAACTGCCTCCTCTGAGAGAGAGAGTGAACAGAAAAATAATACTCTTTTCAGGGTGCCCATCCCTTTTACCATTAATGATTACTTTTTGAAACATGGAGATTAAGCTCTTTCTTGCCATATCACCAAGTATTCTACGTACAAGTAAAAAAAAAAAAAAAAAAACAAACCAGAATATCATTAAAACGCAGATGTCTCCAACCACCTATAATATGACACTTCATAAGTCACCTTGAAAACTGACTCCATTTCAACAGCCTCATTGTTATTTATCTGCATTAACCTCATCCACTACTATTCATTAGGCAGCTCCTTGCATACAGAGCTTAATTTGACCAGCCACCCCATGGTAACTAAATAGAAAAGGTCAAAACAGCATATACGGCATATACGGGTGGATTTTTATTTTGTTTTCTAAACTCAGATTTAACAAGTTAATAGTTACACCCTTGAAATGACTGTGAAACTTGGCTGTTATCCAAGGTATGAAGAAATTTTGGAATTCTTAGAAAGTTCTTTGTGGCATTCATAATGTCCATGGATATGAATGAAACTTGACATGCACAATGAGAGAGTAAAAGGCTAAGCCCTCCCCACCCCACACGGACATATGCTTCTTCATATGGGGGAGAAATGCAGCTGATTATATTTGCCTAAATGTCCATCTGTTTCTAGCAGTGGGTGGCTCGTCCATGCTCTGAAAATAATGTCTGTGACCCATAGCTCATTCCCATGCCACAGGGCTTGGCTGGTCTCCTCAGGGCACCAACTTTTCTCAGCACCCCCCTCCCCCATCAACTCAGCTTCCAGCACATACACTCCTTCTTGACCACATGCCTTCCGTTTACTTTCTCAGCTCTACTTGGCCTCGTTCCCCTCTTACCCTGACTTTAGCTCTCTCCCATGATCCCAAGTCATTTCCAGTCATGCCCACACCGCCCCCACCCAGGACAGCCCTGGGCCAATCTTTCAGGACATGGATGGTGCTGGTACCACAGTGGGTGGTGATGCTCAGTTGTTAATCCACTGCATAAAATTAGGTGCACACAATACAGCAGAAGTGTATGTGGCCATCAAACAATCATGCTGCCACTTGGCAAAATCCTGTGATGGACACATTTTGTAGGAGTGGTCCCCACCTCCTGGTTCTGAACTCTCTTGTACTCTTGGTGGTGTTGGTTCCTTCTCAGGGACTTTGGTGTCTGCTTTCTCTAAACCTTCTCATAATAAGAAGCAAATGACAGACCACAGCCTCAAGGTTCATCCTTAGGGATAACTGGGGCTCAAGACCTTATGCAATGGAAGAGCAGCTTGTTCCTGCACTTGGCAGGGCTGGCTGCATCTCATGCTTCAGGTTCGGCTCAAATGTCAACTCCCCAGTGAGCCCTCCATGCCCACCTCTGAAGTGGCTGCTTCCAGTTACTCCCACATCTTTCTACTCTGCCCTTGCTGACACTAACACCACTGGTAATTATCTTGCTTATTTACCATCTGTCCACTCCTCTTGCCCAGGATGTAAGCTCTATGAAGGCAGAAACTTTATAGAATATGTTTTTTTTACAGCGTTACCTCCGGTGTCTGGAACTATGTGTGGCACACAGTAGGTACACAATAAATAAATGCCGAACAAATGCAAACAAAGGTGTCCCAAATCATACAAAAGGCAATTATCAATATGTGCCCTTAGTGCTATGTGAGATGGCTAGGAAGGAACAGACTAGGGTTGAGTGAATTAAACAATCCTGTCTTCTATGTATTTTTTAAAAAGGTGAGTAGAGAAATGTCTGGAATACAGATACCAAGATACCACAGAGCTTAATGAGAGCTCTGTTCTAGGAGTCAGGGGCACCGGCTTCTAGTTCCAGAACTGCTATCAACCAGCTGGATAAACATGGGCACAATGTGCCTCAACTCTTTAGGATCTCCTTTTCTTAACTAGTAAAGCAGGGGAACTAGATTAGAAGTTACAATAACTAAGATTTATTGAAAACTTTCCACATGCCTAATGTAAGAGTAAAACAGGAATTTTCTCATTTAATCTTTGCAACAATGCCATGTAATCACTGCTGCTTTTATGTTATGTAGGAAAAGATACAGACTCAGAGAGGTTTAGTGACTCGTCTAGTCACAATTATTAAGAGCAGAGCAGGGATTTGGACCTAGGACTAATTCTAGGATTCTTGCTTTTAATTAAGACTCTGTCTGCTCTCTGTGTTTATTATGTAATGAGATTAAGTGGGAAGAAAAAAGAATTCCAAGTGAGGACACAATTGTGGTCTTTAGTAAAGCCATTTTGTCTTTTTAAATTCTACCAAGACCGCATTTTACATTTTCACTTTAACCAAGATGATTTTAAGTTTCTGTGAAGAGCCCAAAATGTAGAGATTTGGGTGGCTAGTTACTCAGTTTATTGCTGGGAATGATTTTTTGGCTGGCAAAGCTGCCAGCTGTAACATCTAAGCTATGCTAATATCGTAGGAACCATCACATTGAACATTTCTAGTTACTATAGATTTTGGGTTCAAGTCTCTCAATTTGCTTTTTGTGGTAAAGCAGTATAATGTATATAGAGACCATGTATATTATACTGCCTATAGTTTTTTCAAAGCTAGTGAAAGACTTCAGATTGGTATCTTGACTATATGTTTAGAAAAATCTATTTCTTAAAAAAATAGACAAGCCTCTCAGTATTCTACTCTTAGAAACTGGTGCCTATCCAAAGGTCTGTATTTACATTATGGTAAAACTGATTTTTAAACTCATGAGAACATTTTGAAATGAAAATGGAAAATGAAGTACCAATAAAATGAAGCCTATTAACAGGGTGAGGGAAGTACAGGTCAGTGGCAGAAAATATCCCAGTGAATCTGACACCAAAAGACATCCTTATGCCCCCAGCCGTATTTGTGCTTATCTACTCTTCTAGTCTGACACAGAATCAAAATGGAAAGCGTCAAATTGGGAAATAGCACATTAAACTTAACTTCTTGCATTCACTTGGCAAGGTACTGATCGGCTTCTACATCAAACCCATGCTCCAATCCCAGAGAACATCCTGCGAATTACATACAAGACGGGATCTCTCCTGAACTTTATGAAGAGTAGTGAATGGAAATTTTGATCACTGCTATAGCGGAGCTAAGATAAACAATGTTCAGCTAAGTTGGTGGAGCAGTGGGGAAATACTGTCAAAACTAGGAGCATTATTTCACTACCAGCTCCCTAGGGCATCGTCCCCAAAACTTTTCCCGTGTGAAATGATTCTCTCATTTCAGCCAGAGAATGGATTTCCCCATATGTTCTTAAAATTCCACCCCCACGATGAGAGTTCATCCTTCTTTTTCCTTCCCTACTCTTCTGGTACTCTTGTTTGGACAACCAGACACCATCATTGTATACGCAACAGAGAAGAATTCTTTCAATCAATAAACATCTCTATTTGCTGGAATGAAGAATGAACTGACAGACTTTTGCATCAGAAGTAACTAGCAGCCCCTGACAAAAATCAGTTTACATATACACACATGCGCGCACACACACACTCCTTCCAGTATCTCTCTGTTCTCCTTCTCTACTGCCTTGTCACAGGTCAAAAGTAAAGTTATAAATTTCTAGCGTCAGTGTAACATCTCTACAGTTTTCAAAGGGAAGTACAGAAACTGAGCATTCCAGTAAAAAGTAGATAAAAACTGTGCCATGTTCAAACCAAATCAGGTATAGGAATAACAGAGGGTGTGGTGGCTCACACCTGTAAACCTAGCACTTTGGGAGGCCGAGGTGGGTGGATCACCTGAAGTCAGGAGTTTGAGACCAGCCTGGCCAACATGGCAAAATCCCGTCTCTGCTAAAAGTACAAAAATTAGCTGGATGTGTTGGCGCATGCCTGTAATCCTAGCTACTTGGGAGGCTGAGGCAGGAGAATCACTTGAACCCAGGGGGCAGAGGTTGCAGTAAGCCGAGATTGCACCATTGCACTCCAGCTTGGGCAACAAGAGTGAAACTCCATCTCAAAAAAAAAAAAAAGAAGAAATAACAGAGGAGCAGATACATGGTAAGAACATGGGTTTGGGAAGGGCAGTGGAAGCAGAGCTTTTTGAACTGCAGTCTCCTCTTTAGATTCTGCAGTGCATATGCTATGAGGACTTAGGAGCAAAGGACAAAATGTTTTAATACAGTATACTGCAGTAGTTTAACAAATGTTGGGGATAGTCACTACTGAATTGAGAATTTTTGTTAAACTTGGGATAAAGACAGAACAGTAACAATTAGTTAATAAGCATTCAAAGATAATTAAGAACAAGGAAATTACCACAAGAACTAATAAACTTTTTGACTAAATAACTAGAAATGTTACTATAGGCAAAAATGTCTAAAGAGTAAGAAGGGTCAGTGGATGAAGTTAGTTCTAGAGTAGATATATGTGTTAAAAGTTACTCAGTATTTGAGCCAATTTGAACAGATAAAATTTAAAAATTTGGTAAAGTGCCTTCCTATCCTGCCTCCATAACTAGTTTCTAGATTCCTATGGTTAATTTAGAGACTTTAAAAACATTTTTAAAGAAAAAAAAGGTTTGGGTTCAGCAACTGAGTAAGAATTATAAATTTTCTTTTCTTTTTTTTGGCTTTCCAAACCTAAACCAAAAATCTGACATCACACTGGTTGATTCAATGTCTCAAAGACCTAGTTTACTTTATATTATTTCAGCTTTAGCTTTGTTATAATAATAAGCATAATAAACATTTAATATCACAAATATATTAATGGATTCATTATATATATTTATATATGTATATATGCTACAAAGGATTAATTATTTAAAGTTAAGGTTAAAATATTTCATTACAGTTTGTTGAGGCAAAGGAACAACAAACTCAAAGTAGGATGCTAATCAAAATAAAAATCTACAATTTTCTTAAGGGGTCAAAGTGCTATTGTTTATTCAGAACACCAGATTTTTCTATTAAAAAATCTGTACCTTTTCACTAATGCAGAAAATATAAAAATATAATTGTGTGTGTGTGTATATATATATATAATTTCATCACCCAGTTATAACACTCATATTTACATCTTCACATCTTCCTAAACATCTTTTTTTTTTTTGAGATAGAGTCTCGCTCTGTCACCCAGGCTGGAGTGCAGTTGCATGATCTTGGCTCACTGCTACTTCTGCCTCCTGGGTTCAAGTGATTCTCCCGCCTCAGCCTCTCCAGTAGCTAGGATTACAGTCATGTGCCACCACACCCAGCTAATTTTTGTATTTTTAGTAGAGGTGGGGTTTTACCATGTTGGCCAGGCTGGCTGGTCTCGAATTCCTGACCTCATGATCCACCTACCTCAGCCTCCTAAAGTGCTGGGAATACAGGCGTGAGTCACTGTGCCCGGTCCTAAACATCTTTATGTGTGTGTGGTGGTGGTGGTGGGGTACATATATGTATGTGTTTCATACATACAGTTATTTATGAAAATGGGTTCATATGTATACACACACACATACACACACAGAACTGAATAGTGTCCCCCAAGATTCATATCTACCTGGAACCTCAGATTATGACTCTATTTGGAAAAAGGGTCTTTGCAGATATAATTAGTTAAGGTGAGGACATACTGGATTAAGGTAAGCCCTAAATCCAGTGACTGGTTCCTTAAAAGACGACCATATAAAAAACACATAGCGGGGGAAGGCTGGGTGATAATGAAAGGCAGAGATGGGTGTGATGAAACTGCCAGCCAAGGAGCACATGGGGGCCAACAGAAGCCAGAAGAGACAAGGAAGGGTCTCCCAGAACCCGTGGAGGGAGCATGGCCCTACTAACACCTTGGTTTTAGACTTCTAGCCTCCCGTACCACAACTGTGGAGGATCAATTTTAAGCCACCTGGTTTGTGATAATTTGTTATGGGAGCCCTGGGAAACTAATATAGTCCATATACACGTTTGTAATCATCAGCTTGCTTCTCTTAACATTTGTACACTTGTGAACTTTTTTCATATCTTCTTCACATGTAATATTTGCATAATACTTAATTGTGTAGGTATACCACAGTATACTAGATTTCGGGATTTAATTCTCACATGCTTAATTTCAAGAACTTCTACTTTGGTCATTTCCCCTCTTTGGTTCATTATTATTTCAAGACAATAGAGCTGATGGTCACTTCGATGAGAACAATGACCAAATAATCTCTGGCTTACATAAAAAGATTTTCCAGTGTCTTCAGGTGATTTTGCGGTTGCTTAGTTGTTTGCTAGTTAGAGTCCTAAAAGCCAAATGGACATCATCATCTGGGCTCCCTTGTTAAAAGGAAAAAAAGCAAATAATCATCTTATAAAAAAAAAATCCTTGGCCATAGTAAACTAAGGGAGTCACAGGACATCCTGTCTATTAGTATTTGGCTTCCGTTCACGGCACATCCTCAATTAAATCAAAAAGAACACTCGCAACTCTTAAGGGATCCTTGAGTGGCTGTGGCCCACTCAGTCCCAACCAGAACACGGAGAATCATCTATAAGCAAGATAGCAAGAGACCGCAGCCACCATGGAGGCAGCGACTCAGCTGAAATTTAGCCTGAAGCTTTTAGCAATAAAATGAATAAATGTTAAATGAAATAAGTGGCACCCACAAAATCTGGTAGTAAGTAGGCCTAGGACATTTGTGAAATCATAGGTGAACTTATATTTTGCATTTTTGGATTTTGAAACATATGTAGTTAAGAAACTACCATTTAGCTGGAAAGCTTTTCAAACAGATTCTGGGAGCCAAGGATCTTCATTTTCTTGAAAACAAGGTCCCTCGGCTCGATCCTTTTAGGCCAACCTATGACCTTACTAAGCTTTTGTTTCCTAGTCTCTAAATTTTACTGTAGACAATTTTCCTAGGGACTTGGAGAAGTCAAACGTCAAACAACAGCAGAACTGCCAAGTTAGATGGCATGGGAATGGAACAAGGTCAAGTTTGGGGATCCTCACCACAAAAATTTTTAAATAGGGGGCATCCGATGCTTCGGCTATTCTTGGAAAAATTTTGGAAGCATGAAAATGGCTCCTTGTTACATTTATTTTTCCTCCCTCTTTTTATTTACTTGGTTTTAAAAATATTTATTTTAGGTTTAGGGGTACATGTGAAGGTTTGTTATATAGGTAAACTCATATATAGGGGTTTGCTATACAGATTATTTCATCACTCAGGTATTAAGCCCAGTACCTATTGGTTATTTTTTCTGCTTCTCTCTCCCCCTCCCATCCTCCCCTCTCAGGCAGACCCCAGTGCCTGTTGTTTCCTTCTTTGTGTTCATCAGTTCTCATCATTTAGCTGCCACTTGCAAGTGAGAACACACAGTATCCTTGTTACAATTAAAGAAAAAAACTTTTCTACACACCTTTTCCTCTTAAATTTAATAGTGGAATCTAGCATAAAGGGGACACACAATACAAATAAAGAGTATCTAAATTATGGAGTTTTTCTCCACAGGACTAGAAGAGCATCTCCTGTCCACCAAGACTACCTCCCAAACGTAACACATTCATATAAAACTTCTAAGGTAGATTCTAGTGTTTTTTTTATTCTCAGCTGAAATAATTATTCTGTTGCTGTTTTGCCCTCTATTTACATAGAAAATAGACTTTTTTATTTTTTATTTTTTAGGAGATAGAGTTAGGCTCTGTCGCTTAGGCTGGAGTGCAGTGGTGCGTGATCTCGGCTCTCTGCAACCTCTACCTCCCGGGTTCAAGCCATTCTCTCACCTCCACCTCCCGGGTTCAAGCCATTCTCTCACCTCCACCTCCCGGGTTCAAGTCATCCTCCTGAGTAGCTGAAATTATAGGCATGCAACACCATGCCTGGCTATTTTTTGTATTTTTAGTAGAGACAGGGTTTCACCGTGTTGGCCAGGCTGGTCTCAAACTCCTGACCTCAAGTGATCCACCTGCCTTGGCCTCCCAAAGTGCTGGGATTACAGGTGTGAGCACCATGCCCAACCTAAATAGACTAATTTAATATGTACTTACTGAGAGATGGACCATGAATCTAATTGCTATAAAAGTCATTGTGAACAAAGCCTAGGTCCTGTGTGTGTGTGTGTGTGTGTGTATGTGGAGTTATATTCAGGTTAAGAATATAAGATCTGTACATATTACAATACAAGACTGTATTAGTATCCAGAATATATGTTTATAGTTCTGTTAAAAAAGATAACCTAATTTTTTTTAAATGGAAAAAGATTCAAACAGAGACTTTATTACAAAAGACATACAAATGACCAATAAGCACATGAAAAGATACCCATCATTAGTCATCACGAAAATATAAATTAAAATCTCAATGAGAAACCACTATACATCCATAAGGATGCCCAAAATTTAAGAGACTGACAGTGTTGCCAAGGATGTGAAACAATTGGAACTCTCATACTCTGCTGCTAGGAATGTAAAATGGTACAACTACTCTGGACAACTGTTGGCCAGACAGTTTCTTAAAACGTTAAACACCAGCCATATGACCCAATCATTCCACTCCTAGGTATTTTCGCCAGAGAAATGAAAACATCTCCACGAAGACTTGTATAACAATATACATAGATGCTTTCTTCATAATTTCTAAAAACTGGAAACAACCCAAATGTTCATCAACTGGTGGGTAGATAAAATACGGTATAGCCATACAATGAAATACTACCCAGCAATAAAGAGTGATAAAGTGCTGAGCCACCCAATATGGATGAACCTTAAAATCACTGTGCTGAGTCAAAGTAGTCAGACACTAATGAGTGCATTCTGTATGATCCCATTTATATAAAATGTAATCTAATCTGTGGTGACAGAAAGCAGATCACTGGTTCCTGCGGCTGTGGACAGAGAAGATTTGGACTGCAAAGGGTACAAGGAGTCTTTTGGGGGCGATGGAAATGTTCTGCATCTTGATTGTGGTGATGGCTTCAGGGTGGACACACTGCCAAAATTCTGACTCAGACACTTTAAATGGATGCAGTTTATTGTACATAAATTAATTCTTAATAAAGTTGATGAGGTGGAAAAACACCATAGTATAATTTGACTTCTTTCCAGGTTCAATCTGAACTTTTAATGAACATCTGCTATGTACAGGTATTGTCCAGGGTACTCAGAACAAAAAGATTATAGATTATTATCAATACAGGATAAAACAGTAGATTCAAGCTGCAAGCAATAATACTAGCTAACATTCTTTGAGGCATTTACTTTGTACCAGACACCACTGGGCATACTTTATGTTCTCTGTATCTCGTTTAATCTACATAAGAACCCTGAAAAGTTGGTGCTACTATTATTTCCATACGCACAGTAGGAAAATGAGGCTTATAGAGGCTAAAAAATTTCTGCCCTAGAAAGGGATGGATCTGGGACAGAAAATAAAAGTCTCACACCAGAGCCAAGCTTTGCCCATGATACCTCACTGCTTCCTCAAGCAACTTCCTGGCTGTGTACTTTAAGAACCCCAACTCATCTTCGGGGGTTAGGAAAGGAGGTGAGGGACAATCCAGGCTCTCTTTTCAGTACAGACCAAATTCTGAACTGGAGTTGAGGTAGCAGTGACACACGTACCATACAGGCTGGAAATAGGTACATGCTGACATCTTAGTCATTGTTACAGCAACAGTATCTGCCTGTCAAAAATTTCAGTGGGAAAGAAATTGGTTTCCCAAACCCAAACTTGCTTATCAATTTACTGTGTATTCCAGGCCCCATTAAGGGACTTGAGAGAGACTTGTGTGTCCCATTTCCCTTCTGTTGCCAGAACCCTGCCTCGGCTAACACAGAGCTCTTCATTTTCTTCTGTCCTTGGAGAACAAGTGTTGAAGGGAAGGTTTGCTCTGCCCTTGAAAAGGAAAGAGAGAGAGAGAGATGGGAGGGCTGCAGAACTAAACTCTCTAGAGGCTGGCATGTTTAGCCGCAGAAACCCTCACCCTCCTCCAAGCTGCACTCACTTCCCACCACACTCCATCTCCCAATGACTCTGTCTTCTGCTTTCTCCTTTTCTAGCAGAGACATTCAGCTCACAAGTTCCCCAAGCTTTTCTATTTCAGGGTTGCTGACAGTGAGCAGGTCCCTATACTGGGGATAATATATTCAAAGCTCTTTTCTTCTTTGTTTTTTCTTAATTGGTCAGTCTCCCTAGGGGTTCTCTCAGTCTTCACCCAGACTCCTGGGTGAGGGGGCTGAAACAAATGCATGGTGAATACAGATGGCTTGCTTCCTGGCTGTCACCACACACAGGGGTCATATTAAGGCCACATATTGCCCAATTAAATTCCCTAAGGTGGGAGGTTAGCCTGAGTCAGGGGAGGACAGAGGATTGCACTCAGAGTGGCCAAAAAATTGGCAATTACCTGCAATCTCAGTTTTAGGGCCTCTTGCTGTACTTGATAAATGGTAGGCGCTTGATAAATGAGAAGAAAACAAAAACGCAAAGAGGGTGTTTAAAAATAATCCTCACAGAGTATTATTTTGCAGTTAGTGTAAGAGTCACAGAGCATACTAAACAGGCTGGACGCATCGCAAAACACATAGGCAGCTTCAATGTACTCAAGAGAAAATGAAACAAAATGCGCACTATGATTGCTATATGTGAAACTTCAAAGAGCTAAATGAGGCAGATGCTATAAGAGCACATTTCGTTTGTGACTACTGATGTTTTAATGTAAGAATGGTACTTGCATTAGGCAAATATTTAATGTCATCCATGTGACTTCAGTAAGTCCATGAATATCTGTGAGATGTTTCCTGACATATTTCACCATGTAAACCTCATTAAGTTCAAAATTGAAATTTATTTAATTTTTAAAACCTATGCTATTAAAGGGTTAACTGAAACATCACTGATTTGATTAGGTGATGCATTTAGTTTCAGTTTAGGAAAAGCAACATAAAAAGGTACACAGTGATTAATCTGCCCAGTTCTTACCATTATTAGTTTATATTCTTTCAGTTTCTCTATGAATAAAGTATGAATATATGATCTCATTTTCACTTTTTATATAATAGTATACTGAACGATTTTTAACCTAGTGATGACCAATACAAATATAAAAATTGGAGAAGCAAAACAGATAAGCCTTTCACCTTTCCTCAAGGAGAAATGAACTTTGTAAAGGAGAAATGAACTTTCTGCCACAAAAATCACTCAACAATGCCCAACCCTGTGCCTCAAGGCCATGTTTGTAAGACAAATATAGAGGTCATAGTAGGGTACACACACGTTTACTTACACACTCCATTTCTGAAACCTTTTGAAAATTATAGCAGCAATAATTTTGCCCTTCCCAAGTATCAGCACAATAATCACAAAATTACTTTTATTTAGATAAGTATCAGGAAGACTTCTGAACCAATGACAGCCACACTTCAGCAAAAAACAAAACACACAACCTGTGTACACTCTGGGGTCAGGTGTGGGAACCTCTCCACCTCACATCCCTCCCACCAGGCACTCTTGCTCACTGTCCAGGCCTCTGGAGGCTCTTATCAAAGAGAGGCTGTGCAATATTTATTTTTGTATTCCAAGGGCCCAGCATGGAGGAGGTTGGCACATTAAAGGAACTCAGTAAGTCTGCTGAAAGAAGGATTTTTAGTTTAAATTTTAATGTAACAATAATTGAGTAAAACCCAAGAGTGGGGGATGTTAAAAATGACATTATTATAACCTGAAAACACGTTTTGGCATTCTAAAATGATAAAAAGGAAATAGATGGCTGAGGGAGTGGGGAAGGAGCCCACTTAGCTCCACTTTCTCTTGATTTGCACAGCACCAAATGAAGACCTCGTAGGGAATCACAGAGGGTCCTTCAATGAGGGATACCACTGTTTATAATCAAAGTATAGCTGTGAACATGAGAAAGCTTCCCAGAGATGTCAGTACCTCTGGCGTTTGTGACAAATTTCCTCCCAGGGCTTTGCCAGGGTAGGCTGACACTAAATGAAGAAAAAAAAAATTAATGTCTTTAAAGCAAAACAAAACAAAAACAAGTGCTACTTCTATGAAAAATGAAATGAGACCACAGAAATCTAAAGGGAGTCTCACATCAACAGCACTGCCATTTCAGTCACATGCAACAACAAACACTGGCCATAAACTTCAGGATTGATTCTGTACACAATTAAAAATTGAATTTCTATAAAAATTTGTATTTTCTGCTGTATAAAATTTTATGGACAGCCAAAATGCCTTTAGAAAGTATAATTATATATACATATATGTGTTACATATAGTATTAACATATACTATATATGCCCAGTTCTCACCATTATTGTGTTAGACATAGTATTAATACATATACCATATACACTATATAATAGTATATATGTATATAGCATAGTGTATATATAGCATTTATATATATGATATATACACATATACACCCATATAGTATATATGATATATACTATGTGGAAGTATTACACACACACACACACATATTGTATATAATACATGTTACTATTATATCTGTGTGAACATAGCATATGTACATGTAGTATATGTGTATATATATAACACATATACATATAATTACACTTCCTAAAAGTATATATGTGTATAAACTTTCTATATGCACATATAAATACACATGCATATATATGTATGTAGTATATGTGTTAATACTACATAAATATATGATACAGTTTGGATGTTGTCCCCCTCTAAATCTTGTGTTGAATTGTAATCCTCAGTGCTGGAAGTGGGGTCTGGTAGGAGGTGTTTGGGTCATGGGGGTGGGTCCCTCATGGCTTGATACTGTCCTCATGACACTGAGTGAGTTCTCACATGAGCTGGTTGTTTAAAAGTGTGTGGCATCCCCCTCCCCCTCCACTCCCTCTCTCTTGCTTCTGCTCTGGCCACGTGACATGCCAGCTCCTGCTTTGCCTTCTGCCATGTGTGAAAGCTCCCTGAGGCCTCCTCAGAAGCTGAAGAGATGCTAGTACCATGCTTCCTATATAGCTTGCAGAACTGTGAGCCAATTAAACCTCTTGCCCTGTTCTCTTTCCGTAGCAAAGTCATAGCTAAAATCAGATTATTCTGGAGTGATCATTTTACCTGCTGGAACCAAGAGAGGCCTAGAAATCATAGAAAGTTTGAGTTTTGCCATCTTTTCTTAATTAGATAAGCATTAGAGGACACCATTATCCAAAGCTGCTGTCAACTTGATGATTTCATATATTTATCACCAACTTCTACTCCTTTAGAAAAGACAATAATTCTTTAAGAAACTCTGTCCTGGTTCAAGTGAGTAAAATCTTAATTCACCTGGGGAGATCTGACACTGAAAACACAGTGCTTTTTTTTTTTTAGTAACCTACTGAGAAATTATTCATTGGTGGCCTATAAAACTCTGTTCAATCTCTACCTTGCTAATGGTTTATTTTCATTAAAGTAAATGATCATCTTTGGGGAGGCATTTTATAAAAACATATTTAAGAGAAATTTCTTTGATTCATGCTATAAGTCCAGTGTTGCATAATTTTTCTGCCTATGTGAACTGTAGGTTTCTACTTTGAGAGAACTCTCTCAATCTAATAAAGATCAAGGGCTAGAAACACTAAGATAAACAATCAGAATTTTAAAATGAGCTAAGAAACAAGGTTTGTACGATACCAATGGGATGTGTGTGGAGTGTAAAAAAGAAAAAGGGCTGTTGGAATAGTGCTTCAGATATTGGCTAGGTCTGACATAGTCAATGTACTATTCTATAATAGTACAGCTGAAAGCCTGAAGTCAGGAAGAATAAAACTGCTCTTAGATATATATTCTAACTTAATTCACGGTAGAAAAGACACTTCTCACAGGAGAGAAGAAAATCAATTCATCCTTTAAAGTGAAATAGACTAAAATAAGAAGTAAACACACATACTTTTTAGGGTAAACTCGGTCCACTCCAGAATCTGTTACCAAGGTGATCACCTTCTAACTGTCGGAGGAATTGGCCCCAGAGTCACAGGGGAGCGTTCTGAGCAATTTCATCAGCCACATCTGTACTTTTTAACAGCATTAAATGTCAAGGAAAGCTGGTTCATTGTTTGGGAAGATCAGAATAGTGGAAGCTCTCCACACTTGCCACTCCTAAAAGTTAGACTGATAGCTATGAAGGGGGCATCTGCAAATATAAAAGCCACTGTCTGAGCTAAGTACCAGTCTCATTATAAAACAAAGCTGCCTTCATGGCTTCTACTCAAGGAAAGACATCCTGAGCCAGAGAACATCTACTTTTTCTTGATCTCTGTACATCAGGGGGCTCAAGCTCTTGCATGGCATTAAGTATTTTCTAGTAATCCTAGACCCACACAGTGGGGCATTGGTGGACCCCGTTTTCCTTTCAGTTCTCATTTCAAAACTGAAGATCCACTGCACTAGGCATCATTACACTATCTTCAGTCAATAAACTTTCAGTGGTTTCTTATTTCCAGGTTCCAATTACCCTGCCTGCCTTTCAACGCTTTTATTTTCTACCACTGCCCAACACACCTGGCAAAGCCAAGAAAAATTCTACCGGATCCTAAAGCCTACATTCTTTTCTGCAAAATTTTTGGTTTCTCACAGTGTCTTTTAGCTTCCTACAGCACACTGGCCTTCAGAGAAACTTTTTCTTCCCTCTTTGGGTCACTGGGGGTTCAGGAAGTGCAAACCACTTTTGCTATCAGACTAAGCAAAATACCGACAACAGTGCAAGTCTGTTACAAAATGAGCTGTTTTCCATCTGACTTTACTAGGACTCAAGATCCTTGAAGGGGTATCTAGCACAGATCTTGGCCAGAGCAGACTTTCAAATATTTGTCCAATTAATTAATTATCTAAACCAAACAGAATATTTAAATTAGTTCCAATAATTATTCTAATAATAACTAGTAATTACCCTTCTAATTATTTAAGAATTATTCACTGCAGCTCCAAGAAAAGATGCTGCATAAGGAAATCAACCTTGTAAATTCCAGAGGACAATCTCATAGCACTGCTCTAAGATAATGCACTATCAACAGATACCAGCCGTTGAGGTGAGCCTCTCTCCCCCAAAGCAAAAGCACCCAGAAGACCATCCCATTAACAGAAGCTCTGAAAACCCATAAAAGAAGTTCCAGAGTTGGGCACATACCAAAGCATCAAGTAATCTTCTGATTTTTTTTTTTTTTTTTGAGATGGAATCTCACTCTGTCGCCCAGGCTGGAGTGCAGTGGCATGATCTCGGCTCACTGCACCCTCCGCCTTCTGGGTTCAAGCGATTCGCCTACCTCAGCCTCCCAAGTAGCTAGGACTACAGGTGCACGCCAGCACACCCGGCTAATTTTTTGTATTTTTAGTAGAGAGGGGGTTTCACCGTGTTGATGACCTTGATCCTCTGACCTCGTGATCCGCCTGACTCAGCCTCCCAAAATGCTGGGATTATAGGTGTGAGACACTGCACCCAGCCTAATCTTCTGATTTTTACAAACACTAAGAAAAACAGTAAGGACAAAAATATTTATTTTTGAAAACCTCCTTTGACAGTATTAAACCTAGATGATACTAACAAATACATAAAGACAGGAACCTAGACTTTTGCCATCTATAGCTGCTGTTTGGGGGAATATGATGTAAAGTCTATGTTCTGATACAAGTGAGCCATGTTACAATAACCTCTACTGAATGGAACACACTTTCACAACTCTTTTATACACGCACACATGCACACAAACACGATACACGATATTATGATATTTCTCTTTGTTTTCCTTAACAACAGTATGTTTCTTTAAACTGGCAAAGCTGGAGGTTACGGCCAAAGCTTTAGGCTTAAATTTTAGTTTTGCTTTTCTGTACGATCCATTTCCTGGGGCCAAGTAATTTTTTTTTTAAGTATTCAGAAACATGTGCTACTGTAGTCCCATGCTCAAAACACCTATGTGGAAATAGTCCTCTAGACTTATACATTCATTCTTAAAAGCCTGGAGTATACAAACAAAGATGCAGTGGGCAGCCAGCCAGTTAATAAATCTCATTTCCGACTAACATCTGCATGAAACAGAGCTATGGGGAGTATCCTCTCCAGGGAGATGCAGAGCACGACTCATTCACTCTGTGAATTAAACAGTGTCACCTCGGATGGCCCACACCACATTTATTTTTCAAGCAGCTCTTAAAATATATAGATTTCTAGCATTCATAAACACAATGAGGAAGCTGAGGCCGAGGAGATAACACAGAAGTGAAAACATGTATCCATGACTCTGCTAAGTTATTTTTGTACTTACTCTTTTCAACTGAAATTATTAATATAGGAATCATTTTCTAAAGGAAACTTGCTTTTATAATCAAGGTGTATCCTAGTTTCAGTAATGAGTTGTCACCCACTCTGTTCCATGCTGTGAAAATGGGCTTTGTTTACACTATCAGATACCTGAGTTAAGAGATGTGGGTCACGAACCACATTTGACTTACTTATGAACAATCTGGTGCAAATGCTATTACAGTAAGGTCTCCTTCTCCAAAGAGTGACTGCTTGCCTGTTAACGGTGCTCAGGAGAGCCGCCCTATCCTTTAGGTATTCTCTCCTCTTCTCACCTGTGCTGCCAGCAAGGTGAAACGTGTTCTTGTCCAAGAGCCCCTGCAAGAGCCCTTTTTCAGTAACGACAGTATTCTTTTGTTTACATAGCTCTTTTAGGAAATTATTTGTTTTAAATGTTGAGTTTATCCTCACAGTATGTCTATAAGAACAGGGGCTAGATATTTTTATAAATAGCAGGCAAAAGTAGAAAATAAAACCTAAAGCCAAGTGCAGTGGTTCACGCCTGTAATCCCAGAATTTTGGGAGGCCGAGGTGGAAGATCACTTGAGGTCAGGAGTTCGAGATCAGCCTGACCAACATGGTGAAACCCTGTCTCTACTAAAAATACAAAATAAGCTGGGAGTGGTGGTGGGCTCCTGTAATCCCAGCTACTTGGGAGGGTGAGGCAGGAGAATTGCTTGAACCCAGGAGGTGGAGGTTGAGCTGAGATCATGCCACTGTACTCCAGCCTGGGCAACAAGAGCGAAACTCTGTCTCAAAAAAAAAAAAAAAAGGAAAGAAAGCCTAAGATAAAGGACCTGTGGGGGGGCCTACCTAGGAGTCAGTAAAGGATCCAGGAAGAGAATTCCCTCTGATCTTGCCAGGGCACTGGGCTCACTCAATGCCAACCCCATCATAAGGGACTCCACCCAGAACTTCCAGGCACATCTCACTGTTGAAGGCTACGCCAAGCCTACAGCCAAAGCAAAACTTTTATTTGGTTAAATCTCTACTCTAGCTTTCAAATTGCCTTCCAAGTTTCCTCAGCAATTAAATGGCTATATTATTCCAGTCTTGGGATGCCAAAATAATGATGGAATGCTTCCTGGATAGAAAAATGTGTCACATTTTTCCTTTTCCTATGCCCCTTCAAAAAAATAAGTGGTAGTTATTACACTGGACATCCACTTTGAAAGAAAAACAGACTAAGGAAAACATCGAATGTGTCTGTCTCCATGTGCATCCTTTGTATAACACAAGACAAATGCAATTTGGGAGGCTCCTCTTCATTTAGCCTATGACACCTCTCACTATAGCATCCAGTAATTCTATTTTATCACATACAAATGCAGTGATGCTCTTAGTGACTTAAGAATTTGTTCAGTGATATCTTTATTAAAATTCAGTTTTGTTTTTTACATAATTTTGAATACCATTATAGGGACTCCAAAAGCAAACTGGAAATAATTTAGGAAATGCAAACAATAGCTTGGATTGAATTAAAGAGGTAAATAAAATTTCATTTTAAAGCAATAATCTGTCACCAAAACGTAACATTTAACCTTTCTGTCAAATGATTTTCCATTGCCATTTCAAATTAGTTCACATGAGTAATAAAACCCAACCAGGCAACTTCCTTTGGCCCATTTGGTAAAATTCGAACTCTGTCTTAAAAGCAACTGCTACCTACACAGCAGGGATAAAATCATTTAGAAAATGAAGGCTTCAAATTTACTTTCTATAAAAACACTTTAAACAAGTGAGATTTAAAATTGCTTACAGTTTTTTTGCATTCTATTTTTAGGCTTTGGGATGGTCACAGAGGAAAAAAGTGGAGGAGCAAGAAGAGAAGAGGCCCAAATTTCCAGTCACAGGGTCTCTGAAAGGAGAGCCCCAGAAGTTGTGGATCAATTTTGATTTACATTAAGAGAATAACAAGCACTTGAAATCTGCAAGGATATCATGTCAACACATTAGTTGGAACCATAAGGCATGAGATTTTGGTGACCTCATGGGCACAGCCAAAATTAACTCCAAGTATTTATATAACTGCCAGAGATGACTGGGCAAAGGTTGCTTATAAATTTTTGTTTTTCAGTCAACAAATAGTGTATTTCTTTGGCCAAAGAGAAAGGGAGTGGGGTGTTCTCTCATCTTATTTTATGATATGCAACGTTTACACACACAATATTCTACCCATAATACCATCTGAATGTTTAGATGAAGGCTCTCAAAGAAGAAAAAAAGAGTTATTTCCTGTTGCTCGCTAGCTGAGAGGATGCGCTTTAGAGGTATGTATGCTCTGCCTCAAAGCGAAAGCATTGTTAGCATTTATCAAGGTAACATTTAAAAATAACTACCCCAGTACAAAAGAACTTCAGAGGAAATATGACCGAAGCTATCAGTCTCCCTTCAAGTCTGGCCTTGAGCTGCATAAGACTCTAGCTGCATTCTCCATTACATTGTTATCCTTATCAAACAATGCAAACAATTTTAATGAGCTTATCTACTGGAACATATTGCCAGATATGTTAACGTAAAAATGATGCCAACCGTACAGGTCAACTCATTAATCAAAAGGCTCACAATACAATGACCAAGATCAGTCCCATCCTCAAAACAGACCTCAGCAAAATACCAGGAATTACCTTCCTACTGTAAATAAGAAGGAAAGGCTCCCCCACCCAAACGGTGGCCATAAACTCCTCAGAAAATGCATAACAGCGCCCAGTTTTTTTCAAGTCCTTTGCAGTCCAGTCTCTTTCTAATAAACCTAGGGTTCTGTGGAGAAAATTTTGGTGAATGTCTGACACTGTGACCTCTGCTGTCAATCCCTGCACCAATCAGTGAGCAGAATTCTTACAAAGCTCCATCAATCTGGCGGTTTAACATCACAGACTGCAGCTTAATCTAGAGGATTCCATCTTTCCTGCACACTCTCCAGGTTAAGCGCAAACGTTTTTCTCCCCATCTTCCCGTTTTCTGCCTTTTGGCACAGCTACCTAATGGCTCCTTTAAAATCTAAAGGGAAGGAGGAAAGGAAGTGCTACCGCCTGTCTCCCTTTGGACAAGGGAGGGGAAACATGCATTTTTATCAGTGTGGAAGGAAAGAGATGGAGGGAGACCCGTTGCAGGCAGCAAACCTATTCACAAAATGCTTTCCATCTGCAGTCGCAGAGCTTCAATGCAAACCCAACATGACACATGGAAACAGATACCAAATAATCACAACCGCCTTCACAAATGCATGCCTGCAGCAGGGGTCGCAGGCAGTGTCTGCTCCATTATATAACGGGCTGGATTTCCGCGCGCCCTCTCGGCGGTCCCCTGCGCTACTCCCTTGCCAGCCCCATTACCTGTAGGAACGCTCCCCGCGCACTGTGTGCTTCCGGAAAGGAATGATGGTCCCGTTATTATCCTGGATGATGTCGTTGTTGTTCTCGCCATTTGGGGGACAGGGTTTGGGTCGGCCCAGGCATTGGCGCACTCCCGAGAAGGGGAACAAACCGCTGTGGGCTGGCTGTTGAAGAAGGTGGCTGCCTCTTCCCGCTCGCTCTCCTGCTCCACACAGACCGTGCCGGCCGCCTGCTCGCTTGCTGCCTTCTCCCAGATCGGACTCGCGCCCCGCCCTCCTGCAGCCCCGCCCTCTGGCGCTGACGACAGAGCGCCGGCAGCAGCACCCTGGTCACGTGGCCGGCCCGTCGCCATGGCAACCCGCTAACTCATCACCTCGCCTCAATTCGCACAGGGCCGCGGCGTGACCACGCCAGCAGCTCCAGGCAGGCACCGGGGCAGGCCTACATCTGGCATGTAAAACCCCAGGCCACCCTGCAGCCCCCCTAGCAGACTCGCCTTGTCTGAAAACCAGCTCTTCCTCTAACCATTTCCTTTCCGACCCGTGCTCCAACTGCAGCTGTGTACACAAAAGAGCGATTCATGCAAAGGGGTGTGGGAGACCCTTTAACTCCTTCAATACCAAATTTTTATGCCATGACAATTAAACTTGGTCAGGTTTCAGAAAAACCTAAAAAGGACCTGGTGGCCAGCTTGTAGAAAAGGCATCAGACTAAGAGGTTAAAATTTCTGGCTTTCTCCCTCCAAATAGCAGCAACCATCTCCCCCAAAACAAACCAAAAAGCTAAAAACCTACAAGGAAGCTGTATTTCCTTCTAATCAATATAGCCTTTAATAATGTGAGGATTAAAGATGGCAAATTAAGAGATCATCTGTACAAAGGAATCCACAAAGAGGGTTTTTTTTTTCTTTTAAAAAAAGGTAACCACCATTTTAGAATATTAGTTACCCAAAACCCTCCAGTTCAAATTCTTTATGGTGCCTCCTGATACAGATCATTAATTCCTTGCCATTTATTCTATTTCCATTTGAATTACACAAGTGATCACCTCATTTAGTATTTGGAAGTGCTTAATATTCAAGCTATTCTATATACTTGCAATTCAGTTTTCAAATATATTGGCTATGTGACAGATACTATTATTATTCCGTTTTTAAAGATGAGTAAACTAGTAAGAGTAAGTAAATTGCTTAAGGTCACACACCTAGGAGTGGTGAACTGGAGCTTCCGAGCGACATGCTTTTATCAGTGTGATTGGATGGTAGCGATCTGTAATACGAGCTCAACAGATATTACAAATCAAAGTAAGAATCAAGTACTTCCAATATGGCTGTTGTGAAAAGACAGCTGTGAACAGAATTGCTAGTACTGTGCAGTCTATGGATTAGATTATAAATTCAAAGACCCTGCATATGTTCAGTGCTGTCCTCCAGAGAGGAGAGGAGATTTTGAAGGATTCTCTGCTTATCAGCAGTGGTCTCTGACCCTTTTTTTTTATTTTCTCTTTAGACAGAGTTTTGCTCTGTTGCCCAGGCTGGAGTGCAGTGGTGCGATCTGCAACATTTGCCTCTGGGTTCAAGCGATTCTCCTGCCTCAGCCTTCCGAGCAGCTGGGACTGCAGGCACACAACCAGCACACCTAGCTAATTTTTGTATTTTTAGCAGAGACAGGATTTCACCATAGTGGCCAGGCTGATCTCCGTCTCCTTACCTCGTGATCCACCCTCCTCAGCCACCCAAAGTGTTGGGATTACTGGTGTGAGCCACTGTCTGTTGGCCAGTCTGGCCTTTATAGGGTGAAAAGGAAAGAGAATTGGGGTGTGGAAGACACAGCATAAATATATTTGTCAGAAAGTATTAAGCTATGGCTCACTCCTTCACATCATGATATGGTTTATTAGCTTCATCATTTTGAGATACAGATATTAAAAACAAGTAAACACTTTGTCATTCCTGACAATTCTTCAGCATATGTCCCTGGAAATAAGTTATTTCTGGTATCAAGTTTCTGGAATTAGAATCAAATGTTTTACAACCCAGATGGTAATGATAATCTCAAACAAGAGGCCCTACTTTTTTTTCCTTCCTGTTTTATACTCTCCTCTTGGGCTATTATTTTAATAATTTTATCTTTTGCTTCTCCAGTTCACAGTGCAAAAGCTGATTCCTTCATCCACATCTCACTTTACATAAGATTATTTTTCTTATACAATTGGATCCAAATCTGACCTAAGACTTACAAGGTACACAGATGAATGTCTAAATACCAAAGATACACACCAAACTTCACATTGCACTGTGAGCTAAAGGGGCATGAGAATGTAGTCATTCTTGCAAAGACCCATGCTTCTTCTTACTGTTTCTGTTACTTAACCCACTGTTTTCAATTTCCTTATGAATTTGTTCCCTTTCACAAAGCTTCCCCTTTTTTGGGGGACAGTCTGAAATTGAAAGGCACAGTCTACAAATCAAATATTTAATGCCTTCAGAGTATGCTCTCAATCTGGTTTCTTTAGTACAGATCACTTTTCATGATCCTGTATTTAATATGTGAAACATAATTTGTGTCATCGTGGGGACTAAATTTGTCAGAATTTGCATGTATAGTTCATTGATCATACCAACTAATTTTGTGGAGAGAACACACCCACTTTGTTTCTAGTCTGCTCATGAAGGAAGGGATGGGATGATGGCCAAGAATTTGGGCTGATGAGCTAAAAAGGGAGGGGCTGTGAGTCAGGTGAAGGGCCCTAAGGGCCCTGTAAATCTTCCTGTAAGACTACTCTGAGCCACACTACTATAAAGGGACCCACAGAACTCCAGAGACCAGTGATTACCCTCTGAGATGCAGGGGTAACAGGGGTAATAATTTGAAAACATTAAACAGATGTGTTTTTGTTCCCCTCCTCATAAATCAGGTTACCTGGCAGCCATTTTCCAGTTGAGTCCTAGGGAAAAGGGGAGGGCAAATTCCACTTTGGGAAACAGAATGATATGATATAGGGAAAGTGTAGAAAATGCAGGAAGGATGAGGGAAGAACCCACTCTTTCCAGCCCCAACTGAGGGTAGAAATAATGGATGAAGGAGGCCAGGCACTGGTAATCCCAGAACTTTGGGAGGCTGAGGCAGGTGGATCACAAGGTCAAGAGATGGAGACCATCCTGGCCAACATGGTGAAACCCTGTCTCTACTAAAAATACAAAAATTAGCTGGGCGTGGTGGCATGTGCCTGTAGTCCCAGCTAATCGGGAGTCTGAGGCAGGAGAAGCGCTTGAACCCGGGAGGCAGAGGTTGCAGTGAGCCTACATTGCACCACTGCACTCCAGCCTGGCAATAGAGTGAGACTCTGTCTCAAAAAAAAAAAAAAAAAAAAAAAGAATGGATGAAAGGAAGACAAGGCAGGGCCTCCTAGCTTCAGGTCTCCACGCTCAAATCCCAGAAGGGCCACAAGGGAGACATTGGAAAGGCTGAAGGCAAAGCCCAAACCTAGGGGGACTTCCTTTTGCATCATTTCCAATCTGAGACTCTAGGAAACCACTGCCGTAAAGAGGGGGCTTCCCAACACCAAGCAAAGTGTAGCCTCATCACAGTAAAGACTAAAATCAATGGCTTAGTACGGTTAAGGAAAGGTTAGGCTTAAATTTTACTCTCAGACTCTTCTTTTGCTGGCATGCAATGTAGGAGGTATTTAGAAGTTTCCGTTTGCCCTATAAGGGGATAATCAGGAGGTGGAGCAGATGTTGCTACTGGAGAGCTGAATTTATGATGGTGGTGGTGGTAGGGGTGTCAGGAGGGAGTGTCCTTACAGCAGAGGCAAAGTGATATTTAATGGGTCCACAGGATGGAACATTTAAGACAGAGTCCAAATACGAGAAATAGCCAGCTCTGAGGAATCTACACAGGGCCAGGGTCACACCTGTAGAGGGAGAGATTCTATAGCTGCAGGCGTCAGCATAGACCACCAGCAGAATGCCTATGGATGGGATCAGACCAGTGACTTCTCAGCAGACTCAGATATTACAAGCCCAAGAACCAGCATGAGACCAGGAGGTCCCTACTTTCCCAACCCTCTTGTGTTTCTATAAGCCCCACTTACCTATTCCTCCAGACACCATCTTGCAGAGGGGCTAAGGAAAGGAAAGATATATCAAGACCAAATAGTCACCCAAGAGGTGAAGCCATCCAAAGGTGGTCTAAAATGGAAGAGGCTGTAATACTGTGAACTAGCAAGTTTAAGACTGTTTCTGGTTCCCCCACTCCCCCAGCAGGGTAGGGAGAATTACCCAGGTCATCCTAAGGGGGAGAAAAAAAAACAACTAAGCTAAATTGTCTTTGTATATATGACTGTGGATTCAGGTTTTGACTTATGTACACAGGTATATCTAAAATAAAGCTTGCGCTGACCATTGCCCTTCACTTCCAACTGCCCATTGGAAAATAGCTCTGTCACCAAGCATCAGCATTAAAGAGGGGTCCTGGGTCCTAGGCTTGACTTCACCAGATGCAGGTTCTATGACCTTGGCAAGCTACTTTGTGTCTTTCACATTTAGTTTCCTCATTGATAAAGTAGGGGTAATATTGCTGGTTTCTCCATAGTGCTGCTGTGGAGATGGAGATTACATTATCCATTGTATTTAAAGCACTTAACCCAGTGACTATATAGCAATGCTCCTTAAGTGGTAGAGGTTATTTTTTAAAATAATATGTTAGGTGTACCCTAAAACATTCATCCATCTATTTGAAACTGAAAACTGGCTTCGTTGTGTACTAGGAGCTGGTTAAAAAAAAAGTCTCAGGCTTTCACTTTAAGCAATTCCCAGTGTTGTAGGTGAGCAATGGCAAAAAATAATTGTCAATTATGAGTACAACACAAGTGCTATAGCAATGGTACCGCATAGGGTGGTACGGGATCATAGATGAGCACCTAAGTCAGAATGGAAACTTGGAAGTAGGTCTGAAAAGTACACCTAAAATCTTGGATGAATAATAACAATAGCAACTTTTTCTTTGTAGTTCATTTTCTGTGCACCAGACAGAATGCGAGATCCCATAGGGCCAGGGCTTCAATAGTTTTGTTCACCGCTCTAGCTGCAGTTCCTAGAATAGGACCTGGCAGATAGTAGGCATTCAGTGAATATATAATCCATTCATTTGTTCAACAAATGTCGTCTTATTTGATTCTCACAGCAACCCTAATGAGAAAACATTAAATTTAAAGAGAAGCAACTCATCCAGGATTGGATATTAGGTTTCTTAGCCCTAAAGTTCACATGCTTATCCATTAAGATAGGCATCATATTGTATATCCATTACATCCTATATCCATTGTATCCTATATCCATTAGGATAAGCATTATATTGTCATTTAGAAGAGGAATGGCAGTGTAGAGGGAATATAAAGGGCTTTTCAAGCAGCTATTCCTACATACAGAGGTAGGAAAGATTATAACATCTCTGGGAAACAGCAGGCTATTTAGTATGGACAGAGAATGTAGTGGCAGGAGATGGGGCAAGCGTGAAGGTGCAGAAAGGGCTCATGGCCAAGCTAAGGAGCTTGATCTTAATTCTGAAGGTGATCTGGAACCACAAAGTACTGTAGGAAGGAAAACTTACCGTGACACTTGCATCATAACAAAGAAGTCTGATGTTGACAGCAGTATGGTGGGTATATTGAAGAAGCAGTTTAGGTCTTCATCACTTTTTTGACCCATTTGGAAGACCTAAACTAAGACAGAGGCAAGAGATTGTAGAATTCATAGTGTATAACTCAGGATTTGATGACTAATTGGATGTAGACGTGACTTTTTGTGGGAGTTAAGAGTGGATAATGAAGGAAAAAGAGACATCTCAAATGAATCCCAAGTTTATGGCTTGGGTGACCAAGTAGATAATGGTACCATTTATCAAGCTAAGGAATACAGATTAAATTGTTCTTCTGGAAAGTTTCTCATAATGTGTTTTGGACATAAGAGAAGTACCTACAGAACATGCTAGCGGTCAATACTAGCATGTAGTATGGGTGGTTCACTAAGTATTTGTGGAATAAGGGAATATATAGGTCTTAATCTGATGAGATGTGTTTGACTTGGAGATACGTATCACTTGGGGTGAGGTGTGTGTATATATATATATATATATAAAACAGGTGGTCATTGCAGCTATGAGTGCTCTCATTCAGGGAGAAAGAGAAGACCTGAGATAAATCTCTTTAAAGGCTGATGTTACAAGAGAAACCTGCAAAAAGAGACTGGCAAGGGTTTTACCTAGCAGGGTAAATCATAGGAAGGAGTGATTTCAGTGGTCCCAAAGGAGAAGCAGGTCTCACAAAGGAGGGAGAGGTCTCTAAGGCCAAACATCACAGAGAGAATGAATCAGATAAGGAAAGAGATATGTTTACTAGATTTGAGAAGGTGTTCTTAAAGATATTTTTAAGAGGCTGGATTTCGGGTCAGACACATCAATAACTACTGAAGAAAATAATGAAATCTTTCAACAGGTAGGAGGCACTGCAATTTTTCATAAAAACATGAATTTTATGAGTGAAGCAAGATATTCCAGGAAGAGATGTACTAAATCAAGGGTGTATCAAAGTATCTGCAACTAATGGGAATCAGCAAGTATTTGTACTAAAAAGCTCCCAGCAATACAGAAAGGACGTGTTAATTAATGACCAACTGTTAGGCATCAGCTGAATTAATCCTACTTTTGGGCCCCTTGAGGTCTAGATCCACCAAAAATAAAAAAACAAAATAAAACAAATGTTTAAAGTGCCTATTTGGAGAGCTGGATTTCTAAAAATGGACCCGGAGGACACACAGCCAGAAGCATGAAAACAGGGAGCAAAAATGAAACCAGCAAGACGTCCCAGCACACAGGTACAATTGAGGAAGACTGAACCCAGGCATGAACTCGAATTTTAAGTCCCTAGGTTATAGCCCAGTCATGTTTCTCTTAGAACTTAGGCCAGAGAGCACAAATAATTCCTATTGACAGAAATCATCGTCCCTCCACTTCTCCAACACATATGGTTCACCTAGAACAGAGATTTTTGCATTGCTTTAGAGTTGAGAAACTATAAACTGTAATAGCAGAGAAGATACGAATTCACTAGTCAGGAATGACTGTTAATCTTGATTCAATCCCAGAAACACCTACTCATCGTGAATGCCTTTCTCAGGTTAAAAATGTGTTCGCTGAAGCTGATAATCACAGCTGTCAAAGACATTCACAGCTGTCACACCGCCTTAGACGGGGGCTTCCTTAGATCATTATCACCTCAAATACAGACAGAAGATTCCACTTAGCAGTCACCTCTGCTGGCTCAGGACAAGCTATTTCTCCCATGTGTATATTTTAAGATATTTTCCAGTAGGGAATGGCAGGTACATTAGTTATCAATGGCTGAAATATATGCTCCACACCTAAAATGATAGCAGTGAATAAACATATGATTGGCCAGCTAGTAGTACTGGCACTGAAATTGCACTAGTGGCACAGAAATGTATTTGAAATTGGTCCTTACTCACTACCTTTAACCAGAGGCATAGGAAGATTTTATTAGTTCTTCTGGATCTGGTGAGAATTTAATGACATGCAAATACCTCCTGGCCTTAAGTAATAGCATTTTATTTAAGAAAAATTGGTGAATAGTATTTTCCTCCAGATGAAGAAAGCCCTCTTCAAAACCAACATACAGAGGTATGCTCCTCTAGAATTGACTTTGCAGATTATTTGTTCTCAAAGGCAGAATTTTAAAGTCTCTTACTTGCTAGCAAAATATCAAGGTGCCCATGATGTTAAAACACAGAACATGCCATTGCATGACATAAGATTTCTGTGTTGGAATTTATTTCTAATTTGCTTTTTCTTAGATTTTCTCAAGCTTGGATTTCATTTTGTAGAATAACTCATAGAACATGATGTGAATGCAGTTTAAAAACACTCAGAGCATTATGATTTCTGTAATCAATCAAATCTGTACAATGTGAGGTTTCAGTTATTAAATAAAAATGTGCTTTTGAATTATACCACCTGGCTAAATTTAAGAGCTTGAAATATGTTTTCCATAAAAATACAATGTGATAAATGTTATGAGAATACATTAAGTATTAGGAATATAAAAAAGAAAGTAACCAGGCCTGGGGATACTAGAAAGCTTCACTAAGATAGTAATATTTGAATTAGGCCTCAATCATTCATTCTATAAATATTTATTGAGCACTTATTATGTGCTAGGAACAATTCTAGGCACCAGAGATGCAGAAATTTGTAGAAAAATACTCTCTGAATTTTCACTTGAGTGTATGAGCAAGTATATGTGATAGGATCAGGAGACAGACAATAAGTAAAATATGTAGTGTGTCAGATGGTGGCAAATGCTATAGAGACAATTAAAGCAAGGAAGGAGGACATGGAATACAGAGGAAAGGTGTTGTAATTTTAAATGGGGTGACCAGGGTAGACATCCCTGAGAAGATAATCTTTAAGCAATGACCCGAGGGAGGTGAGGGACACGCCTGTCATATCAGAAGAATGTTTCAGGCAGAGACGGCAGAAAGTGCAAAGGCCCTGAGGTAGAAGCATGATTTGTTCAAGAAACAATAAGGAAGTCAGGTCACATGTACGCAGCACAGTGAGTGCGAATGTGTGTGTATTGCGGGGATGGGAGAGAGAGTTGTAGAAGACAACGAGAACACGTGGACTCAGGGAGAGGAGCATCACACACAGGGGACAGTTGGGGCGGGTAGGGGAGAGACAACGGGTGTTGGGGAGGGGATAACATGGGGAGAAATGCCAGATATAGTATGCACCAAAAGTAAAATAAAGAAAGAAAGAAAGAAAGAAAGAAAAGTTGAGGTCAGAAGGATCACAGAGAAACCAGAATGTGCAGGGCTTTGAAAGTCTGTTGTAAAGATTTTGGCTTAAAACCGAAGTTAGAAACCAGGCATTTGCAGGAGTGTTAGCAGTGGCAGCAGAGATGTGGAATACTCTCTAATCACTTTAATAGCAGCATCTAATATTTGAATACTTTTTATGGGCCAAGTGGTATGTTTAACAATGAGGAGGTATTTTATTCTCACCAGAAAGGGGTTATTCTAAGTCCCATTTGTCAGAGGAGGTAACTAGTTCAATAACTTAGCCAGATCACCAGACAGGAAGTGGCAGAGCTGGGCACAAACACACTTGCCAGATGTCACACATGTCATTCTTCTTCCCTAGCTCAGTCTATCTTCCAATGAGGTCTGATTAACCTGGAAGGAGAGAATGCAGAATCCAGGGTGGGGAGTGGCAGAGATGAGATAGCAGATGGATGCAGAGGGAAGAGACTGCTGCCATAAAACGGCACTTCCACGTGGGCAGCAAGGAAATAAAGCCGTAAAAAGGCCGAGAGACAGAGAGAATAAAAATGAACAAGGGTTGGGAGCCTGTACAGGATAGGAATATCCATGGGAGTGAGAGATTGGAAGAAATGGAGGGATAGGAGTTGTAAATTATGGTTTAAAAAAAAGGGCGGGGGAAGGAGGAAGAAATGCTAGCATTTGGGGTTAGCAGTATATGTGATTGATAGAGAAATAAATGATTTTCTTATCTTTATTTACAGTGATTAGCTATTTTATTTTTCAGTAAGCCTCAGCTAGCAATGTCCATTTCTTTGATACCTTCTGGAGGGAAAGGAAACCACAGGCATTTTTTTGGTATTTGTATTCAAAGCTACAATCTGCTTTCATTTTCACTATGCCAAGACTATTCTAATTCAACCATCCAGCTACAGACATGTCTATTTGAGTGCTCTCATTAAAATGTGTCTATGTCCAATTTTATGAAATTCCTCTATTTCCTTTTTCTATTTTATTTCCATCTTAAAATAAAATGCATCTTGTTGAAGTGACTGGATAGGACAGCTAAAAGGGATTAAAAGGCATCTTGGGCTCAGTCGGGTGGCAAGAGAAATGAAGAGGCTCTGAGTACTGCTAACAGATAAATAATCTTGCAGATGATTCAGAAGCTTTCTGGAGAAGATTTCCTTAGGGTTCTCAAAAATTAACTAACTCACTGGGCTTCATTTCTGACTTTGATATTAAAGAGTGCAAGCTGAGTGGCAACTCCTTAATATAAATACAATGAAAGCCAGGAGAAAGTGGGCAAATGGTCATTCTATCAGGTACCAGGGACCTCCAGAGTTTCAGAGCCACTCAGAACCCAGGCCATCAAGTGGCAGCCAGGGACACTGGAAGGAAGGGTCTTGCTGGGCCTGGAACTTCTCTGTCAAGTCTGGTGTGTACCACGGCAGACCTGTGGCTTGTGGATGGCTCCTCGACAGCGTGTCAAGGGAACATGAGGCCGGCAGCTGGAAAGCAGTGTGAGTAATGGAAGAGAAATTCCTCATTTTCTGACCTCATCCAAATACAATTTTTAAAAAGAAAATTAAAGCAGCTTATTTGATTAGAAAAAAAATGCAACTGGAAATCATGAAATAAGACTAAGTTTCCATCAGAAATGTTTTCAGTAGAGCTTATGTTTTCTTTCCTCAAGTGCTTAGAACACCAAGCATCTTCCTGTTCTCAATTCACATTGACTCAACATCTGTAAAAGTGGAGCCAAAGGGTCCAACTGCAGAGTGTAGCACACGAAAACATAATGGGCCTGCTTCAAGAAGCTTCCATTTAACTTCTACATAAAATAATCAGATCCCTAGGAAAATCAGATGTCTTAGTCTTAATATGTGAGACATAATGAGTTAATCGTCAGCCGATAGATCTAGAATCGATGCTTGGAATCAACTTCTCTACATAGCCTGTCCTCAAACCCTTCCTACCAGCCTACAATTCCAGTCTCTTTGGGGCAGATCCTATCAGCCTTCAATGATGCAATGGAATGGTGAATGAGAAGTAATGGCATGTAGTGTAAAGAGCATGTACAGTGAATATTATTTTGTTTGCTCCTCCCTCTTTTGGGAAATATTTCTTCAAACCTTGTGGTTCTAGCAGAGCTTGCCAAATATAATTATTCCATCCTCCTGATCCTGAGGATTGATTCAGGGGTAGGCCTATGACCCAAATCCGGTCATTTGGAATAGTTCTCTAGGATTTTCTAAAATTAGAGCTGTAGTGTGTATGTGTTTGGGGTGTTGGGAGATGGTATCTTCCTTATAAAAGGTAGTACTGAGGAATTAAGAAAATATCATATATATGATATATTTACATATTTTGCACAGAGTAGCAGAATTCAAAGAGTTCATGGTTTGGATTAATATGCTTTGGATTTGAATCCAGGTGCTTACCAGTTGTTCAACCTTGGACAAATAACTTCTCTAGCTTCAGCTTCTTCCGTAAAACAGGGATAAGGTTTACAAGGTAACATTTTGAGATATAAACCTAGGTTCCTGCCTTGTCCCCTGTGACCGTAATTTTTTGTTCCTCTTCCATTCTAGAGGTTGTATTTATTTCTCCTCCCTTTGAATCACCACGGCAGTTTTGATCAATAGATTTTGGTGGAAATGATGCCAACCAGTTCTTGACCTAGACCTTACAATGACAGGCAGCTTTTGCCTTAGTCTCTTAAAGGTCAGCTGCCCTGTGGGAAATTCAGCTACCCTGGAACCACCGTGCTGCCCTGTGAGAAGGCAGGTCAGCTGCCCTGTGAGAAGTGCAGCTACCCTGGGGTAAGTGCCAACCATGTGGAGAGGCCCAGAGGATGGGACACATGGAGACGGAGGGGGAAGAGAGAAGGAAGAGACCACAAAGAGTACCAAGACTCCAAATATGTGGCTGAAGAAGTGCTCTGTATCTCCACCCACCACAGCTGACACTATATGGATGTATAGATCAGAAAGGAGCTGCCTAGCCAAGACCTTCCTGAATCCCTGGTCCACAAAACCATGATGTATGACAAATGGTTATTTTAAGTTAATAAGTTTTGGGGTAGTCTGTTATTCATTAACAGATAACAGAAAAACCCTGTTGGTTCTCTATTGTGACTCCAAACTTGGTGGTTAAAACAGCAGCAATCATTTTATTATCTCTTGTCATTCTGGAGGTTGGCTGGGCTTGGCTAGGTGGTTGTCACCCATGATCTCTCACGTAGCTGTGGTTGGAAGGTGACTGACTACTGAAGTCATCATAAAGACTTCCTCAGTCTCATGACTGTTGGCTGATGTTGCCTTTTAGTTGGGGCCTCAGCTGGGGCTCTAGCTGGAATACCTATGCAAGGCTTTCCCATGTGGCCTGGACTTCTCACAGCATGGTGGCTCAGTTTCTAGCACAATCAGCCCTACGAGCAGGCAGAAGGCCATGGCAGTTTTAAAACCTCATCTTGGAAGTCACAGAGCATCATTTCCATTGTACTATGCTGGTCAGGGGTGCCACAAAGGTCCACCCAGATTCAAGAAGAAGGGCTATCAGCACCACTGGTAACCTAACTAGGAGGAATGTCAATCTCACACTGCAAGAAGAATTTGTGGGATGGAAGACATTGTGGTAACCCAAGTTGGAAAACCTGCCACACACACTTGCTGAACCTTTTTTACTCCCTGTGTCCTCAGCATGGTGCAGGAACTCAAGAGAGGAAGAAAAGAATCAGTGTTCAAGTTCTAAGTATCAAAATCGACTTGTAAGCCCATGGCAGAGAGACTAACCTGAAGAAAAGTTCATGAGCCTCGTTTTCAAGTATCAACAGCTTAAGATCTTTAAAAGACTCAGAACCTACAGTTCGTGTCATAAGCCACAAGACTACATGACTGGTTAGAGATGTTGGATTAGAAGCTGGTGAGTGTCCTTGAAGAGGGACTCTGCCCCAGCCATGCCCCAAACTGGCATAGGATTTTGAGAGTAGAGGGAACCTGTCCTCCACTTTATATCTGTAACCCTGAAGGATGCCAAAGCCACACAGAAGGTCCCTAGTCACCTTGGCACCGAACAGTGAGATGCAGATGCAGGTAAAGCGTTTAAGGCAACAACAGCTTTTCTGCAGAGCTAGCAAATATTTTTGGAGAGAAAGAACAAACCTGACCCCATGTGGTAGTGACAAACATCAACAGAAAAGAACAGGCCTCTTGAGACTGTGCCCGTTTTCCTTGGGGGAGGGTTGCCATGGAAGCAACTCAAAAAAAAAAAATAAATAAAATAAAATAAAAATAAATAAATAAAATACAATCTCCATTCAGATTTCCAGAAGTACCTTGTAAAAATGTGAGCCTATGGTGTGGGGTCTATATTCATCGCTGCATTCTCTCACTTACTGAATCAGCAGGTCAGAGGCATGTGTAGAAATTAGGTTGTGGCCATTGGTTTAGACAATACATAGTACATTTAATGAAGAAGCTTCTCTCCTACTTGGCTCCCTCTCCAGATCTCCTGCTTGAGCTGAACTCATAGCCAGCACTTGGTTTTGAATCCTCAGAATGTTTTCTGTCTGATTTAGACATCATACCTTTTCATTTCACAGAGGGACATGTATATCTCATTCTTTCCTCTCCTGCTGCTCACACCCTGCTTCAGACACACTCCTTCCTCATACCTAGAGAGGTTTCCTTGCTTCACAATCAACTCACATCTCACCACCAACTCTATCTTCCCTTATTTCATTTTTAGAAGTCTTCAGTGGTTCACTATCATCTAAGTTTTTCTTTAGGCACTATAAAACCTAACTACCTGGCAGGGCACAGTGGCTCACGCCTGTAATTCCAGCACTTTGGGAGTCTGAGGCAGGTGGATCACAAGGTCAGGAGTTCAAGACCAGCCTGGCCAATATAGTGAAACCCTGTCTCTACTAAAAATACAAAAGTTAGCCAGGCGTGGTGGTGTGCGCCTGTAGTCCCAGCTGCTCAGGAGGCTGAGGCAGGATAATTGCTTGAACTCGGGAGGCAGGGGTTGCAGTGAGCCGGGATTGTGCCACTGCATTCCAGCCTGGGCAACAGAGCAAGATTCCATCTCAAAAAACAAACAAACAAAAACCCCTAACTACCTTTAGAAACTTATCCCCCACCATGTATAGAAAGAATAAGATTGAATTTGGTTACAGCCTAACCTGAAATGTTAGTTTTGCCACCCGGTATTAGCATAAGCAAAGCTTCCTCTGTACTTGGTAAACAAAGAGAAGAACCTATAAGCACTCCTATTTTGAATTATTCATAAACACTCTTGGAAGAATCTATTACTACATCTGATTATTCCATTGAACTATGTTCAGTGGAACTGCTAGACTTCTAAGCTACCATTTGAAAATAACTTCAGCTTTCTTTATTAAAAAGCTACAGAGAGGACCGCAATTTAGTGAAATGAATTGCGATGATGTAAATGTTAACAGTATCTGAGCTGTTACCTCTGAGTCCCTGTCCTCCCAGGATGAGGAACACAGAGCTGGGAACATTCAGCCACGACGGTCTCATCTTTACAACTGCTTTAATTATAATCAGATTACATCATTAGAGTCAGAATCACAATGTTTTAAGCTCATTAAAATATCAGCTAAAATTCATAGGGAATTATTGGCTGGAAGAAATAAAGAGTTAGAGCACTGCTATTTCCTATTGATGGTTAGGACATGCAAAGTTCCACAGAGGGTAAGTTTTGAGGCTGGATGACAAGCCCCCAAAGAAGTTTCTTTGGCCGCTCACTTACGCTTGGACACAACCCGCTGAACAGCAGCTTCACATTCTGCACGCAAAACACTCAACTCCGGGTAAAGTAAATCATTCCACAAGTGGCCTCCTTCCACATTCACAATACTTGAGAAGCGTTCCCGAAACTTGGACACAGGGCTGTGGAGTGAAGCCAAGAAACTTCGCAGTGGTTATGAAACAGCTGCAAATCCATGCTTATGTCATGCTTTGCACAAATACTCTATAAGGGACACATTTGATCAAGAGTAGAAATATGGCTTTGCTAGTACTAATCAAGGTGAGAAGCTGGATTTCACCAAAAAGATTTCAGAACAACCCTCTAGTGTTTCGCAATTATATAATTCTGAAATTTATAGTTAATCTGTATTACTTTTTATATTTTCCTCACTCACCCTCCAAGCAAATTCATCATAGTATTAATAGCTATTCACAATATGGAGAAAGAAAAAAAGCAGCAACGAATTAAAGAATCAGTCCCCTCAGAGGTTAACACTAGTTTATCTGGCAAAAGAGAACATCCTATAACAATGAGAGGTGTTGCCATCCTTAACCTTGTGCCATAAAGGACAATACTAAATTTACTGAAAAGGTCTATTTCTAAATTCCCTTTGAATATCAGCAGGAAAATGTAAGAACCAAATTTTTTTTTTGCATAATTACAATTCTCTCCAAAAAGGGAAATTAAGGTTAAATGAGCTTTCAGATTCTGATCTGCAGATACTTTTAGTAAATTTTATTCATCTTCAGATTCTCTTTTTCATTTACTGAAGAAAAGCAAGTTATATCATTATCAATAGAACTGATAGGTTTATTTGTATAAAATGCTTTGTTCTACTTCAGTCTGAAGACAATAGCATTTCTAGTCAAAAGGCTTTCAGCAAATATTGCAAAAGATACTTCATGAGTAAAGGATGCTGTCAGGGTGTGAATAAAAGGGAGAGGGACAGAGTTCATCCCTCTCTTTACAGAGAAGTTGGAGAAAATCTCTATTCCTCCTAGTTTCAAGTTAGGAGTTTAAAAACCTTTAGGAATGAGGATGAAGACCTGAAAGTTGCTAAAAATCCCAGCTCGTGGTATCAAAACAAGATAGCCCTGGAACTGAGTGCTTCTAATGCAATAACATTTGGGCACTTTCCCTCTTCTACAAACCAAATCACTGAAAGACATCTGATACAGCTAGCATACACTGTTAGCCTGAAGCATCATCGCCTTTTTTATATGAATATTTTGACCAAAAATTTATGTTATTTATTTTTTACTGTGTCCTACAGTGGTTCTTTATTGTAGTATATTTGACACTTGTGATTAAATAAAAAGCATATTTAGGTTATCATATTCTTATTATGGGACATATTTGACAATATAGTAAAATGGTTATATTTTGATTTCTCAGCTATCCTGGAGACATAGTACTGGGTGAAAAACAGCAAGGCAGCAGTAAATCAAAAAATTAAGATATTATCCTGGGTATCATTTAATCAGTGGCTTCAGTTTCAATGATCTCTTCAATGAGTCTAAAAATATTATTCATCTTTGCTTCATTTTCTTTTTTAACCTGTCCTCTTCAGAATATCTACTCAACCACCAAATCTTACCAGTTCTTCTCCAATTGTCTCTCTCAATCTTTCATTTCCACCAGATTCCTATTACCTGAAATGTAGACAAGTGCAATAACTTCCAAGAATCTTTATTTCTATTTCCCTTCCTTCCAATCCATTAATATATGTAAACAATTTTTTAAATAAGACACACGTTAAAGATTGAGGAACAGAATGTATAATATAAAAAGTAAACATCTTTCTTAGCTATAATCCTTTACCTTTACCCAAACCCATTTTAAAGAGTTAATGTTTTTAAAATTATTTCTGTTTTTAGTTTTTCTGAGGTAATGATTGTCACGCTAAACATTCAGGTATATTCTATTCTTATCAACATAGTACCTATTATAAAAGAAATATAGTACTTCTATTACACAACATTTTAATTACTTCTCACCTCCCCTGTGAATTTTATTGGTAATAGTTTTAATTCTTCTATTGGTTACCTTTACAACCTTTAAGTAAAATTCTTAAAATTATATTTCTTGGCTGATTTCAAGGAACTGTGTCTATTGACTCTCTTATTACGTTTTATTGCAGCCTTTCCTACTTTTAATTTGTGTGGTTTTCTCATTGTGTTTTCTTTATAAAAATGACTAGCATCTACATTATGTTCTGTGACTATGCTTATCTTCCCTGTTTTGACTACAGATTGCTTCTAAGCTTGAAATCTGGTAAAGAGGATTTACGATTATGTAATTTCTTATCCTCTCCAGAATCAAGTGGTATTACCTTCCAGAGAGAAGGCAATATAATCCTCTCATTAAATCTTGCAATCAGAAGAATATTCCGATGAAAACATCAAAGTCAAATGGATTCTTTTTCACATTTGTTAATTAATTGTTCAAAAGCATGATTCAATTTAAGATTAAACTTGAATCTTAACATATATTTATTTCTTAGAGCTTTTAACTACTTTTTATTGACAGAAGAAGCATATACCATTATCTTATGGTACAAAATACTCAGATTCTAGGTCTAAGTTTATACAATAGAATCTGGGTTTTTCTTCAAAACATTCTTCATGGAACTTACTACCTAATTTGGACAAACTGCTTTGATATCACTGCTAGCATCCTGGTATTTCTTATACTTCTTGTAATTTGGATTATTTAATTAGTTCCATAGTTTTTTTAGATGTTATGTTATTCTTTATTTTTTCTTTTACTTTGCTGAAGTCCACCTAGAAATTATTTTTTTGAGAGATAGAGAGGTAAAGTTTTCAAACCTTTTCATGTTGGAAGTTATCTGTTTTTATACTTTATTGATAGTTGGACTGAGTATAGAATTGTAGTCCAAAATCACTTCCCTCAGAACTTTGAAAGCATGGCTCCGCTGTTTTCAAGCCTCCAGAATTGCATATTGACATCTGTAACATTCACGTGATCACTCGTCTGTATGTAATCACTCTTCTCTCTGACTCTCAAGCTCTCAGATATCTTTTATTTTGAAATTTCATGAGAGTAGATCTAGGTTTGGGTATTTTAATTCATCGTGGTCAACATTCAGTAGCCTCTTTTAATCTGAATCCTTATGCCTTTACTTCTTTGTCTTCAATGTCTTCTTAAAACTCTTCATAAAGAATATTGGACGATTTAGATCATTCTTTTATTTCTCTAAGACTTTTCTAGTATTTTCTGTCTTTTCCTCTTTTGCTTTATACCCGGTGATACTCTTAGCCACACTTAGTCCTGTTGATTTTTGATTTAATTATATTTTTAATTTGCCAAAGCTCTTGCACTTTCTGACCACCTCTTATTCATAGCAACTCTTTTTTTTCTGGGAGGAGTGGGGCAGTGAAGTCTAACGGATGCAATACTTTTTGTCTGTTTAAGGATACTTATTAAATTTTCTCTTCTATTCTCTGAATTATTTCATCTAAATAAATGTTCTTTTTTTTTTTTTTTTTTCAATTTTTGCTCTTATTTAGCTGGCAATGTAATCTTATGCCCTTTCCATCTTCTATAAGTTTGTCCATTTCTGGTCTCCATTCATGTTTCCACAACTGTCATGGATTTGCTCTTCTTTTTAAATTTTGTTATTTCAGTTGAAGAGCTGGGAAGATGGGAACAAAACTGCCATCCTAAAACTCATTAATTTTTCTAGAATATACTTGCATTATTTTCAATATTTTCCTGATTGTCTAAAATATAAAGCTTAAATAATGGTCTGGTACTTGAGACTGGGCACAGTTTGACCCTAGGTTATCTATTTTCTTTAATCCTCCATTATTCACACTAAATATCAGTTTCTCTCTGCCCCCTTCAGCTGGCCTACATTCCACTTCTTGCCTAGAATGTCCTTTTACTTTTCACCTACCATTTTACACAGGTAGGCTTACCTCAAAGATCACCTCTTCTGAAGCCTTTTGGAAGACCCTAGGATACCCCCAATTCTGTATCAGTTAAAAATAGGTATTGAGTTCCATCCAGATAAATAATTGTTTCTTATGCCAGCAGTGGCAATTTTTCCAAGCAGAATTTTCTTCTCTGCCATTTTTACCATATAATCTAAAATCATTTTACCCTAAATGAAATTTTAAAAGCAGACGTTTCATGTTTTTATGTCTCCCTGTACAGTGAAAATATCAAATTTATGGATATAGCCTTTTAAATAAAGTAGTGTTCTTGAGTCAGGAAATTTTCATTTTATAATTGAGGGGGATATGCTTTCTTGAGTAGGAGGCAAAAGTGGTTGAATCGTCTCATTTGAAGACACCTTTCCAGAAATAGGTTGTTCTGGTCAGAGGTAATAAGGTCAGTACACAAATGTTCTAAGCACTCACTCCACATTTTTTTTTGACAAGCCAAGGAGAGCTTTTCTCTAAGCTAAGCACTCACTAAAAGAGGGTGCAAATGGTTCAGGCCAGCTTATAAACCAAAGTAATGTTGCATGAATGGCATTACTTCACACCGATTTGAACATAGCACTCACCAAGGGCAAAAATAAAGTTAAAGACACAAGAATTCCATGAGAGAAACTACCAAGCAGACATAAAGCATAGTCATTGCCTTGAAAAATCATAACATAATAAGAAATCAGCATCCAAAATAAGATTTAGAGTCCAGCTGGAGAATAAAGTATTATCATGGCCTAGAATCAAGTCTTTAGGGAGGTACTCTGGAGCTTATCTTGACCTTTACTATTCATTTTTCCTTCTGTAGTTTGACATTAACCTGATAATCTGTGATTCATCTGAATTGCTTTCTTGAAGACTGAAGCACAGCTAATTATAGAACAGCAACAAACATATCATGCACACATTTTAAGCAGAATGATATTTGAGGTAAGGGATGCTGAAAATCTGTGTCATCCACAGTACAAGTAGCCAGGCAACCTGAGGCTGAGCTGGATTTGTAGACTACACAGAACTCAGACACATGTATCAAATATCTAATGTCTGGAAAGATAAGTAAACTAGAATGCCTCTTCCATTGTTCTTACGAATATTATTTGGAAAGCAAAAATTATACAGGAGAAAAAGCTTTTAAAAATCTCAGGTAATATCCAATCAGGAATCTCATACTATAATAGAAAACATGTTATATTATTCACAGGGATATGGGGACACACAGGTATGAAAATGCCACTCAGAGGTATTATTTAACCAGTTATGATCTGTAAGTTTCAAGCACACCAAAGTTAACTTTGAAACAGACTCCATACGGCAAACAATGGCAAGTTGGAAAAATAATGGTCAACTCTACAGACTATTTGACAGATATTAAAACATGTCTATAATCATGAATATGTATAAGTAGCATGGAAAACTGCTTATGACATAAAGTGAAAAAGAAGAAAATAAAATATGACAAGGCCTGGTTACAACTGTATAAAATTAGCCACATGATATAGTGAGGGACTTTGACATCCCCCTGACAGCATTAGACAGATCACTGAGGCAGAAAACTGACGAAGAAATTCTGGACTGAGATTCAACTTAACCAATTGGACCTAATAGGCATCTACAGAATACTCCACTAATCAACCACAGAATATATGTTCTTCTCATCTGCACATGGAACATACTCCAAGATCAACCACATGCTCAGCCATAAAGTGTCTCAATAAATTGAAAGAAAATCAAAATCATACCAAATATATTGTTGGACCATAGTGGAATAAAAATAGAAATAAATGCCAAGAAGTCTTCTCAAAGGTATATAACATGAAAATTAAACAACTTGCCCCCTAATAAACAACAAAATTAAGGCAGAAATAAAAAAATTCTTTGAAATCAATAAAAACAGACATGCAACACACCAAAATCTCTGGGATGCTGCAGATGCAGTGTTAGGAGAAAAGTTCATAGTGCTAAGTGCCTACCTCAAAAAGAAAGACCTTGCAATAATGACCTAATGTCATATCAAGGGGAAGCAAAACAAACAAACAAACAAACAAAAAAACCAAAAACCCAAGAAAAAACTAACCTCAACGCTAGCAGAAGCAAAGAGATAACCAAAATCAAGCAGAACTGAATAAAATTGAGACTCAAAAATCCATACAAAAAATCGGTGAAACCAAAAGTTAGTTCTTTGAAAAGATAAACAAGATCAGTAAACTGCCAGCTATATTAACACGGAAAAAAAAGAAAGAAGATCAAAATATGTACAATTGGAAGTGACGAAGGTGACATTACAACTGATCCCACAGAAATATAAAAGATCCTGGGCTGGGCATGGTGGCTCTCACCTGTAATCCCAGCACTTTGTGAGACTGAGGTGGGTGGATCATGAGCTCAGGAGTGTGAGACCAGCTTGACCAATATGGTGAAACCCCATCTCTACTAAAAATACAAAGAATTAGCTGGGTGTGGTGGCATGGGCCTGTAATCCCAGCTACTCAGGAGGCTGAGGCAGGAGAATTGCTTGAACTGGGGAGGTAGAGGTTGCAGTGAGCTGAGGTCGTACCACTAGACTCCAGCCTCAGCAACAGAGCAAGACTCTGTCTCCCAAAAAAAAAAAAAAACCCCAGAGACTATTATTTAGAGGAAATGGATAAATTCCTGGAAATACACAGTCTCCCAAGATTGACTCAGGAAGAAATTGAGTCCTGAGTAGACCAATATGAAGTTCCAAAACTGAATCAGCAATTAAAAAAACAAAAAAACAACCACTTACCAACCAAAAAATGCCCTGGGCCAGACGGGTTCACAGCCAAATTCTATCAGATATACAAAGAAGAACTGGTATCAACTCTGCTGAAAGTATTAAAATAATTGAGGAAGAGAGTCTCTTCCCCTAATTAATTTTATGAGGCCAGCATCAACTTGATACCAAAACCTGGCAAAAATACAACAAAAAAAGAAAACTACATGCCATTATCCCTAATAAGCATAGATGCAAAAATCCTCACCAAAATACTAGCAAGTTGAATCCAACAGCATATCAAAAAGTTAACCCATCATGATCAAGTAAGCTTCATTCCCAGGATGCAAGACTGGTTCAACATAAGCAAGTCAATAAATACGATTCACCAAACAAACAGAATTAAAAACAAAAACGCTGTGATCCTCTCAATAGATGTAGAAATGAGCTTTTGATAAAATCCAACATCCTTTTATGATTAAAAGAAAACCTTCAAAGAACACACCTCATAATAATTAGAGTCGTCTATGACAAACCCATAGCCAACAGCATACTGAATGGGCAAAATCTGGATGCAGTCACATTGAGAACAGGAACAAGACAAAGATGGCTACTCTCACCACTTGTATTTAACATAGTACTGGAAGTGCTACCCAGAACAATCAGGCAAGAGAAAGAAATAAAAGGCATCCAAATAGGAAAAGAAGTCCAACTATCTCTCTTTATGGATAATAAAATTCTACACCTTGAAAACCCTAAAGACTCCATCAAAAGACTCCTGGAACAGATAAATGACTTCAGTAAAGTTTCAGGATATAAAATTAATGCACAAAAATAAGTAGCATTTCTATTCACCAGTAATGTTCAAGCTGAGACTCAAATCAAGGTTGAAATCCCATTTACAATAGTTGTAAAAAACAAAAACAAAAACAAAAACAAAACCTAGAGATACATCTAAACAAGAAGGTGAAATATCTCTACAAGGAGAACTACAAAACATTGCTGAAAGAAATCAGAGATGACACAAACAAATTGAAAACATTCCATGTTCATGGATTGGAAGAATCAATATTGTTAAAATGGCTGCACTGCCCAAAGCAATCTACAGATTCAATGCTATACCTATCAAACTACTAACATCATTTTTTCAAAGAACTAAAAAAAAATTCTGAAATTCCATATGGAACCAAAAAAGAGCTCAAATAGCCAAAGCAATCCTATGCAAAAAGAACAAAACCAGAGGCATCACATTATTTGACTTTAAACTATAAGGCTACTGTAACCAAAAGAACATAGTACTTGGACAAAAACAGACACATAAGCCAACAGAACAGAGTAGAGAACTCAGAAATAAAGTGACACAGCCACCTGATCATCAACAAAGTTGAGAAAAATAAGCAATGGCAAAAGGTCTTCCTGTTCAATAAATAATACTGGGATAGCTGGCTAGCCATATGCAGCAGAATAATAAAACTGGACTCCTATCTTTCACTTTGTACAAAAATTAACTCAAATGGATTAAAGATTTAAGTGAAGACTTTATAGGAATCCAAGAAGAAAACCTAGGAAACACCATTCTGGACATTGGCCTTGGGGAATAATTTATGACTAAATTCTCAAAATCAAATGCAACAAAAATAAAAATTGATAATGGGACCAAATTAAATGAAAGAGCTTCTGCACAGCAAAAGAAACTATCAACAAAGTAAACAGAGAAGCTACAGAATGGAAGAAAATATTCACAAACTATGCATTCAACAAAGGTCTAATATCCATAATTTATAAGGAACTTAAATAACAGAACAAGTAAAACACAAATAACCCCATTAAAACATGAGCAAACACATGAACAGACACTTCTCAAAAGACATACAAGTGGCAAACAAACTTACGAAGAAATGCTCCACATCACTAATTAGAGAAATGCAAATCAAAACCACAATGAGATGCCATCTCACACCAATCAAAATAGCTGTTATTAAAAAGTTAACCAACAACAGATGCTGGCAAGGCTGTGGAGAAAAGGGAATGCTTATACACAGTTGGTGGGAATGTAAATTAGCCACTGTTGAAAGCAGTTTGGAGACTTCTCAAAGAACTTAAACAGAACTGCCAGCTATCCCATTGCTGGGTATATATCAAAAGGAAAATAAATCATTCTACCAAAAAGCCGCATACACTTGTACCTTCATTGCAGCACTATTCACAATAGCAAAGACGTGGAATCAACCTACGAGTCTATCCACAGTGGATTGGATAAAGGAAATGGGGTACATATATACTATAAAATACGATGCAGCCATAAAAATGAATGAAATCATGTCCCTTACAGCAACATGGATGCAGCTGGAGGCCATTATCCTGGGCAAATTAACATAGAAATAGAAAACCAATACCACATGTTCTCACAAGTGGAAGCTGTACATTGGGTACTTATGGACATAAAGATGGCAACAATAGAAACTGGGAACTACTAGAGCGAGGAGGGAAGGGGCCAAGGGTTGAAAAACTATTGGGTACTATGCTTAGTACCCCAGTGGCAGATTCAGTCATATTCCAAACATCAGCATCATGCAATATACCCAGGTAATAAACCTGCACATGTACCCCATGAGTCTAAAATAAAAGTAGAAATGTAAAAAATTGCATTTGATGTGTTTCTGTAATTTACTGGGGTTTGTTTTGAATGTTCGTTCATGGTCTCACAACTGTAGAAAGGAAAAAATTCTTCCCAACCAGGACTTAAAGGCAAATACACACACACACACACACACACACACACACACACACACACACACATGCACGCGTACATCCCCTATCACCACCCCTACACACACCCACCAACTGTGTAAAATTATGTGAATGAGGACTAGAAGGAAAATAAAACGTGGTTTGTTAGGGTAGATGACAAATTTGCATTCACACCTGCTTGGGTCCTAATCTGGGCTCCACCACTTACTAGCTGTATGCCTTGAACAAATCAGTAACTTCTCTAAAACTTTATTTCCTCGTTGTAAAAAGCATCAACAAGGTTTCATGTAGAAAATATAAGGATAAGTTGCTAGCAGAGGATCTGGTACACAGCAGGTATCAAATAAAGTTTACTTTCCCACATATTTTTCCTCTGTATACAGGGGTCTGGTGTTCAGGTATTACACAGTTAGGTAGAAATGAAGGTGAATCCACCTTGGCTTGATGGATTGTTTACAGATCTTGCTCCTTCTCCTGTACTCACCCTCACCAGGACCAGAATCCCCAGGCTATCACCAACTTGTTGATAGCAGGACTTGTTATTTTTAGTGACTCTCTGACCAGGGAAGTCAAGTCAAAAAGTGAAGTGGGGTAGAAGAAACACATTTCTTGATTACCGGGGGGTCTCAATATATATAAGCATTCCAGGCATTGGCCTGTGAGACATCAGTAGCATTCTTTCCACATACCACAGCCTACTTGTAGAGAAAATTTTGATAAGACATGTCAACCTCAGAGTGATTTTAGTGACATTTTTGATAGCAAAAATGAATATTACTTAACTAGATCCTGGTACTCTATACAAAAGGCAAAATCTATGGCAATGTACAGCTTGGTAAAGGTGCACTAAGCAGACAGCAGATTTATTTCCATAGGCAACACAGTGCTTGTCCCTGGGGCCACAGCATCCTTGAAAGGGAATACAAGTTTGTGAGGGGGGGATGTAACACCCTCAAACTATTCAGTAAGTTGTTCTAAGTTTCACTCTGATAGATTATCAATTGATAAGTTTGGTCCTAATCATCTCTGTAGTTAACAGAGGGCCCCGGAGAGTTAGTTACAATCCCTGTACCAATAACAAACTCATTATAAACCAAACAATTTGCAACTCATAACCCAGTCATTTGGCTCTTATAACATTTTAAAGAGAAAGAAATAAAGCATTAGTCCATTTAAAAATAAATGTATCACCCTCATGATCAATTTTCATGTTTCCCCAAAGAAAAGCTTTTATACGATTTTTATCTGCCAGGTACATATGCCTCATATGGACTGCTGAGACCTGAAAAAAAAAAAAAAGTCACCCTGCCTAGGAGACCGGCACAACTATAAACTGATGGCCTTCAAATGTAGTGGTCTCAGTGCTTCTAAGTCACCCTTCTGTTTCCCTAGTTTGGGTTCTGTCATTATTCATAAACCAGATGTTTCAATATTTTTTCAGTTTCATTTATCTCTGACCCCACCACCTTCACCTCCCTTAGCAGACAGCTTTGCATCTGACTTTACACAAAGTATTGAAGCCATCAGATCAGAACTTAAGTTTTCTGTCCCCAAACCTACATAGGTACCTGAAGGACAGCCATCTTATTTCAGATTCTTGCTTATTGCAGTAAAGGGCTATGTTCTCCCCTCTTGCCTCCTGCTTTTCTCAAAGCCCTGGTATATTTAAATCAGAAAGTAAATCATTATCTTTATGTCAAAAAACATCTATACCCCCATGTTTATTGTGGCATTGTTTACAGTAGTCAAGATATTAAATCAACCTAGGTGTCCAATAACAGATAAATGAATAAAGAAAATGTAGTGTATGCACACAATGCCAAGAAAAAGAACAAAATTCTGTCTTTCACAGCAACATGGATAGAGCTGAAGTCCTTACATCAAGTGAGGTAAGGCAGGAACAGAAAGTTGAACACTGCATATTATCATTCATACGTGAAAGCTATTATTAAACAGAAGTTGATTTCATAGAAGTAAAAAGTAGAAGAGAGGATATTAGAGGCTTGGAAGGGTAGGGGGAAGGGAAAGGATAGGGGAGAGATTTGTTAAAGAATACAAAATTGCAGCTAGATAGGAAAGATAGGTTTCAGTGTTCTGTACCAGTGTAGGTTGACTCTTGTTGACAGTAACATGTAGTTTCAAATAGAAAATATTGAATGTTCCTAACGGAAAAGAAAAGATCACTGTTTGACAGGATGGATATGCTAAGTACCCTGATATGATTATTTACATTATAATATTAAAACATCATTATGTACCCCATGAATATGTACAACTACTATTTGTCAGTTAATAAAATTAAAAAGCTGTGGTTTGTAACTTCGACCAGCTTCTCCTATACCCTGTTCACTGACTCCCTCCAGGCAGCGCTTAAATCACTCAGGTCTCTTCCACTTTAAATCAACTCTTCTTCCCCACAGGTCACGTTTTCTGTCTCCATCTTCATAGTCAGTAACCTAAAGGTTATCTAAACCTGCCCTTTCCACTTCTCAATTTCTCCCTCACTCCTCAGCTTCTTGCATCTGGCTCCCATTCTGATTATGCCATTGAAATTATTCTCACCAAGATCACTAACGACCTCTTTGTTGCTAAAGCAATAGGCATCTTTTTAGTCTTTATTATTTTATATAACCTTTATGGGCATTTGGACTTACCGACCCTGCTCATTCTTAAAATGCAATTTTCCCTTGGCTTCCATTATAGCATACTTAACTGGTCTTTCTCCGGTGTTTCTGGCTAATCTTCATCTCTCTCTCTCTTTCAAATTGTGGTAAAATGCATATAACAAAATTTTTACCAATTTAACCATTTTTAAGTGTATGGTTTGATGGCATTACATATATTAACATTCTTGTTCAACCATCACCACCATCCATCTCCAGAACGTTTCCATTCCCCTAAACGGAAACTCTGTACCCACTAACTCTCCATTTCCTCCTCCCCCTCAGCCTCTGGCAACCACCATTCCACTTTCTGTCTCCACAAATTTGACGACTCTAGATAGCTTACATAAGTGGAATCATACAGTATTTGTCTTTTTGTGACTGGTGTATTTCACTTAACACATTGGCCCAAAGATTCACCCATGTTGTGGCATGAGTCAGAATTTCCTATCTGTGGCTGAACAATATTCCATTGTATGTATACACTACATTTTGTTTATCCATTCATCTCCCAATGGACACTTGGCATGTTTCCACCTTTTGGTGACTGTGAATGCTGCTGCTGTGAACGTGGATGTACTCTCTCTTTTCTTAATCTACGTTTTAAATATTGGTGATTTTCAAGGTCTACTCTGGACTCCCTTTCTCATTTTATACTCTCCTTGGACAATTTTATCTATGCTCCTGGCTTACTGCTTACATGCTAATGACTCTCAAAGCTATCATTCATTTCTTTCTCCTCTAGGGTTCAGGTGTCAAATCCATGTATATAGATATATTGATATTGATATCGATATCTATATATAGATATCGGTATTTATATATTTTTTAATGTCACAGGCACCCTAAGCTCAACATGGGCAATACTGAGCTTCTGATTCTTGTCCTCACGTTTACAATGTGTCCTGTCTCAGTAAATATCATCACCGAAGCCCCCACTTACTCATGCCAGCCACTGCGCATTATCTTCTGCCAACCACAGCACTGCCACTGGTGGCGCTCCCAGGGAGCCCACTGAACCCCAAAGTCTTTAGGTGACTACTTCTCATGTTGCCATCCCTTAAGAGGGTGCTTAAAGATCAACGTATTCTCCTCTAAATAATCCCTCTCCCATTACTTCCCCCTATGTAAAATAGCACCTCCTCAGGCTGTATTCCTGTCACCTTCTTTACTTTTCTTCACAGCACTGAAATGGCATTTAACGCATAGCAGGAATTCAATATGCATTTGCTGGATGAATAAATGACTCCTTGACGTCTTCCTTACCCAATCCTTTCTATTAGGTTGGTGCAAAAGTAACTGGTTTTTGACCCTTTTTTTTGCCACCTAAATTGTACTCAGATCCACCCATTAACCTCTACCCCAGCTGTCACCACTATAGCCAGATGCTAATCATCTTCCACCTGGTCTCTGTTTTCTAATCATGTCCTTTCTGATCTTTCCTTTACACAGCCATCAGAGTGACCATTCTAAGATATAAAACAGGTAGTTTTACTTCTCTGCTTAAAGGACTTCAACATCTCTTAGGATACGACCCAGAGTTCTTCATTAGCCTCAAAGGGCCCTGCCTGATCTCTCTGTCTGTCCAGCCCTACCCCTTGCTATTTCCACAATGCTGCAGCTCATTACTGAATTTCTTTCAATTTCATTAATACGTCAAATGCTTCTCTTACTTCCCCCCCCCGGATCTTTGAAGCTACTACTCTTTCTGCCCAAACAATTTCCCTTTCTCTGGAGTCCCCCCTCTCCCCCAACACTTGGCTAGCTCTTCCTTTTCCTTCGGGTCTCAGATAAGATGCCACTGAACTTGGAAGCCTTACTTGACCTCTGCACACCAGTTCTGGCTTAGTTGTTGCTGCTGAGGACTGTACTTCATGGCATCCCATATTTATCCCACCACAGCACTCAGCACTCTGGAATGGAACTGCCTATTTCATTAACATTCCCTACAGTGGGCCATAGCTGCATCAGGGCTGAGAACCCTGACTGTCTCACGCAAAATCTACCCTCTGTCTCCAAACAGTGATGGAGCCATGGTAGAAGCTTAATTAATACTTGATACATAATTCTTTAAAAATAAATTTTGCTTGAGACATTTCAAACATCCAGAAAAGTTGACCAACATTTTATAATAATATAATAGACATTGCATGTCCACCAGATATATTCAGCAATTGTTAACATTTAGCCATATTTTCTTTGCCTAATCATCTACCTCTCTATATTTATTTGATATATTATTTTAAGGCAAAAGGCGGAGAAAATGAGTGAATTCTTATGTCTTACCAACACGTTCACAGAACATGTAACATAAGCTACTGAAGAAAAGGAGTAAAAGAAACCATGAAGAAAATCCTCTAAACCTCTACTTCAGCTTAGTTAAGTAAAATTCAGAAATTAGAACGTTAAGCGCTGCACCACAGTTTATAAATGTACCCTCATTCCATCATTTAATTCTCAGAAGTCTTATAAGGCAAACTGATTAATAAACAAAAAGAATCCCATGAAGAACCTGTAGCTCTAGGAGGGAAGCGGAAAATCAATATTTCAATATTTTCTGAGTGTCCGTGATGTACCCAACAATTATATTACCTCTAATTATTCTCACAACAAACAAAATATACTATGTCTCTACTTTGAAGATGAGAGCGGAGCTTAGTGAGATCAAGCTGTTTGTCCAGCTCACAAGATGGTGTGCAGTGGTATGATCATGGCTCACTATAGCCTTGAACTCTTGGGTTCAAGGGATCTGCCTGCCTCAGCCTCCTGAATAGCTGCAACTACAGACATGTGCCACCACACTGACTATTTACTTTTATTTTTTGCAGCGATAAGGTCTTGCTATATTGCTAAGGCTGGTCTTGAACCCCTGGCCTCAAGTCATCCTCCAGAGTCAGCCTGCAAAAGTGTTGGGATTACAGGCATGACCTACCATGCCTGGGCTAAATTAAAATTTTAATTAAAAATCATAAATTAAAAAATTCGTACTGTGGTATGAGATAAGTAAAATTTATCTTATTGCTTTTATGTATACTAGGGTTATTCTAGGTTAATCTAGTCCTAATCAGGACTTAGGTTAATCTAGTCCTAATTCTTCCTACCTCTATGGCATAGATAAGGCAGGAACAAATTAAAGCAGTGGCCACAGCCAAGAAGAATCAGAAGTGAAGGTTCTGGTGCTATGGTAATGCCACTGCCTAATTCTAGAAAAGTCACTCAAACTTTCCTTACACAAGAATGGTCATCTGTAAAATGAGAGATTGGATTAGATTATCAATGAGGTTTCTTCCAACTGTTTTAAAGACCAAACACGAACAGAATCTACAATTCTTGGTGATTTGCTTCCATTATCATCTGGTGAGGGCCAGGTTGTAGGTCTCACCAATCCCAGGCCTAGCCTCTATGCATTCTCAGTAAATGTACTCGCTGCAGGGGACTGTCGATGCAGGCCAACTTTAATTGGAATGTTAGTCAGTACAAGGGCAATTACAAGAACCTTCGAAACTTCCAGAAGCAGACTTCCTACAGATTCTGACACCATAACTGATGATCAAGGCTGTGTCTTTCAAAAGAGAAGCCATGGAAAAGTTTTGTTCTAGAGGAAACCCACATTCATCCCTAACCCTGGGTATCCTCTGCCAGACAAGCTAGCCTGGTTATCACCTTTATAATAATTTTTTTAAAAGATTCTCTACTCCATTAGATAGTATGCTCTAAGAGCTCTGCCTTGGTCACCTCTATATCCCTAGCTTTTACCATGAGACTTGGCACAGAGTTAGTGATCAATACATGTTTATGGAATAAATGGCTAATCTCACCATCCCTGAGTATTCCAAACCAACTGACCTTCATGGCTCAGCTCAGACGTCATCTCTACCTGCCCCTCCCAAATTCCCATCATACTGTAACTGTGTTTCTCCTATGGTGCATCTCATTTTCTATATTACTGTCATTTACATTACCCAGGAAAGTCAAATGCTCTGAGATAGAAGCTATCTCTTGTTCTTCATTGAAAAATTACAATACCTAGCTGATAGTAGGCACAAAATAAATGTAGAATGAGCACATCATTCACATATATATATATATATATATAATGAGAGCACATCAGTCTTATATATATGAATATATATATATACACACACATATCTCAAAACCCTCAGCACAGTGTTTTATAGTTAGTAGTCATTCAGTAAATACTATTGAATAAGTTACATGCTCTCTGAAAATGTTGTGGTGAAACTAGTACCCTAAAACTACAAATGTTTGTAAATTATTCCAAATCTTTGGGGAAAATATAGTAAACTAGATTAAAAGTCATAAAAATGGTCTATCTTTGACAAATAACCCACTTCTGGGATTTTGACCTTAGAAAATAGATGAATAGACACAAACTAAACCAACAAGATCTATATAAAAATTCAGCATAGCATTTTTTAATAATGAAAAATGGGAAGATAGTAAGAATTAAAATATATACTTTGGCATGTTGACATACCATTATACTGCTATTGTAATGATAGTTCTGATGACCCATGAAAGTAAAAGATGCTGTGACTCACACTAAGTAAAAAACAAAGTTCACACTCATTATGATATGCATTGTGGAATAACAGAAATCCCTGTGAGAAGACCAAATGTGCAAAAATAGGAAAACAGTCATTTTAGGGTGGTATTGTTATGGGTGACTTTTACCCAGGATTTTCTTTAAATGTATTATGTTACTTTTCATTAATATAATAAAAAATTTGGTATAGTCAACATAAACTTTTCCTTAATGTGACTGACTGATTATATTTCCCAAAGACAACTGTTTAGTGAGGATCAAAGCATAAAATTAAATTACCTACTAATGAGCTATTGCTTCAGTATTTAAGTCTAGAACTCAGGTGACATCTAAATTATACGTCATGAAATATAAAGTACAAGCATGTCATGTGTGGTGCAGAAACAGATTTGGATGAGAAACAAGAAGTGACACCCAGTAAAGGAATCTCAGGAACCACTTAATAGCAGATAGGATTACTCACTCAGGGAAAAGATCAATACAGCTTTTCCTCAGAGATTGGATTCAGAACCTTCCTTCCCCCATAAGAATCCATTCATGCTCAAGTCCCACTGAACTATCCATGGGTTTCACATAACATGAATACCGTATTTTCAGTTCACATTTGGTTGCGGAAGTGGAATCCACGGATATGGAGGTTCGATTGCATTTATTGAAAAAAAAAAAACCATTTAACAGTAAGCCCTTGCAGTTCAAACCCATGTTGTTCAAGGGTCAACTGTACTAGTTCCTGAAAGAGTTAAATAAAGGATGGTACAACCCAGAAGGGATGTAGACAGAAGGGAGAGGGAGCTAATGATGGTTATCTCCTTGGTTCTCTGCAATCTCCTACCTCCTTAACCCGTCTCTATTATCTAACAGGGATGTGCAAATGATGGTCCACAGGCCAAGTGTAGTCCACTGCCTGTTTTTGTAAATAGCTTTACTGAACACAGCCAAACCCATTTCTTTATGTATGATCTTTGGCTGTTTTCACACTGCAATGAGTTGAACAGTTGTGACTGAGACTTGTATGGCCAGCAAGGCACAAAATATTTACACTTTGACTCTTCAAAGACATATTTGTCCCATTCCTCTCTATACAAGGAGATTTATAAAGCAACACCTTATTTAGGTAATGGACCACCTTTTCCTGTTATTTTTTCTTCAAATACCCCAGCCTGGAAGATAGGATGATCATATAATTTATCATCTAAAATGAAACATTTTGAGGGTGAAAGGGGGTCCTAACTATATTCCAAGACAACAGAATTGAACCAGGACTGTCCCAGACAGACCTGACATATGGACCATCTACTAGAAGGGCTAGCAGTACAGATCAGTTTTCAAAGGGCACTCATGATCCGCTGCTATAGACACAGAAAGCTTAGGTGGCTTCTCTTTCTGGTTCTTCTTGTTTCTAATGCCCTCAGATACCTTTCCGCTGACCCCTTTCCCAATTCTGCTTTAGAGCCTGCTCTGGCCCCCAAATATTCCAGCTGTTGCGACACCATGCAGGGTACCATATCTCCACTTTTTTTTTTTTTCACTCTGTCACCCAAGCTGGAGTGTAGTGGTACGATCTTGGCTCACTGCAACCTCTGCCTCCTGGGTTCAAGTGATTCTCGTGCCTTAGCCACCTGAATAACTGGGATTACATGCATGTGCCACAATGCCTAGCTAATTTTTGTATTTTTAGTAGAGACAGGGTTTTGTCATGTTGGCCAGGGTGGTCTTGAACTCCTGACCTCAGGGGATCTGCCCACCTTGGCCTACAAAAGTGCTCCATATTTCCATTTTCACTAGAGCAACAGGGGAAAACATCTATTCATCCACATTAAATAAACTAATATTTCAAGTCAATACAATAAATTTTATACCTGCAAATTTTAATATCAAGACAAATTCTTAGAATGCTATTGTTCAAGTAGAAGAATTTCAGTTTCTCTTCTTGAATATTTAAAAAATGACCACCAGTCACAGCATTTATTACAATGAGACCCCAAAACAAATATGGTATATTATTCATTGATTTGAGCTTTTAACATTCACCATTACCATTTGGAGAATTACTATTTAAGAATGAGGTTTCTAATTTTATCATTGCAGAAATTTTTTAAAAAAGAAGAAAACACATACGTCCCCACACAGTTTTTAAGTAACAATGTTTGATGCTGTGGAGAAATAGGTGTAAAATAAAAGATGTTTAGAGCACCTTTGATAAAATATAGGATGTTATACCACACTCTGTGAGTCTGTTCTGTGTGAACAATAGCTCGTAGCTCTGAGACCTCTCTGAATGGCTTTCCAAATATTGCCATCTGGTGGAATTTCAGTTAGTTGTTCCTTTGTTCTAAGGGCTCCTGGAGGTGACTGTTGAAGGCATTATTTAGAGAGACTTAGAGTATGAGTTGGAAATAACTGAAGATCAAAATGATTGTGTCTCAAAGACAAATCCCAAACTAAAAAAATGAGGCTTTCTAGGTTCCTCATCTCTGTCACAAGCATGCTCACACGCTCTCACTCTCTCTCTTCCTGTCCTCAAAGCCAACAGAGTGGCTTTCTGGATTCTTAACAATACCAAATAAAAATAATTTATTCATAAATAGCAATGTCATGAATACATTTTGACCATATCTTGATATTCTACCCTCCCCACCTATCATGAATACGATTTTCAAAATTAAACTTTAATTAATTGGCTTGACCATTTTTAGAGGAATTGCTAATAGTAGTTAATTAGTCTGTAGTATACTTGAGAAATGGAATATAGTTTGAAAAATAGTGTTTTAAAACAGCATATTTACTCAAATATTGGCTTTAGTTGTATACTGGAATTTTGAAAATAAATTTGTTACAATGACAATATTACTACTCACTTTAAATTAATTTTTAAGCAAACAGTCATGCAACATAGTTTATATAAGCCTTACCTTGAGCATCCAGGCTTTCTCCCTGGCTGTTGAAATGAACTGTTCCTCTGGGAAACAGGACCCTTGGATAGTAAAAATGGAAGAAAAAAAGAAGAGAGTGCAAGCATTTAATATGATGAAAATATGGTAGCCAAGAGTTATCATTTAGTTTACTGGGTGTGGCCAGCAATGGGAAAAAATTAAAGAAAAAATACACGCCAAATATCCAAAAGTTAATCAATCTCACCATATGAAAGTGATTAAGTCAGCCAGACAATAGAATTATACTCTCAATCTATACTATTAGATCAATTCTTTTGTTAACAGTTTATAAAAATTTAGTATAATTTCTGTCCTCTTAAAGTAATTTTTCTTTTGTTTTTCCCCTGCTCTGATAGTCTGATGTGATGGGAATCATGTCGGCATGTAACCCCAAGAAGCAGTGCCTCTAGTGGGGTATCAAATACCAACATCAATTAAAGTATTGAATTCTCCAAACTTAGGTTTATTCAGACTTTATATCTAGTATCAACATTGGCTTATTCTAGTCGAAAAGATAATTTCGACAGGATAAGCATTATAAAACAACTTTAAAATGTATATACCAATAAGCAGTAATTTCCTTTCTTTATATGAATTAGCTATTTATTTTCAAAACATGTTTTGACTAAATGAGAAAACAAGACAGTAAACCTCCAATTCTGGAGGTTGAGAAATGCATGAGCTTTGAGCTTGCTTTGAGAGTCCAGTGTTTAGGGGATGAATGGTTATGGAGGAGGTTGCTATGGTTCAGCCGGATGCTGCTATAAATGAACTGACATTCATATATGTGTGAGCCTTAGCTCTCTTCCTCACTTTCCACCTAAGCCTTACATTGCTCTTCTGTGTTTTCTATGACCATTTCAGAAATGACTTTGGTGTTTATTTAGCTTGAAATCAATTGTATGAAAATATGTGTGACAGATCCAACATTATGTGATTATTCCCAGACGTAGTTCTGGAGATGTTGCTGGTAGATTTTTTTTATTATTATTAAAAGGGAGGAGGTAGGCATTTTATAGTTTTTCTCTAAGCGGAAAGGAGATGGTTAAAAAAAAGGCAAAGAACAAAATGGCAAGTGTCAAGAGAATAAAAGTAAAGGTGACAGCTGAATTGTTATACTACTCAGTGAAGGATCTCAAAGTAATAAACAAACTTGGGCTTGTTTAAAAATCAGAAAACTTGACATGAACAGTGTACATGAATAGTCTCAAGAACTCAATTTAGGTATATTGACTACAATCTAAAGTTTTCCTTCAGGTACATTAAGTAGAATTTCTTTACATATTTTGCAGCAGAATTTAATTTTATGAGTACTTTATATCTTTCCATAATTTAATGATATTTGATAAACCTAAAATTCAGATGTTAACAATATTGGTTCCCATCCACATCAGTTTCTATTCCTAAGTCCTTTAATTTTCCAGAAATTTTAACTGAATCAGAATAAAATGTTCATTTATCTACTTTATTTAATAGCACCCAGTAGCTGTGCAAACCACTGGCCACCAAGCTAAGAAGCAGGAACACAAGGTTTCTAGTTTATCTATAAAGCAGATAACTAGCCATTAGAAAATTCAGAATTGTCTGTATACAATTGGTCGTTTTCTATTTTTCTGACAACGGTCCATTGCTAATTTTTCAGCAGCTGCAATGGATCAGTTTGGAGAAGAATGGCATTATTTATTGAACAACCTATGCACCAGTCATTTCACATATTTTATCTAATTTAATCATCAAAACCATCTTATTATAAGTGAAGAAACTGAGGCTTAGAATAGTGGGGCAATTTGCCCAGTATCATGCAGCTAGAAGGGATAGATTTTAATTGAATCTGGCAGACCAGTATCTATCTCTTTTCTCTTTCACACGAAAATACCTTAACAGCAGTCATTTGACATAGATCAGAAATATCTGGAGAAGCTTCGCTCCACCATCATAAGTCCAGGACCTAGCATATGGTAGGTGCTCAAGAAGGCCCCACCTTGCTTCCCACACAGACTTTGCTAGTGGGGGATAGGAGTGAGGCAAAGTTTTCTCCTGTTGTGTTTGGCAGAAGTAGAGCTGTTATTGTCTGCAAGTCTCACACTTTACCTAAAAACAAACTCAAAATGGAACATGGCATGATGTAAAATGTAAGTCTACAAAACTTTTACAAAATAAAAAAAAAGTAGGAGAAAATCTTTGGGATCAGGGCTGGCAAAGCATTCTTAACTTTGACACCAAAAACACAATCTGTAAGAGGAAAAATTGGTAAATTGGACTTCAACAAAATTAAAACATTTTGCCCATGTGAAGCAGATATAAATATAAGATATGAACTGGGAGAAAATATTTGCAAGCCAAATATCTGACAAAGACCTAATGTCTAACATAAGGAACTCTCAAAATGCAACCAAATAAACCAACTTAGTTGAAAAACGGGAAAAATATATGAACAGACATTTAACTGAAGAGGATACAGATATATAGAGACCAGATAATATGAAATCATATATGACATTATTAGCCTATAGGTAAAAGAAAATTAAAACTACAGTGAGACACTACAACATACCTATCAGAATGGCTAAAATAAAAATAGTGACAACACTAAATGTTGGCGAGGGTTTAAAGAAACTAGATTACTCATATATTGCTTGTGAGAATGTAAAATGGTAGAGCTACTGTGGAAAACAGTTTTGTAGTTTTAAAAGCTAAACATGCAACTACCATACCACCCAGCAATTGCTCATTTTGGCATTTACTCTAGAGAAATGAAAACTTGTTTATAGCAGCTTTATACATAGTAGCCCAAAACTGGAAACCACCCAGATATCCTTCAACAGGTTAATGGTTAAACAAACTGTGCTACATCCAGACTTCAGAATACTACCCAGCAATAAAAAGGAACCAACTATTGATAGAAAGTAACAGCCTGAATGAGTCTCCAGAGAATTAGGCTGAGTGAAAAAGAAAGTCCCCAAAAGTTATACACTGCATAAATCCATTTATCTAACATTTTTAAAATGGGAAAACTATAGAAATGGAGCACAGATTAGTGGTTGCCAGGGGTTAAGGAGAGGGTGATTATAAAAGGCAACACAAGTATTTTTGTGGTGATGGAAATGTTCTGAACCTTGACTGTATCAACATCAATACCCTGGTTATGACATTGTGCTATAGGTTTGCAAGATGCTACCATGGCAGATTGGTTAAAGAATATATGGGATCTCTCTGTATTATTTCTTACAACTACATCTTAAAGTACAATTATCTAAAAATAAATTTTAAAAAATCAGGTGATTGGACAGGAACTAGAATTGAGCAAGATACCTCAGTGTTATTTTCTTACCTTTTCAAAGAAAAGCAAAAGCCCCAAAGCAGTGGGCATGATGGATCAGGGCTTTGCTCCACTTCGCACAGATCCAAGAAACAAAGTAACACACTCACTAACTTAGCATTAAGAAACCACTGCCAATGTTCTGCTATCCAATCTTGCCTATGTTGGAATTTTCTTTGCTGTTATTTCCCTTTCTCCCTCATTTACCTTCTCAGTCTATCAAAATTCGCTATATACATATTCAAAACCAGAAATGAGTTTGAAGTAGCAGCGTAATACATCGTGTACATCATGCATCCTTTGTATCCCACCACCCCTTTTTTTTTTGAGATGGAGTCTTGCTCTTTCGCTCAGACTGGAGTGCAGTGGCTCCATCTCTGCTTACTGCAACCTCCAACTCCTCGGTTCAAGTTATTCTCATGCTTCAACCTCCCGAGTAGCTGAGATTACAGGAATGTGCTACCACACCTGACAAATTTTTGTATTTTTTAGTAGTGATGGGGTTTCACCATGTTGGCCAGGCTGGTCTTGAACTCCTGGCCTCAAGTGAGGACACCTGCCTCAGCCTCCCAAAGTGCTGGGATTACAGGCATAAGTCATGGCACCTGGCTGATACATCCTGTATTTTTTAATGGATCTCTCATACACTTAAGTTCATACTATCTAGGAATTTTCAAAATTTTCCAAAATGTCTACATCTTATTTGCATAGAAATTGAATATTTAACATTTATTTTTACAGATGGGGTCTTTGCAATGATGCCCAAGCTAGAGTACAAGAGCCTACTCACAGGCACAATCATAATGTACTGCACTCTTGACCTTCTGGGCTCAAGCGATCCACCTGCCTCCACATCTTAAGTCACTGGGACTATAGGAAGTCACTGGGACTACAGGTACATGTATGGAGTAGAATTTTATCCTATGTGGTACTATTTTATGAATGACAAGGCTGGTGTTCTATATTTAAAACGGAGCACACACTAAATAAGAACAGCACTTTAATTGCCAACACACACACAAAGGAACTTGCATAGACCCCCTTCATGTTTGGAAAGATCATATTGACTTTTATTCTTTAGCCATTTTGAGCGCTAGGGCAGCTCCTCAGAAATGAACAGCCATAAGCCAGCTGCTTCCTCTGGCTTATGGCTCTGCTTATTTGTTGGTTTTGTTTTTATTGAAAAGACCAAATATCTTTGTTAGGATAAGAGTCATGACTCTTTAACAAAGCACATTCTCTGTTTCTACAAAGGTCCATTTTCTCCATCCTCTAGGAATTTCAATTCCTCTTTCTTTGACAAAAAAATCCAGAATTCCAGCATCCCGTCTAAGGCATAGCAGCAGAACCTCTATCCTAGCTAAGGGTCCCCAAACCTCTGGCAAAGACTGCTACTTTCATGTCTGCCCATAAAACCACAGGAACATAAAAGATATATGAAAATCTTTTATATATTGAATAAACAACATGTTTGTAAAATACTTCAAATCATACCATGCCATTGAAAGAAGATTTTATTCTTTCTTCATTGCTATGTGCTTAGCCAACGAGGCTTCTGGTCAACACAAGGTTAAAGCATCCTCCTTACAAAGAGACAGCATTACCACCTCTGCAGCTGTTCGCAGCTTTTTCAAGAAGAGAACACTACTGGGGCCTGAGCCCAAGTTTTCCTCTAAGGAGTTTACTAAGCTGTCTTTGGATCTCCAGAATAAGCTGTATCCTGAATTCCAAACTCCCCATGGACATCTGAGATATTGAATCTCTTCAGTTGTAGATCACATTCTTCAGTGTGGGAGGTCCATAGCTTTCTAGGAATAAAGCAGCTTGTAACACTAGCAGAAGGTCACAGGCCATTAATCCTGAGGTGGAGCCTACTAGATATCAACCTTTCAGAGAGCTCTGCCTCCACCACACACTGCCTCAATTAGTGGTCTTGGGCTGGGCTCAGGGCCTTCTCTAGGGGCAGCAGAGGGGGAGACCCAGACCTCCTCCCCTCTCCTGTGCAACTCTCTCAGGACAAGACTGCCAGGAAGCACAGAGCTGAGAACACGTCAGGGAAACCAAAAACCAAATGAGCATATCTGGCAAGTAAAGGAGGTCAGATTACACTGAATCTTGGATTAAGTCTGGTACAACTCATTCTTCTCCTTAAGAAAGACAAACTACCAAATGACCCATATTGTATATTTAAGGACTTCAAAAAAACTTATAGCTCACTGCTAAAGGGATTTTGGTGGTATAAGAAGAATCGTAATGATAATCCCCAGAAAATACCTAAAATGATAGCTATAATAAAATAAAAATTCAGTTATTTTCATGTAAATGTAGCCTAGCTAGCCCCTTCTTCTTGGAATCATCGTTTATCCATCTACTACTTTCCATGTGAGTCAGAATTAAAATGTTTTTTAAGATTGCCCTTTCTATTTTAGAATAGAATATTTATAGTGCTCAATGTACGAAAGTAAAATTCTTTCAAAATATTACACGAGACGAAACTACACATGAAAAGTAACACACACATTATAGTTCTGTAAAATGTTTTATAGTTACATTATTTTCATTTACCCTTTTATTCATTTTTAATCACATATCTTTGAATAGAGTCATGAGCATAGAATAGCTCCTCTCTTCATATGTGCAATTGATAAGGAAGTGTGACAGAATGCATATTAAGTGGCAGAATGCATGTTACATGGCAAAGTAGCACAAAGAGAGGTTCGATTTCAGGTTCAATTTCAGAACTCAGGGTTCAAGTTTAGTGTTCGGGTCATAGTGGAAACTAAAGCCCTGCTTTCTGTTCTTGCCGTTTTTATACTCTGGAATTCCTTTGACCATCCAAAGAAAAAACAAAAAAACATACTAAAGTGTTACATGTGACATCAAAGTAAGACTTTCACAGCAGCAAAAGGGCTAAAAGACCTTGGGTATCAAGGGCTGCTGTGGCCTTTTGCATGGTATTGTGCTGTGTGGAAATCTTTCAAAAATTTTTTTTAACATTTTTGGCCAAGTCCATTAAAAATGCTGGTAAGTGGATGAAACTTGTAGAGACCTGCAGGAATGTTTGCATAGCCTCTGTCCATAAGTTTTCTATTTGAGCCAATGTGAAAACTCCAGGATGCTGATGTAACAACAAACAGCCCTGCCTTGGGGTCCCTGCCATGGGGTCTGGGGTCTGCCTTACAAGGGAATCTACTTTTTTTGTTTTTTTAGATGGAGTCTTGCTCTGTTGCTCAGGCTGGAGTGCAGTGGCACAATCTTGGCTCACTGCAACCTCTGCCTCCCGGGTTCAAGCCATTCTCCTGCCTCAGCCTCCCAAGTAGCTGGGATTACAGGCGCACACCACCACGCCTGGCTAATTTTTTTGTATTTTCAGTAGAGGTGGGGTTTCACCGTGTTGGTCAGGCTGGTCTCAATCTCCTGAGCTCGTGATCCACCCAACTTGGCCTCCCAAAGTGCTGAGATTACAGGCATGAGCCACTGCACCTGGCCAGAATCTACTTTTAAAAGGTTTGGGGTCCACGTCAGTAACTAAATTCCTTGATAGAAAAAAAATTCATGCTGAATTCCACTCAACTGGGTAATATCCCGTTGAAGTTGTGGAGCAGATGCCCCAATTACACTGTTATTTATAAAACAGCTATTGGGGAAATCAATATATTAATGGAAATAAATCCAGGTACAACTTGAAAATATTTCTTAAAGGCTTTTCCTTCAGTAATTGCACTTGTTTATAGCTCTTAGTTTTGCAAAATTATTTTATATATATCACATCACCCAGACCTTGAAAATGTGATTTTTTTTGTTTTGTTTTGTTTGAGATGGAGTCTCACTCTTGTCGCCCAGCCTGGAGTGCAGTGGTGCAATCTCAGCTCACTGCAACCTCCCTCTTCTGGGTTCAAGCAATTCTCCTGCTTCAGCCTCCCGGATGCCTGGGATTAGAGGTGCCTGCCACCATGCCCAGCTAATTTTTGTATTTTTAGTAGAGATGGGGTTTCACCATGTTGGCCAGGCTAGTCTCGAGCTCCTGATCTCAGGGGATCTGCCCCACTCAGCCTCCCAAAGTGCTGGGATTAAAGTCATGAGCCAGTGCACCTGGCTGAAATTGTAATTCTTTTTTTTTTCTTTTTTTTTTTTGAGATGGAGTCTCACTCTGTTGCCAGGTTGGAGTGCAGTGGTACGATCTCTGCTCACTGCAACCTCCGCCTCCCGGGTTCAAGTGATTCTCCTGCCTCAGCCTCCCAAGTAGCTGGGATTGTAGGCACACACCACCATGCCCAGCTAATTTTTTGTATTTTTAGTAGAGATAGGGTTTCACCATGCTGGCCAGGCTGGTCTCGATCTCCTGACCTTGTGATCCACCTGCCTTGGTCTCCTAAAGTGCTGGGATTACAGGCATGAGCCACACCACCTGGCTGAAATTGTTTCTTTTATTACTTCTTCTAGAGGTTCACTCTGCTTGCCTTTTAGTTAGCAGCTTTTCTCTCCTTATGCTTTTTCCTGAAGAGCTCTCATTTGGTACCAAGTTGAAGAGTCAGAGCTCTAACTGTGCTTCTCAAACTTTTTAAAAAATCATCTTCAATCCTCCCCCCTCACAAGGAGCCTTTCTATCCCCTAAGGATACTAAGAAATCCTTTAGGATCCCTAAATGCTATGGAATAAGATTTTGTCCACAAAGGTTAACCTTTGGAGGCCACAAGCCATTGAAATAACCAATTTTCATTCCCCTTGAGAGTTTATGCTGTAATACATTTGAGCAAACAGGCATTACTGAGCATCTCTATTTGTCAGGAGAGGTAGGGATACAAAAATGAATAAGGCGGGTCACCGCCCTCCTATGTTGCAAGTTGTAAGCTTCCCCACCTCCCCCGCCTCTTTTTTTAGCATAATGTCATGAAATGAAGAGGATTATTAACCCCACCCTTTAAGTGAAGAAACTGAGGCTCAGGAAGCTTGTTTCTTGCATGAGATCACTCAGCTAGTAAAGGACAGAGTTGAAAAGTAAACGCTGGTTTTGTGATTCCAAATCACAGACTTTTCTCACGGATCTATTCTACCTTTTTCCTATATATAGCAGGCTTCCTTTGCATATTAGTTTTAAATTCAATTTCATATATTTGAAGCAACAGGGTACCACATTTCAGACCTCTTAAGACTTTTTATACAAAATTTCTATTCTTTCATTTGTTCAACATATTAGCCACTTATGAGTAGCTACAATATACCAGGTGCTGTGCTAACTATGTCACATGCATCAGTTCATTTACTCCTGATAACCCTATAAGGAGTGTTATTCTTTATCCTGTCTCATAGATGCATGAACTGAGGCTTCCAACCCATGTTTGTTGTACTTTGAAGCTGGGATTCTTGAGTACCACCATACACACCTATTAGATTTCAAGTACTATGTTTGGTGCTGGGATTCTAAGGATAAACAATACACAGAACCACCACCCAGGAACTTAAGTCTACTTGGGTAACCACCTAAGCTCTGCCTTGTGTCACATCAGCTGTGGCATTAGATTCTTACAGGAGCACGAACCCTATTGTGAACTGTGCATATGTGGGATCTAGGTTGCCTGCTCCTTATGAGAATCTAATGCTTGAAGATCTGAGTTGGAACGGTTTCATCCTGAAACCATCTCTCATCCTCCACCCCCACTCCCAGTCTTTAGAAAAATTGTCTTCCACGAAGCTGGTCCCTGGTGCCAAAAAGGTTGCGGACCACTGAGGTAATAGATACAAAATAATTATATCCTGGGGTGTGAATGCAATGATATTGACAGCAGGAGTGAAAAAACAAAAAGGAAGATTTCTGACTGCCGTTTTCTTGGAGAGCATATAGAATTTGAAGATCATTTGTTTTTCTCATTCTGAAAATTAGAGGAAAACAAGCATTTTAACTATCAGGTTCATCTGTGACAGTGCTTTCCTGATTTTATGAATCACCTGGGAATTTTGTCAAAATGCAAGTCATGATTCAGTAAGTCCATGGGTTGAGGGGTATGAGAATCTGCCTTTCTAAAATCTTCTAGGTGATGCTGCTGGTCCAGAGACCACACCTTGAGTTGCAAGGCACACACTGTCTGTGCTTCAGAGCTCTTTCCAAAATCTGCTATGGTGGCAGATTAACACATACTTGGTAAAGGAGCCATTCACTCACATGATTCTGAGATAAACTAATATATAGTTTACACCTTACTACCAAACAATGGACACAAACATATAGCTTAGACCTTACCACCAAACAAGCATAATGAAGGATGTGAAGTCCATCCTTGGTGCACACTACTTTTTCTTGCTCCTCCTTTCTGTATTTATCCCTAGCTCCCAGTGGGAACATACTCACCCAGTGTTCCAGGTTTTTAGGGAAGTTCTCCCTTTTGAAGATGATATGTATTTAATTAATTAACTAGTTTGTACAAATGTATTAGAGAGTGTTTTTTAACAAAAACTTGTTATTTTTTTTCTGCTGACCCAAATGGCTGTCTCTGGATCTTGTTACATGAGCACCCTTAATGAAGCCACTGTTATTTTTCTGTGTGTAGACAATTGGATCCGCTGAAGCTGCCACACATATATCCGGTGTGCTTGAGAGATAGGAAGATGCTTGGATGTCCTGCCAAATTCTGTGAAGAGCAAACAATGAGCTAAAAACTTAAAAACTTTGCATTACTTGTTTCTACAACTGTATACTGTACTCGTGACCATTAATCTGCCTAAACGTGTCAGGTTCAAAATGACTTTTGAGATTGCCTACACTTTATAAAAACATTCTTCTCTTGGGACACTTGCATTTTCAAATTCGAGGGAAAAGAAGTGGCCACTGATGCTAGAATACCAAGAGTCCTCATCTACAGTGAGATGTGTTCAGAAAATGTATTTAACTAAATTTTTAAAACCCTATGCATGTTTCCATGGAAATATGAGGTGGTTAGAGGTTAAGATACTGGTATAAGTTAATACCTTTACTAGTTAAAGGGATCTTTGAGGGTTACCCTGAGACTCCAACTATCATTTGTAAAGCTACCTGGTATAAAGGGCATTGGGACTTGGGGTAACATTCTCTGGGTTTGAAGTTTTCCCAATTATGTGACTTTGGGCATGCCACTTAAACTCTGGGACCCAGTTTTCACAATTTTCCGTAAAGTACAGCTCCTTAAAGAGCTGCTGCTACATACAAATATTCTTCAGCAACTATAAATTTCTATGTAAATGGAAAATACTTATTAAGTTTATTATTATTAAATTATTGAATCTGAACATATCTCCTTGGGCCTGACTATAGGGATATACAATATTAAAATAGAATCAAATCTAAGGAAAACAGCTTAAACAGAATGGGAGGGAATACCTATTTTCAGGGATCATGTAAATGTGGCCTCAATGAAAAGGGCCCAAGGAATCCTTGGAGCAGGACCCTCTCTGGCCTTTCTGGCTCTGCTGGGGTCTTTTTTGCTGCCTCTTCTGTATTACATGACCTTGGTAAGCCCCAGTTTGATCACCATCCCTCTAAGGTTGGCAGCCTAGGAAAAGGAAAAGCAAAAAACAGAAACCAAAAAATAAAACTATCATTTGACCACAACTGAGACTTTTCCTGTTAGCTTGATGATGAACAGTGCTCACAAGATTGCTGTAGGGATTACATGTTTTGTAGCTATCACTTCATCTAACACAGTGCTTAATATCTTTATTACCCTCAAAATTTTTTGGACCCTAGAAAAGCTGGTTGTTTTTTTTTCTTTCTTGCTCCCTGCCACCATCCTGCATGGTGTTTCCTTTTCATTCCCCATAGGGACAGCAAATGTCTCCCCTCCTCCCAGTTAGTACAATGTGCTTGAGAGCTGGGAAGCAGCTTAGAGGATCTGCAAAACACTGTCAAAAGCAAATGATATGCTATAAATTTTTAAAACTTTGCAATTACTAGTGGTTTTAGTAAAAAAAAATTTCATGCCTGTTTTTTATCTATAAATCGGGATTAAATTAGATGATCTCCACGGTTGCTCTAAACTCTAAAACACTATGATTCATTCAAATTTGTTATTTGGCATAATGAAGGGCACATATTTCAAGAGTTATGTACTGATTTTGTGAGACCCTCTCTGTCAACACTGATTATGCCAGACATTCAAGATGGGTGGAACACAACTAGCTTCATTTGTTCCCATCAGGAGTGAGAGAGTGTCATGGAGCTGTAGCTCTGGTTCAGAGTGCAGTAACACCACGGCCTGGTCAGGGGAAGGCTTTTCTCATCACCCCTCCTTGGGCACCATTTGGCATTAATTTTTAGGTGCCAGGGCCATAAAAGCAGAAATGATTCCCACTTCTGTTCACAACTGTTGATGTACGGTCTTTCTATACTCACTAGCATGACTCCACTACAATCTTAAAAAGCCCCTTTGTATCAGGCTCAAAGAAGAGGTTTGTTATAGTTGGTTCACTCTCTGTGTTTTAAGTCTATTTCCTTCTTGTTCTTGCATGCTCTGGTGCCTCGGGCAGGTGCCATATCAGTGCCCACGCCGATCACAATGGTTCACGCCTGTAATCCCAACACTTTGGAAGGCAGAGGCAGGAAAACCTCTTGAGCCGAGGAGATCTAGACCACCTTGGGTAACAAAACATGACCTTCTCTTTATTAAAAGTAAAAAAGAAAAAATTAGCCAGGAACGGTGGTGTATGCCCATAGTCCGAGCTGCTTGGGAGGATCACTTGAGCCCAGGAGTTTGAAGCTGCAGTGAGCTATGTCTGTATCATTGCACTCCAATCTGGGCAACAGAGCAAGATCCTGTCTCACTTACTCATTCGTTCATTCATAAATCAGTGTCCAGTAATTGTGTAGTAGCAGAAAATCACAAGATACAGGCCTTAGTGTCTTGACCTATATTTTGAGGCAGCACAATCCAACTCACTGCTGGACTTGATCAGTGGTTCTGCTTTTTCCATGTCTTCCCTTATCTCTAACAGGATATAATATGTGAACTTTTTATTTGTCAGCCTAGGCCACCTGAGGAAGAGACGATCCAACACTAAGAACCACATGCAAAGGGAAACGTGAGCTCAGGAAGTTTTCTGAGACAGTGCTTTTTAAAATGCATCTGTTCTGCCGGAAATCAGACTGCTTTCATATTTTGAGCAGCTATAATGGCATTCTCCATATGTTGAATGGATGTTTAAACTTATCACTGCATCTGCCTATTCCAATTTAAAGAATTCAATGTGCTAATGGACTAACAAAATTGCATGTTTTCCTCATGTTTAAAATGTAATGTATGGATTCTCCAAAGGAAAAAAATATAGTTCCCACTCGATTTTCTTTTTTTTTTTTTATTATAAGAAAATGAATAACAACCACCTTTCAGAGCACTGGGATATTTTGTGGAGAGAGGATGGGTAAAGTTATGTAGGATGCTTTCATTTCATTACAAGAGGGGGAAGTTACAAAGGTGACTTGAGTTGGCTTAGATTGTGCTTTAAAGCACAGCCTGGGGCAAGAATTAGGTCCCTCGACAATCAGTTCAAATTGACTTATTGTTCATATAATAAAGAACAAGAATGATGCTGTGCCCAACTTGCAAAAGTTTTGAGTGAAGATGATTGCACAGACTTTGAACTAAGCTGGGTAGTTAGAGACAACCATTCTTCGTCTTAATTCATGTTTCCTTTGGAATATTTTAGTAGCTATTGTTGCTTCCAGTTTATCCTTTCTCTAATTCTGTTTGTAATACTTTTGCTGTTTTAATTGTTTTAATTTCTAGAGCCTCTACTCATGATTAGTAACAATATTTACGTAATTTTTCAGCTAGAGAAATCAGCATTCAATGTCTCTCAACCAAAGTCACACAAAATTATTAACAGGGTGGTAATAAAGCTCAGGGCTATGAATCATTCTTTAATGTTAAAGAAAACTTGAAATACAAAAAACAAAAAAAATTCGCATGGCTTTTAGATTCCAATGGCAACCCTTAAAACACCACAAGGCCTCACAAGAATATGGTGTTAAAAATCTCTTCCCATTGGGATGGGCCACAAACCCCACGGGAAAATATGACTCAAATGGAGTTAGGCCTGATATTATAGAACACATAACACAATGATTGTTTTACCTATCCCTCATGGCTTACCTGCGTCGGATTGCTCAACAAGGTATACTCTAAAGGTGTCAGACGACTCTTAACAAACCCCACCCAAGGTCTCAGGTCTGGGCAAATTACCATGAATAGTATCATCACAGACACTCAGATAAGAGGTTCAGGAAAGACAACCTAATACACTCTTCCACGAAAGAGATGAATCTGACAAACTCCAACTCGCAACTTGGCTGGAGTTGTGTCCATGGTGATGGGTTAAGTATAATACAACGGTAGACTCCCAAGAGCAGAAAAAAGGCCACACATTCTGGAATATAATTATACTCCTTTTAGTCTTGAGGTCTGTGTGGCTAATTGTGAGAGCTGTTGGTAAGCAGTACCAGGAGCCTCTCGTTCCTTTCAAATAAGGCAAATAATAGTTCTGTAGAACAGACGTTTCTTGTTTCTGAGCACAACTTGGTTCCAAAGCTCTAATCAGTCTCTCCTGTTACTCAAAACAGGCTCAGTGAATGAACCCAGAAACAGAAAACCAAATGATGCATGTTCTCACTTAGAAGTGGGAGCTAAACATTGGTTATACATGGATGTAAAGATGGGAACAAGGGACTCTGAGGACTACAAGAGGGAACTGGGGGAGAGAGAGAGAAGGGGAAGAAGGGGGAGGAAAGAGGGAGGAGGAGGTGTACAAAGGTTGAAAAACTACCTGTTGGATACTGGGCTCATTACCAGGGTAATGTGTTCAATTGCACCCCAAACCTCAGCATCATGCAATATGCCATTGTAATAAATCTGCATGTACCCCTGGAATCTAAAATAGAAGCTGAAAAACAAAAAGCAGAGGCTCAGGAGCTGATCCTCCCTCCATCAGCTTATCTATCCCCAAGTTCACAAAACATTCCTTCCACAATGAAAAGACCAAGGTATCCATGGATACAGTGAAATCTCCCTATAGTTCAGTTATTGCTTAATGCTTTTTTGCTTTTCCTTTATAGAGATGGAGTCTCAGTATGTTGTCCAGGCTGGCCTTGAAATCCTGGCCTCAAGCAATCCTCCTGCCTTATCCTGCCAAAGTGTTGGGATTACAGGCATGAGCCACCACACCCAGCCTGATGAATTTTAATATACATTTTATATCAGTGTAGAAGTATCATGCTTTGACTATCTAAATTTTAAAACATTTTAAAAAAAAATTCCCTAGGGCATCAGTGGTTTACATTGAATGTAGGGCTGGATGAAATTTATCATAGATGAGAGTCAGGATTGGAGAAAAAAGTCACATCTGAGATTTTAGATAAGAAATGTGGGTTTTTCTAACCGAAAAAAAATGACCTACATTAAGATTCCAGACAAAAATATCCTAACACTTGTCAGAGTTAGAAATCAATTCTCCAACAGTCCACCATTTATCTTTCCTAGGGTTCCTTACCCTCTCTTGTCAGATAACCATTTTCTTATTTCTAAACGCTTACCAAAACCTGCCAACTGGTCAACCCTCACACCAAGCCTCAAATGCCAATCCTCCCAGAGGTATTAGTATTTAACAAAGAAAAAGAAATGAAGTTTTTGGCAGTGGACTTCCAGGAATTATTCACAGAGAAGCATTCCCCCACCAAGCATTTTTTTTTTTTTATAAGGAAGAATGCAACAAAAGGGAATCCTCTAACAAACTTCAGTTCCATGGTGGAGAACACCCCTTCTGAGTGCACAAGAAGATTCTCATTGCAATTCTTCATCTACAAATCATTGAAAATGAAAAAATTCCCAAAGTTAAAATCGTGTGTCAAGCACTGTGCTAGAATCTGGGGGATGTGGAGATGAATACAAGTTTATTGCAATCTTCAGTGGATTGACATGCAGTGGGGGATGAAAAGCAAACCACATATGGGCCACCTAACTCACCCCACTGAGATGGGTGGAGGCCATGGTTAGGAGGTCGGGAAAGGCTTTCCAGATCAATGTCTCTCAAATATTAACGCCGAACAACAGATCACCTGGGGATCCTCCTAAAGTGCAGATTCTGATTCAGAATGTCCAGGGAAGACCCTGAGGTTCTGCATTTATAAGATGCTCCCAGGTGATGCTGATGCCACTGGCCAGAGGACCATGATTTATATATACATACATATATATATATATATATATATATATGAGAGAGAGAGAGAGAGAGAGAGAGAATAAATGTCTCACTTTGTCTCCCAGGCTGTAGTGCAGTGGTGTGATCATAGCTCCCTGCAGTCTTGAACTCCTAGGCTCAAGTGATCATCCTGCCTCAGCCTTCTAAGCATCTGGGACTATAAGCACAGCACCATGCCTGACAAATTTTTAAAATTTTTTTGGTAAACATGGGGTCTTGCTATGTTGCCCAGGCTGGTCTTGAACTTCTAGCCTCAATCAATCCTCCTGCCTCAGCCTCCCAAAGTGCTAGCATTATAGGTATGAGCCACCACGCACAGGTGAACCATACTTTTTGCATACCAAGAACCTAAGATAAGACAAAGCCCAAGCTTGAGTCAACCCAGATATCCAAGACAGAAGAGCAAGCGAAGGCACAGGCAAAGACCCCAAAGCTAGAAAAATTAAGTTGGATACAAGGAAAATTAAAAATGCTAAGGAAACATTTTACGTAAGATATTGTTGAACGTAAATACAGTCAAGAAGAGCTTTACATAATAATAAAAATAGTTTTTGTAATAGTTGTATGAGGGTGGTTAACATTAGGAGTTCTTCCTCCCACACCCCTCCTTCCTATTTTGGTTTGGACTCTTACTAATGAATTTATGTTTATTTATTAAAACAACAAAAGTATAAATAGATTTCTCCTTTGTGTGCTAGTGGGGGAAATTCTGCCTTGGGATGGTTTAAAAAAATGACCATGCAGGCTTTTCCAATTTGGGGTTGTATATTTGGATAAGATAAAATGCTACTTATATTAATCACAATTATGTAATAATGTGGTAGTAATCATTTTTTGGGAGTGCAGGCAAGATTATACAGAATTCTGGCAGTAAAATAATAATTAATAATAATAATAAGCCTATCTTTTGAATTCACAGAGCAATGTCTGATGAGGAATCCATTGTTTGGTGCTCTGGAGCACATCACTGTTCCCCCAGCCATGAGGAGAACTTTAAGGTTCCAAGGAGCAGAAGGGAGTGTGTGGCTGATGTGGACATACATAGCCAGCAGCTACATATAAGGTACATGCTCTGTAGCTTTGTTCCCAGGGTGTAGATGGAACTGTTAAATGAACATCACCTTTCTTCCAAATCAGGCATGTTGCAGGAAACCACCTCCTATAATATTTAGTCAACTGCCAGCCCTACCTGAAGCAGATCACCAAACAAGTCTTAGGACATCATTGTACGTCCTACAGTCATAAAGATGTACACACACGTTATCTGATCTTGTACCTCTTGTCAGACTTCGCTTTCTCTATTTGACAGATGAAAAAACTCAGTTTCAGGGATGATGAAAGATGTTAATAACATTTCTAAAGTCACCCAGTTAGCAGCAGAACCAGTTTTAAAACTCAGGCTACATTCTTGCTCCAATTTCAGAATTCTTTCTATAATATAGTACTATAACTTCTAAAAGACAGGAAAGCAGGAATACACAAGTGAGGTTTTGGAACTCAAAAAGATTTATCTATGTACTTTTTTTTGTTGTTGTTACTTTTAAAAACTTAAAATTCCACAAGAATAGTTTGGAATCTCCCATAGGCCCAAACTGGATCTCCTTTTGTCCAGTTTTAGAGGAACCTGGGAATACAAGTATATAAATATGTGGTATTGGCATATAAATACTGTTCTGTAAGTTACAATAATAAAATGAAGCACAAAAGAGAATTGCTGGTGATCTGAGTTCCAGGAATTGTGATCCACCTAATTTACAGGTTGCTAATCAAGGAAAACCCAGAATTTTATACTATGCTGTTCGTTTAGTCCATGAGAGTCTTTGAAAAAATTCACTTATAGGCTGGGTGTGGTGGCTCATGCCTGTAATCCCAACACTTTGGGAGGCCAAGGTGAGTGGATTGTTGTCCCCAGGAGTTTGAGACCAGCCTGGGCAACATGGTGAAACCCCATCTCTGCAAAAAATACAAAAATTAGCTAGGCATGGCGGCATGCGCCTATAGTCTCAGCTACTCAGGAGGCTGAGGCGGGAGGTCACTTGAGCCCAGGAGGTGGAGGCTGCAATGAACCACTGCACTCCAGCCTGGGCAAGAGAGAGAGTCCCTGTCTTTAAAAAAAATATTTATTTATTCACATTGATTCATAATATTATAAATGGCAATTTAGGAATTTTATATGAATAAAATAGAAATACAATGATTTTACACCTGGAAGTTATTTTATTTATCTTCTAGGGGGTTGAAAAGAGACAGCTTATTATGGATTATTTCAACAAGGTATTAGGCAAAAAGACCAACTTAATGTGTGGAAAAAGTGAATCCTCTAGTTCAGGGTTTCTCAAACTTCAGCATGCATATGAATCACCTGTAGTTGTTTGTTAAAGAGAAGATTCTGATTGAGGAAGTCTGGAATGGAACCTCAAATTCTGCATTTTAAGACACTCCCAGGTGATGCTGATGCTTCATCTGGGTGGCAGGCTATCATTGAAAGCACTTGGAATCTCACTTTGATTAGGAGCACACTGTTGACATCGTTGATGGATTTCTCATGTTAGTCCTACTTGAACTATTGAAATATTCTATTAAAAATGGTGAAAGAATAGAAAGTACTTTGAAATATCTTACAAAACAAAAAAGATTGCTGATTTTCTAGTATGTTTTACTTATTTCCTCTCAATTTAGTAAATTGTACAAAAAAACTTCAGTTAGTGGCTTTTCCTTCAGTAAGTGAAGGTAGCTAAGACATTTTAAATTCATTATCTCATAAATATAACCTCAGATCTTTTACAGACCAGGAAAGCTAGTCATTCTGAAATTTACTGTATCATAAAAGTAGGATTGCCGAATTTAGCAAAAACAAAATTAAAAGCCAAATAATAAATGAAATGTTCAGTTAATTCGAATTCAGATACACTAAAACAAATCTTATCTAAAATCAAATTTAACTGGTTATCCTGTATTTTACCTGGCAATCCTAGAGAAAAACATACCTCTAAATTCTAATTTACCTTGAAGTGCTAAAGGTCAGGTGCTGGGATGGAGAATTAACAGACCCACTGACCATATTGTCTAAACATTTCAGCTGTAGAGGGAATTGCTCTGGATTTGCCAACACCACATCACACACCTGGTTAGTACTGCTGCTAATTTGTGGAAGCTCCTTTTAGGAGATCTGTGCCCAGCAGACCACGCTTTTAAAAAAATCATGATAGAGGGCAAGCTGGAAGTGAAACTACCAAAGAGCTTTACTTACATCAATAGCTTCTTTCCTGGGAAGAACCAGGTGGAGCAAAAACAGCAAGGTTTTTCTTCTAAGGTCTTTTTCCATTTTATGGAGAGCTGAAGCAGCTCAGTGGGAAAACTAAGACAGTGGTTTCTTGGTAAGAATCATGAAAGGCTTTTCTTCTTAATAGCAAATGTTGTTAAGTTGATCAGATTTAAGATGATCTTTGAAAGAAGGAAGGAATATATACGGTGGTTGCAGGTACTGTCATCACGTATCAGTTTTTAAAAGCCTTTATCAGCTTTTAAAGGGGCAATCTAATCCTCTGATTTCATTTTTATGTATGATGTGCAGTATACAGTTTCAAATACTTCAGCAAAACAAAGGAATCCATTCATTTCTAGATGCCTTTTCTTGTGTATTTACCCATCTCCTATCTACTTCAAATACTGATAGTCATTCCTGCCATGATGTTATAAGTCGGGACCAAGGTTTGACTGTTAGCAGAACACTTTTAGATGTTTTGCCTCTGTTTAAACAATTGATAATTATTAACTCCCTGCTCTCGTAAAAATAGAGTAAGCCTAATTATTTTCTAATTTTAGAAATTAATTTGGAGAGAACTATTAGCGCTATGTGTATGGAATAGGCCATATTAAATAATATATTTATTAAAATGTGAATCTAGATTATGATAAGGGAGGGCAGTTAATTTCACTTGGATTGGTTCCTTACCCAGGCAGCATGGAAGTTATATGTCAATCTCCAGTCATCCCTTTCCTGCTTTCCCACATCAGAAGCACCAGGGGTTAACGTGGAGGTCAGTGATCTAACATGCCATTACTATCAGTGGTCTTAGGGTGAGATTAAATACACTTACAATTTTTTGTTTTTAGAAATAATTTAGCTGATGTCAGGTACTTCAAAACTTACATTAATTATAATGTGTTGTTTGATTTGGTAAAAAAGGAATCCCTTTGTTTTTTCAGTCTATAAATTGCAGTAGGACTGATTCTGGAAGGGGTGAAGAGAACACCAGTTATATATAAAACCCTTAAAATTGCTCTACTATCTAAGTGAAACTCATTGCCAACTCCTAGTCTGTGGCATTAACAATTCATCAAAAAAAGGAAGTTCTTTTAGCTGAAGGAAGTTTTATGACAGGCAACACTTATAGTAAACAACAGACTAGTTCCCATCAATGTAGTTACTCTTTCAAATATTCTTTCTAGAATCTTAATGGTAATATTTCTGACTTTGAGCAGACTGTAAATAATTTAAGATGAATTTTGAATTTCTGGATCATAATCTGGTCTACTTTTGAATTTGGAAATTTTAAACAAAATTGTCCACAGCATGTCAGCGTTAGCAGTGTTAGTAACCATGTGTATATCTTTTTAATATTTAGTGATCCTTGACATTATAAGTAGCAAGCAATTTACATTAAATGTATGTTTTAGAAAAGCAGTGCTATTTCCAGGCCAGGCACTGTAACTTGTTCCTATAATCCCAGCACTTTAGGGGGCTGAGGCAGGTGGATCACTTGAGGTCAGGAGTTTGAGACCAGCCTGACTAACATGGTGAAACATCGTCTCTACTAAAAATATAAAAATTAGCCGGATATGGTGGCGTGGACCTATAATCCCAGCTACTCGGGAGACTGAGGCGTGAAAATCATTTGAACCTGGGAGGTGGAGGTTGCAGTGAGCTGAGATTGCACCATTGCACTCCAGCCTAGGCAACACAGTGAGACTGTGTCTCAAAATAAATGAAATGAAAAGAAATAAAATGATAGTGCTATTTCCAAAAACAGCAAGTTTCCACATCCTGTTAAGTGTTTGAAGTGACAGTCAATAAACAGTTTCTAAATCTGAGTAAATTTCCAAATTATGTCTTCATATACTAACACAAAGAACCATACAAAGGCCCTCATAGGTTGGAAAAACAGGAAGTTTCTATTGCTAAAGAGTTAAGGCAAGTGTTCACACTGGGATTGCTCTTAAGGTCATGTTTTCACATTTTCTACAGCTCTGGAAACGATTACTAGTTAGTATTGCACTGTTTGGGCTTGTTTGGATTCAGAAGTTTTACAGTTGACCATATCACTAAAATTCATATATTTAGAAATACACTGCTTTTTGCAAAGTACATACACAAGAAGAATATGAAAATAAACTACTTTTTATTTTTAGTGATTATTTGACCTATGGTTGATAACTACTTTTTTTCCTTAACCTTCTCTAAGGAAAATAAAAACAAGACTAAGGCTTTAAGTGAACAAATTTTTATTTAAAATTTGAAGTAGGTTAAACTGGGGTAAATCAGAGGTCTGCAGTTTTGCTGTAAATATTTTAGGTTTGGTGGGCGTACCGTCTGTGGTTCAACAATTCCATGCTGCCACAGTCATAGACAAGATATAAACAAATAAGTATGGCTGCAGTCCAGTGAAACTTTATTTTGGACATAGAAATTTGAATTTCATATAATTTTCAAGTGTTCTCAAGTATTTTCTTCTTTGGATATTTTTCTATGACTTAAAAAATATGAAAACTAATCTTGGCTTCCAGGCCATACAAAACAAACAATGCGTCATAGGTTGCTGATTCTGGAAACAGATGGAGCTGTGAGTTTCAACTCAACACAGCTTAATACAATTGTATGAAGTTTGTCAGTGATTTTAGAAGTGTGTAGATTACTAGATTAGGTTTATTGGAAGCAAATTCACCAATTAATTCTATTCTACAAAGCTCTAGTGTAAGAAACATAATTTTGGATACTTCTCAAATGTTGCAAATTTGGAACAAAAATTTTGTGAAATTAAGAGATATGAAATACCAAAGCCAGATTTTTCCTTATCTCAAAGAGTATAAATTCTCTTTCAACGTTTAAGATGGTTGCAGGTGAATTATGTAGAATTGGATTTATTCTTTGTGGCTTTCAATAGGTGAGTGCTGCAAAGCGAGATGGGAATGTGCTTTGAGGGGAGACTGTCAAGCATAAGTTGGAGGACTCCTTAGTGAAGAGGTACCAGGCATTTAAGATTTCTATGGGCAGTGGAACTAATCTTTAAGGGTCTCTAGTAAAGGTTATGCTTCTATGACTTGGAAAACAATTTAAAGAACTTATTATTTTGGTTACCTAGATAAAAAGCTAAAGATGGCTCAAAATGTTGGGGGCTGGTTAATTATTCTTAAATAATCCAAAGGTGAATTATTTAAGAATACAGTTGCTGAGAGAATGATGTATGTGAAGAGTTTCTACCTTTTAAGGAGGAAGGAGTTAATTCAAAGTAGTCTTGTGCAGCCAAAGCCTCCAGGCAAGACTACATCAAAACCTATATGATGTAATAAATGCTGGAAATGGAGTCAATAATCCAGGAGTCATTGCTTTGGCATTGCCAGATCACATAACTTGTTGGATTCACTTGTGTAATTTGGCACCTGGGAATACCATTTACCCAATTACCTTTAAGCCCTGATATGTTAATAAGACCAAAGGGCTGTATAAATTTAAGGTAATAAGACTGGGTGGTTCTCAAACACTTTAGAACTTATAAAATTGAGATGACACTCTTTCTTCCACTCCATCTCTTTTAGCCTGTTTGTAAATGTTACAGAGCTAGGTATATATCATACTCTGAGAAATAGTTTCTAACGAATATGGAGTAATCTGATTTTTTTTTTTTTTTTGAGATGACATCTCCCTCTGTCCCCCAGGCTGGAGTGCAGTGGTATAATCTCAGCTCACTGCAACTTCTGCCTCCCCCAGGTTCAAGCGATCCTCCAACCTCAACCTCCTGAGTAGCTGGGACTATAGGTATGTGTCACCACGCCTGGCTAATTTTCGTATTTTCAGTAGACATGGGATTTCACCATGTTTGGCCAGGCTGGTCTTGAACTCCTGACCTCAGGTTATCCACCCACCTCGGCCTCTCAAAGTAAGTTCTATTTTTCTAGACTATTTTATCTCTTATGCTCAAAAAGGTGTTGACATTTCAGAAGTACCTCACCAGTTCTTTTTCTAAGCTACACAGAAGTGAGAATGAATGCATTTATATCATTTTGGTCTTTGGAAATTCTTAACATTTAATCTTGGTGGTATCTATTGCAAAATACATCCAACTTCTTACTTTTAATATGCTGGGTATTTAAACGTGCTTGTGCTATTTTAATGGGTAATACACAAGTGAAAATAAAAGCTATTAATCTATTCTGTAATGTCTCTCCTAGCTCAATAAATTCATACATGATTTTTCATAATAATGGGTAGAGAGTGAAATTTTGTGAAAGGATTCTTAGGCCCATCAGAATCTAAATGCTAAATTATTGTTGTGTGTAAAACGTAAGTGAACAAATGAGCTATCATAGCAAGTAAGAATTATAACAGAACTTTGGCTTCTATATATCTGGGATGTCTGTCTTGGAAAACAAGAAACTGAATGTACTCAGGACGCTTTGTTTTTCAATGTTCTCCCATCTTTTGATACTCTTCAGTACAAACAAGCAGTATCAATAACTCAGAGTCTTGTGCCCCTGCTTTGAGGGCTACAGACATAAAAGCCCCCATGAGAAAATAGAATACTGAGCAAGCTACCATAGATGCTATAAGAGAGGTTCAGATAAAGTTCAATGGCCAACAATATTGAGTGCTTGCTGTGTGCAAGGCACTGTTGTTCCCCCCTTAAAGAAACTGAGGATAGGGACAAAAGCATTTAGACAACAGTACAGAGAGTGAGAGTGACGTTAAAAATAGTGAAGGGGTATTAAAACTGAAAGTAAAAAGAAGAAAAAAAAGTCTTTTTTTTTCATGATTCTAAGATAACCTGTTTAAAGATGCAGAGAACCAGAGATAACAGGTTATCTTGGAGTCATTCTTTGGGGGATGACTTTTTTAAAGGCAAGAAATATTTGGTTAACAGCATACACGAGGTTTTATGTAAAAGGTTAAGTGTAACCATTTCTACTTAAACAGAGCCTTTAATCCACCCCAAGATGTATAATCGGGTATTATTTGACTTTTTTTGTATGCAAAATTTAAGTGTTACATATTCAGCCTTTCTACTTCACATAACTGAAATAACCCAAACCAGTTTACACTTTCCCAAGAGTTTTACATGCCTCCCACCAAGGAAGTTACAGAACATCCAGTTAGCTTTGTGTTACCCCTAACAGAAGAGAGCATTATATGAAACAGGTAGAATGGGGTGCTGCAAAGGGAGTGGCTCCTGCAAGCAAGCAGATATTAAAACGTATTTTCAAAGGAGTGGAGTTTGTGCTTGTCAAACTACTCGCTATAATTACTTCCTATTCACTGGGATCGCTGTGCAGCCTGCTGACTCACCAGGCTGCTGGAGAGTGTTTCTGCAGGGTTTCCCTACTGCCTGCTACACATGAGTCATCACAGGAATCAAAGTTTCTATCCGTCTCCCTTAACAACAGTGCAGAAACCAGGCATTGCAGTAAGCTTCGATCTTTCCAATCAGACCCTAGCCAAGGAAGGGAAAAATGATGTAGTAGGTGTCACCACCAGCCAGGGTGCTAGATGACAGTGCCCCACCCCAGGGTGTTAGTCATCAGCACCCCAGTTTCAGCGTTTCTCTCACCCACCCAAATAATTAAAGTGGCATCTTGTCTTGCAATGCCTGCTGCTGCTGGCCACTGAACTCTTCCTTTGCTATAGAGGTTCCCCAATTTTGCTGCACAATGAAGTCACCTGTGTTTGTTTTTCCTTTTAAATACTGTGCCTATTTCTCAATCCCAAACAACCTGATTTAAATAGTTTGGGATGTGATCAGGACATCAGGAGTTCTTAAGGCTCCCCAGATGATTCCACTATGCAGCAAAGTTTGAAAACCAGTGCTTTGAAGAAGCACAGTTCTACCCACACAAGGAAAATTGACCTGTTAAGCTTATCTAACAATCACTCGGTGAGCTCCCAGACCTCCTATCTTACCCCTAACTGAGGTCTTTAATCGGTTTGGCAGAAAAGAACAAAAGCAAAGTAAAGAAGCATTGCATTTCCAGAGGGGACACTGGCTAATCCAGAAGCATTCCCCTCTTTGCTTGATAAAAACTTAGCCAAAAATTTAGCGTTCAAGAGAGGCAGGGGAAATGTTGCTATTCTTCAGATTACCTTTTGATCTCTGTTCTGTTTCATTCCAGTGTCCTATTCAGCAAAGGTGTAAATCGCGGGTTCTCAGATTACGAGTAGGTGCTGCGTCTGACCACAATCGCGACGGGTCTGCACGCTTCACCCCAGCTGGGACCGAACCTCCGCCTCGCCGCGCGGCCCCAGGGCCGATACTATGCTAATCAAGAAAGTTCTTCGGTTTCGGTGCGCGCGGGCGCAGGTTTGAGCGCTTAACCCTTGATTTTACATTGACAGGACGGTAGTGTTTTCAGTGACCTTCTCCTGCCTAGCGGGTCTACACTATTTTCCCTTTTTTTGTTTTCTATTTTTGGAAAAGGAGATGTGAGCAAGTGATAGGACACTCAGGGAGGGGGCAGCAGTGTTGGCTGGTGCCGAGGTGAAGGGACTGGCAATGTTCGGAAATATTAATTACTCCCGGAGCTACTGACCTGGCGAATACTAGCAGGAGGGGCCTGGGGGTTAAGACAAAGCCTCCTCCTGATCAAATGGCTGCAGCGCCCCTTCCTCCAAGGTTATGGCTCTGCGTTCTGCACTGGAGAGACGAAGTGACTGGAGGAGTGACCAAACCCACTAGCCTTTCTGGGGTCTGAAAGTCAGCTTTGTCGAGCGCCCCAGGTTCAGAGGGGATGGCTTTCTGCGTCCACCCCTCTCCAGGCTCTTTGTGGGATTTCTGGCTTCGGCACAGCCCTTCAAAGGGTAGACCGAAGAGTTTCCCACTGAGCGGAGTGCGAAGTCGCTAGGCAGCCCTTGCCTTGTGCGCTCTGTGCTACCGGCAGAAGAGCCGCTGGGGGCGCAGAATAACAACCCCCTCCCTTTTGCGCCCACCCGGCTCCTGAGTCCTGAGAGCGCGGGTGGTGGCGGGCGTCGTAGTGGGAGAGTGGTGGCTGCCGAAGGGGAAGTGCCGGGGGTCCAAGTGGTGCTCGCAGGCAGGCGAGCGCCAGCGCGCTGAACACTTCCTGATCTGACCCCAGCGCGCAGCCCTTGCCAGCTCCCCCCTGCTCTCAGTCCTGGCGCCCCAACTCGAGCCTGGAGGGCCGTGCACTGCGGTCGCGCAATCGCGAGCCCCCTCCTTCACCAAAGCTGTCTTCCTACCCTGGACAGCCCCAGCCTCACCCCTCCAAAGCAGTCCACTTCGCTTCTGCCAGCGTGGCAGCCCCTACTCCCTCCCCTTTCCTGGGGTCTACAGCGCTGGGGCCCCGAACCAGAGGTGCGGCCCGCGGTAGCGCAGCTGGGTGCACACTCGTAGACCGCCGAGCCGACCCCTGCACAACTTCTTGCTAGACTCTAGACCCCCGTTTCCGCTTGCTCCGAGCCCAGCGGGCTGCAGACCTCGGCGGCAGGAGGAGGAGCCGCCAGCTCCCGGCCTGGGAGGGACTGCTCCAGGCAGGAGGTGTCGGGGTGCGCCAGGGTGGTACCGCTTTAAATGCACTTGACTCACCTGCTCCGGCGCTGTCGCCTCCTTCCTCTGCTGACAGCTGGGGGCTTTGTTTTCTCCACCCACCCGTCCGGCCGCGCTCCGCCCCTTCTGTCGCACGTGACTCGCCGTCTGCCACCGCCACCGCCGCCGCCGCTCCGCGAGTCCACCCGAGAGAGACTGGTCAGCGCCGCCCTTTCCCGCGGGTGCGGATGCCGGTGCGGGTGCGGGTCCGGGTGCAGGTGGGGCGCCCCGCTGGGCATGTCCCAACCGACCCGCCTGAAGACGCTGTCTCAGGCCAAAGAAAGCCAGGCTGAATTCGTGACAGGGAAGAAAGTGGCAGCAGGTGAAATAAACTAAGTGGTTTGACCCTACTCTAGAGGGAGGAGGCGGGTGTGGCTTGCAGAGGGGCTTTGAAAAGGCGCCGCCACACCCTGAATTAAGTACCTGCAAACGGGGGCTTGCACACCAGCCGGGGTACATCTGCTTTTTACATTAAGTGTTTGTACTCCTATCTGGAGCACGATTGATAATGAGGGGCAAACTAGTTTTGTCATGAATATTATACTAATTAAACTAGGCAAGTGTAATACAATTAACAATAATAGCATGTTTTCTTGGGGTTTCAAATCTGCTTGTTGATGCTGCTGCTATTTGGATTCTATTCGGAGAATGGAGTGCAGGCTGGAGAAGCGAACTCCAGAAGTTTACTGATGTGGGCACTTGTCCATTTGGAACAGCAGCTATTTTTAAGGAAACGAGAAAACGTTCTGGCTTCAAGACCCACTCAGTATCTGCTGCTTTTGGAAGTCATCTCGATCCGTGCTGATCGCAGTGATCTCTAGTGTTTGAAACAGCAAGGACTTGTCTGAATCCTTCTGTTAGCCCTTGAAGAACACATACATACCTTCCCTCCCGTGCCCTACAAATTGCTACTCAGGGGAAAGACTGTCTTTGTCTCCCGCAGCGTTCATTAAAGCCAGGTCTTCGTAGTGGAGTGATTTAGCATAGCGCTTCACAAACTTTAGAGGGGTCACCTGGGGGATATTGTTGAAGCCAAATTTGATTAAGCGTGTCTGGAGTTGGGCCTGAGATTCTGCATTTCTAGCAAACTCCCAAGTATTGCCATTGCTGCTAGTTTGAGGACCACACTTTCAGTAGAGAGGTGCCAATCACCGCTTTGGCATTAGCCAGCCTATTCTGAGTCCTGACGACACCACTTGCTAGCTCTATGACCTTAGGCAAGTTTCTCAACATTTAAGCCTCACATGCTGTAAAATAGATATGATACTAATTTCCATCTCATAGGGTTGTCTTGAAGATTAAGTGAGAGTCCATATAAAGCCCTTAGTGTAATGCCTGGCACACATACCTAGGGTTCAGAAAATGCTAGCTAATTCACTGTGGAGGTCATCCTCGCAGGGTTCCACGTGCTGGCACCACGTGCAGAGTGGCGGCAGGGGGAGCAGTGTGAGAAATGGGCACAAGGGTGAATGTAGCCATCCCAAGAATGAGGACTGTGCCCTGTAGTGCCTAGCATGTGCCAGATGTGTAGGACAAGTTTGATGAATAAATAAATAACTATAATGCGGAACAGATCATATGCATTCAAAAAGTTCTGTTTCTCCTTTAAATAATGACAAATTAGTTCTGAGACATTAAAGAATCATTTTGCTTTCTATTACAGATAATGTCCAGCTACCTGTCACATGGGTAATCTATTTTAATATCTGAGACAGTAAATGGATTGTTAAGGTTTAGTACATGTTTTATCCTCATTAAAAACCTTGAAATTTAAATTTAAATGGATTTATTAATGAAGATATGGTATTCTTAGCTCTCAAAATGAATGGCTGTTGTCATCGTAGTTCTCATATCTTCCTTCCTTGCTTCTCCTCCTCCCTCTGTCCTCCAAATATGAGTGTTTCCTCAGACTCATTTCTTGCCTTTTTTTCCCACTCTGCCATTTTCCTTAGAAATTTTATGTGTATCTTATGTTCATCTTTCAGGTGTGTGCAGATTAATTCTGAATCTGTAACTACATTCTCAACCCATTTGCAAGCCTTATTTCTGCCTTTCCCTTACTTGCTAGGCATTTCCATTTCCACTAGCTTTTAAAATTTATTTTTTCCACTTACACTCTATTTTTACTTGTGTAAATGTATGGGGTACTTGAAAGATTTTCACATGTGTATGATGCATCATGATCAAGTCAGAGTATTTGTGATGTCTATCACCTGAGTATAATATATACATATATTTAAGTGTAGTCATCTTATTCCCTATCACACACTAAATTTACTCCTATCTTACTATATTTTTGTACTCTTTAACCCACTTCTCTTCACTACCCCCCCACTCCACTGACCCTACCCAGTTTGTCTGTATTTTCGCTCTCCACTTCCATGTGTTCAGATTTCTTAACTCCCACATATATGTGAGAACATACGAGATCATTTTGTGCCTGGCTTATTTCACTTATGATAATGACCTCCAGTTTCATTCATGTTGCTGCAAATAATACAGTTTCATTCTTTTTTTAATGGATGAATTATGTTCCATTCTGTAGATACACTACATTTTTTTATCTTTTCATCTTTTGATACTTACGTTGATTATATATGTTTGAAATTATGAATAGTGCTGCAAAAACATGGCAGTTCAGGTATCTCTTTGACATATTGATTTCTTTTCCTTTGGACAGATGCCCAATAGAGGGATTGATGGATCAAATGGCAATTATATTTATAGTTTTCTTGAGAAATTGCCATACTGTTTTATATAATGGCTATACAAGTTTACATTCCCACTAACAGTGTTTAAGAGTTCTCTTCTGCACATCTCAGCCAACATTTTTTTTTTTTTGTCTTTTTACTAATAGCCATTCTGACTAGGGTATGATGATATCTCATTGTGGTTTTGATTTGTGTTTCTTTGATTATTAATAATGTTAAAATTTTTTTCCATAAACCTGTTGGCTATTTGTAATCTTCTTTTGAGAAAGGTCTACTCATGTCCTTTGCCCACTTTTTGATGGGTTTGCTTTATTTTTCCTGTTGAGTTGTTTGAGTTCTTTATGTAGTCTAGATATTAGTCTCCTCTTAAATGAATAGTTGGCAAATATTTTTTCTCATTCAACAGGTTATCTTTTCATTTTGTTATTTCTTTTGCTGTGAAGAAATTTTTTAGCTTAATTAAATCACATTTGTCTATTTTTATTTTTGTTGTCTATGTTATTGAGGTCTTAGTTATAAATTCTTTGCCTAGACCAATATCCAGGAGAGTTTTCCCTAATTTTCTTCTGGTATTTTTATAGTTTGGGGTCTTCAAGTTTTTAATCCATTTTTAGTTTATTTTTGTATACGGTGAGAGATGGGGATCCAGTTTCACTCTTCTGCATGTGACTATCCAATTTTCTCAGCACCATTAATTTAAGAGGATGTCCTTTCCTAGTGTAAGTTCTTGTCAGTTTTGTCAAAGATCAGTAGGCTATAAATATGTTGCTTTATTTCTGTGTTCTCTATTCTATTTCATTGGGCAATGTGGCTGCCCACTAGATTTTAGTGTGTTCTATATTAAACCCCTTTCTCCTCCCATAAAACTGATACCTCCTTGGTGATAAATCGAGATGGTTATTTGCACTGGGGAGCCCTCAGTGCTAATCCAGGGACCTGGCAAGGATGTGGAACCCAGTATGATTTATCCCAACTACCTTCCTGTTGCTCCCAGGTATTTCTTTGAGACACTGCTCTCAACAGTGACTGGAGTCAACTCATGTATATATATGTATACACCTACTGGTGTAACAGTCACATATGCAATTGTGGGATGCTACATATCTGGTGACTGAGCTAGTGAGAGACTGTATCAGTCGGGGTAGGCTAGATTATGCTGCTGTAACAAATACCATCAAAATTTCAGTGGCTTAATACAACAAAAATAAATTTCCCCTTCATGCAAAATTTCCAGTGCTACTATCACAATGACTCATTTTTCTAGCATACTTCATTCCTGTGACATTTCCATGAGCACCATGGCAGAGGAAGGGTGTGGAGAACTGCACACCAAACCTCAAGTGCTTTCATCCAGAAGTGATACAGGTCACTTCTCACATTTCTCTGGTCAAGGAAAGTTACATGGTCACTGCCTAACTTTAAGCGTTATGTTTTGTTTCTGGGAATCACTAAGATTCCTAGAAAGTAGGAATCTTGATGATCGTGAGTAATGCCTGCATAGGGATCCATTTCACATAGGAGGGTTAGGGATAAAGTTAGACTGAAAACAGTAGGGGATAATCATAGATTACCAGTTCAAGGAAGGTACTCAGTTACATGTAGAGTCTTTGGGAAACATTAATGTTGTTGTTATCATTATACAATATTATATAGAAAAACACTTAAAGGTGACAAATCTCTCTCTCTGCCTGTCAGGGTTATCTTATGATTTAGCAAAGGTTAGTCTACTCCAGGCAAGAGTGGAGTTTGATCATCCAAACTCTTCTGTGACACAGCATTAAGGAAAGATCATCTGTCTTGATTATACCCTAGGGAACACACTAACCATTAAGTAAGTAAGGTTATAGCAACACAAACAAATTTGCTAATTTTGATGACATTGCTGGTCATTCTCTCCTTGAGGAGTGGTATGTGTATAAAGAATAAAATACAGCAGTATCAAATTGTCATATGTTTTTCCCATGATTATCTGATTATGCGTTGCCAAAGAATTTTCTTGTCAAGTTCATGGGAATGTTGAAATATAACTTTGTGAGTAAAAATCAGTTTATAAACGAAGGGAAAAAACAGTGATATCAATGGTGTGAAAAAAATAAAATCATGGTTTTCAGTAAGTTTTGGGTTTCTTTCTCCAAAGGGCAGAGATCATGTCAACTAAACTTGCTTCCTGCATCTCCCAACGCTTCATGTGCTTAAAAGAGATAAAGGACCGATGAATGCTGTAAACTCTAAAATGCTATGCAGACATAGGATATTATAATGTGTTTCTGGGCACTGAATAGTGTTTTTGATCTCAACAATTATATGTTGTGTTTGCCCACATCCATCAGTGACATCTACTCTCCTTTTAAAACATTTACTTCTTTATAAGACTGTTACCAATTAAATATTTTCATATAATATGAACATCTTCCCAAAACTGATATTCTGAGAGTTTCAGTCACGCATTTCCACAAGTATCTAGCACACTAAAAAGGAGAGGCAGAGTTTATCAATTAATATTTTAAGCTATTTACTAAAAATATTATTTTATATGATTAATTTTTGCCTCTGAGTTCTTGCTAAGTTGTAATTTTGCTTTAAATATAAATCATAACTTCAAGAAATATGCTACAGTGAACTACTTATAAATATATCAGCAATACCCTGTGAAACTGAGATGGAAGTGTTCATTACCAAGATATGATAGTGTTTATTAAAATGAGTAGTAAAGATGGCATGAAATGACAGCTTGCAGGGATCACTGCTTTATGATGACTCTAGCATTTATTCATGGAGTAAGTGTTGCAATAAAAAATAATACCACCTTCAAAGAAACTCTGTGGGCTCTTAGGAGTAAGTATTTGTGAGTTAGCTAAAAAAGCGTCATCATTTTATAAGTGAAGTTCAGGAGAGAGCTTAAATGACACACCCATATCCTAATTTCTAGCTATGACCACTGGCAAAAACTGCTGCCTCCATAAGGTAACAACATGGAATAAAAAGCAAAATTATCATATGATGTACATTGGTATGTACATCATAAGCTATGTTTACTGTACATCAAAAGGAGAAAAATTGTTACCTTGGTTCATGCAAAGCCATTATGTAATAGAAATGTTTATGATTTTATGTCACACTCAAACTCGCATGCAAAAAATAAGTTGGATATATATTTTTTTAATATGCTGCTTGGAACAGGTGTAGCTGAAGGTAATCAGTTCTATACAGTTTGAAGGCAGTAGATTTAATTAATTTATTAATTGTAATTATCTCTTAGAAGGTAAAGCTTTCCTTTCAGTCCCCCCCCAGTCTCTGAGGCTGAGATGGAATTTCTAGTTTTCTGTTGCAGCTCTATGGAGTACAATGCCCAAGTGGCTTTCTAGGGATCACTGGGGTCACCACCATCTCATCATGGGATCTTCTGGAAGGCAATGCAGCTAGTTTTTGTTGAATCAAAAGCTATTCTTGATTAATTAAACTTTACCTTGCCAGTTGCATCTTCTTTGCAGCTCCCTTATATCCTGTCTATGAATTGGTTAGCCAGTGTAAGAATAACAAGGAATGGATTCCTTGACTCCCCCTCAGAAACTTTTTTTTCTCTTGGTCTTCGATTCTTCAACAAATATTTGCTGTTCTTTGGCTTTTTGCATTTAAAATTGCTTCAATCTTTCTAACTTGTAATATTCAGAAAACATTTTTTGTGGTGCTTTCTATCGGGAAGTCTCCGTGTTAGGATCTGTGACTACCCAAATGGTCTTTGGCTCCAAGGGGCTTCCAGCATAGGGAAAGACAGATGTGTCCATAGTGTGGCTCAAGGGGCATTAAAAGGTGTGAACAGAGTGCCCAGAACACTGGTCAGGCAGAAATAACATCAAAATGCTGTCATTTGTGTGTATCTTGAACTCTAGCCAGGCAGAAAGAACATCAAAGTGTGTGTTTTGATGAATGAGGAAGAGTGTACTAGGTGAAGATCATCTTGGATAAGACAGTGTGTGGATAGAGTATTCTAGACAGAAAATGTGAAAGATAAAGTGCCAAGTCTTCCCTGCAGACTCTGGCAGAGCAGCGGATAAATGGAGTATGTAGACACAGATATTTTGCTTGTGTGTAGCTAGGGGACCTCACGGCTTAGCACAGCCAACAAGAAAGTGTGACCCCAATAAGCCTGAGATGCTCACATTTATTTAGTACAGATTTAATGACAAAGGCCTAGAGCAAACACTAGTTGTGGGTAATCAACATTGTCAACCACCCCAGTAGTGGAGAGTCCTGCGCCTGGATGAGCAAAGGTTGGTTTCCAGAGAAATAGGTAAACAAACTTATCTAGATAAATTCCTTTGCACTCCCTTGTTATGTACCCTTTGCCATTTGCCTCAGGGTAAGAACAGCCACCTTCAGCTCATTCTTCCCGGAAGCTTTGCAAAACCTCCCGGCCTTCCAAGAAGATTTGTGTCTTTCCTATAATTTTTCCCACCACCCTGACCGATCTCCTACATCTCCCCCTTTTCTGTTTTTTGCATCAGGTTTTGTTGATTGCAGAGTACAGATGTGTGCAGCAACAGGTTTGTCAGGCACAGCAGTTGTAAGTCGTGTTCTGGCTTTGCATCCTAGAACTAGTAAATAATGTAAGACAACATGAGAATAATCAGTAACATTCTTTTCCAATCAAGGCGTGACATATAGTGTTACTTGGCACCTCAGTCCAATGTGTGCTATTAATGAGGGGACCCCACTGGGGGTAAGTCAATCCCTCCTAGCCAAGCAGTTGCATTGCTAGAGACTGGGAAGGGAGTATCTCCCTAAGTAACAGGCAGAAAAAAGACAGATTTAGAAGATGTGCTCAATAGAGTGTAGCAGGTACAGGTTGCAGGCAGAGTGAAAGAATATAAAAGGCACAAATTATCTGGAGTGAATGGTGTTTGTGTTTGAAGTAGGGTTTGCTCAGCCTTCTGAGTTGTCTTCAGCATCACGTTCCAGGCCTGTGTTGTCTGAGGACACCACATTATCTGGGGCTGCGAGTCCTGCAGGGTCATTTCCTTCATTTCTGGTACTGGATTGGTTCCTAGCCACGCCGTGGTATAGTTTGATGCATCATGCGGGAATCCAAAGAGGGCCTGAGGGAGTGTGAACACAAATATACGCTCTTCCTCACATTAGCAAATCCTTTGGACCACACCATACTTTATTATTTACATCTTTCCATAAAACTGTGTGTTTTATGTCTTGAGGGTTTTTTTGCAAAATGTTTTTCTATGGTTGATTGAAATTTGTCATCTAAATTTAACAAATTAAGAGTAAATAAGGCTTGTGCTAGTAGTGTTGCAGGGTCCTTACTCATATTCTCCCTTTTTTGTTTTTTGAGAAAAGTGTTAAAGCATTAGGTATGGGGGAGTGAACTACTTGTGTAGGCAAAACTACCGGAGTAGTAGATAAGAACTGAAGTAGTTCATCAGCAGGAAGGGCATGCTCAATATGGCCTGCATAATTAGAGAGTGCTATCTGAAGATCTAGAGATGGGGCAAGACTGCTTCAAATTGCTTTTTACTCAAAGGAATTCTTATGACATAAGGGTCATAACCTAGCAACTGATTGCATCATCTGTGGCCCGTATAGATGACTTTACTAACTCGCTGGATATAGGGAGATAGTGTTTTAGTCCCAGTATATGAGCAAGAAACCCATTCTAGGAAGTGCAGCCCTGGGGACATCTGTCCTATTAATCCTGTTGGGGAATGTTTAGTAGGAAAAATAAACAATTGGACTGAATATTTTGGGTTTATGCAATCTAGTTGCCTCTGAGAATAGCCTGCTCTATTTCCTCAATTTCCTTTTTTGCTGTGGGGGGTAAAATACCTGGGAGAATCCAGGGCTGTATTGCCTTTTAAGGTAGAAAGCAGGTTCTGCAATTTATCAGTAGTTATGCCTAAGGTGGGATAAAGCCAGTTAATATTGCCTAGTAATTTTTGATAATCATTTAAGGTATGTAAGTTGCTAGTATTTAATTTAACCTTTTAAGGTCTTAATGACTGGGAAGTTAGTATGTATCCAAGATGTTTCCAAGAGGAAGACATTTGTACTTTTTCAGGTGCTGTGATTAAACCTCTTAACTGTGTATTCCTTTGGACAGAGGCATGTAAACTTAAAAGTGCTGGCTCCATTGGGGCTGCTAGTAATATATCATTCATAAAATGAAATATCTTACAATTAGGATATTCTTTTCCACTGGGGATATTCTTTTCCACCTGATATACATGATACTGACACAGGGTAGGACTGTTTAGCATTCCTTGAGGAAGTACTTTCCAATGAAGTTGGTGAGCTGGCCTTTCATTATTGATAGCTGGTATTGTAAACACAAATTTTCTCTGTTCTGCAATGGGAATAGTATAAAAACAATCTTTTAAGTCAATAATGACTATAGGCTAATTTTGAGGAATTGCCATGGGGGGAGGGAGCCCCTGTTGAAAGGCCCCATAGGTTGCAGATTAGCATTAGTAGCCCATAAGTCATGCAAGAGTCTCCATTTGCCCGATTTTTTTGGGAATGACAAAAATGGGCGAATTCCACGAGCTGTTAGATAGTTCTATATGGCCAGCTTTCAATTGCTCCTCAACTAGTTCATGGGCTTGTAATTTCTCTCCCTTTAAAGGCTACTGTTCTATCCAAATAGGATTTTGAGAGAGCCATGTTAGGGGTAGGGGAGGAATAACAGTGGCCATTACTAGAAAGAGGTCTTATGTTCAAATAATTCATCCAATTCTGCCCTCCAGAGGAGGTACTGACTGGCGTCTAAAGTTGTTTTAGCTAGCACTGACTAGTCCCATGGGGTCATATGGAAGTTGTTTGCTATGGCTTCAATTAATCCTTTCGTAAATGGGCTAGGGTCTCCATTTTTCCTAATGATTTTTCTCATCTCTTTATAAACATCAAAAGAAATGGATTCATATACCTGATTGCCTTGTCAATCTTGCATTACCAGGCAGGCCAAGAGCTCCCCTTCTAATGCCACTTGCCTAAGACAGGGTCCCACATCTGTAGTGTCTCCCTTGTCTTTTTCCAATTTATTGGGGGAGGGGACTCAGGGAAAACCTCCATTTCCTCTGTGACACTTTTACCTGGTAATTGCAGGGCTGAGGGAGAAGGAGGAGGTGGTAAGGTAGGTGACCGTTCCTCCTCCCTTCCCTTTTTAGGCTCTTCTGTGTAGAGCAGGGCCAAAGCAGCCCGGACTAAGGCCCACAATGTTAAAGATGTTACTGGGACCCATTACCCTTGTGCATGATGCTATTTAAGATTTCTTGCCACTTGTTCTCAGAGCTCTACATCTAGCATGCCTTCTTCTGGGAACCATGGGTTATAGGAATCAACAGTTTGCATTAGTTTCCTTAATTGAGCTTGGGAAACTGAGCCTCCAGTAGCTTTAAACAGCTGTCTCAATCCTATTATATCCTGGGATGTGGAAAGAAAGTGTTAAAACTTGGCTATCTATCCAAAAATGTGAAAAAGGATTTAGGCTTTACTAATAGGTAACGTGGATTGACATTGGTGCTCTCACTTTGTCTGTATGTCAGACAGACAGAGGGACTCCTAGGTGCAAGAAACTCTGAGAGAAGGTTGGGATCCACAGCACTGAGGGATGTCCTTAATGTCCTTGCTCATTCTTATAGCAAATTACAATTTATCAGGAATTTATGTGTGCTTGGTTAAATGGATTTATGTATTATATTATCTTGGTTGACTAACCTAAGCCTCACAAAATGGACAAATGACTCAAAAGATTGAAATAACACGAACATTTCAAGTGTTAATAAATGTTAACAAAAATCCTTGCAAACTGGTGGATGGTCTTTGAAAAATGAGTATCATAATTTCATAAGCTCATCCATTGAATGCTTCCTCTGTTTGTATATGTGTTTCTATTTGAGGTGTATTATTCAGCTCTAATAGCCATAAAACTAACTATAAGTAAACTGCATTCATATTTGTAACTTGCGTTATCACAATAAAAATTTCCAAAAAATATGACACATATTCAACCACGTTACTCTCACTAAAGAACATTTTAGTAATGGCAAAAGATTTTGTCATTAATAAAATGGAATAAATTAATTAGCTAGGTATGGTGGCATGTACTTGTAGTCCCAGCTGTTAGGGAGGCTGAGACAGGAGGATTGCTTGAACCCAGGAGTTGGAAGCTGTACTGAGCTATGATCATGCCACTGCACTCCAGCCTGGAAAACAGAGTACGACTTAATTTCTTTAAAAAAAAAAAAAGAACAATAAATAAATGGCATATAAAATAGGGGTTATTTCATCTTCATCTCATTCTTTAATTTTTCAATTTTTGTGTTTTTTACGTGTATGATATATTAATGCAGTACTTGTATACTATTATCTATGCTATTTACAAATGGATATGTATATTTGAGATAAATATTTTACTTATAAGAGTGCATGGGCAGAAAGAAAACCAAAAAAGGTATTAAAGAAATGGTGTCTATGATGTGGTTTGTTTTTAGGAAGATGACTTCAGCCACAGGATGAAACAGATGATGAGAGACTGGAGTCTAGAAGATCAGCCAGAGGGCAAGTATGGTGATCCAGATGAAAACTATGAGGACCTGGCCTAAAGCAGTGATAGTGATGATAGAGAGGAGAGATCACCAAACATGTGACCTATGTGACCTTCAGTAGGAGTGTGTGTGTGTGTGTGTGTGTGTGTGTGTGTGTGTTGTTTTTGTGTGTGAGAGAGAGAGAGGGGAGAGGAGAGAGAGAGAGAGAGAGAGAGAGAGAGAGAGAGGGGTTATTTCCAGGTTTGTAGCTAGCCAGTCTAAGTGGATGGTAGAACTGTTACTAGAGACAATGAAATGGGATATCAAGCATGATACTGAGTTCAGTTTAGGACATGTCAAGTCAGAGGTGACTAAAGCATTCTGGGAAGATGCCTAATAGTTGGTTTAAATAAAAATCTGAAGCTCAGGAGAGCTTACAGATACAGATTTTTACAGTAGCTTTAATTTCTCAATCTATAGCCCTTTCTACAACAGCTGACCTTAAAAAGTATCCCTTCCTTTAAAGAAAAAATAATTTTGTAACAGCTTAACATTTATAATTATTTATAATAAAAATGATTAAGAATCAACTACTGCATTGTATAACGGTAATGGCAATATATCATTACTAAACAGACAATGTTAGAATTTTAAGTAAACATTTAGGCTAGTTTTGCACTCCAATGACCTCTTTAAAAGCATATCATTCTTTTCTGGTTTTCCATGTTTACTATTTTGTTATTCTTTAAGGGTTCTCTAGACTGCAGTGTATTGTAACATAGTCTTTCTTTCTCTCATCACCTAAAACCTTGTGCAAATGGGCCATTTATTTTCTTTCACCGTGCTATAGAAATAATGAATTTTCTGGCCAGGCATGGTAGCTCATGCCTGTGATCCCAGCACTTTGGGAGGCTGAGGTGGGCAGATCACGAGGTCAGGAGTTCCAGACCAGCCTGGACAACATCTTGAAACCCCATTTCTACTAAAAATACAAAAATTAACCTGGCGTGGTGGCACATACCTATAATCCCAGTTACTTGGGAGGTTGAGGCAGGAGAATCACTTGAACTCAGGAAGCGGAGATTGCAGTGAGCTGAGATTGCACCATTGCACTCCAGCCTGGGTGGCAGAGTGAGACTCTGTCCAAAAAAAAAAAGAAAGAAAAAAGAAAAAAAGGAATAATGAATTTTCTCTGATCCTGCCTTTCCTTCTTTTTTTGGTTTTTGAGACAAAGTCTGGCTCTGTTGCCCAGGCTGGAGTGCAGTGGCACAATGTTGACTCACTGCAACCTCCATCTCCCAGATTCAAGTGATTCTCCTGCCTCAGCCTTCCAAGTAGATGGGATTACAGGTGCACACCGCCACACCCAGCTAATTTTTGTATTTTTAGTAGAGATGGGTTTCTCCATGTTGGCCAAGCTGATTTTGAACTCCTGACCTCAAGTGATCCACCTGCCTCGGCCTCCCAAAGTGCTGGGATTACAGGCATGAGCCACTGTGCCAGACCCTGCCTTTCCTTCTTAAGCATCCATGAACACTGTAAAACACTAGCACAATTCCTCTTTAACTCTTCATCCTCTCTATATTGTTTATTGAACAACCTGTCTAAGCATGTTCTTGCTGAGTTATGACAATGCCTTTCAAGCCATGCCATTTCTACCAATTTCTTACTGTCATATTGTGATATAATAAGAAATATACATTTGGTCTGTGCCTTGGTTTCTGGCACAGAATTGCTCAAACCCTTTTAATTTTCTGAGCAATAGTGGTGTTAGGTGCATCTTTTATGCTGATGTTCGGTCTTTAGCCCTGGCTCCTGACACAGAGGTCCTAATGCCTTGGAATTTCCTGGGAGATAGGAACGTTCTTTTTTCTCTAATGAGGCAACTTTCTGTGGGCTCCTAGATGAGAGCTGGTCACCAGAAAGACAAAGCCATGATTAGAAGCTTGGAACTTTCAGCTTTTTCCTCATGCTCCAGGAAGGAGAGAGGGGCTAGAGACTGAGATAATAATTGGTCATGCCTATGTGATGAAGACTCCATAAAAATACCTGAACTGCATAGTTCAGAGAACTCTGGGTAGCTGAACACCTGGAGGTGTTAGGAGGATAGCTCACTCAGAGAGGGTATGGAAACTCTGCACTCCCACCCCCGTGTACCTTGCCCTATGCATCACTTCCATCTGGCTGTCCATCTGTATCCTCTGTAACATCCTTTGCAATAAGCTGGTAAATGGAAGTAATCTGCTTCTTTGAATTCTGTGAACCATTCTAGCAAATTAATCAAACTCAAGGAGGGGGTTGTGGGAACTCTCAATTTATAGAAGGTTGTTCAGAAATTGTGGAGGCCTGGATTTGTGATGGGCATTTCCAGTTGGGGGTAGTTTTGTTGGATTGAGCCCTTAACCTGTGAGATCTGATGCTATTCCTAGGTAGGTAGTGTGAGAATTGAGTTAAATTGTAGGACATCCGGTTGGGATCTGCTGGAGAATTGCTTGGTATGTGGAGAACCCCACTCTCCATTTTGGTAACCAAAAGTCTAAGAGTGTTGACTTCGTAAGAGAAGAAAAAGTGTTTGGTTTTCTGTTATCTTACACTTACTAAGCACTTGCAGAGAATTTATCAGTGTAATTTCAGGCTTCATACAATTTTATTTCTAACATTTATCTCATAAATATGGTTTTATGCCAAATATTTATTTAAAATTTGAAATTTCTTATGTTTTATGGCATTTTATTATTTAATATTTCAAGTGCTTACGCTGTGATTTCCTTGTAAAATTGGTATTTATTTTAGTGTAGGAATGTCTTTTTCTTCACTAGAATATGAGGCCCATGAGGACAAGAATTTTTGTCTTTTAGTTTACAGGTCTGTCTCTAGAGCGTAGAAATGTGTCTGGGATAGGACAGATGATAAACAAATACTTTTAATGAATAAATGAATACATAAATAAAAGAATGGAATAGATTCATAAATATATCCTGATTTGAACTATTTTCCTGTTTTTAAAATCTAAATCTTCTTAAAAACATTGTAGTATTTCTCTATAATTTAGTGGCTTCATTTTTTAGAAACACAATGTAATATAAACTTATTACAAGATAGCAACTTTCACACATGACATTTCAGTCATTCAGCATGTAGGAGAAAATGTCCTTTTAATATTCTTTTAGCTCACAGACATGCTGAAGACAACAAACATCTTATGTGAGTCTTCAAACAAGAGGTAGGAAAGTTAAGATTAGTCTGAAAAATGCAGCATTCATAAGAAACAGTTTTCTTAGAATATGGCAAATAAAATTTAAAAGGAAGACATAAAATACAGTATATAACAATAATAGAACAAAAGACCTTAAAATCAATTTTTTAAAGACAGTGACTATCTGTATCAGTGAAGTGCATCATATGCTACATTTCAAGGCATTGCTAAGACAGCGTTTAACCACATCCACAAATTGATTCTTGCCATTAGACTATTACCATTTCACAAAATGCTTTTCTCCCATCTAAATTCTGAGAAGAACAATTGGAGGGGGAAAAGCCACTTAATTGTCTCAGACAAATCTAGCTGCCGTGACCTGTATGTTGGCTCTGGGGACATGGATCAGGACTTCTGTAAATGAGGATAATGAAGAGAGAACAAAATCTGCAGTGATGGGAGAGTTGGGCCCTGAAACTCCCAAGTCAACTGTGCTTTGGAGAAACAGTCACATGCTACGATGTTCTTTGTTCTCCAAGAACATCCATTCTGTTCATCACTCACAAGCACACATTTAGTTTTGTCTTGTAACTGGGAGTGTAAGTAAATATAGAATACAAAATATGTTCCTACTGAGATACCAAACAGGTATATTCATAATTTGTCCTCTCCTTTTATTTTCTTTGTTGATTTTCTTTCTTACGAGAATCTTATAAGATTAAACAAATTTTAGACAAGTCATAAACATTACTATGTTAGTTGAATACAAACGCACGTTTATAATAGCAGTGATGACACAGGAGCAGGAATCCTGAGTCCACATCACGGCCACTTTGTGATGTTTGCAGATCTTTGTGATTTTCTCCAGAACAGTGATATTTTTTTGATGCCAGGTAAGACTCTGGCTAAAGGCCAAGTTAGCAATATGCTCTTTATTCATAATGAACTCTAGCTTGCATGAAGTGGAATCAAGTGCAACACTTTTGATCCTGACTTCTAAATACCTCGGATTCCAGAAACGGTGTCTACTGGCTTTTTCAAATCAGGAGTGAGCACTGTGTATTTAAAGAAGAAAAAGAAATCATCAAAAAGCCCAGAAATAGTCAACTAGTTAAACAGATTATAGTTCAGTTATGTGATAATTATTTGGTAACTGCTGAAAAAAATCAGCAGTTAAATATATTTAGGTTAAAGATATTTAGGGCATGGAAAAATGATCACTTTAATATGTTAGGGGACAAAACAAGATTCCAAGGTTTTGAATCTGATATATGCAGTATGATGTCATTTGAGTAAAGTGAGTTCCCATGTGTTTTCATAGATAGAAAAGTAATTAAATAGATAAAGTTGAAGAAAATATTTTAAAATGATTATATTCCTGGATTACAGGTGATTTCTATTCTCTCTCTTTTATACTTTTCTATTTTTAATAGACTTTTTCTTTTTTTTTTTTTTTTTAGTTGGAGTCTCACTCTGTCTTTCAGGCTGGAGCGCAGTGCCGTGATCTCAGCTCACTGCAACCTCTGCCTCCCGGGTTCAAGCGATTCTCCTTCCTGAGCCTCCCGAGTAGCCGGGACTACAGGCAGGCACCATTGCGCCTGGCTAAATTTTTGTATTTTTGGTAGAGACGGGATTTCACTATGTTGGCCAGGCTGGTCTCGAACTCCTGACCTCAGGTGATCCACCTGCTCGGCCTCCCAAAATTTTAATAGACATTCTTCTTGGCTTTGGTGTGTCAAAAATAAATCAGTCTCTCTCTTTGTATATATAGGTGTGTGTGTGGTTGTGTGTATGTGTGTTTGGCCTGTGGTGCTCAAGCCAAACAACTGGGCACCACTGACTAGCCAAGTTGACTAGTAAAATTAACCATCACAGTTTTCAAGCATTAATTTTTGCATTTTTTTTTCTAGTAATAAGAAAATTTTTCAGTTTTCCCTGTTCAGTCCTTATATATTTCTTGCACATTTTCACTTCCCTAGCAACAGTTTCAATTCAGGTGAACCAAAATAACTTAGATGACCTTAGTGGGTGAATTTTAGAATTCTTACTTAGAATGCTAGGATAGAAGTTCTGTCTCCATTGCAGTGTCGGGGGACGCAGATGAGAAACCTGAACAGATACCATGAAAGAAGCTTGTCTGAAGAAGGCTGACACTATGTAAGACAGAGCAGGGAGATGGAAAGAAACTGCTGTTGTGATATCCCTTAGTTCCTGAATTAAATCAACTCTAACCTCTGTCCTTCCTCTGGATTTTCAGTTATACTCATTTTTCTTACATAACTAAGCTTTTCTGTTACCTGAAACCATGTTTCAGCTGATACCCAATATTTTCCAGGTTTTCAAAAAATATGCATTACTTTTATACTAACAAAGTAATTATTATAGTCATTGATTCTAAGACAAACTTTTTTTACTTCTTAAAATCCTTGAAATTAGCATGTATCATACAATCCATGGCATGTCATAGTTTAATAGAACTATTTGCCATAGGATACATTAAAAAGTAACGTTGTGAGGCACAGAAAGATAAATATTACATGTTCTCACTCATATGTAGAAGAAAAAAAGTGGATCTCATGAAGATAAAGTGTAGATTGGTGCTTACCAGAGGCCAGGAAGAGTAGAGGAGAGGAGGGAATGAAAAGAAGTCGATTCATGGGTACAAATATACAGTTTGATAGATGAAATAATACCTAGTGTTTGATCGATCAGTAGGGTGACTAAACTTTACAATAACCTACTGTATATTTCAAGATACTTGTAAGAGAATAATTTGAATGTTTCTAGCATAGAGAAAAGACAAATATTTAAGATTATGGACATCCCAGTTACACTGATTTGATATTTACAAATTATATGAATGTATTATCACATATTCTAAAACCATGTACATCTATTATATATAATAATAATAATACATTGATTGTCATATTCAATGATGCTTTAGACTTGAAAAACAATAATGTTTTAGACTTGATCAAAGTATTTTTAAGAAAGATGGAATGCCAATGCCCCAGACATCTGGAAGGATATGGCATATACTACTGGCACCATATGGCAACCTGGCTGACCCTACATAGCTGAATTGGTTAAAGAAGAAATCAGAAGCTTAGAACTTGGCTTTGCTGTACTGTTAAGTCTAATATAAGCTAGGCTGATACAGAGCACTTTATTATTGCTATTAAAATGGGAGCAAATGTTTTCCTTTCAAAGAATGTAGATCACTGCTTGAAATGGCCTAGGAGTACATGATTTTTAATATCTATTTTCTTTTTCAAGTACTCTCTTATTTTATATGACTTTTAGTTTCAAATGGTTTCAAAATCAACTTCCTCAGTCATGCCATTTCAAGCTCTCACATACATAGGTGTTAAATAGATCATGTCATACACATACACGTATGATATTAAAACACTTTTCAATCTATTACATAATTTGATTCTGTGACATTTCTGTGAGTTAGGCACAGTATTATGATCCTTTTAGTATTCAAGAGCCTTGCTGTCACAGAGTAGTTGGTGTAGAGGCAGGACTTCCAGTGAACTGGAAAGAAAAGGGCTGATAAATGAAACTTTATTATGTGAAGTTATGACCTGTGTAATTAGCAAAGATAGAATACAATTTTAAAGTTTTTGAACCCTGGTTCAAGGTTGTGGTCATCAATTCATGGCTGTCTTTCTGTTCACCTATATATTCCTGCCACTAAAATGTCATTGGAGAACTGAGGCCATTGTGATTCACTAATTTTTAAAAGACCCTATTTATTTTGTGATAACTCATGTTATACTGTAAGTAACTCAACAATGAACTATTTCAGGAACTAAAATCTTAAGTGTTATTATAATTTATTAGATTAATTTAGATTTTAAAATGGTTTGGCATGTGTATCTTTGACCAGAATTGATTAACTATGTCTATGATACTCTTTTATATCATGACAAAAATTATATGAACAGTAAGAGTGTACAAAAAATTATTTCTACAATTTTATGACCTTTGAGTAATGTTATTGCTGTGACAGAATCTACCAGTGTCTGTGATAAAATTTATTAGTGGCAAATAAAATAAACCATATCCTCTGTTTCTCGATTAATATAGAATTGTTATGTTAACACAGAATTCACTTTGAAATACATTATATATTTTAATATATTAATTTAAGCAAAATCTTAACACCAAATCATTTAATTTTTATTTAGTTTGATAATGGTACTATGTTTGTGAGAAGGAAACTAAATGTTTGTTTATTCATTCAAGAAACACTTGTTAAATGCCTCCCCCTCATTTTTCATGACATAACCTATTGAATTTTCTTCAGAGTATTTTTAGCTATTAAAAATTATTACTTATTTGATTATTATTTTTTCCCAGGCTAAAAATTAAATTCATGAAAGCGGAGATTTTCTTTCTTGATTACCACTGTATTGCTAATGCCTAGAGCAGTGCCTGATACAGAGAAGGGGCTCAATATATTTTTTATGATGGCTATACAATATGAGTGCGAAAGAGGTCTCCTGATATACATCAGACATGTAAACAGCCACCTGGGATATTCTAATCTAATTGAGTCCAGAAAGAGTACACCCCCTAGCCAATATCATGTGGAGTGGAAGAACTACCCAGTTGAGCCCAGTCAACCCACAGAATAGTGAGAGGTTAAAAAATGGTTAATTTTGGGGTAGTTTTTAAGTCCATCAATAGGTAACCACAATACTACTGGGTTTTTTGACTTTCTTTTTTTTCTTTTGGTAGAAGTTTTTTTTTTTTTTTTAAAGGATAGGATCTTGGGGGATCTTGGGATGCCAGGAAGTACAGGATGCTAGGAAGTAAATCAGTGAATACTTTAAAATATGTTGTTGCCTTAGATCTAACTTCTTTTAAATGTATCTATATTTTTCTGTTCATCCTATTTAACCAAACTCACATGAGAAAGAGAAAATTTAAAACGTTTTCCCTTTAAAAAGATCTATAGTAACATTTTAAATATTAACTCAATTGGAATTTCATATTATAAATAACAGTAATTTATTTTTTCTTCTTTGTTCTTAATGATCCCCATCTTTCTCTTATATTGTTTTCAAACTAGATTAGGCAGGAATTACAGACAATGGACAGGAAAATAATCAAATTAGGAGATAGGTAGTAGTTAGAATTTATTCAGGGAAAAATCTCTGGTAATGACATCTTTTACTTATACTTGCCATTATAAAAGCTCTGCACACTTTGTGAATTACTGTCCCAAGTCATTCCGCTACACTTACTATATTTTGTTTTAATTATGTTCTCCATCCTCCTCTTTATCAGGGAATGTATTTCTTGAATGCAGAGACTGCATCTTATTTTTCTCTCAGGCATAGTTTTTTCTAGCATACTGCCTGGCTACTACATAGTAGGGACTAAAGATGTGTTGGTTAGATGGCTTTGTGGGAAGAGATAAAGAATGACCTTTATTTCCTTGGTGAAATAAGTGGGCTCAACATTAGGATCAGGTTGGGAGCTTGAAAGCATGACATGGGAATTTTTAAGTTTAAGCCACAGGATTTCCAAGTAGCACTAGGATTCCAGGAGAGTTTGGCAGCCATAGGGTTTGGGTTTTGGTTTAGGGTAGGGCAGAATAGGACTTCTCAACTGGCCGCGGCTTCCATTTTATGTAAGAGTGGCAGTGAACTGAGAGGGATGGAATGTTTTGTTCTTTCAACTTTTGACTGATTTATGGCTTTGAAAAGTAATCAGCATTTTAAAAAGTAAGCATTTTACTTATTTTCTTTGAGAAGTCCATTTATGTAAATCAGATACAACTATTACTATTCAGTACTACTATTCAGTACTACCTAGAAAAATAGGTAGTACCTAGAAAAATAGGTAGTACTGAATAGTAATAGTTGTATTTGGTTTACACAAGTGAACTTCTTGTTTTATTTACTTGGGCAATGCCCTGTAACCTTATAGGAAGTTCATACCAAAAAAAAAAGAATCTATCTAATCAGGTAAGAAAATGTTTTAGGAAAGTATTTAATGAAAAACAAAACAAAAAAATTCCCATATACACCTAACATTCTGAATGTAAAGTTGTTTTGTTTATTTAGAGAAATTGGTACTTTCATCTCAGGTAAGTGTGAAGATTCAGTTAATCAGTATAATGGAGAGAGAGGAAGCAAAAAATGTTATTATTTTTAAGTGGGAGAGGAAGAAACAATGGAGATACAAAGTTCCTTGCCTACTTTAAGGTGGAATGGTTGAGGTGTACAGAATGTCAGCATGGCTAAGTGCTGTACCTGTAGATCACATAGTTGCAGAATCCAATTGGAGGTCATCTTAATATTTCTGAGAGTTGTGGCTCTGATAAAAAAAATATGGAAATAATTCCAAAAAGAATCATACAATGAATAGGTTAGTTGCAATCCAAACAAGGTGGTGAAGGGGTTGTAAAGGAAAACTATTGAGAAGAACTGGTAATTCAGGTACTTGTGGGCTGCTAATTGGCCTGTTTAAAGATACAAAGTCCATAGTGGTTATAAACAGGGGCTAATTGTATCCCAACCTTAGGGCGAGTCTTTTGGTTGTTCTTGGGAGCAGCTTTTGTTCATAGAAGGGACTATTTACACTGGCTTTGATCTTTTAAAATTAATATTTGATTTACTAAAGTTGCTAGTTTAGTAAATTTTATAGAGTTACAAACTCTAGTTCTTCTGTAAGCTTTAAATTTAAACTTATAAATCTAATGATTCTGTCTACAAATCTGGTATAGTTTAAAAATTAATTTTAATGAGAATGTATATATTTAATACATTTGATATTTTTAAAGCAATTAAATTATCAGATTAAATAATACTTTCTCAAGCATTTAGATTATTAAAATCTATTAAATTATATTTATAAACATGAAGAAGCTATAATATTGATTATTCTAAATGTTGTGATATTGCTTATAAACCTATGATTCTTTTATGCATTTGCATTTAAAATCACAGGTCTAAATGAATCACCTAATTGCACATTTAAAATTGAAATCATAAGATTCATTCAACATATTCTTTGTTCTCTTATATACTCTTAATGCCAATTATTTATATATATTTCTAACATTTAAAACAATAATGCTATGTATTTACTTTTTCATCTCTCTCCTTTAATATAAATTTTCCTGGGGAAAAAATATAACAAAGGAAAAAATTTCTACCCAGTAAACTGGGGCAACTCTACTAAGACCTTCTCAAATGGATTGCATATCTGCTGGTAATTTTGTTTGGGTTATAGAGTATTTATTGTCCTGAGACACTGTCAAGGACCTGAGGGCAATGTGAGCCCTCTGTATAGTGGCTTTAACAGGGTTATCACTGAGAAAGTTGTCCTTTCACAACTCATGTTAGCCCTTAAGATTCAGTCTCTACAAAATCCAATTCTTCTTCCTCATAGTTGCTTTGCCAGTTGATAGGTTTAAACTAGTTTCATTTCTTGATCCTACTCTGAATTCATCTTTTTCTTCCTTGATAGTGCCAAACTCTTATAAATATTTAGATGATATCTGATTGGGTTCTGCATATTCATCACGGCTTTGCCTGGTTCTTCAGTTACAAAACTGAAGTCCTAGTAATGATGGATAAGACCATTTGATTTAGTCTGGGTGCCCCTGGAAGCAGGCCCTGAAAAAAGGACTGCAGCTGTAGGATACAAAGTAAACACTGGGAAATGGGACAGGGACAGAAGCCAGCCAATAAGAACTGTGTTTTCAAGCCAGTTATCATTGTGGGCTACTGGAATTTAATGCCAATGAGGGAAATCTGGGAACTAGTATAGAACACATGTTTCAGAATCATCTCATCCAAGAGGTGAGTGAGATGGGGTACTTATGCACCAATTCCTGTCAGTCATGGGTTAAATGCTGTTCCTGGAGATCATTAATTTCCTGTACTTTCAGCCTATGGCACAGAAGGACAAAGTGCTTTCAGTGGTCAGAGAATGCTCTCAGGCAAAGACATATAGGTGCTGAATTGGTAGAAGCACGAACTTCCCTGTCATTTACTTCCTTCAGAACTTCAGTAGTACTTTATGACAAACCAGTTTCATAGTTCTTAATGACCATTTCCCCCACGTCTCTTAAATACTAGAGATCTGCATGATCCAATACACCATCTTCTACCTGTATCAGATCCCAGTTAAGAACAAGTGAGAATCTTAATAGTCGAGTTGCCACAGAATGTGTAAGATTGGTACTATTCCACTTGTCACCAGTAATGGAGCCCTTGTTGCCATTTGGCTGGTGAATTGTTCAATTCTAGAATCCCATCCTGAGATTCTGCTTCTTAGGATTTTTTGCCTTGCCAACTGACTTAATTTGGGCCATCACAGAAACATACCCTGCGAAAAAGATTGTAGAACAAAAAGTCTATTTGAGAGATGAAGCTAACCTCAGTAGGAGAATTGGGAACTAAGACAAGGAGGGAAGGCGGCCAATAAAAATGTGCATTGTCTGGTTAGTTACCACTGTGGGCAACTGGAATTTAATCTCACTGGGGGATCTTAGGGAGCCTATGTAGAACAGATGCCTCGGTGCTATCCTCCCTGCTCCCCCAGGAGAATGGGATCTGGGGTATTTATTTAGTAACTCCCTTTCACATTGGTGGGGGGCTTCTAAGGGTCCTTGACACTTTTGACCTGTTGCAAAATGGCTATAAAAAGCCATCAGGGGCTGGGCGCGGTGGCTCACGCCTGTAATCCCAGCACTTTGGGAGGCCGAGGCAGGTGGATCATGAGGTCAAGAGATCGAGACCATCCTGGCCAACATGGTGAAACCCTGTCTCTACTAAAAATACAAAAAAATTAGCTGGGCATGGTGGTGCTTGCCTGTAGTCCCAGCTACTTGGGAGGCTGAGGCAGGAGAATTGCTTGAACCTGGGAGGCGGAGGTTGCAGTGAGCCGAGGTCGTGCCACTGCACTCCAGCCTGCGGCCTGGTGACGGAGTGAGACTCTGTCTCAAAAAAAAAAAAAAAAAAGCCATCAGGGAAGGAAACACAAGTATATGGAGCTGGAAGCCTGGCCCACATACACAGAAGTGATAAGGGTGAGAGGATATTAATGGGACCCTCACAGCCTTCGTTGTACCATTGTTGTTGAGGTTTTCGCTCCAGTTTGATGTTAGATGTTTAGATAAAATGAGAATTAAAATTTCCAAAACTTTCAGTCTTTTAAATAATTGCAAAGCCATTTCAGAATGTTAGTAAGTGTGAATTTGCTGGGAAAGGCGATTCACTAAGCTGAGCTATTTAAGCTAAGTTATTTATTTTTACTTCTGCTTATAAGACTCCCAGATGTAGATGCAAAGGAATAGAATAAACATGTTTCTTGGATCACTAGAGGAAGGAAAGACTATGAGTCATGTGTATATAGATGGACAGGAATTTGTTTAGAGAGAAATTAGCACTGCTGGGAATTAATGTACCTATTTTGGAACAAGTAAATGTATTAGTATTAGGGGCTGGTACCCTTCTGGTACCATAAGATAGTAACAATAAAAACAGAAATGTTTATTTTTCTATTTTCCATGATGAAATTAAATTTTGTAGTTTTTTTTGTTTGTTTAAGGAACACACTTGATAGAGATTTGAGAAAATTTTACCAATAATACACAAACTAGGGCTGATCTTGGGTGAATGTGATGACCGTATTGAAACTTCTAGTTATCTAAAGTTTTATAAATCAAAACTAACAGTGAGGAGTATGATATGGTTTGTCAATAAACTTCCTAAAACAAAATTTTATGTTTGAGCTATTTTTTGAAAATATATTAAGGAGGCACAATTAACTGTGATAAGGTGTTCTGGCTAAACAATAGAAGTTATCATAAAAAATCTGTGTGTGTTTAAGAAAAGCAGAATCAGTTCTTCTGACTTGCCACAATTACTTGGCAATTTTTACTACCACACATCAAACATTTTATTTGCCATTTACTGAAATCTATACTGTCATACATATCCATTATGTGCAAAACATTCTACTAAGCAATGTGAGGATAATACAAAGTCAAGTTCCACAGTTGCTGTCTGTAGGTTGCTTATGGCTCAGTACAAGTCAAGGTCCCCTCTCCACTATTTCTTTTACAATGGTGACTTTTTTCCCTTCCAAACTATATTTTATTTATTTTTTTAACTTTTATTTTACTTTCAGGCATACATATGAAAGTTGGGTCTATAGATAAATTGCATGTTGTAGGGTTTGGTCTACATGTTATTTTGTCACCCAGGTGATAAGCATAGTAGTTTTTCAATCCTCATCCTCTTCCTACTCTTCACCCTCAAATAGGGTCCCGTATCTATTGTTTTCCTCTTTGTGTCCATGTGTACTCAATGTTTAGCTCCCACTTATAAGTGAGAACATGCCATGTTTGGTTTTCTGTTCCTGTGTTAGTTAACTTAAGATAATGGCATCCAGCTTCATCCATGTTGCTGCCAAGATTATCTCCTTCTTTTTTATGGCTGCATAGTATTCCATGGTTTATATGTACCACAGTTTCTTATCCAGTCCACTATTGCTGGGCATTTAGGTTGATTTCATGTCTGCTATTGTGAATAGTGCTGTGATGAACTCATTTTTTGAGGCCAACATCATCCTGATATCAAAACCTGGCAAAGACACAACAAGAAAAAACTTCAGGCCAATATCCTTGATGAACATAGATGCAAAAATCCTCAACAAAATACTAGCAAACTGAATCCAGCAGCACATCAAAAAGCTAATCAACCATGATCAAGTAAGCTTTATCCCTGGGATGCAAGGTTAGTTCAACATATGCAAATCAATAAATGTGATTCACCATGTAAACATAATTAAAAACAAAAACCACATGATCATCTTAGTAGACATAGAAAAAGCTTTTGATAAAATCCAATATCACTTCATGATAAAAACCCTAAAGAAAGTGGGCATTGAAGGAACATTCCTCAAAGTAAAAGCTGTCTATGACAAACCTGCAGTCAACACGGTACTGAATGGGCAAAAGCTGGAAGTGTTCCCCTTGAGAACTGGTGCAAGACAAAATTGCCCACTTTCACCTTTCCTATTCAACATAGTATTGGAAGTCTTGACGAGAGCAGTCAGGCAAGGGAAAGAAATAAAAGGCATCCAATTAGGAAGAGAGGAAGTCAAACTATCTCTGTTTGCAGATGATATGATTTTTATACCTAGAAACTTCATAGTCTTTGCCCAAAAGCTCTTAAATCTGATAAACAACTTCTCCAATGTTTCTGGATACAAAATCAATGTACAAAAACCCTAGCATTTCTATACACCAATAACACACAAGCTGAGCCCCAAATCAAGAACTCAATCCCATTCAAAATAGCCACAAAAAAGATGAAATACTTAGGAATATAGCTAACAAAGAAGGTGAAAGGTCTCTATGATGAGAATTACAAAACACTGCTGAAAGAAACCAGACATGATATAAACAAATGGAAAAACATTCCATGCTCATGGATTAGAAGAATCAATATTGTTAAAATGGCCACACTGCCCAAAGCAATGTACAGATTCAATGCTATTCCTATCAAACTAGCAATGACATGCTATCCAAAATTAGAAAAAAACTATTCGAAAATTCATGTGGAATTTTAATATGAATTCATATTTCATATGAATTTTCGAATAGTTTTTTTCTAATTTTGGTTAGCATGTCAAAAAAGAGCCCAATTAGCCAAAGCAATCCTAAGCAAAAGAACAATGGTGACTTTTTGAACCTTTATAGAGAACTGTTACCTATGACAAAGGAAGGGCTAGTGATTCCACCATAAAATTAGATGCTGAACAAACACTTCAGTGGCTGCTGAAATAAATGATTGTTTATGCATGGTTAGAAAAGTGAATGGTAACCCCAGAGAAAAATTTCTGGGTGACTTTTTATAACACAAAGGTTGCTAGATAGATATTTCCCAAATGGAAATTCTCTGAGGCAATCAATGTTTTCTATTTGCAAAGGAGCTAGTTTACCCTTCACAGCATCTCTAAGTGGCTGCAGATGTGGATGAAGTGGATGGAGATGCCTACAAATACCCAGTGGCACTGAGTATATTTTGGCTAAAATGAACTCTATGAAATGAGTTGAGTCTGTACTAGATCCTTGTTCTGCATGAAACCAATTTATTTAAACCTTGGCTGTGATTATAGTTGATTACCTTGGCCCAATTGCATGATGGTAGATAAACAGATCTGCTTATTCACTTTCTCAGATTAGTAAAATCATTGAGGAGTCAGTAGTCCTGTCCACATCTCTGTGTAATGATATTAAGTAGGGGGCTGTGTGCCTGGAGGAAGTTATCTGTACTTTCATTGCATCCTGAGCAGAATCCAGGTCTCTCTCCTGAGCAGAATCCAGGCCTGAGGCTTACCCTCTCTGTTATCTCCCATAGAACTACTTAGAAGGGAGAGCAAATGCCATGCTTAACATGCTTTCCAAAGAACAAGAAACAAAGCTAAATCTGGTTCTAAGGAAAAGCTAACATTTCTTCGCTTATGTTTCTCAGTATGAATTGTTTAAAAGGCAAAGCCAAAATGCAAAGCATAGTCTGTATGTGTGTCTTGACTATCTATCAGATGAATATGGGTCAGTCAGTGAACACATGCAGGATAGGAGAGGTCCAAGTTATTAAATTGATGAGTGTTATTCAGAGTAGAATAAATTGGAGTGATAGATAGTAACAATCAATTTTAATTTTCATTTGGAATCAAACCCTGGGCCCTATTTATATTTTCATGCCCACTGATGTGGGTTCACTGGCTTGAGATGAGTGGCCTTCAAATATGCTTACACTGTATTCATACTGTGCTGACATTGCTGATGTGCTTTTACCTCAAGCTGGTACACATGGGTCTAAGCAGGTGCCTTGTACTTCACCAGTACTGGCACATGCAAGGCTTTGGCCTTGGCAGAAGATTAGAATATCTGATCCTCCTTGACAGCTGGTGAGAGTGAAGGATCCCCAACTACATCCTACGGGAAATAAGCTTAGCAGTCACCCTGCAAACTGAGAACATAATTATCCTACACCCAAAGGAAAGCCCATGACCAATAGCTACAGTGTCTATTGTTTAGAAGGAAGGAACATCAGCATTAGGTAGGATATGTGGCTAAAACTCAGCTTTGGAAGTAAAGAGATGAAATGGTGAGAGAGCTCAGATCTGAGTCTTGGGCACTCCAAGGAACTTGCTTGAAGCAAAGTAGGGGTGAGTGAGAGCAGGGATCTGCTCTTGGAAAATAGGGTGGGCTGGAGCTAGGTGGCAAGTAGCTCCCCAGTCAGTCGGAGGAGGGACAGAAAGTGGCTGGAGGCAGTGATCACAGCAGAAATGACAGACTTGGTGGACTAAATGCTGGAATCAGATTCAAGAGTACTTTCCTACAGGTTTGGGGCATGAAAAGTATAGAAGATCTGGGGGAGAAAGATGACTTGGTAGGTGGCTTGATCACCTTACAAATACATTTGTAGTGAAAATACACAAGAGGATTTGCCTTTCATGTGAAGAATAGCAACTTATTTCCAATCCAGCTGTTATACAATTATTAATTCCCTCATGCAACACACATTTATTGAGTGACTATTATACACATACGCCATTACTGGTCCTGGGGCTACAAGTACATTCTTCAAAGAAGTACATACAGTTAATTATAGCAACATGGCAACAAAGAAGAGAATGACGCCTGTCCAACATGGACTAGAGGCTGGTGAGAAAGTTTCTTAGAGAAGGTAGTGGAATATAGGCACAGGGGACAAACACACAGTGGAGAGAGATGGTTTGGTTTAGTTGAGGAAATAGTTGCAGTTCAGCATTGTTGGCCAAATGATGAGATCCAAAGCTATGCAGGAAATGATTAGAGAGAGAAGTCAAGTGCTCTTGCTGCTTCAGGAAAAAGAGTGGGGTTATATTTGCCATTAACTTATTGGTCATAAAGAACTCTGAGACAAGGTTGGGCACAGTGGCTCACACCTGTAATCCTAGAACTTTGGGAGGCCATGGTGACTGATTGCTTGAGTTCAGAAGTTCAAGACCAGGCTGGGCAAAATAGCAAAACCTCATCTCTGCAAAAAATACACAAATTAGTCAGGTGTGCCGGCACACACCAGTAGTCCCAGCTACTCAGGAGGCTGTGGTGGGAGGATTGCTTGAGCCCAGAAGGTAGAAGTTGCAGTGAGCTGTGATTGTGCCACTGCACTCCAGCCTGGGTGACAGAGTGAGACCCTGTCTCCAAAACAAAACAAAAACAAACAAACAAAAAACTAGAACTCAGACAATAATAATATCTAATCTTTATTGAGTGCTTATTATGTGCCAGGCACTGTGCCAAGCATTTTACGAATCTTAACTCATTTTATTTTTACAACAACCCTATGAAGGGTTGTATAACCCAGTATTGTCTTTATATTATGGATGAGAAAGTTGAAGCTTGTAATTAAAGTTCACACATAGTTGAGGGTAGAGCTAGCACTCAAACATAGACCTGTCTGCCTAGAAAACTCATGCCCTTTATAAGCACTGTGGCTGTGCACCTGGGAGCAGGCAGTCTGGGAGAGGCATCTCATTCAAGCCTGGAGACTTCAGGTCTGGGACTGGGGAATACAGACAATAGTTGATATTCAGCCAGGACACCAAATCATCAATCTTGTCTCATTTTCTGTCTTCCAATCTTGACCCATTTATATAAAAACCTTTCCTAGAGTATAGATTATGCAAATATATTTGATCTGTTAAAAATATTCCATTTACTCCTGCAGCTGTATATAGTGGTGATTTCCTGAGACTCTTTCAGAAAGTCTATGAGTGCAAAATGCTTTTCATAATAATACTAAGACATTATTTACCGCTATCACTGCAGACATTTGCACTGAGAGTGTAAAAAACTGCTCGCAGTTAAAAAAAAGTCAGCTTCATTTAAGAATGTTCTAAATGAAGAAGTAGAATTATTAATCATATCAAACATTGACCCTTGAGAACACATTTGTGTGGTGGAATAGTAAGTACCTATAAACATTTTCATTTTGTACTGAAGTATGTTGGTTGTGTTGAGGAAAAGCACTCCTGTGATTGCGTTGTGAGCTAAACTAAACTTCTTTTTTCATGATACACCATTTTACTTCAAAGAATGACTGAGACAAATGTAATTATTTAGACTTAAGTATTCAGCATATATAATTCTAGAAAATGAATGAACTGAATCTACTGTCACTCTAAGGAAAACAACAGTCAGAATTTGTTGGCAACAGCAAAACTTAATATCTCAAGTGCAAATTAGAATTTTGGGAAACTTGAATCAGTTGCTATGAGTATGACAGCTTTCCAATACTTTTCTGACGAGAACTGTAGTGATATTAACAAATGTGCTTTGAAAATATTATATAATGATTTATATTTGTATTTGGAAGATCTGAATTATTCAGTGAACCAATATTTTTCAAATGACCAGTATATGATGTTACAAAGTTATATTTTGCATTAAAAAGGCAAGATATACCAATGGATTTTAATATAACAGAGCAGCAAAGTTCATTAATATGATTTCAGATTCCATGTGGTGACTAATGTTTAAGAAACACCACCTGCTGAGTTTTGGTATAGTATCAAAGAAGAATATTCACAATTATCTGAAAGGACTTTTCAAATAGCCCTTCACTTCCCAATCATATATCTGTGAGAAGTTAAATTTTATTAAAATACATCAACTAAAACAATATATTGCAAAAGATCGAATGCAGAAGCAGCTATGAGAATCCAAGTATCGTCTCTATTAATCGAGACCTTAAGGAGATTTGTAAAATTATAAGACAATGCTGTTCTTTAAATATTTCTGTTTTGCTAAACATTATTTTTTTCACGGGAATATATGATTTATTTGAATATATGATAGGTTTACTGTTTTATTTATGTATTTTTTTATTTTTTATTTTTTGAGATGGAGTTTTTGCTCTTGTTGCCCAGGCTAGAGTGAAGTGGCATGATCCTGGCTCGTTGCAACTCCCACCTCCCAGGTTCAAGCAATTCTCCTGCCTCAGCCTCCCAAATAGCTGGGATTACAGGTGCCCACTATCATGCCCAGCTAATTTTTGTAATTTTAGTAGAGATGGGGTTTCACCATGTCGTCCAGGCTGGTCTCGATCTCCTGACCTCAGGTGATCCACCCGCCTCAGCTTCCCAAAGTTCTGGGATTACAGGCACGGGCCACTGTGCCTGACTTATTGTTATTTTTAAACAAATAAATACTGAAAACATTTCTCAGTTTTAATTTCTAATGTGATAAATATCAATAGATATAACCTACATAAATATAAATTATAAAGAGCCCCTGAGACCAAAATAATTACTAGATGATACGTTTCTATTTAGATTCTCCTTGATAATATTTTTGACTTATATGTTGCATTAGATGTAAGCTGTGTTTAATACTCAGATGCTGCACTTTGAGGATCCAGAGATTTCATAAACATTTATTTCTAAAGCATAGAGATTTAACTTCTATAACTAGTTCTAGTGATATTCATGAAACTGCAGAGAAACTCACTGTTGGTCAACAATAGAGTTAACAGAGCCAACACACCCTCCTTTCTATGAACAAGAGGAAAATCTGTCAAGGGCCAATATCTCTTCCACACCTTTATTTCAAATAAGCAAATGTGTGTACTTATGGTGTTTATTTTTGAAATTACTTCCTGCCTTTGAAAAAGATCTAATCAACCACTACATTTCCTTGGCTCAATAAAGAGTAAAGGGATTTCACTGATACTTGATTAATTCAGAAATAAAGCTTAAACTTAATTTCTGCTCTAACTTCGTCTTTAAAAAATAGGTATATTTATCATGCAAAAGCTGTTTCTAGTCAGTGCATATCAAACACATTTACAGGCTAAAAAGTGAAAAATGCCATCATTAATTTTTATTCCCATAGAATTGTTTGCCTTGTTTTCACATCGTGTGTCAAACAGTAGTCAGGGTCTGAAAGCTAAGGAAATTGCTAGAAGACAGTGCTAGTGCATTGACTGTTTGAGAAAAAGACCTTTCAAAGACTCTTTATTATAGATAGATTGCTCTTTTATTTTCCCTATTGATGATCAGCTTCCAGTGGTATTGGGGGATGAAACCTTGCTATCCACAGAGAGGTCCTTAGACCTGTGGCATCAGTACCACCTGGGGGTCTGCTAGAAATGCAGGATCTCAGATTCCACCCTAGGCCTATAGAATCAGAATCTAAATTTTAAAAAGATCCCCCATTTGATGCCTAAACACAATAAAGCTTGAGGAACACTGCTATTAGGGATACAAATAATATTTCTCCACACTTTTTTGGGTGTTTTTTTTCTGATTAGTATTCAACCTCCCTTTTAGAACAATCTTAATGTAATCAGTGAACTCAGACTTATTCCTGGATTGTTAAAATATTTACTCCTACTAATCATTTTGAAATAAACAAAGGTACTTATGCCCTTTCTTCTAAAAGGCCATATTAATGAAAAGGTCAAAGAACTCAAGAAATACAGATTGAAACCTAAATGTAGGGCAACAGTAACTGATGAATCAATAAATATTTGTATTTTAAAGCATTTTGTCTTAAATTAGCCTGTTTTTAGGAAGAACTTTTATTTAAACATGAGGTTCTTCCATCTAGCCCTTTATTTGCTTAATACCACATTTTTAGATTGGACTAAGATCTGATCTGCAAGATAACCTGATAGATATTCTTTAACATACTGTACTTGCCTGCTGGATGTCAGTAGCAGCCCTTGGCTTTTTCATCCAACCTCCAAACTTTGAAGTGTAGTGAATTCATTTTTTAAAAGAAAATAAAAGCTTTTATCCAAACATCTTCTTTATACTCCCCAAAGTTGGCCTGTTTGAATGGTCAGCTCCCACACTTGGTAGCTCTATGGTAGCCTGCTTTAGGCTGGTGGAGATCATGGGCAATCTTCCCAGAAGTGACAAAAGAACACTTTATAAAACCAGGCCATGTTTTGCAACAGCTGGTTATTTTTGCTTCAGAGAAGCAAGCAATGAAAAAATATGGCAAAGTATGAGAAGAAGTACACCATGGCAATATGATGCCATCTTTTCATAGTCTGCATATATTTCAATGCATCTGTCATTTGGAATGTGGCCTTCCCCTGGCTAAGGGTCATGAGATTTAAATATGTGTGGTCCAGCACTTTATAAACTCAGGGCTTTTAATGTTGATCGCATAAACACTTAGCTTCGATGTATATAACATAAGGCATATATGCGAGACCTTCTTGTGTGTAAAGTGTTCTGTTTTTTTTTTTGTCTCTCTCTCTCTTTTTTTTTATAGAGATGGGGTTTCTCCATGTTGGCCAGGCTGGTCTCAAACTCCTGACCTCAGGTGATCCGCCCACCTTGGCCTCCCAAAGTGCTGGGATTACAGGCGTGAGCCACCGTGCCCGGCCGCGTTCTGTTAATTAAAGGTCATAACCACATTATTATGTACTTCAGGAATTTAGATAATGATTATCTCTTATTTCTTTTTTGTGCTACTAATTTTAATGTAGTCCAGTGATACATGCTTAAGAATATGTGCTTTCAGTACTCTGATAAAAATGACTGTCAAAATGTGAATCTATTTCACACTTCCTGCATATTCCATTAGTCATTACTGGAGGAAAAAAGGTGAATAATTTACTGGGGAAAAGTTTGAATTAATCTGCTGACAAGTTAAATCATACATAAAGGCTCATAAGGGTGTGGGGCTCTAGGGGGAAAAGGCATACTTTTTATTAATAAGAAGAGTGACTCCTTGAAGGACAGAGAAAATAATTTTACCTTCTCCAAAAAATTCAGCACACAGTTATCTAATCTATTTCCTCATAGTGTGATCATCTTGGGTAAATTATTTCTTCACGCGTTATATTTATAACTGTTTTTAATTATAATAATTCTGTATGGATTTGCCCACAGATATATATATATATATATATATATATATATATATATATGAAAATTATATTTTAAAATACATTTATTTTTACTTATTTTTATGTTTATTTATTTATGTTTAGAGAAAAGGTCTCTGTTGCCCAGTCTGGAGTGCAGTGATGTCACAGCTCCCTGAAGCCTCGACCTCCTAAGCTCAAGTGGTTCTCCCGCCTCAGCTTCCCAAGCAGCTGGGACTACAGGCACACGCCACCACTCCTGGGTAATTTTTAAATATTTTGTAGAGATGAGGTTTTCCTATGTTTCTCAGGCTGGTCTCCAATTCCTGGGTTCAAGCGATCCTCCTGCCTTAGCCTCCCCAACTGCTGGGATTACAAGTGTAAGCCATGCACCTGGCTTGCATTTATTTTTAAAAGAACTGTTTTAGATATTTCATTAAAAAATTAAAACATCTACATTTAGAATGAAACTAAAAATCACTAAAAAGTATAAATTACATAGAATAATATTCTACATAGAGAAGATACAGAGAGGAGCAGGAACTGAGGTGTAATGAGAGAGAGTTTTTGAAAGTGGAAAGTAAGATATAAAATAAATAAATTGAGACACTTTGAGAACTGCTAATTCTAGGTAAAATCTAGGTGAATAATAAGAAAGTTAAAATGTATTGAGTGTTTATAATGTTATATATGCAATTTTTTTCCATTTAATCCTCAAAATGACCCTTTAAGATTGTTGCTGTTTTGCCTATTTTCAAATGAGGACACTGAGGCACAGAGTTATGTCTTAAGGTTGTACAAGTTTAAATAGCATCGAACCTAAGAATTTAGCTCAGCAGCTCATGCTCTTTAACCCTGTGCTATGCAGAGCCTGGCAACTGTGCCCCGCCTCAGGGTTTGCCTGCCGAGAGTCCACAGCTCAGGGCCATGTGGTATAACGTTGCTGATCAGATGATTTTCCAGCATGATCTTCATTCATTGACTCCACTTCCTCATCTCCCTTTCCCTGATCAGTCCTGCAATCAAGCTTCCACTCTGACCACATTTTATAAAATAATGTTTTATTTTGAAATAATTTTTTTTTTTTTGAGACTGAGTCTTGCTCTGTTGACCAGGCTGGAGTGCAGTGACACGATCTTGGCTCACTGCAACCTCCGTAACTCGGATTCAAGAGATTCTCTTGCCTCAGCCTCCCCCAGTAGCTGGGATTGCATGCACCTGCCACCACGCCCAGCTATATTGCTTGTATTTTTAGTAGAGACAGGGTTTCACCATGTTGGCCAGGCTGGTCTCTAACTCCTGACCTGAAATGATCCACCTGCTTCAGCCTGCTAAAGTGCTGGGAGTACAGGCGTGAGCCACTGTGCCCAGCTATATTTTGAAATCATTTAAGACTCATATAAAAAGCAGCAAAAATAGTACAGACTTGCTCTGTATCCTCCCAAAACTTGGTATTATCTGCATTTTTTATATTAGCCATTGTCACAGGTATGAATTAGTATCTCCTTGTAGCTTTAATTTACATTTCCCTGATGGCTAAAGATACTGAGGATGCTCATTTGCCATTCATACACTGTTTGAGTCTTTTGTCCATTTTCAAATTGGATTGCTATTTTTTTTTTTTTGCAGAGTTTATAATTCTTGATATGTTTTGGATAAAGTTCTATATCAGTTATATGATTTGCAAATATTTTCTCCCTTTTGTGGCTTGTCTTTTTCTCCTCTTAACAGCATTGCTCTCAGAGTTTAAGTTAATTTTGTTAAAGTTCAATTCATTGATTTTTCTTTTTCTCTTAGGGATCATGTCTTTGGTGTCATGTCTAATGAATCTTTGCCTAACTGCAAGTCATGAAGTTTTTGTTTTCCTACATGAAGTTTAGGTCAAAGTTTTTTCCTATGATTGTCCAATGTTCAATCATAGGAAAATCATAGGAAAAATCAAGGTTTTTTTTACCTGTGATTGTCCAGCCATTTGTTGAACAGACTATCTTTCCTCTCCACCAATTTTTGAAACTACTTTCACCAGGGTTGCTAACGGCCTTCTACTTTCCTGATTTAAAGGAACAATGGCCTGTAACACATTTTAGCAATGTAGTGTTGGTGTGGACTGTGTGCTTTTGTAACAACAGTGACATCGGGAGTTCCTTCACCTAGACGTTGAGAGAATGCAGGGAGAGTGCTGGCCTCATCCATCACCCATCAGAGGGGTGGAACACATTCAGAGTGGCAGGAGTGGCCCTGACTCTACACTGCCTGCTCATGTAGCACGAACCACGTCTGTCTACTCATATTTTCCTAAACTGGGAGAGACAATGATCTTTCAGGAATATTTTCTATCTGCACTCCTTGAAATAAGAAGATAATATTGTAGTTTTAATGTTTATTTAAAATTTGTTTGCTTATTATAAGAGTAATATATGCTCATTGTAAAAAAATTTGGAAAATACTTAATGCCTCCTCTTGCTCTTGCCTCTCCTTCCTTTTTTCTTCTTTTGCTCCTTCTCTTCCTTTTCATTCTCCCCCTCGTCCTGCTGCTGCCCCTCTTGTCCGCTCCTTGTTTATAGGACTCATGCATGTAATGGTGGTCTACTTCTGTGGAAGAAGGGAAAAGCTGAGAGAGAGAGGCTTAGATAGGTGGATGGAGGATGGAGGTTAAAGCCAATATCACAGAAATAACATGTTCAATCTTGGTAGTAGGGACATGGAAGTCTATTTTTATTTATTCTATTCTGGTCTGTAGGCTTGAAATGTTTCAGAAATAAAATAAAAATGGATAAAAGCCCTCAAGGCATTTACTTTCAAATGAAAAGACACTAAACATTTATGATCTCTATTATTAAATTATATAGTACTGAACTAAGAGGTTAGAGGCTGAGCATCCCCACCGTCCCAGAGATGAAGGAATGCTGCTCTTGACTATTTAAAATGCAGCAGTGCTTTTCTTAAATGACATGAGAAATAAGAGAGAATATAATCTGTCCTGGATGTTTGGGTAGGTGACAGATGGAAGATGAATGAGGTATTTTCTGTACAGGCATACTGTTCTTTGCTATGTATGACAGAATGAATAAATGACCTGCATGGCAATTTTGGAAAATTTCCTGATATGTTAAGATAATAAGAGCAGGCAAGTTAGCTGACTAGGAGCTATTAGTTCAGCAAGTTAGAATCGCCATTCATAGTCAAGTCACAGATTTTACAGAAGTTTTTCTAGGTTTAGTTTGCTGATGAATCTGTGACTTTTTAATATGTTCCCTTTTTTAGACATCTTGGCCCCCATCTGCCACCTGATTAGGCTCTGGAGACTTAATATTGAAATATAAATATTAATAAAGCTCTAAAGATGGAGGTATCTGTCTAAACTTTAAGTTTAGTATTTTAGGTTTGCACCTTGCAGTGGTGTCCATGTTTTAAAGTGAAGTAAAGAACTAGGGCAATGATTTAAGCAAAAAAAAATTTTTTTTACAAGGCTCTAATTACCTGGACACTTAGGCCAAATCTAGTTTTGGCACAAAGTATTGAGACAGATACTTCATTTTGCATGACAGATACAGATTATGTTAAACTCGACTAGTTTGCCTATACTCTAACACACATTTTATACAAATGCTTTTTTCCCCCTTTGGGAAAATGAAAGCAATAATTTTGCTGGGCAAATTTTCCTGTTGTTGGAATCTTGTCTCACCTTGAACAAGCCTCTTGCCTCTACTGCGTCTCTTCTTCTTGGCTATAGAATGTAGGGTTCGGACTTTATGAACTTTAAGCTCCCTTTCATCTTCATGCTTTTAGGTAAAAACCTTTGTGGTTCCCCCTTCTCTGTTGGACATTAATTTCTCAACTGGGATATGATATTAGGTAACCATTCTCCTGCAGAACTGGGTGTTGTGGGAGGGAGGAGGACGTGACCTACCCTGATCCACAAGTGCTCCATGCAGGCAGAAAAGACAACATGTCCTCACAGCTCTCTTGCTGTGCAGCTACTTGGAGGAAAGATGCTGCCAAATGAATGAAGGAAAGAAGGTTGGAATAATGGGTGACCAGATCACCTCTGTAGGAGTTTGGACTTCAATTTCCAAGAGATGAGGTGCCACCTGGGGTTTTCAGGCAGCTCAGTGACACGTTTCAATAAAAGAACCTCTGGCTAAAGTGGGGAAGATGATGGGAGGGCTAAACTGAAAAATGAGGGACAAGGTAGGAGGTCACTGCAGTAGTTTAGGTAAAAAATGACAAAAACACAGACTAAAGCAGGTAGAGAAGAAAGATTTGAGACATTTTAGGGAGTTGGCATTGTCACAGCTTCATGGGTGACATGATGTGAGTAATGAGTGAGAGCAAGCACTTAGGGTGACTTCCCTGTTTCTCCATGCAAATTTTGCATTCTTTTCTATGCTACATCCTTATTTATTCTAATCTAAAAGTAATGTTTTGATTACTACTGATTATAACTTAAAATTTCAGATAAAATTATCTGTGTTTATTCTGTGTATTCAGTTTGAGAAGTACAGGTACAGAAAGAGAAGAGAAAGGTGGTGGTTTGAACCCCAAGGAAAACCAACATTTAAGGGGTAGGTGGAGGTAGAGGAGCTGGCAAGGAGATTAGGGAGGAATGGTAAGAGAAGTCTGGGGTGAAGCTGATAAAATGTTACCATGGAAGTATAAAGAAAAGACAGCTACAGGGAAGGAATGACTAATAGGGTCACATGCTGCAGAGAAGTCAAGGAAGTTAATGGAAGTATTAACTTTGAGTTCAGAAATTAACAAAGTCTTGTTGATTTTAGTGAAGGCACATTCTGGTGACAGACACTAGATTGTCATGAGTTGAAAAGTAAATGAAGAGTAGAGAAGTAGGGCAATGAGCATGAGCTACCGTTTTCAGGAATCTTGACTGTAAAAAGAGAGAGCACTAAGAGGGCAATGTATTCATTGGGAAGCAAAGCTTTTTTTTTTTTTTTCCAAGTGTCAGAGAGATGAATATTTTTGTAGATGGGGCAGAAGGACCCAGTAGATATGGAGAGATAGAAACTGCAGAGAATTAATCTCAATCTCTCAAATTCTAGAAGGTAAATGGAAAGTTTTAAAGGTCTTAAAAATATATATACTACATGCATTAACTTTTATTTCTAGAATTTATCTTAGTTTTAAATGCTTTGAACACTTTTCTATAACTTAAACTCCTCAATTAGAATTGTGTCTAAAGTATTTAATTAAAAATAAAATGAACAGAGATTTGTATAATTTTAGCATCAAAAAATTGGTAACTACTTAAATACTCAACATTGAGAAAATTTCCATTGGCTGCTATAAGAATATTTAGGTGAAAATTATTCAGTTTTTATGCTGGATAGGTTAGACAAGCTCAAAATACTTGTCATACTCAGAACCCCTTTCAAGGTGTTCCTCCCCCACTTTTTTTTCCAAATCATATTTATTGAGGATAGTTTACATTTAATAAATGCACCCATTTTAAGTGTCCATTTCAAAAAGTTCTCACAAGTTTCACACCAGTGTAACCATCATCATGATCAAGTTAAAAAGCATTTATATTGCCTCTAAGAGTTCCCTTCCCACCTTCCTAGTTTATCCTCACCCTGCCACTGGCCGTAGGAAATCCCTGACCTTTCTGTCACCATAGATTTATCTGTTCTAGAGTTTTAAATAGCGCAGTATGTACTCTTTTCGTCTGGCATTTTCAGCTTAGTATTATGTTTCCCAGATTCTTCCATGTTGTTACAAGCAAATATTGGTAGTTATGCCTTGTTATCGTTGAGCAGTGATGCCATGAATATACCAAATTTGCACATTTATTCACATTTATGGACATTTAGGTTGTTTTCAGTTTTTTGGCTGTTAAGAATAAGCTGCTATGAAAATTCATTTACACGCCTTTGTGTGAACATATATTTTAATTTTTCTTGGGCAAATACCTAGGAATGGAATTGCTACATCTTAGGGTCAAATGGTAAGTGGGGTTGAGCTTTATGAGAAACTGCCAAACTGTTTTCCAAAATGGCTATATACTTTTTACATTCCCATCAACAGTGGATGAGAGTTCCAGTTATTCTATACTCTTTATCACATTTATTGGTATAAAGTTGTTCATAGTATTCCCCTATCTTTTCAGGTCCATAGGATATGTACTGATATCCATTTTTAAATTTCTGATATTGGTAATCCCTATCTTCTGTCTTTAAATTTTTTTTTTGTCATTCAAGGTAGAAATTTATCAATATGATTTATTTTTTGAAAGGCCAAGTTATGGTTTAATTATTATATTCTACTGCCTCTTTTTTACTTCATTAATTTCTGCTTTTGTCTTTATTACTTCATTTCTCCTACTTACTTTGGTTTAATTTGACTTTTTCTTTAGCTTCTTAGGGTTGACAACGCCTTTTATGGTGTGGCTTCTGCATACTGTGCCTGGATCACCAGGCTGGTATCATGTGACCCCAGCACACTGAGAGATGATGGGCCTCAGTGAGCAGCTGATACAGTGTATTGATTTGCCAGTGGCCTGTAAGACATTACAGAGTAAAAATTCTGCTCAAAATCATTGAAGTTATTAATAGATAATTGTATTATTTCTGTCAAGAGTGAAAGTTTAGTTGTTAGAGTAGAATATTCCCAGATAGTAAGTAGTAGAGTCAAATAATGGTGCCCATGAATTAAGATAATGCATTTCTGCAACTGAAAGGACAGCAAAGTAGTTGTTAGAGCTGCCTTGAAAGCTAGAAGACATTTTAGTTTGTAATTATTTTGTAATCTTGGTAGAGCCTGGTTATATGGCTGATTTTTGAGTTTCCACAAGGCCTGGCCACGTTACCGAGTTTGCCTTTTCTTTGCATGAGTAACTTTACCACGCACTCTGCTCCATACTTGATGTTACAAAGCAAGTCTCTGATCAACTACTCCTGAGAACCAAATGGGAAAAATTTTAGTGATAAAGCAAAAACACAAGACTCAATTTTATGTGTGTATTGTGTGATTCCATGGCAAAAACATATAGAAAATGATTGAAAAGAAGTATATGGGATTAGAGGTAACTTTCATTTCTTTGTTTGTATTTTCCTTGGTGAAACCAGATTTCTTTAGACCTCACTAGCCTCTGTATAAAGATAGAGTTACATTAAGGGTAGTAACCCAAATATCTCTGGCATAATTCCCTGCCTACTTACACAGAGCCTGGCTCATTGTAAACCTCCTTTTCCAATATAAGGAATTCCCAAACATTATTAATCTGAGTTAGAAATTAGAAGTATCCTAGACTCAAGTAGGACCCTTAGTTATATATTTTTTATTATAAGCATGTATTACAATGTCTTCATTATTTTCAGATTCTATATTTTCACATTTATTTATAATCCCCAGATTAATACTTGCAGGGCTTTCTGGTCACTTATGGACATGTGCAGAGTGGAAAAAAAAAAAGGAACTCTGTTATTTTTTTCCACTCTGCACATGTTCCCAGCTGAATGAGCAAGGTGATGTCTGCCTTCTTGCTTCAGCTCTCATACTGTAAACAAGTGTCCTTTAGTGTCATGTTTTTTACACTTTTGTGCTTTTTGTTAATAATTTTGCTGTTTGAAGTGGCCCCCAAGCATTGTGCTGAAGTGCTGTTTGGTGTTCTTAAGTGCAAGAAAGGTCTGATATGCTTTACAGAGAAAATAGATGTGTCAGTTTTGCTTTAGGCATTAGTTATAGAGCTACAGGCTGTGAGCCTAATGCTCATGAATCAGCAATGTATATTAAATAAGGTGTTTTAAAACAGAAACACAGAAAAACAAGGTTATATGTTGATCAGTTGATGAAAATGTTGTGATTGGAAGCTTACTGGAACCTAATTGTATATTTCCCCTAGGAGCAATCGTTAGGATCTACTAATTCAGTGTTCATGGTGACGTTATAGAACACAACTATCATGAATAATGAGAACTGACTATACTTTAAGAGAGAAAATAAAGATCTAACAAAATATACAGACTAGAATGATACGAACCAGTAAGATTAACATTAATAATTTTCCTGATGGGAGAAGGCCAGAAATTGTAAAAGGATGTGGGGTTCCAGATCCAGAAGGCAGATACCTTTCCATTTTAGGCTAGAGGGAAGGAGATAAGGGAGTAATGAGATGAAGAAAATTTGAGGGGATGGAAGGGAATGGCAAAGTTGAAGACCAAATTCAAGGAGTTGATGTCATCTACTAAAGATGATGTGGGGGGATAATCAGAGACTCAAAAAGAATGTCAGCATTTTAGAATAGTCACTGAGGGGGTAGTAAGGCTGAAAAATGAAATGGTACTTAAAAGAACAAGCAACACAATTATGCAACACAATTATAATTTATGGCTTTTATTTTTACTAAGATAACATAGAAAAATGAGATTTATAAGCAAGTTGTATGAAATCTATTGTGCAGCTTGTTTAAACAGGCAGAATACTCACAAAATAATATTGTTTTCCCTAAGTCCTTGGCCAGGCTTCTAAATTGGATGTGTGGTAGCAGAACTATCACTTCCAGGCAAAATGTATATGTTCTTGATACTAAAATAAATTGTTTATGTGATTTTCAAGTAATAGTTCCTATGTTGTATGCTTGGAGACAACTATCTGGTAGTAATTGGCAATTATTTATTGAACATCTACTAGATGACAGAAGCCAGAAATACATAAGAAATTAAACCTGGCTTCAGCCATCAAGCATCTTAGCTAGAGGTATATACTCCCAAGTGAAGAGACAATTGTGTTTCAGTGTGGTGAGTGCTGCAACGGGATAGACATGGGATATGTGGGAACAGTTGGGAAGCCTCAGACCCAGTTCTGGAGGTTTCTTGAAGGAGAGGAATGGACTGAGATAACTTGGCTACAAACAGCTGGCTTGGAGGGATTCTAGGTGTTGCAAAGACCCAGAGATACAAACCACAAAAAATTGCATACCAAAATTAATATCAAAGTATCTATTCTATTTTGTTTTTGTATTACATTGTCAGAACCATTGGTTGGCATGACTGCTCTTATAATTTTTCTGTGTAAAGTTTAATGGAACAGTTAGCATAATCATCATGAAAATTTTAATGTGAATATTTCTATAAATCGCATTTATTATTTATTCTTTTAAGCTATTACATGTTCTGCCACTTTGATTATAATCAGAATATATTTAAACCTTGATCATAAAATAAATTGTTATCAATTTATAAACACATTAGGCAGAAATAAAAGAGACACTGGTCTATCATGAAACTATTTTAGGAACTCCACAAAGATGATTTAAGAACATGCTTTGTCACATGGAAAGGATTTGCGGTGAATTTTTTACTTAATATCTTTATTTACTAGATTTTTAAAAATAGTTTTTAATAATCCTCAAGCATTTTTATAAGCCAGTATTTTCCTCCCAAGCAAAGTTGTGAGAAAATGTCCAAGTAATAAGCCTTAAAGATAAGGATTCTGGCAAAGTTTGACATTATAAACACATATATTTTTTGAGGAATAGAAAATTTTTATAAATATTCATTCTGGATGAATACTCTGCTTGGAAGTGGTTTGTATTTCAAATAAAATAAATTTTACATTGATTTATCTGTCTTTTTTATATGGAATAGGAGATATAAGTGATTTCAGATGTGTTGGGAGTGTTTTTTATTCTTCAATTGGCTTTTATTAAAGCACTATCTATATAACACTTCCTTGCAACTAGAGTCTTTTTTCCTTTAGGACAGTTTAAAATTACATAAATATTTCTTTTTCATAACAGACTCATTGAAATAGATTGGCACTAATTAGAGAAATTCACATAAGGTATGTGATCACATATTGCATACTAGCCATTTTGTCTGACCTGTCAGTTGGAAGTATGTTGCAGTGAAAATATGGAGAACAGTATTTTAAATACATGGTTAAACTGCATTTGCCATTTATCAGTGCTGGCTAAGGTATCTTACATAACATTATATGTATTTGAAAGTGTATTATCTGTTTAAGGAATACCACTATGGGCTTTTTTTTTTTCCTTCCTTAAATAAGTTCTTTGAATTCCTGTAACTTTTTCTGCATAAGATTGAGTGTTACATACTTAATAATAAATGCATTATTTATGTCAGTATATTTCCATAATGCTGCTGTGGTTTCAATTTTATATTGATATAACATAGAGTCATGAATGGGCATTTTGGATTTTTTAGAAAAGTCATTGAATTGATATATTTGCACTGAAATACTGTCTATTTTTCTGTTTGCTGTTGGAAGTAGATGCAGGATGTTTGCATTGCTGATAGAGGCCTTTGGGTTAGTAGTTTCATGCAAGTGAATGGGATATACTATTAATAACAGAAATGAAATTATTTTAAAAATAGTTTCAGTAGAGGTGAGAGAAAAACTACTAAGTTATTAACTTGGCATTTTAGATGTGAATTGAATTATTAAGTTACTGAATATGAAAACTTTGTATCACAGAGGTATAGCCAAGGGAAAAATCATATTTGCTTTAGACTAAATGTAGCAGAGAATTAGTACCAGGAATATTCTCTCTTGTGATATCTATGATATACACATACGGTAGATTTCCATGTAAATACCAAGATGTTGAAGAAATTCTCAGTGTTTTTTTTAAATATACATCATAGTGGACAGTTGTTGCAACTATTAACATTATACTGTATCAGATGCTGGAGAGGATGTGGAGAAATAGGAATGCTTTTACACTGTTTTTGGGAGTGTAAATTAATTTAACCATTGTGGAAGACAATGTGGCGATTCTTCAAGGATCTAGAAATAGAAATACCATTTGACCCAGCAATCTCATTACTGAGTATATACCCAAAAGATTATAAATCATTCTGTTATAAAGATACATGCACATGTATGTTCATTGTGGTACTGTTCACAATAGCAAAGACTTGGAACCAACCCAAATGCCCATCAATGATACACTGGATAAAGAAAATGTGGCACATATACACCATGAAATACTATGCAGTAAAAGTAAAAAAGGATGAGTCCCTGTCCTTAGCAGGGACATGGATAAAACTGGAAACCATCGTGCTCAGCAAACTGACACAAGAACAGAAAACCAAATACCGCATGTTCTAACTCCTAAGTGGGTGTCGAACAATGAGAACACATGGACACAGGGAGGGGAACATCACATACCGGGGCCTGGAGGGAAAGGGGCTAGGGGAGGAATAGCAGGGGGGTGGGGTGATTGGGGAGGTATAGCATTAGGAGAAATACCTAATGTAGATGACGGGGCAATGGATGCAGTAAGCCACCACCATGGCACATGTTTACCTATGTAACAAACCTGCATGATCTGCACATGTACCTCAGAACTTAAAATATAATACATAAATTAAAAAACAAAACAAAACAAAACCATTATACTGTATCATAGCAAACTCTAGACTGCTATTCAGGTTAAGCTGTGCTTATACACAATTCTCAAACAGCTAAAGCAAGTGAGTGAGAAAGATATAAGGACATGCATGCAGTCATTCTATGTATATCTGAAAAGAAGCAAATCATTTAAAAATGTTGATACTTCACTAAAGCAAGGCATGCATTTTGATTATTGTACACTAGTCTGTTCCAATAGCACACTGAAAAACTGCTGACCTAGAGGACCTCGGCTATGGAGAACACCCATGCATTATGTGTCATCAAGATTTCTTTATTATCAGTGGAAAGTGGCATTACCTGAATTAATTGCAACATACAGATTTGATTGGATTGAGCTGTTCACCAAGCATCACTATTGATTAAATTCTAAGATAAATGCTTTGATGAAATCTTGAAATCAATACATCTATCTGAATTACGACTTTAAATCATTTGCTATTTTAAATGGATGTGATGGTGAGCCATCTGGGAATATAATTAGATGAATTATAGATAAAAATAATGATTGGACTTCATTTACATCAACTGGGGCTTTTTTTGAAGCTCACTTGGGTGCCATTTCTAGAGATTTTGGAGAATTAGGACTTGGAAATGTTTGAATAAATATTATATTCCAGGCATTGTGCTTGGGAAGGATGTATGTCTTTGCTAAAAATAAAAGGATTGTTTTCCTTTGCAATTAAGGTGCTGTCTCAAAGCTGTAAAGATGTAGTTACCCAAGGGCCAGGTGCAGTGGCTCACGCCTGTAATCCCAGCACTTTGGGAGGCTGAGGTGAGTGGATCACCTGTGGTTGGGGGATCAGGACCAGGCTGACCAACATGGAGAAACCCTGTCTCTACTAAAAATACAAAAAATTAGCTGGGCATGGTGGCGCATGCCTGTAATCCTAGCTACTTGAGTGGCTGAGGCAGGAGAATCGCTTGCACCCAGGAGGCAGATGTTGCAGTGAGCGGAGATCGCACCATTGCACTCCAGCCTGGGCAACAAAAGTGAAACTCTGTCTCAAAAAAAACCAAAAAACAAAAAACAAAAACATGTAGTTACCCAACATAACATCATTCCAAGAACTGCAAAATGGAAAAGGTTATGATATGGAGAACAGTGGCTCTCAAGTCTTTCCCCAGTGGAGAGAGAAGAAATTAAACAACAAAAAGAAAATGACACAGGAAATATTTAAGGTGAAAGAATGTTATTTTTCCACAAGAATAACTGAATTAAATATTTTCCTTTAATATCAATTAAAATTTTGTGGAGGAAATAACATAAGCACTATTTCTTTTTTCCTTATGAATTATTTATAGGGCAAAAAGAATACTTTAGTGGGACACTAAGAAAGACAAGGAAAACACTTATGCTGATGAAAGGCTAAGTAAAGTGTTAGGTAGTTTAATGTACAGTGTAGAGACATGTGGTATTGGCTCATTTCTGTAAACAATGAAAGGATTGTGTCATTTTGATTGCTGTTCCCTCAGGTAATTCCTCAAATGACAAAATAAATTCATCCACACTTCTAATAATGAAATCAGCTTAATCACTGGAATAGGATCCTAGTAGCAGACTTCTCAGTCATTTTGCAGCAAGGTGGGTAAGCTGTACTGGCTCTCTCATTTATTCAGCACCTATTCAATCATGTCAGCAGTGGTCTAACTGGTAGGGAGTACAATTTAAAAAAAAATCAATAATTTTCAGTTTACTGAGAAGAGTGAATGTAGCAAGTATAAACCATTAACAAGGGAAAAAACAGCAACTGCATTCTCCCCTTCTGCCTGTACATATAAGACCTAGCTTAGTCACTGTGACTGACTGTGCAGAAACACTGCTCACAAAATACCCATACACATTTCCTAATACCCATATAATGAAATAGGATCATGTGACTAGTTATGGTCAGTGAGTTGGAAGTAGAAGTAGAATTGATATAGTTCACTTCCAGGAGAAAGGATTATTAACAGATGTGTGAGGCTCCAGTTCTCTCTTCTCCACTGTGGTGACCTGGAAGCCATGAGTTCTAGATGTTATAGCTATAACAAGGAATTAGACTGGGTCCTTGGGTCATCATTTTGAAGGGAGCTATGCTGAAGAGCCTCTAGACTCATGGCAGACTTGCTATGTGTTAATCCATTGACAGATCGTGGTTGTCGGTCTTGCAGCATAACCTATCTTATGCTGACTAATGGATTGCTAATATCTGATATTCCCTTGCTACTGCCATCAGTAATCCAGCGATGAAACTTCTAAGCACATTAACAATGTTCTAGGAAAATCTAGGGGACTAATTCTTTAATTCTTTAGCTTATAACTTAAACATAGGATAGCTTAACCTTAATCTCACCTATCCTTTTCCCTTATTACAAACTTTTCACTTATGGCCCAATAGTTTAGTTGGACAAAGAAAGTATGCTACACTTGAGTAGGCTAGGTAATTATTATTCGTGCCTAACCTTGATGTTGCTAGATTTCATTAAACAGGATCTTTGGAACTTGAGCCTATTGAAGGTAACAATAATAAGTCAGTAGAGACAGTCACCACTTAAGAGAGACTGGTGCTGGTAAGCACTCTAATGACTCCTGTTGTCTGTATGATACGATGGTGATGGTAATGCTGATGTCAGCTAACACTTCTATGGCACTTTAGTATGTACCAATCATGAGTTTACATCTTTTTCTATATATTAACTCATTTAATTTATAATTAATGGTGCTCCCCAATTCTTATGGTTCTTACTTCTACTTATCGTGAATAGCTAACTTCATTTCACTACTCAGTGAAATTTCTTCCAACTCCTCCAAAAACAATGATCATTTCTTCTGAGCTTCCTTACTACTTGGTACATGTTTTTGTTAAGCGTGTAGAAGATTATATTGCAATTATTTGTTGATGTGTCTCAACCATCACATAATCCACAAGGGCTGCTTCCTGTTCAATTTTATATTCCACAAATGTACACATTGTCTAGAACACCAATCAACATAAGATGAATGATTGAAAAATAAATGTAATAAATGAGTGAATAAATAGTTGAAATTATAAGAGGTTTTTTGTTTGTTATGGCCAGAGAGTACCGACAAATAAAAAATTGGGAAAATGGTCTTTTTACAGTGAAAACATAAAAGACTTTTACAGCTTTATAGTAACCCTGAAATTTTATAAAAATAATTTTAGGTTTCACCTTCAAAGCAGCTTTTACTCAGGTATATTCTTTGGCCTGGATAATCAGATGTGACCCAAGGGGGAGAAAGTGACAAAAGAACATTAGAAGGATTTATTTGTAAGGAGTCTCTTTCCTGCCTGGAAAGTGGTATTTTATACCCTTGGGGACATGGGTAGAAAATGGCCTAGTGCTCTTAGCTAGGGTCTAAGACTTAATGGAGTGATTCTCTATAATCAGACACGGGAGTAACTTTAGGCCAGACTGCAAAACCTTTAAAATCTAGTAGCAAAACAATAGTTTTTGTAACTTAAAGGCCAGACTGCAAAACCTTTAAAATCTGGTAGCAAAACAATAGTGCTCTTTGGCCTTCACTAGGTTTAATGGTTTAAATTGTTATTATTTGCTATTTAATAAAGGAAAATACTGCAACTGAAGATTTTCTTTCAGAATTAAAACATTCTGATAAATGATTCTATGGATCTTTGATATAATTTTTATTCCAATAGGTTAAAGTCAGGGTCATTGATGGGTCTGTGGACTTACAGGCAAAAAAGGATGTCTCAGGAATAACTCTTGAACATTCCTTACTGTATTGTCAACTTGGGAAGTATTGAAGCTCTGTAATCTTCAAATCTGAAAGAGAAATAAAAAATTTTTATCGCTATGATTAGTAATATTAGTAGTAACAGACATTTATTGAACTCTTACCATGTTTCAGGCATGCTGCTAATTCTGTATTCATTTTACCTCATTAAATCTTCCTAGTATCTTTTTGAGAGTTTTTTTTTTTATTATTTCTGCTTTACAGGTAAGGAAACTAAGGCACAGAGAGGTTCAGTAAATTGCCCATGTCACAATCTCACGTAGTTAATAAGCAACGCTAAAGCCCAGTTCTTAATCTACACACTGTACAGGCTCCCTATGGATGGGAATGGGGTTCTTCTTCTCCCCATCTTTATTGACAAGTAAATTTGTCTATATTTAAGGTATACAATTTGATGTTTTGATATATCCATACATTGTGAAGTGATCACCAAATCACAATCAAGGTAGTTAACATATCCATCATCTCCCAAAGCTGCTTTTCTTTTGATATGGTCAGAACACTTAAGATCTACCCTCTTAGCAGATTTCAAATATACAGTACAGGATTATTTACCATAGTCTCTATACTGTATAGTAGACCTCCAGAGTTTATTCATCTCGTATAACTGAAACTTTGTATCCTTTCACCACAGCTCCCATTTCCTCCAGCCCCCAACTCCTGGCAGCTGCTGTTCTACTCTGTGCTTCTGTGAGTTCAATCATTTTAGATTCCTCATACAGGTGAGATCATGCAACATTTGTCTTTCTGTGACTATCTTATTTCGCTTAGCATATTATCCTCCAGGTTCTTCCATATTATTGTAAATGGCAGAATTTGCTTCTTTTTCAAGGCTAAATACTATTTGTGTGTATGTGTGTGTTTATTGTGTATCACTCCCCTGGCTCTTTTCCTTGTTGCTGAGGTTAGGGAACAAGCTGGACTAGTACGAGGTTCATTCTGTATAGCACCTTCCCACCAAAAAGTACTTTCCTCCTGGGTCTACTGTGGTTGGTCAGGAGGATGGGGAACACACCCTTTTCTGAGAATCCTTTGCAACCCACAACTCAAATTTGGGTTGTGCCTAAGATTGGGCAATGTGGGCTTAACGGAAACTGCCGACTCTCTCTGCCATTCAAAGGGACACTCTATGCTGCGTTGTCCAGTTATCTCATATATCATTTTTTTCATGATTCTCTGCATGATAAAAATTTTAAGAGACACATGTTTTAAGAAAATATTATAAAAAGAAAACCAAATAATCTTAATTTCAGTTTAAAGTTAATGAATATCTAGAACTCTTTTCTGCAGCTATTTTTATCACAGGTGGTTGGATCACATTTATTTTTTAAACAGCTCATAGGTGCCTATACAAATTATATAATTAGAAGGACTTAATCTTTGTGGTAAATGGAAGTAATTAGGGAATCCTAAAACTGTCTGAGCTTACTTTTGTATCAGTAAAAATAAAAATGACAAATTATGTTTTATAACTAAATTTTGATATTTGTACAACTCACAAAATACTTTTACTAGTGTATTATTTGATTAGATTTATAGAAAGATTTTTTGAGGTACATAACTTGCATGTTTGTATGAATTCTTACTTTATAGATGAGGAGACCAATGCTTGTTAGGTTACATGACTTGACCACAACTCATGGGGACTCACAATGTATGCTCTGCCTTAAATCTCACAGTTTCAGCTTTGCAGCACCTGACCTTTCTACCCAACCCATAACTTAGCTCCATGGCCAGCCTCATGAGGGGATTAAGAAAAATGGGAAGAAGAGGCCTAAGTAATTTTTTCATAGATTATTGAAAATTTATTCATAGGACCTGGAAATTCAAATGTGGAAAGCACAGCTATCATCACAGCTAATTATGGGACTGCAGATGGGTTCTACTTATCTGGGCTCAATGACTAAGGCTTTTAGATTCTCTCCTTCTCTCCCTCCCTTCCTCTCTTTCTAAAATTTGTTTATCTACAGTGACTTATGATTTATTCAACAAATATTTACAAAGCCCTAATCCACTTGCCTGGAAAATATTCTCTGAATGTCAGCCTGGTCCCAGTGGATTCCAACAGTAAGTTCTGAAAAGAGGATCTACAGCTTTGGTATACTGTTGTCAGTTCAGTATTGCCTTGCTACTTAGGTACTTAAATGACATAATAATTGGGAGTAAAAATTCCCATTATTGTATAAGACATAATGCAAGATATTTGGGATGAGCAGAAAACAAAATGCAATAAAACATATTCCTTAGTGAGCTTATAATTTATCCAAATAGTTTCTAGGCCTAAAAATTATGTGCCAATTCATATTTTTTCCTCTCTTAAACCTTGTAGATTATTCAGTATTAGGAGACCTAGTGTAATGAGGAAAAAAGATGTACTCATTTATTTAATACATAGTGAGTGTCTGCTATGTGATCAGGTAACATCCCAGGCCCTGGGGAACCAAAGCTGCCTGAAACCACCTTATAAACCCCTGCCTTAACTCAAATGGGGGGAATAATTTAAAAAGAAATAGACATAAAAACTAAATGAAATGTCCCAAATTGTGTTAAGTGTGATGAGGCAAAAAAATAAAAAAATAAATCAAGGGGCTAAGAAAAACAGATTTGAAGAGGGGGACCTTGAAGAGGGGACCTCCTTTAGGTAAGACGCTCATGAAAGCATTTAGGAGGGCTTCATTTAAACTGAGACCTAGGGATGAAAAGAGTCCTACGAAGAGAGAGGGGAAAGGCCTTCTAGGCAGAGGGAACAGCAGCAAAAATCAAAGGGTAGATTTCATCCCCACCAGGACTGGAGTCAAAGCTTCAAATGATGTGGTCCGGATTTAGTCCTGCTCTGCACCTTGCAGCTCTGCTTCCCTGTGTAGTGACTTCATTCTGAGCCACGCTTTCACCATGCTCATGGTCAAGGCCCCATGTCCTGCTTGGGCCTGAGAGAGCAGGAACCCATGGTGGGAGAATTTTACAGAGGGAAAATTGATTCTGGGTAGGTAAAAACAACATCCCCCTCTCCCATCCCTGAATGAAAACCTCTGAAGCCTGAAAGAGTTCCAAACAGATGGAGGACTAGTGTGGCAGGTTGCGGGAGGAGAGCCGCCAAGATTGGGTGGGGCTGGTATTGAGGGATGCATCCTCTGGATGTTAGGAAGAGCAGTTTGGATTGGATTTTAAAAGCTCTAGAAAGCTGTTAAAGGGTTTTAAATGGGTGTAATATAATTTGATTCATTTAATTTCTAAGATTTTTTCAAACATTTAAAATTATTCTCTATTTGAACATAATTTCAAATTTATGGACAAGTGGTAATAATAATACTATGTGGGACACTCATGTACTCTTTGTTCAGATTCACCTAATGTTAACATTTAATCTCATTAGTTTTATTTTTTTTTATTATTTGCCTCCTCTGTTTCTCTCTCCCTCTACACACAAGAATAATCACACACGTAAAACATACATATATAATATTTTTGACACATTTTAGAGTAAGTTGCATGATATTATCATATCACTCTATCCCTAAAACCTTCAGCATGTTTTTATTACTAAGAATATTCTATGATAAAACCACAGTACAGTTAGACCCCTCAGTACATTTAATTGTAATATAATAGGTTAATGAAATCTAACGTCTGTATCCCAGTGTTGTCAGTTGACGTGATAATATCATTTATAGATTCTTCCCTTCTCCTGTACTGGATATAGTATAAGATCACATATTACATTTGTTTTTCATGTCTCTAGTCTCTTTTAATCTGGAATATTTCTGCAACCTCTCTTTGTCTTTTATAGTATTGACTTCTTTGAAGAATATAGACTGTTCTTCATTTGGGGTTCATCTGATGATTCCACATGGTCAGATGGAGATATATGTGCCAGGCTGAAATACTACATAAGCAATGTTGTGTCTTTCTCACGGTTTCACATCTGGAGGCACATCATGTCCATCTGCCCATCATTGGCAACACTGATTTTGCTCCCCTGGCGTAGGGTTGTCCAATTTCTCCTCCTCCTCCTCCTCATTATTATTACTATTATTTTGAAACACACAATCTGTGACGAGTTACCAAAGACCATGCAAATATCCTGTTTCTCAAAAAAGTTTCCCCAGGATTTAGCATTCACTGATAATGTACTTGAACCAATCTTTGCTATGATGATAACAAAATGTGATTTTTCCAAAACTGCTCTCCTTCCACATTTTATCAGTCAGCTCTATAGGCAAGAATACTCCTTCTCTTATTTCTTTATTTGTTATTGGTATGGACTCATTGACATAGTTTTTCTAATAGTCTACAGTTTTTACTATTCCTAACTGTTTCAGTCATCAGACTGTCCCGGATTTGGCCAGTGATACACTTTTCCAACTGAAACCTGAATCTTATGACATGCCCCCATGAAACTTTTTAAAGTACGTTTTTACTATCTGGAAAAACAAGATGTTTCATGCTTATCTGTATTCTCTTTGATCCAGCCTCAGAATCAGCTGTTTCTCTGAGAAACTCTAGTATTTGTTAGTGGGGGAATAGCCATAGAGACCAATATCTGGGTGCTAGGTATACAAATTGCTATTGGCATTGGTCCAGAGGCAGAGATAGAAAATATATGCATGTGTTACATATATATAAATATGGATAGATACATGTACATATACACACATGTATATATACACAACAATCTACACATATACATGCATATACACAAACACCTACATTTTCTATTTCTAGTTTAGAAATCATGTGTTGACTCCTATACCTCCAATCGTAATCCACTCCACAGGGTTGTTCATCCTCATCACTTTTACAGTTAGAATTTGACTCTTGCCAGGCACGGTGGCTCATGCCTGTAATCTCAGCACTTTGGGAGCCCAAGCCAGGCAGATCACGAGGTCAGGAGTTCAAGACCAGCTTGGCCAACATAGTGAAACTCCGTCTCTACTAAAAATACAAAAATTAGCCGGGCATGGTGGCGTGTGACTGTAGTCCCAGCTACTTGGGAGGCTGAGGCAGGACAATCACTTGAACCTGGGAAGCAGAGGTTTTGGTAAGCTGCGATTGCACCACTGCACTTCAGCCTGGGAAACAGAGCAAGACTCTGTCTCAAAGAAAAAGGAAAAGAAAAGAAAAAAGAATCTGACTCTCAACAACATCAACATACTCATTTGCTCAGTCCTGTGATCCATCTGAAATAGTTTCACAATTGCTTCTCCTTGTTCCTAAACAAATCCAAATGTATTTTTAAAAGTTCAGGGTTCTCCTTCTCCCCTGGTCTGCTCAAGCCGGAGGGTATATAATAAAATACTGTGTTCACACATGACTTAGATTCACTCTCTCTTTCTCCTTCTGTGTGATTATGTATTTGAACTACAATTGGGTTCACTTGTTTTAGTTTGATTTCAGCTGCAGTTTTTCCTCTTTCCCAACCTTGTTGTTTTAATCTTGTTAGGACATTAACAACCTTCTGAAAGAAAAATTACATGGAAAGTTATCCTCAGAGAAGTGTTATTCCCTCTCACATCCCTTCCACCCTGTTCACTCTGCTCCCAACCCCTTAGAGGTAACCAACTTCATTGCCTTCTAATGATTCTTTATTGAATATCTTTTGTAAGGATGAGCAGGTAAATTCATGCTTTCTTGTTTTCCTCTTTCTTTCTTACAGAAAAGGGACATGCTCTATGTGTTGTTTTGTTCTGTGCTTTCTTCAATTAACAGTATCTCCTGAAAATTCTCCAGATAAGTTCATAAATATTGTTTTTATTCTTTTTCATAGCTGTGTAATACTCCATATGTATATGTATCATAGTTTTTTCAATCTCCTATGCCCCAACATTTAGATGGCTTTCAGTATTTTGCCATGAGAGATAATGCTGCAATACATAGCCTCTTCTACACATGTATTTCCATATGTTGGAGAGCTATCTGCATAGAAAATTTCTAGATGTGGAGTTGCTGGATAAATAGCAAAATGTATATTTACTTTTATTAGAAATTGAAAAACTCCCCCTCCGTAAAGACTATACTATTTCTTTTGTCCTTCTTGGAATCCATTTGAGGGAATGAAATCTCTACTACCTTACAAGACAATGTAAACTTTGTAAACAGTGTAAGCTTTGCCAAATTTTCTGCCATAACTTCTTATTTGGATCAAGCTAATTTTTCAGGATATTTTTTGGGAAGGGCACATAAGTACACTAGGAAATAATTTCTTGAGTTCTTGCATGCTCAAATACAGTTACAGCATTGATTATTGAAGGATAGCTTGGATGGATATAATATTCTTAAACATTTTTAGTTTTATTTGAAAATGTTACTATGTTTTGATTATATCCCTGAAATTTCACGTGTTGGAAACTTAATCCCCAATGCAACAGTGTTGGAAAGTGGGGGACTAATAAGAGGTGACTAGGTCATGATGGCTTTAACCCCATGAACAGATTAGTGTCGTTATCATGGGAGTGGATTATTTATCTTGAGAGTGAGCTTGATATAAAAACAAGTTTGGCCCTTTTTCGCTCTCTCACTTTTATCCTCTCTTGCCCTTCCACCTTCCGCCATGGGATGATGCAGCATGAACGTCCTCACACCAGATGCTGGTGCCATGCTCTTGAACATCCCAGTCTCCAGAACTGTGGGCCAAATAAACTTCCATTATTTATAAATTGCCCAGTCTCATATATTCTGTTATAGCAACACAAAATATACTAAAACAGTGGGTCTGTTGTTGCCTTGTTTTGTATGTTGTTTTTGAGAAGGCTGATGCCAGTTTATTTCTCTCATAAGGTGGATCTTCTAGTAATGACATATCTCAGTTTTTGTTTATCTGGGAACAATTTTATTTTCCCTTCATTTTTGAAGGACTGTTTTGCTAGATACAAGATTCTTGGTTGACAGATTCTTTTAACACTTTGTATATTTCATCCCACCCGCTTTAATGTCCATCTTTTCTGATGAAAAGTCAGCTGTTAATCTAGTTGGATTTTCTTATAGAGGACAAGTCATTTTTATGTTGCTACTTTCAAGATTTTCTTTTGTATTTGTCTTTCAAAAAAATGTCAGGGTGTGGATCTCTGTGTTTATACTAGAGAGTTCATTTTTATTTCTTTATTTTATTTTTATGTTTTTGGTTGTTTCCTTTTTAATTCTCACTTGAATCTAATTTTTGGTACCTTTTGATTTCTGATATAATTTTATCTTTTTTTCTATTTCTTGAATTCAATTAGCTTTCATTTCATTTCTTCTTTCTCATTCCCCTTTATTTATGTTCTTGATTTTTGTGTTTGTAATTCAAGATTTTTTCATATTTACAAATATTTGTGTAACAATATTTAAGTTATTTTGGAGTATTGTGTTACAATTTCTTTATCTTTGTAGTTGATTTTGGGGGGAGGTGTTTTATTAATTAAAATGCCTCAACTCACATTTTCTGAATTTTTCTCCAGTTTTTGTATGGATGTGGTCTGCTATTTGTATTCCTATTCATTTTGTGGTCAGTGTTCCTAGTTTGACAATTCTTTATTCTGATGGTTCTACCCTCTTCTATGTTGCTTTTATGCGTGGTGTTGTTTGATAGTGTAGGGTGACAAAAAATGTGTGTGCTTTGTTTCTTTGGTTTCTTTAATTATTTTATTTAATTTAGTAAATATCTTTAATTTTCCTTTCTCACATACTACTTTTCTTGTACTGCTATGTTTCCATCTCCTTTCCTTTAAAACTGATTCTTCTCCTGAAAAATGCTTCTCAGCAACTGCTGCTTCTGAAGGCATCATCCTCAAACCCCTTCCCTTTACCAGGTGTTGCCAATTACCAAGTTCTCCCCTGTGATTGGTGTTTACTGCTGGATTTTCTCTTTTGTTTGTACCATGTTTCAGTTCTCTGTACTCCTTTGATCTTTTCATAGAGTCTCTTAAGTCTTACCTCCCGACTCTTTTTACCCACAGGCTTGTAGTGGTAGGTAGGATTCAGGAACTCAGCTGGAGTTGGCTTTTTTCTCTACTTACAGAGAATTTGAGTATCATGATATTCTCTCTCATAATACTGCTAATGGAATGAGTTATGTATGATTTTATTTGCTCTCTTTGTTGGTTCTATGTTTTTTTCAGGGGGTGGAAGGTGAGTGGGAGATTCAAAATTAAGCAGTTAGCATTAGCCATTTTTTAAAAATTTTGTTTTGAGACAGAATCTTGCTCTGTCATTCAGGCTGGAGTATAGTGTCATGACTCACCGCAACCTCTGCCTCCCAGGCGCAAGTGATTCTCCCACCTCAGCCTCCCGAGTAGCTGGGACTATAGGTGAATGCCCCCATGCATGGCTGATGTTTGTATTTTTATTTTAAAGATTGGGTTTCACCATGTTGCCCAGGCTGGTCTTGAACTAGGCTCAAGTGATCTGCCTGCTTGACCTCTCAAAGTGCTGGAATTACAGGCATGAGGCACTGTGCCTGGCCATTTTAAAAAATTTTAAATTTCTGAAATCAAGATGTATCTTACAGTTGATGTAGTAAAGAAAGCATGTCATAGTCTAAATGGCTCATGTTTTCTTAGTTCATATCTTGTGGAGGTGTGTTTCTCTGGTACTATTTACAAAGCACATTAACACTTATTACTTGTTTTTCTCACAATGTTCCTGTTGGGGTGGTGGGTCAGGTATTGATATTATTATTTCACAGATGAATAAGTACAGGTCTGGTGTGACAGAAACATTTATAGCTATACACCTAAAACTTATGTTCTCCCTGGCTGGACCACATTTCTCAGGCCCTGGCTCTAACCTTACAATTAAGCAAAGACATTTGGCTAATTCTAAACATTGGAATGTGAGTTAGTGAAAAGGGTCACTTGTAGGCCAGACTCCTAAGAAGCAAGTGAGACTTCTCTACACTGACTTTTCTTTTCCACTAGCTAAAAGCAGATAACTCTAAAGCCCTAGTGGATGGGGAAATTTTTAAAACTGGCTGAGCCTGAATCCCTGAATCACTGTGTAGAGGAAAGTTGCCTGCTGACCTGGAATATTTGCATTGAACTGTCCTATGTACAAGAAAAAATCTTCTATCACCAATGAAATTTTGGTATTTGTTACACAGCTGGTGTTATCTTAACTTGTATATCTGGAAATATTAAATGTCTTACACAATATCTCATAGTTTGTGAATGGTAGAATGATGGCTAAGACTCAGATCTCTGATCTCTTTGTTAAATGTTTTGATGAGTCTGTATTGCGTAAGTACCATGGGATCTGGGACCTGAGCATACTTTTTATAGAAAACTCTGAAAGTAGGTAAGTAGATAGTTATATTAAATACTCAATTAAAAAATTATGTTATAGATTTTGAAATAGGTAAAATGAATATATCCATCCTGGGTTCCTTATAAATCTGTGAAACTGATTTTAGAGATTATTGAGAAATAATGACTATTAGCAGGATAATATCATTTTTTTTTTGTAGTACAAAACTGAAATGCACTTCTTAGCAGTGAGACACCAACAGTGTGCATAACATTTTATCCCAGATGGCTCTCTCTTTGCCAATTTTATGTGGAAATCAACAGTTTTTCTGGGAGAATGCCTAAATATCCTTTTAGGTCAAAGTTTTCCTCACATAACAAGACGCTCATGTGTTTTTCTCTAAGAAAAGAGCTCCTAGGAAGGCTAGGATCATTCTGAAGTATAACTAGTCTCTTCTAAAAAAACCTCAATTCTAACAAAAGTATTACATTTTATTATCCAGGGACTGATCTCATTTATGGATAATGGTCAAGAATTTATTGTTACCAGGTTTTCGGTTAGTACCATTTTGGTTAGTATTCTTTCCAATATTTTCTTTTAAAATAATTATCAGTCATTGGACGAAATGATGTCAAAACTTCCACAGTTTTTTTTTTTTAATTCTTTCCTTGTTTGCTACTCTCTGTCCATTTCTGCAGTTTGCAGCTCTGTCTTGAACACAGCAGGGACCTGTTGCTATCTTAAACCTAACTCCGGGAAATGAATTTGGAGATTTTTTTTTTAACTTGAAAAATCTCTCATTGGTTCTCCATGGTAAATTTGGAGAGTTAGAGAGCTTTCTACAGCATAGAGGATGGGTGGGTGCACAAAGTGTGACAGACAAGCAAACACACAGTCCTGTAGCAATTTTGAGAAAAGCTCTGATTCAGTCCTACATGGAGACATGCTGGTGGTTCCTCCCTAACTCCTTACTCCTCTAAGGTTATAGTTTCTTTAAGTGCAAAAGCCCCAACTTCTCTTTGTTGTATAAGGCAAAGTCTACCCTTTGCTTTCAGAAGAGTCCTGTGTGATGGGCAAGTATGCCTTACCCCATCTGTCATCAGGGAAGACTGCGGCAGTGCCTACGGGGCCCTGGTATGAATGTGTCTCTATGAGGTTAGAAATGGAAGCAGTGTGCAGTAGGATTTGTTGGGACTGGAGGTTCAGTCCAAGTCAGAAAGCGTATTGGCAAATTTGAGCTCAAAACCTGGGAAGACAAAATGAGGCAAAGACCAAAGATGGGAATTGAAGTTAACTCTATGAAGCCAAGCGCTCCAAAGGAAGATACCAGTATAAGCAGAGTAGGATCAAGACTTAATTAAGCCTTTGGTCATTGCTTAACAACTAAAGTTAACTTAACCTCCCACCCCTCCTTTTTTTTGAAATGGAATTTCCTTTAAGGACTTTCTTTAAGAAATTCCCTGGCTCGGCGTGGTGGCTCATGCCTGTAATCCCAACACTTTGGGAGGCCGAGATGGGCAGATCACTTGAGGTCAGGAGTTTGAGACCAGCCTGGCCAACATGGTGAAACCCCATCTCTACTAAAAATATAAAAATTAGCCAGATGTGATGGCGGGCGCCTGTAATATCAGCTACTCAGGAGGCTGAGACAGGAGAATCACTTGAACCCGGGAGGTGGAGGTTGTAGTGAGCTGCGATCGAACCACTGCACTCCAGCCTGGGTGACAAGAGTGAGATTCCGTCTCAAAAAAACAAAACGAAACAAAACAAAAAAATTCCCTAGAGTTCCTAATTCTCTTTAAACCTTTCTAGTCTTTATTAGCTTCTTGTGTGTGTGTGTATGTGCGTAGATATATTTCCCTATGGGGAAATTTTTTCAGAGTTTTTGGGTTAGAAACCAGAAAGTACTCTTTCCACTGCACACTTGACCAAGATTTTTGCTGACATCTTTGCATTTCTTCTCTGGGGCAGTGGTATCAGCTTGGGCAGCTGTAAAGTTAAGCACTGGGTTTGGGAGTATAGATTCAGCTGGTAGATGAACTGAGAGCCAAATTTTAATCAAAAGAATGCTTTCTGCAGTTGAAGAAGTCCTAGGAAACAGGGGTGGAAAAGTACTCCCTAACAGAGAGGCTATAGAGCACTAGGTCTGGTAGCACAAGAGATTTTGAGACCAGAATCACTGCTTTGCTGGAGGTGTTATCTGGGGAAGGAAATGCAATTAAAACATCATGGTCTTAATCAGTTTAACTCTCCTGTCCCTATGTGGCTTCCAGGAGAGAAAGTTTTCTTTAGTTTTATTTAACTCTACGCATTCAGAGAGACTTCTCTAGTAACCAACTATAGAAATGATCCCTGAAAGTATAGTCTTTAGTTTTATTTAACTAAAGAGAAAAAAACCACAAGCCCACTCTCAGATTCTCCTAGCTCTTTGCCCTAAAAGTTCATTAACTGATAGTACTTGATAGAGTAGCTCAGAGGATAGCAGAGGCCTACGTCAAAGGCTATAGTGCTGACAGGTTGGGCTGACAGGCCAAAAGGAGGGTGATATAGGGATTTCTGAAGAGATTTTCTGAGGCAAAAAAAAAAAAAAAAAAAGAGAGAATAGAAAGCTGCTGAAGGCAGAAGAATTAAATACAAGTGCCCAGTAGGAAATATTGGGAAGTTTGCATTCCTATCTGACTATGTTTCCCTCCCTTAGTTTTTGAAACTATCTATTCACAGTCAAGTTTAACTCAGCTGTACTAGGACTTACGTTATTGTGAAAAAACAGATGTTGGTTGTATAGGGCTCTGATTTTATTTTATTGTGGAGTCATCATCATTAATACAAACAACATCAACAGCCTAGATTTATACATTGATCTGTAAGAACAATTTTGCAAGACACACTCATTAACTTTCTAAGATATTTTTCACCTCAAAATAATATTTAAGTGATATTTTTATCATTTCCTAAGTGAAAGTTGTTCTCAAGATTATTCTTTATTCTTTGCTTATAGTTTCATATTTTCTTTGGTAAGGACAACCCTCATAGTCCCAGAAGCAAACAGAAATTAGACTGATTCTGAAAGAAAGTGTTTTAAGAAAAGAATTCTAACAAAAAAAAAGATAGTCTCATTAGTTCTTTTTTCAGATTATTGATGTAATTGCTTGAATTCTGAGTTGTCATTTGCTTGGTTAATTTTAGGCCATGCCTAAGGAAAATTTTATTGGCTTATTAAAGTTTTCTAGGCCCAAAATTTTATTGGCTTATTAAAGTTTTCTACATGTATTAAGCCTACATCACCAATGATAAGAAGTCTAGCAAAAATCCAGACTTTTCTATCTTTCTCTCCTAATATTTTGTTTTGGAAATTGGAGTTTTAGCCAATGGGAAGTTTATCTGCATGTGTTCACTTGCCCCTGCTCATGTCTTTGAATACAACTGAATCTGAAGAATCCTAGCTCATGGATATGGGTTAGCGGTTGCTGTTTTCTTTGTTCAGAAAATATTGTCTGGGGTAACAAAATTACATAGAATACTTTTTAAGCATACCCAAAAGAAGAACTTGACTGTTGATGAAGCTTTTGGTCCCTAGTTCACTGAGTTTATATAGAAACTCAGATTCATTTTAATTTCACTAGATCCAGAGTTTAGTTTGCGCTTGCCTGTCACAGGTATAGAGCACATAGGCAGAGAATGTATGCCTTTAGGAACATCACCTTCTGTTTTCTCGTTTTCTCTTTATTAATTTCATGCATGGATATTAAAAACTTTGGATAGCAAATGATTACCATAACAAAATCTTTCATTTGAGGATGTAGTGAACTGAGTTTTAGTCATGCCAAGTGCTGGTTTTAAAATTTAATGTAATTTGGCTGCAAAGAGTTCTTTGCATTTTTGAGAAGAATTATGGCTCTACCATGAATGCTGAAAGAAATGGTGGAACAATAATATGTTCTTTAGAGTGGTATTTGAGTTGAAAATCAATTGATATAAAAAAGGACAAATGTTCCCTTGAAACCCACTATGGGTGTTTGTAAAACTGCTGAGAACCCTGTGGTTGCTAAGTGTCGTATTAACTTTTGTTAGTTATTCTTCACAACATACTTCTGAAGTGGGCTGCATTATTATTTCGTATGCTTTAATTCTTAGAATCTAGTTTATCAGGGCTGATACCAGTGCTGATAGTACAAATAAGAGAGAAAAAAAATTCCTAATATAAATAAGTAAATGAGTAAACAAGAAAATAAGTAACAAAAGAAGTGAGTAAATGAATAAATGAACGAATAAATGAGTAGAAAGTCTGTTGGGAATGACCTCTTCAGATAATTCTCACACTGACCAAACTATTATATAGTGAATGGCTAAGGAGATATCATTTGGTACAAAATGGCTATTTTTTTAACTTTTATTTTAACTTCAGGGGTCTATGTACCAGATGTGCATGTTTATTACATAGGTAAATATGTGTCATGGGGGTTTGTTGTACAGATTATGTTATCAATCAGGTATTAAGCCTAGTATCCATTAGTTATTCTTCTGATCCTCTCCCTGTTCTCCCTCTGATAGGCCTTAGTGTGTGTTGTTCCCCTCTATGTGTCCATGTTTTCTCATCATTTAGCTCTTACTTACAATTGAGAACATGCAGTATGTGGTTTTCTGTTCCTGCATTAGTTTGCTGAGGATAATGGCCTCCAGCCCCATTCATGTCCCTGCAAAGGACATGATCTCATTCTTTTATATGGTTGCATAGTATTTCATGGTATGCAATTTCTTTATCCAGATTATCACTGTTGGGCATTTAGGTTGATTCCATGTCTTTGCTATTGTAAATCGTGCTGCAGTGAACATACGTGTGCATGTGTCTTTGTAATAGAATGATTTATATTCCTTTGGGTATGTACCCAGTAATGGGATTGCTGGGTTGAATGGTATTTCTGTCTTTAAGTGTTTGAGAAATTGTCACACTGTCTTCCACAATGGTTGAACTAATTCACACTCCCAACTACAGTGTAGAAGTGTTTATTTCTCTCCAAAACCTTGCCAGCATCTGTTATTTTTTGACAAAATGGCTGTTTATACTCGAAGAAGAATAAATGTATTTTGTAATTTTTTTAACAGCATCAATAAGAACAATGTTATGTATGTCTAGCTCCACCAGATGGTTTAGAAACTTTGTATTATTTATATTTCCAGGTATTCATGTAGCATGTTCCACCTAAATGAAAACTAAATTAATAAAAAGAAACCTGGATTTGAATCCCAGTTTGCCACATTATTTGCATGACTGTCAGTAAATCACCTAACTTTTCTAAGACTCAGTCTTCTCATGTATAAAATGGACATGATAATAATCATCCCATAGGATGGTTTTGAAGATCAAGCCTGATAATGGTTATTAGGGTGTGTTGTAAATTGGAAAGAGCTGTAGAAATGGTAAGAATTATCAGGTATTACAACTATCACTTTTTTCACACAGATGAAATATGAAGGTGCTACTAGGTGGACATTAAGCCCATTAGGTCATTATCTTTACAAATTTGAAGACAATAGAAGCTTGGTAAATGAACATAACTGTGTTTATGTTTAAATAATTTCCTTTAACAACATACTAAATATATTACATAATCTGATAGTTAAACATGTTATTAAATAATCAAATATATAATGATGTATAATTATTTTATAATTATTTTTATATATTATAAATATACAATATATAATAAAATATATAATTACATATTAAATATATAATTATTAAAGAATAATAATTATTAAATATATAATTATTAAATATTAATTGGTAATTGGTTCTGTTATATAAATAATAATAATTGAAATATTAGTATAAATTTTGAATTCTATTCTCCTCTGTGGGGTTGAAAATCAGCAGAGGCGAACTCTTTGTGAGTTACAAAAAAGACTAAGAAGCCAGTACCCTCACACAGTATTTCAGTGCTTTTGCAATAGATCTTTGAAATCCTGATGTAGAGCTTTAAAAAAGGCAGTTCCTTGTGATAAACGAATATGCATGACCAGAGTTCTTCGTATTTGAGTGGCTCAAATATCTGCACGGAGACACTTAACTGTGTTAATACCTGAGATACTTAAACATTTAAGAGAATTTTTGGTTTGTTTTAACTGCTAGACTGGAAGGAGAGTGAAAAGCCCAGTGGTTCCATCTAGCGAGGTTGATTATTGCTACCTTAAGTGACATAAAACTAAAATGATAAACACTCATTAAAAAAAATTAAACCTACAATGAATTAATGAAGTGGATAAATCCTCAACTCCCTCCGTGTGAATCCATTGCAGATCTCATGTTGAAGCTACCATTTCCCAACCAAACAGAAACCACTGAACACACCCTCATCAAACTACCCTGGGGCTTGGTCTGCAGATTCTGAGTGTCATATACCACTGCTCTTCAGTTTCAATAAACAAATGCTTCTAGAGCAGTGGGCCAGGAGGGGAAAGATGGCTTGCTTTCAACCCAAAAGGGACACTAGCCCTGCTTGTTGAGTGAACTCTCCTGGCGTGTGCCAAGGGAGGCTCTGCTCAGAGTCCCAGGGATCTGGCTCAGAAACACAGAGTCCATTGTCTTTAGAGGCAACAAAAGCGGTTGTTGAAAAGCCAAGCTTTAATATAAAGCCAAAAACCTGTGCTCATCATTTTGTGTTTATTTGGCATTCAAATATGGCAGTCATTCTCAGCTCTTGCTGCTGTTTATATTTAAAGGAGGCCCACAGCCATGGAATGGAAGCCAGCTTTCAATATCTCACTCTTAAAAAAACAAAAACAAAAAAATCCCTGTGTCGTTTATACTCATGTATCCTTTGACTTCCTGTCTGAACCTTTGGGGCTGGGGGAGATGGTGGTGAGTGACAGATCAGCAGGATTCTTAACACAAGGGCCTGAGAACTCTCCTGGATAATTCTTTCATAACCAGATACACATTTGTATTTACTTGGAGGAGGGGGACAACATTCCTTTGGCATTGGGTCAGATTTTCTTGTGCTCTTATGTATATATGTTTTTCTGGTTCTAGTTGGGCAATTTCTTTTAAATCTCAGGAATGATGGGAGTGTAATCATTGTGGAGTTTACTTCAGCGTCTCGGTTGGCAGTTACATTGGCCTCTGGTTTATGAGAAACAAAGCTAACCTAATCATGAGTGGTGGAGGAATTGCTGCAATTACATAACCCTTACCCTAACTGCCTAAGGAATGACAGCTGGAGGAGAGGGGATGGTGATGGAGTGGGGGCTGGTAACCTAGGAAGGGCCAAGGGTCACTATAATGTTAATTGGTATCTGCAGATCAGACCCATTTTTCTATGGTGAATAATTTAAGAACAATATCATTAATTAAATGAACCAATGCCCTTGACTTTTTAAAAGAGATGAAGGGAATTCATCACAGCAAGTTCTCTGAACATAAAAGTTAACTAAGTTTATACTGCTGGAACTGATGTGTGTGTGATAACAGTACATTGTATTTGAATGATAAATTATATTTCTTCATAATGCTTCTTATATGATCATAAATTACTGTATATTTATATTTTATTATCTTAATTTATTTGATCATCATAATAAATCTCTAAAGAATTTAGAGCAAGCATCCATACCCTCAATGAAAGGTTTATTGAAAATAAGAAGTTATGTGATTTGCCTAGGGTCAAGTAAGCCAGTCTCCGACTTGAGGCTTGGTGACCCTTGTACCCTTGTTCTTTAATGTACCCAGTTCTAATATGGAAAAAAAATGCCATGGGAACATCATTGCTGCTTACTGTGGGTTTAAGTGATGGCACATGGTACATTCCTTTCTATTCCATTTTCTTTTCACCATCAAAACAGATTTTTACTTGATTTCGGTAGTCTTGTCTTTAATTCTTTTTTGAATTAGCTTAGGGGAAAGTCTCTTGTCCATCAAACCTTAACTTTGAAGGAGCTGCATTAATGTAGACCAATATTTTGCAGGTTACAACCAAACCCAAATGTTATCTCTTTCCATCTATATTAAAAATGATCATAATATATGCTCACAATGAGTCTTCCCAGTCTAAAGTGGTTGGTGGAGTCCCTGGCCTAAGTAATCCACTTAGAATATTTTCTTGACTACATTTCTAAAGACCCAATGAAAGCTGATGAACAGAAAGTAATTACAGGATCCTATGAAATCCCAGTGAGCCAACTACCTTTCTGAAGGTAACTATTCTATTATTGTTGTGAACCACATTGGTCCATAAAGAAAGAACCTGGAGTGGTTCATGCCTGTAATCCCAGCACATTGGGAGGCTGAGGGGGCGAACCACCTGAGGTCAGGAGTTCAAGACCAGCCTGGCCAACATGGTGAAACCCTGTCTATACTAAAAAATACCAAAAAAACTTAACCGGGTGTGGTGGCGCATGCCTGTGGTCCCAGCTACTCAGGAGGCTGAGACAGGATAATTGCTTGAACCCAGTGGCAGAGGTTGTGGTGAGCTGAGATTGTGTCACTGCACTCCAGCCTGGGTAGCAGAGTGAGACTCCGTCTCGGAGGAAAAAAAAAAAAGGAAAGAACCTAGAACCTAGAGGCTCATTCCACCTCAAAGGAGTTATCTCAATAAATATTTGTTGATGCTAAACATGATGGGAAATGTTTCTCCTTGGAATTTTATTTTTTTCCCAGACATCTTCCCAAATAGATATTTTGTGGAATGTTGAATGTAAACATTTGAGGGATTCAGTAAAACTCTAGCTATGAGCACTTCCTACCTCCAGCCTTTTGTTTGTTTTCCAGTGAGAATGTATAGTAACCCATTTCAAACTCTGGCTTGCGTTTTCTAGTGAAGCCTCCCCTGGAGGTAGGAATGCCAGGGCATGAATTAGCCAGATTGTAATCTTTGTGCCTGGCAGTCCGACATCACTTGTAAACTCTGCCAAAATTCCTTTGGAAGCAGATGTTCCTAGAGAGGGAATGGTAATCATTTATCCTCTCACATTTGTTCAGTAAATGCTGATTTGTGGAAAATACAAGGATTGATTTAGGTTACGGTTAGGAACAATTCACTAAGGATATCCCTTTTCAGATAGAATAACCATGATTATTCAAAAACATCTTTTCTTCTTTCCCAGCATTTCTCATGCTTGAATTCAGGCTTTCCCATCTACTTAGAGTCAGGAAGGAACAGTCACATATATGCCCTCCCATGCTCTACCTGAAGTGGCTCCTATATCAAGCTGTGGGTAAGTAATTTATATATTGTGATAATATTTTCTAATTATCACTAGACTAGCATATAATATAAACTTTAAGCCTTCCTCCTCGTGATTTGTAAGTTACCTCTATCATCCAAAAAAAGTGGAATTATAACAACTCCAAAAGGGACCATTTTGTTGATGATTGACTTATAAACAAGGAAAACTCTGGGTCTCATATCATCACTGTGATCACAAGGTCCTTGGGCCACAATAATGAATGGATGTATATTGATATATGTATCAGAAAAATACTGTCTCTGATACAAAATATCAAGGATTTAAACTTTTAATTTTTGTATTCAAGGAATATATGCTATATGGAACATAAAGCTGAGTGAAACTGATATATGACTGATTTGTGCTTTTCTAAATCTCTATGCAAAAATTCTCTATTAGTAGTTACCATTGAACCAAAAGTATTTTCAGTCAAATTTTCATCTGAATGAATAATCAGCTACTGGGAAGGATGAAAGTTCATTCAGAGGTGAACTCTTTAGTAACTGCTGAAGCATCTTACCCGGGAAGTCTTGGAGATCTTTTATGTAACCTGTGGTCTTTTCTGTAGTTTTTGGATCATCAGAATTTGCTTATTATGTATTTCAAACCCTGAATTATTTAAAAAACTAAAAAATAAATTATGTTAAGACAAGTTTCCTCCAGAAATTGCAGGATAGGGGCATTTAACAATGTAATATATGAATCCCCACTATATGTTAGTAACTTTTTCCAGAAACATCAAGGTGTTACTCTTATTGTGAACAGAATCTTTATGGCATTTATTAGTCTTTGATTCAATAAATGGAAAAATATCTAAGGGCCAGATCGTATATTCTCTCTGTAGAGTTTGAGCTCACATGTGTCTTTCCAGAGTCAGTTTCCATGTCCCGCTGTGATCCAATGGGTGGTATGGGCAGTGAACAGAATAGCACAGTGGTGAAAACTGGGCTACATCTCAGCCCTTCTATCTAAACTCATCTCTGAATAATTTGATTCTGTTCTTACATGAACTAAATGATATCCTTCCTTCGAAGAAAATGGGAGGGCAAGTTAATGATCTAGTCAAAATTTTGGAGGTGGCCTCAAGAATAAATTGATTCTCATAGTCAATCACTGCCTTCAAAGAAATCTCAATATCAGTTATTGAGATTTAACTTCATTTTAATGAACTCTACCATCTAGATAGGTAAAAAACTCTAATCCTTAGGTTATCTCATTTCAGAAACACCAAAGTGAATCCACAGGTGTTCTCATTTTAGATATCTTCAAGTGAATTTAGCAGCTAATGCATTCCGGCAAGATATCAAAATGAAGTCCTTCTAAAATTAAGCTTTTGATAAAAAAGATACATATATGGTATAATAAACATTTTTTTGGCCTCAAAATGTTCCACTCTAGATTAATAACTTACATGGTGACCAATGCAGAATTCAGCTGAGAATTGTTACCTGCTGGAGTGCTCGAGCATCTCTATCTGTTTTATAGGGTGACCAGTGTTTTGATCTGACAGGAACTGAAAGTTTCTCAGGACTTGGGGTGTTCAGTGCTAAACTGGGTCAGGCTGAGGCAAACTGCTGAGTCACTTTCTGAGAAAAATTCTGACTTCATTGTCAGGTATTTTTGTAGCTCAGAGGTCAGAATAAAAATCAGTGTCTCCACTTCTCAGAAGAAGTATCACTTCCATTTAATTTTAGAGCACATGGGTTGGCTCATCAGCCTCCTGTTTCTAGTGCTTACTAGGGTCTATTCTAGTTAGACTTTCCTCTATTTCAAAGCTTTCATGAAAGATCCTGATTATGGTCACTGATATTTAGAAATGTAGCCTGAGAAATACTCTGTCCTCCATATTATCTTCATTTATTCTATAATTTTTGCTCAATCACTTTGCATCAGGCATTGGTTATGTGATGTTTCCAATGAGGACAGACACTGCCTACCATGGACCTAGAATCTGATAAGGCAAATGAGCAAACAAACAGTATTGACAAAGCTTTGTCCCTTCATCAGGTCTGGTCAGACCAGGCCAAAGTTATGGTCTTAGAATAAATTCTGTTAGCTTTGTACAACTCACCTTCACAGATTTTCAATTTAGCATTATGCTAAGTGGTCATATGAAGAAGAATGACTTTGTGCTTTTTTAGAAAAAAAATTGAGAACTGTCCCTTACATAGTTAAATTTCATTAAACGGAGACCTCTATAACACAGTCAGCTCTTTGTATCTGTGGATTCTGCATCCACAGATTCAACCAGCCACAGATAAAAAATATTCGGAAAAAACCAATAAAAATAATACAAATTAAAAAAAATATGGTAAAGTTACTATTTATATAGCATTTACATTGTATGAGTGTCATAAGTAATCTAGAGATGATTTAAACTGTATAGGAGGAGGTGTGTAAGTTGTATACAAATACCACATTATTTTACATCAGAGCCTTCAGGACCCACGGATTTTGGATTTTGGTATCAGTTGGTGGGGTGGTTCCTGAAACCTATCCTTGGTGGATACCTAGGGACAGCTGGAGAGTTCATGGCTGGAAAATCATCTGTCTCTGCAGTTGAACAAGTATGCTTCCTTGTAGTGGACAGTGAGAGCCAGGAAGTGAAGATAAGTTTGACGTACAGTTTTCAGTATGTTTTCTTAGTCTTGGTTTAGTTTTCTGATAAAATGATATTTTTATTTTTATACCGTTAAAATATTTTAATCTCTCTCCATCAGGGGCTCTCTTTGCAACAGAGGTAGAATATTTCTTTTCTTCCATATACTAACCCTTCAAAGGCAGCATTCTTTTTCTACTTAAGGCTATAAGGGGCTAAGCATGGTAGCTAACACCTGCAATCCCAGCACTTTGGGAGGCCAAGGTGGTGGATTGCTTGAGCCTGGGCAATATGGAGAAACCCCATCTCTGCCAAAAATACAAAAATTAGCGAGGTGTGGTAGTGCACACTTGTGGTCCTAGCTACTTGGGAGGCTGAGGCGGGAGGATCACCTGAGACTTGGAGGTCAAGGCTGCAGTGAGCCAAGATTATGCCACTGTACTCCACTGTGTGACAAAGCAAGACCCTCTCTCAATAAATGAAGAAATAAATACTACCTGGGCATGCTAGCACATGCCTGTAGTCTCACCTACTTGGGAGGCTGAGGTGGGAGGATCGCTTGAGCCCAGAATATAGAAACTGAAAAAAAAAAAAATTAAACAACAACAACAACAAAACAACAACAACAACAACAACAAAAAAAAAAAAAAAAAAAGAAGAAGAAGAAGGAAAAGAAAAGAAAAGAAAAAAGGAAAAAAAAAACTGTAAAGGACTTTGGTTTTCAGAGGATCATTGTTCTCAAATTGGCTATGAATCAGAAAAAAGTTCTTGCCCTAAGCTTCTCCAGTGTTCTACAACCAGGACTGCCCTCTTACTCCTGACTTTTGCCAATGAAATCTCAGGGGAGTGTTTTGAGAGTAGGTGGTTCTTAGTGTACAACACAGCGTTGCTGCAGAGTCTGACGTCTTAGAAAAACATTTGGTACTGAAAATCTCTCTTCACCTTTCCCTAGTCTTCCAGTTCTCTTTTACTAGCACAAATAATGTTTAAAACAAAAATTCTCAAATTTAATATGTGTTGCTAGGGTGACCAGAAGACAGCAGCAGGAATTAAACTAAAGCCAAGAAACTGAGCACAGCTCCTTGGGTGAATCTTAGTTTTGGCCGATGCCATATCTGGCGTGGGCGAGCTGAAGTCTACTTTTCTGTGCACAGAGAGAGAAGCCTGCTCTTGAAACTCTTCCCAGAAGCACACTATCTTTTCATAAGTGGGAAATGTCTTGTGTTTTCCCTTCTGTTTCTTGTTTGATGGCATGCCTGGGTCTTCATTCCTATTTTTACCTTGTCTTAGATTTTTCCACCACAAAGAGAGCTCTTGGATGATCATGCACTCTTCTGCTTAGTGAACAAAAGGAAGCATAATCTGAAGCATAGAGGTTGAGTATCCCAGGTTCTACTCAGGTTACAGTTGGCTGAGCTGCGCTTACTGAGCACCTGCTGTAAATAACCATCATAAAGATGAAGCCATGTAGGTTCCAGTTGTGCCTTTCCCATGGAGTGTTCTGAACAAATCACTCTGTGATTCTGTTTTCTGTGTCATTAAAAGAAGAAAACACAACCACCTTCCTAAAATGGGTATTGTGGGGATTAAATGAAAACAAAATAAGTTTTATGGAAGTTGTAAATGTTACTTTACCACTACACCAATGTTAGTTATTTTTTCCCAGTATCTGAAATTTGGAAGGAAAGAATAAAAGAGAGAGGAATGAAGAAGAAGAGAAAGAGAAGGAAGAAAAGAGGGTATGTGGATTTTTGACCTTGAGATACTTATACATGTGTGGCAGAGAAACAAAACAAATGACATGAAATGGTGCTGTAAGTTGGGAAACTTTACACATTTAGTTGGCCCTGCTGATTGTTTTAATTACCAATTGATATGGTTTAGCTGCATGTCCATCCAAATCTCATCTTGAATTGTAGTTCCTATAATCCCTACCTGTCATGGGAGGGACCCGGTAGGAGGTAATTGAATAATGGGGGCAATTTCCCTCATGTTATTCTCATGATAATGAGTAAGTTCTCACAAGATTTGAAGGCATTATAAGGGGCTTCTACCTTTGCTTGGTTCTCATTCTTTTCTCTCCTGTTGCTATGTGAAGAAGGACGTGTTTGCTTTTCCTTCCACTATGGTTGGAAGTTTCCTGAGGCCTCCTCAGCCATCCTGAATTGTGAGTCAATTAAACGTCTTTCCTTTATAAATTACCTAGTCTTGGGTATGTCTTTATTAGTAGTGTGAGAATAGACTAATATGGTTAATTGGTACTGAGAGTGGAGTGCTGCCACAAGGATATCTGAAAATGTGAAAGGGACTTTGGAACTTAGTAACAGACAGAGGGTAGAACAGTTTGGAGGGCTTAGAAGTAGATGAGAAAATGTGGGAAAGCTTGGAACTTCCTAGAGACTTGGAGGGCTCAGAAGACAGGAAGATGTGGGGAAAGTTTGGAACTTCCTAGAGGCTTGTTGAATGGCATGGAGCAAAATGCTGATAGTGACATGGGAAATGAAGTCCAGACTGAGGTGGTCTCAGATGGAGATTGCAAACTTGTTGGGAAATGGAATAAAGTTCCCAGTCTCTTTGCATAGCAAGAGACTGGTGGCATTTTGCCCCTGCCCCAGAAATCTGTGGACCTCTGAACTTGGGAGAGATGATTTAGGGTATCTGGCAAAAGACATTTCTAAGTGGCAAAGCATTCGGAAGGAAGAAGAGCATAAATGTTTGGAAATTTTCAGCCTGACTATACAATAGAAAAGAAAACTTCATTTTTTGGGGGAGAAACTCAAACAGGCTGCAGTTATTTGCAAAGGTAATAAGGAGCCTAATGTTAATTGCCAAGAAAAAAGGGAAAATGTCTCCAGGGCATGTCAGAGACCTTTACAGCATCCTCTCCCATCACAGGTCTAGAGGCCTAGGAAGGAAAAATGGTTTCCTAGGCCAAGTTCAGGGCCCCCTCACCACTGTGTGCAGCTTTGGGACTTGGTGCCCTGCATCCCAGCCACTCTAGCTGTGGCTGAAAGGGACCAATGTATAGCTTGGGCCATTGCTTCAGAGGGTGCAAGTCCCAAGCCTTGGCAGCTTCCACGTGGTGTTGAGCCTGTTGGCACACAGAAGTCAAGAATTGAGATTTGGGAACCTCTGCCTAGATTTCAGAAGTTGTATGGAAATGCATGTATGTCCAGGTACAAGTTTGTGCAAGGGCGGAGTCCTCGTGGAGGACCTCTGCTAGGGCAGTGCTGAAGGGAAATGTGGGGTCAGAGTCTCCACACGGAGTCCCACTGGGGCACTTCCTAGTGGAGCTGTGAGAAGAAGCCAACATCCTCCAGACCCCAGAATGGTAGATCCATCAACAGGTTGCACCAGGCACCTGGAAAAGCTGCAGACAGTCCATGCTAGCCATGAAAGTAGCTAGGTGGAAACTACCCTGCAAAGCCACAGGGGTGGAGCTGCCCAAGGCTGTGGGAGCCCACCTCTTGCATCAGCGTGACATGAATGTGAGATATGGAGTTAAAGGAGATCACTTTGGAATTTTAAGGTTTAATGACTGCCCTATTGGCTTTTGGATTGCATGCGGCCTGTAGCCCCTTTGTTTTGTCCAATTTCTACCATTTGGAATGGGTATATTTACCCAATGCCTGTAGCTCCATTGTATCTAGTAACTAACTTGCTTTTGATTTTACAGGCTTATAGGTGAAGGGACTTGTCTTGTCTCAGATAACACTTTGGACTTAATGAGATAATGATGGAATGAGTTAAGACTTTGGGGGACTGTTGAAAAGACATGACTGTGTTTTGAATAGTGAGGACATGAGATTTGGAAGGGAACAGGGACAGAATGATATGGTTTGGCCGTTTCCCCACCTAAATCTCATCTTGAATTATAGTTCCCATAATCCCCACCTGTCATGGGAAGGACCTGGTAGGAGGTAATTGAATCATGGGGGTGGTTTCCCCATGCTATTCTTGTGATAGTGAGTGAGTTCTCAGGAGATCTGATGGTTTTATAAGGGGCTTCCTCCTTCATTTGGTTCTCATTCTCTTTCCTGCTGCCATGTGAAGACAGATATGTTTCCTTCTCCTTCCATCATGGTTGGAAGTTTCCTGAGGCCTCTCTAGTCATGCTGAGCTGTGAGTCAATTAAACCTCTTTCCTTTACAAATTACCCATTCTCAGATATCTCTTTATTAGTGATGTGAGAATAGACTAATATACCAGTCAAGTGTTTGGCTCAAAATGACCCTAAAAATTATGGTACTTCCTGGGGAGACATTTATTTTGTTGTTATTAAGAAAAAAAAGGCAAAATAGTTCAGAAAATAAGGGTGGTAATTTGGTATGTTTTACAAAAAGTTCTACTATATCCAAATTTTCTGTCACTTGAAATAGCAATTTAACCTCATAAAAAATCATCTACTTTTTAAATTCAAATAGCTAAAAATTTAAAATGCCAGTTTGTTTAAAAAACATTTCACATTTAATTCTTACAACTTTTGAGACAGACACTTTAATACTTCAGTTGTAAAAATAATTTATGTTTGGAGGATCCAAGATGGCTGAATAGGAACGGCTCCAGAGTGCAGTTCCCAGCAAGAACAATGCAGAGGGTGAGTGCCCACTGCATTTCCAAACAAATTTTCACTGCCCACAGACCAGGAGATTCCTGGGCTGAAAGCTCCACAAGTTTTTCAGCATGGCAGTTTCAGCTAACGCTGGGTTGGCACACAGAAACTCACGCAAATCTGGGTGGCCATTTCAACTGGTGCCTGGAACGCCTGGGTGACAGAGCCACCCATTCAACTGAAAGGAAGGGGGCAGAGACAGGGAGCCAGGCAATCTGGCTTGGTGGGTACCACCCCCCACAAAACAAGCAATGTGAAACACTCTGGATTGAGAGTTTTGTAGCAAGCACAGCTGGACCCAGGATGGTCCAGCTCAATGAGGGGAAGGGCGACCACCACTACCAAGGCAGTTCACACAGCAGCTGGGCAGAGCCTGTGGCAGCTCAGCAATGCCTCTGCTGGCAGACTGTGACTAGACTACTACATGCGGGGCAGGGCATCTATGAAAAAAGTACCAGCATGACAGGAACTTATCATTAAAGCCAAACTTCCTAGGACAGAGCACCTGGGAAAAGAAGTGGTTATGAGTTCTGCTGCAGCAGACTTAAAAGTACCTGCCCAGCAGCTCTGCATGGAACAACGGAGCTCCCAGCACAGCACTTAAGCCCCTATAAGGGACAGACTGTCTCCTCAAGCAGCTCCCTGACACCTGTATACCTGAAGAGACACCTCATAAAGGGGAGCTCAGGCCAACATCTGGCAGGTACCCTTGCGGAACGAAGATAACATAAGAAGAAACCAGCAGCAACCCTTACTGTTCTGCAGCCCCCGTGGGTGATCCCCCAGGCAAGCAGGGTCTGGAGTGGACGTCCAGCAGTCCTGCAGCAGAGGGGCCTGACTATTAGGAGGAAAACTAAGAAACAGAAAGAAATAACTTCATCATCAACAAAAAGGATGTCCGCTCAGAGACTCCATCGGAAAATCACCAACTACAAGGACCACAGGTAGATAAAACCACTAAGATGGGAAGAAACCAGCATAAAAAGGATGAAAACACCAAAACCAGAACACCTCTCCTCCTCCAAAGGATCATAACTCCTCACCAGCTAGGGATCAAAGATGGATGGAGAATGAATCTGATGAATTGACAGAAACAGGCTTCAGAAGGTGGGTACTTCTCAGAGCTAAAATGTGCTAACACAATGCAAAGAAACTAAGAACCTAGAAAAAAGATTAGATGAGATGCTAACTAGAATAAACAGCTTAGAAAAGAATATAAATGACTTGATGGAGCTGAAAAACACAACATGAGAACTTTGTGAAGCATACACAAGTTTCAATAGCCGAATCAACCAAGCAGAAGAAAGGATATCAGAGATAGAAGATCAACTCAATGAAATAAAATGAGAAGGCAAGAACAGAGAAAAAGAGTCAAAAGAAATGAACAAAGTCTCCAAGAAATATGGGATTATGTGAAAATACCTAATCTATGTTTGATAGGTGTACCTGAATGTGATGGAGAGAATGAATCCAAGCTGGAAAACACTCTTCAGGATATTATCCAGGAGAACTTCCCCCAACCTAGCAAGGCAGGCCACCATTTAAGTCCAGAAAATACAGAGAACACCACAGAGATATTCCTCAAGAGAGCAACCCCAAGGCACATAATTGTCAGATTCACCACGGTTGAAACAAAGGAAAAAAATGCTAAGGGCAGCCAGAGAGAAAGGTCGGGTTACCCACAAAGGGAAGCCCATCAGACTCACAGCGGATCTCTCAGCAGAAACCCTATAAGCCAGAAGAGAGTGGGGGCCGATATTCAACATCCTTAAAGAAAAGAACTTTCAACCCACAATTTCATATCCAGCCAAACTAGGCTTCATAAGCGAAGGAGAAAGAAAATCCTTTATGGACAAGCAATTGCTGAGAGATTTCATCACCACCAGGCCGGCCTTACAAGAGCTCCTGAAAGAAGCACTAAACAAGGAAAGGAACAACCAGTACCAGCCACTCCAAAAACATACCAAATGGTAAAGACCATCAACACAATGAAAAAAATGCGTCAACTAATGGGAAAAACATCCAGCTAGCATCAAAATGGCAGGATCAAATTCACACATAACAGTATTAACCTTAAATGTAAATGGGCTAAATGCCCCAGTCAAAAGACACAGACTGGCAAACTGGATAAAAAGTCAAGACCCATCAGTGTGCTGTATTCAGGAAACCCATCTCATGTGCAAGGGCACACATAGGCTCAAAATAAAGGGATGGAGGAAGAGTTATCAAGCAAATGGAGAGCAAAAAAAAAAAAAAAAAAAGCGGGAGTTGTAATCCTAGTCTCTGATAAAATGGACTTTAAACCAACAAAGATCAAAAGAGACAAAGAAGGGCATTACATAATGGTAAAAGGATCAATGCAATAAGAAGAGTTAGCTATCCTAAATATATATGCACCCAATACAGGAGCACCCAGGTACATAAAACAAGTTCTTAATGACCTACAAAGAGACTTAGACTCCCACACAATAATAATGGGAGACTTTAACACTCCACTGTCAATATTAGACAGATCAATGAGACAGAAAACTAACAAGAATATCTAGGACTTGAACTCAGATCTGGACCAAGCAGACCTAATAGTCATCTACAGAAATCTCCACCCCAAATCCACAGAATATACATTCTTCTCAGCACCGCGTGGCACCTACTCTAAAATTGACCACATAATTGGAAGTAAATCACTCCTCAGCAAATGCAAAAGAATGGAAATCTTAAGAAACAGTCTTTCAGACCACAGGGCAATCAAATTAGAACTCAGAATTCGGAAACTAACTCAGAACCGCACAGCTTCATGGAAACTGAACAACTGGCTCCTGAATGTCAACTGGATAAACAATGAAATGAAGGCAGAAATAAAGATGTTCTTTGAAACCAACGAGAATGAAGACAACATACCAGGATCTCTGGGACACATTTAAAGCAGTGTCTAGAGGGAAATTTATAGCAATAAATGCCTGCATGAGAAGAAAGGAAAGATCTAAAATTGATGCCTTATTGTCAAAATTGAAAGAGCTAGAGGAGTAAGATCAAAAAAACTCAAAAGCTAGCAGAAGACAAGAAATAACTAAGATCAGAGCAGAACTGAAGGAGATAGAGACACAAAAAATCCTTCAAAAAATCAATAAATCCAGGAGCTGGCTTTTTGAAAAGATCAACAAAATAAAGACCACTAGCCAGATTAATAAAAAAGAAAAAGGAGAAGAATCAAATAGATACAATAAAAAATGATAAAAGGGATATCACCACTGATTCCACAGAAATACAAACTACAATCAGAGATTACTACAAACAACTTTATGCACATAAACCAGTAAACCTGGAAGAAATAGATACATTCCTGGACACTTTCACCCTCCCAAGCCTAAACCAGAAAGAAGTTGACACCTTGAATAGACCAATAACAAGGGCTGAAATTGAGGCAGCAGTTAATAGCCTACCAACTAAAAAGTGTCCAGGTCCAGATGGGTTCACAGCTGCACTCTACCAGACATACAAAGAGGAGCTGGTACTACTCCTTCTGAAACTGTTCCAAACAATACAAAAAGAGGGAATCCTTCCCATATCATTTTATGAGACCAAAATCATCATGATACCAAAACCCAGCAGAGACTCAACAAAAAAAGAAAACTTCAGGCCAATATCCATGATGAACATAGATGCAAAAATCTTCAATAAAATACTGGCAAGCCGATTGCAATAGCACATCGGGGGGGCAAAAAAAAAAAAAGCTTATCCATCATAATCAAGTAGGCTTCATTCAAGGAATGCATGGCTGGTTCAACATATGCAAGTCTATAAACGTAATCTACCACATAAACAGAACCAAAGACAAAAACCACATGATTATCTCAATAGATGCAGGGAAGGCCTTCGACAAAATTCAACAGCCCTTTATGCTGAAAACTCTCAATAAACTAGGTATCGAAGGAACGTATCTCAAAACAATAAAAGCTATTTATGACAAATCTACAGCCAATATCGTACTGAATGGGCAAAAACTGGAAGCATTCCCTTTGAAATCTGGCACTAGACAAGGATGCCGTCTGTCACCATTCCTATTCAATATAGTATTGGAAGTTCTAGCCAGAGCAATTAGGCAAGAAAAAAGAAATAAAGGATATTCAATTAGGAAAAGAGGAAGTCAAATTGTCTCTATTTGCAGATGACATGATTGTATATTTAGAAGGCCCTATCATCTCAGCCCCAAATCTCCTTAAACTGATAAGCAACTTCAGCAAAGTCTCAGGATACAAAATCAATGTGCAGAAATCACAAGCATTTCTATACACCAATAACAGACTAACAGCCAAATCATGAGCAAACTCCTATTTACAATTGCTATAAAGAGAATAAAATACCTAGGAATATGACTAACAAAGGATGTAAAGGACCTCTTCAAGGAGAACTACAAACCACTGCTCAAGGAAATAAGAGAGGACACACACAGATGGAGAAACATTCCATGCTCATGGTTAGGAAGAATCAGTATGAAAATGGCCATACTGCCCAAAGTAATTTACAGATTCAATGCTATCCCCATCAAGTTACCAATGACTTTCTTCACAGAACTGGAAAAAACCACCTTAAACTTCCTATGGAACCAAAAGAGAGCCTGCATAGCCAAGACAATCCTAAGCAAAAAGAGCAAAGCTGGAGGCATCATGCTACCTGATTTCAAACTGTACTACAAGGCTACAGTAATCAAAACAGCATGGTACTGGTACAAAAACAGAGATATAGACCAATGGAACAGAACAGAGGCCCTGGAGGCAACACCACACATCTGCAATCATCTGATCTTTGACAAACCTGACAAAAACAAAAAATGGGGAAAGGATTCCCTGATTAATAAATGGTGTTGGGAAAACTGGCTAGCAGTCTGCAGAAAGCAGAAACTGGACCGCTTCCTGACACCTTACACTAAAATTAACTCCAGATGGATTAAAGACTTAAACATAAGACCTAAAACCATAAAAACCCTAGAAGAAAACCTAGGCAAAACCATTCAGGACATAGGCATAGGTAAGGACTTCATGACTAAAACACCAAAAGCATTGGCAACAAAAGCCAAAATAGACAAATGGGACCTAACTAAACTCCAGAGCTTCTGTACAGCAAAAGAAATAATCATTAGAGTGAACTGGCAACCAACAGAATGGGAAAAAAATTTTGCAATCTACCCATCTAACAAAGGGCTAATATTCAGAATCTACAAAGAACTAAAACAGATTTACAAGAGAAAAACAAACAAACCCATTCAAAAGTGGGCGAAGGATATGAATAGACACTTTTCAAAAGAAGACATATATGAGGCCAACAAACATATGAAAAAATGCTCATCATCACTGATTATTAGAGAAATGCAAATCAAAACCACATTGAGATACCACCTCATGCCAGTTAGAATGGTGATCATTAAAAAATCTGGAGACAACAGATGCTGGAGAGGATGTGGAGAAATAGGAACACTTTTACACTGTTGGTGGGAGTGTAAACTAGTTCAACCATTGTGGAAGACAGTGTGGCGCTTCCTCAAGGACCTAGAAGTAGAAATTCCATTTGACCCAGCAATCCCATTACTGGGTATATACCCAAAGGATTATAAATCATTCTATTATAAAGACATATGTACATGTATGTTCATAGAGGCACTGTTTACAATAGCAAAGACCTGGAACCAACCCAAATGCCCATCGATGATAGACTGGACAAGGAAAATGTGGCACATATACACCATGGAATACTATGCAGCCATAAGAAATGATGAGTTCATGTCCTTTGTAGGGACATGGATGAATCTGGAAACCATAATTCTTAGCAAACTGACGCAAGAAAAATCAAACACCGCATGTTCTCACTCATAGGTGGGTGTTGAACAATGAAAACACATGGACACAGGGAGGGGAGCATCACACACTGAGGTCTGTTGTGGGGGGGGCCAAGGGAGGGACTGGAGTGGGGTGGAGAGGTTGGGGAGGGATAACATGGGGAGAAATGTCAGATGTAGGTGACAGGGGGATGGAGGCAGCAAACCACATTGCCATGTGTGTACCTATGCAGCAATCCTGCATGATCTGCACATGTACCCCAGAACCTAAAGTACAATAAGAAAAATACCCTATTGCTAACAAATACTGATAATCAAAAAAAAAATTATGTTTACTTTAGAATATGCAGAAAATATAGGTGGAAGAAAGAATATTTTAAAAATTTATCCAAAATTCTTTACCCAAGGATTTCACTGTTAATGCCTTAAAACCTTTTTTAACCATTTTTTTCTATTTATAAATCAAAAGTATATTCACATGGCATAAAAATTTTCATTCTCTCCAAATTTTCTTTCTCAGAAACAACTAATTCTACCTCTTTTTAAAGCTTTTCCTTTTTGTATTTACCTCACCTCTAAATAACATATTTGTGTTTCTTCTTGTTTTATAAGTTTTAGGCACTGTCTATGGACTTCTCATTATGGAAAATGGCAGAGAAGTTAAGCTCTTCCCCCTCTACCATGTATATGTATATATCTCATCTCCCATCTTCTCAATTGAGATTTTGATTGATTAACATGGTGTGCTTACATTATTATATTGCATATGATATTTGGAGATGAGATTCAAAGCTGAGATATATGGCATACTATGATTAGTATTTTTTCTTTCTTTCTTTTTTTCTTGAGACAGAGTTTAACTGTTGTCAGCCTGGCTGGATTGCAATGGTGATCTTGGCTCACTGCAACCTCCACATCCCGGGTTCAAGTGATTCTCCTGCCTCAGCCTCCCAAGTAGCTCAGATTACACATGCCTGCCACCATGCCTGGCTAATTTTTTGTATTTTTAGTAGAGACAGGGTTTTGCCATGTTGCCTATGCTAGTCTGGAACTCCTGGCCTCAGGTGATCTGCCTACTTGGGCCTCCCAGAGTGCTGGGATTACAGGCATGAGTCACTATGCCTAGCCTGATTAGTTTTCTTTAACAATTTGGGGGATGAACAATTATCTTGTTTCTCTTTTTTAGTTATTTTCTAGATAAATAAGGGTTAATGCTGGTTTTTCTCATCATGGCTATCATTTTTGGGAATCCACTAAGAAATGCAATTACAAATTTTCAAAAAGTGAAAGGAACTTGGACCCCTAAATCAATACTTGGAGAAAAGTTGCCTACTAATCAGGAACTCCCATTTTGAGATTTAAGCCATTGTTCTATGTGGTTTTGATTTTGTACAGCTGGCATTATCTTATTTAATTTCTGCACCATAGACCCCTTTTCTTCTAGGGTGTTTTTTTTTGTTTTTGTTTTTTTGTCTCTTTGTATTGGCTTCTAACATTCATGTTAAAGGATCCACTCAGTTATCTGGTTATACTTGATTGTCTGATCATGTTTAAGAGTGGGGGTCTAAATAGCTGTTTGGTAGTCTTAGCATATGAGTGGAACTGATTGAACATGAGCTTTGCTGTAGGGTGCTTTGCTTGGGCCCATGTCACTATGTTTAGGGCTTTTCTTTTGGATTGATCAGATGCCCCAAAGAAGGCTCTTTCATCTCTGATCTGAAGGTAAAGGCCTGACTGCCAGTGTTCTGTGTGTTGAGTGGAGAAAGCTGGCTGGAGGGTTTCAGAATTTACAAAGTATAGGATTACAAAATCCATGTGTGTTTTTGTGATACTCATTCTTCAGTTAGGCCTGACATCCTCTAGGGTAGCCTAGATCCCCCTCTATCTTGCCCTCTCTGTAGTATGAACCTCCTGTTTTCACCAGAGTAGGAGAATGACAGTCAGCCCATGGGGTGAAGAAGAGAAGAGGATCTAGGATCTGTTTCCTTAGAAGCTTTCAACAAATCCTATTGTCTGTCCCATTTTCAGAGGTACCTGGTGCCAATTCCTGAGACGTGAGGATTCTGGTTGGTTCTCAGCACAGGAGTCCACCTGCTCTGATTTGCAGTGATCATGTGCTCATTTGCTTTCCAGTTTCCAAAATATTATTTCCTCTTCTATTTTTTCCAAATGTATGCCTTTTAAAGATATTATTCAGAAGCTCATACTCTTTTTTTCTGTGTATATTTCTACATAGTTGTATGTTTCATATAAATTTTTTGAATCACAGTTTAATGATTGTTCATAGCAGGTATCAGTGTTTGATCCTGTTATTAAAAGTTCTTCAGTCATATTTATAGAACAGCTTTATCAAGATTTAATTTGTACATCATACTATTCATCTATTTAAAGTGTACAAATTAGTGATTTTTTGGCATATTCACAGTTGTGCAACCATTAACATAATCAATTTAAAAATATTTTTGTCACCTCCCAAAAGAAACTCCATATTCACTAGCAGTCATTCTCTCTTCCCCACAACACTAAGCAGACACTAATCTACTTGCTCTATGCTTATGGATACGTGTGTTCTGGACACTTCATGTAAATGGAATGATGCAATTATGTGGTCTCTTTTGATTGATTTATTTTACCTAGCATAGTCTTTTAAAGGTTCATCCATGTTGTTTCATGTATCAGAATTTCATTCCTTTTTTCAGTTTTTTGATACAGAGTCTCACTCTGTCACCCAGGCTGGAGTGCAGTGGTACGATCTTGGCTCCCTGCAACCTCTGCCTCCCAGGTTCAAGTGATATTCTTGCCTCAGCTTCCCAAGTAGCTGGGATTACAGATGCGTGCCACCACACTCGGCTAATTTTTTGTATTTTTAGTAGAGACAGGGTTTTGCCATGTTGGCCAGGCTGGTCTCAAACTCCTGACCACAAGTGATCTGCCTGCCTTGGCCTCCCAAAGTGCTGGGATTACAGGTTTGAGCTACCGCACCCTGCCCATTTCATTCCTTTTTATTGTCAAATAATTATTTCATTGCATATTTATACCACATTCTGTTTATCTATTCATCAGTTGATGGACATTTGAATTGTTTTCATCCTTTTTGCTATTATAAGTAAATGCTGGTATAAATATTTGTGTACATATTTCTGTGTGGTCACGTTTTCATTCTCATAGGAGTAGAATTGCTGGGTCATATGGTAACTCTATGCTTAACATTTTTTGGAATCATTGGACTATTTTCCAATGTGGTTCCATCATTATACATTCTCACCAGTTCATGGTCATTTTAGTGTCTGTGCATACATATTTATTTGCTGCAAAATATTGCATTGTTTAGAATCACCGTGAGTCAGTTAACTATTTTCTGTTGTCAGATTTTAAAGTATTTGTATTTGTGTCTAACAAGTTTAATATCTTTGAAAGTCCATGATGTGGCGCTATTGAGTTGTAAAGTATGAATGTTTTTGAATCTCTTACACCTCCCTTCGTTGCCCAACCCCTCTGCCTTTCTACCCAATCATGCACAAACTTTTCACAAGTGCACATTCTTAGTAGCAGATATTCCACTTTCCCTAGCATTGACTGACTTTATTAAATATCTTTGCTCTTTTAATAGGTTTTTAAAGAGATATGACACTGTTTTAAATTCAGTCGTTTTATTCCTAAGTAGGTTGAATGGATTTTTTCATATTTATCTTTAAGGTAATTTACTTTTGTGTGAATTTTCTGAAAACAAAAAACTATCACTTTCATTTTATAAATGAGGATCATAAGCTTCAGAAAAGAAAATGGGAAAGGAAATGACAGATGTTGAGCTTCTGCCATGTTCAAGAACCTTGCTAGGTGACCTTTTCACTTAACTTCTGTCTCAAAGCAACCAATAAGGTAAGATTAAACAAACACACATTGCCATAAAATGACAGAGCCATTTTTAAACTTTATTTTTATGCATCAAAGAGCAGGGGGAGAGTTTTATAACTTAGCCTTTCTTCCTCTGAAAATAATGGAGGCGGATGAAATTGCAAAAGTCATAAAAGAAAGGCTTCTCTTCCAAGAATAATAGTTACATATATTCTTTTCACTAAAAAGCTATTTAGAGAGTCAATAGGGAAATATTTTCTATATTGATTTTGTTGTTATAAGCCTATCAACAATATGTAGAATGTCAGCACTATCTTTGTGGATTGATCTCACCAAATGGAAACTAGGAAAGGGTACTGGATTGCGAGGGTGTGTGGAGATGGAAATCAGAATCAACTCTGTGGATTTATTATAGTACACAACTCCCTTGAGGCTTTTAGAGGAAAAGCAAGCATGACTTTTCACTCAGTGTTCCTGAAGATTTCATTAAGAATGTAGGAGTTCTTCAGACTTGAAAATAGCAAAGAGATTCTTTGAACGTAATTAAATCAATTCAATTCAATACTCACGTGACGGGTTAATTCCTCGTTCTTATCATACTTATCAGCTGCATCAACACAGTTGATCACCACCACACCTCCTGATTTTATTCCTACATTTCTGACCATTCCTTTTCAGTCTTTTATAATCTCCATGGTGATGTCAAGATTTATAGCACTAGTTCAGACTTTGCTTCTGAATTCCAAGATCAGATTTCCAATACTCCTCCCTCTTTCCACTTGGATGTTTAATTAGGCATCTCGAAGGTATTAAGTCCAGAAATGAGCTCTTGAAATTCTACCCACCCAAATTCTGCTTTTTCCACTGTTCTTTATTTCAGTAGTTTAACTTAATTCTCCCAGTTATTTGGGCTCTCAAATTATTTTAGCCTTGTTTTTTCTCTTTCTCTCACACACATCCAATCTACCCTCAAAATGTGTTGGTTCTACCCTCAAAACATATTTAGAGTATAACCACTTTTACTCTACTCTTAAACTATCATTATTTCTGTTTGGATTATTGCAGTGACTAACCAATCTCCCCGAAAAATTATCTGTGAAATTTGTTTTTATATATCCAACAAGCACAATGAACTGTAGGTAGAATAAATTCAATGAGGTCCACATCAAGACACATTATAATCAAACTGTTGAATGTCAAAGACAGAGAGTCTTGAAAGCAATAAGAAAGAAGCAACTGTCATATACAAGGGAACCTTAATAAGATTAACAGTTGGCTATTTATCAGAAACTATGAAAACTAGAAAGCAGTGGGCATATTTAAAATGCTGAAAGAAAAGAACCTATCAATCATAAATTCTGTATCTGGCAAAATTGTCCTTCAAAAGTGAGGAAGAAATTAAGATATTGCCAAATAAAAGCTGAGGGAGTTTACTACAAGTAGACCTGCTCTGCAAGAAATGCTACAAGGTGTCCTCAAGTTGAAATGAAAGGACACTAAATGGTGTCTTGAAGCTGCATGAAGAATTAAAGACCTACAGTAAAGGTAACTACATGGGCAAATATAAAAGCCAGTATTATTGTGTAGCATAATGGAGAATATATGTGGTCTATCTGGTCTTTGTACCTGGCTCCTGGCAGAGAGCTTCAAAAGCCCTTGGAATTTCCTGAGTGACAAGAGTGTATTGTTTTGCTAATGAGGTGACTCTTTGTGGGTTCCTAGATAGCTTCAGGATGGGGACTGGTCACCAGAAAGATGATTAGATGATGGCAACTTCTGGGGAGGGTATGTTTATGTTCTATACACAGGAATCTCAAAGTCCAGGTGATGTTAATTCTGTTGGTCACTGAACCATTTTTTGAACAGCAAAGAAATAGCATTTCTTAAAACTGGTCAGACTCTAGTATCACTGGAAGCCCTTATTAAAAATACCATCCAGAATCCATGACCCTACTCTAGATCTGCCAAATCAGAATTAATCAACTTCTCAGGAGACTTTTGTAATTCAATAAATTAGCAAAATGCTGAGGTAGAGCAGAGCTAAATGTGGCCCCTAAGACATGAAGTGGTGAGTCATTGAGATACAGCTCAAAGGGATGTGGACAGGAGCTGCTGGACATGCCTTTGGCTCTCACCTTCAAAGGGAATTGGACTGTGTGAGTTCCCTCTTGTGATTATCTCAGGTCAGTATTTGCCTTTGTAATTGATGGAGAACTTCTTAATTTCTCCTTGAGAGTGTTGACAGCTGTTTCCATGGACTTTAAATTAACTGAACGTGTGAGCACAGACTTTCAGCACCACACAGAGTCAAGTTTACCAAAAATGCTCTTCATGAGGTGTAGAGCCAGACTCACAGGTCCCATAAGGAAAACAGATCTTTGAGCAAACGAAACACCTAACCTGCCATTGCATGGGACTCACAGATGTTCTCAGGAAGAAATGTGAATGGAAGGAGCGATTATCACTGTGGACTCTATTTATTCCATCTGTGCATACAAGATTTATATCCGTGTTTGTTTTAAAGTTTTATTGAGGTATAATTGATATACAATAATCTGTACCTATTTAATACATACAATTTGATGAATTTGGACATATATAAATACCTGTAAAACCATCACCACAATCAAGGTAATTGCTATCACCTCTAAAAGTTTCTTTGTGTCACTTTGTGGTTTGTTTTTGTGATAAGAACACTTAACATGTGGACTCTTGACACTCTCCTTGGATCTCTTAATTTGATTGCTGTTTCTGTCACCACATTGAACTACTAGGCCTGCTGATTCTCTTTTCTCACTAGCTCTAGGAAAAAAAAAACCAAACACCACTAGTTTATTTATTCAGTAATTCAACAAAAAAACCATCGAGCATTTAATACTTGCAGAATACATGGCTAGATGCAGAAGATTCAAATAATTAAGTGGAGTCACATAAAGTGTTAAGAACAGTGTGTGATATAGACATGGAATATGTTAGCTATTCGAATTTCAAACCCACTTCTGTATCAATTACAATAAAAGATTTCCATGAACATCAGAATAGTATTTCTATTAGATACTCACAGATGCTAACAAAACAGCAGAATGGTAAAAAACCATGTGTCCCCTAAGGCAAGAGAAGGTGAGCTATTTTGCCTCAGTGGCTCAATATTCCATCAATGGGTCCTGCTTTACACTGCAAGTACTTAACCTGCCTTTCTTCTCCAAACAGACTGACTCCAGGTTGCTTTAGGAAAGATTTATTGAAACAAAGGAATAAAACATCCAAGATATAGTGTTTTTAAAAACATTTTTTAATGAAGAAATAATTCCACTCCAAAATATAGACACACAATTAAATAGTTTAATCACTTCAAAATATAACATGTCCCCAGGAGGTTCCAACACACACACACACACACACACACACAAAACAATACTTAACAGCAATACAAAAATCCATACAATAGTTTTTTTTTTTTTTTTTACAATACCAATGAATATTGTGAAATCTTTAGTGTCTCTGAATTGGTTATTTCGAATGGTGTCAAATTAAGTCATAATTAAAAATGTCTTACAGTTAATTCGGCTCAAGATATAACACTTCTGATTTTTTTTTCTCTTTTGGTTCAAAAGTAAAAATGCCCTTTCTTCTAAGGACACTGGAGTTCTTGCTTGTGACTCCTTGCATGGAATCGAACTAAGGTGAACGCAGCAACCAAAGGTTGCTGGATTTACAAGATCTATCTACAGTTAACAGCCAAGAACTAATAAGGGTCGACAAAGATGATCAAAATAAAAGCAGACATTGGTGCTAAATTATGATGCAACAGTTTGGCTCATGCATATAAGAAAATACATAGTATATCACAACAAAGGCCACACACTCTTAATGCAATTCAATTCACATTACTACTTACAAATGAACCTTCCCTGCCTTATAGTAGATCATTCGAGAACCCATTTTTCACAATCTCCAGCACAACTCCCTCTGACCAACCAAACTTACCCCCGACTTCCATCCTGACCAACCACAACTGTTTCCTGAATTCCATGTAGTAGATTTCACCTTCCTTCCCCTCCTCCATTAACATGGTGCTGTGGGGGGAGGGTTGGCCGTGTTAGACCAGTGCTCATTAATAGGCTACCAGCTCTGATGGAGATGGATGTGCAATTCATTGTGGAACAAGAAAGAACGCCTGTAAAATGTAGTTGTATCGAATGGACAGGACAAGTGAAATCTGCTGAGTTTGCACTTAGAACAGGCCCCAAAAGTAAATCTGGACAGCCAAGGAAAGAAACCCACCAAAAAACACAAAACCCCAAAATAACACACGCCATTTTGTCTCGGTTACAGGACAGGGGTGCTTGAGTCTGGTCTCAGTGCTGACGTGGAGCTAAGAGAAAGAAAAGGTGGCTGGTTAGTCAGAAATTGGTCACTGGCGGCAGTTTCCAGAGTCCTTGCAATGGCTTTATATGATGGTATCAATAACCATGTGATGGAGTTGGTTGGCAATGAAATAGCTATGACAACGGGGAAGGTTATCAGCAGAACAGTTCAAATCTTAGACAAACATTTTGATGTAGAAACACAAAGAGACAACATATGCCAGCTCAGTCCAGTCAGTGGCTGAGTGCCATGTGCAGGATTTAAGTTCCGAGTTCAAGAACTACCTGGCTATGATTTTGAGCTGACAGCAATATAGGTAGCTGGGATGTAGTGGTTTTCAGTACTGAGTATGAGGCACCAGTGGCCACCTGCTCCATCTAGAGAGGTATGGGTTCACAGAGGATGGGCAGTGGAAAAGAGATGAACATTAAGACACCCCAACAAAACCCGCAATAAAAATCAATCTGTGCAAAGAAATCTGAGAACTGTGCAGTTGTGCCACTTTGGTGTCAGCCTGTGCTCAGGGACATTTGCCAGGCGGGTTCTCTGGAGAGATGCATGATTAAGTATGTCAAGGGATGGGATGGGCTTCTCACTAATGCCAGTCGAGAACTTTATCCCCCAAGGCAAGAGATTTGGATTCAAAGGGTAGCCAAGGAGATGGTTTCTGACCAAACGCAGACATGAACATCTTACAGCCGCCCTCTGCAGAGGGAGTGTGAAGATGTCAGGACTTGGCTGGGAGCCCACCAACTACGGACTTGGTGTGTGGGTTTGGAGATTTTTGCCAGCTCCAGAAGCAAAAGTGAATCAGAGAACCTTTCTTGCTTATTCTGAATAAGGCCTTTTCAGAGACTTTATTATACAACTTCATTCTAAAGCAGTAGTTCTCAACCTTTAGCAAGCATCAGAATCACATAGAGGGTTGATTAAAACAGATTTCTGGGCCCAACGCGCAGTTTCTGATTCAGTAGGCCCGAGGTGAGGCTTAAGAATTTATATTGTGAAGACCTTCCTAAGTGTTGCAGATGCTGCTGGTCCAGGGAACACAATTTGAGAACTATTGTTCTAAAACGTTCTCTCCTTTCTTTTAAAGGAGAGACAGGAATTCCAGAGAAACAGCCAATTTAAGCATAATGTATGGACTATGTCACAGGTTTTTTAAAAAAATCAAATCTTGAAGCAAGTAGATTACTTTTTCATTTTCCCCAGAATCCTGAAGGAGGTCTTTAGGTCCCTGTAAAGAGGGTCCTTAGAAAAGACTATCTGTCTTTTATCCTCTTTCGTTGATAGCTCTTTTGCACTTCAGCTTTTCACTGAGTGCAAACTCCCAACTCAACTTAGAAGAGCCTGTCTCCTTTCACATGACCACAGAAGGCTACATGCAGAACAGCAGGTGGCCAGCTAAGGCAATAAACATTCAGAAATAAAAGGAGAGCAAACGTTTGCAAGCGCACTTTAAGCCTGTACATTTAAAGCTGAAGGCCTCCAAACAACCTGATGGGGGAACTTGTGAACGAGCAGTGCTGTTAAAGACATGCTTCCTAAAGCCAGAACGAGAGGAACAAGACCATGGAAGAGCATAGATAACTTTAGTCCATTTGGGGATCTTATGGCACCTGTGGTTTATAAACAGCTTTAGTAACGAGTATTTCAAAACATAGTTCACAGTTTTTAAGAAGATCTGTGCTGATTTTAAAAACTAGATTCTATATAATTTGAATGTTGCCTTTTTTGAATATGATATCTATTTGGAAAAAAATATTTACACTAAATTCTATGGCTGATTTGTTAGAGTATCTTGAAAGAAAACAACCCCAAGTTGGAAAGAGGCCCCAAAGAATGGATGATTCCTGGTGTGTTTGGTTCAAGTCACTGCTCACAGGGACTTGGAGTCAACTACAGACCGTGCAGGCCAAGGACCCTTCTTGGCTTCTCGGATCTGAGTTTGTACACTCAGGAACCAGATTCTTCAGGGTTAGTGAATGATTGCAAGTGGTTGTTTTTTTCCAATTGCTGTGGAAAAAAATGTACAGTGTATAATAAACTGTTTTGCTAAAATCTCAAAGAATTCAGAAATCAAACACCTAGCTATAAACAGTATTAATATTGTCATTGTAAACTGAACAGGTTCAATATCATGTGCAAAGGTTTAAAATGCTTGTTAATACTGCCATTGTGTATAACAGCAGCACGGGTTTTCGGCCTGCATTTTTACTTTTTAACCAGGGATGAACCATGTTACAGAGGATGTAGCTGATAAGTTAACTTTGAACAAAAGTCTTTTTTTTTTTTTCCTTCTCGAAACACACACCTATGCACTACAAATCTTAGAATAAAAAGTTAGCTGCACTATAGTCATCAGAACACATCTTTAGGGGTGGGGGTTTGTCGGGAGCTGCTGGGTGTGGTGGCTCCTCTCTTCGGTGAGACTGCTGCCAGGCTGCTGTCTTCCTCCTCTGTGTGGCCACAGGGCTTTCCATCATCACCAGTTTTCATGTTACTTTCATCATCTGTCTGACTATAGCTTGCCTGGGAATAAGGAATGTGTAATTTTTTTTAAAGATGCAAATTGTTTCTAAATTAGGGTTATGAAGCTTAGGATCCCCCTTTTCCCAGTACACAAGAAAGCACATGCACCCACACATACACACACATCACACACACACACACACACGCACACACTGTCTCTCTACTCCCTTCCTATGACAATCAGGAATGAATGTACTGGAACACTGTGCTATTGCACCTTCTGGAAGAGAGGACAGGAAGTCCTCCATGTGGATCTCTTTCTTAATGGATACCTGAGGCATCTGGAAGGGAAAAGCAACACAAACAGAAATATTTGTGTTGCCCTTTGGAGAAAGAGATAAAACCAGTGACCCATCATTAGGATGCCATGTTGGTTTTTTAAAAATCTACTTTAAATGATCCAATCCTCTAATTTCCATTAGGATGTGAGTGGCCAAGGAGGATTGTGTACCATGTGGCCAGAGGATATAACAGGGACAAATTCAATACCTAAGTGGGCCCAAATTGAGTCTTGGCGGACCCTAAGCCGAATGCTGTTATGTATACTGTTTCTTCAAAAGTGGCTAGTTGAAAACCAATAAACCAGGTTTTACACTATTCACTCTTTTTTAGTACTGTATGTTGATAAGTGTGTATGTATTTTCAAATAGGCCTAAAGCTCTTTTTGAGCAGAGGCTACATGTTCTATGATTCTGGCATCCACCTTCTGCCTCTTCCCCATGCAAGGCTCTGCCTTGGCAGATGGCTAACTAATGTCAAGCTGATGAATCTGGCTTCAGGACCCTTGGATAAGAGACGCATATACTTTGGGATAATTTCTGGTCTTGCAGTATTGTCACAAAGTCAAAACAAAAATATTTTAGTAAAATAAACTGGCCTAAATTGTACCTGTATTTCTTGGCTACATTAAGAAAAAGTACAATCGGATAGAACCAGCTTCAAAAATGAAAAGCCACTAGTTTTTACAATATTCTCTCAGGTTTTAAATGAATTTGCCTAAGTGGCTGACTGAATGACAGGCTGGTTCTTGTTCAGAGTTCTGTGGAATTTCAGTTAGGTAGGCTACAGGATGCAGTAAATGGCAAAGACTACAACTGTCTAATTTTTCACTGCCAAATTTGCAATAAAAGATTTAACAAATGGCCTAAGAACTAGTGTACTAAAATTTTTGGCTTTTAGATATAAGAGCCAAATGCCACTTTTTATCTGGGTTTAAGGCAAGCACATTTTATTAGACTTTCAAAAATATTTTTCTAAGAACTAGCTACTGATGTTTAAATAATGTGCAGAACAAAAATGATCAAATTGCTGAAGCTAAGAGAAAGAAAATGCTATTAAAGGAAAAGGCCTGCCCCTTTGGGACTAAGTTTGTTATAACTGGAGTGAATATTTTCAGAGAAAGCTCCTGGGAATTTTTTCACTCTGGTTGTAATGCGTCAGGATAGCATGTGGTGTGGCACTCTCAAATCCAAGAGAGGCAGAATATAGAGTGGTCAATAAGCTCCTTCCTCACCGCTCATAAAGTATATATTATCACAGCAATTACGCCATGATTTTCACTTGCTGAATTTTAATCTGAGGACTGAGACGGGATGTCAGTAGCATTTGCACTAGCATGTATTCTTTACTAATATGTCATTTAACAGCTATATATTCCTTTTTCAAATTATTAACAGCAACCAGCATTGATAGCATTTACTGTCCACTGCACTATAGACATATGGGATTCCATGGTTGAGAAAGCTCGTATAACTCAAATGTTTGGGCCAGTGCATCCAGAATCCTTTGAGAGATATATTAGCTTTGAACTATCATGGGGGCATCTAAATGGCTATTAGCTGGAGCCAGAGAAAAAATCTAGACTTATGGAACAGTGCAGCCCGCAGTGTGCCAAGTCATCGCATGTAGCTGCATCCTCGCCTTGTTTATTAAAGTAGAGACAGCAAGTTAGTTCTGAGTCCCAGTGGTTTCCATACACTTACATAAACACTGTGGCAACTCCCAGGTGTTGAAGCGCTATAAAGCAATGAGCATAGGGGCAGGCATATATGTGAATGTTCATAATAAATGACAGTGTGCCTGCCACTATGCCAAACTCTTCAGAAACCATATCCCAGTAAGTATAACTCTTCTGTGAAGCTGGTATTATACAATACGGTGTGTAGAGGAAACTGAGGCTAATACAGGCTTAATACTTTGCCCAAAGTTCTGCTGCTAGGATTTGGTGAAATGCATATTTGAAACGGGTCTATTAGAGTCCAGCACCTAAGCTTCAGACCACTACAGTCAAGTGATTCTGCCAGTCCAGTGCTAATCTCTCTGCATTAAAAAATTACTGAGGATTTTCCATATATTTAGGTAGACCTTTGGAGTGTTTCACATGCCATGAAAATCATATTTTAAATTAATTTATATACTGCTGAATACCACAGTGGATTTGAATCAGGTATTCCAAAAACATAAGGCTGCAGAATTTTTCCTCTGTTTGGGTTCTTTTGTTCTCTTTAATAATGCATGATTTTGCTTTCACTTGTTAAGGTGCACACATTTGATCTCTTGAGCCCTAGATATAGTATGGCTAACAAGCTGACCCATCTCTAGAGGTACTAACTTTTCCTTTTCAAGTGCTAGAGCCATTACAAACTCCAATATCGTCATGGATTGCTGATAGGACAAACTTATTGGTAAGTTTCATAGCCACAGAGGATTTCTGGAACATCTCTAGGTTTAGAAATTTTGTGCCAGTTTTCCTAACTAATAGAGTAAGAAGTCAACTCCCAAGGATGTCTGGCAAATCTCCACTAGTTTATAATGAAACACTCCATAGACTGAGATGATTCTTCCATATCAGCAAGGAAGGAGGATATTTTATCACATAGAAACGACTAAGTGAAAGTGATTGTGAATTTATGTTACAAGTTATTAGAATTCAGTGTACAGTGGCCATGTTTCCTCCTAAATAAGACAGTACTTACTTGAGAGGAGTGTGATAAAAGGATATTGCATTCAACCTTGCAAGCTGACCTGTGGGTGACAAAGGACACAAACAAGAAAGGTGACATGTCAAGTCTGTGATGCAGTCAAGCTGGTGAATTATTTGGCAGGAAGCCATGCACAAAGACAGAGAGAAGAGAGAGAGAGAGAGAGTCTATTGAATGAGAGTAGCATTCCAATCCATCCAACAACCATATGCTCACAGAGCATTCAAGGAAAAACACTTTGACATCCTCCAGGGCATATGTTTTGAGTGGAGATACACAGGCCTGTTATATTCTCCCAGCATCTTCCCTGCCCTTTTCTTGGAAGTCATGAGGGATGGAAAAGAAAGGAGAGGGGAGAGGGAGCTTAAGATTTACCAGTGACGGTAAAAAACTCCAGTTGAATCTTAAGTCATTAGTAGAAATTCCCTTCATTTTACTCATAAAAGGTTACATTTCTAATTCATTAAAATAAATAAAAATCTAATATTTTATATGGAATGGTGTAAGGCTGCCTTCCTTAAAGAAAAAAAAAAGAACCCCTAGAATTTTAGTTACTACAGCTACCAAAATATGGAAAGTGACAAGAGCTCAAAGAGGGGAGACCCAATAGATGCTTCTAATAGCATGAACCAGAATGTTGCTTATTTAGCCGCATTTTTCTTCCCCCTCTACACAGCAGAGCCTAATGACGTATGTATAGGAATGCCATCCCTCAGAGTTCCCAGAGACGCCCTGGCAGTGTCGTTCCAGGCTAACTTTCTTCTGTGGAGGAGTCATAGAAGGTGCAAGGGAAACTGCACTCTCCATGGGTTTGCAATCAGGCAACTTTTTTTTCTGAAGCGTGGGAGCACAGCTCTACATATATAGTCACATATTTTTTTCTTTTTCCCTCTTTCTTTCGCATGGCTAGACCAACATTTTAGTTGCTTCTGAAATGTGGCCATTAAACTGAAAAGGCTAATGGAACATTCCAAAGAGGCAAAACTTTGTTTTTATATTGCTGGGATGGAATTGGTGAGCTTCGGTTTCCCTCCTGCTACAATTTTCTTGGAAAAATATTTCAAGGCTTTATCTATAGACATATAAGAAATAGGAGATAATTTATTCTCTCTGCTTTTTTTTCTAACAAAGTAAGAGAGGGCACTGCTGCCCTAATAATATGCAGAAAGGCTGGGTACAGTGGGTCATGCCAGTAATCCCAACATTTTGGGAGGCTGGGGTGGGAGGATTGCTTGAGACCAGGAGTTCAAGACCAGCTTGGACAACATAGTGAGACCCTGTCTCCACAAAAAATAAAAACATTAGCTAGGCATGGTGGTGTGCACCTGTAGTCCCAGATACAGGAGGCTGAGGTGGGAGGATCGCTTGTGCCCAGGAGTTAGAGGCTGCAGTGGGCTATGATCGTGCGACTGCACTCCAGCCTGGGCAACAGAACAAGACCCTATCTCAAAAAACAAAAAACAAAACAAAGCAAAACAAAACAAAAATGTGAGGAAACTTGTCTGGCCATTGGACAGAAAGTCTGACAGGTTAAAATAGCCCACTGAGGCCCAGGGAAAAGCTGGTCTCAACCAGGTGAACATCCCTGAATACCAGAACCCCAAGCAAATACCTGTGAATTAAAGGGAAAAGAAACAAACCAGGAAGACAAACAAGGCAGTAGAACGATCTCCATAGGGAAATTCATGGCCTTTAGGATGAGTCGCTGGTTACATTTATTTCCAATTGCATGTGTTACAGTCAGTGAATTTTCAGATGGCTAACATATTCTAGTACATCTGAAAATCTGTCTGTCCACACCTTGCTGAACACAGCCCTGCAGTTCCCCCAACATTTTTCCATGAGGTTTACCATTCTCCTACTTACTTACACTTGGCATGAGGTGGGCAATGAGGAAGGCTGAGGGCAAACAATTCAAGGGAGGTGGTGCATTTATGCTTATTCAATTTCCTCATGCCTTGTTCTTTGTATCCATTTAAAAATAATTATGAGAGAAAGCATTTTTCTTAATGGGCCTGAAAGAGTTTGGACTGTTAGTTACCATGTTTTTTTCCAATATAAGAAGGCTGCTTATCATTTTCTAGGGCAGAATTTAAAAGAATACATGGTGAGTGACAGCTATACGAAGTATTTAACATTTTTACTGTCTAGAAGACATGGATTAAGGAGTGAAATCAGTATATTGTGGAAAGGTTGGGGGTGGAAGGAAGGAGAAGTCACCGATTCTGCAAGTCATGTCAAAGACCCAGCTACCAAGGGGTTGAGGCAGAAGAGGTAGGGTGGGTGGGGCCTGGATCCCTGTACCTGATACGCTTCATCCTGCAGCTTCTGTTTCAGGTATTCCTCCATCTTGAGCTCATTCTCCAGCTGCCGGACAGAGTCATTTTCATAGTTTTCATCCTCAGGCTGCACATAGGGATCCCCATCCTCTGTAACCCTGAGAATAAACCACAGATGGCATTTTAGAGCAAATCTTAAAAGACAATTACAAGCAGAATTTGTGTGTGAGCTATAATTTTATTGGCACATTTATTTCTCCTTAATTCTCCAAATCACTTTCTTGTCTTCTTTAGTAATACCTATAGAAAAACTTGGAAACATTTTGGAGGTTTGAAGCAATATATGATCAAGGTATTTTCATACACTATTTTTTTATGGCAGTTGTGATCATTGGTCATCTATCTTTTTCTAGGGTTTACTGGAGTGGGTTGGCCCTTTAAATATTCTATAATTTTTAAAAGGGCAAACATCTTTTGAGGGGATATAAGGTTTTCCCAATCTGAGGGCTCTTTTTATTCTTTTTTAAAAATAGAACCCAAGGATACTTTCTGTAAGGAGAGTGAGCCCTCTAGTGAAATAATGCTTAAGGACATTTGGTTATAATTTAACCTCTTTTGTGTTATAGACACACACACAACACACACACAGCACACACATACACACACACACACACACCCCCCACATTGATGCTTTATTTTTATAGGATTAAGTCTTAGAATATCGGCTAGTCGATGCCAGGAGGGTTACTATTCTAATCCATAACTTTTGACCTTAGCTCCAAATCTGAAAAAAAAGCATTTAAATTATCCAATTCCACTATCAAATAAATAGATAAAAATGACCTTATTCCCTAATGTGGGGCTTTATCTCCTTCCATTCATCATAGACTGTGTAAAGCTCTTCATAGGGCCAGACCTAAGCTCACTACCTAAGTCACAGGACTAAAAGATTCTCAGGGTAAAACACAAGTACATGTTTAGACAACAGAAATATTAAATTATTCCCTAAAATGAAATAAGTGAAGTTTCCAGGCTGGAACTTAAATGTCATTGTTCATGTTTATTTATAGCTGTACAACATGTTCTGGTTATTTTTGGAGGTTTGGGGCCAGTCTAAATGGGTCTGCCTAGGCCTCTATGAACCTTTCTTCCCTAACTCCTGAGTCACATGTTGGTAGCTGGTGCTGCTACTCAGCATAACAGGGGGTAGCAGATTGGGGTGGCCTTAATAGTCTTGGATTTTAGAACTGGGACAAGGAAATTCTAGCTAACTGCCATATAAATGCTTAATAATAAAAATCAAATAGATATGCATTCACCAGATAAAACAGATGACAAGTCACCCTTTTGAATAACAAATCCAACAATTCAAGAACACAGAAGAAAGGACAAGAAAGCAAACTATGAAAAGAAGCAACAGCGTACTACCATGCTAAGTCCTATTATACTGGTTTTGTTTTGATCTTATTCTCTGCTGCTTCACAGCTGACTCTCAGACCACACCTCTTGATAATTCTCCATGATTACTGATCATTTATTCACTGCTTGGATTGAGAGCCAAACACCAGAAAGGCCTCTGGTTAGTTTCTTCTCTGAGTCTTTAAAATAGCCAGTTTATTTTTATAGGCTAGTCTGAAGTACTTTTCATATTAAGCAGCATCACCTATCACCCCTCTGTAGTATTTTTAGCATTCAGCAACTCCTTCCCCCAGCCTTTGGGTCAGCCTTTCTCCATGTTTTCTGTAACTCCATGAACCACGATCTCCTAATGGGACACGTTCTTCACTTCTTTTGTTTTCCCCCTTTCCCTCCCAAGCTGGGCTCTGCAGCTCTGTCTCAGCTTTGCCTTTGTTTCTCAGCTTTGGTTGTCTCTGCTGACTACTTTGAGCTGATCCAGGGTCACAGAAAGTCTAGTGGGGGATGTCATTGATTCTGCTGGTTTCTAACAAGCTCCAGAACTGAGTGAAAACTTTGGCAAGTAAGTATTTGGAGGATCAGATTTATACGTATTCAACAAGTTAACCAAACTGGATTTCTTTATAATGAGGTTTTATACATGTTCTTATTTTAATTCTAAATATTTATATGATGTTGTTTACAGCAATTCTGCACAGAGACCTCTCTAGTGTCATAGTATCCTTTAAGTGCAAATACAGTAAGTTCAAAAGATAGGATGATTTATCTCCTGAACTAGTCTGTGAGTCCTAAAAGGGTGGCGCAGTTTTTTAATACTTTTGCTTTTTTTTTTTTTGAGACGGATTCTTGCTGTCGCCCAGGCTGGAGTGCAGTGACGCCATCTCGGCTCACTGCAACCTCTGCCTCTCAGGTTCAAGCGATTCTCCTGCCTCAGCCTCTTCCCCTGTAGCTGGGGCTACAGGTGCGTGCCACCATGCCTGGCTAATTTTTTGTGTTTTTAGTAGAGATGGGGTTTCACCGTGTTCGCCAGGATGGTCTTGATCTCCTGACCTCGTGATCTGCCCACCTCAGCCTCCCAAAGTGCTGGGATTACAGATGTGAGCCACTGTGTCCAGCCTTTTAATACTATTTTGTATAGAGCTAGCACTGTGCCTTGGGAAAGGAAGGCTCTTGATAAGCACTGGTTCATTTAGGTTATTGATAACTCTCTAGAAATTGTAAGGGGGGGAAATATCACAATGCTGAATTTAAATGTAGCACCCTTCTATACCTCTGGCAGAAAAGAAAACTATGTCAGCCCTTTTGAAGGTTAAAAAAAAAAAACCTAAACAATTATTCTTTTACTTTTGTATTGCCTCCTACAGATTGTTTTGTTACTGAGAAAATGTCTCCAAGCTGAAGATACTCACATGTCGCCACGCATGGTACTTGTGGTAGCTCCACTGTGAATGTACCCAGGTTTTCGGGCATGGATTTGCGCTAGAAAAGCCTTTTCAGAGGTTGGTGAGGGGAACAAGATCCTCAAACTGAGTCCGTGCAAATTCAGAATCCACATTACTCTCTGTTTCACTCCCCACCTCTATCAGATACAATTGAAGATACATAAAAAATTGTTAGATTTTTTATGACCCGGGAAATAAAAAGAGTAGGCTTAACAAATCGACCTGTGCTGTGTAAAACTTTGACCAGTTATCATATATTAATCAAATACATTTTTACTTTTTCAACGTTAAAAACTGATATTGGCATGAATTACTATAAAATCATTTGGTATACAGCATTTTTTAAATCTCAGAAATGTTACGAGAAATTTTTGCTGTCTTAGTAATTGACTTAACTCCTTAAAACTTCTACTTTTACCTTCTGTAAGAATCTTAACTGAAATCATTACTTTTGCTTAGTATTACACTAATTTAAGAAACACAAATTAAAACATAACCCTAACCTTAAAATATTCACCTAAAATGCCTAAAATATGAACTTAAAATGTTAAGTGAACCCTATCACTTAATACTTTAAAGAATGATGAGTATAAATTAACAGTACTTAAGACTTCCACAACAAGAATAACCTTGTACTCATCATTTGCTAGGGCAGTGGGTACCTGCCATTAATCATGATGTATTAACTACTATCATTTTACTCTGTTTGGTAATTTTAATCTAAATTAGCAGCAACAATTTTCAATTGAGAGGCTTTAAGAAAGCTAAGTCCAGGATTTTTTTGATACTGACATTTTATTTCTTATAGTTGTAATCTCAGCAATAAGATCCCTGTCTAGCCAGACAAATCTCTTGCTAGGTCTTCCTTAAGGAATAGATGGAGATGTATTAGTAACTGGTAACATATTTATTTTTATATTCATACTGCTAACGTTTTGAACATTCTTTGCAATATTAGGAGGATAAAGAGTCTCTTTAAATTTTACGCTATTTATTTAGGGACAGATCTATCTTCAGAGATATTGCAAAGGTAAATTTCAGTTTGAAATTCAAATTCAAATGATTGAAATTCAATTTTGAAATTCAAATTCAAATGATTCAAATTCAGTTTTGAAATTCAAATTCAAATGATCAGGCATTCCAAATTGATGAAATCTAAATAGATAAGGGCTGGTAATCCCAGCTCTTTGGGAGGCTGAAGCAGGAGGATCGACTTGAGCCCAGGAGTTCAAGCCAGCCTGGGCAAAATAGCAACACCCCATCTCCAAAAATGAAAAAAAAGTAAATAAAACATTTGACCCTATAAAATAACTTCAGCATCATGTTGTTTTAGATCACCATAGATGTTAACAGTGGCTGTCACTGGATTCTAGAATTGTAGGTAAATTTGAATATTTTTGGTTGTTCTTTTCTGCCGTTTTCAAACTTTCTACATTGAGTATGCACTAATAATATTTGAATAAGTAAAATATAAATATTACTTAAAAAAATCTGAATAGGCCAGGCATAGTAGCTCATGCATTTTGGGAGGCTAAGGCAGGAGGGTCACTTGAGGCCAGGAGTTTGAGATTAGCCTGGGCAACATAGCAAATACTCTGTCTCTATGAAAACAAAAACAATTAGCCAGGCATGCTGGCATGTGCCTGTAGTCCCAGCTACTAGGGAGGCTGAGGCAGAAGGATTGCTCGATCCCAGGTGTTTGACACTCCAGTGAGCTATGATGATGCCATTGTACTTCAGCCTAGCAACACAAAGAGACCCTGTCTCAAAAAACAAAACAAAAATTAAAAAAACCCTCAAATCTGAATAGACCCAACAAAATATCACATAGAACGTTAAACAATCTTTTGATATTAGACAATGAGCAGATCTCTAAGAGAGGCCCCTAGCACTTATGGACCCCTCTGTTGAGCAGACAAATGAGAGGGAATTGGGAACTCACCAGAATTCAGCTCTTTCACAAGAGAGGACATGGTGTTAGTGATTGAATCCGCAGCCACTAGCAAATCATTCCTTAAATTTCTTCTTGAACCTTCAGGGAAAAGAAATAATTAAAAAAACCAAAGCCTCCCCTTTATCCTAAATTTTTATGTTGTTGGTTTATCCTTCCCATTAATAACCTAAGGCAATGAAACTTTTTTTTTTTTTAAGACGGGGTTTCACTATGTTGGTCAGGCTGGTCTTGAACTCCCAATCTCAGGTGATCCGCCCGCCTTGGCCTCCAAAGTGCTTGGATTACAGGCATGAGCCACCACGCCCGGCCAGGCAATGAAACTTCTAAGACTTCTCCTTTTCAGAAGTACTTTGGTTCATTTCATGAAACAACAACAACAACAAGAACGACAACAACAAAACACTGCTCAGGGCAGTGGGTCCTGCAGTAAGAAGACATGGTTAATGATGGAGTCTCATATAATTGTTTGGTCCAAATGGGGACAATTTTGAAAGTGAAAGAGAGCAGTATGAAGAAAACTGGCTGGCCTGGCAAAACTGGGATAGTCCCAGGTAAACCAATGTGTGGTCACCCTTCTTAAGAATAATCCACACAGAGGAAAAGTTGAGTTTTGCCAAGAGAGCTGCGCCTTCCTAGCTGCTGTTATTATTCTTGCCCTTACCTGGTGGCTGAGCCCTTTTGATTCTGGTCTCTAATGGGACATGTGCTGTCTCCTTATCAGGGTTCCTGGAGCTCTTCCTGCCAGTATAAGTACCACTTGGGAATGGGGAACACATGCACTGAATGCCCTCAGAGTGTGAGAAAGGGGTGAGGATTCTTGTCTCTTCTGCCAAGACATGGGCAGACGCATGTGTGGTACTACGAATTGGAACTTAAGACAATGTTTCTTTATGGCAGAGAAAGATTATTATTTTGTTTCAGGTACACTAAGGGTTAAATGGATGCTTGTGAGCCAGCCTGGGGGTAGAGAGAGTAAAGCGAGATATTTGCCATAACATCTTTGAGAAAAAAATGGTTCAAGATTCCAAATACCTAACTTACAAATGAACTTAGGTAGCCTGAGCTCTTTGTAAGTTATTGGCTGCCTATAGGCCACACTTCATTCTGTCATTTTCCAGAAAGTGATACTAACTAAAATAAAAAACATGTTTAAATTTTAAAAATCAGAGTAGTTAAGTAAAAACATTAATTATAATGGAAGTCACAAATTGATTTTAAATATAGTAAATTTCTTAAAGATGTGATTTAGAGAAAGAATATTTTTATTTCTAAAAATTAAAATAAGTTATTTTGTGAATGACATTTTTAAAAACTCTTGAGTTATATTCAGTGGCTAGAAGAAAAAGTCCTAATATGGATCCTTCCTTTCCCTCATAAGAGAGTAGAGAATCCATCATTCTTTCTCATTAAAGTGTGTTAAGATTTTATCACTCCTCCGCATGGATGAGTACCTGTTTCCTCATACTCTTGCTATCCCTGGATATTATGATGTTTCAAAATTTTTTTTTAATCTTCTAGGCAAAAGGTGATACTTATTAAAATTTTTATTTCTGCTATTATATCAGAGGCTGAACATCTTTTATATGTTTACTGGCAATTTCTCTTTGTTCTTCTGTCTGTTTATGTCCTTCACTTGTTTTTGTTTTGGTGGTGTCTTTTTTTTCTGATCTCTACATGCTTTTTGTATAACTGAAATTATGAAACTTGATTGACATATATGCTGGAAATGGTTTCCTTAAGGCTGTTTTCTGTCTTTTGACTTTGTTTATGATTTTCTTTGCCTTAAAACCAGTAGTCAAATAAGTCTCTCTTTTCCTTAGATCTCTATGTGAAGACTTTGAAGGATATTCGTGATATATTGCTAATTTAAAGAAACGCAAATTGTAGACTCTAAAATGCAATGTGTGATCCTATTTGTGTGGGGGAAAAAAGAGTATGTGTCTATAATCACATCCTTAAACATAACTGTTTACACATAAGCAAAATGTTGAGAAGGATCAAACTATTAATAGTGGTTACTTCTGGGAATGAGAGTTGCCAGGTGAAGGTCTACAGAGCGATTTTTTTTCTTATTCTCTGTAAATGTAAAAAGCGATAGTAAGAAAAGATTGTAAAAAGTGTTAAAAATATTTCTAAATTAATAAAGTTACTCTCCCCATCATGGGAGAGTGCTGGCTGGCATCCCCATCCCTCTTGGACTCCTCCAACAGCAGAGGCCTAACTCTGTAGCCCCACCTTACAGAGGCAATGATTTAACTCTTTGGGGCATCTGAACAGGGAATCTGTCAAATGACTAAATGTCCTTCTTGGTTACCTCATTGCTAAAGAGCTGTAATTATCTCAGTCTTGACTTTAATATAAAGAAAAGATAATATAAGAAAATCTCTAAGATTTAAAAAAAATGGATTACATTTATGAAGTTTTCTGGGGGTATTGATAAACAGATTTCCTGTCTTTTGATGAACAAAGACTTACTAAAAAATAAAACGGGGAACAAAAGCTAAAGGAAGGTAAAATGGTGAAGTGAGAACAAATCAGTGTAGGGAGTTCCCCAAATGGCTGGCAGGCCAGGCTCTGACACCAGCCATGACAGGCCCTACAATAATCACATGTAGCTGATGACTCTTGACCACTCAACAGACCTTGATGACCTATTTGCCACATAAAAGCAGACTACCACAAGAAATAAAGCCACTTACTTTGTGCAAATGCTTCTTGTACATCTCCCCCTACCCCTGTGAGGGGAGTCCTGCGGCGTGTGCATCGGGGTGGAGCAGGTTGACGCTGACCGGATGGGCATGGGAATTGGCCTGCTGATGGTGTGGCTGGGGGGAGGAGCGGGGGAGAGCCTGCCCCCTGAGTCTGGAGAGACAATGCAAGTCATTAATTTGCTTTCCCAAGAAAATGCCATATGTCATCCCCAATGCCTCAGTCGAATGTTAAAAACAGTGACAATGAAATTTCAAAGCAGGAGGAAATCCTAGGTAATTGAGTTCGTAATCCTAAACCTAATTTGCAGGTGTAGATAATTTAGGACCTTACTGTATGTAATCTGAAGTTTGGGTTAAATATTGAAAGCTAAAAATATTAGTACAGCATTGCTCTACAGTATATGAGATGTGTGCCCATAAAATGAAGGTATTGTTAAATGCAGATAATTACAAGGTGTGGATATTTCTCCTTGAAGGAAGGTCTCCGAGGAATAAGAAGACATTAAGGAGAAAGTTTAAAATACAAACTGGAAGACTATTTGCAATGGATGCTTTCTAAATTTTCAAACTGTCTGTACTAGCATTATCTTTAGAGGATAAGAGTTTAAATCATGTCATGCAATATTGTGCATATTAAATCTCAAATTAAGAATCAAATGAAGTGTAAATTGTTTTGTCTCCATTTTACAGTAAAATCTGATTTTGTCAAATTACTCAGTGACTCAGAGATTCCAATGGGGAAGAAGAAAAGAAATCTTGTTTTTTTTTGTATTATTTCCTGCAGGAAATATCCTTCTTTTCTCCTGTGAATAAGCAGTATTCCAGCAGGACAATAAGAATAGTAGGATTTAAAGACAAGTAAAGAAAAAAGTAGATAACAACTAAAAGCACTATTTTTGGCATGAAACCATTCTAAGACTGTCACATCTTGAATCTTAAGGATTTGTCTCTAAATAAGGTGCCTTGGAAATATTCTCCCTGATTTAATAATTAGTTGACAAAGAAGTCAGTCACATGCATAAGAAAATGCAAGGAGACCCTTGAGTGCATACATAACAGATTAGGTGTTCACATCAATTCCATCCCAGTCTGTTTGCTGTGGTTTCTAGAGTGAGAATTCTTCTCCAGCAGGGCCCAGAGAGTCATCACTAACCCATTCAAATTCCTAGATGTGTGCCACCAGAGCAATGCTCTGGAATATTCCATTTAGGTCTTTCCTTTGGTTTCAGTGGCTTGTGGTTAAAACACACCACATCAATCCTGAAAAATGCCATGCTGTTAGCTCTCCAGGGCTCAGCATCACACATAATTGTTAAAGCCATAAACTGAGAAAAAATCAGAATTGAAAATGAAGCAAAACAGAACAGAGCACAGACAGTAACTCACGGGCTGTCCAATGGGCTGGGGATCCCATTCTTTCACTCTCAACAGTACCTTGTAATGGTCTGTCCAGGCCCAAGGAAGAGAACTTTGCCTGGTTGCGATGCTTTTGCAGCTTGCTCCCCCTCAAGGCCCGCTCAGGGAGGGGTCTAGTTTTCCCCAGCAAACTCTGGAGGCTCAGCCCCATTACCTTGAAACCTTCTGCTTCTGAGCTACCACTGCAGCCTTGACCTTCCCATGCCAATAATAAATAATTTCACATTTGCGTTGAGCTTTATGATGTTCAAAGGGTTTTCACATACACTCTCACTGGTTTCTCTCCATGGCCCTGGGACGTACGCATTCTCACTCTAAATGTGCAGTTATGGAGCCCAGTGCTCAGAGAGGTGAAAATAATTGCTTTATCAGGAGATGGAGCCAGAGCAGTAGGGCATGGGCTGACCCCAGGGGCTCTGAGTGCCCTCGGCTATGGGAACCATGATGGCCATGGCTGACAACAAGTCCCTCAATGAAGACAGATGCTGGTCAGGTGTCCTGAGCTCTTCCTACCCTGGCAATTCTTCTTGTACATCCTTTTCGAGGCAGAGCCCTCAGCAAGTCTCCTGAGCCTTTTGTCTCTGTCCTTTTTATGAAGAGACCAATCACAGCTGGGAGTGGAGACTAGAGAAGGGAATTTGGACAGACTGGTTATTAAGAAGTAGGATTCTCTTGGCTACCAGTGTGGGTTACCTTCTCATCCCTGGGAACCCAGATTGCCTTCCATGGTAGAAAGTTCACAATGATAATACAACCCCACTTTTGTATGTAATTCAGTGTAAAAGCACTTTTATATACATTGCTCTGTTTCATTTTCCTAGTACATTGGTACAACTGGTAATATCCTATATTTGAATAGCAATTTGTAGTCCATAAAGCGCTTTAACCCCTAATACTTCATGCAATCCTCCTAACAACTGTATGAGGTATCATTATTCCCATTTTATCTGTTAGCAAACTGAGGCTCAGATGAGATAACTGGATTATCCAAGGTTTCTGAGCAAGAGAATGGGAGAAGAAATAGATCCCCAGTCTTTAGACTCCATGCCCAAGGCTTTGCCATGCCCATTCTAAGGACTGTGGGCACTGTGACCAGCCATCATATGCTTCCCTCTATGCTTCACTAGTATAGAAAGGTTCAAGCAGCCTGAAGAGGGAAAAGGCGCAGGGGCACAGACCCACTACGACTACCCTGTGGTGCTGGGGCAGAGTCCTAGGGCTTCCTCTTGCTGGGCCAGGCAACACCATTCAGTTGCTGGATTACGGAAAAGGTGTGTGCGTGCTCAGGGTGGTGGGGAGGGTCTTTGGACTGTTTTTCAATTGGTATAGAAGTACAGGCCTACAATCTCTTATTTGCAATTTCGAAAGCCAAAAAAGCGCTGACAAACACTGGTCATTCCATAATGAATTTGATCTTAATAGATATGAGACAACTGATATGATATATGCATCATACTGCTTTTCAATACCAGAAAAATTCTAAATTCTGGAATATATCTGGATCCAGGGATTTGAGATATGTGGCTATGGACCGTATTTCATTACTTTAATGGCTGTTATGGGGCTGTAGTGTACACTAGCCCTGCTTATACCTCTTATATTAGGTTCTCCAGGATGCTGGGGACTCCTCCCTCTAGGCAGCATTTGTAAGAAGACTCATATGTCTGGCCCTTCTGCCTTCTTTTCTGTGAGCCTCTCCCCAACTCCTAGTGCACTGAGTTCTTCTGCTAACTCCTGTGGGTCTGAGGCATGCCCCACCCTACCTCTTACTGCTCAGTGCCTGATCTCAAAGGCAACTTTTGCTACTCCGTTCTGTCGGCTTTCTTTTCAAAACTCCTATTAGTGGTTCTGCATTAAGAAGAAAATAATTGACTCTAGTTGTGTGTTAAGGGAAAAACAGCTGACTGAATCTAAATTACACCAATGTGTGACTGTTGAATAGCCATCTCCCAAAGGAATCTCTAAATGGTGCAATTTCGTGCAGTTTGATTATGTGAAGAATTTAGGTGGAAGATCCTGTGTTGAAGAGTAGAATCAGCTGCATCTTTCCCACAACTGGCAACTCCCAAGTCACATCCAGCCTTTACCCAGACTTTTGGCAGTAGGATGCTGACACCCTGGGTGATCACAGCCTTATCGCTCCATGTCAGAACACTGTCCAGTTAGAAGCATAGCATCTTCCTAGCCCTACCCACTGTGAGGAATGCCATTTCTGCCCTTCCTTTTTGTTCTTTTCTTGTAGGAACACTAGGAAAAGGCCGTGGCCTCATGGCATTGGAGCAGATCAGTGCTGATGTCATTGAGTTTCATTTTCACAGGAAGTGGCCTCTGTGGAATGGTGACTTCCAGCCTGGTCATGAGGCACAGTTGTCTGCTAACAACTGTAGAAGAGGTAGAGAGAATAATCTCTGTGAATATCCTTTCCTGGAAATTACTCAATGATTAATGGAGCAAAGACTTAAGGGACAATGGTCCATGTAGATCAATATATAGATCTAAAATTCTCAAGGAGAGAGTTGATTTATGGAAGAAGGAAAACATATATCACACTTGGCAAATTTAAAATAGCTCACTTCCTGGAGAATAAATGAAAAATTAATTTCTATGCACCATCCTCCAAGTCCACTCAACTTGCTGTTGTATCAATTTTTTAAAAGTCTGACAAGATTCGTACATTTTCTGATATTTTCCAGGAAGTATTTTGGTTTCTATTCACCACCAGAAATCAGGAATGCCTCACAGAAAGGAGCAAATGTCTAATTGTTGAATCAGGACACCCTGGTGAAAGAGCAGAGAATTATATGTTCCCCTCCCCCACTAGACCTGAAAAGTCTGCCTCAGTTTGGCTGAGAATGCAGTCTGGTCATGCCTGGTTGCACCTAGCAGCCTGGGAAGGTGCAGCAAAGCAGTGTTTAGCAGCATTCAACCCTCTTTTCATCTTTTCTTCCAATATAAATTCACTGACTATCGTCACATTGATGATAATTTTTATAACCAGCCTTTTTAAAGTAGTCATTATGTATAGAGTGTTGTGGGGGTATACAAGAGGTGATTAATTCTGACTGTTCAGGCAGGAGGCATCATTTGACTTGGGTTTTAACAGTGAAGATTTCCAGGCAGAAATGAGAAAGTATGGGAGAAGAGAAGAGCAGAGCATCCTGGGCCTTGGAATACCAGGAGCAAGGCACGCGAAATCTGAAGGGTATTGTGGGGAGGGTGGGAAGGCCAGTGTGGCTCTAGTGCCAGGCTGGCTGCTGGGCATAGAGAGAAATGAGGCTAGAAGAGGGGAGAGGGGCAGGTCTGGGGACCTCCAGGGTAGACTTTATTCTGAACCAGAGTCATCTTCCAAGATTTTTAAGCAATGAAATAATATTTGCTTACTTAGAAATAATTATAATAATCAATTTTAAAAAGAGATAGTCTGGGAGGGTATTTTTTGAACATTAGACGATCATCTTTATATTGCAGTTGATCCTTTATGAGGTGAATTATCCCTCTCCCTCCCTTTTGACTGGTTCATGACTGCATAGAATTCCCACCAGAGAGGATGAGCAAGGAAAAGCCAGGAAGGGGAGGCCCAAGCTGATTACTTCTGGCCTGCTTGGATTCCATAATGTGTTTAGAAGAAGTAGAAACCTCATGACTACAATTTCCTGACTTAATTGGACCATCCAGTTACAAATAGAGAGGAGAATAAGAGTAACAGATGGAATTTGGAATGATGCTTGACTTTCTTCCCCATCAAATTAGAACAATTATTACTTAACATGATACCGATGTATAGACATTATCTTTACAAATAAGGAACAATTTTATCCCAAGGTTTAAAAAAATGAATCCTTACTGTAAATTTGAAAAAAAGTCCTGCAAATTAACATAAACTTAGTTTTATCCTTGTCTAAAATTGTACCCTTTACTAATCACCTCTCTCATATAAAAATGTTTATCGATAAAACTTTCAGAAAAAATCTCAAATGTTTCATTGCACTCATATAGAGCATCTGCCACTGGCAGCCCTTCATTATATTAGCTGTTTAGTATATCTACTCAAATTCTGGTGCAAGCTACACTCTGTAGATATTAGTATATCTAGGATCACATCTGATGTTGTCAGAAATAGGAAAATATAAACTTACTGAATTTGTCTGTCACTTCTCTAAAATAAAAATGACTGTTTTTTCTACTGTTAAAAGCAATTACAAGAGATCTGAACAAATTCAAAGTCCTTTTCAAATTTCTTTCCCTGATGGAGACACTGTTAATTAACTGTAAGGAAAAGAAGTGAACATGTGTGTGTGTGTGTGTATGTTGTGTTGTTTGTGTGTGTGTAAAATATGGATCAAATTTGAAAAGTTTATATATACCCCATGTATGTATACCTATATACATACATTCATACTTATAGCTGACATATAATATTTTACAAAGTGCTTTCACATCCAGTATCTTTCAAAATCTATACAATAATCCTATTAGCCATAGATAATCAATCTTTTGAAATTAATTACCATGAAAGTTAAGCAGCTGTGAGCAAAGATCTGAGACCACTGTAATTCAGGTCTAATTCCAGTAACTTTGCTAAGAAAACTAGTACTGAGACTTTACTTTCTGGAGTCAAAGTCAGGCTACTCAATTTTAGACTGGTATATAATATTTGGAACAGGAAGTGTACCAGAAACTCTGGAACCTATTGGTACTGCAATTATACCCCAGCTGCCTTCATTATTAAACGTTTTATGAGTGTTCTTTTTTATGGTTCCTTCAATAAATCTTAAAGATACACAAAGAAGAAAGAGGGTAGGATAACTTCAATTCAAGTTTTGTAAAAAAAATTTATTGCTTGTGATATCATAATCATCACATTATATTACAGGCACTAGTTTTTTAAATTCATGTTCTCCCCTCCAGAGGGATAAATTCATGCATTACCTCTAACAAGAAACAATGTAAGTAGAAATTATATATGCCAGTATAATAAAACACTACATTGAACCACATAGACTTATGATAAAGCAAGTAGAGGTTATTAAATCAAGCACAATTTGTTGTGTGGGGGTGTTCTAAGTTTGGTTTTACAAAGATAATGTCCCCAAAGGGGAAATACTCATAAATAAAAACAGAATTTAGAAGCAGATGCCAGTCTAAAACCTCTAAATTCTTTCCTTAGATCATGTTTTACCATGAGAAGTCTATATTTGGACAGCATTTGTTTATTTCCTTGCAGAACTGCCTTTATAGGCCTGGGATTGATAACATTCTGCTTTTAAGTTTGACTGAGGTCAGTATAAGAAACAGCCACATGAAATCTATGACTGCCTTTTGTCCTTTTTTATTATTCACAACTCCTATAAAGCTCCCGGTGAAGACTTTCTTTCATATTTTATGCCAACAGAAGTTTTGTTCCCCTGAGAAGTGGTATTTCTGTATTGATAAAACCACCGATTGTATTTTCTTCTTTTTTTTTCGCTTTATTGCCAGAATGTGCAAAGTAACATCCTTGTCCCTTAAAATTAGCATATTCACATTTTCTTTTCTTTAGTTTTTGATTTTTCTATTTCAATTTTGTGAAGTCACTGTTTATATCTTTTGCTGTAAGCTGCCTCAGGCCCTTTTTGAAAAGAGGCTTGTGTATAAAAGCAAAAAGATGAACGAGCAAAACAGGTAAACTCTGCCATCACCCAGATGATGCATTGCTGACAGCTGGGTGATGTGGGCCCATTGTCTTTAGGTACCTACACCGCAGTACCCACTGTTGGCCCTCTGAGATGCAGAAGCTGCTGAGGGGCTCGGTCGAGAGGAGCTGGAAGGTGAGGGGGCAGTGGTGCCACCTTGGGGTCACTGCCACAGTTTGGCTCTGTGCATCCATCTGTTTACAAAATTCCTGGTCCACAGGAGCCTTTCAAGATTGTGCTGCCTGGAAAATGGCCAGGAAGGTATCACCAAGGGAAATGGCTAAAGCAAGGCTGATGACTACAGGATGATTGCCCTCTCTCTCTGCTAGGAGGAGGGAGGTTATAACTGAACCTTATTCCCTTTTTCTATGTACATGCTAAGTAAGAGACAGGAAAGGAAAGAAGCCATTTGCAAAGAGAAGTATCATGAGGAAGGCATTTTTCTTTACCATGATCTAAGTGTATTGGAAATACAATAGCAATACCCATGTATGCATTCATGGGCAATTATACAGGCTGTAAATTTTATATGTCCTTTAACCAGGGAGACTGTCTCTTGTTAAAATTTGACTTTAATTTAATAAAGTAATTTTTTTCACAAAATACAAAATAATGTAATACATTATCTTTATTGTCTGACATTACAGATTGATTTTACACTTTCCTTTTTTTACAGACCATGGCAATGAAGGGTAAAAATGTGTCCAGCATTTTCCAAACATTCTTTGTTACACACAAACACACATAATGAATAATAGAAAAGAGCATACAGAAGAAATGAAAGATACGTTGAAATTGGACAGGCTGTGGTTCTAATTGATCCATGGAAATAATGTGAAACTTTTCAATAATGCTAGTGAGTGGGATATATTGTCATACACAGCGTTGTACATGCACTTGAAATTAAAGTTGCTTTTATTTTGCTTCTATTTAATTTAATTTGATTTGCTTTTTTTTTTTTTTTTTTTTCTTGAGTATGCTGCTCCCCCTGCTGGCTCTTAAGCCTGACCACAGGCTTAGACGCAGCTCCAGTTTAGGCTAAAAAGTCACAATGCCCCTATTTCCAGAAAAAAAAAATGTCTGTAATGACCCTCTCATCTCTCCGAGCAGAAGGGTTCTTGGTGCTAAGAAAAAAGCTGATAATTACTTTTTAAAAAGAGATTATTGTCAACCAATAGTAAGGATTCTGTTTTGGGAAGAGCCAAAAAAATGGGAAGCAAACAGTCAGTTACGGGGTACAGTCTTTCTCCCACAAGATTGAGCACATTTTGTGAGCCACGGGACAAGCCTAATAAATGTGTGATTAAAAGGATTTAATTGCCCGATTTTTGTAAAAAGAGGTTTCACACGTTTTCAGTAAAATGAAACCTGAACTGAAAACTCACAGAGTGAGGGGGTGGTAGAGGGTAGCTTCTGAGTGCTGTGGGTTTTGGGATGACATGAACCTCAGTGTATCTCTAGTGACTGTGGCGAGTGTCTCTCTATTAAGAGAATGGTCTGATCAACAACTTGAAAAGTATTAGACTGGTTTGAAACTTATACCCTTGGGGGATCTAAAATAAAGGACAATTTGTTCCCTTTTCTTAAAGATGTCATAGTTCTTTTGATGCTGAGAGTAGTGATAGTTATAAAAAATGCTAATTTTATATATCTCAATTCAAGCACTACATTGAAAAAGAAGCAAATTAGTATGATTTTTTTCTCTTTCCAAACTGAAGCATGAACATACATTAGAGCAAAAGCAATGAGAAAACCGCAGGTCGGCAGGCCCCTCCACTGTTAGTTAAGACCTGCAGTAGGGGACATAACTTACTCCCTGCTTCAGTTCTTCTTCCTACAGAAAGATTGAATCAATAACAGTTAGATTACCCAGGGTTCCAATAAGAGCATGTACACAGTGTGAAGGAACGCAAGATGGGGGAAACATCAACACAGCTTTGATGGCAGGTCCAGGCTTCTGCCACCTCAGTGACTATCACTCTAAGTCTACTTGGTTATTTGAGACTATAGGCCCATCTCTTTTCTCTGCATGTACAACCATTTTTCAACACAATCCATCTCTGTATCCTGGTATGTGTACATCTTGACACAAAGGAAGTGCTCTGTTAGGCTAGGTTAATACTAAGATGACTGGTGGTGAATAGACTTATCCCATAGAGAAAGAGTCATAGCTATGGTGACAGAAGCAATAGGAACATAGGGGGCAGTTTTCAGAGCTTCCTGTAATTCACTGAGGGGGAAAGATGGGTTCAGTCCTTTTCATTTGGTATATGTGGAAAGGGAAGCAGAAAGAGCTTTTTTGGGTTATTAAATGAGATAACAGGCCAGAAACAGCAGCAGGTTATGAATTACCTAGTCCTGTCTTGTCCAAGATAGATCAACAAAAATTGAATTCTACACTTTACATGTCTAATTTATTCAAAAGTCAATTTTGTTGAGTAAAGATAAAGTATTCCCAATACCAATTGTTAAAGAGGACACTGATGGAGGGAAAAGTTGACTAAGGAATAAAACAGAGTAGGGAAAACAAAAGAAAGGTCACAGGAACAGTGGCTGGGACACAGTAACTTTCAAAAAATATTTGTAAAAAAAAAATGAAAGAAAGAAGGAAAGAAGGAGAAATCAAGAAAGAAGCAAAAAAATGAAGAAAAAGTAAAGAAAAAAGAGGGAAAGATAGACAAAAAAGAGAAAGAAAGGACAGACAAAATAAAAACAACAAACGTTGGTGTACTGGGGCTGTGGGAGATCCATGGACTGAAAGTTGGGAGATTCTGTCTCGCAAGTGAGCTGACCCCTGGTCTTCCCTTCATCATTCTCCTGTCAGAAGTTTCATTTCCTGCCTTTGGCAGGTCACAGTTCCTATCCATACTGGTTCATGCTTGTTTATATCAGGCAGGATGATCACATGGCACTGATCACATAGGCTGACTAGACCCATGGCCGTAGTTTGCCTGCTTTTGACCTGAACTGCAATTTAATGTATACTGAAGAAGGGAATAAGGCTTTATCAAAAGAAGAATGCCACTTCCCAATGAGAGAAATAGATTACAGCACTCTACAGAAAACTTCTATAAATCATCTTATTAAACACTTTACCTACAGAAGAGTAAGGAGATGTTCTCATTTAGAGTTTGTATTTGAAATCATTAGAAATCATGTGACTTACTGATAAAGTACACTAATAGAATAAAATATTGTACTGATATTAACACTCACTTCTCTTAATGTAATCAGAATTGCTGAAGGCTACTAAATATAAAATATTTCTAAATAAATCCAGTTTTATTACTTGCAGACATAAAGAAACTGGAAATAAGCCAAGAAGAAGTCCCACGAAGGCCCTCAGCAGTCTGGTTTCAGGAAATGGATAAGAGTGTGTTCTATTACTGACAGCTGCTATTACACTAGTCTAAGAAACTGTTCTACATTTGAGTTTGAAACAACATGTTGAGGGAAATCACATACAGCGATTGGAAAAACCATTGCACCTTATGTGCAAAAATTTTCACAAGTGACATGGAAAATAAGCTTAGGAAAAATTCATTTGGCAGGTCTTACCTTTAGTAGCTTCATGAGACCCTCCAACTGGACCATTAGCTCTCTCCGGCTCTCCTGGAGAGCAGACATTCTCTGTTCCAGCTCATCTTTGCGCTGTCTAAGAAAGAAGGAGCTTATATCAGAAGTGGCATGCAACTCTCTGAGCTAATCACATTCCCATTTTGGGGGGGACTTGTGGACTATCAGGAAAAGGGCATCTCTGGGTCTCTGACACGGTTACCCAGCAGGGAACTGTTGTCAAATGAATGAACAATTACAGCTGGAGGTGTTTCTTTTATTTGTTAGCAGTTACACTACAATTAAACAGAATTAAAGTCCTTTTAGACATTTCGTTTTCTTTAGACCTTCCTAGCCTGAATTAATCAACCATTGAGAATGAAATATTTTCTGAATGCTTACTATGTAGTGGGCCTTGTGATGTGCCATGGGGTCACTTGAGACAAACAAAAACCAAATTGTCACTGAAAAAGGCAAATCCTCTAGAGTCTCCAAATCTAACAACCCTTTTGCAAATTCACAGGAAATATTAATTCCCTTAGTACTTGGAAATACGATTTAGAAAAGTACATTTGAAATCCTCAACACCCAATGAGGTGTCTCTCAGAGGTAACATATTAATAGCACATAGATACAGTCCATCTAAATTTTTTGGTTTGAGTTTGGTTTCATAAAGTGAAGTCAGAATAAAGGCATTTCTACATACTTGTTCTACAAGTGAAGATGATATATAAGGTTCATGCTTAATTTTGTTTTGTTTTACAGACCTTTTATTAAACTGTCAGCAAGAATGAAAACAACTAAGGACAATCTATGCTCTATCATTTATTTTGACAGTAAGAGGTACCAAAAACATCTTTAAAGGGGGAAAGAAATGAAACAGCATGATGAGGAATGTTAATGGTTCACACTTCTGAAGTATATGTATACTTTTCAAATGAATTTCAAATCCATTATTGACTATCATTACTTAATAAGTAATACATATAATTTTCCCCTTGCCCAAAAGATTTCGGTTTGAATTTGAAATATTCATACTTATATACTAAAACTGCATGGAAACTTTAAACATGTATGTGTTAATGTATAAATGGATATGGCCAGTCTCAATGACAGATACCATATTAAATGAAACTATGACAAGAACTCTGCAATGAAAAACTGATGATATAAAAATGTCACAGTGAGCTAGGTCAGTGACTTATCCAACTGAAAGACATTTTGTGGAAGGATAGGTTAGAGATATAAATGACACATTTCTATTTTTTTCCTTTTACTTTTTTTAGAGAAAAGGTCTCACTCTGTTGCCTATGCTGGAGTACAGTGGCATAATCATAGCTGATTGAAATCTCAATCTCCTGGGTTCAAGCAATCTTCTGCCATCAGCCTCATGAGTAGCTGATACTACAGGCATGTGCCACCATGCCTGACTAATTTTTTTTTTTTTTTTTTTCTGTAGAGATGGGTTCTCACTATGTTGCCCAGGCTGGTCTTGAACTCCTGGCCTCAAGACTCCTCCTCCCTCAGCCTCCCAAAGCACTAGGGGACATTTCTAACTTATTTTCTTATAGGTTTTTTTCTGTAATGAATTATGAATTTGAAATTTATAAACATTTCTCAATTCTTTTTGAATAAATTTAATTTTTAACTATTATTGCCACTTATAGCTTACTCTTGAAGCAATCCTTCTTTCAATTTCCTTTAAAATTGCTTCTTTTCTGAATCCAGAAGGTGAGAAGCATTATAATTTTATATGTTTTAATGGTATCTTATTTTAGTCTTTGTCTTCCTGGGCTGAAGCATTCTAATTTCAAAAGTCTTGCCTCATTCAAGAATATTTATCAGTGACAAATCCATGAGGTGTTCTTTTTTGTTTTTGACCTTGTCTATGTATGGTGTTCCAAGTACATTCACAGTAGTCCTTGGTACAAGAGTAGGTAATGTTTCTGATTTTTTTCCAGTTCTCTTCTTGATACTGTTCTGTAATTTTTGGCCCTTTGGCCACAGAAGCACTTTGGGAAGAGGGTTAAAGTAACCTTCTAAAACTGTAGGTGAGAAATACTAAGAGAAGCATTTAAAAACAATCTGAGAATGTGAGAACATTAACTGGTATTATTAGGTTGGTGCAAAAGTGATTGTGGTTTTTTGCCATTGAAAGCAATGGCAAATTAATTTAGAATTAGTCAACACTAAAAAAACTAATTGAACATTTATCTTATGGTAGTAATCTCTTAAAAATACAACACTGAATTCAATTAAAATTCATTCAATAATGTCTTCATTCAGTCATCTCTGTAAGTGTTTCTACCAGTGTTTCCCAAATAACAAATCTGTGGTGTAACCTCCACCATTCCAAGGAGAATGAGAAAATAAGACTAGATAGTGATTTTCCTGTCCTAGCACTATATGTATTCATCTCCAAAAAAGTGCCTTTATTCTGAAATTCTGTCAGATTGTTTCTAATTTGTATGTCTGTTAAAGCCTATTTTCTTGTAGAACAGTGTTAGAACAACTGTCAAAATTTTAATATGGGTTTATATTAAATAACATACATCGATATTAACTTTCCTGAATTGAAGATGGTATGATGGTTATACAAGATAACTTTTTTTCTTAGGAAATATATACATAAATTACACATAATCATACAAATTTTTTTCTAAGAAAAAAATTCTCATTATAAATCATATATAAATATATACACTAAGCGAAAGGTATGATATCTGCAACTTCTATTTAACTTCTGTGAATCTCAATTTCCTTATCTATTAAAGGAGTACAATAATAGTGTCTATCTCTTAGTTATAACAATTATATGGGACAGTGTATATAGAGTTAGTACGCAGCAAAGTGTCAGATTAGCACGTAGAAATGCCTATCATTCCTATTATTGTCAACTGGGCTATAACTCAGCTTTCAGTTTTCTTGTGGCAAAAGTAAAAAGGGAAAGGGAAATATGATCATTTAGAAAGTACGTTGTGGTTTTAAGACAAAAACGAAAGTATGCATTAATGAAAAACAAAGCACTGCTGTGCTCAGGTGTTAAAGTGTCTGAAGAGCAGAACTAAGATAGAACCCCCAGAAACATCCATGCAATCAACAGGAACTTAGTAATATCCAAACACAGTCATAAAGAACCTGCTTCATTTCGTCTTTCTGTATGGAGGAAGAAAACGGGACTAATTCTGACAAGGGCTTCTGTGAAGAGGCATCTGTACTTACTATAAAAAGTATGACTCAGAGTTATAGATATACCTGGAACATACTTGGCATCAAAACTGAAAGATGAAAAGAATGTAATACTTTCCAACTAAAGGTGCCTTGTGAAAGAGCAGTATAGTTATATGAGGGAATGCCTTTGAATTTATTTTTGTGTTGTCTGCCACATAAATACACTTGAGTACCAGCCTTATTCAAGGTATGCTACGAAGCTAATCTGAAATGGAGCCCACAGCAAGATTTTCATTTTGCAGTGTGGGATTAGTATGAGAAACCACAATTCCGTTCCAAGGCCTGCTACTCCCTAGCTTCTGACTCTGAGAAGTGCACTGAAATGCAGCGGTAGGATCTGATTGAGGCAGGAGAATAGGATCCGGAGGCAGCGAACCTAAGGCTGATTTGAACGGACTTTGTAGAACTGAATCAAAAGGAAAACCTCGTCTTTTCACACCGAAGTCACAAAAGATGAGAGGCTACTCCCTTTGTACTGTGAGGCAGATGAAAAATGGAAAGTACCGCTAATTGGTCCCCTCTTGCAACCAATCAAATGTTTGTACAGGATGTAACTTAGTAACTTCACTTCAGCCTCTGATTGGTTGCCTCCTGCAACCAATCAAACTGGTCCTGGGCCAAGTCCTCGTTTACCTAGGGTGTACCCAAGTAACCAATGGGAAACCACTACAGGGTATTTAAACCCAGAAAATGCTGTAATCAGGGGTTTTTTGAGCCGCTTAAGGGAGCTGGCTCCTACTCTGTAGGGTGTACCTTCGTTTCAATAAATATATGCTTTCTTGCTTCATTCTTTTGTTGCATTGTTTGTGCGTTTTGTCCAATTCTTTGTTCAAAACGCCAAGATCATGGACAACTTCATAGTCAAGACCCTTCACTGGTAACAGGATGACTTCTACAGTTCCTTCTAACTCAAGTATTTTATGATGACAGACTAAACAAGACTAGGCTTTTATGTTCCTTTACAGTACAAGAAGGTATGATGTCTATTTTTAAAGCTCTGAATACAAAGATATTAGAGACCAAGACTTAGAAAAAATCAGACTCATTTTATGAGTTAGGGGTACATTTTAAAATTTAAAAACCTGTGATGTTTATTTAACCGATTATTTCTAAAAAGAGCTGAGATGTTGTTTTTGATCTAAAGAACACCGCTGGCTGGGCGAGGTGGCACATGCCTGTAATCCAGCACTTTGGGAGGCTGAGGCAGGTGGATCACCTGAGGTCAGGAGTTCGTGACCAGCCTGACTAACATGGTGAAACCCGTCTCTACTGAATACAAAAAAATTAGCTGGGTGTGGTGGCGCATGCCTGCAATCCAAGCTACTTGGGAGGCTGAGACAGGAGAATCGCTTCTACCTGGGAGGCGGAGTTACCGTGAGCCTACTAGATTGCACCATTGCAGCCTGGGCAACAAGGGGAAAATTCTGTTACAAACAAATACCATTGCTTTTCCCTGTGTCAAATGAAAGAACAAAATTTAAACAGCTTCTCTTTAAATCTCCCCAAAATCAGCAATTAGGTTTGTGCTATGAAAGAAACAAACCAACCCCAGCAGCTAAGGTAGCTGAGGTCTGTTTTCTGGCTAGACGCTGCTAGACTTTCTCAAAGATCTCAAGCATATATATCCCCTGAGATGACATGGGAGCCCTCTCTTACCTGAGGAGCCGGAGTTCTGCCAGCAGGGTGGGGTTTTGCTGTGCCTTCTCTGGCGTGGGCTGAGAAGCTTGTTCATGCTCTAGACGAAGTCTCTGGATCTCCTGTAAGATTTCTCTTGGGAGAGAGGAGGAAGGTGAGAAACCAAGGTTAGTAAACTTCCAGGACACTAACATCAGAGCAGATCAAGGCCACCAGAGCAAAGAAAGAAGGGATCATCCTATGTTTAGGAGCAGAAATGACCTTCCCTAACCAACAGATTCCTGGTGTTTAAGAGGCTTTGACTATAGCTAGGTGGGTGCTGTGGGTGAGGGGAAGGTTGACTTCATCTCCAGTACATCCAAACTTTGAAGCTTCTGCAGCATGTGGTTGAGTTAAATCACCAGGACCCAGTCATTTCTCTAGCAAGTAATGTAATGCAGGGGTAATATGTCCAACTTTGAAAAGAGTGCTGCTTAAGAGACAAAAATGCATCTTCCTGTTATTTATGATCACACTCTGACACCATAAAGTATCTGCAGCTACCAAATAAGAGGAGCCTGGAGGGAAAATAAGGATAAATGGGGCTCATTTCACAAAACTAAATAACCTTATTCTCTCACCAAGAGGGGACTTCTCATTGAATTTATCTGAGAAACTCTCAGTTGGACAAAATTTTTTCTCTTTTTTTCTTAAATCTCTCAGCCTTAATAGATCTCAGGAAAGGCCACCTTAAAGGAAAGTGCTCTTAAAAAGATTCACTGTAATTGAGTCTGTGACATAGAGTGCTATTGGTGTGACCTCTGTCGGGGGTGAGATGTGTCAGTTAACTACTGATGTCAGAGCCTGGGCTTCCCTGCATTTGGGTGAGCGCTAGGCTAGCCATAAAGGATATGTGACCTGGCAAAGCAAATTACCCGTAAGCGAGTCAGAAGCCATTAAGCAGGGTTATAAGTCATGCATTCTTGGGAGCTGGGGGTGTCGGTTTCCTACTCAACAAAATGCATTGGAGCCAGTAAGACAGAGCAAAGCACTGCAAATGGAAGGTGAACTTGGTGGACAAAAAAGTGCCTTTCCATTTTGGAAGGCTAGTTTAAAATTGTCTCCTTCACAAAACCCCCAGAATCAGGAGGCTAATGACTAGTAAATCCATATACATTTCATGGGTGTGGTAAGAAGATGGAACTGTAATTCAGTGGTTTTTCAATCTTTTTTTCTCTCCTCTTTGGGATTCCATGAGAGAATCCTTTCTTTAAAAGAAATATACCGTGGACACCCAATATGTCAGACAGTTTAAGAGGGGGCTGCTGGGGTTAAAGAAATGAGGACAAGTCCCTGTGTTGCTGGCCCCTGCTCTCCCCTCCCAGGTACCCCTGAAGAGCCCTCAGGATACCACAGAGCTCAGCCTGAAAATCAGTGCAGTGGGATTTCCAAGATTTCCTCCAGGGCTAACACCCTAATATTCTATGATTCCTGCTATTTTTGTTGATTCTAAAACCAGAAATACAACAGAGTTATTTAGTCCAGGGAAGGAAAAGAGAGCAGCAGCTCTGGTAAGAAAAAATAAAGAAGAGTTATGTAACATGCATTGAGTAGTTAGTCTGTACCTGGGAACTCTGCTGTCTTCTTTAATATTATTTTATTTCATTCTATAACAGTTCTATTATATATAGGTACGATTATTATCTCTGTTTAATGAATGAGAGAATCCAGGCACAGACCAGTTAAAAGCTTTCCCCAAGTTCAATGACAAGTAGGTGGTAGAGGTGATGTGAATCCAGGCTGGCTAGCCCCAAAGCCCACATGTATCAGCCTGCCTCAGTCTTCTGGTTCTTCCTTTGACAGGTCTAGCCAAGATAGGCTGTGACTTACACAACATAATTTGAAGATTCCTGGTACTCCTAATACTAACCCTGACTGGCTCCACCAAAGGTGCTATGAGGAACCATTATCTTCTAAAGATCATTGCTGAAATGTCCATGGATTACCTAGGGTAAACAGAGTCATTAAATGAAGTGAGGAACTCTATTCGACTAAGCTCACAGATCTGATTACTGGGTTGTCATCTTAGAGACATGGGTTCCCTGGGTGGGTTTCCATGGTGTAGTAGTATTACCTGAAGGAGCTTTTGACCCTGGGATGTCTAGAGAGCACCAGGCTGCTGGCTCAGAGAGATGAGCTCAGGATGGACTTGCTGCTCATCAGAGATGGGTTGGGGAGCTCTACAACCCACAAAAGAACTCAGGGACAGAATGAATCTCTCTGCTATCTTTCTCACTCCTGTTTCTTTTTTCTCTCTTTAGTCCTTAAAGACATGCGTTTACAGAGTGTGATCCAAAAATGTCCAGGAAACAAGCAACAGGAGTGATGTTAAGGCATGGCCAGGGTTGTTGGGACCTTCATGGTGCTTCCTGCCGATTCTGGAATCAGAAATAGACAGACCCACATGGAGGCAGATATTCCTGGGGCATTTCCTCAAAAGAAGTCTTGCTTTCCCTGAGTGGAAGCAGAGTGTTGGAAGGGGAAACAAAGTGCTCTGAAGAAGTGGAAGAGTAGGTTACTTAACACTGCAACTGAGATAAGATACTCGTGGGCTTGTGAATTTCTATGTTAGTCTTTTCTTTCCAAGAAGGGATGTAGGAGTGATGGTGGAGCTTGTGCAAACTCTGGTCAGGGTTGACTTCCTTTTGATAGTCCACAAAGCCCCTTTTGACCTTGATGTTTTATCCCTTATTCCCAATCCACAACCTCTGGCTTTTCTCTTTGTATTAGGACAGATGGATAGGAGGAAGGAAAGAACAAGAGAATGAAAGAAAAGAGGACTGCTAGTAAAATCTGAGTTGTGTGAAGGTTGTTGTTGGTAAGTCTGGAATCCCTAATGGAAAGTTTAGAAATGAGTAACAGAATCTTGTAAATTAACATTTCAACACTATTTTACCTTTTGTCTAATCACCTCCTTTTTGGGTTCCTTTATTTTTATTTCTGGAACCATCTATCTAACATAGTTCCTCATTACTTCCAACTGGCTTCTAATTAATCCCATGTAAATGCAACCTGCATATTTAGTGAGCTATTTTGCCACAAACATGTGGACATTCTGTCACATGCCTGACCACTGCTGTCCATCAAAAATTCTTTGGTCTGGCATACAAGTCTCATATATTGATGTTTTCATTTTATTCTTCATTTCGATCCCTCAGTGTTAGCCTGGCAAGTGTCTTGTTGCTTTTCTCAGAGTCTATGTGTATTTTTAGCTGTAATTCTACCTCCCAACTTTCGCTGCAAAATTTCACTGTCCTGAAATGTCCTACAAATTCATCTTTCCAGGTGCGGTGGCTCACGCCTGTAATCCTAGCACTTTGGGAGGCCAAGACAGGTGGATCACAAGGTCAGGAGTTCAAGACCAGTCTGGCCAAGATGGTGAAACCCCATCTCTACTAAAAATACAAAAATTTGCCAGGCGGGGTGGCACGTGCCTGTAATCCCAGCTACTAGGGAGGCTGAGGCAGGACAATAGCTTGAACTGTGGGGGGCGGAGGTTGCAATGAGTTGAGATTGCGCCACTGCACTCGAGCCTGGGTGACAGAGTGAGACTCCGTCTCAAAAACAAAAACAAAAACAAAAACAAAAACGAAAAACAGACAAAACAATCTCACTTTCTTTGTGAAGTTTCCCTATACAACCTAGACCACAGTGATGGTGAAGTGGGTCATGTTGGGGGAAAAAAGAGTAGAAATAACATCTCACTTTAAAATTTTCATCTGTCGAATGGGGATGATAACAGTCACCCTGCCTACCTTAAATTGTTCTGATGATGAAATGAAATTATATTTGAAAACATGTACTTTAAATATATTTTAAGGTTGTTCTTATTCTCGCTCCAACCTCTGAAAACAAAAACCCAGGTTTCTTGCTGCTGCCACCTGGAAGCTGTGATCATATGTTATTAATCCCAGCTGTGGTCCCTTCCCCACTGAATGGCTCTATGCTTGTTAGCAATCATAATATGTTTTAGAGAAAAGGGACTAAGGGATGGAGAAGGGAGTATGGAATGATGTCTGGTAGAAACTCCAAATAAACGGACTACATAGAAATCTAAGTCCTTCTTCAGAAAATGGCCTCAACTCTGGGATAGTTCATTCGACCTCAAGCTGGTGTAGCCTTCCAATAGCAGATAAAATGGTTTTATCACTTCTTTCCTCCTTTCTTTAGCTCTGGGACACTCACTGACTTACTGACATCTGTTAATTCTGAGTCATTTTATTTCTTGAATAAATCTTTCCTACCATATATTATTGGTTTACTTTGTTGACTGAGAAAAACCAAAACAAAACAAAATTGCTTTACATTCCAATCTTAACATTTGCTGAGGTTATCAACAGTAATATTTTGTTCTAAAAAAGCTAAAACTTTGGATTAAGTCTAATTGTCAAGAATTTAAAACTGGTCTATTTTGCTTTTTTTTCTTGCCATGCTCTTTCCAGTGCCCAAATTGATGTAAAGTGTCAGTACAACATACGAGGACGGCCCCTCCATTCTCTTACTCCTCATTGTCATCAGTGTCATCAATACTCACACAAGCATCCCACGAACCTGAAAGTCCAACTGTTCTTTTACATTGTTTGCCTCAAGCCCTCCACTGGCTAGCTCAGCTCATACACTTTCTCCAATGCCTGACTGTCTCCACTTTTACTTGCATCCTTCAAATACCCTTTCCTTTCTTTGGGTTGTTTCTCCTACCATATTTTAAGTGCCTTTGCTCATTTGAAGCCTTGGCTCCCTTCTCTCAATGCTTTTTTCTGACTTGGCATAATTACTTGCACATAGTAGATATAATAAATGCTATATAAAATAGAATAGAATACAGACATGCGACTATCCTGAACAAATTCCAATTCGTATAGCTACTTTTTTTTCCCTAATTCTTCACTATGCATCTGCTCTTTCCCTTCTTAATTCTTTCCTCCTATTATTTCATACATTAAGAGGGATCACATGTGACAAACTTTTTTTTTTTTTTTTTTTTTTTTTTTTTTGTATTCCAGCTCTAATGTGAGTACATCTCCCTGGGGGTTAGAGTAGAATAGTAGTTTCAAAGGCGATGGAGTCATGGTGTCACATTTATGAAGCTACTTCTATCCTAATTTGTGGTTTCCTAATGATGACAGCCAGGTCTCAAGACAACTAAGCCAAAAACTTTCCTTACAAGAAAAAATATGGAAATGTGCCAACCAGAGTTTGCACTTTCCTTTTTATTCTTTCTTAAGAACTTTAAAGAATACTTTGGTCATTTATCCACAAATTCTCAGGGCACACTTTACAGGCATGAAATAATTATCACAACCTCCTCCTTTACTCCACCAGTTTGACCTCAGATGTCACACCAGTGTTTAAGAATGGGATTAAGTGTGGAAATGTTTTGGTGCTGTTTCAAGAAACGTATTAATAGAATGTGTTAGGTTGGTGCAAACGTAATTGCGCTTTTTGCCATTAAAAGTAATGGCAAAAACCGCAATTACGTTTGCATCAACCTAATACAAGTTGTTCCATGTTGGGTTTCCTCAGCACCAAGTTTGAAATTTAACTCAGCTATTTATTGTTTTCTTACTCTCTATATATCTACTGAGCTTCTACAATTGCCAGGCCTGGTTCTGGGCTCCAGTGGCCATTTAGCCATGGCCTCTGTTCTCAAAGAAATTCCATTTTAGTCAGGGAAGACAGACAATAAATAAAGAAACAAATGCACAAATACGGTGATTTCAGATAGTGATAAGTGACACCCTCACACACAGGGGGATATAATCGAGACTAATTTCTGGGCTAAGAGCCAGTGGGTAGGATTAGACAGGCGGTCTTTAGGAGGTGACATTTAAGATGAGGCCTCAGTGATGAGAAGGAACCATTCACACAGAGACCTGGAGGAAGAGCTTTCTAGGTTGAGAGAATGATTAGTGCAAAGGCTGTAGAGACAGGAGAAAGCCATGGGAGGTGGGAGTGTGCTGAGCAAGGTGCACTGAGGCTGGAATGGCAGGAGGGGAATCAGGTCAGTCAGGACCTTGCAGGTCACGGTAAGAGGAGTGGGATGGAACTAAAGTGTGATGGGAACCCATTTGAGGGTTTAGATCTGAAACGATGTATGACTGATGTTTCTGAAAAGGACAAGTTGAACTGGGTGGTGGTGGAGATGAGGTGGACAATTTTTGGGGTGTATGCTGGTGGAGGTAGAATGTGAGTCAATCTGTGCTGAGTAGAGGAAGAACTTGCTGATGGGCTGCAGGTGGAGATCTTTGGATGTTTGGAGAGCAACTGGGTGATGGTGGTGTCTCTCCAGATGCCTCTTTAGCTCAGGGTTCTTCCAGGGGGCCTCTCTGGTGAGCCTCCTATCTGTCTCTGGGTGGTAGAGACACCTTCTACCTTGTATCCAGGAGGGTCCTCCTGCACTAGACAGCTCTTGTACAACATTAAGTATGTCAAAAAAAGGGCAGTGAGATCATCTAGAGTAACAACATTAATTGCATTGACATCTCAGAACTATATACACACGTGCACACACAGACCAGCTTTACAGAAGCGAGCATCATTGACTGTAGGTATCTTCCCTTGAGTATGCATACAGGGTGTAAGGCCCTGAAACTTTAAAGCATGACCATAGGTTATTAATGAATGTGCATGTTGATCAAACAAGCCAGCATATCTACAAAGCCTCACCTGTTCTTGTTTTCTAGCTCAGCAATCAGCTGCCTTTGCTGCTTATTTGCATCAATGGTGAAGGAGATGTCAGGAGCACTTCTCTGCTGAGTTGGCTGCTGTAAAATATGTAGTTTATAAGATTTCATATTGAGAAGTGAACCTATGTATTTGGGAAGGCAGGAGTCATGAGATATGCAGACGAGGAGGGAACTATGTCTATCAAAACATAAAAAAGCAAATACATAAAACTAAGTTGCCATTCTCCTATGGACCAACTTTTCTGTGGATCCGGAGCACATCTGTGAGGTGGAAGGCAGAACAGAATTCTCTGGCAGGCAAATACTCAAAAGGTAGGAAAAATAATTTTTCAGCTTTCTGAATTAAAGTCTCTGGGAAGTGATTTTATTTTTGCCATACTGTCCCCGTTATACCTATTCTTTCATTATAGGTGGCTTTTAAAAATGTTGCACTGTTGAAAAGGTGCTTTCTCTAGAGTTACTGTTCAATTACTGCAATGTTAATTAAAAATATAGTTTTAGGCCAGGCATGGTGGCTCATGCCTGTAATCCCATCACTTTGGGAGGCCGAGGCGGGTGGATCACTTGAGGTCAGGAGTTCGAGACCAGTCTGGCCAACAGGGGGAAACCCCATCTCTGCTAAAAATTCAAAAATTAGCTGGGCCTGGTGGCAAACACCTATAATCCCAGCTACTTGGGGAGCTGAGGCAGAAGAATCGCTTGAGCCCAAGGTGGAGGTTGCAGTGACCTGAGGTCATGCCACTGCATTCCATGCTGGGTAACAGAGCAAGATTCCATCTCAAAAAAATAAATGAATAAATGAATAAAAATATAGTTTTAAAGTAATCATTAAATCGACTTACTTTTCTGAGTTTTCTGATCAACAAACTTTTATGTATTTCTGTATTCACACGTGTAATTTTACATTGATGAATTCACATATTCACATATATTCTCTGATTTGCTTTGTCTACCTTCACACCACTCCAGCCCATCATTTTCAGTTATGCAATCAGTTTTAACAAATGGTATATCTGCAGTCATAGCTTTCTCCATTCTCATGTAAACAGAGATATCATTAATCATATCATATCATATATATCTATATATATCTGTGTATGTTTATGTATATTTAGTCAAGGATTTATTTAGTGTTGGTCAGATTATGTACACTTGTCTGTGTCTTGCTTTCTTTGCTTTACAGTACATTTTAGAAATTCCTCCATGGCAATTTTTATTGTTTTAAAAACAAATTTTTAAGAGTCACAACTAATTTTTCTACCAACGTATGCAAAGCTTTTAAAAATGGCAACTGTTGCCTAAGCCAGATGCGGAGAATCTTGTCCTGCTTTTTAATGTCCATAAACCTAACTGCAGGAAAGATTAAGTTTTGTAAAGGTTTGGCTTTTATTAAGCTGTCTATGCTTTTTAATTCGCATCTCTTTTCAGCAAAGATGACTTGTGTAGCTAACGAGAAATTTTGAGGTCCTATATTTTAGATTCTAAATGACTTTTGATAGCTAATTCTGGCATATGGCAGCTTTGACCTGTGATTCGAGATTTTCTTCTGATTTCATTACATAAGCTTCCTTTTCTGGCATATACTTTAGGTATTGATAAATGGTAGAAACTTCTCTGAGCCAGTTGTGAATTTCAGTCATTGCCTTGCTGTGTATATTAATTGATCAGGAATTATAATGCAAAACATTGACTGAAGTAAATGACCTTTCTCTCTCCTTTCTAACCAAATGTCATCTTACTAATCATGATTTATTCAGCTAATCATACTATTCTTAATAGGTTGTTATGAAGAGATTTAAAGAGTAACTAGAATTAATGTGTGGATGGTATCTTTCCTATGATGGATCCACAAAGGTTATATATAGTGTAAGTAGGCAAGGAACACAAGTTACTAATGTTCTCCAGAAAGAAATGGAACAAGACTGGAGAAGTTAGGGCACATATAAATAATAACATGTGCATCTAGATTTGGCAATCTGCCAGGGGTCACTAATTCAATTGCTTAAAGGGGTGGGGAAGTAGCCCAAGTGAGGGAGGTGAGCAGGGTAGGGGTTGTGGCAAAGTGCCACACGCTTGCTCTGTTCGATGCAGCAGAGGAATGCCTCCACTCCAGCTGCTTGCTGTCAGAAGGAATACGCATCTGATGTGGTCAGTCTTTTAAGATAAGATGAAAATCCAGACTTCCAAGGAAAACCATCTGATTTGTAAGTCCTGATATCTAATAAATAATTGAAAACACTGTGGTGTCCAGCAAAACATTTCTGGGGGACAAATTTGGTCTGCAGGCTGCCATTTTGTGATTGTTGGTTTATACAGCACTTTAATACATTTTACTATCTCGATGGACACTAGTAACAGGCATCACTGACATATATAATAAGTATATTTACACCTGTGTACAGGTGAGGAGACTGAACTCAAAGAAGCAGTGCTTTGCATGAGGTCATAGAGAGCTGGGACACACATTGCTAATCCCATATCTTGGTATACAATGGCCTCTGTTTATAGAGGTATATGCATGGATAAAGGAAGAAAACTTGGAAAAGAGGTTTTTTTTCCAGAAACCGTGTTTTGCCTTTACTTTCAAGTGACTCCTGGAGGGGTTGCTTGTCCTAAAATCTAGTTCTCCTACATTCTCAGCTGATTTTATATTTTAATTTTCTTTAACACATTTGCTCCTTACTTATGGCCCTTAAGATTTCATATATTCCAATTATATCTGTTTTATCACGTCTGATTCTGGGAGCACATGGTACACTTTTAGCCTGCCCTCGATCCCTTCCATGTTGCTCATGGTAGTTTCTAACAGTGTTACAGTAACTGATGTCAGAGAGCAAGTGCTAGGGCTAATGCAATGGGTCATTATGCAGCTCCCATCTGGGATCATTAGGTTAAATGCTCAGCATGAAGGGCTCTGATAACTGCAACATCTGATGTGAGAGGTGCAGGCAATAGCTTCCTCACTTGCTCCCCTGCCACTCATTGTCCTTTGTGACACACTAATTGCAACTCACCCTCAGTCAGCACAGATGAATTCTGAATCAAGGTGTCGAGCTGACAGTTGCTTTTGTCTTAGAGACAGACACAAATGGAGAAAGCTATTAGCTCTATTATTTCTACTGGCATATATTCAGTGTCACTTACAACTACTCTATCTTAAACTTAGTGCCTTCACTAACCACACCTGCTTTAAACACATTAAGGGAATCACAACCAGTCCTTGCCCCCTTCCTTGGGTCTTCATATGGGGTTGACACTGAGTGAAGGGGGATGCGAGGATTCCAGCTTGATTCCAGGGTCACACTATTGTGGATGGTTTTGTTCCTCAAGTCTTCCATTTTTAAACTGTAAATTCACCACCAAGACACCACAAACATAGCAACAAACACATGCATAATAAATTAGCACAAATTGTCCTACTAATCAGCACCAGCTATAACAATAAACATGACATATAAAATTCAACAGATGATGCCAACAGATGAATCCTTTTACTCCAACTACTTACAGACGAAGAGGACTCTGCTGCCAGCCTTGCCGCATACCTGGCGATTAGCCTGTGCTCTTCATCAAGCCGGTTTGAACTCTCAAGCATGCTATTAAGAACAGAGCAAGAAGGAGACTGTTAGGCAACTGAGAAAGATTGCTGCGGTTATATTACCATCAGGAGTTTTTACTATTTCAATGTTCCAGTGCAAAAAATTTGCAAGCTACATAAAATCCTGTTAGATTAACAGTCTCAGACTTGAATTCATAACATGATCTAATATGTAGTCAGGAAGGTCATTAATAAATCCTGTCTTCAGTCAATTCAATTGTCTTACTAAGAAAGCCTCACAGAGAAGTGACTATTCTAATCAATATATCTGATGTAAGAAGAATTTTTCCTTACATTTATTGACTTTAACATTTTTTTCTTTTCTTATTACACAAGTAACACATGTCCAAAATTGACATGTTAGAAAATATGAAAGCAAGAAGAAAGAAAAAAATCTTGTGGTCAATGTCCAATGATCCCTACCTGCTGGTATTACATTCTCATGTAATTTACTTCCCCTTAGGATGGGCTAGACTTACTAATTTGCTTCTAATAAATAGCATATGGCAGAAGGAATGGAATGTCACTTCCAAGATGAGATTATAAAGATACCATGGCTTCCATCTTGGGCTTGCTTGCTTTCTCTTTAGCCCTCTTGGACCATTTGGTAGGAAAGTAGCTGTCAGGTCATAAAGCAGTCTTTATGGAAAGACCTAGGTGATGAGAAACCCAAGCAAGGCAATTACCACGTGAATGGATCCCCACTGGTAGAGCCATTAGAAGAGATCACAGCCTGAGGTGACATCTTGATTCCAATCTCATGGAAGACCGTGAATCAGAGGGACCTAGCTAAGCCAAACCTGGACTCCCAACCCACAGAAATTCTGAGATGATAAATGTTTGTTGTTTTAAGCTACTAAGTTTTGGGATAATTTGTTATGCAGCATAAGGTAACTAATACAAGTCTCATCTATAATATTACTACCTATTTATAACCTGCCTTTTATATTTATTTCCAGAGAAACAGAATTATAGTAGTAACTCCTAATGACATTAATGGAATGTTTTAGTGTCTCCTATTCATTTACAGAAACTGTTCATACTAGAATAAGGATGATCTGAGTCCCTAAAAACTAATGCAAATAGAAGGATTATTAATTCTTCCATATTTCAGAAAACTTCATTCTCTGAAACCCTCCATTCAAGACTAAGTTTTGGGTACAATTAAAAAAAATTCTACGAAACATACCAACAACACTAATCTTGTTAATAGATAAGTTTGGCTTATTGGCTACTGTAGTATGTATTAGTTCAGAATCAAGATCAGAAACCAGTTCCTCTCATTGATAAACATACTTATATTCTTCTGCATCAGTTCGTATACTTAAGGTTCTTCCTTAAAGAAATTAACTCATAAATACATATTAAAACCTAATGTACATAACGGGTTGACAGCTGCAGGAAACAACCATGGCAGGTGTATACCTCTGTAACAAACCTGCACGTTCTGCACATGTACCCCAGAACTTAAAGTACAATTTTTAAAAAGGACACCCTCTTATGTGAATATTAAGGTTGTAAGAATTATTCACTGCAATCACTTAGATCCATATAAAGTAATATACAATTATATTTCATTTATATGTACATTTATAAATGGAGTAAACATGAAACATAGTCTCTTAACCTTTGTTCTGAAGTGAGAAGATGGGTGAAAGTAATTATGTTCTTTCAGCATTTTGGCTATGTCATTGCCAAATAGCTCATCTCTGGTTGGCTGAATCCACTAAATAACAGATTTTTTTTCCTGGTCATTCATAAGACATTCCTGTCTTCATTAACTCTGCTCTAGCCTATACTCCTTACCTATGTAAACTATAGCTGTTTTAATTTGAAAATGTCCACTCTAGACTTAGCCCTTTTCTCTGGGCTATAATAAATACCTAGAAAATACCTGAATTTCCCTGTCTAACAACTGATTTCTCCATCCTCAGAAAAAGGCTTCTCTTTCCTTTTGCTCAAATGAGATAATGTATGCAAAAAGTATCAAAAGAGTGTGATGCCTGAAACACATGAAGTGCTCAAAAATATTGGTTAATACAATGTTATTATTTTGCCTTTTAAGTAACATGTTCATATTCATTAGTAATCCTCATCTCCTTCAAAATATCATCTACCATTGGACAATTATCTAGAGCAGTGCTTTTCAAATTTTACAGTGTAAGCATATCACCTAGGAATCTTGTGAAAATGCAGTTTCTAGTTCTGTGGTGGCGGGTTAGGGTAGGTTGAGAGGGCGGGACCTGAGAAAATGCATTTCTAACAAGCTTCCAAGAGATGTCGATAATATTGGTCAAGTGTACTCGTTCAACACTGAGTATCAAGGATCTAGAAGATCTTGAAAACAAAATAGAAAACACAAATATGTGAAATGAAGTCTAAATATAAACGATATAAGAAGGAAACTTTTTCATGAGTATTTAACAGATACCCATGCAGCATGTGTGATATTTTATAAACATACCCTTAAGACAGAAAATTTTAGGATACAGGGCTTATATAATGTATAGTATCAATTCCAGTGGATTGAGAGTTTATTTAGTACACAAGCTTAGATTTGGAGTAAGAAAATAATTTTGATAGCAAAGGCAGAGTTAGCTCTGGAAAACTGATGCTTTAAAGCAGATGTTTGTCTTTATAAAACAATGTCTGTACTCTGCAACAGTTAAAAATAATAACTAAATTCCTTATTACAGCTTCAATGAGAAAGAGAAAGTTACATTGCCTTTGCTTTAGACATAAAACTACCCCACAAAGAGACAACTGAATTTAATTTTGACATGTTTATCATTTCTGGCTCATGTATTAGAGACTATACACCTACTTCAACACAATGTTTGCAGATAACAATACCCATTGCTCCAGGCCTAGGAACATGACTTCTTTGACTCCCTGAAAGTGACTTTATCATAAACACTTGTGAGTATTTTGATAAATAATTTTAAAAACCTTGATAAAAAACTTCATGATGAAAGTATCTTTTAACATGAATGACTAGCTAGTGTAAGTAATATGAAGGTTATCTTTTTAAAAAGCCTTCTGGAAGTGTAAGATGTGAAGATACGGGATTCTGTACAGCAAGCGACAACTCATACTTCCATGCCTTTCCCTCCCCCAACACTGAGTGAATGAGGGCCTGTGTGATACATTACCCCTTTGTGCACATGAACAGTTTATGGGTCCATTTCAGTATGTTCAAATTATACAAGGGTGAAGGAGGCATTCCTCTGATAAATTTCACTATTTCAAGATTTCAATTACAAATAGTTGAAAATGAATGACCAATAATCTTTAAATCATTAAAATAAATACCACTTCCAACACTTTCTCCAGCCCTAGCTATTCATTTCAGGACCTTATAATCAGTAATCTTGCTACAAGACTATGATGAATTAAAAAGTGGTTGCAGTGTTGGCCGCATTTCAGAGTGGGAAAATCCATTATTTTGAAAGCTTTCCACTTTCTACCTGAAGTGCATGGCCAGTGTCTGTTGCCAGTGATTTCAAAATGGCGGTCTAGGAAACTCAAGTGGCCCCAACTGAGTTAGGGCTTGTGAAAGTGTGATTTAGCAAAGATTTTTGGGAGATCAGAGTTTGTTCACATTCTTTTGATTTTTTTTCTGGGCCTGTTCTGCTTTCCAGATTAGAATAGTCAACGAGAAAATACTGTGATCCAAAGCATATAGTATATATAAATGTAAAAGCAAACACATATATAAATGCTTCTATATTTTCTTTTCATATTTTTTTCTATTAGTCTGGATAGTGACTGGAATTTTATCACTAGAAATTAATTTAGAAGGCCATGGAGTTTCATGTACTACTCTTCTATTAAGAGGATTAGTGCCTGAGAAAGCATTATTAACTTAAATGGATGAAAACTTCAGCCCTCTCACTTATTAGCTGTATGACTTGGTATGACTTGGGGAAAGTGACTTAATCTCTTTGTGCCTCAGTTTTCTTTTTTTTTTTGGTCTGTGTAATAGGGATATGATGGTAACTTACCTCATGCCTTGCTGAAAGGATTACCTTATAAAGTGCTGAGAGCAGTGCTGGGCACATGGTAAAACTCTATGGGAGTAGCTATTATTCTTTTTACTATTGTCTCAAAAGGGCAGGCAACATTGTCTTGGTATGATCATTTCTCTATCATCACTTCCTTATCTATAAATTAGCTTTTTGCTCAAGAAAATGTGAGTGATTGGTTACTGGCCAGTATTGTAGGTTATATGAAAAAGAAGACAGTTTAGATGAATCAGTGAAGAAGTTTACAAAAGCAATATGTTGTCTTTATAGCTCTAATTTCTTTCTCTCTTTATCTCTCTCCCCCTCCCTCTTTCCTTCTTTCCTCCTTCCTTCCTTTCTTTTCTCTTTCTCTCTTTCATTCCCTTTCTCTTTCTTTCTTCTTTTTCTCCTCTTTCCTTCCTTCCCCCTTCCTTCCTTCCTTCCTTCCTTCTCTCTCTCTCTTCTTTCTTTCTGTCCTTCCTTCCTTCCTTCTCTCTCTCTCTTTCCTTTCTTTCTCTCTCCCTTTCTTTCTCTCCTTCCTTCCTTCCTTCCCTCCCTCCCCTACTGGGGGAGGTTTCTTAATCTAAGATTGGAAACTAGACAAGCCAGTTCATGTGCATATAGCCGGGGTGAAATGGGAAAGAACAGACAGGGGAAAACTAGTATTGGGGCCTTGAGGCAGGAAAGAGCTTGGTTCATTGTAGGAATTGATCAAAAAGTGACATGAGCTAAATGTAATGATTGATTGGGAGAACCCCATGAGATCAGAGACTGAGAGAGGAGCAGGCAAGGGCTAAGTCACATGCAGGTTTGTAAACCATGGTGAGAGGTCTGGGTTGTAAACTAGGTGCAATAGGAATCTATTAAGGAATTTTAAGAAGGCAAACTAATAAAAATTTAGACCTTGTAAATGAAATTCAGAAATAGGCATTCTTAGATGTCTTTTTCCCCCAAGCATAAAATATTGTGGAGTAATTTTAAACTAAATGGATTATTAATCCACTTAACAAGAAATCTATTGGCAATACACACTTTTTTCTACTTGAGAAAAATACAGAAACAATTTTAACTTAGTCATATGACACCAGGAGTCTAATCAAGTGACAATGGTTAGAGGTAGAAGTTCTGGGCTGGTTTCTAATCATTTGGTTGGTCCACTACAGACCTTGCCTATAAACCAGCAAGTCTAGGTACTTGACAAGCTTTACGGGAGGGTAGTAAAAGCCTGCACTGTATTACATTTTCAGACTCCTTCTCCTGCAATGAAGAAGGTGCATACAAATTATTAAGGGTTTTAAAACTTCATTGAATTAGGAAGGAAGCAAAAATTTTTCCTTGAGCTGCAGTTTATTAGACTTATCTGACATCAGAACCAGCAATGACATAAGTGTTTAGCAGCAAACTATTACAAACAAGTCAGTTTCCCATTGCGTTAAGTAGTTAATACAGAGTAGAAGACCTCTATCTACAATTTGTAGAAGACCCCCACATAGAGTTAATCAGGATTATGTCTGAATAACGGCAAAAACAAATCTCTTGATGGAGAACAGTTATAAGGTTCCTGTTTGCAGAGCATCTCATGAAGGGTGTACAGATGAGGCCAAGGAATGGGGTGGAAAATAGATGGGACCCAGTGTCATAAGACCTGTTTGAAAGCCCTTACCAGCACACAACTTTGGATAAGTCACTTAGTGTCTCAAAGCTCATATTTTCTTAATAGTGAAATGGAAATAATCATTTCTTACCTTCTAGTACTATGAGAAGTAAATTAAATAATGTGTGGAAAAAGGCTCTGTAATTTTTGAAGCATTTCATAAATATAAGATTCACTATTCCTACTCCAGCTGTTGTGATGAGATAAAAGAGACTGAAGACAAAACTCTTGCCCTTTTTGAAGCTTACAATTAACATGAAAAGTCACAACTCATGGAACTGCATACATAAAAGGTAACCTGTTAAGAATCACTATTCCTATTACTAGTATGTGCTCAAAATATTTGCTAAAATCAAATAAAAATACTAGAATAAGATAGGCAGTTTAAGTAAACACATGGAGGATGCAGTGTGAAGGAAGTATCCACAAAAGATTCCTGAAGGGCATGTGCTGATGCAGGTTTTAAAAGAGGTGATGAAACACAGTGGTAATGTGTTTCGATGGGATAATGGTTAAAATCTCTGCCCCACTATTTATTAGCTGTGGGACTATGGGAGAGTCGGGTAAACTCTCTGAAATGATACCTTTACTTATCTATAAAATGGGCATGATCTTATTTACTCCATGGGCTTACTCTAAGGACTAGGAGAAATCATGTATATAGGCTCTGAACACAGAGCTTGGCCTGAGGTAAGTGTTTTAAAAACACTATTATTATTACTATTATTCTATGTCTCACTGTAACTTAATGAGGATAAAGCATTGTAGCTACACTGATGTTAAAGGAGGTACAAGATTATTACATTACTTATGGAATCACGACAGGTGTGAGGAATTGTTAGGATCTAATTAAGCATAAAGGAAAGGGAAGAGAAAATGAGAAATTTGAAAACGAAGTTGGAATTTTTTAAGGATAGAAAAAACTATGAGAAATATGGAGGGTGCAGCTATTAAAACAAAGCCTCCCTCATTGATTGGTTGGTCTTAAATTCTGCTTTGTTTTCAAAATACAAATCACATTTAGCTTTCATAAAGCAGATGTAAGGTGTCTCTGCTGAGACAGATTTATGGTCTTAAGTAGCCATCAAGTCAATATGATTAATCACTTGAGTAGGGAAAATGTCTGGTAGTGACAAACTCTGAGCTTTTCTCTTTGGAGATTTCTTTGTTATAACCTTAATTAAGAAAGGTCAGAGAAGAGCAGTAGAAATAACTGGAGTGTGCTTAGAATTATGGGAAGAGGACATGGTGTGAGATCACATTATTGCCTTACAATTGAATGTATACTGACTGTGTTCTTCTTCAAAGATGACCGATACAATTAAAACAAAAATTCAGTGCTTAGTTCCATTGTTTCAGCTACCATATAGCACTGGAGTACCAAACTCCTTGGGAATAAAGCAATTTTGTAGTTTTGAGAGGCTGAGTTGTGAAAAAGTGGATATTATTTAATCTAGAAGCTCACAAAATTTGAAGGAAGAGATGGATTTACATCAGCTGAAGAGTACATTTTTATCTCCTTAAACAGTAAGATATAAGGGAAAATTAAACTAGTGCACTGGCTATACATTTTAAAAATACAAATTAAGAAACATGTATGTACTAAAACACATAAATGTTCATCAGTTCATGAGAACTAAAAGTTATCTCATGTACTAATCTTGCAAAAATAGGTCAAAGAAGCAGCAATAGGAAGAAATTTTGAAAATATTCAAGTGAGGAGTAAAGAGGTCCAGAAACAAAGTGGCTAATAACACAAGTGGTGACGGGGAGGAGCACGGAGCAATGGCCTAGCATCTGAGGGATGCCTTGGTGCAATACTAGGTTGATGCAAAAGTAATTGTAGTTTTTGCCATTACTTTTAATGTAATTGCCATTAATTTTGCCAGTGACTTTTCCTCTAATAGTAGAGGAAAGGGGACTTGTTATGCTAAATGTCTGAAACATTTTAATGGAAATCTAACCCATTGGCTCTACTAATAATTAAAACTATGGAAAATCCATGGGCCCTTAGTTCAAAGAAAATTGAAGTGGTTGAGTAAAATGACATACGATTCAAGGAACTGGTTTTCTAAATATGTTCATAAAACAGTGGTCTGAACTAGATTGAAAAATACATATGATAAATATACAGTTTGTCCTTTTCCTTTCATTCAAGTTGCAAATCCACATTTATTATTAACATCAAGTAACTTTAACCAAAGGAAGGAGTCTCCTATGTCACAATTAAAATGGAGAAAAGCCTTATGAATGCCTTTATCCAAATACGTAGGGCCATCTTAATTCCTGAATTTAATATATCTGAAACTACATTTTGTGTATTCCAAGATGTGAAAACAGGCTTTAGCAGGATGGTCATCAGAAACATGTATAGTAGAATTGCTGAAAGACAATTTTTTCCACTGTTATCATTGTGAAAGAAATGATTCCTATTTTGCGATTCGATCAATCGCATTTGCTCGTTTTCACTCTTATTTTAAGTAAAATGAAGCACTGTTTTCCAAATCAGCAGAGACATCCACGTTCTTGGAATAAGACAAATTCTTGTATCACCATCCTGTGGTAGTAATTTGACATCACATGTAGCACAGAACTGACTGGTGGACCTGGAGTTCTGAATCTACCTGAAGGCTAATATTTAGCAAGGTATCCCTTTATGCAAGTTTTCCCTTTAGCTAATATATAAACAAGGATATGAATCCTATGGTTCCCTTATGGGAAGTATCCAAGCTAACATCACAAAAGACTTCTTAATTGAATCAGTTAACAGTGCTTCAGTGTCACCATTGGCATCCAGTGACCTTGCTCCTTGCTGAGACTGCTTGTCACCAGCTCAGACTGTATCCCTCTCTAAGGACAGTCAAGCAGCCAAACCTGCACTAACCATGAGGGGGTTGTTCCGGAGCATGTTGACATACAACCCGATGAGAACATGTTCATCAGCTAGCCTGTCTGCCACATTCAGGCTGTACTGTATCCTGAAACAGGGCAGGGGGAAAGAAAGGGCGTTGTTAAGCGAGGTGGACAGAAATAAGCAGAGAAGGTAAGAATGAGTTTTTGGTAGAAAAGGCATTTGGAAAACCAAGCAAGTAAAGGAAGGGTAGTAAGTGATGTGCTAGGAAAAACACAAGTGAGATCCAGGCAATAAAACCCACAATTCTATTTCACTAACTTTAAAAATAAAGACTTCTACTTAGGTTAAATAACTTTTTCAAAAACAGATTTACATTTTTCAACCACTAAGGCCAAGGTATTCATCTGTACAGTAAATACATTGAATTGGGTTGCAAGCAACGATTAAATATCCTTCAGAAAATCGAATTATCAGCTTAGTCATTTCAAAAAAGGAAAAGAAACAAATCTGGGAAAGTGAGTAACAACACAGATGTGTCTACTAGAAATAGCTACTTAGTGCTGTTAATTGGGTTATAGCAGAGCTGCTTTTACTGAATCAAAGATGGTCTTTCACACACAAAGCATTTTTGACAAAAGAACTCTTCATTTTTAGTTTAGTTAATGCAGGATTCCAGTACACTCTGGCTGTAACTTACCCTTTGCCCTTCAGAAAAGCTGGAGCAGCCCTAGCCAGCAGTTTGCTCTGCTCTACTTCACTGTCCTTGGGAGGAGAGCTAGTTAATAAGATGGGAAAGCCAAGAAGAGCGTAAACACGGCAATGCATTCAAGAATAGAAACTGGCAACAGACACTCCCAGGGCTAGATCCAAGTTCCATTTGGACAGATCTCTTATTATTCTGGAAATGTTTTCAGATTTCCAGAGTTCAGAGTAGGAGTAGAAACCCAGCCTGAGAACCACAATCACAATCACCATGATCCCAGATTTGACCTCTGCTATTTGCTTAACAAGCAAGCATTTATATTGGGTATGTCTAGACACAATGAAAATTCATTCAACATTTATCATGGCATATCATGTAAACAGTCCAATAGTTCACTAAGTCCTGCCAGCCGTTAGAGCCCACTGAAGAACTTTACTCTAGCCTTCCCTACATTCTCCAACTTTCTGTGCTGAATAGAAAGACTTGAAAATTACCTAGCTAGAGATTGCTTCTTATTAGAAGTGTTTTACTACTCCAAGCACAAGCCACATGATCTTGGCTGTGCAGCTACAAAGAAAATTTTCAGAGGAACAGAGAAATACACCTTTGAGTCTTTTACATATATATATATATACACACACATATATATATGTGTATATATATGTGTATATATAGTTATTTCTAATGTTTATGTTAATGCAAAGTTAGTGAATATAGTCTCATTGCTAAAGCAAATTCTTAACATTGTAGATTCATTATGGGAACTACTAATTTTCTTTAGTAATTTAAATAACAATGTTAAAGTTTAAAATATAGTTTTATTAAAGTACAAATAGAAATATAAATAATAATTCATTGTGTGGCTATGGTAAAGTCATCCAAAATCTACTGTGTCAATTTGTAGTCATGCTGCATTGAGAAATATGGTATTAATTCTTAGTATTACAATTGTATTGGTAATGTATTTAAAGTTTGCTCCTCTACAGGTTAAGTAAGAATTTGCCATACACACTGGTGAACCTAAAATTGTCCCTCTCCTTCTTCATAGAAAATAGAAAAATAAATTGTCTGACTTTGTTTGAATACCAAATATTTAACTATTTGTATCTAAATTGTGAGATTCTGCCAAAAATTTTCAAGAAATTCTAAATCTACTAAATATATGTATGATGGTTTATAAATTAGTTAAAATCTTAAAAACTTTATACTACAAGTTTTAAGGTTCTTCTATAAAGTACCATTCTTTCAGACCATGAAGTACTAAAAAATAGAAATTTATACATCTCACATTAGAATTATGCACACTATAGTTGGAATTCTTGCTTTATAATAGTGTATACTAAAAGATTCCTTGAATAGTGAGGTCTCTGATAAACTTAATATTAAATTTGACTTGCAAAGAAAATGACTAGCAAAGAGTAGGCATGCATGTTTGTCAGATGAATTACATTTTCAGCTCTTCAGAAAGGCATCTGTTACACAAAGTATTGCTGTACTTAAAAAGTTCAACAGTACACAAAGAAAATTGACTTTTTTTTTTTGAGATGGAGTCTTGCTCTGTCACACAGGTTGGAGTGCAGTGGTGCCATCTCGGCTCACTGCAATCTCCACCTTCTGGGTTCAAGAAATTCTCCTGCCTCAGCTTCCTGAGTAGCTGGGATTACAGGCATGTGCCACCACACCCGGCTAATTTTTGTGTTTCGAGTAGACACGGGGTTTCACCATGTTGGCCAGGCTGGTCTCGAGCTCCCAACCTCAAGTGATCTGGCCACCTCAGCTTCCCAAAGTGCCGAGATTACAGGTATAAGCCACCGTGCCTAGCCCAAAATTGACTTTAAAAATAAATTAGATTGTGTTTTAGGAGAATTTACTTTCTTGATGACCTTAATACTTTTCTTTTTCCAGCATATTGATGTTTTCCTTTTAAAATTGTGAAACCTGCCCATCAGGGCCAAATAATCACCTTAAGCCATCACAGTTTGTGTCTTCTGTGATGTACCGTTATCCCTCCAAAACTGCATTCAGTCTTTGTCTACTGAAGCAGATCTCCATACATTCATTATGCAGTATCTACAGTACCCCTGCTGCCCAATATCCCTCCAATTGTTTTGTGCAACTAAAGATAAATGGATCTATTACATCAGAAGCAGATGCTGATGCCATGCTTCATGCTTCACATACAGCCTGTAGAACCATAAGCCAAATAAACCTCTTCTTTTTCTTTTTCTTTTTTCGAGACAGAGTTTCACTCTTGTTGTCCAGGCTGGAATGCAATGGCGCGATCTCAGCTCACTGCAACCTCTGCTCCCGGGTTCAAGCGATTCTCCTGCCTCAGCCTTCCGAGTAACTGGGATTATATATATAATTTTAGAAACGATAATCTTGCTTCTCTTTGAGACTCAGATTAGAAAAGGTATATTCCACGGTCAAGTGAACCCCAAATAGTTCCCAGTTTCAGAGCTTAACTGCCACCATGCCCAGCTAATTTTTTTTTTTTATATTTTTAGCAGAGACGGGATTTTACCATGTTGGCCAGGCTGGTCTTGAACTCCTGATCTTAGGCAATCCACCCACCTTGGCCTCCCAAAGTGCTGGGATTACAGGCGTAATCCACCATGCCTGGCCTAAACCTCTTTTCTTTATCAATTACCCAGCCTCAGGTATTCCTTTATAGCAACATAAAGGGACTAAAACAGTAATGATGTGTGGCTTATTATGATCCCTTAAAGGCACTATATTTTCACAGTATCTTATAGACTAATTTAGATTCTAAACTTTCATTTTGTAGCTTGGCAGTTTGCATGGAGATGTTAAGTTTCTAATTTTTTGTGGGATTTAGGATTATGCACAATAGAACTACTTCCTTACTAAGGAAAGAGTGCTTCCAGCATATCATTGTGTCAGAATGTGACAATGGCTTTCATATAACCCAGCCTGAGCTCCAAAAACTTCTTCTGTTCTACATGTCTTGTCTTCACATCGAAGTGCATTCTTCCTTTTAAGCTCTGAAACTGGGAATTATTTGGGGGTTCACCTTGACAATGGGATACACCTTTTCTAATGTGAGTCTCAAAGAGAAGCAAGACTATCATTTCTAAAATTATATGCACACAAATCTCTTTTTCTTATTGTCATCTTTTTTTCTTTTTTACTAATCCCTTACCACTGTATGAGCATATCCTTTTGCATACATATTATCACTGATGGCTGTGGGAACAGCCATATCTTGGAGGGCGTGACATGGCAAATTTTGAAGTTCATGTATCTGCTAAAAGAAAAAGTCAGGAAATATTTCTTCAGACTTTTTTTTCTCTAACGAAGATCCTCTAGCTTCTCATCATTTCCTTTTTAGACCTTTGGAAAGTAGCATATCTAAAGATAAAAAAACATTTTTCCAAAATTTTTCACTCACACACACATACACGCACACATACACAAAATGACACAACGGGTTCTGGAAAAGTAGAACAATCTCAAAATGTTTCTACTTATTAAAAAATTATCCCCTTAGTTTTGAAGGGTGACAACTGATGCCAATAATTTTACTTCAGTGAAAACATTTGGCGGGGGTGGGTCCAAAGGTAACAAAATCACACACAAATGCTTCCTGGATACCTCAAATACACTTTTATAAATCACTTCTGCAAATGTTGAGTTACTATGTTATCCCTTGACAAAGATCATTTTTTCTTGTATTGAACATGATATTAAAGGCCTGGCAGAGATATTAAAGTTCTCACAGAGAACCAGTATTATAGAAACAAATTATATTAATATAGAATCATTATCACAATGTTTAAAAGGAAAATATTTGAAATATAGCAAATTGAGAATAGATACCTTCATTTCTATTGATAAAATTATTAGTAAGCTTGTGTGACATTTGGATTTGTGAAGAATGACTTGTAAAGTTGGCTCTCTCCCTAAGTAACTATTTATAGTGCATAAAATTTTCCTTCTCTCACTAGTTACATAGTCTAGTAATAAGACCATCACACTAATTTAAATCCAATAAAAAACAATTCACAAATCTGTTTTGTCAAGAAATAATGTCTTGAAACATTGTTTCTTTTTTTCTAGATTTCAATAGCTTACATCTGAAATATAAAATATTTATCAAATGAAAATTCATAGCCCAGTATTAAAAAAATAGGTTAGTGTCTCAGTGGGAAAATTAGCTGTCATCAATTCAGGCTGGCATAGAAGTTGAACCATCTCAAACAGGTACCATGGAAAAAATAAGAATTCTTAGGTCGTATTTAATCTACTGCATTGTACTCAGGTATCATCAAGTCATAGCAATTGTTCCACTTTTGTCCAGAGAGCTTCTAGGAAAGTTTGCTTGGTACAGGGCATGCAGAGACAACAGCCAAAGCAATTCTAGCAGGAGAATAAAGGTTACTGAACCGAACAAGGGAGGTGACTGTGGTTTTAATCATGCATTAACATTTTAGTATAGAAAACTGTTAGGGTTGATGTGAAAACTGGTGTAATTCCAGTTTGAAAAAAATGTAGCATATTAGTAGAGCTTTGGAGCTACATGAGGTAAAGAATTATCTGCAGAGAGTGAATATTTAAATTCATAAAATTTCATACAACATGACCAGAAAGTTTGAACAGACTGAGAGATCTTCAGGGTGGTGCCAGATGTTGATTTACAAATTTATCTGCTTTATGACTGAAAATGGATGGGCATTAATCTAAGCAAAAATTAGCTATGGAGAGAACTTTGATTTTTCAAAAGGAAAGGCTACATTTAGTATCTCAAATTTATTTTCAGCCACTTTTGATTATCAAATTACAATATTTAAAATTTAGTTTGAATTTTTTGAGTCAGATTAAAAGCCAGGGTTGTTAAGTAAAGAATCTTGGGTAAGCAAAAATGTTTAAAAAAAAAAAATGAAAAAGGCAGAGTGACTTAGCATTTCTTTGGTTGAAAACCCAAACCTACCAATCAACTGACCAACAGGTCAACCCAAAAAATAACTTACAAATGCTACTCCTCTGGGAGGGATCAGGATTTGGGAAGTATCTGGGGTGGGTGTGCTCTCCCCATAGGAACTACAGAGCCTAATAGAGTTATCATTTTACATATTTTTGTTTTTTGAGATGGAATTTTGCTTTTGTTGCCCAGGCTGGAGTGCAATAGCACGATCTCGGCTCACTGCAACCTCTTCCTCCTAGGTTCAAGCTATTCTCCTGCCTCAGCCTCCCAAGTAGCTGGGATTACAGATGTCTGCCACTGTGCCCAGGTAATTTTTGTATTTTTAGTAGAGATGGGGTTTCATCACATTGACCAGGCTGGTCTCGAACTCCTGACCTCAGATGATCCACCTGCCTTAGCCTCCCAAAGTGCTGGGATTATAGGCATGAGCCACTATGCCCGGCCATCTAATACAATATCATTAATTAACTACTTGTTATTGTAGCAAACCAGAAACTGGCATATTAGATTGTGTTCAACATGCTATATAAATTATAAGCAATTTCCTAATATTTGGTGGATTGACAAAATCTGGCTAGATGTTATATAGAATAGTCAAGGTGATTCCTTTTGTGAGTGCTTACCACTTTAGAGCTTGCAACTATGAAAATACCTGTGAAACCTTTAAATTATGTTCCTAAAATTGGAGGTAAAAGAAGTGTGACTTATTTTTTTATTAGTCTTTATTGTGACTAATGAAGAAGCTTAGCCATAGTGAAAGAAGCTTACTTGACATGAAAAACTATTGGTTAACTTTCTCATAGAAACTAAGTAAGGATTATGGCAAGATAATTAAGATTTTAAAAAGGAGGCATGATGCCAAGAAAGATAGCAGATCCTAAGAAGCACAGAGCTGTGGGCAGTGAAGGGGAGAAAGAGCCATTGGGACCTGGCTTTGTGATCAGTCCTTGAAATAATATTTGCAATAATGATACACTATCTTTCATAAGCTTAGATAATGTTGCTGGCTCACTATACACAGCTCTTAGAGCTCTTTCCCTAGTGGTGATAATAGACTTCCATCATGTCAGCCATTCTTCCTATAAATTTATAAGAAAACAATCTGAGGCTTAGGTATACAGTTTATAATCAAGAAAATGAATGCAGTGAATCAGTCCATCGATTATGTTATTTGACCTGCATTATACCTAATTTCTAACCAGCCCTGAACGTATACATGTGCACGTGTGCACACACACATAAACATACACACACATAAGAAGACTTCAAAGGACCAAGGGAGAGTGCTTTCGAGAATTCCTTTTTTTTAAGTAAGGGAAAAGTGAATCAAGTACATAGCTAAAAAAGGATGTAAGAACACAGATTGTGACAGATGATGCTGGTAACCAGAGGTACACACTCATAAATCTGTATGAAGTAGGTTACTAGGATGTCACAGACTTCAAAGTTATATCCCTGTGTCTTTTGAAGATCAAAGTAGTATACTTGTAAAGGGCCCTAGGTGAATAATGCCAGGGGTTTGTGGTGAGAATTCTGGAGTGGGGATTTCTATTTGTCCTCATTCGCTTTATCTTTCTAGGATCTGTTACAATACAAAAAACTGAACACATACGCTAAATAAAATATGGAGAACTTCCCTACTTTCTTGGTGCTGCTCTATACTGACCAGCACTATACTTGGCTTGCTGAGATTTTATTTCATTTTTGGGGTGGGCTAGAAGTGAGGGCAGAACTGTAGGTCATATTTCATTGGTTCTGTTTCAATGATAGAAGTATAGGACATTTAACTTCTGCCTACATCTGGCATAATGGATTTTCATCGATCTTAGTTTATTGATATGATTAAGAAATCAAAAGTGATTCATTTTCTATTGGCTAGTATGCATATTTATTTTTACCCAATGGCTTCATCTGTTTCCCAAAATTTATTTGGGATTTATTGAAAGCATGGTGTAACTTCTATAAATGGCTATTTTCTTGTAACTGTCAAAAATAAAAAGTGATTCAGCACCAGCATTATCAAGTGATAGAGAATAAGCACTGCAAAAAAAGAAACTGATTTTGAAATTGTTACTTCATTAGGAATCAGACTGCCCTCCCTGGGGGGGAAAATGGAGCAGGTCCAATGGGACAGAAAGGTACAAGTCCTCAACTCTTTAACTACAGTAAGGTCCAGCTATATGACATTGTCCTAGCCTCACTCAGTTAACGCTAATGATCTTTCCAATAGACTCCTTAATTCAAGAGTCTTAGAAATTACCATCTGGGGTTTTGCAAATTGTACAAGAGCAGAGACTTGTCCAAACAAGATCCAGTTTGATACACTTCACATATATACAACTCTTATATACTAGTATGAGGCTATGAAATCCATGAAATACATGGAAAGGAGAGAAAAGAGCTGTGAAGTTCAGCTCAAGTTGAAAATTCTCAACACGATTTCATTAAACCCCAGAAGACCTCTATCTCCAATAAGACATACTACAAAAGGATTTTCGTGCCAGAGTAGAATGACTATCAGTCTAGCTATGGAACTACTACTACGATTAGCAGTTCAGGTGAGGATACTGACCGTGCACTGTGATCAAGCTGATTTACGTACAGCTTTATGAGGGAATGCTCTTCAGCCACAGGGCTGGATGCACTTATCCCCCTCAGGTAACCTGAGGGATTCAAACAATGAGACCTCATTAAAACTTCCCATGGACAGAGCAAGGCCCACTCAGAGAGGAAAGACATTTAGTGTACACAGCTTTATTGAACAGCACCCTCAAACAGAAACCAAAGGCCAATCTCTGTGGTGATAGGAAGAACTGTGAGCTTTAAACAACATATCTGTGGTTCACAGAGAACATTCCAAAAGGACTAAAACTGGGAAAAAGGGAAATAATCATATTTTGGGTTAATGGGTACCATGCACCCTGGAGGAACCAGAACAGCTCAAAGTATTATAGGAATATTTTAGGGTAGAAGAAGTCATGTTATCCATCTAGACGCATCCACCAAAAGCACCGTCCGAGCTGAAATGATATAAAATGACCTTCAGTAAGGATGGGGTCTACCTCTGCTTGACATTTGCAGAATGCAGAGCTTCCTAATAAAAGCACGTATTTCTAAATATGTCAGGTCTTCCCTAGATAGATGCACAGACCTGTGTCGTTTACAGACTTTATAATTTATGATTTCATTCAAGAAAGAAAAATGGTTGAATTTGCTGGTGATTCTAAAAAAGAGTGCTGAAAGGAAGTTACTGAGGGCCTAAACCATATTATTTTACTGTGGATGTTCTGCTGTATAACTGCCTCCTCATTTCCACTTGTCACAGACCTCATTTATATATCAGAAACACCACGTACTGCCACATTCTGTTTATTCTGCTAATTACAGTTATGGAGAACATCTTCATCTCAGGTTCCTGTTGACGGGGACATACAGGACCTCAGAGGAAAAAAAAGTCAGCTGTGTTCTTACAGTCCCACTGTCTTCAAATCCTCAGTTGAATGTATCAGGATATTACAGTGAAACTGGCACCTTATAAACCTCTTCAGGGGAAAGATGAATTATATGCATTTTTTAAAATATGAGGCTGTACTTTTTTTCCACTGAAAGGCATTTGAAATCTTATGTTCAATTACTCACTCCAATTTTCCTTACCTTTGTTTTTGCTTTCCTGTAAGCCTTCTCCATGTATTTATAAAATAATTATCTGGTGCTTGATTTGCAATATTTGATCAAATGACTCAGAGCACCTCTTGACCCTGCATATGTCTGATGCTAACTCTTAGAGAAATACTTGCTTCTCCTGTTTCTTGCTCACATGGGAATGGATCTTGTGCAAAGAAATGAGATGCAGATCCACCTTTTAAAAAAGTTCTTATTATTATCGATGAAATTACTTATATGGAAACTATATTTCTAAGTTTAGTCTTTAGCCTCTAGCCTCAGGAACTTCAGGGTTCACCAACAAAGGATTCTTTTGTATCTTTGCTTTAAATAATGACATGTTTCACCGTTTATATAATAAAACACCACTGCGTCTTGAAATTCTAATTCCTTGACTTCAACAGACCACTCTGAGGACTATGAAAGTGACTTCCTTAATGAAATGGGATGCAAGTGTGTCAGTAGTAAAACTGAAACATACTTCACATTCTTGCTGTGGGTAAATTATAAATGCAGGTTTCCAGAGATGACATTAATCTCCAAAGCCATCCTACCCCTCTTTAAATACATACGAATGAATGAAATGGAAAACTTATAGTGGATATTTGCAAGCTAGTTTCCAGTAACAATATTCTGCTTTTGGCTTATATAAGAATATATTTCTTACTACAAAATCAAGGCTCATTACCAAAGAAAGGCTTTATTTTATAATAGGGTTGGAACTTACCTCCTGGTAATAAAAGGACTTCCTGAGGAGGGAACAGAGTGGGAAAATAGGGTGTCGTTCATGCTGGTTACAGGTCTGGGAGGCCTAAAACAAAAGACAGTGTGAATGGAAAGTTAAAACAAATAAAAGTCACAAATTAGAAACTCTCCATCATCCCTCCAGGAAAGGGGATGGGAAGATCCGAGTTCTATCTTTCCCAGGATCAACAAGAAAATCTTATATTTTCCAATTAAATTCCTTAAGAGCTTTAAAGTTACATTTCCTTGAGAATAAACAATCTCAGGTAAACACTGGGAGACAGATCTCCAGACACCATGGGAATGTTGATGCATGAGCCCTGAGCCTTGATGTTTTATTGTATAATATTCTGCAATGGAGCAGGGATTTTGAAGAAGTCAGTGGCTTCACTTCTACTGCCTTCTCAGGAAGTCCTAAAAATCTGATCATCTAATCTACATTCTCTTGGAAAGAGGAGGATTCCTGAAGCTTTGGAAAGTTCCTTCTGTGTTCTCCATGATGATGGCCCTCTCCAACATATCTGGTCTCAAAGGACACAGTCTGTAAAATCATATCATACCTTATTTGCCTTTGGTGTAAGTAAAGATGCAATTAAGCTCCACAAGGATTTATGAAGTTAGTTTCTGTTGTTGGGGTGATCCATATGATAGAATATATGGTGTATGGTATCCTATAAGCTTCCCTTGTTTTCTTAAGAGAAGGAAAACAGAATGAAATTTTCTATAGAATTGCTCATGGTTCTAAACACCAACTGCATAGAGTCTGTCTTCCTTGGTCTGATTTTCATTTCATTCTGTCATTCTTTTCCTTAGTTCAGGTAAAATGATAGGGCTAGGATCCCTATCTCATCTCCAAGCCATTTTTAGTCTTATTTTAGCTTCAATGTAGAATACTGAATGGTAACATGAGCTGTGATTTAGAGTTCAAAAGATGGAAAATGAGGTGGGGCATTATTCTGAATCAGAGGAAATTTCAGTTTCACTGTAATTCTATATTTGAGTTTGACAGTATAGAACTTTTTGAAGATGAGACATTAATTATAGCAGCCTAAATAATTAATATGTGTTGGCTTGATTAAGAGCCACATTTATAAATGGTTTAATTTTTACCTTAGGAACCAGAGTTGGCTTTGGATTCTACAATGAAGAGATTCTGGGAAAAAGGTAGACATGTATATCCCAATGTATTGAATGAAATGGATGTGAAGCTCTGCTGGTTTTAAAATGTCAGCACTATATGTGACCATTTACTGAAACTTAGAATAATCGTCTCCAGGGTAAGGGATAAAAGATTACAAATATGGTGCAGTGTATACTGTTAGGGTGATGGGTATACCAAAATCTCACAAATCACCACTGAAGAACTTACTCATGTAACCAAATACCACCTGTACCCCAATTACTTATGGAAAAATAAAAATGAAAAAATAAAAAGTAACAAAAATTCATTGAAACTTTTTTCAATGAATTGCTGGTGCTAAACTATACCCTGAGATTTTGTAAGATATATCATCTGCTGGACGAAGACAAAACAACAGATTCACTGTTTCATCTACTCTAGACAAAAGCGAAGTTCTGAAAACAGTCTTAGTGTTTTGCATTACTTATCTAAAATGTATCTTCAATATAAGAGAGCAACACAAGGGTAGTTTAAAACTACTTCTGCCTTAAATTAAACTCTAGCACTTTACAAGAAGGATGCTAATTTTATACAAATGTCCTGTGTGAATTATGAAAAGTTTGGCCTGTTGGATTTTAAAACAGTGAACAGAGTATAACATCTTCATTGTAGCTTTGCAAAGAGTTGAAAAAAATACTTGACCCCACATTTCCAATTTTATCTCTCTTTTTTTAACTTTTCCATTTTGCTCTATGTCTAAAAATGAGAAAACAAGTGGATTTATAATGCTTTTTAACTAGCTTGGTAAATTTATTCTATTGAATCTGATCACTACACAGTTGAAATCAAAGTTTCTCAGCAAATGGCTTCATTTAAGGCCTACCATTGAAATACTGAACTTGGGACAAAGAATGGCTAACCTGGGCACCAAATGATGGGTTTTCAGAGGGGCTGAAATTTCCTATTTCCTCCATAATCAAATGGCAAGGTATCTTATCTAACAAATGGGTCACACTGGGAATTCTGAACATATTTGCTTTTATGAAAAAGAAACAGCTCTACAAAAACAGAGTAAGTTACAAGGGCCTTCTGGACAAGATCTTCAGAGGACATTTTTATGTAAGTGGCATCTTTGTAAACTGAGTGTACAGCACAAGAAGACTTAGTTCTAAACTAGCCTCACTTGTTTTGTGTCTCTTTACCACTTATCATGATTATACACCTTTGTAAGTAGACTGGAAACTACTGCACTACTTACCAAGTATCACTTTTGGCAGCAAAAATTGAACAGAATAGAGATCGTTAATCATGGTAACATTTACAAGCAATACAATAGCTTAGAACAAATGCCAAAATACCAAAATGTCACCACCTGCTCATTTCTATTTACGGACTAATCAACGACTAGTAGTACCTCTCTACAACATGGGTCAAAAATCCCTTGGCAATAGTAAAAAAAATGGCATTTTCTGTGTGTCACATGCTTCATTTCCATATGCAAATGTATGCATGTGTGTGTATGTGTGTGAGAGAGATATTAGTATCACAACCTGTTTAAAAATCCCATTGATTCAATGTATGTGTATGTGTATGTGTTTTTTTTTTTTTTTTTTTTTTACTGTATCTAAGCCTACTTATAAAATATTAATTTGTTACATAGCCTGTGCCACATTTTTTGTCAATTTTTTCACATTTAAGTTGTGGCCAAGTGTGGTGGCTCACACTTGTAATCTCAGCCTAGGAGTTCCAGATCAGCCTGGGTAATATAGAGAGACCCCATTTCTACTAAAAAAAAAAAAAAGGAAAAATTGGAACTTGAAGTTTTAAATGAATAATGAAAATATTTTTAAATGTATTCATTAGGTATTGATAAAGCATTTTCCACTTATTATTTTCTCAATTTTATTTATATCTTATAATGCGTTTGCTGCTCAAGATTGGATGCAGTATGTATTAGAGGACTAGTAGCATTTTCTTTTTTTTAAGTTTACTTTAAGTTCTAGGATACATGTGCAGAACATGAAGGTTTGTTACATAGGTATACATGTGACATGGAGTAGCAATTTTTAACACAATCATTGAATAGCAAGATGTGCATTTAAGAAGACTGTAATGTTCCACATCAAATTCCATATCCATGGGCTATATAATGTTCTACATATTTCAGCACTATGTAAGGACATACAGTTATCCTTCACTTAAACATTTATATCATGGGTTTTCTTTTCGGAATATGTCTTTGGAGGATTTGTATTAATTTACAAAATCACAGTGGCAAAAAAGTTTTATATTGAGTCTGTGCTATAATTCCCAATGCCCAGAATCCTAGGTCGTCAGCACATGACAGAGTATGCCCATCAATATTGCCAGTGCTTGTACCCTACTCTCTGCTCCCTTCTTACCTCTGTCTGTAAGCTTATCCCTATGTGTAACTGATATGGACTGGGATATTTTTGTGACACTACATTCAAAGAATGACAAACATGTGGTTTGTACTACAATTAAAGATTGCTTAATAAATTATTTATGAAAGCCTACAGAAAGGTCAGAGAGGGAATGAGGATGACCGAGACAGAGCTACAGCTAGAAAAAATATTTTTAATGCTGCATATAGTTCTAAGGAATATACTTTAATGATGATTTTTGCTAGAGACTCAATGATAAAGCTTCTTAATACAAATATTTCTGCACTGTGATAATATTCCTTCTGCATAAGACCTTTATAATTTAAGTCACATTTGGGAGTAATAAATTAAGGGTAGAGTGGAGGTGGGAGTATTGGTGTGGTTTATTTCTTAAATTTCACTTATTTCCATTGTACAGCACTGTATAAAAATAGTGGGATGGCTTATTATAAAAGGACGTGGTATGGAATGTTATATATTTTTGTCTAATTTATCAAAATCTTATTTACATACATTTGGAAGAAGTGTGAATATTCATTAATTCCATGTACATGTTCATTATAGCAGATTAAGAGAGCATTTTTCTTTGTAAAAGATTAAGGCTCAATACCATTATTTTTTCATGTAAACGGCCTTGATGTGCCTATGATAATTTAGAACAGTTAAATGAGCAATACATTTTAAAATTAGAAGTCTCAGAAAAAAGACATGGATATCTACTCATGACAATAGCATTTTAATAAAGAAATATCAAAAAAAATAAAAAAATTCTATGGCTAAAAATAGAAAAAAATTCTATTTTTAGCTATAAAAAATAACATACAAGAAATTCTGGATGTAGAATGTCTAATATAGACTGGACATTCTACATCCAGAATTTCTTGCATGTTATTTCAACAATTAAATATCTTGCACAATTTGCATTTTAAAATTAAAACTTTCACCCTGGGAAAATATGTTATCAGTGAGTACAGATCAGTATTTTGATTCAAGGACTCTTGAAGATCTGATAAAATACATGGAGGCTTTCTCAGAAGAAGACACATTTTGTATGGACTTTTAAAATCTCTCCACGTCCTAAACTAAGAATGTATTGTATAGATATAGCCCTCAGTTAATTTGCAAGTAACAAAACAGATTATATTGCTCCATAAGTCAAAATTTAAAAACTATTACTCAGCCAATTAAATAAATCTCTCTTTCTCTCTCTCACACACACACACACACACACACACACACACACACACACACACACACAATCCTAACACACACTGGGTACAAGGCCCTGAGCTAGATAATACTCCAATGTGACTCACTGTGAAACAAACTTTTACATTGCAGTGCATCACTCCCTAATTCTTTGGAGGAGTGGGCCACAGCAAAGCTCTTAGAGACAGGCCATTCATACCCACAGCCTCTATCTTCATGACACCTAGCAGTTCTGTTGAAGGCTGCTCTCTTGGGGTAAAACTGCTAGCAGCGTTGATGGAAAATTACTCTGAGAGCTCAGGGAGCACTGGCTGCTCTCGCTTTATTGTGGTCATTCATTAGCAACTTAGTGATTGTGTCTAATTGGCTATGGGAAAGAAAGTCTAGACCTTAATAAGATCCTTAATAAGCTCCTATGCAATAGGAGAACAAGCACAAGCACAAATTCTGCAAGTGCTTGGCCCTTTGGGACATTCCCCAGATTTATTTACCCCTGGCTTATTTTAAGGCTTATTTATGGAAGCATAATTTCCAAAAATAAGTGAACCACATTCTACAAAATTAGTTTACATTAGTTTCTGGAAACTGAGCCCATGTCAGCTTGTAAGCTGAGAAACAGGAGCCTCCAGGCTGTGTATGCTGCTGAGGTCAGAGATGCCGCAAATCACCCCCAGGACAAACAACCAAAACAAAGCCTCAAAGTGTGTATACAAAGCTCACAGACGTGACTGCAGCACAAATCGTTTGGTGGTATTTGCTAAGGTCCATCAGAGAACAGAGCTGCTGCTTCCATGAGGGTCTCCTACCCACCACAGTGCCCCTTACAGATCATATGCTGAACTTCCTGAAGCATGAACTTTGCATTGTTGAATTCCTTTATTGGTAGGTCCCATCAGCACTCCTCTTGATGTCAACATGCAAACACACGCCCTATGGTGTGATAGGTCCCACTGAACTGTGGAAAACTACAGGCAGTTCATAAGGAGGCATCTGTGACTACTTGATATCTAAGCATGCATAGAAGCAGGTAATGAGACTCTTTCTTCTTCTGAGCCCAAGGTAACACCAAGGAAAAAACTGTTTCTTCTACCAAAGCCCCCTTGTTATCTTGGCCACCCAGGCTAAGAGAGATTCAAAGGCATGGAACTTCTGGGAGGTAGCAGGGATGGCTGGAAGGACCATTTGCTGGCCCAACATCTTCTGCCACAAAACTCACATATTTTGAAGAAAATAAGTTTTTGGATATTCTGATAAATTTTCCCACCATTCCCCCTTTTCAATCTTCCCCTGCACAGGCTATGATTCTTCTGGTTACACAGCTTGAGATAAAAAACAAAAGTAATTTCTAGGTTTTCTGGCATCTTTAAACTGGGTCTGCAGAGAAATAAAACAAAGAGCTTTTATATTTGGAACTCAAAGCACATATGAGATTAAGGGATAACATGCTGTAAATCATTTTTTAACACACGGTGATCCAATTCATTGTTAACTTCCAATGTGCAGACACCACTAACATCCATTTTTTATAACTAAGCTTTCTGAAATATTTTCCACCTTCAGGTGAATTATGTTAGTGTTACATACTTTACTTGTACAGCCTGGTGGAAGTACTGTATACCTCAACAATGACAACAAAAAATTATGATGACATTACTTTTTTTTTAAATTAAATTTAAAAACCACTGATATGAAATTGCCTTTGTGTGGCTCCAGACATGTGCTGTTGAAGAAAAATGTCTCTTTACTGGGAGGGCAGAGATACTCACACGATGTGAGCCAAGTTGAGTGGCTTCTCAGGCTGATCTGGGAACATGGGGTGCAAAGGTTCACGGCTGGAAGCACAGCTCAGGGACTTGCTTAATGCATTAGTCAGTTTCTTAGCAGGTGATTTCTGGAAAGAAGAAAGGTAGAAGTGACAACAGCTAACATTTATGTAATATTTTGTCAACTGATTTGCTTTTCATAATATTCATTCAGGGGAGAAATCCTTTTTCAGTGCTGACCTGAGTCCAGAAGTTTGCTCAGTGCTGGAAGAGAGTTTCTGAACAAGCTACCTCCTGCTGCTCAGTGTCAGCAAATACAGCAATAAATGGAAGCAGGCATTGTGCATGGGACACCTGAGCTGGGACTTACTGGGCCTGCAGGAGTTCTGACAAAAACTCAGCAGACTGGGAAAGTCATTTGAGATGGAGGAAGCAGCAACAGTGAAGGGAGACCTTCTGGGGGAGGAAAGCAGGAGGCAGATCATCAAAGTCTTTATATGGCTCATTAAGAAATGTCTCTTTATCCCCAGGACAGAGGAGGCCATGAAGAGTTTAAATCATAGGCGTGGCAGCATCAGACCTAATTCTAGAAGGACTGCTGTCACTTAAGAACAGAAATGGTTTATGCTGAAATAGGCACAGAAGGATGAGCAGAAAATTTTGCAGGAAATCCAGGTGCGAGAAAGATGTTTCAGGCATGGCTGAACACATCCAGTTAGAAGTGAGAGTGAAACTTCAATCTGAGTCTTCAGAATTTAAAATTCAGGTTATTTCCAGAGAATCATGCTGCCTGTGTTTTGTTTAGATTGTTAGGATGTTTGTCTTGCTATTATACAGTCAAAATTACATAAAAAGTAGCCTACCACATATATTATTTGTTGGTGCAAAAGCAACTGTGATTTTTGCCACTACTTTCAAATTTAATAATTTAATAATAATATAATAAAATAATGATAAAACTTTAACCATATTTTTCCTTTCCATAAGAAGCCATTTCAAATTTTGTCACTTTCTTTTATACCTAGAGTCCACAATTGGTAATATAATGAAGTGACTACTGTCCTCATTTTTTTAAAAGCTCAGTAATAAGAGCGTTGTTCAAGAAGTCCCTCTTTGGCTTTTGTTAGGAGATGTAATTCTTAGAACAGTTAAGACAGCAGCAACAGCAGCTCTTCGCCCCACAAACCATAGGGACTTCTGTCCTGTCAAGGAGTCTGATTCTCTTTGTACAATAGTGCCCTGCAATATCTGTACAACCTCTAAGAATAAGGCTCCCTATGTGGATGTAGAATTTATATAAAACAACTAAATCTGATTAGTTTTTAAACACCAAATCTCCTAGGATATGGGTTAGAAGTTTGAAAAATGGTAATATGCTAACAATAAGAAAATACAAAGTTTTAGCTCCTATCTTCTAAGCTAAGTTGTAGTTCATGATCCGTGTTAATGTATCTGTCTACCTATCCTCAGCATGACATAAACAACAGTGAGGTGTTGCACTGGAATTGGCATAGAAATTCTCAGTATGCTCTGACTTAGTGAAGAACTATCATTTGAATTCAGAATCTGACTAGTGATGAAGTACTCATATATTTACCTTGAATATTAGTTCCCAAGAATAATTCCTAGGAAGAACATTTTGATTTAAGATGTATATTCTGAAGACTTCTTTAAGTAAAGGCTACAGATTGAATTGAAATACATTAAAATGTAGAAAAACTCATAAATACATTGAATTTTCTTGTGACAGAACTATTCCAAGAGGTTCTGGCAGGGCTGATGGTATATCCCACAAAAAACAATCTATACACCCTACAAAAACCAATCCTTGAAGAGTTGTCCAAGGGCGACATTGCTGGAACTGATATTTGAGTTTAACTAAGATAGATAAAGGTCAGTAAATCATAACCCATTTGAAAAGTGAGCACACGGAGTCACATTTCCTCCCACAGACCTGGTGCCACATGCTCCTGAGAATACATCTATCACACAGACCCTCACATGCCACCTTTGCCGGGTTGGTCACTCACACTATTCATGAAAAGATGGTTTGCTAATATAACCACAATCTCCCCCTCCCTACCCACTGCAGAAAAGTAAAATGGAACAGTATTATTAAGTCCACACTCTCCTCTCATACTTGTTCCTTTAATATTCTAGTCATGCACTAAAAGAACTCCAGAATCTAAGAAAAATAAAACTAACAATAATTCTTAAGCCATTTCCACAAAACAAAACTTGGAAAAGATTTTAACTTACTGTGAATGTAAGCCTATGTTCCAGAAGGTCCTTGCTGTTCAGTTGTTATTTAAATCAGTACTGAATTATCTATATTCCAAGAAGTAACATAGTTTTGAATCTTCCTATATTTTAAGTCACAGGAAGCTACAGTGAGTTCCGACAGAATAAGTAAGAGCACGCAGTGGGGTGGAGGATGGGAGGAAGGGGGACTGAATACTAGACTTGGGATAGAAGGTAAGCTTGCTTTTTAACTCTGCCACTATCCTTGATATTCTCTTTCATTCTGGGCAACACTCACACATCCAACTCCAAGTATTGCCTGGACCTCGCCTTACCCATGACGTGTACTCTTTCATTTGGTGCTGGTTGCTATGAGAACCACCGGCATGTCCCCTCCAGAAGCAGTCCTGACAGAGCTGGTAATTGTGACACTGTTGGCATCGGTAGCGAAATCCCATCATACTCTCACTGTGGCAGTAGGAACACTCAACTGGATGGAAGACTAAGGGGGAAGTAAGTGAAGAAAAAACAAAAAAACAAAAGTATGAATCAGAAGAAGGAAAAATGCAGCCTTACAGAAATTGCACTTTTTTTCTCTGTGCCACAATTTTAGATGATAGTTGATTTGGGCTCAGAGAAGCCTATTTAGTTCACTCCTGGATACTCACAACACTTTCAATCACGTCTGTGGGCGTGGAAGAAATGAAACGGGATGGAGAAGAGGTGTCCTTTTAACAACAAAAATCTCTGTAATGTCATTTGCTCTTTCTACTCCCATCTCTCACATTACAAGAATTTAAATTACCCAAACAGACTTGCCTTTACCCCAAACTGCTCTCTGTCTCCAGGAGACCAGCACAGCTCCCTGGAAGAGTCAGAAGCACAAGGGGGTGAATGCTGATTGTCCAGGGGAAGAGAGAAAATATCAGAGACATGGAGAACGAGAGGAAGAAAAAGGAAAGAAAGATGGACGGAGTGAAAAACTGGATGTGGATGAGAGAATTAAGTTACTTTTTTAAAAAGTGGAGTGACTAATAGGCTTATTTAACGAGTGGCATTGCCACTGACAAACAGATTTTTTTTTCTTTCCTGAAACAGGTGTATAAGACCCTAAAAAGATGTATAAATTATCTGAAATCAGTTCTACATAATTCAGATAGTTCAAGAGACAGTTAACTTTCTTTGGTAGAAATTTGAATTATAAAGCAGTCAAAGCAAAATATTAGATTTGAAGCAAAGTAAAATATTAGATTTAAGTGATCAAATCCAAATAATTGTCTACATGCTATGAGCTAGATATTAAAACAACAATAACAATTCTTGCCTTTGATAATGCTATTCTCTGGCTAATCAGCCAGGAAAGACAATGCAAATAAGAATAAGTAAAGATAAAAAGCAAAGTGTAAAAATAAAGACATAACTAGCTCTGGATGCACTGTCTTCTAAACAAATATCATAACTTTCCTTTCTGGCTCTTGAAAAAGAGTATAGTGGGACTTGAATCTAAGGACAACTGATCTGGGACGGTGCCTAAGAAACTGATCTCCTGCAGCAGGAAATGCTGGGAGAGAAGGAATGAAATTATAGCGTTATGATTGGAAAATGACTAGTTCTAGAACTGTAAACAGTAACATGAACTCATCTTGCATAATAACATGGACCTTGATTGCTCTTCGCTTCTGCATATAGATAAAGAAACATAAAAAAAATCTGATTGCTAGTGATTGCAAAAAAAAAAAAAAGTAAATTCATTCTTTAAATTTTCTCCATGAGCAAAAGAGGATAAATTCATAACTTTTAACTGAGATAAATAAGGGCAGAAGCTAAAAATTCTGAATGATAATTTAAAATTAAGCTAACTTTAGATGCAATGTATAGTAAAGAAATACATAGAAGTTGAGTAATATATGGAGACTTAAGTTAAATCCCTAGTAAGAGATATGGACTAAATTATTTCCTAGTCAAGTCTGGAGAAATTTGAGTTACACTGAACAATAAGTAGGAACACCTAAAGCTTAGATGGAGCCATTGAACTGTTCCATGTTTAAATTTCTTTAAATTTTGTCCCAAACTGTATTTCATATTTAAATCTGGATATGCCAACAGTAGTTCCTTTAATCCTAGAAATACTTGCTTTAAAAAAAGACATGATATGGAAGTTATTTTACTTTTATCTTTAACATAAATACAACTATTGAAAGTTCACAATCTGGAACATATGACTAAAGATTAACAGGGTGCTATCATCTATTTTTTTTTCTCATTTCTCCCACCTGTTTCTGGCTGAGTGCCTAGGAAGAAATAATCAGTACCATGTATGAAAATATGAGAAATTCAAATCTAAAACAAATACAAAATAATGTTACACTACTTGTTGAAGTTTGTCTTCTATTGTGACAAGTCTTTTAACCACACTTGACTTGTAATTGAGAAGAACACCATGAGATTTAGTCCTTTTTTAGAACTGACAGTCCTAATTTTTCAGTGGTCCTTTGAGGCCTTCCTTAACAGGGAGATGGGTTAGTTCTATCCTAAACAAAACTAAGAGCCACTAAATAGGCTTCCCTAAAACAATGACCAGGGCTTACTAACTATAGACCTATTGGCCTAATTTCAATAATTTAAAAAATCACCTTTGCTCAGTAGTAACTACTCACCATTTTCCACATTTGCTAGTCGATGCAGAAGAGGCAACCAGACCAGACACTGCGGGGGAGGATCCGACATCAGCGTGTCCAAGAGACCATTTAACGTGACTTTTTTCTGCACCAAACAAACAAACAAACAAACAAAAAAACACATAAATTTAGGACTGAGAATCATCTCAATTTACCTGCCATGTAAATATCATTTGAAACTGAAACAAAAGAATACTCAATAAACCTCCAATATCTGAAGAAACGCAACTTGCCAAATGTGTTATTAAACTAGTTTAGAACTGAAAACATTGCTTGCTTTTTATACCTAAGCATACATAGGACTGAATTCTCTCCACTGAGGCTGAGTCAGTAGTATCAGCAGGAGAAAATTCCAAGAGCATCACTTGTATATGTGAAAGACAGTATAAAATATGAAGAAAAATAAATAATTGAAATTCTCCATGGAATTTTACTCAAGAATGTATTATAGCTCACTCTATAATTTTCCTATCAGTCAGTCTTCTAAATTTATAGAACAACTTCCCTTTCGAGCTTCCTCAGCTTCCTTAAGTACTAAATATTTAGTGGCTAATGTGAATGGTTCTGTTACACAAGAGCAGGAGGGAATCCTGCTAGGGGAGAACCATCTAAAATTTTTAAAATGTGCTCATTTTATTACTTAATATATCATTCCTCTCAATTCAGTCTGCTTCTTTCTCACTATCCAAGTCCTTTTGATGTACGAAAGGAATGCATTATATCAAGTTTCTTTCAAAGTGACAAAAGTAAGAAAGCTATATTAATGCATGCACTGTAATGGTATAAATAACAAAAATATATGTTTATATGCAAAAATCACTACTTGAAATTTTGAACTAGAATATCAAAGGGGATGGGACAGTTTTATTTATTTATTTTAAAATATTTATTTGTTTACTTTAAAGATGAGGTCTTGCTATGTTGCCCAAGCTGGACTCAAATTTCTGATTTCAAGCCGTTCTCCTACCTCAGACTCTTGAGTAGCTGTTACAGCCAATTGATGAAGTATAAAAATAAACTGGTCTCATTATTTTTGTGTTACCTCTTTTCATACTTCAAATGTTCTTATTTATTTTGGCCATTTGCCACACTGGCTAAAAAAATCACTCCTGGAAGTTTCCAAAAATGTTATTATGATTTCAACATGTATAAATTGCTCATCATTAAGAATATATACAAGTCATATAACAGAACAGTCTATAGGATATCTCAAAAGGAATTTTGGATATAGCAACATCACATATAATTTTTGAACACATAGGTCCTTTTTTTTTTTTTGAGATAGGATCTCACTTTTTTGCCCAGGCTGGAGTGCAGTGGCACAATCATAGCTCACTGTAACCTTGAACACCTGGGCTAAAGTCATCATCTCATCTCAGCCTCCCAAGTAACTAGGACTACAAGTATGTGCCATCACACCTGGTTAATTGTTTAATTTTTTTTTTTTTTTTTTTTTTTGCAGAGATGAGATCTTATTATGTTGTCCAGGTTGGTCTTGAACTCCTGGACTCAAGCTATTCTCTTGCCTCGGCCTCTCAAAGTGTGAGTAATTACTATACCAGCATAGGTCCTTTTAAGATTTTTTTTTTTTTAAACCCAGTCCTATTATTCCAGCTTATTTTGAATGAGACATATTCTGAGGCATTAGCACATTTACCAATTATTCTATAATACACTACATAAAATTCAAGAATTCAGATATAAATGAAATTATTCTTGTTTCCATGATTGAGTGAAAGAATAGAACAGGTGGTTGCATTTCCTTGGGTCAGATCATCTGAATACTTGTAAATATAAACTGAAAGTGCACAAAACAAAAGCAACAACAATAACAAGAACACAAGAGTAACATTAACAGAAGAATTAGAAGACCAGAGTTAAAAACGCAGCCCCCTCACCCTCACTAGCTATGAACTTTATATTGTTAAAAAAGAATCACATTTTCCATGTTAGCTCACAGGGTTGTTGCAAGCCATAAATCAGATAATTCACTCTGTGAGGCATAAAACACTGTAAAAATAAAAGGAGCTATACATTTAGCATGCCACGAGAAAAGTTGGAAAGCAGTAAAATTGAATGAAAAACATAGATTTGTGTTTTGAAGAGACTGACACTTTTAAAAGCTAATTTCAGTGAAAAGAAAAGGCTTCCTGACTCTTAAATCAGTAAGTTCAGTGTAGTGAGCATTTGTTGTATGCGTTTATGGGGCAGGGATACACTTTTATTCTATTTTATCTTTTTTTGAGACAGGGTCTTGCTCTGTTGCCTGGGCTGCAGTGCAGTGGCGCCATCACAGCTCACTGCTGTCTTGACCTGCTGGGCTCAAGTTATCCTCCTGCCTCAGACTCCTGAGAAGCTGGGACTACAAGCATGTACCACTATGCCTGGCTAAGTTATTCAAACTTTTTGTAGAGACGGGGTCTCTCTGTGTTGCTCACACTGGTTTTGAACTCCTAAGCTACTGATCCTCGGCCTCCCAAAGTCCTGGGATTACAGGGGTGAGCCACCACACCCAGTCATGATGCCTTTTGAGAGGACATAGAGTTACTTTGGATGGTAAACTAATCCTTGATGTATGGATTTGTGCTACCACTGGGCTATGCTGGAGGATGAGCCTGGAGTCTCTCTACATGACCAGAGAGGCACACACATAGACAGCTCCCTAAGCTATGCAGCTTTCCTGGGCTAGCTTGAGCCATACCCAGTTAAAACACATCACTTGGAACCCCAAATGTATCATGTTGTAGAAGATTTAGGCAGCTGTGTCTGCCACATTTTGGGCTTCTCAGGTCATGATGTGGCAGATGTTGGGATTCCTTTTCTGGTAACCTTTGCTAAACCAATGTTAAAGCTTGTTGCTGGGTCAAACGTGTATTTCACATGAGGCTGAGTGAGACAATTAAGCCTTTCAAAGTGCAGTGATAGTAAAAATAATGACACAGAGGGTGTAGGTGATATGGTTAGGCTTTGTGTCTCCACCCAAATCCCATCTTGAATTGTAATTCCCAGGTGCTGAGGGAGTGACCTGGTGGGAGGTGATTGACTATGGGGGTGGTTCCCCCATGCTGTTTTCATGATATGAAGGGAGTTCTCAGGAAATCTAATGGCTTTATAAATGGCAGATCTAATGGCTTTATAAATGGCAGACTCCCCTCAGCTTTTCACTCTTTCTCTTTCCTGCCATCACATGAAGAAGGTAGGTCCTTGCTTCACCTTCCACCAGGATTGTAAGTTTCCTGAGGCAAGAATTGTGAGTCTGTTAAACCTCTTTTCTTTATAAATTACCTAGTCTCAGGTATGTCTTTATAGCAGTGTGAAAACAGATTAATACAGAAGGGTTGTTGTAAGGATAAAATTAGGCAATGAAAGGACAAAATTTAGCAGTGTCTGCTTCATGGTCAGTAAACATTGTCTATTATTGTGATCCAGGTGTGCTGGGTTTAGTTACTGGCTTAGAGGTCATTTGTCAGAGGCTTAAAAATACACTACAGGTTGCTATCACATAGAAGAATTTATCTGAATATTTGTGACCTGGAATGACATCTAGAAGGGGAGCAACCACTGTATGAAAGAAATACTTCCTTAAACATATTTTTCTCCTACCTGTTGGGGAGAAACAGGATCTGGCTGACTGTTCTGTGTAACCAAATGAAGGACCTTCAAAGACTGCTGTGGGTAGTTTGAGAACTTCCCGAAGGAATTGGTCATATCGTCCATAAACCATCACCCCACTGGAGTCAGAAATCATTGAGAAAATATCTGATGAAAGGAAAAGGAAAGATATTCATTCATCACATGAACATTCTCCACTGTTTTGGTTCAACATATGTGCTACAAATGACAAAGTAGCAAAATGAACATTTTTATGAAGGAATAATATAAAAGCTATTTTTTATTCTGAAAATATTCCTGGCATAATGTTTTCTCTGGTTTCTTTTTCTAGATGATTCTGGCACATAGCAATCACAAGTAATTTGGGGTAAAATTAACATTTTAATAAGAAGAGACATTTATTAAATGTCTTTAACAAGACATGTTTTTGTTTTGAGGTCAATTATTAACTCATGTAGCTCAGTAGGATAAATTTTTGTATATATGAGAGAGATGGTGACTTCATTTGAAACACAGTAAGAGTTTTGCTGTAAAGTTGGGGTGTATGTATATTCATTTATCTAGCTAGAAATTTACCCACTTATATTATGACCAAAACATTTGGATTTTGGTATAAGATATTTGAAAAATCAAAGACACAATGAGGATAAAGATGCAATGACAAACTCTTGATTAACTTCCTATAGAAGCACAAAACGTTCTATAAATTACCGTGTTCTGGGTGGAAGGCACTTGATTTACAGGGAAGGGTTTTCTGACTCATGTAGTGAAGAGGAAGCACGGCCTTGTGGATGATCAATGAGGTAAAGTCGGGGTCCTGGATCTTTCTCTGAAGGGTCTGTGTCTTCACTGAACCACAGTTCTTCAATTTCTGCCACTATGTGCACTTAATGAATATTAATGGCATAATTTCCCAAGGTGCTTTATAATTCCTCTGTGCAAATCACTATTAGAATGAAAGGGTTTGCTATTATGTAGTTTGTCACCATGCTAACTAGCTTGTCACCAGGCCAGCACAGCTGTTAGGATAAACGGCTGTGAATGTGCTACTTCTATTCACTTTGGGTTTAATTTTTCAAGGTCAAATGTAATCTGGGAACACTGTATTTACACCAAAGTCAGATGTTAAGCATATCACAGGCTTTTATTGGATTATGTTTTGAGAGCATGAATTGACTCTCATTTTCATTAAATACTCCATTTATAAAGGGTTTCTGCTGTTTCAAACAGTTTATTAATCATGAGACTACAGAGATTCTGGGTAAAAAAATTAATGTACATATTTATGGGATACAGAGTGATATCTTGATACATGTGTCCAGTGTGTAATGATCACATCAAGATAATGAGCGTTACTTTCATTTCAAATATTTATCATTTTGTGTTGGGAATATTCACCATCTTCTCTTCCAGCTTTTTGGAAATATACGATGAATTTTTGTTAACTATAGTCAGCCAGACAGTGCTATAGAACACTGGAACATATTCCTCCTACATAACTGTAATTTTATAGTCATTAGCTAACCTTTCCCTAACCCCTCAACCCCCTGCAGCCCCCTACCCTTCCCAGCCTCTAATAAGCATAATTCTACTTCCATGGTTCAATTTCTTTTTTAGCTCCCACATATAAGTGAGAACATGTGGTATTTATCTTTCCATGCCTGACTTATTTTACTTAACATAATGTCCTCCAGGCTCATCCCTGTTGCCTCAAATGACAGGATTTCGTTCTTTTTATGGCTGAATTCTACTGAGGAGTTTAGATTATGTCCAGAAGATGTTGAGGGGAGATACCAAAGAATTTAAAGCAGGTCAGTGCATTAGAAACATTACCCCAGGGGTAGGCATAGAGGAAAACAACCAGTTCAGTAATAGAAACTCAATAAATATGCAGTATATTCCATAATACTAGCCTTTTAAACAAAATAAAACAAGTCCTCCCCAAAGCTTTAGAACAGCACATGACATACCAGGCTTACAGCACTGGATTTAGAATCCCTTAAGATCCTTAGAACTATCCAGGAGCCCTGAGGCAGAAGTATAAACAAGTGTTCCAACCCATTAAAACAGTTTATAATTGGGCCAAGAATAATCTGACAAAACAAGTAGTATTATTAGGTAAGTGTATGTTTAGGTTGCCATGGCACATGACTGCAGGGGGCGCTCTTCATCTCCTAGGCTGTGTCAATGATGATTCCTGGAATTACACAGGGAATACTCTACCAGTGAATGGTTGCCCCAATTACTGGAAATTGTGTTGCAACATGGGGTTGTTTTTCTCTTTAATGCATTTTAAAGCATTAAGAAAATCAACTTCAAATTTTCTGTTGCTTTCTCTTTGTTTTTTAAAATTTCTGAATAATTTTCGGCCAATTATTCTTGCTCTGTGTTCTCCAACAATAAGGGAGTAGCTGGAACAAGCTAAATATCCCTCGTCCCTATGCACAAAAAATAAGACAAATTGCCAAGCAAGCACAGCTGGCATTTTGGCTTAAAGTGAATTAGAAAAAGTTTAAAGAAGAGAAAACAAAACCCTCAAGCCTGAAAAATTTCATATCCCTTCATTTCATTCTTTCTTATTACAGAAGCAATGTAGAAAATCATGGCCTTACCTGTTTTTTTGTTTTATTTTGGTTTAGTTTTTTGAGATGGAGTCTCGCTCTGTCACCCAGTGCAGTGGTGTGATCTCAACTCATGCAACCTCTGCCTCCTGGGTTCAAGTGATTCTCCTGCCTCAGCCTTCTGAGTAGCTGGGCCTACAGGCATGTGCCATCATGCCTGGCCACCTTACCTGTTTTATCATTAAAATGCAAGCCAGGAAAAGAAGACAACAGGAACACCCACAATCCCACTCACCAAGGGTGTCTGTGGGTAGATTTTGTGGGTAAACATGCCCACATTTGCTCATTCAATTAATAATTATCACTGAAACTAGAAATATTCATGACTCAGGATATTCATTTTTGACCAGCTAACATTCTGGAGAGATTCTCGTGACCAAATTACCTTTAATTAAATTGTTTTTGGTCAAATTGCTTTTAACCAAGTTACCTGGAAAACACTAAAGCCATCTTCCTAGGATTAACTATACAAAGAGTGACTCCTCAGTCAGAGAACCAGGGACACATAAGGCTGTGATTCAGGTGCACTGCTCTCAAAGTGGGGGATGCAATTTATCGGGGTCACACCATCTGTTTTTCTACAGCATCTGTGATATTGTGAAGCTTGTTTCTGCAGACTAGAAAACTTTGCCTACCTCCAGTGGGACACATGCATTTGTTGCTTCTTTCACTGCACTACAGAGAATAGACTTTGGCTACTAAAGAGTGCTTTTTGGGGGTGGGGGTTATAGGATGGGGTGAGGAGAAAGCATTGTAGCAGTTACACTGTTTCCTTTGAACTCCTGAACCCAAAGAGAGAACTGCAAGGATTTTCACAATTGTAAAGATCTAATCAATAATCTGGTTATATCTTGAGCTTTGCAAATGTGCTGATATTGCTAGTTCTTTGCCTAGCAGCCATTCCCTCCATCTGTATTTGACCCACATTTGTTGATGGATTGTGGGAATGGGGTGGCCCTTCTGAAAACAAGAGGTGAAAGTGGATTACACAATGACCATTGCTGTCATGCTTTTTCTCTAACCAGTAATTAGTAATTGGTCTCAGATGCCATCCTAGGTGATGAGCTGTAAGGGCTGGGGGGGCCTCTGTAGTGAGATGTGACTCCTGTGACTGTCTCCTCCCCACCCCACCCCTAACCTTCACCCTAACACATAGGAGGAGGATGAAATCTTACACTGAGCAAAGCTAGGTGGAAATACAGCAAACACCAGGACCTCGAGAGTTCAGAATTAGCCTGGTATGTTAAAGGTTGACAGACGTTCTGAAATGCAGAAAACTGGTTTTCTTAGCTTTCTGCAAACCTATTTTAATATGGGACTTTTCTATCCAGGTACCTATTAATATAATATTAAATAGGTATTTTTAGATGTTTTCCAAGTGGGTTTTTTTTTTTTTTTTTTTTTTTTACATTTATCTAACATCCTCTTCGTAAATGGCCAGTTGGGGTTGGCAGACAAGGTTCTCAGGAGTTTCTTCCTGTGCCTTGGTTCATTTTGTTAAGCTTTCTCTTTCTGGCTTAACCCTGAAGGAAAAGCCTGCGTGTTACTCTGGAGCTATTTTTTTTTTTTAAAGGCCCTTGGTGTCAGCACCTTCTAATTTATCTCTCAAACAAGCACTGAGGTAGATGATTTTTAATTTTCTATATATTTCAGGCTAACAAAAGAGAAGCTACATGATTCCTCCTAAGGTCAGTCTGGGCTTCTCTGAATCCTGGCTGCATTTGGCTCTCCATGGAGGGAAATCCCAGAAGTGAGGGAAGCTGTGTGGCTACCTGAGGGTTGTTGTCCCTTTCACTTACTTACTGGTCCAGTGAAATGACTCATCCCCCGGAGCAACTCTGGGGACATTCCAAAGGAACAAAAGGTTTTGTCTGTGTCTTCCTTTATTCTTTCCTTTTGGGTGGAGCAAGAAGCAAGAGATCTCGCTCAGAAGCTGACAGGCAGCAGGTGAGTCACACAGATGGCTGCATTGCAGCTAGGTGTGACTCTATGAATATCTCACAAAATCCCAAAATTTAGGATACAGAAGGAGGCTGAGGACTAAAGAAGTGTAGTAACTGCCAAAGGATAGCTCAGCAAATTAGTCCCACAGCTGGGCTTGCAACCTGGAACTCCCAGTTCCCAGGACAGTGACCTTTCTAACACAGCCTTATAACCCCAACTCATACTATTTAGGGGAAAGGATAGGGCTAAGTGGGAATTTGAAATTTAAACATCAGCATCAACATCATTTTAAGCTAGTTATAAATACATATTCTTGTCACCCACCCCCATCCTAGGCCTACTGAGTCAGAAATTCTGGGGGGTGGGACCCAGAAATCTACGTTTTACCAAAGCCCTCCGGGTGATTCTGATGCATGCTAAAATTTGTGAACCTCTGGTGTGGGGGAAAAAAAGTCAGGGCTCAAATCCCGGTGTCATTTTAACCATATGATTAACTAAGACTCAGTTTCTTTACCTAATGCAAACCACAAACAATCCCCAATGTGTTGTTGGTTAAGGAACTCTACCATATTCAGAGACAAAATGTTCATCAAGGCCCACAATTACTTAATGTACTTTAGCTCCCATGCTTTTGTTGGCATCTAGTTAATTCTGTCAATGCTGTCTCTATGAAACTCCTGTTCTTCTTTCCTGGCATTGTTGGCTTTGAAACCTTTGGAGTTCCCAGTGATTTGAATAGTGCTGGCTGAGAAGAATGAGAAAATGTGCCAGGGAGCTTTGCTTTTAGAAGACTTAAAGGGGAAGGTTTCCTGCTGTGGCCTTCATGTCCCTATCACCCTGTCCTGCCTGGAAGGCAGTATAGCACAATTAACTGCAAAGAGTGCTTATTTTACTTTAACATCAGAAAGAGGCCAGTTGCTGATACTCAACAGGTTATAAGTAGAGGAAAGCATTCATTTCATTAGCATTTATATAATATGAAAACATGACCAAATCCAAACATCAGTGAAAACTGCATTTCAAACAACTCTCACAGAATGAGGAAAGATACAAATGGGCAGGGGACATGGGGGAATGGGGGAGAGAAAAGGGTGGTACCTAGCAGGGAAAAGCAAAGAGAGACACAAGGAATCATAACTTACATCTTAATTTGTCCATGATCTTCCCTCCCACACAATGTGGCTAAAGCCATTTTGACAGCAAATACTGAAATTTTACCATGACCTTCCCTGTTTAGTAGTAATAGAAAAAAACAAGAAAACATGATGTCATTTGGAGCACTTCCAAGCAACAAGGTTTGACATTTTCTATTCTGTAGAAATCACAGGAATGCTGCATGCCTTATGTGAGCACATCCATTTTATAAAAGGTTGTGAAATAATTCATTGCAGGTATCTGAACAACTGTCTATTCAATGTTTCCTTTTCTTAAGAAACATCAGAATCTCTTAGCTTATTCTTTGTGTATGTCACTTGCTCAAAACACGGGCTGATAGCCAGAAGAACATGTACTAGGTAACTATGGATTTAAATAACAGAACATGCTTTTCACTTTGAGTTTCAGAAAATAATTTTGTGCACAATAATTCCACAGTCTCTATAATTTACTCAAACAAAGTTTTGGAAACATCATTTTTTTGGTCAGAGAATTTCTGAATTTGAGGTTAGGGTAACTATGGGGATTTTTCATCACACATTTTTTTTCAACCATTATTTCCTACCCACAAGCCAACTGTACTTATGTGATATATTTACTTTTCAAAGACAGGTACTATTTTAAAAGTGCAAAAGTAAAAGCTGTGGCTGAGGGTGGTGGCTGATGTCTGTAATCCTAGTAGCACTTTGGGAGGCTGACGTGGGTGAATCACCTGAGGTCAGGAGTTTGAGACCAGCCTGGCCAACATAGTGAAATCCTGTCTCTACTAAAAATACAAAAATTAGCTAGGCATGGTGGTGCATGCCTGTAATCCCAGCTACTTAGGTAGCTGAGTCACAAGAATCGCTTGAACCTGGGAGGCGGAGGTTGCAGTGAGCCAACGTTCATGCCAGTGTACTCCAGCCTAGGTGACAGGGAGACTCCGTCTCAGAAAAAAAAAAAAAAGTAAAAACTCTGCTTGAACACTTTCATCCTACCCAAATGACATAAGTGCTGCCAAATCTTCATTGATTCAGGAAGTATAACAAATCTGTCCTTCACAAACGTGATATAAAGGAGATATGATTAAAAAGTATAATGTTTCAGCTAAATGATTTTCAGCTGGAATAAACTGTTTATTCTTATACCTTGGAATCAGAAACCATATCATATTAGTAATCCATTTGTTTCATAGTAGCTAATCTTAAGAACGATCAAAAGAGTTATTTAAAATAATAATGTGTTGGAAAGGTAAGTAAAGTTTGTATTGGCAAAGCTTTAGTATGTGGAATAAATAATTTATATGAATAAGATTCATATACCTTATATATGGGAAGGATAAGATATAATAAATAATTGTGGTTTTGTTCCCTACTAGGTTTCAGAGAGGGATCGTTTATCTTTGTTGCTGTCATTCTTAGTGTAATACCTCAGTTACAACCAGCCAGAATGCAAAATTGACTGAACCCTACACTAGTGACTCTTTCATATTTATTTCTAAGCCTGAGCACCAGATTTATGTAATCATTTATCGGAAACGTTCACTTAGATACCTCTCGCCAACCAAGTACATTCAAAAGAGAACTCATTATCTTTACAGAGCTCTTCTATAATACTCAAACTAACCTTAATACTGACCTGCTGTTCCTCCTGCAGTCCTTCTGCTGGTTATTAGAAACACCATGTACCTAGTTACCTGAAAATGAATCCTGAGTTGGGGGTCACCTTTGATTTCTGGATCTACCTTAATTACTACCACCCCGGAACAAATGGTTGAAGGACTCAGCTAGACTTGTTACCTGTATGATGATTCCATTCCATTCTTTTCATTTCCCACTGTCACTGCTTCCATCAGCTCTTGCTTTAACATGGTCATAACCTCTGAAATGAACTCCCTGCTTGCACACTCATATCACAAATTTTGACCATATTATTTCATTGCTTAAAACCCTTTGGTCTCCTTTTACCCACAGGATGAAGTTCTAACGTTTTCTCATGGCACACCCAGCAGTCTCATCTAGTCTCCTCTGCTACCATTTCTGCTATTGTACTGCACACCATAGTCAAACTGTTCAATACATTTTGGTCCCTGCCCTTCCTAACATGGTCTGCCCACACCCCTCCCAACCATTTGTCAAGATGCCACTCAATATCATCCACCCTGCTCTGAAATCAGCTTTTCTTCTAGATGTCTAGGAAATCACTCTGTCCATTACTTTTTACCTATTATGTCGCATCTGTCACACTGAATGACTTTGATGTGTTTTTTTACATGTCTGCAATGTGACTGGTTTCTACATTGTGAGATCCTTCAGTGCAGAGATAATGTTTTCTGAATTACTTGAATTCCTAGTGCCTAGTGCTTTGTCTTACACAGAGTTAGTGATTAATACATTTCTTATATTAAGGAATGGTTAGTAATCATTATAAAAGGTACACCTAGAATTTTGAGTGTCCACTCAGTGAGTTATTTCTTAATTTTAGAGCAGGTAGCTGTAACAGAAATGCAATGATTTTGTAAAAACTACCCTATTTCAAAATTATTCCTGTCCTCCCCTTACATGGATAACTGGAAGTATCAAACATTTGACTTCAGGAAGTAATTAGCTTTTTTCCTAAACTTTAACATGGTTCTAATAATGAGAAGTCTACACAGTATGGAAGATTAGGAATCACATAGCAATAATGTGGTCCTCAAAATGCAAAGAAATTGAGGAGCATTATTTGTGAGGCTTCAAGAACAATACAGTTCCTTTCAATGAGTCCGAGAGAATAATTTATTTAAAAGGAGAGGATTGACCACAGATGATTTTGGAACAGAGACTTCTCCAAAGGATGAACAATGATAGCTCCTAGGTATACTCTTAAACCTTAGCTTTTAATGAAGAAGATCATAGGGAGATTGCCAGTCCTGTATTGTTCCTGGAAATGGAAGATTGATGATATTAAATCCAACAGTGGTTGTATCAGAGCTATTCTGCCAAATTGACACAATAAATCTAGATAAATCACCAAGTGGAGGGTAGCTGAATGAGAGTTTTGCAGGAACTCAAGGGTGAAATTAGGCCACTGGAATCTATTGTTATGCAAGCTACTGTGCCAGACTGCAAATGTGACTCTGTCATGAAGAAGGATTCTGGGGGTATGCAGGGATCTAGGTCGTGGTAAGCACACCAAGACTGGGTGAGTTCATACTTTGCTTATCCCATGTCTAAATATTTATGGGGTTTAAGGAGTGAGCACAGATGACTGACTCTACAACAGAGAATGGGAGCACTAAAGACTTAAATACAAATGAATCTTTTTAAAAAGAATATTTTTAGTAAATATAGCAGGGTGAAGAGGAGGAGGTCCAATTTTAAAGAGGGAGTTTTTAAAACGTACCAGCTTTCTTTGAAAAGTAAATACATCACATAAGCATAGTTGTGTTGTGAGTAGGAAATAATGGTTAAAAAAAAAATCTGTGATGAAAAAGTCCCTATAGTTACCCTAACCTCAAATTCAGGAATTCTCTAACAAAAAAGTTATGTTTCTGAAGATTTGTTTAAATACATTATAGAGACTGTGGAATTTTTCTTCACAAAATTATTTTATGAAACCCAAAGTGAATAGCATGTTCTGTTGCTACAGTTCTATACAGTACAGTTAGGTAGCACATATTCCTCTGGTTATATCTGCCCTTGTTTTGAGGAAAACATGGGACCAGGGTCCCTATTTCATTGTGAAAAAAGGAGTTGGTATTAACATAGAAAGCAAGGAGTAGAGAAAAGCAAATATATCCCAAATGGAAAAATTTAAGAGCTATGCTCATCAAGAATTGTCATTAATTGGGACCACTTTGATTTACAAACAGCCATTAAAATCTGTTAAGTGTCTAGGAAGCAGAACGACAAGTGCCTAAGGATGGATAATGGGAAGCTCCTCAGATTCCTGGGCAAACGAACAGGAAAGCAGCATATTGCTCCAAAGTGACTATGTCTATGGCAATGCCTTTGCAGTAAGGTAGTAAAACTGTGCCCATGGAATGCTGGCTGTCAGCCACAACTCAGGAAGCCAACCCGCCAGTGCGTGCTGAGGTTGAAAAACATAGATTTTCCCTAAAACTTCAGGCCAAACAGCCTGGGGAGTGGGGGCATCATCAGGAGCTGCACAGAAAAAGTCTATATACTTCTCTTGCTTTTACGAAAAGCCATAGCAGTATGCCTTCAACTGCATGTGCAGTTCTGACTGCCATCTCAAGACATCAAGGAGCCAGATGTATTTGAGAGACTGGATGCATCACGGGGCACAAGTCTGGATGAATCACAGACTTTTAGGGGCAGGATCAGCCTTTGGAGTCTGTGATGTGGTCAATCACATGACCACATAAGCTTTTCAGTACAGTTAATTCTTTGGTAACATAAAAGGCACAATAAAACCTTAAAGAATTAATATTAGCATATCATCTTATTATTAAAAATGGCAATTTTATTTTTAAAATAATATTTTACTTGTAATGTTTTCCCTTTCAATGTAGAGAGAGAACACAGTGCACAATACATACTTTATTCATTTTCTCCATTATTGTCTTTTGGCATAATGAAATACGTTTTGTTTCCAAGCCAATTATCCCGGAACTTTTGCCTACACAAACTTTACTTTCTTGTTCTAGATTGACATTAAAAAATACTCAATAAAATTGTATATTGGTATATGATTAACATGTATTAAGGTATTTAAGAGAACCAGGCTAATATATGCAAATTATCAAAAGCACAAACTGAAATGGCTTCATAAATCAATGTTTCTTTAAATTGTTTATCTTCCTCTACATTTTATTTTCTCACTCTGAGACTTTTCAAGTTATTCTAGGGGACAATTGATTGAAATGGAAAGAGGAAGGCACTTACCCTTTGGTTAAAATATATATAGTGATTTGTAGAATGTTTTGTGCTAAAAATTTGGATTACTTCAAAGTTTGACTTGTCATAATAAGAAATGAGAAACTGCTTTAGTCTGGATTGGGTTTCCCATAATCTTATAAAGAGACAAACTGATTCCTTTCAACTAAGAAGATAATATTTATATGGAAAAGTTACAGGGAAGAGAATATTTGTTTTTGACAGAAGGAAACACAACAGATAGATATTGATAGGAATGGATGTACAGAAGGTAAATTTTCTCCTAATTGCCAAGAGAATTTCCTGTTTGAAGTTACAAAAGCCCATGAGAAATTTCAAGTTCTTGAAAGCAAGATTTGAATTCTCACTGATTCTTTCTTGATCAGGCAGAAGAAATTATTTCTCTATTTAAGAGTACTAAAATCAGAAGTTCTTCTTTTACCAACCTATTTTACAAAAACATTTGGTAAGCATTTTTGATAAGCAGAGGCACAGCACTCAAACTGCTCTTTCTCACACATTTTGGTGGCTTAATTAATGGAGAGAATTGCTTCCTCCCTCTGCTTCCACAACATGCCTCTACTGTAACACATTTTTTAATCCAAAAATTATTTTGCTCATATGGATCACTCATTTGGTCGCTCAATAAATATTGATTAGCATTGTCCTAGAGGTTGGGGGTATACAGATGAAAAACGTATGGTCCTACCCTTCATTTGCTCATAACATATTGGAGATAAAAAGTCAGAAACAGTCAATTTTAATACAACACATTTTTCAAAGGGTATCTCATCTCATTTCATCTTATTTATTCCCAGTGTATCATAACACCTAGCACATAGCAGGCTCTTTGCATATGTCGGTTCAATTAATGAATGCACAAGTGAAAAATAAACTTTCTGATTTACCACTTAAGATTTATATTGAGAAATATAACGTGTTTGAATATGATGATAATGATTGGCTTTATGGCTGTTACTTTTAGATTGTGCAGTTACACGATGCCTTGAATTTAGAAGTGATTACATGCATAATTAACTCTTGTTTGGGGGACAGTGAAGTTAACCTATGAACAGACAGAAACCCTTTATTTGGACCTGGCATCTCTCTGGGCTCTCCATAATGTTAGCAAAGCATCTGGGAAAATAACTCCTTATAGCCCTGAGCCAGGTGAGTTTGCTAGGGGTTTCTCCAGAACAGAAGGGACCAATACTGTTGGAATGCCCCCCATCCCTTGAAATTCCTCATCCCTCTTGAAATTCTACCTGCTACTCATTCAAAGTAGTCAGATAAACAATGAGTGACATTAGGATATTTAATGTATCTACAATTGTGAAAATCTTTTGGAAAGTGATTCCATTTTAGCAGCATGTAGAAATTTTGAACAAAGTATTTTTCACCAGAACAAGATTTCAGCTAGTAGAGGAGAATGTTCTGTGGACATCTTGAATTTAAGACGTGCAAAGAAAAAAGTCACCAAGCCAAGTAAACACTGTTTTAAATATCTAGTCTTGGATGTATAGATAATAAAAGAGAAGAACATTTGGTTTTTTATAACTCTGTTCTTTTTTTCCTTCTTTGCTCTCACAAATCTACACAGTCTCTAACATGAACAACACTTTTTTTGGTGCACAGAGACATGGTTGTGTACTTTGTAGTATATTTTGCATTAAACATCAGAATCATTTTTAAAATTCAAAAGGCAGAAGTATTTTGGCAGAGTTCCAGGCATTTCATATCCACACATTTGAAATAGTTCTATGGTCTTTTTGTAGCACTGGAAGGCTCTGCAGTGGGCATAGGTGTTCAAATGGCCGAGTAAGATGCCATATGGCGAACAGTAAGGAAAATACCAGGATTTTGTATTCTGTATGTAACACTGTTATATGATGGATTTGTAGTTCTGGGTAGCTGTCATAAAACTGATTCTAATGCTACAATGTAAAACATGTTAAGTCCAAATATTTCTTCTACATACACTCTTTCAAATGTGTCTAAATACCACAAACTGGAAAGATTAGGAGTGTGAGCATAAGAATAATATCTTGTAATAAGCACAAGTCTGGGATAAAAATGTAAATTAGTTTTCATTTTAAAAAACAAAACAGAAAGCATGAATAGAGCTGAGCTTAAAACAGTTCCTAAAACAAAATGAGTTTTCCCCCATTTGCCTCATTTAGTATGATGCTATATGATCTGCGAATTATTTAACCTCTATCTCAGCTTTATTACCTCCTCCACCTGGAAAATCATGAAAATATAGTGCCAAGTCGTAAGACTGTTGACATATAGTAAATATTGAGTGTATCTTATTTATTATTACAATTATTATATTATCATTATCACGGAAGACTATAGCTTGACCTCTGAAAATAGGAAAATCATTGTCCCTTTTAATATTTATTATTGTCCTACTATCACTTTTGAGTGACTGAGTATATATGATAATGTTATTTGCTAAAATCAAGGCTTCAGTCACATAATCTACTTTATGAAGAACTGTCTTAAGAGAGAAGATACTACTGAATTGAAATGAGATTGAGTCAAGACAACTTGTTTTTAGCAGGGAGAAGGTGAGAGAAGTAGATAGAAGTCTTTTGTAAAAACAGGATCGCCCACATTGGTAACCATGAATACTTGTTTTTTTTTCTCTGTGGAACAGATGTAAAAATAGAGGGTCTGAATCTCAGTGACTGGGACTCATTAGTCTGTATTATATTGGAGATCAAAGAGGACTTAATCTCAGAAAAAGAATTAAAAGAAAATTGGCCAGACATGGTGGCTCACTGCTGTAAATCCCAGCACTTTGGGAGCCAAGGCAGGTGGATCGCTTAAGCCCAGGAGTTTGAGACCAGCCTGGGCAATTGGTGAATCCCTGTCTCTACCAAACAACACACAATTACTAGCCAGGTATGGTGGCACATGCCTGTAGTCCCAGCTACTTGGGAGGCTGAGGCACAAGAATTGCTTGAACCTGAGAGGTGGAGGCTGCAGTAAGCTGAGATTGTGCCACTGCAGTCCAGCCTGGGCAACAGAGTGAGACTCAGTCTTAAAAAAAAAAGAGAGTTAAAAGAAATTAATATGACAAGAGCTAAGAAAGATCAACCCTGGATTTTCATTCATTGATTCATTCTTGTGTTGGGTATGGTCTCAGGTGCTGTTCATAAGAAGAAGAATAAAACAGGTACCTTCCTAAAGAAGTCTGTGGGAGGCAGTCATATAAACAGTCACACGCACTATAAGACAATAGCAGAATCAGGTGCAAGGAGAGGTGGACCCGTGGAAAGGTGATCAACTTGGCCACGACAGGCAAAAGGCTCCACAGAGCATCAGAGTGTGTGATTGCACCTCTCAAAAAGGCTGCACATTATAAACTTTTAAGAATTATTTTCATCTTTTAACTTTCTGCAACGTTTTTCTTTTGAGTTACTATTTCCTGCAAAATAATAATAACAACGTTAAAAGTCCTTTGAAGACCTCAAAGAGATTCCCCCCTCCCCAATACAATATGGACAAAAGATGACAGAAGAAGTTGCAGCCAGTTTGCTGGGGCAATTCTGGAGAAGACAGAGGAGTGGAAGGCTCCTGGCAGCAAAGAAGGGAAGGTGGGAGGTGAGTTCCTGGGGTGATCGGAGGAAAGGGACTAGAGGAAGAGACTGGCTCAAGCTCTGGCTGCTTCCTTACTTATCTTCTTCTCTCTCGGGCCCTGGTCTTATTTCTGACATCTCTTTCTGATCCTTCTCAGGCACACTCATCCATTCCCCTAGACACCTTAAAAAAGATAACATCTGGCTGTGGAGAGATTTGCTTATAAGTTGGTTGGTAACTGCTCACTGGGTGACCCCCCTCCCAGGAATACAGCCATTTTATAAAAGAATGTCACAAAGAACAAAAATCTTCGGACTCAAGGAACCGTGTCTTCAGGGACAGAATGGCAAGCATGAGCAGAGACCACTGGAGCCCATTGCCCCCTTCTAACATTGTACAAATCATCTACAGATGTAGCTATCATATCTTCTGAGAGGTTGACTTGCCAATGAGCAGAGAGAAACCTTGTAACCAGGAAACTGATCACAGTTTGCAGTAAGCATCCTTGTATGAAAACTGAGCTCCAGAGTTTTTTTTTTTTTTTTTTTTTTTTGTGGGAGAGGGAACGCTATTCTTGTGGAACTATCATTGTGGAAAGGTAAGTCTGGTTCCCAGAAGTACATCCCAGTAAAGGAGGCATCAGTCCTCATCTCAGGTTACCACTTTCTTCACAGATTTCAACTGCCTGGAGGTCTAGTGAATCTTAAGGTACTACCCCTCCGCCACAAAATGACCAAGTTTCTTTGAATCTAAGTTGGTATTCTTCATGAGTTTAAATCACAATACTGCCCCTCCTTTTTATTTATTTATCTTTAGCATCACTTCTTAAGAGTCTAGGTTCTTAAGGCATCTCTAATTTTTATTTTGAAATTTTTCCTTGTTTATTTAAATGTCCATTTAAAGTGCAGCAAATGGGAGAAAAACCCCTAGATGTTTCTGTGATTCTGTAATAGCAACAGCACATCGTTCTTTTACTAGTATCAGGATCATTCATGTCTGCCAAAATACAGAAGGTTCTCTTAAACACTTGGACTCTGTCAGGGGACAGGTGGTAGGAAGTGGCATCAGATTTCCACGCTGGGTCTCATTTGGATAAATAGCAGTTTACTATTATAAGAAATAGAATTTGAACTTTTATTTTACTCTTAAGTTTCTCTTCTTATATTCATTTCTAAGTTACATATCCAGTTAGTTGTACTTCCTGATGGCTTACATTTCTCATCCAAAATTCCATGCCATCAGATGGAAAATGTGAGTGTCAGTAGAACTGCCTATACTCATTTGTTATGCTAAAGGAGAGAAAGCAGGAGTGTCTGCAGAGTAGGATCTCTTCATGGATATGTTTATAAATCTTTGCAGTGAAATTCGTCTATGTGGATGCGTTTATAAATCTACTACAGTGAGATTATTGAAATTATACACCAGGAGGCTTCCTATCTATAAGAAGAATAGGCACTAAATAAACATTTCTTCTGAATCTTTTTGTGAATTGCTCCTTACCTTGAGATAGATGTCAAACTCAGCATTTTATCAATCTTGAAATGATTCAGCTCTATTTTCAGCAGCTATTTAGAGACCATTCATAGCTCTCTATATAGAAGTAATCTAGCCAATATTTCTGAACAAAAGTGAAAAATCTAACTATATTAGTGTGAATCCTATATTGTTTCACAAAATACCCCCTTCCTTATTGTTAGTCTGGAGTGAGTGCAAATTATGCTTTAGCTTTGATTCTTTATGAGTTCTCTAGCAATACTCCAGGATTTAGTGGGAAATTATATTTCTCTTTTTGCAGTTTCCATTGTAACATTTCTAACAAATAAGTCCCCTGACATCTTTAGGGGCAAATCTGAAAGCTGCCACAGTCTGGTTATGGGACCAGGTTAGAAATGCCATTGCAGAAATGCCATGGCCACGTTCTATTCTGCTGCTTCTGCTGCCTCTCATGTGGAATCACAGTTCTATTTTTTTTATTGTACTTTAGGTTCTGGGGTACATGTGCAGATCATGCAGGATTGTTGCATAGGTACACACATGGCAATGTGGTTTGTTGCTTCCATCCCCCCCCATGACCTACATCTGGCATTTCTCTCCATGTTATCCCTCCCCCAACCTTCCCCACCCCCCCCCCCACTGTCCCTCCCTTGATCCCTCCCCCACAACAGACACCAGTGTGTGATGCTCCCCTCCCTGTGTCCATGTGTTCTCATTGTTCAACACCAGCCTATGAGTGAGAATATGCACTGTTTGATTTTCTCTTCTTGTGTCAGTTTGCTGAGAATGATGGTTTCCAGATTCACCCATGTCCCTACAAAGGACATGAACTCATTGTTTTTATGGCTGCATAGTATTCCATGGTATATATGTGCCACATTTTCCTTATCCAGTCTATCTACAATGGGCATTTGGGTTGGTTCCAGGTCTTTGCTATTGTAAACAGTGCCACTATGAACATACGAGTGCATGTGTCTTTATAATAGAATGATTTATAACCCTTTGGGTATACAACCAGTAATGGGATTGCTGGGTCAAATGGGATTTCTATTTCTAGGTCTTTGAGGAAGCACCACACTGTCTTCCACAATGGTTGAACTAGTTTACACTCCTACCAACAGTGTAAAAGTGTTCCTATTTCTCTACATCTTCTCTAGCATCTGTTGTCATCCAAAAGTGGGAGAAGGATATGAACAGACACTTTTCAAAAGAAGACATATATGAGGCCAACAAACATATGAAAAAATGCTCATCATCACTGAATATTAGAGAAATGCAAATCAAAACCACATTGAGATACTACCTCACACCAGTTAGAATGGAATCACAGTTCTCTTTACCTGCCCCACCATCCAGTTACCACAGTGACTAAGCCAGAGCAGCACATCTCATTCTGAAGTGTGCACAACTGAAGCAAAGAATCTACCAGCCTGGATGGCTCACTGTAAAATTGTTGATTTGAACTGGAGAATTTCTCAAAATATAAATGTCATGAAGACAATAATGCACACTGGAAAAACTGAGCAGGAACGATTCTGTTAACACTCTAAGTTGCAAAGTGACAGCTGGGGGACTTCGTGAGTTGCAAAATAACATTAGCCTGGCTGGAACATCTCCACTGCCGGGGTAAATACTTCTAAGCCCTGGTCAGACAATGAGACTAAATAAAATCTTCTGAGAATCTTAAAATGCTATTGCTGAAAGGTCAGGTTAGTAATTTTCCTTTTTAATATTCAAAACAAGCAGTGGAAATGGAGGGGGCTGGTATTATGTCCAGGCCAGAGGCTACTGGCAAAAAGCCCTCTTGAATTGTAGGCTGAGAATGTAATTCAGGGGGAGTCCACATATACCTAGTAAAGAAACATTTGTTAAATACCTAAGTCCTCACTTGGCCACTAACATGCTGCGAGACACGAAACAAGTGACAATTTCTTTGTGCTTCAATTCCTTCATCTGTAAAGGAGATATTTGGACGAACAGTCTTTAAGATCTTAGCCAGCCCTGAAATTCTCTGATTCTAAAAGGGCAAATGATACAAAAATGAAGCTGAGCTTCAGTTGTGGTCTGTGGACAGCATCCCATTATTATCTTATGATTGAAACACTTAAATTGACCAGTCCATTTAACACAAGTCATAGTTACTTTGACTGGGATAGTCAAGAAACACTTTTCAATTTTTCTCGTTTGCTCTAGGGCCTTGTTAGGATACCTCAGAAACACTGCCTTAAACAATTTGCGAAGAAGAGAGTTAACATCCTCCCACTTCACGCTTCATTAAATCACTCCACAGGCAACCCTCTCAAGCATCCACGGCTTCCAGGAAGCATGGGATGAGTTAACCAAAGGTCAGCACATAAAATACAATTGTCCTCAAGTTCCTCTGGCACCATTGTACTCTCTAGTCTTTACAGCATTTAAAATTTATATTAAACACATGGAGGCTTCACTGACATATACATCCAGTGTAAGAGAAAAGAGAGTTTAAAAAAAGGTGATAGAAAATTATTTGGGAAAAAGACCAAGTACGAGAGGAACTGGAAACCTAACATGTAGAGAGGAACAGACATTCGGAGGGTGCTTACGGATCAAAGGCTGCAAGCAGGAAGTTAAGGAGGAGGCTGATGGACTGCTCTACGTGGATTTGGTGAGTGGTTGGCATCCGTTTGTTGAGCTGGTAAAAAATGGTGGAGAGTACAGCCTCTAAGCGGGACACATTGAGCTCAATGTTTGGGTCCAGGTTGTTCAGAGCATTTTCCCGCAATGCTTCTATGACATTCCATATGTCCACCAGGTGCACTACGATTAAAGCAGAGTCAACACATCAGCCCAAAGTACATGGGAGACAAATACACCACTTCACATGTCCCTCTGCCCTGTTTTTTTCTAGGTATCTCACATGTGTGCAGCTGTTGTAGGAGGTCAACATAAGTAAATGAACATAGACTGTGCATTATCTCTAAGGCTTGATGTGCATTGCATAATAGCAAGCAAATGATTTGCTGACCACCACAATAGATAGTTATTTTCAATCTTCACAATAGTCCTTGAAGTACAGCTATTATCCCCATGTTACATGTAAGATAACCGAGGATCTGGAAACTGAACTGACAAATTCAAAATTAGAAGAGGAGTCAATGGCAGAACTGGTATTCAGATCCAAGTCTATCAGTTTAAAAGTTATTTCCCCACTGTACACTGTGCCCCCTCAAAAAGAAAAGGCCAGCACTTAAATTCTAGTGTTTGAAAGGATGTCTAAATTACATTTGAGTATTTAAAATGTTTTCATTTATTTATGTGTTTTTTAGTAGTATGGAGTTGGAAATAAGAAAAAATAAAAAAAACGTCGGCAAGAAGACAAGGTAAAAAGGAAAGGTTATCTATACGATGCAGCAGCAGCAGAACTAAGTCACATATCACGGAACTAAGCTGGTCAAGATCAAGCAGTCTCCTGGCTGCATTATATCAGCTGATTTAAGTCATGGTTACTTTCACTAGGATAGTCAAGAAAACTGTTTCTATGTTCTTCCCTGTTTGCCCTGAGGTATTGTTATGAGATCCCAGAAACCATGACCACGACCAAGATAAAGAACATGTCATCATCCTCAAAAGTCTTCTCATGCTCCTCTGTAATCCATCTTCATTCCCTGTTTCAGGCAACCATTGATCTGCTTTCTGTCGCAAATTTCAGTTCTTAATAATGGTAATTATATAGTAAACACTCTTTTTTGGGTATGGATTCTTTTACTTAGTGTTAACTATTTTGAAATTCATACATCTATTGCTGAATGTATCAATGCGTGGCTCTTTATATTGCTGAGTAGTATTCCATTATATGGGTATATCACAATTTGGTTATCAACTCACTTGTTGCTTAACATTTGGGGTGTTTTTCAGCTTTTGTTTATGAATAAAGTTGCTATGAACAATCACATACAAGTCTTTATATAGGTATATGGCTTCAATTTCTCTTAGATAATGAGAGATTCAAAGTATTAAAATCATTAAAAATATTAAGGAAATACTTAGAAATGAAAAGACTGGGTTTCATGGTAGGTGAATGTTTAATTTTTACAGAAAGTTCCAAAGTATTTTCCAAAGTAGTTGAACCATTTTACATTCCCATCAACAGTGTACGAGAGTTCCTGTTCCCCAACATCTTCACCATTTAAGGTTGACTTTTCATTATGCTTTTGCATTTGCAAATAATTATTTTGTTTATTATCAATGAAATATAACAATTAGTTTTAGTTCTTGAGAAATATGTACTGTGTATATACTCTTTCACTAACAGCTCCCTATTTTTTTGTCTTCTACCTCATTGCTCACTACTGGCTCTATATCTAATAAGCAAAACTAACATCAGCTTCTATATGAATGCCTAGCACTGAGCTATGTGACTGTTTTCTTCGCTTCTCTCTTTACTTTTGTTTTTCAGAACAGATCTATGGTTTCTTACTTTTGGTATAGGAGAACTCTATCACCAATTTTTTCCATTATAATAACAAATGAGCCAGACCCTTTTCCCAAGCTAAGTTTAACTGCAGGATCTCTAACCACAGGACCCTAATGGAGACAGCAATCTGTGCAGACATTCTTATTTTCAAATTAAGCATAAAGAAAAATGAAAACCTAAAGTATGGCTCTCATAACTAACTTTATGTGCCTATTGAGATCTAAGAGATGAGTGGATTATGCAAATCCCCAAACTAAAAAAATAAAACCGGTTACATAGAACCTTTATTGTATCCTTCACTTGGATGTTTGCTATTACTTTTAACAATTACTCAAAATAATGTTTTATGTTATGAAGGGAAGTTACCTGTGCTCAAGGAGCACTGGACTTGGATCAAAGACCTAGGCTGCAAATCTGGCCCTTATATAACAAGGGTATGACCTCTTATCCTCTAAGGCTTAGAGTCTCACTTACTTCATCTATAAAATGGGGCTGGTATTCCTAACATGGAAAAATGCATAGAGTAAAAAGTGGTAGTTCCTGGTACCCAGCAGACAATGCATTATAGATGAACAAGAATAGACTAATGTGAGTCATGTCGAAAGAAAAATACATTGTGATGTATCTCTGATTTGGAGCAGATGAATACAAATCACATACCAACTAAAATACTTAAATATTTATTAGTTTTGGGAAAACTCAGATACAAGTGATTTCAAATTTGCAACCTTCTCTCTATGTCAAGAATTAATTGACAAGGAAATTATTTGTATTTCTTGGTGTTACTTATCTAACCCTTCAATCTAGCAGGCAAAACACTTCCAGGGAAATGGAATTTAAAAACAAAATTTATTTATTTATTTAAATTCTAGTGGGGGAAGATATGGGATTTCTCTAATTATTCCGTATATATTTGATCTGTGAATCTTCTGGATCTAGTCCTCAGGATGTATCTGGGTGCAGGATACAAAGAGAACAATGCTGATGACATCTAGCCTGTCGTCCTGCTTGGTCCCTGTGACCTATTCTCACCTAGTTCCTGGTTGTGGATCATGTGGAACAGGCATCTGGAGAGAGGAGCATGGACTGTGAATTTGAGCATGGGAGGGGAGATAGGTATATGTCAAGAAAGCTAAATGGCTACTGGTGGAGGGAGGAAATCTGGATGCCTTCTCTCTCTCGATGAGCCATCATAAGGGTTAGACAACCCTTTTAGAATTCCCAGGGGTGGAATTATCCAGGCCCATAGGAGTAACTGCAGGAGCGGCCCACATAAGGGTTCCCACATGCCCATATAAGGGTTCCTTAGGTACTTCAATTTCAGCGTGAGCAGCCCATACTCATCTCTCCCCTTGGCTGCTCTGGGATTCCCTTCTTTGGTGAATGCCACAACCCCTCCCACTCCCTATTCTCCCTCCAGGGAGATTTAATTCCTGGATTCCACCAATAACCAAGTCCTATGGACTGCATATCTCCTAAACATCACTGTAATCCCATCATTTCCATGAACCTTTATTGTCACCACCCAATTTTGTTACCCAATGCTATTCACGCTTACTGGTTGGCTGAGTCAGTTCTTGTTTCATCCTTTCTGTACTCCTTTCCTACTCACTGCAGCCAGAGTGTGATTTCTAAACTGTAAATTTGACACGTCACTTGTATGCTGCTTATAGTCCTTTAATAACTTCCCATTAATTTGAAATCTAAACAAGGCTTTCAGTACTTTCTTTTCTTTTTCATCTAGCCTCTGCGTATTTCTCATCTACATCTCATCTACTGTACCTTGGTGTCAATATCACTTCCTCAAGAATGTCTTTCTGGGCTGGATCAGAAACCCTGTCTCCAGGTTTAATACCACTCGCATGTGCCACCTTAGAGCTCTGTCCTTCCCATCACAGCATGTAGTGGGCACTCTTGTGTAGATCAACGGGTTGTCTGTTTCCGATTCTGTGTTGCATGTGGCACAGGACGAGACTGTGTCTATTGTGATAACTGTTCACAGCCCCAGTGCCCATCACAGTGCCTTACGCATCATAGGAACTTGGTAAATACCTTTTGACTAAATGAGAGAATGACAAAGAAATGACTCAACAGTCAGACAGGGTTTTCTAAGGGTGCATTTGCTTTCTAAAAAAGCAATAAGGCATAGTCCTGAAGAATCACAGAGACACTGGTTTGAATCCTAGGAATACTATCAGTCAAATTAACTTCTCTGAATCTTCATGTTAGAAAAATGGAACTGAAAATCGCATCTACTTTCAGATGATTACTATGAGAATTGAATAATATAATGCCTGTAAAACACTTGGAATATGGCATGTCATGTAGGAGATAATAATTGTTTATTATTACAAACAAATATCTAGAAATCATATGAAAGTTATTAAACATAAATATGCTCCATTTACGTGCCTACATATTCAAGGCCCTAATATAAGGAAACATAAAAGAAAAATATTTTATGAAAAATAATATAATTCTGGCTAACTGTGAGAATAGATCATTAAAAATGATTTAAATAAAACTAGTTTTCATAATTATGTGCAAACACTGTGCTAGATGATGGGGACTCAATACAAACTATATGGATGTGGTTCCCGCCTATGTGAGCTAACAGTCTGGTGGGAATACAGACATGACTCACATAATCACACAAGTGGATGATCAGAAATGGTGACACACTGTGACATATAGCATGCTAGGTGTAAAATGGGATTATGATATGGTCATGATGGGGCCAGGAGAACAAGACAAGGTTGCAGGAGCACCATAATTACAATGAGGATTTGGCTGTTTATGCTGAGTATGAAGACATGGGTTTTAAGTAGGAGAGCGACAGGATCAGGAATGCAGTTTAAAAATGTCAATTTCTGACTTTAAGGGAAGAAAGGAGATGGACAGGCACACAGTGGGAAGTAGTTGGAGCATATGAACATGTTTTAGTTCAAATAAGAGCTGGCGGTATTTTTGCATACAAGGTGGTACTATGCAGAAAAAACTTAGTCATGCACATTGTACCCCTAATTTCCAGGGGCGACAGAGTGGAAAGAATTCAGATTTTACAGCCACAAAGATTAAGGTTTCATTCCTGGCTCCAGAAATAACTGTGAAACTGGGAAAATTTTATTAATAAAAATAAAATGTAATAATATTTTGTTTATACATTGTACTATTCCTTTTTTATAAACGAGGAAATGAATGCTGTCCAGAAGGAGTTATAGTGAGATTAAAAGGGAACATGTATTTACATAATAGGTGCTCAACAAATGAGCTATCTGTATTAAAATAACTAAATACACTCTGACCTAAGCCATACTATTCTATTATCAAGTTATAAGTGTGTCAAAAACCAAATTTTAGCCAAGTATCCTGATTTCAATAAATTAATCAACCCATAATCTTGATGACATATTATGTGGGTGAAGTAAAAAATCACAAAGTGCATTCCAGTCACAAAAGCAGACACTTATTCAGTTTAGTTGTCATAAATTTTGAGTTAGTGGAGTTTAAATTGATGTTACCACATTGGATTATTAGAAACATGGTGAGGAAGCTATCTTTCCTAAAGGTTTCCTGGAAACTTTACTTCACTGGCAACTACCTTGGGAGGTGTAATCATAGCGCAGAAGATGCAGGAACCAGGGCAGTGGCTGGGTTCCCCTACTGACTGTCCCTGTGACCTTGGGCAAGTCACTTAACTTCCTTGTTTCAGTTTCCTCGCCTGTATAAAATGATGACAATACTATTTTCTCCACTACAGGATTGTTTTGGGGGATCAAATGAGATAATTCACATAAAGCACTTCACATAGTGCTTAAAACAAGCATTCAATATATATTAGTTATTAGTGAGAAATTTAAGTATCATAAGCCTTTTGTTTATTTAAATAGGAACATTAAGAAATGCTGAGGTGAGATTCACTAGGAAGTTATTAAGAAGTCTGTTTTAAAAGTCTGACAGTTGTATAAATATGTTGCATCCTGTTTTGCTAGTTAAATCATTTTAATGGCATTTAGGTTGTGCAATAGTGATTATGCACCACTAGATGGCACTGCGCATATTTTACTAAACAGCTATCAAACAGTCATCCATAATAGAGCACCTGCTACTAAGCACAGGAGATAGGAGTTCCCCTCATCTATACAACTGCGTATATTTTATATTAATATATTAGGAAAGGCAACAGTTTGCATAATGAAATTCCTTAGTTAACAATAACATATCGAGAACAGACGAAATGCATTCTTAAGCTAATATTTAGTTCTTCATGGAATCTTAAAAGTAACAATATTGGTGTTGATTTCAGGCATTATTAATACCTGAGAGTTTGTCTTTATATACATAAATAAAAATAGACAAAGCTTCAATGGTTTTCTATAAATCCAGGCAGTCACAGGTAGAAAAGGGCTAGGTTAGGGTGTTAGGGAAGAGTTGCAGGTGGGTAGAGGAGAGTTTGTTGATCTCAAGAGATATTTTAAATCTGTTTTCTAACATCTTGTGCTATTTCTTTTTTTGAGACAGAGTCTCACTCTGTCTCCCAGGTTGGAGTGCAGTGGCACTATCTTGGCTCACTGCAGTCTTTTCCTCCTGGGTTCAAGAAATTCTCCTGCCTCAGCCTCCCGAGTAGCTGGGATTACAGGCACACACAACCACACCTAGCTAATTTTTGCATTTTTAGTAGAGATAGGGTTTCACCATGTTGACCAGATGGTCTCAATCTCCTGACCTCATGATCCAACTGCCTCGGCCTCCCACAGTTCTGGGATTACAGGCGTGAGCCACAGCACCCAGCCCATCTTGTGCTATTTTAATGGGAGATGGAGTCCTTCATTCACAGAGATGACTTCAATACAAGCATCCCTGGGAAAAGTGCTAAAATGACAAACACGGTTATACCTAGATAGAAATGGCTGATGTTATAAACTTTATTAGAAATAGTAGAATCATATAAGTAGGATGAAATGTGGGGGGAGAGAAATATCAAAAAGACAACTTCAGATTTAGTCTATTTTATGATTTAGGCCAGGGCCAGACTTTCTTGGACCCCTGAGGCTGGGTACAAGTCTCAGATTCTAAGCATGATATTCTTTTTCTAAGGCATTTAGTGATCTCAAAATGCTCAAACCTAGACTCTACCACCTCCTGATTCCAAAAAAAAAGAAAATGGAAAAAAGTTTTGACAAAATTATCCAGGTGATTCTGACAACCACTGATTTATAAACTTTTAGAAGGTTTTCAAAGGGCTTGCAGCTGGGAAAGGTCAGTAGACAATTATCTTCTAGTGACTTAGCTTTAGTCATTATGGAATAGTGGTTCTCAACCGTGGCTGCACACTGGAATTACCTAAAAGGTTGTAAAATGGGTTCCTGGTGATACTTCTGGTCCAACATCACACTTGTAGCACAGGCTTTTTAGAAATACTGCATCTTAGGCTCCCACCCAGACCTAGAGAATCATAATCTGCATTTTAACAACATGTCTAGGCAGTTTGCATTCACATTAAAGTATAAGAAGCACTTCTTGAAATCAGTAGTTCTCAGTACTCTGGCATCAAGACAGCCTGATATGTCTTCATGTGTTATGCGGTGTATTGCAAGAAGCTGATTACCATCAATTAATTTATGCAGTTTAAGAGTGATTTGTATAATTATGTAAATACACATTATTTTACAGGGGTTTGAGAGTTACATCATAAGAAGGTCACTCATTGCATTATGATGTGCTTTGTTAATTAGGAGAAAAGGACATTGTAGTTACACTGGAAATTGGATATAATCTGTTGATCTGCTATTGGAAATACATATATCCTCTTTCGTGCAGACAGTGGTGTGGGGGTGTGTGTGTGTGTGTGTGTGTGTGCATGTGTACATCCATGCACATGCTTCCTTAATCCCCACCCTGCCCTCCACGCTTAAAGTGAGGGTGGGTCCACTCAGAGGGTGTCTGAGGTTTCTGTTTTGACTTATTTTTCCCCTCTTTGAGATATGCAGGTAAATGCAGGGAGAGTTCTATTGTGGACTTACACATAGCAACATAAGATAAATTGTTTCTCCTGAAAATGCATCCAGTTCTCCCCTCCCTAGATGTACATTTCCTGACCTTCAGTGCAATATTTCCACTGCAACCACACTCTTCAGAGTATGAGAACAAAGTTCAGGTAATATTTCTGATTAGCTTACATGCCAGATTTGAAGCACCAAATTGTGTTCTTTCACATAGCAGATTCTTAAAATATGTTTGCTAGCCTGTAGAAAAGTTAATTATGGAGATTCATTCTTTTAGTTATCCAGCAAACTTCCGTTGTCCTTAGAACGAACAGATGAACACGCATATAAGCATTTTCTTGTTCCTACGACAACTCTCCAATGGAAAGTTTCATTCAGTATTCCAAGCCCCAAGTAGACTTTCAGTAAAAATGCTTTTAAGGAGCTCACAGGTGGGCCAGGCTTCACAGAACTGGGGTGTGAGGAGGTGGGGGAGAGGATCTTAGCCCGTTGAGAATGTTAGGGGTGACATTAGGTTCCTCATAGACTCATTACCCTGAGCTGTCACTGGCTGCATTTTGCAGCCTTTCATCTTAGCCTTATAACTCATCTCATACAACAGGTATTTATTCAGTCCTTACTGTGTTGCAGTGCTGTTCTGGTTTCTAGAATTGGAGTGTACAAGATAGGCAGGTCCCTGATCACACAGAACCTATATGTGTGTTGGAGAGGGAGGAGATAGAGATATTAAATAAGTGCATTAAGCACGCAATAATAATCCATTTTCTCTCCTTTTAGATTTAAAAATATTTAATTGGCACATAAAAATTGTATATATTCAAAGGCATACAATACAATTTGATATTTCTAGATATGTAGATCTATTTTCTCTTATAAAGAAACGAGCTGAGAGATAGATTGGGATTTAAGTATTTCTTCATTTGTACAATAGGAATAATAATATCCTTTCTGATAGTGTTCTGAGGAACAATGAAAATGTACATGGGAAAACAGTAAAATATACTATATAAATTTTAGGCATTATTCTTATTTTTGAGAGCAGATAGGCATTAAAATTTACTCTCATATTCAGGTAGAATTATAAAAATTTTCTACCCACAAAAAAATTCTTTCAATTCTTTGCTTCACTCTGTCAGTTTTAAAGACGTTTGTCCCTTGATGTGAACTTTCTTCTATAACCTGAGATTTATTTTCCCTTTAATGGATAAAATGATGTTATAAATCCATGAGAGACTGTATCATAGTAAACTAGTAACTACGTTACTCCATAGCTAATATACCAACAAGGTTTAGTTCAGTTTAATTTCAAATCAAATACCTATCCTGAAATTTGGAGAGTCTCAGCTCATCAGAAAAAGGAGTATTTCAGTGTATCACTAGTTGCCATGCATCAATCACACATGCAGGCTGTAACATATGGAGAAAGACTGCCATATGCGTCCACACACAGAGTCGGGAAATGGAACAAGCAGCTAGATTCCATAATAGTTTCAAAAGAAATTAAATCCAGTATTTTTAAGGCTCTACAATGCACTATGATTGATGTCATTGGTGATTTAACAAAATATGAGAACCTGACCATAAAAAGACTGTAAGTCTCATGGGGGAGAGACACACTCCAATGAGCTAACTGAAAATCACCACAAGACACTATGTTATCAAAAGCCCACATCCATAGTACAGATTAAAAGGAAAAGAGCTATTAGAGCTCAAAATTCAGAAATGCTATTGTGGGCTGGAAACTTTGTAAAGATTTGGAAGAGGAGGTAAGGCTCAAGTTGATTCCTAAAACATAGCAGAAAGTGCATAGGTGGAGATAAGGAGGGAAGGATACTCCAGGAAGAAGTGGATTCAGTGAACAATGGCCCAGAGCAAAGAATTATGATGATGCATTTAGATTTTGTATTAATTTGATAGAGCCAGAGAAATTTGTGTTGGGGCTTATAGGAAAGCAGGGTCTATAACTAAGTATTCTTTTCTATTGCCCAGCATATAACACTTTTAATTTATTAATGAGTGAATATCTTTGCTTTTGTATTTTATTAAAAATTGGAATCTCATAAAGTTAAATGTTTTATTTCATTTTCAGACTACCATGTGAGCTAATTCAGAGCCCCATCTAAAGCTAAGAAGTATGGTGGTGGAAACCAGGGCTGTTCTTTAGGGCCATGAGTGGGTCTCAAACTATTGCCTCTGATACCATAGGTCTTGAGTATGGCCAGGACATCCCTAGGTATAATCAGCTCCTGTGGTGATACTGTTAGGCAGTGAAGTTTGAGAATCACTGCTGTGGAGCACAACTGAAAGAATGGAGTTAGACAAGAGATAGGAACAACAGAAAACTGTTGCTCCTTTGATTCAGAGGAATTTCTTGGGAGCATGGTGGCCAAGAAAGCCAGGTGCAAATTACCTAGCTGTTAAGAGCTCTAAAATAAATAATTTATTTTTGTGCCCTTATTCAGACCTCTTATCATGAGAAAATAGTGTTTTTAGAAAAGGACTCAGTTAAATAGTATGCTTTGCCAGGGTCAATAGACATATTTTGATGTGATTACACTGACTCTATTAGTTGTCACCCACATTAACAAAACATTGAAATCAGAAAGAAAATGTCACAAAAAGCACAATCTTCAGATTTGTTTTCTGTTAGTGAGCATGAGCTATACCTTTATAAAATGTGAACCCAAACAACACCTGAGTAGCTCACTGAGTGTTTTTATGCTTCCAATCTCAATGTGTTTCTTGTTCTGAAAGCATGCTTTTATCTCCAAGGTAGTTTTCTTTGCTAAGGATCCTTAGAGAGAGCCATCATATCTTACAGAGATAACATTTTAGTTTCACTTTAATTTCCTGGTTAAGGTGATGTAATAAACCTTCATGAAAAGGTCTACAACATATTTTTGGTGTAAAATCAAATTGAATATCATGCCAGTCTTCACAGGCCCTGGCAGTACATCCATTGGCTATTAGGAAAAGGTATTCAGTTTTCCTTAAATTGTGTCTGTAGACCAGTATCATTATTTAAAATGAGGTATAAAAATTGTTGACTCAGTAGCTGTCAAACTATAAATTAAATCTAACAACATTCAACTGAACAAGCATTTATTAAGCCCATTATTTTTAAAGTATTATACCAAGGATTATAAAAATAATAAGAGAAGGTAAATGAAAAGAAAGATCTGAATGATAACTAATTTCTCATTGTCAGTGTTTAACTTTATTCAGAATATTAATAACTTTAGAAGCAAGAAAATCTTGCATCTTATTTCTCCAATGGATAGTCATTTTATACAGGGCTTTTAGAGCTCACATCTTTAATGTTGTCTTACCATTCCCTACATTCTAGTGTCCTAGTCTAGGCTTGTAAAAGCCTTCGACTTAGAAGCAAGCCTCCTACTCACCTCCACTTTCTGTCTCTTTCTATCTATCCTAAGAAATATTATAAGGTTCTGTTCTGGTCATGCCATTCTTTATTGCCTATTGAGTAAAACCCAACAGGCTAAGCATGAAAATCAATGTTTGTACCTCATTCTACTAGTGTGTAGTCCCATTTCCCACTGTTGTCCAGCTTCTTCCAAGAGTCCTATGCTGTAGCCATACTGGACTTCTTAAATTCCAGAACATTCCCTTGGCTTTCTTGTATATGCCTTTACTCAGCCTGCTCCCTCCACCAGGTGCACCCTACAATCACCATTCCTCATGGTAGCACACACATGCCATGTCCCAGAGGATGCTCATTCTGATACCCTCTGGTAGGATTACTTTCTCCCTTACGTTGCTGCTCCCAGAGCCCCTCACATATCTATTGGACTGTTTGTGATACTATGCATTTTCCATAGTTATTAATAGATAAGTTTTCCCTAAACTTTTTCATCACTCCATAATTGAATTATGAATTCCAATTCATATAAAATTATGAGCTAAATATAAAATAATAAGCTAAATTTTATCCTTAGGGTCATGTACATTTTGAAACATGGGTCCATGGGTTTCATCAGTTTCTCCAAAAGACATGTGGGGGAGTAAACTTAAAAACCACAGCACTACATGCTAGCATCTTGAGGACATGGGTTATGCCTTGTTCATCTTTGTATTCTTCTCAACTCTTTGCATAATACCTTGTTCAAACTGGGTGCTCAATAATGCTTAGTGAATGGAATAGAGTAGGGCACCTACTGCATGCCTGGGATTATGCATAATCCCTAGAAGCTCTCCCTTTACCTCAGTGTTCTAAGTAAGCTCCACAAGGCTTTATTGGGCATAGTTTCCCACAGAACCTTTCTTATTTCTTATGTACTAACTGGAGCTGTGGCCAGAATCCTACAAGCCAGAGGCCACATTCTGAAAGAGCATCGATACATCTGGCAACCATGAGGAACTTTCTCCTACTTGTCCTTTAGAATGTTTGAACTCACTGACCTGAATCATGAGCCTGTCTGGCCAACATAAACTCAAATAGACAAAGCACACCTGGCCATTGAAAAAAGTGAGTAAGCCGCAACTGGCTGTGAAGTATTAGTTTTTTGCATTTGTTCTGTACTGTATATCTATACCTGTACAATTATCTGTGCAATGAGAATAAATAAAAATAAATAACAAGATCTATTTTATTTATTCATTGGGAAAACAGCTGTGGCCCAGCTCCCTGGTGCATAGAAAACTGCATGGGAAATAGGATGAGCATTTGGGATGCAGAGATGTCTAGGTAGCTAATCAGTATAATGGATCGTTTACAGGTAACTTGAGTGAGGTCATCCATAAATCAGTATAGTATGAAGAATGTGAGGAGTGTATTTCTTGTTAAAATTTTTTTTTAAAGTCAATGGGGTAACTTTTAGTGATCTATTACACAACATGGTGAATAAAGTTAATAATAATGCACATTTCAAAATTGCTAAAAGATTAGATTTTAAATGCTCTCATCACAAAGAAACGATAAGTATGTAAGGTAGATATATATGTCAATTAGCCTATCTTAATAATTACAGTGTCCACCTTATCACATCATATTGTACTCCATACATATTAATATATACTACTGTTTTTCAATTAAAACATTTTTTTTTAAAAAAGCCAATGAAAAATAATGATCAAGGACCTTGAATAATGAAAATCAACTGGATGATATTTCAGACCCCTCTTGTGTACCTTTCCACATCCTCTTGGCCCTGCCTCTTTCTCCTGCCCCTGCACAAGCGACTGGTACCACATCGATTTTTAACCAGGTTGATGCAGCTGCAACCAGACAATGGGTGGCCTCAGGCTCTTTCTGCATACCTATGATGTCTCACTACAAACACCTGGAACCTAGCCACCACTCACACATGTGCAACCTAGATGCATGAGGACATTAACTCCTGTAGGCAACCATTGACCACTGAAGGACAGAGCAGCTCCATTAGAACTTCCTCATTTTGTCTCCTGAATGGACAGTTTTGAAGTGCATTGCAGAAGGTTTCTTGGAAATTCTTGCACTGTCTATCAGCTTTCCTCCCTTCCTGTTTCCAGTTAGTTGTAAGTTCATTACCCTGGTGAGCTGCTTCTATGCAAGCTTTGTCCTGAGGTCTGCTTCCTGGAGAAACATAGTCTAAGCACTGGTCCTAATAAAGTCTCTGTCTATTCCTGGTGGAATCCTCCCAGAACAATAAATGAGAAGAAAATGATGATTATGACCATGTTTGAAGCAGATTCTGATTCTTGTTTAGTTATACAAATTTTTCTCAGTTCATTTTCCTCTGCAATATAATATCACTGTTTTTTATTTACCAGTGTTTAAATTGAAAAATAAAATGCATCATACTTGATTATATCAAAAAGGATGATTATTTTTTGGAGAAAGTAAACTGCTTAGGGCTGGTGCCATTAATATCAGTTTTGCAGCAGGTTTGCTAGTACACAAGCTTTTGTCAGTGTTCTAGTGTTTTTTGGTGACAAGACTTGACAGACATTGTAGGACAGTGATTGTTTACCATAACACTTGGATAATATTGGGAAGTTGGAAGTAAGTCTCTTTAATTACATGATTTTATCTGGTGTTTACCCATGGGAAGCCACTTAATATCTCTTGTGCTATGCTGTCCTCACCTAGAACAAATAGAACTTTATAATTCCTGATAGACAAGGAGATAAAGCAGAAGTCCTAGCCCAACACCATCAATGGTTACAAATAGCTACAGACAATTTGTTTCAATACGTTATAGATACACTTGATTTTGTAACTACCATAATTATAAATAACCACCTTTTCCTTCAGAAAATGACATTTGGCTCATGGGATTTGATAGGGCAGATATCAGTTTATGCAGAGAAGTATGAGAGTGGAATTACTATTTGATAGTAGATCCACTATTCACTGTTTGACACTACTGATCTACAAAATCCGAAGCATTATAATAAATAGAACACATTCATTAGATTGTAAACTTGAGGTTTTTCTATTACTAAATTTGTGCACTAAGGAATATTACTATCTAGAATAATTTAAACTAATACAAATATCTCATATTGCATTTTTTCTTCTTATGCTGCTCCAGTTAAATTTTTTCCCTTTTAAATGCAAAGATAATGCCAAGAACCAACATGATCTGATTGACAGACATCTAAGTGTTCCTGAGGATGGACTGTTGTCATTTTGGGGAGGGGACTTTGAAAAGGGAAGAAAGGGAGAATCCTTTATTGGACAATCTAGGTTTTTAGATTTCTTGCTACTGCTGAACATTTTGAAGATGCTCAAGTAAGTTGCACAGACCATGCTGAGCAAAGATTTTGGAAAGGGCCTGGGAAGTTAGAGTAATGTAAAGAAAAATGAAATAAAAACTGGGTTTAAGCCAAGGAAAAAGCTAAACAAGTTATCAAATAGCTACCTCTAGAATCTGCACATCAGATTTCTTAGGATCATTTACAAGGTCCTTGAAGTGATGCTCCAAGTCTGAATAATCTCCATGTCCCTCAAGGTACTCAGTAAGATGTCATGCATGGAGTCATTACTCAATAGACACTTTATGAGCACATATGCACATGACTATGGGTTAAATGCATTGTGTATGCTAGACACTGTGGAGGATGCAGACACTGATAAGACACAAACAAGTCTTTTCGTCCTGACTTGTTTTCCTCAGATTACTTGCTCCTACCTGAAATTGTTGTGTTGTTTGCTAGAATGCAAACTATATAAATTGATTTTCTGTTTTGTTTACTTTTCTGTCTACAGAGCACCTGGCACATGGAGGGTGAGCCAAACATATTTGCAGAAGAATTTTAAAAAATACTTTCCCTATAGAATATAGCTTTTATTTTACAAGTCATTGACAAAATATAATTGTTTTGTAAAGTAATTTTATTTTCACAAGCATTTTCTAGGTGTACCATGAAGGTCACTTAACCATGTGCTTGACTTTCAGTCATTTTAGTTTATACCCCAGAGGTTAGTCTATTTGGTGTCCATCACTGAAAACAATGGCTGAGACAACATTTCCAGGATATTAAAAATTAATGAGTATAAAATTTTTGCTTGGGATGATGAAAAAATTTTGAAAACTGATAGTGATGATCCTTGAACAACATTGTGAATGTATTCAATGCCACTGAAAATGTTATGCACATTTTAACAACTTTTTAAAAAAAGCATTGAATACATTTAACTAGAAAAATATAAAATATGCTATAATAAGAGTGAAGTGGAAACATTTGGTGTTTCCAATTGTACTTAATGTAATAAAAAATGCAATTGTCTTTTTAAAAATCTTTTGCTCAAATACATTAGCTATTGCTGTTTAGAGAGCAAATTGTCTTTTTTTTTCAGTATTTATATTTTTAACATTTAATGTAATCATCCCTCCCAATCTCCTGTAGAAGCTTCTATTTATCAAGCTTTAGAATGATGCCCTTAAGTTCCAGTCAATGCTGAAGTCTCCCAAATAACTTAGTGAAAGAAAACCTCAATCTGCTGCAAGATCCTTCTGCCCCATGAAACCTGACAAATCCACAGGGCTTTCTCTGTAAGGGATTTTGTCACATGACCTTCTAGTCATAGGTTCATTAGCTAGGCTTCTTATAGCTACTGCAGTTCCCTCACTAACATGATGATGAGAGTTAAGTTTTTTAGAAGACTTATGGCAAGAAAAGTCAAAGTTCAGATAATGTAAGAGGAAAACAGACTTAGGGGTTGATAAAGTTTGGTTCTATGTCCCCACCAAAATCTCACTTTGAATTGTAACTCCCACATGTGGAGGGAGGTACCTGTAATTCCCATGTGTCAAGGGAGGGAGGCGATTGGCTCATGGGGGCAATTTCCCCCATGCTGTTCTCAGGATAGTGAGTGAGTTCTCAGGAGATCTGATGGTTTTGTAAGTGTTTGGTAGTTCCTCTCTTGCTCTCTTCTCTCTCCTGCTGCCTTGTGAAGAAGGTGCTTTCTTCCCCTTCACCTTCTGCCATGATTGTAAGTTTCCTGAGGCCTCCCCAGCTATGTGGAACTGTGAGTCAATTAAGCCTCTTTCCTTTATAAATTACCCACTCTCAGGAAAGTTCTTTACAGCAGTGTGAAAACAGACTAATACAGTGTGAAAATGGACTAATACTGAGTATTGGGGTAAACCTAGAAGTTATCTATCAATATTTTTCATTTCTAAAATACAACTTAATGACAACACACTAGGTAGACTACCAGTGCTATTTTATTCATTTAAAATTAATAGGAACTGAACCATATACTATCTTTGACATCATTTTTCTTGTTCAAGAGCTTCTCCCCAGTAGTCTCAAAAGGTTAATCTACTTATTTTTTGAACACTTATCATGTGCCAGGTATGGGGACTATATCAGTACACAAGACATACACTGATCTTTGCCCTTAAGAAGGCTATGCTCAAGTTGGGTAAGATGTAATAAACATAACAACTAAGTTAACTGTATAGCATAGCATAGCATATATTAGAATGTAATACATACTTTAGGAAAAAGACAAACAGAAGGACAAGGGGGATAGGGGAATTGGAATATTAAATGGGGTTGCCAAGGTAGAGTGCTCACTAAGAAGATGACAAGTGAGCAAAGACTTGAGAAAGATGAGGAGGTCCACCACTGGGTTCTCTACAGCAAGAGAGCTCCAGGTAAAGGGAACAGCCAGTGCTAAAGCCCTATGATGGGCACACATCTGGTATGTTCCCAGTGAAGTAAGGAGGCCAACTATGGATGGAGCAGAGTGACCAGATAGGAAAGTGGGAGGAAATGAGGGCAGAATAGAAAAAGACTTGATCCTGTAGAGCCAACTGGACCATTTCAGAACTATGCTTTTACCATGAGGGAAGTGGGGAGCCACTGCAGAAATTTGAGCAGAGGAGTGAGAAGATCTGATTCGGGTTTAGATATCTCTTTGAGATCGATTTCATTTTGTGGTAGAAAATACTCACGTGTTATTTCCTTGTGTGGCTTCTCCGTGTTTGGAGGATGTTTTGGGGGTGTTGTTACTCAGAATGGTTGACTTTTGACTTCTCTTTCTCACTTTGGTTATCCTGATCCTTGTCCAGATCCTGTCTTTGGTTCCTTTTCCTCCCACTATGATGATAAGGGACTTGGAACTAGATATGGGAAAAGCTTTCAGTAAACAATGCTGAGCCTCATCAGCTGTGTAAAACAAAGTGTCCACTCCCCCTCCTAAACCTACAGGGTTATTCAGTCTCAGTCCTGCTTTGAATTTTACATAAAGCATATGTCCCAGTGTCTCTTACACACATCTGAGCAGTCTTCTTTCTCACAGATGACACTGGAGTGCAGGTCCATATCTTGCTGTGTATAGCAGAAAGGTTGCCTTAGATTTTTGTTTTTATTTTTGAGATGGAGTCTCGCTTTGTCACTCAGGCTGAAGTGCAGTGGTGCAGTCTCAGCTCACTGTAACCTCTGCCTCCCAGGCTCAAGCGATTCTCCTGCCTCAGCCTCCTGAGTAGCTGGAATGACAGGCATGTGCCACCATGCCAGGCTAATTTTTGTATTTTTAGTAGAGATGGGGTTTCACCATGTTGGTCAGGCTGGTCTCAAACTCCTGACCTCATGATCCTCCTGCTTCGGCCTCCCAAAGTGCTGGGACTACAGGCGTAAGTCACCAAGCCCAGTCACTCATAATCTTAAAACAAGACTCTTATTAACTCACAGTTCTGTTGTTAAGAAGTATGACATGACTGGTTCCCTGCTCAGGGTATCACAAGGATTACATCAACGTGTTGGCTGAACTGTTTTCTTTTAGAGGCTCTCAGGAAAAAAATGCTTTCAAGGTATTTGTTAGCACAATTCAGTTTCTTGTGATTGTAGGACTGAGGTCCCTGTTCCTTGCTGGCTGTGAGCCAGGCATCTCCCAACATCTAGTGACTGAGCACGTGGAACTTTCCATCTTCAAGCCAGAAATGGCATAACAAATTCATCTGGCCTGTCAAACATCTAATTTTCTCTTTTGTGGCTGCCAGAGAAAACTTTCTTCTTTTAAAGAGTTCATGTGTTTAGTTCTGGCCCACCCAGGTGATCTCCCTACTTTAAGGTTTGTTGCAACTGTGCAATGTAACATAATCTAATCACAGGAGTAAATTCCACTAGATTTGCCATCCTGGGGATTATGCATGGGATTGCTCAGGGGATAGGAAATTTTAGGAGCCATTTTAGATTGTAATTCAGGTAAAGATGTTTTGGACCAGGCAGTTGTAGTCAGCACAGAAAGATGTGAATAGATTTGAGAGATATGTGAAAGTATAATTGATGAGATTTTATGACTCATTCGATCTGGGTTTAGATAAGAGGTCAAAGATGATGCCCAGATTTACGGCTTGAGAAACTTGATGAGTCTGGGTACCCCATGGGAGCAACCTCTCTTTTAAAAGGATTCTCAAAGTAAATCTTCCACTTTTCTTTTACCAACTTCTAGTTCTCTTTTTCTTTGCTCTTCAATATGTGAGAGTGATATATTGCAAATGAAATTTTTATTGTCAAAGAAGTATACTAAAACAAATACGTATTTATGTAAAGTTTTTTTTGCAAGAGAATATGCAAATAGGAATGAATTCCTGAATGGTCCAGCTCTTACACTGTTCTTCCCATGATCTAGAACAATGCTTGGCATGCAGTAAATGCTCAGTCTCTATTTGTGGAGTGAATAAATAAATGAGTGATTGCTAATAAGAATGACTGTTAACAAAACCTCTGTGGAGAGTGAACGAAGATGACATCACGAGTGACTTTCTGATAGAATCTCAGGTGTGATTTCATGGGAGAAACTGCTCTCCCATCCCTGTCTTCCTGACTGACTTCTGTTTTCTCTCAGTGTGTGCTGGAGGCCTGAGATCTTGGGAGCTAGGCAGTGGGAGAACCCCTTCTGGGTATCCTTTCATTGTTCTGCTGAGCAGCTCCAGGCCAAGCGGGAAGTTTCCCAGAAACAGGGCTTGGCAGGCCACCAGGGGAAGGTCACCGAATCTTGCCTTGGCACCTGTTAGATAGGGCTGGGAAGCTTGCAAGGCATTCCTCCGTAGGCATCACTCTTTCCCAACTGACAGGCACATTTTAGGATGATGTCTTTTCCTCAATGGTGAAAGTAAAAGTGCTTAGTTGGCACAGCTTCCATGTATAATACAGAAACAGAAGAAAGGGAAGGAAGTCGTGTGTTACATACAGATGTCTGGAAATGAGATTACAAGTGTGGCTTAGTTCACAGGTTATGCAGTGGTAGCAGCTTGAGCAAAGCTTCCTGCATTTTCTGAAATAAAAGTCTACTAACGAGGAAAGAAAACCCTGTATTTTTAAGATCTTAAAAACAAAGAGAAGAAGCAGCTTTAATTAAACCCATATCATGATCATCAGGACTTTAAAATTATTGCTTTTCTCATCCAGAGATTTATTCTGATTAAGGGGAAATAATTTTGCTATAGGCCCAGGGTGCCAGACAGGAGCAGTTTTTCCATTGTCCTATTACATAGCATCTTTAATAGGTTCGTTTATGTTCCACTGTCACCAGCAACTTTCCCACAGGGAATTTTTGGGAACATTGTATTCTAGCACAATGCATGTTCCTTTATTCTAAACAAGTGTCTAGAATGATTCAACATCAGGAATGAAAATACGTAGCAAAAACATTTGCAACAATACAAACCAAGAAAATTGTGCTCCAAGGGTTAGTCATCTGCAGTTTATTTACCCAACTGTGAATATTTCTGCTTTTCCTACTGGCTCCTTGACTAGGGAGAATCCTTTAATCATTCTCTTTTGAACACAATTCTTTCTCTCATTTGATTTCTCTTGCCTGAGTTTCCTACTTTAAACTTTACATCCAAGATGTTATACATCATTATCTGGAAAATATAAGAATCTATGTTCTTGAGCAGTGTGGTCATTTCCTGGTGCATGGTGTCACATATTTTCTCCTAGTTATTCAAACATGAATCCAGGGGCTTCTGTGAAGGGATTTAGCAAATGATATTATGATCCCAAATTAGTTGACCTTAAAAGATGGATATCATCTGAGTGGGCCTGATATAAACACGTGAGTTACTGGAAAGCAAAGAGTCTTCTCTGGCTGGTCATAGATGGGGATGTCAGAGAGGACACACTAGCTGGGCTGGAAGAAGCCACAAACACCTCTGCCCTCAACAGCCAACAGGGACCATGAGGCAAGGGAGCCAGCAAGGAAACCGGGTCTCGATCCTACAACCACAAGAAAATAACATTTTCCGACAACGAATGCACTTAGAAGAGAACCCTGATCCCAACATGAGAACCACAGACCCAACCAGCACTTTGATTTCAGTTGAGTGTAATGCTAAGCCAAGAATCCAGCTGTGCTGCATTGGATTTCTGACCTACAAAAACTGTAAGATAATAAATGTGTGCTGCTTTAAGCTGCTAAATTTATGGTAACTTGTTACCCAAGAATAGACAATTCACAGTGGCAGCTAAAAATCCACATATTTAAATATGAAGCAAGGAAGAGGAATATACTGATACACTAGCTTGAAGAAAAACGAGTGGAATGTTAATATTTACTACTAAAAACATAGCTCAAGGCTACTCCTGCCACATAAGACCAGTGTTCTTTATTCACCTGACTGGTGAGAAATGAATCTAGTGGAGCATATTCATTCATTCATAGAATATTGATTCACAGCTACTAGTTATGTGACACTCACTTGGATTACTTTTGTGGTGATAGAGAAACATGTAGGTAAAAAGGTAACTAAATTTTTTGGTTCACAAGAAATTCAAAAAGAAATTTAGAGACAATGACATAGAAAAAAGTATGTGTTCTAACTTAATATATCTGAATGAAGGATACTTTTAAAATATTTCAATTACTAGAAAATAATATTTTGAGAAACTCTGACAGCCCAGATATAATTATAGATCTTTTATCCTCTTTTCCTTTTAAACACAATTTTAATTAAATTTTAGTTGATATGACTAACAGAAAGAAAATTCAGGCTGTAACCAATAGGACTGAAAAATGGTGCAATGTTAGTTGTGGGTGTAGGATACAGTATTCCCTTGCCTTCTTAATTTTTGTTCCTACTATTAAACAGGAGGGATCAGATATTTCTGATTTATTTCTCTTGTTTCCTTTGTTGTTCATGAATTTAGGGCTGCATTTCATTGAAGCCAAAGTAATTCTGAAAAGAGATCTGCTGACATTACAGGGTATCTGGATCATTAACCACGTCAATGCTGACCAAAGAAATAATGTTCTAGCAGAAACAGCTATTTGTCTAAAATAAGGACTGAGATGATGCCATTTTACACATGCGTATAAGAGTTTATGGGGTATTAATTTTTGTGGAAAGTTAACAAAAAACCTGGAAGCTAAAGAGAAGGCTATTGATTAAAAAGGATCATTTAAAATATTATTTGTATTTTTTGTTCTGCTCCATTCCTTCTAGAATATAAAATAGCCAACTTGGTGTCCCCTAATTTTTTAGAAACATTCATTCTTTTATTTTGTTAGAGAATGTGCTAGTTATGTCATGGAGAAGGTATGGCAGGGTACAAAGATGAACGGTAAGGGGAAGAAGCGATTTGCAAAGGAGAACCCTTTGACTTAAAAAAGAGATGGGTTTTTACAAGTGTCTTTTATAGCAGAGATTGGTCAATCCTTTTGTGGACCAAGAGACAAAATCAGAGATATTGTATCAGTACATATATAAGAAGAGAGAAAAAGAATTTCCACAACATTTTTACTGATGAAGTTAAATATCCAATAATTGAGTACATTAAGTCAGTGCTGGCCTATCAATGTGAAGAATGTAATTCTTCTTGGGGGCATACATTTTTAAAAATTGGGGTTATAAGTCAGTGTCCCCTGTTATCGAATCGATTACAAATACTCATCTGTAAAAACCATTAGTTCATGCTCTATAAAAAGGTAGGTTCTGGACCTCATTTAGTTCATGGGTCAGAGTGGCCTCTTGTTCAGAGTCCTTTGAGAACCCCAGGAACTGATTATTCTCAGCATACATTAGGAATTGAATAGAAGAAAATAAACATGACATCAGTGATAGGAACAAGTGCTCCATATGGAAAATCATAAACAGAATAGGCAAGGGCTGTGGGGAATGAACTATGGAGATTTAACCAACATACATGAAATCTGAATTTAGATAATAGATACAAAAGAAATCGCCTAAAAACCTATATAGTCTGTGCTATATCCAGACAATATTCATTTTTTTCTAGGTGATAGCTTTATAAGAGCCAATTTTTATTTTTTTTTCCTCCTTTATGTAGTTTTAAAACTTAGTTTTGTTAGTAGACGCAATAAATTTTAAATGAGGTATGGACCTAAAAGTAAGCAATCTATTTTCAGTTAAAATTCATTGATTTCTAAGAAGTAAATACTATAATAAGTTTCTGCTACGGTTTGAATGTTTGCATTTGTGTCTTATGTTGAAACTTAATCCCTTAATATGATGGTATTACGAGATGGGGGCTTTTAGCCCCACCTCATAATAACACCGAGTCCTTACTTGATTAGGACTTGAGGGCAGAGCTTTCATGATGAGGATTAGTGCCCTTATAAAAGAGGCACCAGGCCAGGCGCAGCGGCTCACACCTGTAATCCCAGCACTTTGGGAGGCTGAGGTGAGCCGATCAGCTGAGGTCAGGAGTTGGAGACCAGCCAACATAGTGAAATCCCCTCTCTACTAAAAATACAAAATAAGCTGGGTGTGGTGGTGAATGCCTGTAATCCCAGCTATGGAGCGCAAGGGTGGTGGTGGTGGTGTGGTTAAGGCAGGAGAATCGCTTGAACCCAGGAGGTGGAGGTTACAGTGAGCTGAGATCGCACCATTGCACCCAGCCTGGGCAACAAGAGCGAAACTCAGTCTCAAAAAAAAAAAAAAAAAAAAAAAAAAAAAGAGGGCTACCTTGCTTTGCTTCTTTCACTACGGGAGGACACAGTGAGAAGGGGCCACCTGTGAACCAGAAGGCTGCCCTCGCTAGATACCAAATATGTCAGTGTCTTGATTTTGAATTTTCTAGCCTCCAGAACTGAGAAATAAATGTTGTTTATAAGTCACTCAGTTTACGGTATTTTTGTTACAGCAGCCCAAACATAAGACACTTTCCAATAAAGCAATGCATTTACAAATATGCTACCTACATTTTGTTTCTTATTTCTTTCATTGTAGAGTAAAACTCCATTATAAGGTATCATAATTTATTGTGGGTTAGTATTATTGCAGACTAAAATTACTTTCCTCTAATCAGGAAATATATTCAATGTTGACTAATGTTATGTCATGTAAACATTGCTGCTTCTGGTTGGCTAACTTTCTAGAAGGAAGGTTTCAACTTTGATTAAGGTAAGCCAAGATCAATTATGTAAGCATTTTACAAATACCTCTGAACATCACAACTGCTGCATTTATTGTTAGAAAGGAAAACTCCACAAAGATATATAGTACTTGCATTTAATCCTTCTGATCAGAATAGAAACAATTTTTAAGAGCAGCTTAATTTAGTAGAGCATTCAAAATATGCTTGTTGTTCTTTCTTGAGCTTTAACTTTGTCTAACTTTTGTAGAATGTAATATTTCTTCTCATCATGAAATGCATGAATTTTATAAGGTAGACTGTAAAGTAAACAAGATTTTCCTGATATCTCCTTCTTTAGGAAAGTCCTTTCAGTGACCCTCACCCCCAACAAGTCAGGGCACATATTTCCTGAAGCTCTCACATATCACGTACATATTTCTGTCATTATCTTTCTACATGGTGTTATAAATCTGCTTAAAAGCCCACCTGCTCAGTTAGATTTTGAGCAACTTGAAGGCAGGGATTGCATGTCGTTCACCATTACACTATCCTTGGTACCTAGCATGATGTCAAACGTATAGCAGGAGCTCATTATACACTTACTATTAAGAGGTCAATGAATAGACACACTGAAGGGTCACTGGACAGGTATAAGCTTCTATTTTCACCCAAGGATGGATTAGCATTCTCACTTCTTCCCTATTGTTTTTCAAGAAATTCCAAGACAATTCTGGATGCAGGATAAGGATGTGGACCAGAAAAGAACAGAAAGAGGAAAAGGAAATGCCCAAGAATGAGAAAGGGACTTTCTCAGAGAGCAGGAGGCATGGGATAAGGCCTGTGGACCACAACTGGGGACAACACAGTGTGTGCACCTTAATGTTGAGTGCAGTGTTGCCAAGTCTGAGTCCCTGAGTCCTTCCCTTCCCTTCCCTTCCTTTCCCTTCTTTCTCTTTTTTCCTTTTTTGCTTTTTTTCTGTGTTCCTTCTTACCATTTTGTAGTCTTTTATTGGAAATCCCTAGCTCTCCTGAAAGGAGTCTAAGAAAGGCTCTTGTTGGCAAAGATTTAAGGAGGACAGAGCTCCTATCCCTATCTTCTACCTTCCCCTCCAATTTTGAGGCCATTGTAGTGGTAGCAAGTGATAAGAGAGTGGGACAATTGAATCCCTTTTAATTGCTGAAAACACAGAGATTCTTCTTTTTGTTTTTAACATGGGTGATGGGTTTGAAGGGGAAGAGGAAACTTCTGTGGAAACATTTTCCTTGGCCCCTAATGCCAGGACTGGAAGTGCCTTTTATTGACTCATTAGGACTATAAATACAGCGACAAATTGTTTCAACATCTGTAATACTTTTCTCATTACTCATTTTAGATTCGTTTCGCTTCCTGCGAGGAGTCAAAACATATATGTGATGTGTGACCAATGCTATAGTTTGAATGTTTGCCCCTTCTGAAACTCGTGTTGAAACTTAATCCCCAATGAGGCAGTGTTGAGAGGTAGGACTTTTAAGAGGTGATTGGGTTATAAGGGCTCTGCCCTCATGAATGGATTAATCTACTCATGGATTAATAGGTAATCACAGGAGTGAGGCTGGTGGCCTTATAAGAAGGGGAAGAGAGACCTGAGTTAGCATGCTCAGCCTCGCTATGTGTGCCCTGTACATCTTGAGACTGCAGAGAGCCCCACTGGTAAGAAGATTCTCACCAGAGGCAGCCCCTTAACTTTGGACTTCTGAGCCACCATAATTGTAAGAAGAAATAAATTCCTTTTCTTTATAAATTGCAAAAGTTTCAAGTATTCTGTTGTAAGCAACAGAAAATGAAAATAAGACAACCAAATTATGTTCCTCTTCCATTCCTTCCTTCCCCAAACTTCAGCCCCATTTTTAGCCATTGGGGCTGGAGAATAAGGTGTAGATGAGAAACTTGAGGAATAGATGCATAGTTTGCATCCTCACAGTCGTGATTAGCTGTTAGCCTAGAAGCCTGGGGCTGAGGTGACCTGCCCAGGGCCCTGGGAAACATTTACTAGAGACTCTGAGAGGGTAGACATGTGGAGATGCCTGGTTTCTACCTTTATTATGAGTCTAATTACCATGCCAGTTATTATAGAACTATGTGTATGTATCAGGAGAACATTACAGTTTTCATTTAGAAAACTTCATCCAAGGTTAATTAAAAAATGAGACACTATTAATTTTTATAGAAGTCATTTTTTTAAAAGAAAAAATAAATTCTTAGGCATGAACTATGAATTGATATTTTTTTTTCCCAAGAGAAAATGGATGTGGTAATACAATGGAAGTGTTGACATAGCAGAGAATAAATCTGCTAATTGTGACTAGTGATCTACCTTACTGCTTACATTTTTAAATTTGGAGAGAAATTGAAGCAAGTTCTTCTGTTTCTTTAAGTATTGTCTCTTTTCTTATTTTTGTCTAATGTACACAAAGGTAGTTAAAACTCTGACACAAAGGGCTAATTTTGTTCTTTCAGAAAAAAACTTAAATGTTTTCCAAAAGCTTTAAAATATTTTCCTGTCCTTGTAAAAGAAAATACAAATATAAGGGAGATTTAATGTTTGATATTTATAAACTTCTTGGAAACCATTCTGATGGTACTGCATTTATGCAACCAAGGTTGGAGAAAAGAAGAAAAACATCCATCCAGATTCAAACCATTTCAAGGTAAGGATTATATTGTATATGTATCCAGAGGTTCATCCTTTTAGTATGAACTGAACAGTTCATATGCTTTAGTATTTATGCATAATTCAGATTTCAAGACAGACTACTTAGGAGCCATCTCTACCATGTGTGCATCATAATACCCCTTTTATTGTTGTATAAACATATTCTTATCAATATTTGTAAGAGAATCTAGTTCAATAAACATAGTACCAAATCTAAACTATAGGATTCATGATGGTAATTAGTCCAAACAACTGGCATACTTACAATTGCATTTCTTCTGAACAAACCTAAGCTTGCATGCTGTTCTGTAGGTGGAGAGTCGGATGCGATCCAGATCTTGAGCCCCTAGTGCAGGGGGAAAAAGGACACATATGGTATGCCATGTGTGCAGAAAGGAATTAACAATGTTTATGAATAAAACAACAGCAGATATAATTCTTACACCTAATATTATTTTTATTAGAATATAAATATAACTTTAAGACTTGAATAGGTCTGTCCTATTCAAGGACAGGTTCCTCAGGTTCCAGGGAAAAAGGGTACATGTAATCAACATTGGAGATCAGGTTGTCAACTATATTCATGGATCAAGAAACACAATGTCATCCCTGTTGTGCCCATCACTTTTGAGAACAGTCTGCTCAAGCTGTGACCTACAGCGAAACAGCTAGATGATACAAATTCTATCATCAAATAATCATTTAAAGTACATTGCTATTGGTCATTAGAACTTGGCTGTTAGGTGACCATGTACTGATTGTTGCACATCTTCTCTGTATGACTTTAGGCCAACTGCTTTCAGAGCTTCAATTTTCTCACTTGGAAGATGGGGATGATTATAATAATAGTGCTTATTTCACAGGACTGTTGTAAGGATAAATGAGTGAATATATCTAAGGCACTTAAACGCTGTCTGGCACACAGTAAGTGCTGCATAAGTATTCATTTTTAATACTAATGACTTGCTTGTGATCCTTCCTGTCAATGTCAGAGGAAGAGATGCCTTTCTAAAACAACCTCTACCCTTCGTTTATTGTGGCTTCCAGTTCCTTCCTAACTTAGAGGGAACATGTTCCCTATATTCTTAAACTACTTTCCTTATTCCACTCTTCCACTTAGGAGTCTAGCATGGCTCCTGATGCCCAGAACATCAGGTCTAAAAGCTCCACTCAGAATCCAAGCTCATCTTTTGGTTCTTTCCACCTTATCTACTTAACAACATTGCCCACTACTTTCTACCACAGAATCTTGTCTAGGCTCGGGTAAGTCTCGTCTCAATACCCTTACAGATGGGCTGCTTGTTACATCAATATCTGAGCTCCTAGTATTCCTCCCACCTTTCTTTGAATGAGTTAATCTCTAGACGGTGAATAGAACACAATAGACTTTCAATAAATGTCTGCTTCTCTCCAATTCCACATATTTGGCTATTTAAAGCCCATGTTTACGGTTTATAACAGATATAAAGGCATGTACTGAATTTTTATCTTTACCAGTCATACACTAATAAAATGTGCTATGTGAATCCTTTAGAGTAAAACAGAGTAACAAGTAAATGAACTATCCTGGAAGCAATTATATTAGAAGGCCAATTAAGTGTTTCCCAGTGAAACTCAGGATGAATTAGCAAGTATCCCTCACTAGGGCATTTAGTATTTCCTCAACTCAAACTGATGTCTTCAGATTTACTTAAAGTGTTGCCCATAGTCCTATGACTTTGTGGTTTTATAAATCAAATCATCAAATGGTCACTCTTAATAAAGTTTATTATTTAACAAACAGGCTTATTGACACTGAGCACTTGAAGGATCAAAGAGATGGGAAACTACTCTTACCCAATGCAGGAATTCCCTTACAAATGTTCTCAAGAGATGAACGTTTAGCCAATGGCCACGTAGGATTATATGCAATGATAGAGAAGACTATTACTTGTGAAAATAAAAGAACTTTAAAGTCAGTAAACTTCAATTCTGTCACTTCCCAGTTGTGTGAGTTTCACCAAGTTTTTCCTTGGCAGCTCAATTTCCTCATGGATAAAATGAGATAACAATATCAACTTACTGGCTGGTAATAGATAAAGTCTTGACTTCTGCACTGGGAACATAATGACCACTTAGCAGTAAATAGGCCATCTTAAGGGCTTCGTGTGCCATTTCTGAACAACAATATGTGATAGAAATTTCTTTTTTATATTTGAGCTTTGATTTGCCTCCCTGTAACTTCAGCCTATTTGATCTAGTTTCCCCTGGAGTCACATACTCTTTTCTCCCTGCCACTTGAGAATTCATTTCTCAAATATTGCAAAACAGCTACATTATCATTATCAGCATCTTCATTAGCATCTGAAAATTATGTACAAAAATCCCTGTTACCATGGACTTTAAAATTTAGCTGGGGGAGGTAGCTTCTCCTTGACTTTTTTAGGGTAACAGATGTTCAACTCCACAGCCATTTCAGGTATAGTGTTTATCTGTCTGGCACCCAGTAGGGCTTCAATTTATGGACGTTGCTATTATTATTTTCATTATTATCAAGCATGGTTTGAGACCCTTAAACATTCTAGTCACCCTGTTCTATGACTGGCTAACGTTTCTTTAAAATTAGGTGTCCAAAATTAATCCAAATAACTCTTGCTTTACCTGTACAGAATTTACAGAAAGCAATTATTACTACCTTTGATAAGGACCCTTAACTAATGTGATCTTTTTTTAAAAAATAGCTCATTATTCCAGCTTTTATTAAGTTTGAAGTTAATTAAAAAACTGGTTTGAAAAATCATATGTGCTTCTATATAAGTCAAATCTTCTCTATTTTCTATTTAAATGCCTATTTTGGAGCTAAGGGTAGGACTTCGTATTTATCTGGTTAGTTACTTTTGAAATTTAGTTCACACTTTGAACTTTTCTGAATCTTTTAAAATTCTTATTTTGTCACTGAAACTTCAAAAACCTTTCATAGTTTCATGCCCTCTGTAAATCTGAGAGACTTATGTGGGAAATGAGCTCTCTAGGATGCCTGATAACCAGAGACAGAGAGACTATCAGAAATGCCTGAATGCCAAATCTGCCTTTGCTCCCTGATAGTTTTATTAGTGCTAAGTTTGGCTCAGCAATCAGGAGAGTCTCAATATATGTAAATAAATCACTTAAAAGAAAACATTAGGGGCAAAGTTATTTGTGTAAGTTCTTCATGCATAATGATTTAAGCTCCAGATGAAAAAAGGATTGTGATGTTGCATATAGTTAAGTTTCTCACTTTCTGTAAGACCTTACCCTCTGAGAACAGTAACCCTGGCACCTCTGCACCTCCCTCTGATTGAAGTCCTGGGGGAAATATGGCAAAGATGCACTTCTCCAGGATGTGGGATGCTGCTTTGGGCCTGAAGTGCACTAAGCACTCTCTCCTGTACTATTACTGTGTGTACTTAACTGACCCTGTGCTTTGTTCAAGAACCAGGAAGAGGTCTGTAGATACATAAATATTGTATAAATTCTTCCTGGCTGATGATGTAAACCCTGAATATTAAAAGGGATGTGGTGAACAATAAAATTTAGTGTTACAAATATAGCAGCACACTACTGTGCATGGTCAATGTATGTGTTAACTGGAGGATCCATCCAGAAAGGAACCAGAAGAAGATGGGCTGAGATATGATACATAGCCTCTTGCTCTGTTTATCTGCCTTGCCAAAATAAATTTCTTGGCCAGGTGCAGTGGCTCACGCTTGTAATCTCAGCACTTTGGGAGGCTGAGGTGGACAGATTGCCTGAGCTCAGAAGTTCGAGACCAGCCTGGGCAACACAGTGAAACCCTGTCTCTACTAAAATAAAAAAAGTTAGCTGGGCATAGCAGCATGTGCCATGTAGTCCGAGCTACTTGGGAGGCTGAGGCAGGAGAATTCCTTGAACCCAGGAGGCGGAGGTTGCGGTGAGCCAAGATCGTGCCACTGCACTCCAACCTGGGCGACAAAGTGAGACTCCATCTCCAATCAATCAATCAATCAATCAATCAATTTCTTTTTCTCTGCCCCAACAAACCATGAACTTAACCCAGTTTTACATGTGTGGTCTTTTCTTTAACGTTTACAAACCCAAAAACCTACTTTGGAATTAGTTGTGTGACTTCTGTGTCTTCATCCAAGTCATTGATTAAAACCATGGACCAAAACAAGGCCACAAACAGCTTTCCAGGATACTACTAAAAGCCTTCCTCCAAGTTGACTGACCCATTAGTTGTGCCATTATACATGGTCATGACACTCCCTATAAATCTTCCTAACTGTATTGTGCACAGTCCACAATTCCCCAACATATGCACAGTCTAAGAGCTTTTGTCACAATACCTTGTGGAAATTAAGGTTAATTTTTATCAGATGGTATTTTCCTGATCCAGCAGTCTGGTAATCTTATTAAAAAACATATTAGCTGATTTAATTTATTTATTAAAAGGATAAAATTTAAATAAATGAGTAAATAAAATTAGCAGAGCAATCTTTGCTCTTAGCATGTTGACATGTCTGGAATTACCACTATATTTTGGCCAAGATCTAGAAAAACATCCATTTCATCATGAAACTTGTAACAAGTTCATACCCTAAACTCTAAGGAATCCATACTTTTTCTTTTTAATAAAAAAGTACAGAATTTTTCCATCACATTTTTTTCAAGGTGCTCTTCATTATTTTTCAAAATAACGGATAGTGGTTGTTTTTTGAATTATATCACTGGGATATATTTCTTTAAAGTCTAGAGATTCCACTCATTTAAGTGATTTCTTAGTTTTGCTTCATACTAATACAGTGGGGGATGGCATACATAATTAAAGGTTGAGATAAATACTATTTTCTCGACTTCTATATCTATTTGAAATTTTTCATAATAAAAAAATTAAAACAAATTTATTTAAGGCAACTTAGTGCTGTTGCACCATCTCCTCAAACCTCTTGTACCCAAGTCATAGTTGGAAGGAAGTAATAAATATCACAGCAAAGATATAGTTAAATTCTGATGGTTTACGCTGTTATCAGCAGCAGTTTTTCCTTTCTTTGGCCCTTTTAAAAAAGATTCTTTCTTCTCTTCTCCCTCTGTCCCTACTTCCCTCTCTCCCTCCCTCTCGCTCCCTTCTTTTCTTCCTTCTACCTTTCCCCACCCATTTATTTGTTCATTCAACCAATAAACCAATCAATTAACAAATCAATCAACCAGTCTTATCTAATTTTTGGTTTTAGTTTTTGCAATCTGGACATTTTCCCACAATTCTTTTATGTTTTGCCTTCTATATTTTGACAGCTCATTATAAAACCTTCTATTAATATATAGTCATTTTGATTCTTAAATATTTCATTCACTTAAAAGTTTTGCTCAGCATATATTTGCAGAATAAAAATGAAGCCCATGATGAACCTGTTGCCTGGACTCTGCCATGCTTTATCATTGGCTCTGTGTGTGTGTGTGTGTGTGTGTGTGTGTGTGTGTGTGTGTGTGTGAAAGAGGGAGGGAGAGAGAGGGGAGAGCTACTGAGAAGGTAAAGGAAGAGTTTAGGGGTAAAAAATGATTGCTATCTTAGGTAGCTGAATGGGATAGAGTCTTTCTCATTGAGCTAAGTAAGGTACAAACAGGGAGGAGGAATAGGTTCATTGATGGGTGAAGACGGTTTTAGGCTAAAGAGTCTGAGTTGCTTGTAAGATGTCCAGGTGGAGATATTCAGCGGATAGTTGGATATAAGGATTAAAGCTTTAGTACATTCCAGGAATTATCAATAAGCATACAAAATGTAGTAGTGTGCTCTACTGGGTCAAGATTGGAAATATTTTTCCAACAGGAGACTGTGTGCACAAGTAGGGCTATTCTATATTCTAGTGACAAAATGAGGCATAAACTTGGGAATAGGAGTGTCCTCCCCACTTCTGAACTGTGTCCACCTATTTGGCAGTTGTTCAAAGACCGCATGGCTTTGGGAACACTAGAAGGGAGCCGCCTTGGCAGGGACAATAGATATTTTTGTGATGGGTATTATTAGTGGAGCTGACAATGAGTCCTCCTCAAGCTGCTTCATTAGCAGAAGACTTGACAAGTCAACAAGACTGGAAGGGAAGTTTAGCTTATGTGCTGCCTTTTTGGATAAGCTGGCTTATGAGAAATGGGAGGTTGTTCTGGGGGACTCTGAACACTCAAGAGCCATAGCAATAAAGGCAAAGCCTTGAGAGAAAGACAAATTGTATATGGAGAAAACTTGTCACGAAGAAAACTTTAAATTCTCTGACTTCAGTGCTGGAGGGTACTAAGAGACAGAAAAAGAGAAGTAGAGGGGGACAGAAAAAGCAGCAGACTGGGCTGGGTGGTGACACAGAGACAATTTCTGGGGTGGTGATCCATGGTGTTAATATCTGAAAGAGAGTAAGGAGCATGAGAAACAAAGCAGCAAGTGAAAACAGTCCCCGTATCCATGATCACCTATGGTGGTGGGGTCATCCATGTCATTTTTCTGAATTTTTTAGATCGGCATTCCTAAAACTCATAGTGTGCATTTCAAAATCATGCCTTAGGTTCCTTTCCAATCATGCATGTGCTGACTCCAGCCAAAAGTCTGAAGGACAGCCTGCTTTCAAATAATTCAACAGTATTTAGGCTGGGTGCAGTGGCTCCCACGGTAATTCCAGCACTTTGGGAGGCTGAGGTGGGTGGATCACTTAAGGCCAGAAGTTTGAGACCAGCCTGACCAAACACAGTGAAACCCATGCCATCTCTACTAAAAATACAAAAATTAGCCAGGCCTAGTGGTGCACCTATAGTCCCAGCTACTTGGGAGGCTGAGGCATGAGAATCACTTGAACCCGGGAGGCAGAGGTTACAGTGAGCCGAGATTGCCCCACTGTACTCCAACCTGGGCGACAGAGTGAAACTATGCCTCAAAACAAAAATGAAAACAAAAGCAAAAGCCAAAAACAGTATTTGTTGAGTAATTTCATTTGCCTCCCTTTGGTTTCAGGTTCTGTTTCTGCTGAGAGGCCAGTGGCAACACTATCATTTCTCCTCAAGACCTTTCTTACCTTATTAGGCAGCGTTCCATGTCCTCAAAGAGTGTTTTCCATTCACTTCCCTTCCATTAAAACCTACCCACCCTGTGCCCCATCAACTTTTAAACAAGCACTGATTCAGCATCTAAGGTGAATGGATTTGAAGGTACATGTCCTAGGTCTGTCCCTAAAAAGGAGTTCACAGCAGTGAGTGGTGTGGACATGTTCACAAGTAACTACCAAGTAAGGCTAAGTAAATGTGCTCTGAGAGTAGAAAAACAGAAAAGAAGGACAGTTTAATTTCAAGAACAATTTATTCTGTTAAAAGTCAGTCCGATAAACTTATTTGAGCTGCTAAACTTATTTGATGGCTGAAAAAGCCAAGGTGAGGATGACGTTTATATTTAACTAGAGTTTTTTTTTTTTTTTCCAGCTTTCATCCACAGTACTAAGCAAACTGATAATTAGGGCATTATTTTGAAGATAATTTTTGGTTAAGGGAGAACTGTTACAGAATTTCTTAAATCAAAGTAGGTGGTCACCCAATATTTTACATAAAGCTATTATTTCTGTTTTTTAGTCCATGCTTCTTTTAATTTCATTTCTTTGCTGTTTCTTCCTACTTCTGCTGCTTATAGTAATGAGCTAGGAGTGAATGTTTAACACATATGTGCTTCAGTCACCTGAATTTGCCAAAATTTTTTATCAATTGCTCTCTCTAATTAAATCACCTGAATTTGCCAAACTTTCTTATAATTGCTCTCTCTTTCTAAGGCCAAGACTTTCTCAACTTGCCTGACTTTAGACAGATATTTTCCTTGCCCTAGGCTTCTGACCTCTGTTTTCTTACAGCATTTACTTTAGAAAACTTTTCATTGTAAATTCTATGCTGCTTTGAGATGTAAATATCTTGCAAAGTTTACAACCAAGGAATGTCTTTCTCAAGACCTGGGTGCCAACCCTTTGAAATATAATCATTGAAGGAGGTATGTATCACCTCTATCTCCAAGTCTTACCGGGAGGGTAGAAGCCTAACTTTTAAATGTGACAATTAGCAAACAGATGGCCTAATCACATTGACCAGCCTCCTGCCTGAAGTCCTCCAGTATTTTTCCCCAGTGCTTAAAGTACCTCCTGACTTTTGTTCTAGGAAGCTGAGTTCAGTCTCTCTCCCCTGGTGCAATAGTCTTGGAAAAAAGTCTTCCTTGCCTGTTTAACTCTGTCCATTACAACTTTTCTTTCACATTTGTAATTTCTAAAGCAAAGAATCTCATTGGCACTTTCTTTTGTTGTTTTTTCTTTAAATATTTCTAGATAATACTTAGATGAAAAGATTTACAAGTCTAGTCCTTTTTTTCTCCCTGTCTAGAAGGCACAGATTCCTAGAAGTTACTTTTCGAATCTTTATGTCAGTCTTCTCTGATAAGAGTTTCCTTTCCTTTCTTTGGTGTGCTGCTGATAGAGCTAGGACACCCATATATTTTTCAACCATTTAACACATTGTCAATGGTATCACCTTCTCTCTTTTGTATGACAGTCTACCTGTCAAAATCAATTGCTCCCTTTAAAACCAGCCAATTGTTTTATCTAACAGAATCCTACTTATAGTGGATGTGTCCTACTCAGTGCTGATATAAACATGTTGCTCAAACTAATAAATTAATGAGGTCAGACATGTTTAGCTGTTTTTGCCAATCTTTGAGTTGGAACACCCAGGAGGAAAGATACATATTTATCTATTCTGGCCATTAATCAAAAGAACTCATAGAACTAATAAAGCTGCAAGACATCACTGAGATGTTTCTATGAAAAGATAAAGTTATAATCTGGGAACCAAATGCATGATTTTCTTAAGTCTCTCTCACCTGAATAAAAATTTAGAGTTGCCTTATTTCTATGTCTCTAAAAATCCTATCGAGAGTTTTCTTTGAGTTAGGCAATTTTAATTCAATAGACGTTTGTAACATATGTATTTGTCTGAGCCAGACATTGCATCAGGAAAGCACAGGGATACTTAAACTCAAAGAAAGATTTTTAAAAATCATTAAATATGCATACTTTTATTGTTCTATACAGTGTGCTGTCTGATACAGTCTTTAGTGTTATAATGATAAGTTCAAAGATTTTCCCCAGATTTTATTTCCTTTTTACGGTAAATATTAATTTTTTTCTACTGTGTCTGAGAAGACATTGTCCTGTGATATACTCTTCCCGTTTTAACCTAAGGATGTGCTGTTGGAGGACACCTGTGCTGCTTTGGACTTTGTTTAGATGGACAGGCAGTCACTAGGCTCCTTGCCCTGTTGGATTTGTACCTGCACAAAGGTCACAATTCCAGGCAAAGACAGTACCACACACAGGGTCTAGGAAATTGGAAAGCCTGGCTGAAAAACTCACAAACACTCTAGGCACATCTCTAAAAGTGGAAAAAGCAAGGAACATGATTGAGATTCCCCCACATCAATTTTAATTTTCTTTCCTCTTTGTTAGTTCTAATGCTATCTTGGTACCACCAGATGATTGGGGAATAAAAAAGGAAAATATGAATCTTATTATCTGGGACTTTCCTTTTTCTGTTCTGACCCTCATTCTTGCCAATCACGTCCAATCTTTAGTAGAAACCTAATTTTGTCTACTGCCTTCTTAGGGAAAAAGGCTTACAACTCACTCCTACTCATCCTCATTCTGTATGCAGGAAGAAGACAAAAAGACACGAAGAGAACCATGCTTTTTCCTTTATAACATTCAACTTGAGATGTGTGGTTTCCCCATAATCAAGTTCATTTTCTTTATGAATAAGAAAAATGGTCTACAAGGGAGATGCTACCAACCATTTACTTATACAGCAACTGTGCACGTACATAAACCAATAGCCTTTATTGAATAGATTGTTCACTGGAGTCAGTAAATATACTTAGTTTGGTTTCCCTTGTGTGGCAGGTCACCTGTAAGCTCCTTTTATCTTTTATTTTCCTTAGTATTTAAAAAAAACAAGTTTGCAGAATAGATTCTCCTCTTCTACATGAGGTCTGAATGACAGTTTATAGTTTGGTCCAGTAATTGTACTAACTTCTCCTTTCCACATTAACATATGATATCACTTGGCAGGGAAGAAAGTCAATAATTCATTTCACAAATTTTATCTAGTGCCTGCAGTATGCCAGCTTCTGTGACAGTGCAGAGGGATGAACACAGACTTCAAAGTTTAGTGGACTTATTAATGTCAACACTAAATAGTGTTTATCAAGTGTCCATGTGTGTGCGTATATGTGTCCATATAGGTCCATAAACTTTTTCTTCCATATAAAATATATAGTCTAATAACAAATTATGGTGAATCACTAACTGAACTCTTACCAAATAAGGGGGAAAAAAAGGCCAAAATGTACACTTCATGAAAGGAACTTAGGATCCCAAGGAAAAGTACAAATGTCATAAAGGTAAGTGGTTATTTCCAGCCTTTCCATGAGTACTCAATGGAAACTATAGGGTGTTCCTTAAAAGTTCCATACTTACTCATCTCTGCAAACAGCTGTCTTCTTTCTGCCATGGTATTTCCTCTTTTCCCACTATCTTCAATCATTCTATGAGACAAAATGGTTATAATGCGTATTATCCTCACGCTATGGAGGCAAGAAGCCATTTCTCGGTAAACACACTTGCTGTATTTGTGCCACAAATATATAGAAAACCTATTTAAAACTGTGTGTTTTAAAAAGCACAGCTTTACTTTTACTAACCTAAATTGCTGCACATAGTTTTCCATATATATTATTGTTGTAGTTGTTGGAGGGGGTATAAAATTTTTACTGTCTAACATAAAAATAACTACCATAGCAAATGACCTTGTGCTATAACTAAATACAGCCATCTACCATCTGTTAGGTGATTTGTTTCACATTCAGTTTCTCTTTCAATTTTAAGAATACCTAAGACTGGCAAGCAGATATCGTGGATCCCATTCAACAGATGATGAAACCAAGAGGCTCATGGACTTGGTGAATGAAGGATGCAGACGCTTGAACTCTAAGACCAGTATGGCTTCCATCTCATCCTGTTGCCAGTAGTCCCTTATGTACTTAAAAACCTCGATTTATAATCAGGTAATTTGCTAAATGTTCATTTCTAAGTTGAGTGTTTGGAACTTGCAACAGTTTTCCTGTATATAACAACTTCATGCAAGGTGGTTAGATTCACAGATCTCTCCTTGACCACACTATTGTCTGCAGTGGGACTATTTAAAATATACTAGTAAAATGCCAACAGTTAAAGTAGAGAATTAACATACAATAGAAAAAAATTAAACTTCAGTTTGAGAAAAAGAATATAATGAGAAAGTTAATGGATATGTTTAGTTATGTAGAGGGCTTTGGGCTAAATATCAAGCGTTTTAGAGGCTGATGGATTTTATTTTTTATTTCATCTAATTAAACTTTTAAAACCAAAGTTTCCTTTTATGTGCATATATACAGATGCACATGTATGTCTACCACACTGACTTCTGCTTTGATTCTCAGTCATAGCTAACAAAAGGTGTAGCTGCGTGGTTCTTTTTTGCCTGTCTTTCTATGGCCCCTGCTCTTTCTCAAATCTAGGTCTTTGTCCATGATTTTTTCGACAGGATTGTCCTCTCCCTATGCCAGGCTAACTTGCCATCACTCTTAAAAGCTCAGTTTGTCTGTCTTCCTCTGAAGTCTTCCCTAACTCTCTATGATTGCCTGGGTTTCGTACCTGTCCTCTGCACCTCCATGGCACACAATGCCTTTCAATTCTGAGCACTCACTCAACAAACAGCATGCTCATCACAAAAAATAAGTTGGTGAGGTGATGGATATGTTAATTAGCTTGACTGACTCTTCCCACAATGTATACAGGGATCAAAACATCACACGGTACCCCATAAATATACACAATTATTATCTGCCAATTAAAAATAAATGAATGAAAACAAAACAAGCCTTTACTGAGTGCCTTTCATACTCCAGGAACCTGACTACACTTTGAGTGCACCACAGTGATCAAGCCAGGATCACACTGTCCTCTGAGTGTGTCACAGTGATCAAGCCACAGTGCTTGTCCTTAAGGTGCTTCTACTATAGTAGTGGAGATACAAAAGCATAAAAGCAATTAAGACACAATGGGGTAATTATAGTCATAGAAGTAGAAAGAGAGATGTGAACATGAGAGGGGTTAATTTCCTGAGGATGAATTTAACAAAACTACAGCAGAAGACTGCTCAAAAGGTAATGAGAATGACTCACCTGAGGGTAAAATTAAAAAAAAAAAATGATGGTAAAAGTGATGTTCATCAAATTGGTCCAGTAGCCTAACCAGATGCTTCTATGGGTGAAGCACTATTTTCCCATTGCCAGGAAGGGAAAGAAGGATGTGGAATAGCTTTGGTTTATGGTGTCAAGAGAAGAGCATGCACACATTCACAATGGGTTAGATAATATACCAGGGACTGTGCTAAGTAACTACTGGAAAGGAGTAGTGTTATTAATGAAGCTTCATCAATTTGGTAACAATTTGTTGCTGAACATGGTCAAATACTTTCTTTTTGTAAGATTTCATATATGCAGGTAAAGTTGACATATAGATCTGGGAAAAATACACCTGCTTCCTAATTCACATAATCCCATCTCCTTAATTTTAGAAGAATTGGGTAGATAATACTGACTTTCACAAAATAGTATGAATATACCTTCCAATGTTTTATTTCAAGGGCTCAGAAGTAGAGTTGAGGCAGTAAGAGAGACAGACGATAGAAAGAGTGATATGTTCCTGAATCTGTCTATGTCAGAATGAGATGAAAAGCATGATTAAAAATAAATCACAAAGGACGGTAGTCCACAGAGCTCTGATAGAGAATATCAGAGGTAAAGACTGGCATCTGAACTTGCAGGCCTTGCTGCTTGTACTACTTGTTTCGTGGTGTTGTGACAACTCATTACTATTTAACATTTTGTCTGTTTCTCTTAAGGTTTTGAGAGCACTAACCTCACATATTTTAATTCTTCATAGTGCCTAGCAAAATCCAGCCAACAAATGATATGGCCAGCTAGTATGTATTGAATAAGTGAATTAAAGAGAGAAAAAGAGGAAAGAGAGAAAACAGCAAAAGAAGCTGAGTTTGCTTTCCATAAAATGAACTTTCAATTATATTTCCCAAATATGATTTGTAGAAGAGTAAAATTCAAATTGTACTAGTTTCAGAGATTAATTATTTGAAATGAGAGAAACTAATTTACATTGTTTATAATCGAGGGCCATACATTTTAAAGCAAAATCAAGTCTTATGAAGAAGTAGAAAAAGATGCAAAGTACATTAATGTCAATTTTTGTTCTATTCCTAATTTTCTTTAAATTAATTAACTCATAAAAGAACCATCATTAGTTATACAATAGGTATTAATTCTCACTTCCAGGTCTAATGTGTACCTTGGAAAAGATAGAAAAAATCTCTGTGGTATGAAATAATAGAAGGCACAGAATATAATTATAAATATAAAAAGAGAAATAACACACTTTTCATTTTACCCCCAGAGTTTTCTGGGAAGTAGCGCAGTCAGATAAAATTGAGAATACTCACCTATTACCCATTGATCATAGTCATAATAGTAAAAAAGGGAGGCCTGCTACGGTACAGCTTATACTGATTCAATAGAGGGACTCTAGGACAAAGTAAGCTCATGAGTTCAGCAAGCAGGAAGCAACACTGTGGGGGCTCCCTGGCTTCCAAATTAACTCTGATCAATGGGACTTGAGACACACAATGCCTGACTACATTCTCACTGCCTTCAAAAGTGAGAAGAGCACATTGTTCTATAGGGAAAAGACCAGGTGCTTTTACAGAGAGCAGTTTTGTTTCTGAAATGAGGGAAACTGACAAGGAGCTCTGCTTTTCATGAATTTCAGTACAACAGCTGCCCAAAGTCATATGGAGGAGGTGAAGGGGAAAATAACCCATCTGTGATGGCACTAATGTGTGCCACAGGGCAGGTGGCTCACCGATGAACCCAATTTGGTCAGTTTCTGTTGCTCCTTCATGTAGGTAAGATGCTTACAACTTTAGATTTTACAAGAAGATTGTATAAATATCAAAAGAGTGAAAAGAACTAACAGTGATAAATAAGTGATGAGCCTGTCAGATGCTTCCTTTACTAAAGCTCAGTCCCACCAATTATACAGGACATATGTTGTTTTCACTTATAAGAACCTATTCATTCGTTTACTCAAGAAATATTTATAAAGTACCTATAATTTGTCAAACACACTGGTAATTTCTTAGACCCAAAGATTAATACAACATGATCCTTGTCCTTAAGAAGCTCACAGATTTGAAAGGGGAAACAAGTATTTTTAACAAATAATTAAAATTTGGAGTAATATGTACCATAATAAAAATATGTACTGTTAGATGTAGTAGTTTATTTCTGGGATGATCTGAAAGAGGATCAAAGAAAGATGGACTCTGAAACAGAATTTTAAAGGACAAATTGGAATTTTTCAGATGGAAAAGAGTGGAGGAAGGGCAAATAGAATCATGGGTAAAAGGAGGGAGCTTTAAAACAGGTATGGTGCATTTGGGAAGGGGCAGTCGCTCAGTATTGCTGGGTGCAAGTGTGAGTGGAGACACTTCAGAGATTAACAGGCATCGAATCTAGAAAGCCTTTCTTGTCATATTTAGACAATACAAGGCTTTCCAATTGAGGCTAGATGCCATTCAAGGTTTAAGTAGGAAATTGATGTATAGAGATTCAGGTTCAGGAAACAACTCCAGCATGGTGAGTGGAAGGAAGACTGGGTAAGCAAGAGGGTAGGGAGGGAGCACACAATTAAGGGAAGAGCACTGTGAGTTGGGTAATTCTGTGCTTCAGGAGTGAGACTCATGTCTTGCATTAAGGCATTGATTTGAGAGAGATTTAAGAGATACGTTTGATAGGACTTGGTGACTGCTAGACCGCGCAGAGAATGGCAGATGAGCTTTTTCTCTCCCATATTAGGAATAATCTTTTGCCCCCATGGCATTGATGAGTTTGTAGGAGGTGAAGTTGCCAAGTCACCCTACTTCCAGAATCATCATTAAAAGAGGGTTGCACAGATGGACAAAGATGGCTCCAAGCCTTTGCTCCCATGTATGGGGAGGGATGAAATAACAGTAAAACAGTTTGGGAACCAGCAAGAAATAAAGAATAAATCCAAAGGTAGGGCACAGAGTGTTAGAAGAAATGTGAACTATATTTTGGCATAGTGAAATGAATTCACATTGAATTATCACATCCTCAATTTACTTCCTTTATGGCACATCTTTCACCCAACACCATCCATAATAAATACACATTACTATTACACACAATATATAAGAAGTTTTAAAGGCAGAAGCTGAAATGGTGCCTTACATTTGTCTAACTTATTAAGGATTATAAAATGCTATTCCCTGTAACTTTGTGAGGAAGTAAAAAAGATATTACATTCCCAAGTAATAGCTAAGGAACACAATTTTCCTATCTTTTCCAAGGTACACATTTGACCTAGAAGTGGGAATTAATATCTATTGTGTTAAAACTCAAGAAGGTAAAGTGGCCGCCCAAAAACCATAAAGTATATTCTAGCATGACAAGACATTGAATTCTCTTTTGTCTGTTAATTTTTAAATCCCTAAGCTAGTATAGATTCCAGTCATCAGTAATCTTATTCCACATGCTACTGTTCAATGCAAATTAAGATTTTTTTCCTGAAATTGGTGGGAAAAAAAACTAAAAAAAGTAAGTAGGACTTGGTGATTATTAACAGGCCAAAAGAAGGTTGGAGAAGGGTCACAGCTCTCTCAAACCTCACTGGAAAATTCCTTTTTGTATTATTTTCTAGTGGAATCCTCCTATTTTAGGATATTGCTATACTGGAAATTATCAGGGAGATTAAAAGAATTCCCAGTGTCCAGATTTATGTTAATCAGACACATAGAAACACACCAAGTCACACACTGATTCACAGTCCCGTGATTTAAATCCACAAAAGCGGAACAATGCTTTTAGAAACGTCTGGCTCTGCTTTGCTTTTGCTCAACTTTAGCAAACACTTAAGCAGACTTTGGGTTTAATATGACGAGAGTGTCACCATGCTTTATTTTCTTATATTTTGCTCCAGGTGAATGACAAGAAACTGCTGGGTTCAGCAATCCCCAACTGCTGCACTCCCTGAAGTTAATAACCACAATGAAGGCCATTTCAAGCTCCTTTCCTCCTTTAATTGATTTATTGGTGGCATATAAATGCCTCTTTCCATTTCTGTTAATGAGGAAGGCCTTTGATATGACTTTCTAGATTTACATTCTAGTCCTAATCTTTGGCAATATAATAAAAACGTATTCAGAGTTCTTTCCTGAGGCAAAATATAATTGCATTTGCTTTTACTTCCTAGTCCTTTGTCTAGATGAGCCCATGACAGTACAAAAATGCTGTACTAAAATACAAGGTTATAATGAGTTTCTGACTTTGTTTTTCACTTTGAACATCATCTTCTACTCTTGGAACTTGTGTCTTATTTATTTATTTATTTTGGAGAGAAAATCTCAGAAATCATCACTGAAAAAACATATCCACATAACCAAAAACCACCTATACCCCGCAAATTATTGAAATAAAAAAATAAGATAAAAGTACCTTAAGTGCTTCTGATACATGGCTAGGGTTGAGGGAAAATATGATGCTGGTTGAGTTTGAACATGAAGTTACTTGTACAACATTAGGTTTGAATTCTTATGCTGCTTTGCAATATGTTTCTATAGCTTAAGACCCACTTTAAAATTTACTTTGAGCCAAGGGAGAAGATAATTATTTTTTTTAGAGGAATATAAGTATACACAAACATATACATACATTGATATGGTTATCTAATGAGGCAAACTTTAAGAAACAGAAAATGCCATTTAAAAATGACAACCATTTTTATTCTTCAAAGAACTACTCTTAGTGGGTCTTTCAAGTCAGGAAGAAACCTCTTGTTCTGAGTAAGAGTGTACAAGTTGTTTAAGGACATTTGGTTTCATTTGATGTCATTTGGCTTTGTAAGAGGCTAGGTACTTCTGCTCAACAGCAGCTGGTATCATACCACACCTCTCCCTTACTATAAGGAAAGACTGCAGAGAGCCGGGCTGGGAGCAGATTGGCATGGGTAAAAAGAAACTTTTTGGAAGGATGATGATCCAAATTCAGACTCTGTCATGCATGTGAAGTTCAAAGTTATTAGAGTGTCTCAGAAGGACTGGAGAGCCCTGCCAAAGGTTGACCTTGATCAAAAGGACCTCCAGAGTCCCTATGGGAAGACTATGATAGGCAGAGTCATCTCTACTACCGCCTTTAGAACTGCACCAGGACCTCAGATTTTTTCAGAGAATCATGTTTTATTCAGTATGATGTATCTTGGGACAATGACTGTGTACATGTGTGCATCTGTGTTTCTCACTAGCAATAATGTTATACATATGGGCTCACTTTGTCATAGGGGAATGATGGCTAAGCCTCACATTGGAGAGGCTTCCTTGTCCTCCTGCTGGGCCTGCTAAGTCCTTAACTCCTGGGGAAAGGGTATTAGGAAATGACTGCCTTCTGATCATCTGAGACTTTCTCAATTCAGTGAAGAACATTACAATTCATAAAAATATGTCTGTTTCTTTTTCCTACATGTTAAATAAATAAAAACAAATAATTTGGAGAATTAGGTACAAACAATAAACCCAAATAAGTAAAAAGTCCCCCACCCCAATTAGAAGACTGTTTTTTATTAACCTTGAAATAAGACAACCTTGAACTCTGCAACTGAATTTTTTAACTCCACATATCTCATCAAAGTGGGGAGTATATTGTATATATGCATAAACATTTACAAAGTAAAATATTTTGAAGTACTTTAGAAAACGTAATTCCAAAATTTTTCCAAGTGGCTGAGCTGAACTTGGCATCCCAACAATGAGGCTACAGCAGGACAAGGAGGTATTTAGCTGGCTAAGTGGTACAATGCTGCCCTGTCTATACCTTTTAAAGATATTGGACCCTTTAATGTGCTGATGAACTAAAACTTACTAGGTATCGTTGAGATGTATTTCGAAATTTCACCATGAGAAGTTTATTTTATGCCCTTAATAAAGCAAATTTCCTTGGGAAAATCAGAATTAGTATATTTAATTTGGTTGCTTTCTTCTTCATAGAGTTGAGATAAACACAGTGAAGGGGTGGCAATTTTGATTCACTGGGAAAAGGAAACAATCATGGCTCTTGTGTGCTTTCTGAGGAGTCTAGCTCTGGATGATACCCTCCAGAGACCACATGAGGAAACTGTCTTTTGAGATAAGGAAGATGAAAGAGTCAATGGCAGTTGAGGGCTAAGATGGGTGGGTGGGAGGATGTCAATATGACCATCACTGTGTATCTACAGATTCAGGACCAACAGCAAAAATTAAGAGCACAGGGTTCCAAAGTCAGTACAAGGAGGACAGGAAAAGATGATAGAGTGTGTCTATTAAAAATTTCTTTTAAATCTCCTTCTTCCCTACTGATTCTACTATATGTTTCTGCAAACTTATTTGTACCAAAAATATTTTAAGAGTATCCAAAATTATAGATTGCAGAAGGAGCTATTGTTTTTTTAACAAACATGCATTTAAAATGAGGACATAAGAGAATCTACATTTAACAAGTTTACAATCTAGTTTTATGTATCAGTAAAATGTGGAATAGAGATTAATTCAGAGCTAAATATTAAATTAATTAATATTATTCTATTTTTTTCCTTTCTCCACTTAAATTCTTTCTGTGGTGGATCTCTTAGGCTGAAATATTATAAAACAATTTAGAAAATACCTATATTTAGAAACAACTTAGAAAACAACATTGTAGGGACTCTGATGATTGCTATACAATGAAAGCACAGCCAAATATATGGGGTTAATGAACATAGATGCCAAAATTAAATAGGCTAAGTGGAAAAGAAACAGGCAGAGGGTATGAGCAGCCAAAAGTTATGGCTGCAAGATCTCCAGCAGTAAACAATGGGATTTTGCACACCATGGTTCCTTTCCCAAGACCAGGGTTGACTGGCAATGACAGGAATACAGAATGAAAAGAGAAGAAAAAGAGGCAGCCCTATTTCTTGCCTCTGGATCTGTTCCTATAAATTATAAGGCTCTTTGTTATGTCCCTTCCATTGAAGAGAATTTTGTCTGAAATTAAGGGAAGACTGGGAGAAATGCGTTTCTTAAGAGAGCCATGGCTCTAATGTGGTGTTTGCCAAGAATTTGAGTGAGGCAGAATAGCTGGTGGGAAGACACCTTCTTTTTCAGTCTTAAATCACCCAGGCCTCCTGCATTGTCCCGGTGATGTAGAGGCATGAATGCCTGGGTTATATAGCAGGAAGAGACTCTGAGATTCATTCACTGAATGTCATAACAATAATAATAAACACTTACTAAGTGCTTCTTCTATGTGAGTAGACTCTGCACTAAGCATTTCACATAAATTATTTTATTTATGTCTTATTCTAACTCTGAGAGAGGCCATATCATATTACCCTGTTTTAGAGAAGAAGAAATGAAGGCTGATGAGGTAGACAAGATAATGGACCCTCAGAGATGCCCACATCTTAACACCCCCACTGCTGCCAGTTTGTGACTATGTTATGTTGCCAAAGGGACTTTGTGGATGTGATTAGGTTAAGGATCTTGAAATGGAGAGATTAGCCTGGATTATCCTGGTGGGCCCAATGCAATTATTGGAGTCCTTATAAAGGGTTCAGAAAGGATTTGAAGATGAAGGCAGGACCCACAAACCAAGAAATCCAGGTGGCCTCCAGAAGCTAGAAGTGGCAAGGAAATGAGCTGTCTTCTAGAAAAGCTCTCCTCCTTCCCAAAGGAATGCAGCCCTTCCAACAAAGTACAGTAAGACCCACTTTGGACTTCTGGACCTCGGAACAGTAAGATAATACATTTGTGTTGTTTTAAGCCAATACATTTGTGGTAATTTGTTACAGCAGCAAGAGGAAACTAATACAACTGAGAAGGGTTAAGAAACTTTCACAAGATCACATTGCAAATAGCCACAGAACCAGGATTTGTACTCTATTAGTTCCTAAATATCCTTTAGAGAAGCCTACTGTGATTCCTAATTTAATGATTTAATTTTATCCTCAAGTTAGTTGGTGTTAGTATCCTCATTTTGTAGATGAGGAACCTCAGGCTTACAGAACTGAAATTTAAAGAACTGAAATTTAAAGAACTCAAATTTGAACTCAGGTCAGTCTAACTGACCTTTGGTCCAAATTTTAGCCTCTTTATCATAATGCAATATGCTAATATTTGACTAGTATTTACTATGTATCTGATATTACTCAATATTTAATAAATTGACTAATGTAAGTATTGACTAATAATATATTAACTCATATCAGATATAAATATTAGTGAATATTTATTGCATATCTGATAAATGCCAGCAGAAAACAGAAACTCAAATTTGAGTACTTTGGACCTCAGTAGTTCTTGAAGACACCTAGAGGGCTCACACAGGAGTCACTGTATCAACTATGCTCCAGGAATATCCTGCTACAAAGGGTTGGTGATGAAATCCTGGGATATAAAGTTACCATTGACACAGGCTTTTCAATCTCATGAGTTTCCTGATTAGAATTAGCTAGGCTACACTCTGAAACCATTTAAGTGTCAATATATTTAGTTAGCTCTGATTGCTTAGCTAATATGACCAAATTTAATATAGGTAAATATAGCAAATAATATTTTGAGGTTATTAACATATCAGCCCACAAATCTGGCTATCATGATAGAAGAATCATTGCAACCCCAATAACACATATCAAGGATCAGCTGAATCCCTTGCATTCCTTTGGGAAGGAGGATACCCTGCTTATACAAGCTCAAATATTCAGAAACATAAAAGTAGCTAGCTAGCCAAAGGGTATGGAAATGAAGTGCATGCTCCTGGGAACTTTATGATCTACAAAAGCCAGTACCTCAGTGAATTACATTAACCTAATTAAAATATCACATCCTTTTATTATGTTATGTTATTCTTACCATAATATAAAGGACAAAGTGATATACAATACAATTATATAGAAAATGGACCTGCACAGAGAGCCAGAATACAAAGTTAATTTTTGTGTCATAATTTCACCAAGTTAGAGTTTGTAAATGGAACAAATAAATAAAAACACCCGCACATACGTCTTGCTCCTCTGATTCATGATGCTTGAGCCTCAAATCACTTCTACTCCACAGACACACTGCTAGAAACAGTCGCCAGGATACAAATAAAACTGTGGCACATGAACAAAACATTTGCAGCCAAAAAGTATTAACACTACTGTGGACACTCTTTCTTTTCTTTTTCCTGTTTTTGTTTTTGAGACAGGGTCTCACGCTGTCACCTAGGCTGCAGTGTAGAGGTGCAATTATAGCTCACTGCAGCCTTGACGTCCTGGGCTCAAATGATCCTCCTACCTCAGCCTCCTGAGTAGTGGGGATTACAGGCATGCAGCATCATGCCCCAATTTTTAATTTTTAAAATTTTTTATAGACAAGGTCTCATTATGTCACCCACGCTGGTCTCAAAACTCTTGGGTTCGGGGACTCCTCCCACACTTTTGAGACTATAACAATTATGCTTGTGATGTGTCAATATGTGTCCATTCTGCAAATCTCTGAATACTGAAGGCACATGTTCCAGATTCCAGCTTCAGTGTCTGCATTTATGGAAACAAGTGTCCCTGAACCTGGTGAGAACACAGCAAAAGGACTAATAAGCAGGAGGCTAAGTGTCCCAGAGTGAACAAGCAGTTCCTTTGTAACAAATTCTTTTTGCCTAGGGGTACTCAAGCCATATCCTGATGGTGCTGGGCACACAAACAAGCAGCCACCACTTCACTGTCCTTCAGTGCACACAGGCACTGATGCACTTAACAGCACCAGTGACTTCAAAGACTTAATGAGTCTAAACTACTACCTGGAAATGAGTAGACACTGAAAGAAGTAACTACTAAAAACCTCCTATAAAAGCTCCCAAAAGGTGGTGAAGGGATTCTGAGACTTATAAAGTTTACTATATGTGATAAATATATACTTGGAACTCACACAGTGTTGGAATCAGTCTCAGAGATGCTCCCTTCCAGCTGAAAGCTGTTACATTATTAGGCTTGAAACATGAATCAGTCCTGTCTCTTATATAAGGTCAGGACATCTCAAATAAAAGCCAGACCTGCATAGCATTTCAGGGACAAACAAGAATGGTGTGTAAATAATAGAGTTACCCCAAGAAGTTTCTCATCATTACTTCCCCTCTAGTAATAGATAGCTGTAGTACTGTTCCCGACTTTACATAGTCACATGATGAGAAAAATGAAACTCAGAAGTTAAGCAATAGATTTAAGTTTGCCTAGTGAAACAGAATTTAAGAATTTAGCCAAAGCCAGAATTTAAGAATTTGGGATCCTGATTAGAGATGTTTTTCTGTTTTCTGATTTAGAGATCTATTTTTTTGAGCCAGTTCCTCCTTCTACTGTAAAAACATTTTAGAATGCCTATCAAGAAATGAATATGGGGTGTCAGGGATTGGGGGAGGTGAGGAATGAGAAACTTGGAGTTTGCAAGCAATTGTCATAATTACAAGGGTCCACAGAAGTCTTTTCAAGGAAGCAAGTCATTGCTCTGTGGCACTTCTGCCTGGAAATGTTTTAAACTTCAGTTTTTATTCTTCAAGGTCCATTAATAGTCTGCAAAGCAGGCAAGCTAGTGAGACTTTTGAATGACAAAGCTTTTAAAAGTATAATGCGCGTCTGTTCATCCAAACTTTAGGATTATGCCAATATTTTATGGAGGTGTGTGAGGGAAAACTATTTGTGAGAGTTAAGAACAGAAAAAGAACTAGACATTGCACCTTGAAACAAAAAGAAAACGACATTACTTTTAGTTGTTAAATATGTCACCTTTAAAGAAGGACAAATGTGTTTATTTTTAATATAAATCCTACTTGTATCCTAATCACAGAGAATCAGTCAGGCATATTTTACTTCGAAAAGCTCAAGCGTAGTATTCCATGGTGTGCAACAATGGAAATAGGACCACTAGAGCAGGGAGGGAGAAAGGGTTGAAAAACTAACTCTTGGGTACTATTCTCAGGTACTTGGGTGATCATTCATACCCCAAATCTCAGCATCATATCACACAATATACTCAAGTAGCATACCTACACATGTACCCACTGAATCTAAAATAAAAGTTGAAGAAAAAGTTCAAGTGAATTATGCAGCTTTTCTCTGCAAAACTTGTCAAAAGTGATTTGCAACATGATCTTGGAAACTTTCTCTAGGCATAGCATTCTGCACTAATCCTTCGTTAATGTGCAGCTCCGGGCTGTGAACTATGTAGGCACAAAACTCTAGAGGTGTGCAAAAAGGCATGACTATCAGACTGGCATTCCTCACCATCATGCGATCTTCTCTCTCAGACATCCTAAACCTTGAACACAGAACAGGGGGAGATTTGTCACATCAGGACAGCAGACAGAAGGAGAGGATAAAGAGACCAAGGTGCAGGGTAAAGAGAGCAGAGTAGAAGGAGAGTGGCCTCCAGCCCAGCTTCAACGAGGTGCCTGGACTCAGCCTGGTTTACTTGGTAATCTAGATTTTGAGTAAATCATACGTTTTGAATGTCAAAAAGCCAATATGGGCATCTTTGTTTTAAATGAAGTAAACATACTATGTTGTTTTGTTTCTGAGGCTACTGGAATATTCTCCTCACTAGCTGGCCTGTGCTGTATGTACCCTCCTCCATTTAGATGTTATGCTTCTATTATTGCAGCTCATATTACATGAGGTAATTTAGTAGACATGCCTGTTGTGTCTGATGGCTCTGGGGTCAACTAACATGGTTTTTGAGAGAATAGCAAGTTAAAGAAGGATGGACTTCCTACTGCCTTTAATTTGACGTCCAAAATCTTAAGGTGGCTTTGTACGTCCAAGGCATCTGGCTGCGAGGCCCACGTCTCTCTGTTCATTTACACATGCTTCAGGGCCTTTCCTTCTGCTGACCCCATTGCTTGGAATATTCTCTTTTCTCTTCGCAGTGCATATCCTAACCCCTCTCGGCCCCAAATCTGGCTAGTTCCAATTAGCATGTCTACCACAGGGCAGCTTCTCCTAATTTCTCTGATATGCTCTAGTATATACTCTAATATACCCTTTTATAATGTCCACATAATTGTCTAACAGTTATCACTATTGTAGTCATTAAATCCTTTATGAATTTTTTTTTGTGTCTGCTTTATTCATAGGACTGTCAGTTTCATGAAGGCATGTCTCTGTGATGTTCATTAGTTCCACTTGTGCCTAAAATGAATGAAGTTAGGGAGCACTACACTTACTGCAGCCCGGTCAGGTGGCTTATACTTCATAGCGGAGGAAAGAAAGCTCTGGGAGGACTCCTGTGCACAAGACTTAAACCATGCAAGCAGTAATTACAGAATATTAATCCAACAGTAAACACGAGGATGACTTGGAGAGGGAGAGAGACTAAAAGCCTTGGAAGATTTGACCTGGAAGGGCTGGCAGTGAGAACTTACACATAGAGGCCTATTCCCAAGAACTGGGAGGCTTCCTTTATCTAAGCATCCCTTGGTTGTAGGCATTGTAAGAGGGAGGACCAGTACCCAGATGATTCAGTTGGAACTAAAGAAACTATTTAGAAAGAATATGAGAGAAATCTTTCATTTTTATCCTTATGGCTTCAAATATATTTCTAAGAGACAGAAAAATGTGGTAAGGACCAGACCATCTTTGGAAGAAATAATTACTATTTCACTTAAGTGAGATTTCACAATAACTTTAAAAAGTAATTTTGTACACATATATCATTTCACATTTTAAACTGTATGTTGTTTGTGGATGTGAACTTAGATAACAGCCTTCATGGGTACAACTTGCCTCAATTTCCTTAATACATATTAGCTAGTTCTTTCTTTGATGATTAAGATAGACTTTTATGTATAAAATATACAGTTCTGTTTCAGTTAAGCCCCAAATGATTAATTTTGGATAACTGAATGTTTTTGAAGAAGCCAAATATCCTTAGAATGCTTATGCTTTCACTATACACCTGTTTAAAAATAAATACAAATGAACTTTTACTACTTCCTGGTTTTGAATGAAGCGCATTCTCCCCAAGCCATACAAGGTGAGACATGTTGCCTTGTGGCACTTATGCCCTTCTCACAAAACTGATGTTTTGTGGCAAAGTAGGAAGTTCAAATTATATGAAGAACAAGAACAAAGTTATCTCCCATATTTTGTCATTCCTATAACCAGATAGACTATTTTTAAGTTTTCAAAATTCATTACTGAATTTTCCATCATTACTTGTAAACAGGACCTATGCTCAGATGACTTGGCTGATGCACACGGTTTTTGGCCAAAATGTACTATGAATACTTTTTGAATGTTCATGCTATCATATTTATTTTAATGCACAATTACTGGGCAAACGTCTTTTAATCCCAAGAAATTCAAGCCATTTAAATGAAGCCTTAAATTTCAGAATACTGAGATTTTTACCTTTACAGAGTTGACTTTATCTTCTCTGTCCACCCTTCTGGTGTTGGAACCTGGAATTTGATTCTGTCTGTACAATCTTCCATTATTTTCCCCTTATCTGTGACTCCATTTTAAGATACATGACAAACTAGCTATGAAAAATAATGAAATTCCTCCTTTGGTGATAATATAAACTGGAAATGCACATCCTGAAATGTTTTGCATGAGTGGATTTATTCATATTAATTATGGCTCACATATATAATTCATTTGAAAAGATTCTCCTACAGCTTTTAGAAGTTACATCTCTAAAAAATGGAAAAGAATGACAAATAGCGCATGTATACATATGTATAATATGTGAATACTCATTAGGGAAAGTAACATTTCAGAGTCTAGTGTGGCATTGCTCTCCTTTATAACATTTATCAGTGTTAGCCAATCTGAAGGTACAGCTACAAACTGCTGCGCTATAGTACTCAGTCATTAGTGTTTGTGAGAGCTCTTCACATGCAGGGCATTGAACCAGAATTTCCAACTTCATGGTATAGATGTCCTCTAGGTATATTTTCTGTAAAATTAAATACTGTAATTTGAACACTGTTTTCCCATTGGTTTCAATTTTTGAATGAGAAATAAATTTCAAAGGTAATAAAGTCAAAGGAAATAGTGTCTCTGGGGGTGGGGTGGGGTGAGGATCCTGTAGGAGATAACAGAAGAGATGAAGAGAGGAAGTGGCTTGCTTCTCATGCACTGTTTTAGCCACGTTATGTGAAGAGTACACCTTAAAAATTAGATTGGGGGAGGGAGAGCATTAGGAAAAATAGCTAATGCAAGTGCTGGGCTTAATACCTAGGTAATGAGTTGATAGATGTAGCAAATCACAACGGCACATGTTTACCTATGTAACAAACCTGCACATCCTGCACATATATCCCAGGACTAAAAATAAAAATAGAAGTTAGGTCCAAGGAGAGCTGCTTCTTCTGGCTGGTCTATAGAATGATAATGTGTTGTGACATGAGGCCAGGCAATGAAATAATGCAATGAACTTCCAAGAGCCACATGAATTAATAGTATTATTAATAATAAGAGAAAATCTGTATGTATCTATGCAACAACCCTGCATGATCTGCACATGCACTCTGAACCTAAAGTACAATAAAAAAAAAATCGACAGCAAAAAAAATCCATTTAAAATTGTCTTTGTGCTCTTCTTGGTCTATAATGCCCATCCTCTACTCCCAAAGAGCCTAGCACGTAAGGTTGCCACACTTGACAAACAAACAGGTTTTTTAGTATAGATGTGATGGTTAATACTGAGCATCAACTTGATTGGATTGAAGGATACAAACTGTTGATCTCGAGTGTGTCTGTGGGGGTGTTGTCAAAAGAGATGAACATTTGAGTCAGTGGGCTGGGGAAGGCAGATCCATCCTTAATCTGGTGGGCACAATCTAATCAGCTGCCAGCAAATATAAGCAGGCAGAGAAACATGAAAAGGAGAGACTGGCCTAGCCTCCTGTCCTCTGTCTTTCTCCCATGCTGGATGCTCCTGCCCACAAACAATGGACTCCAAACTCTTTAGTTTTGGGACGCAGACTGGCTCTTCTTACCCCTCAGCTTACGGACAGCCTATTGTGGGACCTTGTGATTGTGTCAGTTAATACTTAAACTCCTATATATATAATATACATGTATATATGTGTGTGTATTTAGGTATATATGTATGTATGTGTGTGTGTGTGTGTGTGTGTGTGTGTGTGTGTGTGTATATGTATATATGTATGTATATGTATATATCCTATTAGTTCTGTCCCTCTACCCTAACTAATACAGATTTTGGTACCAGGAGTGGTTCTGCAGGAACAGAATATTAAGGATGGAGTTCTTTCATTGGTTTTGGGGTTTCTGGAGTTGGCTGCCTAATAGGATTAGACCCTAAAATGCTAAAGACTCTACTTCTAATAGTATGGAGAACATTGATAGACCTTGAGTGAACTGCTTAGAGAGTTATGCAAAATAAATGCATTTGACACTCCTGATTCACTGCTTGTGAGAGGCAGGGAGTTTAGTGAGTCCATACAAAATACCTGTGACCATATGTGGAGAACCAAGGAACATAATGAAGCTGGTTGGTTGCTTCTAACTTCAGTGGGCAAAGTGATAAAAGAAAATGATGAACTGGAGGATTCTGTCTCCCAGCTTCAGAAGCAGATACTGAGCCTCAAATCTGCTAAGATTGCCCTGAGTGAGAGTCTTATTTCCTGTAGAGAAAGAGCTGAAAAATAGACACAAGCTCTTACCATGCAAGTGGCTGACCTGCAAGGAAAGATGCATGCACAGTCTGGCCAGGTGTCTACTGTTAAAATGAGGGCATTGATTGGAAAAGACTGGGATGCTGCAACTTGGAATGGGGACGTGTGGGAGGACACTGGTAAAGCTGGGAACACTGAGTTTGTAAACTTTGATGAACCATATTTGCCAGAAGAAAGAGCTTCCCCGTCCCCAGTAGTAGCAACATCCCCTTCCTGACCCATGCTGCCATCAGACTTTCTACCTTTGTCTGAAGAGATAAACCTGCACTGCCTGAGAACAGTGACTCTCCTGAGGCAGTTGCCAAGCAAGATAATTTTGATTCTTCTCAGGAGCCACCCTCAACACCTCTGTTTGCTTCTAGACTTAAAAGTAGACTAAAGTCCCAGTGGGCCCCTAGAGGTGAGATTGAGAGCGTGACCCATGAGGAGGTACTCTACACTCAAAAAGAACTGTTTGAGGTCTCTAATGTATATAAACAGAAATCTGGAGAATAGGCATGGGAACGGGTTTTAAAGGTGTGGGATAATGGTGGAGGGGACACAGAGTTGGATCAAGCTGAATTTATTAATTTGGGCCTACTAAGTAGAAACTCTGCTTTTAATGTTACAAGTTAAAAAGGGTTCTAATATTTTATTTGCTTGGTTAGGTGAAATATGGATTAAAAGATGACCAACTGTGAGAGAGCTGGAAATGCCTGATCTCCCTTATTTAATGTAGAGAAAAGGGTCCAACGGCTTAGGGAGATTGGGATGGTGGAGTAGATTAGTCACTTTAGATCTACTCATCCTAGCTGGGGGGGTGGGGGGTGCTCCAGAAGATATACTCTTGACCAATGCCTTGTGAAATAGATTTGTGAGGGCAGCACCTGCATCTTTGGAGAGCCCTGTAATTGCTCTTCTCTATATGTCAGATCTAATGGTTGGAACCGAAGTCAACTACAAAATTTAAATACAATGGGAATAATTGGATCCCGAGGTGGCAGGGGCCAAGTGACAGCACTCAACGGTCAAAAGCAAGGTGGGCATAGCTACCATAATGGACAGCAGAGGCAAAGCAGCAATCAGAATAGTCTGACTCGTGTAGAGCTCTGTCATCCACTAATTAATCATGGCATTCCTAGAAGTGAAATTGATAGGAGGCATACTGCATTCCTACTTAATTTATACAAGAAGAAAACTTCTAGATCAAATGAACAAAAGACTAATTTGAATTATAAAAACAGAATCAAGGCCCCTCAATTAATTTCCAGACTTGAGCCAGTTTACAGACCCAGAACCCCTTGAATGAAGGGGAGGCTGGTGCTCTTGAAGAAGGACCCCACTACATTACCAACAGTTTATGGAGTGAATCTTTCTCTCATCCTTCCCCAAGGAGACCTCCAGCCTTTTTCCAGGGTAACTGTAGACTGGGGAAAGGGAAATAATAAGACATTTTGGGGAGTACTGGACACTGGTTCTCAGCTGATATTGATTCCAAAGGATCGAAAACATCATTGTGGTCCTCCAGTTAAAATAAGGGCTTATGGAGGTCAGGCAATTAATGGGGTTTTAGCTCAGGTGTGACTTACAGTGGTCCAGTGGGTCCCTAGACTCATCCTGTGGTCATTTCCTTAGTGCCAGAATGCATAATTGGCATAGATATACTTAGCAGCTGGCAGAACCCCCACAATAGGTAGGTCTCAAATATTGAATAGAACTCACTTACACTAAAAAATAGTCATCATTTATCTGAAATTGAAATTTAGCTGGGCCTCCTGTGCTTTATCTAATATTCCTACTAACATAGCACTTTAGACTTGGAAAATATTTGTTGGGTGATTTGATTTTCTTTGCTTGGGATTATAGAAGAGTGTCTTTTCAAGCTTGCTGATTTTTATTTTTGCCACGGATTTTTAAAATTCAAATGAATTCCATAACTTGAGCCAAGCTTCTAAAACATAAGCAGGGAGTTACCCTCACAGGGAAGGAGAATAGAACCCAGTTCACTCCAGGTTGCATCCATTGCTACTGTTTGACATTTGATTTTTAGCCCAGGCCTCTCATTTTAGATGAGAAAAGGAGGATCACAGAGGAGGGTGACTGCAAATCCAGTGTCTTTGCTTTGGATCATGCTGTCTCGGCTCATACAGGTGACTCTGCTGTATAAGAATGAGTTATATTCCTAGAGCTAATTTACAAGCTTCATTACAGCACAGAGCACATTGTCCTCTTCAGAAAAAGCTATAACACTGAAGTTAGATTATTAGGCAATCCAACAAGGTAGCTGAAAAACAAAATACCTGCCATGAAAATAATTAGGGAGAAAATAAACTATTTCAAATAAATTACAGGTAAGATAGGTTTTCTTGGACTAGTCTGAAAATGTAATGATCATGGTGTTAGTGAGACAGTGTGGAAGCAGGCGAATAAATATTCTATATTATTTTTTTTTCAGCTTCAGGGATACTGATAAATGGAACATGGATAGGGAGGAGACTGATCTGGCGGTGAAAGTAGAAAATGCCCAAAAATAATGAGTGAATAAAGAAATGGAGTCTCTGTTAATCTTTGCCAAACACTTAGCTGACAACATTCCAGCAACATCTTAAGTGTTTTAACCATCCTCACCTGCCCTGTCACTTCATTCTCTATAAAGTTACAACTCTAAAGAAAAAAAAAACCCTCCACATTTAACACACTCCATTTGTCTATTTATTAATACAATAAAGAGTTAAATATGTGGGCCAGGCATTATACAAGGCACTGGTGACACACAGGTAAACAAACAGAAATAGTTTCTGCCATCAGGGAACTTGAAGGAGACATACATTAAGAGATGATTACACAAATAATGAATTATAATTGTGATAAGTGATACTCAAAGAAATATAGTTACTGCAAACACCGCTACTCAATACAGAATCATCATCGTCATCATTTCTTTATTTTGCACTTGCTATGTGCTGTGTTTTGTACAAAGTATTGTATATCCCTTTTATCTAAAATTCACACAAATCTTGGAAGATAGCAAGGTAGAAATTATTACCATTTTCAAAAGATAACAGATAATCCTTTTTTTCTATTTATAGTTTTGACTGCTTTCGGAGGAGGCCATTGGAAGACCCTTTCTTCTGGGCGTCTTGATGCATTTGAGTATGAAAACTTGGAACAAGAACAGAAGAGAGCTAAATTTCTCTGCATAGTAAGAAGAAAAATATTTGTGCTCCTAGGAAACAATCTGGAGGCATATGTGAAGAGTGAAAAAAGAAGATAGAGGTTTCTGGAGAGACAACAAAGGCTGTGTGCCTCCCCCACACCAGTCCTTGCCAACCTCAAACCTTCATTGAAGTTACTGGACACACCAACATGAGTGGGCTCTTTGGTGGTCACTAGTGAGGGGACAAAGTTTCACTTGCAATTTGATAAAGGGAGAAAGAGAAAATAATGTGCATAGATATTAGGGTGAGAGGAATAACAGGTTAGGGGACAGTAACCCTAAGATTCCCAAAGGTGGTGAAAAGGGTTCAAATTGGTTTGAACCAATTTTATGAGTGCTCAAGGGGCTAGGAAATCCCATCTGACAACTGGGTTATCCAAATGAGGACACATGGACTCAGAGAGGTCCCAGAGCCATGGAAATTACTATATTTGAACCCAAATCTGACTCCAAGGTCTATATTCTTTCTACTTTGCCATGTTCCCTCAGTTTTTGTCAAGAAGGCACAAGGGACCAGAGTGCAACACTTCTGTCCTGTGATTTTTGAAGGAATTAGTTCCAGACTAACCAGGGTATAGGCTGGCCATTTTCACATCAGGGCCCCCAACAATCCTGTGCTGCTTTAACACTTCAAGTTTAAAGCACTTTCGCATACATTACCTCATGCATGGAATTTTACTTCTTCTGAATGAAGAACTAAATAAATCGTGCTAAATATATCTCAAGCTGTTGTCAGTGCTTTTCACTACAAATTCCTCACCCAGCAGTTCCTCCACGGGTATTATCTATTAAGTGCAGCTTTGCCCAGCACAGTCATTCAGCTGGGGAGCAAATGCAGAACTTGGATTTGTTGTGCTGCAGACAGGCTTCAAGAGCAACTAGTACATCCTGTAGGCTTCGGAAAGAAAACTGGGGACACAATGTCCTGGTTAAAGCAAATGCCTACATTTATTTTTGGAATTACTCATTGGAACTGTGGAGAGATGAGTTTTTTCATGCAGAACCAAGGACAAGAAACAGCAAGGTTAAGGAAACACAAACCTTGAAGTCTTAAAGCTCTTCTAAACTTATCTAGTGTGTCCTGGAGGTTTAATCACTGGGTAGACTAAATCCTCAGCAGGTATAAATAACCTTAGGTTTCTCCTAGAGTGTCTGCTTTGGTTGGGGAACTGCAAGATCTACAAAGACTATTATTTCTGGTTACCATTTATGTCTCTCCACCTTGAATTTCCCATCTTCCATCTTTTCTTTGTGTCCTAATTTAGACTGTGTTTACTTTTGTATCTTTGAGAGTGCCTCGTGTGCCGTGGAAAATACTCATTGAATGCCCAACATGGAATGTGCTCGGCCTCCTTCAGACGTTTTAAAAATTTGAGTGTGAAATTCTTTTAATATATTTGAATCCTACATCTGATTTTAACATATAAAAAATATACAACATTGTATTTTGGTCACATACTCTGACATCCTGTTCTCTTCCTTAGCTCTCCTCAGAGCAGGGTTCTGAAGGGAGAGAGGAGCAACCTGTCACCTACAGGAAGGTATTAAAACTTCTAGTTGTGGCCGGGTGAAGTGGCTCACACCTGTAATCCCAGCACTTTGGGACGCTGATGGGGGCAGATGACCTGTGGTCAGGAGGTTGAGACCAGCCTGGCCAACATGAAGAAACCCTGTCTCTACTAAAAATACACAAATTAGCTGGGTATGGGGGCAGGCACCTGTAATTCCAGCTACTCGGGAGGCTGAGTCAGGAAAATTGCTTGAACCTGGGAGACGGAGGTTGCAGTGACCTGAGACTGTGCCACTGCACTCCAGCCTGAGTGACAGAGCGAGACTCCGTCTCAAAAAACAACAAAAAAACTTCTAGTTGCCACTGTGCCATTTCTCACACACGAAACACAGAATGTCTCTTTCTATCTCTTGATTGCAGGTAAAGCAGCCATAAGAGCTTAAGAAAGACAAAACATTTTAGAGGAGAGGTTTGGGGATGAAATTAGACACACTTGCGTTCAAATCTTCTTGCTGCCATGTACTACCTGCAAGTACTTGAGCAAATAATTTACGTTTTTCTTACCCTCCATTTCCCTGTTTGAAAGTGCACAAATAATTTTCCTTATATAATTCCCTGAGGACTGACTGAATAAGATGATTTTGTAAGACATTTAGTATTGTACCTATGAGTTCCTGCCATTGGCATTGACATCATACTCTCTTTTCAATATTCCTTTTCCTCTTTTTTCTTGTGACCTCTCTGGGAATCTCTTCCAGGTAATTGTGGTGGTGCTGCCTGTGTTTTCCTTTGGACATAGAGGTGCGCAACTGAATGAGACTCGAGTGTCACAAATACCCCACCCACTTGGCCGTGGTGACCATTCAGGACTGTACACACACCCCAAGCCAAGTAAGTGTACTTCCTGAGATCTTTGAATTATTAAGATTCAAAGATGTGAAGCTGGGGATGTGAAGTGGTAGGGTGCGAGCTGGGGGCTACTGGCAGCCATCTTACCTGCTGTTTGGGAAGCCTCTTTCCAGGAGCTAGTGAGTGACACAAAATTTGGTTTTGCTGTTTGAGCAGGAGTCTGCAGCCAACTACACCTGAGTCCTTGTTATTTACATAAGCTGATTCCTCCTTATTTCTTTGAGAAAAATACTTTATTTTATAATATACATTGAAAAAATTACTGTAAGGAAATATATGAAACCCTCAACAGTGTTATCCTGGGACGAGAATAGAAATTTTAGGCGGGGAAATTTTACTTTTCATGTTAAATATTTCTGCATTAAAAATCATTTTGATTTTTTTATTTTCTAAACTAGTTGAAGTGGTATTTCTCAAACCTGAAACACGCAGAACCTATAATGATTCCCTTCTGTTCTCTTATATTGCTTTTCAGAAATTAAGTGGGCCTTGTTTTTTGCCCTTTCTTTGTCAAAATCATTTTTGTCCTGATTTCTTATCATATAGAAAAATTCCAATAATTATACAAAAGAAGATAAAAACCATACTATTAACATTTCGGCTGATATTCTTCTTGTCTCTTTTTTATATGTAGCTGTATTCACACTGAATATTCAATTTCAAATTCTCACTTATAAGTTAACATCACAATATTACAAAATAAATACGTATCTGCTGCAGACAATTCAGAAAACATAGGAAAATAAAGACAGGAAAATTAATCTATTACCCATAGATAGCCATTAAGGATATCTTTCTTTCTTTCTTTCTCTCTATTATTTTTTGCCTTTTCCCCTCTCTCTCCTAATATGAAGATTAGATGGTAGATGGTATTTTATACAAAGCATATCATCTTTCACAAAACATTTTATAAGATATTTTAAGCGCTGGGTATGGTGGCTCACACTGGTAATCTCAGTACTTTGGGAGGCCAAGGTGGATGGATCACTTGAGACCAGGAGTTCAAGACCAGCTTGGCCAACAATGGTGAAACCCTGTCTCTACTAACAATACAAAAATTAGCCAGGCAAGGTGGTGCTTGCCTATAATCCCAGTTACTCTGGAGGGTGAGGCAGGAGAATCGCTTGAACCTGGGAGGTGGAGGTTGCAGTGAGACAAGATTGCAGCACTGCACTCCAGCCTGAGTGACAAAAGCAAGCCTCTGTCTAAAAAAAAAATATATATATATAACATTTTAAATGGTTCCCATCATGTGAATGTTCCATAATTTATTTAATAGGTTCTTCATTGTTGGGCATTTAGTTTGTTTTACAGTGAAAATTTGTTTTCACAATGCTGTGAATCAATAGGCTTGATTCACAAGGATAACACTGTGATCAATATCCTTGTTTATAAATTTTGGGGCGAAAATATTTCCATTTTAGACATTCCTAAAAGTAAACTTACTAGTCAATGGTCATAAGTATTTTAAGTAAATTAAAAATGTTATCAAGCCAAGGCAATGAGAAAAAGGCCTTAAAAACATTTCAGAAGTCTTCAGAATAGTCCTCCCATCACTGGCTCAGGATCATAGTAGGAAACAATGGGTTTGGGGGCCCAGGACCCTGCTGCCCTGTACAGCCTTGGAAAACTGCTCCCAGCATCCCAGCTGCTGGGGCTCCAGCCTTTGCACAAAGAGTTTCAGGTACAGCTCAGGCTGCCACTTTGAGAGTGCAAACCGTAAGCCTTGGTGGCTTCTACGTGGTGTTGAGCCTTCAGGCACACAGAATGCATGAATGAAGGAGGCTTGGCCGCTTCCACCTAGATTCCAAAGGATGTATCAGAGGAAAGCTGGGTGCTTGACACAGGGTGGAGCCTACACAAAGAGACTTTCCTAGGGCAGTGCTAAGGGGAAATGTGGGGCTGGAGCCCCACAGAGCATCCTCACCAGGGCATTGCCTAGTGGAGCTGTGGGAAGGGGATTGCTGCCCTTAGTTAGGAAAATGGTAGAGCCACTGGCAGCTTGCATCCTGAGCCTGGAAAAGTCACAGGCACTCAACTCCAACCCATGAGAGCAGCCATGGGGCTGCACCCTGCATAACGATGGAGGTGGAGATGCCCTAAGCATTGGGAGCCCACCCCTTATACTAGTATGTCCTGTTTTCAGGACAAGGAGTCAAGGATTATTTTGGAGCATGAAGATTTAATGTCTGTCCTGCTGGGTTTCAGACTTGCATGGGGCCTGATATCCCTTTCTGTAGGCTGATTTTTCCCTTTTGGAATGGGAATGTTTACTCAATGCCTGTAGTACCATTGTCGTTGGAAGCAAATAACTTGATTTTGATCTTACAGGCTCATAGGTAGAAGGACTTGCCTTGAGTCTCAGATGAGACTTTGGACTTTTGAGTGATGCTGGAATGAGGTAAGACTTTGAGACTATGGGGAAGAGATGACTGTATTTTACAATGTGAGAAAGACATGAGATTTGGGAGACCAGGGGAAAAATGGTAGGTTTGGATGTTTTGAACCCTTCAAATCTTATGCTGAAATGTGACCTCCAATATTGAAGGTGAGCCTAGTGGAAAATGTTTAGGATGGATCCCTTATGAATGGCTTGGTGGTGTCTTCATTGTAATGAGAGAGGTCTCACTGTATCAGTTCACACCAAGAGCTGGTTTAAAAAGCCTAGCACCTCTCCCCCTCTCTTGCCATGTGATATGCTGTTTCCCTTTCATCTTGTGCCATGATTACAAGATTCCTGAGGCCCTCTCCAGGAGCAGATGCTCACATTATGCTTTGTGTACAGCCTGCAGAACTGTGAGCCAAAGAAACCTATTTTTTTATAAATTAAAAAAATAAAAAAAATTATCAAACTGCTCTTCAATAAATTTGTGGTAATTATCACTTCTACCAATAGTTTATGATGCTTAGTAAACACCTCTTTAGTAGCTGCATAGGATTTATTAGCTATGAAATGACTTTAGCTATTTATTTTCCTGTTATAAGACATTATATCACACTATAAAAAGGCCCTCTGTATATAACTCTTTGTATTCATTTAAGGTTATTGCTTCAGATGATTTCAAAAATAAAGTCTTTTATCAAAGAGCATAATTATTTTCAAGTTATAGATACATACTGATATGCCAAATTGCTTTCCAGAATGATTGTATTAATTTATATTTCACCACCAATAAAGTGTGGGAATGGCTTACAACTTCACTAACATTGCATATTACCACTATTAAAATAAAGCAATAAAACCCAACAATGACATATCTAAAAATATTCACTCATTTGATAGGTGTCACAGTGTGATTTTATTTTTAATGTATTTGAGTGAAGTTTAATATTTTTCATCTATTTTTATTTTTTTTTGTTGTGAACAGCCTTCCCCATTTTATTGCCTTCGTATTTTCCTACATATTTTGCACAAATTCTCTTTACATTTAGGTTATCGACATATCATCTCACATATGTATATCAGAGATATACAAGAGATAAATTATTGCTATTATGTTTCACATAATTTCTGATGACTGGATATTAAACCTTTTTAGACAAATATACCGTCTATGTATAATATATACTCCTTCTCCACACAGGGAGGCAGCACTGAGCAGTGGCTAAGTACACAGGATGTGGCAGTATAGTGTTTACCTTTTAGGACTATTGTGGGGGATTAACTCATACATTAGATAGTTTTCTAAGCTTTGCTTATGGTAAGTTGTTATTATTGTTAGCTATTACTTATATAGTTTCTTTGACAATCATTTAACCTGCAATTTGGTTAAGAACATGTTTTTGAGTTGCAGGAATTTAAAATGTTAATGTTGTTAAATATAATTATTTTCCATTATGAACTTTTAATCTTTATATTTATAAAATCCTTTTCCTTTCATTGATCATTTAAAATTCCTATAGGCATTTACTCAAAAGGAAAGAAAATATGTTTCTGTTTAAAGATTTTCACATGAATGTTCATAGTAGCTTTATTTGTAATAGTGAAAAACCAGAAAGAACCTCAGTGTTCATCAAAGATGAATGGATTAACAATAAATACAGCAAAAAAGGTGAACATATCGTTGATACATACCACATGAGTGAGTCACAAAATAATTATACTGAGTGAAAGAAATCAGACCAAAAAAAGTGTGTATTGTCTGATTCCATTTACATAAACTCTAGAAAATGCAAACTAATCTATAGTGACTAAAACTTCATTTGTGGTTGCTTGGGAATGGGGGAGGAACAAGTGGGAGGCATTACTAAGGAGCTTGAAGAAATTTTTGGTGATGATGGCTATGTTCACTATCTTGATTCTAAAGATGGCTTAGGGGTGTGTGTGTGTGTGTGTGTGTGTGTGTGTGTGTTAAAACCTATTAATTTGTATACTTTAAATAGCTTAGTTCACTGTCAATTATATCATAATAAAGCTCTTTTAAAATCCCTGTATATTTTCTATTAATCCTTATAGTTTGATTTATTGTACGTATTTAACTCTAATCTACCTGGAATTCATTTTGTAGTATAAATGAAAATATTTTCTTTCCCAATACTATTTTACTGCATAATAATAATCTTTCTTGTTGCTATGTGCAGCCTCCTCTAGCATATATTGATACATATGCAAGTATTTGTTTATACTCCAGCATTTTGTCTATATTATCACCCTCTTTAATTATAGTTCAACTTAATTGTGATTATAGCTTATATTTAATAGCTGATAAATGACATTCCTCTTCATTTTAATATTCTTTTCCTGCCTAATCTTAACCTAATTAAAAAGTCTCAGATCTTAGCATTACTATCGAAGAGAATATTTAAACCCAAAGGATTATACAATTTTAAATGAGAAAGGTAACAAATGTTGCAATTTGAATTTTTTTAAAACATTTTAAGAAAGAGTATAAGGAAAGGGGATCCCAAATAGCAGCAATACTAGCTGAAGTAAGGAGCTTCAGTTTAACCAAATTGGAAAACCCTATTGCTGACTCTCATATGCCCTGCCTTCTTTCCTCTTGCCCAGACCTTAATCACTCACTCTCACAGAGATTTAGCCAGGGAAAGAGTATTTTTGATGTCTCAGATAGGCAAGAAAGATAGCTACACTCAAGGGCAATGTTGGGTAAGGGACGGTTTTAAAGAATCCAGTGTGTGATACAAAGACAAAACATACACCTAGGAATATACCTGGGAATTTCAGAGGCAAGATAAAATTGTATATTGTTTGGGTGTTGCATGGTTGTGAGAAGCAGAGTAGTTTTGGGGTTCATGATAATTTCCTTTGATTGGTTTTGCCTGAGTATAAGGTGCCTTGTTGCCTTCTGGCTTTGTCCAGTTATTTTAAGTCTACTTATTTAGATGTTAGAGGTTAGATTATTTTCTTAGCTTAAAAAGAACTGAGTCACACTTTTTTTTTCCATTAGTTTCCCATGTTGGGAATTGTAATTGTGGACTATTCCCTTCTACTCCAAAATAAATAACCTTTTAACCAATGTGTGAGAATCAGAATGATAACTTTGGAGGAGTACAATGAGATAATAATCAAGCAGTTAACACTTATTAAATATCTACTGCGTACATAAACTACCTTGAAAGTATGTTTAAAGAGAGGATTTAATCTGAACAATCTGAGTAAATGTAAGAATTCTTCATTTGTAATAGCAATTCTAAAGGTAAATAGCCATCACTGAGAAAATTTTTACTTTTAAAGGTGAGAAGGTGTTGAATGAAGCAGCATGCATTAGTAAACCAGTAAATTAAAATTTGTGCTTTGCTATCAAACCCAGTGCCTCTAGGAAAGTAATTGAGCTTGATTTCCTTCATTCTTATAAAGGAATTGATGGTGTCATCTACCTTCCAGAATTGTGGGAGATTCAAATATAATGTAATTGAATATTTTGCAAACAGTAAATCACCATATAAATTTAGTTATTATGTTTGATAAAAGCTTGTTACTTCTCCAGATAATCAACTACGCATTACATTTGCGGAGATCATTTCAGAGACCCTATGAATCACTAACATTATCAACATATTCCCTGTTAGTTGTAAGAAAATCATCACCATTTAAGCTCATGGAGAAAAAGCCGTCATAGATGGGGGTAACATAGCAGAGAACAAACCTCTAGAGAGATATTCCCCACCCCAATCCCCCCAACTCCCACACCCCAGAAGCAGAGTGGTGACAGTTCTGCTGATCGTTCCACTCTCTTTTCCTTGTCCTCTTACTGGGTGGTCAGCCTGGCACACTTGTCCAGTGACATCACTGGTAAAAATCCTCTGAATTCTCAGGTTACAGATACAGACAAAGGGAACTATAGGAGCCACAAAAGCAGATGACAACTGATTACTCAGAATCCAGATTTTGCCTTTTCCTTCTCCTCTGCAGTCTGCAGTACCCCTCTAGCTTTCTCACATTTCTTCCCTCCCGAGTCACGGTGTCCTCAAAGCCCCTCTGCCTCACCTGTGTCTTAACCCAAGCAGCGTCATTCCCTCCCCCGGAAATCCAGTACAACAGAGGTATTGTTCTTGCATTGCCTGTATTGATAGTGTTTAAGTATCTTTAATTCTGCTTCTATTGACTTTATTTCAGTTAGATTTCAGAGCCAGCTAATTTTCTATAATTTCTTTCTTTCTTTTTTTTTTTTTTTTTTTTGCAGAGGATGATAACTGACCCACCCCTACCTAGCTCACATTATAGGGAAAGCATATAAGAACCCAACTTTGAACCTAACTTTGTTCTAGAGTCTGGTTGAGTTCTGCCTGGATTCACCTGCTTGACCTTGACTTACCCTTCCACTCCCTTATGACTATGCCTTGGCCAGCCTCTGGCCTGATTCCCTTTTCTGGCTGCCAACCTCGCACTAGCTCCCTTAGGTTATAAAAATGTCAGAGCATTTAATTCCTAGTAAGACGGCAATGAACAAATTGACATATTATTCACATACCAAGCTTGGAAAGGAATCTCATTTGCTCTCATTAGTACCATTAGCAGCAGTCATTCTCTGTCAGAAGGTCAGAGCCACATAGATGTTTATATAGAACATTCCAATGAGACCCATTCTTTGAGGTAAAAACTTCAATCAAACTGATTGATAGTATTTGGGTAGAAGGAGAGTTTCTCCAATTTATAAGGGCATGCTACTAAACAAAGCTTTCTTCACACTTTACATAAGAAAAATTCAGAGCTGCCCTAAAAATCTTGTTACTATTTCTGAGCAGTGTCATGTAGAATAACATAAATACTGGAAAGTCTTCTAAATCTTATTACATAAAGATAATTGCTAACATTTTTGCAGGTTTACTATATGTCAGGCACTTTGTAAGCACATTACAAGTATCATCTCTGTACATATTATAAAATTAACATAGATTAAGAGTAGGCAGGATGCTGTGGTGGTTGAACTCATTAAATATAGCTCTCTCTCTCTGATTAACTGTATGCTCTTTGGGAGATTACTTAACCTCTTGGGCCTTAATTTTTTCATCTATAAAATAAAGATGATAAAAGTACACTGTTCATGGGGTTCCATGCAACCTCTACCTCCCAGGTCCCAGTTCAAGCAATTCTTCTGCTTCAGCCTCCTGAGTAGCCGCAATTACAGGTGCGCACCACCATGTCCAGCTAATTTTTGTCTTTTTAGTAGAGGTGGGGTTTTACCATGTTGGCCAGGATAGTCTTGATCTCTTGACCTCATGACCTACCGACTTCGGCCTCCCAAAGTGCTGGGATTACAGGCATGAGCCACTGCACCCGGCCTCCTTTCAGTTCTTTATGACCAAGACCACATACTCCACCTCCTCCGCCATTTCTCTACATTTTTCTACCCTTCTTTTTTGACTGCAGTGGTGATAAGGCTTTGGAAGAAATCAAAAGTAACTTCTTATTGGAAAACAGTGGGGGCTTTCATGCTGGAATAACAGCTTCTACTGCCTTCCAACCTATAAATGAATCTGGATATACTGCCAAGAGAAAAAAAATCCATCAAAATGGGGTAAAGACTGGAAAAGAATAATGTACCCGAATCATAAATTCAACTAGAAGATTGCTTTTTTGATCTTTCTAAATGGTGCCTAATTATACACTTTCAAAATTCTTGTATTTTGGGAAGAAATAAAAAACTATTTGTCAAAATCAAAGAATGTTAAGATTTTAATGAAAGAGGAAGCTTCATAAATATTAAGTTTCCACCTCAGTTACATTACATCCCCAAACAATATTGTTATGTGCCATACATTTCAGCTACATAGATGATGTAGTTGTACCTGCTTCCAAGAGGATGACTTATGAAAGTTGATCCTGTTTGAAAAACTTGCATATTATAAGATATGCTCAGTTTCTTGGCCACAACAATCCTGCTCTAGCATTGTATGAAGTAATTGACAATTTTCAGGTGGGCTTAAAGAATATAGCACATGTTCTCTACCTGACTTATTGTAAAAAGAAGCAACAGACAAAACACCTCTCAAGTCTACTCCTTTTCAAATTCTACTTTCGTCCCCTTAGCTCAGAACCTCCCTCATCCTTGTTCTGGATTGCAGCATTAACTTCTGGACTGATTTTTGTCTACACAACATGGCCTCTCTCCAGTCTTTTTTCTGTGCTACTGCCATTATTACATTTCCAGATATTTCTGATTCTCATCTCTTCCTGTTTTTTTCATGCTGTTTCATCTCTCTAGATCCACCTTTCCCCAGCCTCCTATTGAACACTCACTATTTCTTTAAGGTTTATCCCAGTGCTTCCTTCTCCACAAAGCATTTTCTATCCCCTCTGTAATATGTGCTCTGCATCATTTACTCCTAAGCATATTCCAAGGAATTCCTGAATCCAGGAACTCTGCACTACTACTATCTTTTAAATGTCAAGTGTCTAATACAAATATATTCAATATAAATTTTTTTTAATAAATGAGAAAATGAATGAGGATTAGAATTTTTAAGTAAACAAAAACTACAGCCTACTTGAGACCAACATTTCTCTGGAAAATCTTGGACTTGAAGTCATTATAATCAAAGGATTTCATTGGATGAAAGGGAAATTTCAAAAGAATACTCACCTTCTTGTCCAGTGTATATCAACCTAATTTATCAGAGGTGCTTGAAATAAATCCCCAACATTAAATAAAAGACCCGATTTGCTGTGCTTAATTCTAGAGGGTCACTGTCCAATAAGATAGCACTAGACACATGTGGCTATGTCAATTACTTAGCATTAAATAAAATTTGAAGTCTGTTTCATCAGTTGCACTAGCTACCTTTCAAGTGCTTAATAGCCACATGTGGCTAGTAGTTACTATATTGGACTATGCAGATAGAGAACATTTCTAGCATCACAGAATTTTGAACAGCACTGCTCTGGAGCTCTGCTTCTCCACCACACCTAAATGTAGGTGTGGTCCAGTTATTCAAGCCCAGTCATCCTCTGCCCAACCTTATATGAGCAGAAATTTCTTTAGAATTTCAAAAAATAATAATTGGAATGTATATACTATTTAAAATATTTTATTATATTCTCTCACAGTCAAGGCATTCCAGATTTTACCATTTGGTATTGCATTTCAGTGAAATTATAAAAATGTACTCTTCCCACTTGATATGAGACATCTTATTTGCAAATCAACTGTGAAGATAAACACATATAGAGATTCACAGACTTTTCTACTGTTTAAAATTATTGTTTTAATAATTTCATATATTTGTATACTTACATTAACTCAGCTAGTTGGTAGCATGACTCAGGCATTCTGATTCTTAAGCCAAGACTCTTTTTCTACACCATGTTGCCTATTCATGTTCAATTTAAAGAGTAGGGAAGCCAACAGGCCAGTATATAGCCATGTCTGTGATATCTTACAGCTTTATAGCTTCTAGAGAAGAAATATGAGCTTCTGTGTTTTTTCATTTCTTGGATTTTCTTTGTCAGAATGACTGCCGTTGTTTATACATACAAATATAACAACAATGAAAAACTCTATAAATATGTTTGGCTATGTATTTTGTTAGGACATATTCCTAATAGCAGAATTGTAGGGTCCAAGGATATGCAAATTTTAAAGACTCTGCTACACTCTGCCAGCTTGATCAACTCTCCACCTGCACCCAGTGTATATGTGTATATAGCACTGTATATGTGTTCCCATTTTCCACACTCTTCCTAAACAAGATATTATTTCCTCTCCTCCTCTTCCTGTTGCTTTCCCCTTTTAAAAATAGTTGCTAGGGAGAGAGATCCAAGATGGCCGATTAGCAGCAGCTCAGGATTGTAGCTCCCACTGAAAGCGCAGAGAGTGAGTGGATGCCACATTTTCAGACGAATTTTTATTGCCCACAGACCAAGAGATTCCCGGCGGAGGAGCCCCACGGGTCGCCAGCGCGACTCTTTTGGCGGGCACAGCCGTTTTGCAGGCGCCCCAGCGCGGCGGTTCTCAGTCCGGAGTATACGGGACTGAGTGCCCTTTTGGTTGGCGTTGGAGCTCTGGGAAGGCAGAGTCTCCCATTCAGCTGATTGAAAAGCGGACTGAAGTGGGGAACCAGACCGGGAGACTCCTGGGCAGAAAAGCACCACGAATCTTAACGCCACTGTTTCAGCCAGCGTAGTGGGTTGCCGCAGGGGAAGGCTGGTACCCCCCTCCACAAAAAAAAAAAAAACAAAAACGGCAGTTGGAACTGCTGAGGATTGAGAGTTTCACAGCAAGTACAGCTGAACCCGGGAAGGTCCAGCTCTGTGGGGGAGGGGCGTCCACCGAAGGAAAATAAAGAAATAGAAAAAAACTTTATCACCAACAAGCTGGACGTCCACTCAGAAACTTAATCTGAAAGTCAGCAATTACACAGATGACAGGTGGATAAATCCACAAAGATGGGAAGAAACCAGCGCAAAAAGGCTGAAAACACCTGAAATCAGAATGCCTTTCCTCCTACAGAGGATTGCAGTTCCTCATCACCAATTGAACAAGGCCTGATTGAGAATGAATGTGAGGAATCAATAGAATCAGGCTTCAGAAGGTGGATAATGAGAAACTTCTGTGACCTAAAAGAACATGTTCTAGCCCAATGCAAGGAAACTAAGAACCTAGAAAAAAGGTTTGACAAAATGTTAACGAGAATGGACGATTTAGAAAGGAATATAAGTGAATTAATGGAGCTGAAAAACACAATACGAGAACTTTGAGAAGTATGCACAAGTTTTAACAGTCGAATTGATCAAGCAGAAGAAAGGATTTCAGAGGTCGAAGACCAACTTAACGAAATAAAACGAGAAGACAAGATTAGAGAAAAAAGGGTAAAAAGGAATGAGCAAAGTCTCCAAGAAACATGGGACTATGTGAAAAGACCTAATCTATGTTTGGTAGGTGTACCTGAATGTGACGAAGAAAATGAATCCAAGCTGGAAAATATTTTTCAGGGTATTATCCAGGAAAACTTTCCTAACCTAGCAAGGCAAGACAATACCCAACTCCAGGTAATACAGAGAACACCACAAAGATATTCCTCAAAAAGAACAACCCCAAGGCACATAATCATTAGATTCATCAGGGTTGAAACGAAGGAGAAAATACTACGGGCAGCCAGAGAGTAAGGTCAGGTTACCCACAAGGGGAAGCCTATCAGACTCACAGCAGATCTCTCAGCAGAAACCCTACAAGCCAGAAGAGAGTGGGGGCCAATATTCAACATCCTTAAAGAAAAGAACTTTCAACCCAGAATTTCATATGCAGCCAAACTAAGTTTCATAAGTGAAGGAAAAATACAATTTTTTACGAACAAGCAAGTACTCAGAGATTTCATTACCACCAGGCCTGCTTTACAAGAGCTTCTGAAAGAGGCACTATATACAGAAAGGAACAACCAGTATCAGCCATTCCAAAAAACCCATCGATAAGCTGCATCCAGACCCATCTCACATGCGAGGATATACAGAGACTCAAAACAAAGGGATGGAGGAAGATTTGCCAACCAAATGGAGAGCAAAAAAAAAAAAAAAAAGCAGGAGTTGCAATTCTCATCTCTGATAAAATAGACTTTAAAGTAATAGAAACCAAAAGAGATAAGAAGGACATTGTATAATGGTAGAGGGATCAATGTAACGGGAAGAGCTAACGATCCTAAGTCTATGCGCACCCAATATAGGAGCACCCAGATACATAGGGCAACTTCTTGGTGACTTACAAAGAGACCTGGACTCCCACACAATAATAGTGGGAGACTTTAACATTACATTGTCAATATTGGACAGATTAATGAGACAGAAGGTTAACAAGGATACCCAGGACTTGAACTTAGACCTCGAACAAGTAAACTTAATAGACATTTACAGAACTCTCTACTCCAAATCCACAAAACATACATTTTTTTTCAGTAACACATCACATTTATTCTAAAAGTGACCACATGGTTGGGAGTAAATCACTCCCCAGCAATTGCATAGCATTTCATAGGTTTAAATGAAATATTGGTTGGCTGTTTGTTATTTTCCTCCCTTATTCCTTCCTGTCTCCATTGTAAAACACAATTGTTAGTATAAAAGAGCTTTTTAATATCAATTTCTAGACTGCATTCTAGCCTGGGCAATAGAGCAAGATTCCTGTTCTCTCTCCCTCTTTTTCTTCTTCTTTTTCTCTTTCTTTCATTCTCTTTTTCTTCCTTCTTTCTCTCTTTTTCTTTTCTTTTAAAAAAAAAAGTTGCTAAATATTAAAATGGCATTTGTTTAGTTTGTAGATATTTTTCAAATGATTAGGGAAGTGCTTTTTCTTACAGATTTATAAGACCTCATTATGTAATATGGATATTCACTTTTTCTCTCTCACGTATGTTGAAAATATTGTTTCTTATTTTCTATTTATCTTCTAAATTTTGTATATAGCATTTTCTAAAAGAAATAAGTTTTCATATTACCATTCCTTTATGGTTTGTGTCTTCAAGGTCATCCTTTTCTATCCTAAGTTTGATATTTTCTTCTACTAGTTCATGAATCCACAGTTTATACTGGAATTGCCAATCCATCCAGTATTTTCTTTCATGTTAGGGATATGTAGAGATTAGTAATTTTTCTGAGTAAATGTTCCACCAAAAAAATTAAAATTAAAGGTTTCAGGTATAAAATATAGTTGTTTATGTAAAATAAATAATTTAAAAATTAAAAACAAAATATTGAAACAGTATCTAGTGAACATTTTATAATATGTGTGTCGGAGAGTGGGGAATTATTATAATACCACTCTAAAATATATCCAGCTAATAATACCATGAAGTGAAGACAAGTTGATTGTCCCTTTGTATACTAAAAAATAACAAATTGTTCTTTCCTAGAAATGAGTTACGTTTTTCCTATCAGATAAAGACCCATGCATTGTACAATTCTTGATAGGATTAATCAATTTTGATGACAGCCTCTATTGCTTATTGAACAAAGCCAACATATTTTATAATAATGTCTGACAATAACATACCAAGCACCTTTATTCCTAGTGATTTATAAATGCTATTAATAGAATTAATTAAATTTGAAGGTAAATTTCTGAGAATCATACTACTCATTAGAAATTTCCACTTTCCTTCTAAGAACATTGGCCTTTTACTACATAAAGAGGCAAGAGCTTTCTAAGTCTATCTCATTCTCCAAATTAATCATTATTGTCATTTATCATCATATTATGGTACCATTACTTTCTTTTTCATTTGAAAAGTCTTAGAGTTCTTAAAAAAGTCTAATTCTTTTCATATCAAAAATTACATTGTGGGCCGGGCGTGGTGGCTCATGCCTGTAATCCCAGCACTTTGGGAGGCTGAGGTGGGCGGATCATGAGATCAAGAGATCGAGACCATCCTGGCCAACGTGGTGAAACCCCGTCTCTACTAAAAATACAAAAAAAAGTAGCCGGGCATGGTGGCACGTGCCTGTAGTCCCAGCTACTTGGGAGGCTGAGGCAGGAGAATTGCTTGAACCCGGGAGGCGGAGGTTGCAGTGAGCCAAGGTCACGGCACTGCACTCCAGCCTGGCGCCTGGTGACGGAGTGAGACTCTGTCTCAAAAAAAAAAAAAAAAAGCATTGTGGTCAATAGTAAAATTCACTTTAATAAAATCATAGGTTAAAAATAACTCCTAAAAATGGAATATCTATATGATAGCGAGTCATAATTCATTGGCTTGATTGTCATGTATTTTATTGTGTTAGCGTTTAAATATCATCATTAATTTTTTAGAAGAGGCTATACTGTTTTAGTCAATATGATTCTTTTTTATCATGTTAAAAAAAACTGTTAAATATGTATCTCCTTAGTAGAGGTAAATGTTTGCAGATAATTATCTACTGGTCTATGAGTCTAGGCAGCTCTAGAGATTAAGCTAAAATGTTAAGAAAAACTACCAATCATTTAAAATTAACAAGCAAGCCTAATTTAAACAAGAGTTGTAACAAATATTGTACAATTAAAACATCTTGGCAAAATTTACAATTTAAAGCAAGTACCTCAAAAGTCAGTTCGGCTTCTTAAGAATGTAAATATCAAAACAACTATAAAAGAAACTCCTATCTTGTGATCTCTCAGTTAAAATTATTTCAGAAGTTTTTATGTACATATGGCCTAATGTCAGATGAATAAAGATCACAGAAATTTGGGATATACTGGTTTTTACATACTTCTAGCTCTGATGTCTAAGCTGGCTGGTAGCTCACAACTACAAAGACTGAGACAAATTCCAACTACAGAATTTTTTTTTTTTCATTTCAATTAATAGAAAGGAATTATCTATACCTTATCATGTATTTTCAACATGGAATGGTGAAATAATACTTTTTAGTAATTTCCCTCATCCATACTACTTTCTTCTATGGCATATAGAGATTTAACCCTTTCCAGTACTGGTGGGAAAGAAAAACACTTGGGTAAGAGATCATTTACACTTTTATGTGTACATTTTATTTATCTTTTCATTTTTTGTTTTCTCTCTCTGTATCTGTGTCTTGCTTCTTCTTTCTCTCTTTTATTTTTCTTTTAATAAAACATAACACTTTCTACCTCAGATATTGTCAGTTTTAATAATTTCATACTTTAAAATAGTTTACCAGGTATCATCTTTCATTAATTTTTGAAACTCTCTATTCTCTAGTAATAACAACTTATGCTTATGAAAATATCTTATGCTTTGAAAGACATGCTCATAGCTCATTTGTAGTCAAACAACGAAGGGAAAAGGAAAGGAATAAATTCTGATACAGGCATGAGCATTTACAAGTGTTAGGTGTTATTATAATGCCTTTGATATCTGTCATCATGGAAACGGTTCTTTTTATTTGAAATCATGGCAAATAATTTTTTTGAATAATGATTATAACTCCTTGCTTAAACTTAGAAGATGGCTTAGACATATGGAAACTCAAGAGACTAAGGAAATAGCAGTGAAAATCACAGAGAATAAATACATTTAATAAAATCTAAGTTTTCCTTTTGTAAGAAAGCATGCTGTATAAACAAACAGGATAATTTATTGGCTTTTATCCTAATTGGTACCAATTAATGACACATAATTAATTTTAGTTCACTAAGAATGTATTTTTCAAAAAGATTTTCCTATATCTACACTTTTTCAGGTGGACAGTGAATATACTAGAATAACAGTAGGGTTTTGCTACTATTTAGTTAGGTTTTATTTCTAAAAGCTGCTAAGATAACTCTGTTCTAAGAGGAAAGAAGTTGCATAAGTAAACCCCTGGCTAAAATTAGAGTAAATTTCTTATGAGAAAGTCAAACATCAGACATCAGTAGAAACCATGAACAAGTAATTGAAGTAAGTTATTAATAAAGTAATTGTTCTCCTTTAACTTGCTCTGTGCGTATCAAAGCCTTGCATTTTGAAACAAGCTGCCAGGGTGATATGTAAACAACGCATGAGAAGGCGTCTGCGCTCTGGCAATTGATGCACCACACAGCCACACTGGATTGTTTACATTCAGTTCCTACCAGCTTCTAACCAAAAGAGTTCATTTTACACTCACCCATATTGTATTTACTTCTATTTTTAAATCCTCTAACACACATACAGCTACGATGCCTAAAAGATTAGAATGCTAATAGAAATAATATACGTTGTAAAAATTATAGATAAAACTTGACTATTCGTGTTAGATGAGGCTGGCAATAATATGATGAAAGAAAGGAAAACAAAAGCTCATATACAATAAACACACTAAATAACATGCTGGAAAACTTTGTCCTACTGCTTAATTTAGCAGAAGAGACAAGTAGCTTTGAATGAATGCCACTAATAAGGTGTCCTCTAAGAAAAGTAGACCATTTTCAAAAAACAAAACAAGGAAACACTTTGTTCATTTGTACATTGATTTGAAGATACCAGTTATTGCATTCTTATTACTTCCTTTGCAGTTTTCTTTCTTTGACACACACACACACACACACACACACACACACACACACACACACACACTACCATAAAACTATAACATGTCACAACATCTTACACTTTCACATTAAAAACAGCTGAAACCAGAGGAGCTGGGGGGTGGGCAGGAGAAATTTGTCCTGTGCCCATGTGGCGGTGGGGGTGGAGGCGACAGTGAAATTCCACCCAGCAAGTTATGCCACTGCGACAGAAGTCGGAGAGTTCAGTTTCATAGATTCAATTGTACCTTACCTGGTTTTGTAGTTAAATGCACCAACATGACCCTAATTCTTCCTCTGAAGTACTACATATGCTGAAAACTATAGTATTTGACCTTACACATTTCCACAGAAGAAACTCCAAAGTAACCTTTAACTTCAATAAAAAGCTGTGTTCATTCCTCCCCTTGTGCTCAACACACAGCAATCTAATACACCTCATCATGTGGTCCGTTACCATGGTAGCAATGAATCCAGCTGCTGAAATACAAAAGACTGACAAAAAGTTGCTTTTTTCCCCTCCACCCACCCTGACAAAGTCAGATTTTTTTTTCTGTATGACAAATCTAATTTAAATATGCTTCTCTTGCTGACTCAACTTCATGAACAAGAAAAAAATAACAGAAGTATAAGAATAAAAGGTTTCCCAACTAACTAATGCAATAACTCTATGCATTCTAAATCACTACTAATCTTCTGAAATACTGATCATCATCTACTACTTCAGCCAACTAAGTATTTTTAAATGTCTGTTACTAACTCAATAGGAAATGCAGCAATAATCCCGCAGCTCCTTTAAAAACATAAAAAAATGCAGTAATGTATTCAGTAAACAGATACCATCTTTATACATTCAAGAAGTAGCCTACATATACTGATGTAGTGTTTTCGGATGCCGAAAACACTAGAGCAAACTTCTAATCACAGCTTAGATGTGGGAGATAAAATTCTTCATTTTCTTTTCATCAAAATTCTGTGTTTAACCATTATTTAAGCAGTTAGATTTCTGTTCTTTCAAAATTTATCATTTAAATTTAAAGCAGGCAATACAGCCTGTTAGAATTGACCAGACTATATTTGGGGGCTGTATATTAAGAGCAGTGGTCTTGGATTTGAAACGATATGAACTCTGAGCAATCCTGGGACTCCCCAAACCAATGGCTATGTAGTTAAGATTTAAGGAGTCACCTTCAGTGCATTACCAGTCCTTTGAGGGAGTCCCAGGCTACTGGAACTTCCCCCACATGTCAGCCTGTTAGCATGGTTCTTCCTCCCACAATGGTGATACATTCACCAGCCAGTGGGTGCCCCAGTCCCCCAGGGGTGGCTACTTCATCCCTCAGGCCTCAAATCATCACTCTGCTGTTTGCACAACCTTCCTTATTTCCCAAACTTTTGGGAATATTTCATATTTCACAATAATTTGTTTGCATATCTATCTTCTCTCTTTAGAGATGGACTCCCTAGTTCTATACCAAGTAACCATCAAAAGACTTGGCACTAGGTAGGGCTACTTCTTGAATGTATAAAGATGGCATCTGAAAGCTTTCCCTCAACTCCTCCAGGACTGTCTTCACAGCATGCCTCACTGTGGTTAAACTTTTCAGAGATCTGCACAGGAGTTTTCTTAGTACACCACATCACAAAGGGAGGCAGGGCAGAGGGGCTCCTAAGAAGAGCAACTATGGAATCAAGCAGATGCAGATTTGAAACCTGGCTCTCTCCTGTACTACTTTTGGGATCCTGGATAGGTTACTTAGCCTCTCTAACCCTTGGTTTACTCTTCTGTAAAATTTCTACTTTAGCAAGGAATGAAAATGGATTAAATGAGATAGTCCAAGGAAAGCACCAAGCACAGACCTTGAAACATACTAAATGCTCAATAAATTCTGGCTAGTATTACTTAGTAAATATATGATTTTTGAAAAAGAGGAACCATGAGAAAGCTTACTGGCACCTGACCTCTTTTTGCTGAAAAGAACTGTCATTTTCAACAAGATATACATTAACAATCATATGTTTCCTCATATGGGTTTGCATAACAATGTTGGATACAATACATTCTACATTTCTCTTCAAAGAATCAGTATGTTCAGTTCTTTGTCCTCTGTTTTAAAGTTTAACTTCCACTCAGTTTCAGTAAACAACTTTTTCCACCAGTTCTAAGCAGTAGCTCATATCTGTTCCCCTGGTCACCTGCTCCGTCCTGACTCACCTTGGTCACCTGCTTTGACCTGAGTTACCCCTGGTCACCTACTCTGAGCTGAGTCACCATTAGTTACCTGTTCCATAACTGTCTTTCCTGCCAAACTGCTCACCCTGCCACTCTGACTCATACCCCTGCTCTCTTTAAAATAGTCAATTGGAATTAGCTTAGACTCTGTGGTCCAACCCTAGCCAATAGGGGAATGATACGGCAGTAGGGGCTACCTACATCAGGGATAAGAACCCCTTCCTCTCCCCTGTTCAGGTGTGTGCTTGCCATTGCACCATCTATGAGACACACCCTTCTATAGAAGTAAATTCCCTTGCTGAGAAAATTCTTTGAGTGCTGGTTCTTCTTTTTGGCACCAAGGAACCAGCATTTAATTCTAACAACAACACAGTGTAAATATAGAGACCTTTTCAGGCAAAGAGCAAGGGCTGCTTGCTCCAACCTACAAACCACTAGGAGCAACTGATTGGTCAAAAGGTTATGCATATTTCTAGTATGAAATGGACTGTGGGAAGAATGTTAAACATGGTAGTTAATTTTTTCATCTTTAACTATTAAAGAAAAACACAAGTAAAGCAGTTCATTGTGGTATTCATTTTGATTTCTTAAAAAATGGTCTATACATTATTTGTTAGTGATACTTTTTCAAATTAAGATGGACTAGAAAAAATCTTCATAATAAAAGGCTTTAAAATATAAATTATACACATAGATTACATTTTTAGTAATTAACCAATATTTATTAACAACAGTCTTTACAAGGTCACCTTGATCTCTAGCAAGGACTGTAAACTGCTCACCAGTGTAGACTTTTAGCTGCTTTTCTCCATAGTCATCTAGTTCAGGAAATTACCTGACTCCAAAGCCAATGGCACAGGAAAATTATCATTAAAATCCCTTTGAAGAATATGGTGCAAAGAAGCAGCCAGGGGTTAAAAAACCCTGTGGTAGAAAAAACCAATTTTTTTCATTGCAGGAAGTTACCAGAAAGAATAAAGTGAATGTTGTACACTGCAAGATTTCTCTATCATTAAAAAGAAAGAAAGAAAGAAAAGAAAAGCCCTACAACAAATCAGTTGGGATGATTAAAATAGCTTTGGCACTGCTCCAACCTTGAAAAATCCTTAAGTGTGGTGACTCATGATGATCCAATCCTACAAAATGTGTGAGGCCGACCAGGCAAAAGCAGGGAGCAGCTACACTGGAAAATTAGCACTCCCTAATCTTCTTCAAAACAGTTGATAAAGGAGAGACGATCTGAATAATTTGAACCCCAATTTGAATAATTCATACCTATTCTCAAGTGTGGCTGGCTGAATAGAGACTCTCTCACTGTCTGCATTCATTTCATCAGGAGTGTTTACCTTGTACATTTTTTTTCCTGCCGATTGGTTAGGTGGCCATTACATGTATCTAATTGTTTTTTGTTTTGTAAATGTAAGAGCCTAACATTCATCTAGTTAAGGTACACTGCTATTAGAGCATTTAATATGATTGATTGCCAAACAGAAGGTGCATCCTTTGTCAGATGTTAAAGTGACTCGGTTGCTTCTTTCTTCAACCCCTAGGGAATATGATGCCGGTATATTTGGTTTCACAAAGTTTTAAATCCCCTTTTTGCAAATGTTAAAACTAAAATTCCCCCTCATGTGAACAAAATATGCAACATAATCTGTGCTGTTGTGACCCATTTAATTTCATATAAAGAATTCAATCACTTAGAAAGAGTTTTTGAGACTTAGGTGATGACGCTTCAGAATGTACCCCAGGAAGTCAATTTGCCAAATCCTGGTCCCATAGAAGCAGGAGGGAACGTAGAGGTTATATGCTTCATTGCCCTCTCTTCAGATGTTAGAGTACCTAATTTCTCACAAACTCAAAGTAACAACATGGGCTCAGAGGTCACTCACTTAAATTAAGCAACATGGCTACAAAAACGCCGACTGCCATTGTTAATGAAATTAAACCAGGCAAAACAATTGGAACCTCTGCAAATGTAATTTTCACATCATATTTAAAAATTATTATTAATTTTTTCATACTATAAAGTGCTTTATTGTTAGGGCACTGGTTTAAATTAAAAAAGAAAGTGTGTTGACAGCAACAAAAAAGATTGTGATCTACAGAACAATTTTTGCAAGCACATTGTTTCTTGGGCCACTCTGAGCAGCTGACCTAAAAAATATTAATCGGATTAGTATCTATTCTGTTCATAAAAATTTCTTATGAAAGAGCAAGTCTGTTGCAAGCCAGCTCAATTTATATAATTTAATATCAAGATATTCTATTTTACCCTTAAGATGTTTCAAACATGTACTTTTCCTTTGAATTGTAATAATGGGGCTATAAATAATAAGGATTTCTTTATGTTTTTCTTCTGTGAGCACATCAGAGAAAATATCTGTTTTTAAATAACACTATGAAATTGATGGCTCCATATCTTACAGATAACCTGTTGCGAACCCTGAATCATTTTGCCATATCATGTATGGAAATTTATTCTCAAGCCTCTGTTTTTGTATTTTTTCATGTCCTTAAAATTCATAATTATATACTTATGTTCTGGATGTATTCTTAGGGAAAAATACATTGGTTTCTAAACTTAATAATAAAAAGTTGTACCTTTCCATGTTCTCATGAAAAGATAATATTACATGTCCATTGTGGAGAAGTTGAAAAATGCAGAAAACATTTATGAAATAATATTAGAAGCGCTTATAATTCAACTATCAGAAATAACAAGTATCAACATTTTGATGTATTTCTTTATAGGTTAAAAATTCAGAATAATTTTGTATATTGCCTTTTCACTGAATGAAAGACATGTAAAATAAGTACACTATGGTATTATGCATTCTTTGAAAATACATTTTAATAGTTGCATAAAATTTTAATATTTGTATCTATCAGAATTTATTTAACTATCCCTTATTGCTAATATATATTTAGTCTTTTCCAGGCTTCTGATTATAAGCAATATATCTTTGTATATAAATTTTTGGTTATATGTTGGGTTATTTCCATAGAATAGATTCCTGGAAGTGGAGGGAGATTACTAAGTTTAAGTTAGAAAATCTAAATTTAAGAATTGGCAGACTCAATACCCATAATTTAGTCTTATACCTGATTTTATTGATGAGGAAACTGAGGCTTAAAGAGGCGAAATAACTTGCTTAAATTTCCAGCCTGAAATTACTCTAGTGCTCAAACAGAAATAGGGTTGTAAGTCCACTTTGCTTTTTGTGATTTTACCATGCTAACTCTAAATGGTAATTCATCTCTGAGGGCCTCCCTCTCAGTTCTAGTTTGATGTCATCTGTGAAACCCCCCGAATGTGCTCTGGAGTCCAAGTAAGGAATGGCAGTTACTTTGAGGTGGGTAATGTTGTTTTGTTTATTTGCTTTTTTATCAGGGACAACCCACATGGCAGTATATCTAAAGGCACCTCCATTGGTGGCAAGAGAGAATGGATACTGAAAAGTAAATATTCTCCCAGATCAAAATCTGTTCTGTTGAAAACAAAATGGAAAAATTCCAAGAGAATTGAAAGGTCAGGGTACTCATAACGTTAATGAGCTGAGATTGATATAAAATTATTAGGGCTCTTTTATAGCCTCTGAGTTCTTTTATGGTCTTTTAGTATGTTGGGATAGCAGAAAATCCATGTGCTTTGAGTGGAAGACTGTCAGGTAACTCAATAAGTACCTGTCTGGTCACTCTCTGTGACAGTCCCATATCCTGTAAACCCAGGTATGTTTGCACAGCCATGACATCTCCATTTGACAGATATATTCTCTCTCAGCTAAAGGGAAAAGGGAAGGACATTTCTGAAAATTAAGTCTACCTGTGAAGTCAAGGACACAGGCAGATTCCTGAGATCTCACTCTTAAAAGAATTCATTTTCTTAGTCTGGATACAAAGTACTAGAGATTATTGTTTCTTAGTTTCTTCTGTGTGGCTTATTCTAAAATGAGATGTTCTGATTCAGTATATTTTAATTAAGCACTTCCTAAAAACACTTAATGAACTAGGTGTAGTCAAAGAAATATAAATGGTCTACAATCTAGATGGGGGAGATAAGAATATGGAAAAAGGAAATATAACTGTAGATATAATAATATGTGAGAAAGAATATGGCCAACTGATTTGAGAGTAGACACAGAATTTAATTAGGTCAGTTTAGGCAGAATGTTAAGGAGGGGAAAAATCACCCCGTCAGTGTCCCTGGAACTTGAAAAGCATCTGTTTGGGGGATATTAGGTGTATTTTCCCAGATTCTTTTACTTCATATTCAGGGACTTAGACTACATCAGAACAGCTCACATTCTAAAGCTCTGTGGAGAAACGTCTCATGTACTCTAAAAGCATATTCAGTGACCAAGATGAGATGTAGGAGTGACAGAGCTACTGACTTTCTCCCATCATTCCTTTGTAAGGCTCCCTTGGGAAAGGACAAGTAATTACGTAGTCAGTGGGCAAGGGGAGGGTGAACTATAACTACATATCAAGTAATATGTGTGTATGCATCACAGATAAAGGGCTGGAGAAAACTGGAAAGCAAATGCGATGTCATGTACCATGTAGACATGCAAAGTTAATTATTGGTGACATTATGATGAAAAAGAATATGAGAAAATAAAGCAAGATAGAAAAAAATAAGGGAAGACTGTAGAATAAATTATTATGGTAAAACAAAGATTGAGAAACAGTTTGGAAAGGATATAAGGTAATTTGGGGGGAAAAGAAAAAGAGAAGCATATGTGATTCAACAAAACACATAGCAAAATTCCCAAGAAGGGGATAATAGAAAAAAAGGAGTACTGAAGAAATGTATACTATTGTGGAAACTGTTTGACTAAACTGAAACAAGTAACAAACAGATATTTGGAATTTTATTCTATACTCTTAAATGAATCCCATTATTGGAACGAATAAAAAGGTCCATCTAGTAATTAAACAAATTTCATATAAATTGACCCATAATATAAAGATAATAGGCATTTTGAACCCTTCTGGGTGTCTGTGGTGGCAAATACTCTGCCAGCAAGGACTGTCCATCTGATATTTCAGGAGGTCCCTGGAGTCAGTCTGGGAGACATGCTCCTTACACCACATATTACACTGCTCAGTTCTCAAACAAGCCACTGCATTCTGTTTAGAGCCTCATAGTGATATGTGAAAGGGAGAAACTGGAGAAGGTACAATGGTGAACAATAAACAGGAAGGAAAGCGGAAGAGAATCCTGTGAGGGAGGCACTTAACCATTTGCAAGTATATCCCAATGAAATAATGGGGAATAGATGGTCTTACATTTTTCATGGAATCTACCATAGTATGTTTTTGCCAGGTTAGACATTAGGAAGAACCTCCTAATACAGCACCAACATTCTGGCTTATAAGTACACACGTCAGGAAGACATTAACATTCTATATTATTCATCAAGTACAAATAATGTTTTCAAAGGATATTAGCCACTTATATTTGTAATACATGTGAGAAAGCTCTACATCCTAGTGATGATCCAGTTTTGTATTTAAATCCTTCTGTACATACATATGGAGCATAGAGAAACCCAACAACACACATTCAATCCTGCGGCTGGGCTTTCCCACCCATACTGTCATACTCGTAGCAATAATATCTAAAGAATGAACAGAAAGACTATTTGTTTGATATGCTTATATAGTTTATGATATCCTCAGTACATACTGTAGGCCAATTAAAAAATGAAAGCAAAAATATTTTCTAATCCATTATAATCCCATCAACCACAGCTAACATCTTTGCAGTTACCATTTCCTATCTGTCTCTATGTAAAATGAATGGTTACTTTTAAAACTGTATACTTTCCCAGGTTTTAAGGGATGCTGCAGAGTTCATGGCTTTAAGACTGCTCTTTTTTGGAATAAATTTTAAAGGTGTATTGCTTATATATAGCCTAATTTGGAAGACAGAGTTGGAGGGAAGAGCAACTAAGTCACTTTATGTAAAAGAGAAAAAATGCTGTGTTTATTATGGGTAATATAGCTGAAAAATTACAAGTTATTAATTGGAATGGAGAAAGGACTAGGGGCTAAATCAAAGGAGAGAATAGATGTTTAGGTTCTGGATGTGGGGGATAAGGTAAAAGTGAACTCTTACCTGTGGGGGAAGCAGGTTCTAAAAACGGTGCCTAGGAAGAAACAGCCAATGGATTCTATTATTAGGATGGATAAGAAAGATGAATCTAGTAGTTGTCTTATGAAGGGCAGTACTTACAGTTTAATAATTATGATGAAGACTAATTTTAACAATTCTGACTTGTATCATCTCTGTTATTGTGATGATTTCAGGAAAGCTTTGGGAGCTGGCCGCAGCTTCACAGTGATAATTAAGTCTGTGTCCATGCTTGGAATGGGGTATGAGGACAGAATGTCACCTCTGAGGTGATTTAGTGGTATCTCTGACCTCTCTGAGAAAGGGGCATTTGAGATGATACCTGTGAAAAAGGAGGTGAGGAATTTCAGGCAAAGGGAGACCTTATGTGAGGTTCATCAGTGGGAGGAAGCCTAGTGTGATCGAGGAATACAGGAACAGCAGCATGACTGGAACACTGTGCAGATGGGGGAGAGGGTCACACATGGACCAGGACTTTGAAAGCTATGTTAGGGATTCTGAAACTTATTCTCAGTGCAGCACAAAGCTTCTGAAGAATTTGAATGATAATAGTGATAAAACACAACTTTTATTTTTAAAATAACACTCTGTCTGTGGTGTGGATAGGGGATGGGACAGGGAAAAGGGTGGATACAGTGAGATGAATTTGGAGGCTGACTGATGACACTCGACTGGGTGCTGAAAATGGGGGACAATGACAAGTGGATGCATTCAAAACATATTTTGAAAGTAGAATTAACAGTGATCAGTTATAGATTGAATGTGGGAAAACAAGCGAGAATAAAGTATTTAAAAAACCTCCCAGCATTCTGAGATAAATGGAGATGCCATTTAGTTTAATGCAGAAGCTGGCTTGGTGCAGGATGTGCTGAGGGAGTGTAATGAAGGGAGAGGTATGTGTGAGGGACAGTGTTGAATTTAAGATGTTACTTAGGCTGTCTGTATAAACCTGAAGCCCTGAAGATAGGGCTCGGATGCAGATACACATGTGGAAGTTGTAGGCAGAGAGAATTTTAAGCCCTGGGAAAAGAAGAGATTGCACATGTAGAGAGTCACGCCTAGGATGCCTCCCAGTTCATGGAGGCCTAGGAAATAGGAAAAATGCCATGTGAGTGTGCTCCCAAGGGACAAGGGCATTTTTTAAGGAAGAAACGAGTGATTCTTGAGTTGAAAGCTACTGAGAAATTGAGAACGATGAGAATGGAAAAAGCATCCATTGGCTTTGGAATATGGGAATTACAATGACAATAAGAACCTTTGTGGAATGGTGAGGAACAGGAGAAGGATAGAGGGCAAGGAAGTGGAATCCGCTTGTATAGACAACTTTCTTGTTTTTTAGGAACTTTAATTTGTGGGACAGCAAATGTAGGGCAGCAATTGAAAAGAAATATGAAATCAGGGGAAGATTTCTAAATATAAGAGACTCTTAAAAGTATTTACCTGCTGAATTGTCCACCAAAGCCAGAGAGACAGAGCATGTGAGAGAGAAAATGGCTGGTTGAATGCACTCAGTCCTTGAGAGGGTAAAGAGGATAGGATACAGAGTGCATGTGGAGGGAAACTGCCTTCTTGCGACACTCGGGATAAACGAGTTGAAGGCTGCAGATGATGGTATAAGTGTATATTTGGAAAGATAAGGAAGAGGGAGTTTTTATATAATGGCTTGTATGTTCTCAATGAAGTAAGAAGCAAGGTTGGTAGCTCAGAACGTGGAGTGGGAAGAGAGTTGTGGTGCAAATGGAGAAGTGATGAACCAGTCACTGTGCAGAGGAGGAGAGTGAGCTGACTACAGAAATAGGATAGCCATGGAGTGTTGCAAGCACACTTGAAGTGCTGATCACGAGCCTAGTAGGATTTCAGCATGCTTTGCTGTGTGGTTTTCTGCAACAAAGGTCAGCTAAATAGACACAAGTAATGGTAAATCAGGTGAGGGGGTTCACTAATGCCTGGTGAATGTGATGGCAGGACAGGAAGTAGGAACTTGAAGGTATATAAAAGGAAAGCTTGTACAAGGGATAGACCATGGAATAGAAGCAAGCAAAGAAGAAAGTAAAGACAAGAGGAGTCTGATAGTGAGAGAGAATGAGGCCCCAAAGACCTTTTAATGAACAGAAAGAATCACAAATGTGAGACATCAGAGCAAAAGAGCTGGAAGCAGAGCATGTGGTATTTAGAGACAGGAGTATCTTATTTTGATTGTGGAAGTGGTTAATTTCCTGAAGGTAACCAGCTCTAGTGGTCAAACAAGTGGATGGCCAAAGTCATATGGAGAAATATTTTTCTGGATATGAGGAGGCCATCCATATCAGGTATCCTGCAGCAATCAAGATTGAAAACAAGAGTTGGAGTAGGAATGTTTATATGACCTAAGGAGAACTGATTAGAGTTCTGTGGGAGTCAAAGTTAAGCTCTTTTCTCTGTGATCTATAGTTGGGTAGATTGTTTATGCTTGGAGGTCTGCTGATTCTCTTCATCATTGCATGGATAGAACCTCCCTAACTATTAATTGAAAGCCAGAGAGAAATAGTGCTGAGAAAGGAGGAAAGAGACAGTATAACCTTTGAACTTTTGGATCTATTCTTGTCAAAAGCCCAGCTGTCCCTTTTTTGTTAAGCTAGCCTAAGTTTTTTTTTTGTTGTTGTTACTTGAAAATACAAAGCATAGATTAATATGAATGGGTCTGTTTCACCAAAAAACAATATATATATATATATATATAAAAGCAACAGATTTGTTAGTGACTTATCCAATAACCATTCCTTCCCTTCTCTTTGCTGGCAAAATGCTGAATTCTTTGTTGTCTGTGCCTCCATCAAAGTCTCAGGGAAAGGTTTAAGTCAATCACTGTGATTGCAGTTCTCTTGCCAGGCTTGCCAGTTCGATGTGAAGGAAATCTGCTGGGGGTAGTATATTTGAGTTGTGTGACAGTGAATTTTATGTGTCAACCTGACTGGGTTGCTATGTCACAGATATTTGGTCAAACATTATTCTGGGTGTGTTTGCAAGGGTATTTCTGGATGAGATTAATATATGAATTGGTATACTGAGTAAAACAGATCGTCTTCCCCAATGTGAGTGGGACCCATCCAATCTGTTGAAGGTCTGAATAAAACAAAAGGCTGAGCAAGAGAGTGTGTGCTTTTTCTGCATTACAGTCTTTGAGCTGCAGGACTGGTCTTCTCTTGCTTTTGGATTCAGCCTGGAACTTACACCATCAGCATTCCTGGTTTCCAGGCCTTTGAACTGCACATCTGGGGACTTCTCAGCCTCCATAATCACATAAACCCACTCCTTATAATACATGGTTTTATAGATGTATGTGTGTGTGTGAGTGTGCATGTGCACATGTGAGTATATATTGGTTCTGTTTCTCTGGACAACCTTGACTAATACAGGAGTGTCCTTCAAAAATTCATATCTCAAACTCATAGTATGATTTCCTTTAGAAATATAGTCTTTTCAGATGTAATCAGTTAAGAATCACAATGAGATCATACTCGATTATGGTGAACCCTAAATCCAATGACTGGTGTGATGGTTAGTATTGAGTGTCAACGTAATTGGATTGAAGGATGCAAAGTGTTGTTTCTGGGTGTGTCTGTGAGGGTGTTGCCAAAGGATATTAACATTTGAGTCCGTGGACTGGGAGAGGCAGACCCACCCTCGATCTGGGTGAGCACAATCTACTCAGGTACCAGCACAGCCAGAATAAAAGCAGGCAGAAGAACGTGGAAGACTAGACTGGTTTAGTATTCTGGCCTACATATTTCTCCTATGCTAGATTCTTCCTGCACTCCATCATCAGAATCCAAGTTCTTCTGCTTTGTTCCTTGCTCCTCAGCTTGCAGATGGCCTATTGTGGGACCTCACTTTGTGATTATGTGAGTCAATACTCCTTAATAAACTCTCCTTTACATATACATCTATCCTATTAGTTGTGTCTCTCTATAGAACCCTGACTAATACAATTAGTATCTGTATAAGAAAAGGGAGGAATGTAAAAGAGACATACAAACGGGAGAAGCCATGTGAAGACTGAAGCAGGGATTGCAGTGATACAGCTGCAAGCCAAGGAATGCCAGTACTGCTGGAGCCTGCAGAAGCTAGGAAGAGGCAAGGTGGGATTCTTCTGTAGAAACTTGATAGAAAGAATGGCCCTGCCAGCACCTCAATTTCAGACTTTTTGCCTTCATAGATATGAGAGAATAAATTTCTACTGTTTAAAGCCTCTAAACTTTGTGGTAATTTGTGACAGCAACTCTAGGAAACTAATGCAGGGAGTTTCTGGGAAAGGTGTCTTCCCTCACAAAAGAGACTCTACAGAGTGAGAGGGCAATGCTGACACATCAGGGGAATGACGAATGGTTCTGTATGTCTGGGCACAGGCTGAGTGGAGAGTCAAGACCCAAGATGAGCCCGAAAAGGTAATAGAGCCCAGCTGGCCATCAGCAGGAGGACTGAAAAGCAGATGACGCATCATGTGAAGGAGTGGGTCAAGGGAATGATGAGTCAAGAAACAAAACCATTCTCTGAAAATAATGTTACTTTTTTTTCACATGGTGAAGGTGATGAAGTCCTTTTTCTGCAAGTGTTGGCTAACGTGGATTGTCAGCTTCCTGTTGTGATGACCAGCACTTCCTGGGTTTCTTCCGTGCCCATGCCTGACTGCCTTCTTTGCTCTTCCAATAACTCAGATTCTCTCAGGGGCAGGCCACAAGTGGGCCAGTGGGCTCCTCTAGCAGGAAGAATTAGTCTGTCCTCTCATTTAGAACAAGGAAGTTGTTGCATCCTCCTGCAATACTTCCTACCACAGCCTCGCTTTATTTCATACAATCAAATCCCTGGTGCACAATTAGGCCTTTTCTGCACTCTAAGCTCTGTCCTGGAATCCCTTCTTACCCATCAAGGAGGGACGTTTTTAAAATAAAATTTCTCTTTTCAGGGACCTTTTGTCTCCCCTTCTAAAAATATCTTTTCTCTAGTCCAGGTCCCTAGAACCCAGTAAATTTACTCTGGGAAATGGAATCATGGGCCATGTTTAACTATCTTGTCAGCCAACTCAAATGACAGACTTGTGTTTGAACAGGGGGCCCTGTGGAGACAAAGAGTTTCAGAAAGCACAGAAGGCACTTATGTAGGTATTTTTGAAGAAAGGAGCACAGCGACCTCACAGGAGTTAGCTTGTGGGGTCTAATCTGCTTTTGAATTCAGGGTTCACTATTTGCTTACTACATGTCCTTGAGCAAATTATGCTTCCTAAGCCTCCACTGAAATTGTATGGTGGTAGAGATTCAATGGTAATAAATAAAAAATACCACATATTGAGCTTGGCACAGAGTTACTTTAGCTTTTAGTACTTTTTAGAAGAATTGAATTTATCAGCCTCAGCACTATTGATGCATTGAGCCAGATCCTTCTTTACTTTTGGGGACTGTCTTGAGCATAGCAGGTTGTTAGCAGCATCCCTGGACTATACCCACTAGATGCTAGCATCACTTCCACTCCTAGGCATGACTGTCAAAAACACCTATAGATATTGCTAAATGTTCCCTGGGCAGCTAAGCTGCCTCTGGTTGAGAACCACTGCTTTAGAGTAAAGTGGCCAGGCCTCTGAACGGCTCTCAAGAACTAGTGGTTGATAATTTTCTGTTCTTGCCTTTGTGTGGACAATAATTTGTCCACACAAATTATTTTGTTATGAGCGATAATATTTTTTTTGTCATTTAAATAAAAAATATCCGCCTTCTACTGAAACAGTGAAATGTCTATCTTGTACAGCTGTACTTCTTCAAATTTCCCACTTGATGGGCTGAGAAGGTGAAGCAGTGGCAGTACATGAGGTGGGGTCTGGTGACAGAATTACTTTCCAATGCTGCCATTCCTTTATCTTTTTTTTCCCCTTAAAACTTCATGCTAATTTTGCTTTCAAGCCAATAGTCTATTTCTTATTGTTTTCATAAAAATGTATTCTCTTCTCTTTAAAATGTAATACACTTTAAGATGGGGATATCTATCCTGGAGCTTTGAAAGTTCCAGCATATGGCCAAATATCCCAGTTAGAAGGAACAGCACTGGGTGTGCTTCAAGCTGTGGGTGTTTTCTTCAGAAGGTATCAGGCATTATTTACATTATGGGTTAATTTTACCATTCTGCCATCAGTCTACTTATGCTAACTACTTTTCTCTTGTTTCTACGTTGCTTTTTAAAGCAACAGCCTTTGAAATTAGGGGAAAATGTTTCAGAATCCTTAACCACTCAACTTAAAAAAGATAATACTATTAGAGAATGGGTAAATGCTAAAATATTTTCCTAATGAAACTGAGCAAACATGGAAAAAGCTGTTTGAGAGTGTTGACTCCTTCCAGACATTTAATTCTATATTCTGTAAAAAGTATTTCAAAGGCATTAGGATCTAGTCCTGTTGTTTCCATGGTCATTCTCCAAACTCCTATCAGACCAGAGAGAAGAACATTATGTTAAATGCTAATTCTTGTTTTTATTATTTAATGAGCTACTTCTGAGAAAGCTACTGTTTCACCAACCCATTAGAAATATCTGAGATGGCTAATGCAGAATTAAGGCTTAGGTCACCCAGCCGAAACTAATGTCAATGTTTCAGTTATTCATTTACGTTCTTCAGACTCTCTGACCTGTCTCCACTGGTTAGCTCCTCCACTGGTTACTAGGCAACCACAGATTATTAAGGTTGTATACATTACACACAAACCCCAAGTATGAGTATGAAAAGGATCTGAATATTTTAATGAGAAGGCAATCATGAGCTGAGCTAGACTATTACCTTTGTTTTTAGGTAAGACAAAATAGGGAGGAGGTGGATTAATAATATTTTACTGAAATCCTTCATGCTTGCAGTTACAAATTTACACACAACAGCCCCAGGGCTGGATGATATGGGAAATCTCAAAGGTATAATTATCAGATGGAAGAATTCCTGTTAAGAACTGAGTTTCTGGGGCATTTTCAAGTCCTGCTACTTAGGTCCTTTCACTTCTAGCACTGTAGGAAGGGGAGAATCCAGGAGAGAATGGGAAGGTTGATATAGTAGAGTGATTTTACCATTGTACTTAATGTCTGCAAATGTTTTCCGCCAAAGGAGAATTCCAAGTGATGTGAGAATACGCCAGGGACTCAGGTGGTGGCATGCTCTGTCTTACTCCTGGTGGCACCCTTGACCACACAAGAGAAATAGGAACTGAGGGAGGCTAAATCTGCTTCAGGATAAAACCAGAACCTGTTTAACTGAGGGGATGAGAAGCTCATTTGCTGTGGCTGGATGGGAAGAATGTAAATTTATCTGTAATGTACTAGTGCTGTTTTGCTGCTAAATATATGCTTTGTGGATGCTACTACCCTGGGAAGAAATTCAACTTCAGAAGGGAAATCATGTGATACTAGAGCTGTTTATATACATTAGGGAGACATGATATAATAATAAAAACCCATTCATAAAAAAAAAGAGACAGCCACCTTATTTGTCCAACTAGGATTGGAAGTAAAAATACTGCAAGTATTTATCTGAGTCTGAAGGCATATTATACACAGACACAAGTGCAGTAAAATTTCTAGCCTATAGTTACAGAATTGTTAGAAACAGACAAAATTTAGAGCTACATTATTTATCTGCTTTGCTAATTTAAAACTATTAAATTTACAGTTTAAGATTTTGCTGAAATAAATTCTGTACAGACTTAACATTTGCATTTTGAAAGTGACAAAAATCAGTTGATGGCTAAAATACAAGCTCAGATAGTAAATTGTCATTACTAAGAATGCACTAACATTAAAGCACATTATTATTAACTTTTGTAAACCCATCAGAATTCTAGTTTTTGATGGAAAAACATTGCTCCAACCATTCTTATGATAACATAGTTTTAAAAATCATACTTATGAAAAGTAAACAGTATTCTACAAAGCTCTTCTAGGGAAGTAAAGGGGCAATTAACAAACAAAAGATAACATCAGGAACATAAGCTAGGAATGTGAACAGAATTCTCATTTTTTTTCTAAAATACTGTGTGTTTATCTTACTGAAAGAGATATAGCGGTGTAGATACATACTGAGATTTTAAAAAATTATTTTCCACTTCTGAAATGTTTAACAGGAAACAATCATAAAACAAGTTATTCATGTAACAGTAGTAGACCAAAGACATATACATGTATCTTTTCAGTGTAATATATAAGGTGCTTATGGATTACATTGTTTTATATTTTTTAAAAGAAATAAATATAAATATGTTATAATCACTTTAGTTGCCATTTTTTAGCATTACATTATGCCTGCCATTGCCTGGGCAATTTTAATATTCTGATTAAAGGGCAGTTTAGTGCCTTTAGGCTAGGGTTTTATATACACATGCACGATGGTAAGCATGTGGTCTAGAAAGACATTTCTGTTTTTCTCAGACATATGTCCAGCTCCTTAAAAAGTTCCTGATATTTAGTTAATTCTCAATAAATACTAGATGAATCATAAATCTACTTCTTTCTATGTATTATATTTAAAGCACAAATCAACTTTATTATCTCAGTCTTTTCTCCTTAGACTTGGAATCATCTCTTGGGGGGAAAATATACTCAAGCATATAGAAATATTGGCTAGTTTTTTAGACAGTAGAGAGGGGCTGGGTAGCAGGAGACTCAGACATGTCTGAGCTGTGGCTTTGCTGGTAATTATTGGGGTAGAACTTAAACTCTCTGGTCTTTAATTTCCTCAAAACAAAAATTAGGAGGTCTGGGCCACATGATCTGAAATATCCTTTCTGAGTGCTTCGATTCTATGATATTCTATGATTCTATGATATAATCTACAGCAAATATAACTAGGATATTACTTTAAATAATTATACTTTATTTATCTCAGACTCCCAGGCGCCTAACATAGAGCCAGGGAACATAGGAGATGTGTAATATATGTTTAAAAAATGAATGAATGATCATTATAGGTATAAATGCTATTAATGCATCCTTAAGATTTTTCACAAAAGGAAGGAACCCTTCTCTATAGATGCTGATTTTTGCAATTAAATTTAATTTTGAGTTTATTCATATAATTATTCTTATGCAAAAATTTCAGAACATGTTTATGTACTTCTTTAAGAAGTGCAAATAGTATCACTATGTCTAGGAAAAATTTTTTTTTGCATTCTAAACAAATCCTTTTATAACTAGTCATAAATATTTATTTCATAAATGTTCTTAAGGAGAAAAAAGGAAGAGAGACAGAAACTCTTGCCTTAAAGAAACTCCACCTCCAGTGGTAATTGTAGATAACATTTAGCACTAAAATTCTATCAGTCTACAGCTTTAGATACCATCATTTCCAGACTTATGTGCACTTCAATAAAGGAGATTTTGTATATAAGTAGGTTGCAGAATCACAAGGTGCTACATCTTTTAAACCTTTGTTGAACAGAAATAATACCAATTTTAGCGTCAACCTAAACATAAACCTATTTGCCAACGAGGAAAGATCTGTGCAGTTATAAATAGCTTACTCCTCAGGATATGTTTTAAATGGAAAATTTTTAACACTATCTAACATACACATTCTTCTTATGGGATTAAATTGGAAAGCTCTTTTAGAGTGGTGGTTTGCAGCAGTGGAAAGATCTAATATTCTCATTCTGCCACTTACCAGAAATACAACATTGGCAAGTTAGCTAAACTATTGGAGCCCAAGTTTTTTTCTCTGAATAACAAGGATAATAATAGCTAATTTACAGGGCTATTATGAAGATTAAATAAGATAATGTTCATGGAGCGTCTGCTTTGGTGCTTGGCACAGAGTACCAGATCCCTCTGGGAGGTTTCCTTCCTTGAAGGGAGCTCTTCTTTTACTTCTAATGGCTGATAAAGTATTATGATCTTAACTACACTCAAAGCACTCAAATATATCACAAAATATGACCCTCCATACGTCATTCAAAACTGGAAAGGAAGACTACTTCTGAACTTGGTATAGGAACTTCAAAGAGGAGAAGAGACTTGGCATTTGTCTTTGATGAAAAATTCAGAAGAAGAGAGAGAAAAATAACATGAGAAGTTACAACATGGTTCTGTGAGTGATAATGAAGGTTGATTTTCTTTCTGTTGTTTACATTAGGTGCTGATCTCCAAAAAATACCTCAAAGGACTATGTGCATTCATAGATAGGACACATAACTATGATCCATGAGAAGTTCATCAATAACTTTAGTGAAAGTGTAACAACAGCAGCTGTGATGGATCTTGAAATATGACTAGCATATTGCAAGTCACGTAAGAGTACATGAGTGCATGTGGGTGAGGGGGGATTTAGGGAGGGCTGTGGATGGGAGGGGCATCTAGGCAGAAGAACTGGCATGTGCAAAAGTAAAGGAACAAAGAGCATGGCTTGGGAAAGGTAAAACATCCCTATATTAGCAAATATCAGCTGATGGGGAGCAAAGGTAGGCAGTGAGACCCAAGAGGTCCATTGTACCAGTATTATGACATGCTAAGGAATACAGGACACAGATTTTGTTTGGATGGGGCAGTCAGTGCTGGCTATGAAATCAAAGTGGATGAGAATACTTAGATGATATATTCAACTGCTCATTTCCCACATGCAATGTATCAGGGACTCCACTGTGCTTTGTTTTATAGGTACTGTTTCCTAGTCCTTGAAATGAAATAGGCTTATATTTTCAGGTTGGTCAACTGATGCTCAGAGAGGTTGAGTAATTTTCTCAAGATTACACATCCTTAAGCAAATCTTGTTAAAGCAGCAATGGGATATTTGTAGTAGAACAAATCACTGAAGAATGGAAATGATGAGATCTGAACATAAACTAGAAAGTTAGTTTAGCCAGTCATGTTTTAAAAGGAAAGGGGAGGAAGAACACAGAAAAGAGGGAATTTCTGTTCACAGTGCGTGTTTATGATTTGGGCAGGTCTGTTATTATAGGTGTACACTGAAGTGACAGAACTTTTTAAATAACACAAAATGTTACTTCTGTGTTTTAAAATCACTTGGTGATTATTTTACCTAAGAGGCAGTGGATCATCATAATTAGAAGCTCAGGCTCTGAAGCCAGGCTGTCTGAATTTGAATTTTGACCCTCAAGTTACTTAACCTCAGGCAGGTTATTTAACTTCTGCAGACCCAAGTTTCCTGATCCTTAAAAAAGGACATAATAATAGTGCCTATGTCATAGGGTTGTTTAGGCATAAAAGGGAGAATATAGAACAGTTTCTTGCATAAAATAAAAACTCAGTAAGCATTAGTCAGCATTGCTTTGTGCCTTTGCCTTTATTCACCAGCCATTTATTTAGAAAGTATTAACAGTGTGCCAAGCACTGTGCTAGTTTCCAGGGATACAAAGATGGATAAAAGATGATTTCTGCATTTAAACACATTTGGGCTTTCTCATATCATACTCTGTGATTCAGCAGAAGTACTTGAGATTACATCATGATTAAAAGCACCTGCCTGAACTACTTGGGAACAAGTTATTTAAAATCTCCCATCGTGGCAAGATGGCTGAATAGGAACAGCTCCAGTCTGCAGCTTCCAGTGAGATCAACACAGAAGGTGGGTGATTTCTGCATTTCCAATTGAGGTACCCAGTTCATCTCAATTGTTACTGGTTAGACAGTAGGTGCAGCCCAAAGAGGGCAAGCAGAAGCAGGGTGGGGTGATGCCTCACCCAGGAAGTGCAAGGGGTTAAGGAACTCTCTCCCCCTAGCTAAGGAAAGCCATGAGGGATAGTGCTATTCAACACAGATACTATGCTTTTCCCCAGTCTTCACTAGGGGGAGGGAGTTCCCTGACCCCTTTTCACTAGGTGAAAAGACCAAACCTATGTTGACTTGTGTACCCAAAAGTAACAGGGAGAATGGAACCAAGCTGGAAAACACACTTCAGAATATTATCCAGGAGAACTTCCCCAACCTAGCAAGGTAGGCTAACATTCAAATTCAGGAAATAAAGAGAACACAACAGAGATACTCCTCGAGAAAAGAAACCCCAGAATACATATACATCAGATTCACCAAGGTTGAAATAAAGGAAAAAATGTTAAGGGCAGCCAGAGAGAAAGGTCAGTTTACCCACAAAGTGAAGCCTATCAGATTAATAGCAGATCTCTCTGCAGAAACCCTATAAGCTAGAAGAGAGTGGGGACCAATATTCAACATTCTTAAAGTAAAGTATTTTCAAACCAGAATTTCATATCTAGCCAAACTAAGCTTCATAAATTAAACAGAAATAAATTCCTTTACAGACAGGCAAATACTGAGGGATTTTGTCACCACCAGGCCTGCCTTACAAGAGCTCCTGAAGGAAGTACTGAATATGGAAAGGAAAAACTGATATCAATCACTGTAATAACAAACCAAATTGTAAAGACCATCAACACTATGAAGAAACTGCATCAACTAACGGGCAAAATAACCAGCTAGCATCAGAATGATAGGATCAAAATCACACATAACAACATTAATCTTAAATGTAAATGGGCTAAATGCCCCAATTAAAAGGCACAGACTGGCAAATTGGATAAAGATTCAAGACCCATTGGTGTGCTGTATTCAAGAGACCCATCTCATGTGGAAAGACACACATAAGTTCAAAATAAAAGGATGGAGGAAGATTTACCAAGCAAATGGAAAGAAAAAAAATAAAAAAAGCACTGATAAAACAGTGCTAGTCACTGATAAACAGGCTTTAAACCAACAAAGATCAAAAAGACAAAGAAGGGCATTACATAATGGAAAAGGGATCAATGCAACAAGAAGTGCTAACTATCCTAAATATATATGCACCTAATACAGGAGCACCCAGATTCATAAAGCAAGTTCTTAGAGACCTGCAAAGACACTTAAGACTCCCACACAATAATAGTGGGAGACTTTAACACCCCACTGTCAATATTAGACACATCAACAAGACAGAAAATTAACAAGGATATTCAGGACTTGAATTCGGCTCTGGACCAAGCAGACCTAATAGACATTTACAGAACTCTCCACCCCAAATTCACAGAATATATTCTTCTCAGCATCAGAGAGCACTTATTCTAAAATTGACCACATAATTGTAAGTAAAACACTCCTCAGCAAATGCAAAAGAACAGAAATCATAACAGTCTCTCAGACCTCAGTGCAATCAAATTAGAACTCAGGATTAAGAAACTCACTCAAAACTGCACAACTACATGGAAACTGAACAACCTACTTCTGAATGACTACATAGTAAATGACGAAATGAAGGCAGAAATAAATAAGTTCTTTGAAACCAATGAGAACAAAGACACAATGTACCAGAATCTCTGGGACACATTTAAATCAATGTGTAGAGGAAAATTTACAGCACTAAGTGACCACAGGAGACAGCAGGAAAGATCTAAAACTGACACCCTAACGTCACAATTAAAAGAACCAAAGAAGCAAGAGCAAACAAATTCAAAACTAGCAGAAGATAAGAAATAACTAAGATCAGAGTAGAAATGAAGGAGATAGAGACATGAAAAATCCTTTCAAAAAAATCCATGAATCCAGAAACTGTTTTTTTGAAAAGATCAACAAAATAGATAGACTGCTAGCCAGACTAATAAAGAAGAAAAGAGAGAAGAATCAAATTGACATAATAAAAAGTGATAAAGAGGAGATCACCACTGATCCCACAGAAATACAAACTACCATCAGAGAAGACTATAAACACCTCTATGGAAATAAACTAGAAAATCTGGAAGAAATAGATACATTCTGGGACATATACACCCTCCCAAGACTAAACCAGGAAGAAGTAAAATCTCTGAATAGACCAATTACAAATTCTGAAATTGAGTCAGTAATTATTCAAAAAAAAAAAAACCAATTAAAAGAAAAAAAAAGCCCAGGACTAGGACCAGAAGGATTCACAGCTAAATTCTACCAGTGGTACAAAAAGGAGCAGGTACCATTCCTTCTGAAATGGTTCCAAACCATAAAAAAGAAGGACTCTTGCCTAACTCATTTTATGAGGCCAGTGTCATCCTGATACCCAGCAAAGACACAACAACAACAAAAAAGAAAATTTCAGGCCAATATCCCTGATGAACATCTGTGAAAATCCTCAATAAAATACTGGCAAACCAAATCCAGCAGCACATTAAAAAGCCTATCCACCACAATCAAGTTGGCTTCATCCCTTGAATGCAGGGCTGGTTCAACATACACAAATCAATAAATAATCCATCACATAAACAGAACCAATGAAAAAAACCACTGATTATCTCAATAGATGCAAAAAAGGCCCTCGATAAAATTCAACACCGCTTCATGCTAAAAAGTCAATAAACTAGGTACTGATGGAACATATCTCAAAATAATAAGAACTATTTATGACAAACTCACAGTCAATATCATACTGAATGGGAAAAAGCTGAAAGCATTCCCTTTGAAAACTGGCAGAAGACAAGAATGGCCTCTCTCACCACTCCTATTCAACAGAGTATTGAAAGTTCTGCACACAGCAATCAGGCAAGAGAAGGAAATAAAGGGTATTCAAATAGGAAAAGAGGAAGTCAAATTGTCCCTATTTGCAGATGACATGATTGTATATTTAGAAAACCCCATTGTCTCAGCCCAAAACTTCCTTAAGCTGAAAAGCAACTTCAGCAAAGTCTCAGCATACAAAATCAATGTGCAAAAATCAGAAGCATTCCTATACACCAATAATAGGCAAACAGAGAACCAAGTCATGAGCAAGCTCTCATTCACAATTTCTACAAGGAGAATAAAATATGTAGGAATACAACTTACATGGGATGTGACCTCTTCAAGGAGAACTACAAACCACTGCTCAAGGAACAGAGAGGACATAAACAGATGGAAAAACATTCCATGCTCATGGTTAGGAAGAATCAATATCATGAAAATGGTCATACTTCCCAAAGTAATTTACAGATTCAATGCTATTCTCATCAAGCTACCATTGACTTTCTTCACAGAATTAGAAAAAACTACTTTAAATTTCATATGGAACCATAAAAAGCGTGTATAGCGACGACAATTCTAAACAAAAAGGACAAAGCTGGAGGCATCATGCTACCTGAGTTTAAACTATACTACTAGACTACAGTAACAAAAGCAGCATGGTACTGGCACCAAAACAGGTATGTAGACCAATGGAACAAAAGAGACCTCAGAAATAACACCACACATCAACAACCATCTGATCTTTGACAAACCTGACAAAAACAAGCAATGGGGAAAGGATTCACTTTTTAATAAATGGTGTTGGGAAAACTAGCTAGCCATATGCAGAAAACTGACACTGGACCCCTTCCTTATGCCTTAGACAAAAATTAACTCAAGACAGATTAAAGACTTACATGTTAGACCTAAAACCATGAAAACCCTAGAAGTAAACCTAGGCAATACCAATTAGGACATATGTCAGCAATGGGCAAAGATTTCATGATTAAAAAACACCAAAAGCAATGGCAACAAAAGCCAAAATTGACCATCAGAATCTAATTAAACTAAAGAGCTTCTGCACAGCAAAAGAAGCTAACATCAGAGTGAACAGGCAACGTACAGAATGGGAGAAAATTTTTGTAACCTATCCATCTACCAAAGGGCTAATATCTAGAATCTACAAGGAACTTAAACAAATGCACAAGAAGAAACAAACAACCCCATCAAAAACTGGGTGAAGGATATGAACAAACACTTCTCAAAAGAAGACATTTATGCAGCCAACAAACGTATGAAAAAAATGCTCATGAACACTGGCCATTAGAGAAATGCAAATCAGAACCACAATAAGATACCATCTCACGCCAGTTAGAATGGCAATCATTAAAAAGTCAGGAAACAACAGATGCTGGAGAGGATGTAGAGAAATAGGAACACTTTTACACAGTTGGTGGGAGTGTAAATTTGTTCAACCATTGTGGAAGACAGTGTAGGCATTCCTCAAAGATCTAGAACTAGAAATACCATTTGACGCAGCGATTCCATTACTGGATATATACCCAAAAGATTATAAATCATTCTAATATAAAAACACATGTACATGTATATTTATTGCAGTATTATTCACAGTAGCAAAGACTTGAAACCAACCCAAATGCCCATCAATATTAGACTGGATAAAGAAAATGAGGTACATATATACCATGGAATATTGTGCAGCCACAACAAAGGATGAGTTCATGTCCTTTGCAGGGACATGGATGAAGTTGGAAACCATCATCCTCAGCAAACTAACACAGGAACAGAAAACCAAACACTGCATGTTCTCACTCATAAGAGGGAGCTGAACAATGAAAACATATGGGCATAGGGAGGAAAGCATAACATACTAGGGCCTGTTGGTGTGTGGGGGACTAGCAGAGGGTTGACATTAGGAGAAATACTTAATGTAGATGACGGGTTGATGGGTGCAGCAAACCACCATGGCACATGTATACCTATGTAACAAACCTGCACATTCTGCACATCTATATATCTATATATATATCTCCTGTTGCAATGTTGTTCGTTATTGTAAGGACTAATACCTCCACTCTTTCCACCCCCTCTCTCCCAACATGACATTAAGATATGTTCAGCCTGAGTTCTCTTTGATTTCAGGTGTCTCCCTCGACCCACCCATAAAGTCAGTGAGATAATTTCAGTAGTCCCTCTCACATATGTGTACCAAATCTTCCAAAGCTGAATGTTTGTATCATTGTTTCAGGGGTCTCTTCTTTGCTAATTCATTAGATTTACATGTTGTGTAGTACATCTAATTAATGGATGCATTTTTCTTCTCAGGGTAATTTTTTAAAATTATAATTTTATAAAATCTCATTTCCATAAGCTGGAGAGAAATGTTAATGATTAGAATTTTTAGAGCTGTACCAAACTAAGGGGGAAGACTTGTACTGGCACCATCAGTTATTCACTGTCTTAAACTATATCATAAAGCTTATTCCTGTGTCTCCCAGCTTTAGGATGATAAAAGAGTTTTAGAAATTCTGCTCATGAAGGCATTTGCACATTGTCTGAAAGGGTTCTAATTTAGGCATTGCAGGTTCAACATTAACTTTGGTTGAATAGATGAAAATTGTTGGTAGAAGGAACACCATGTCCTTTAGAGTCCAACCACAGTACATTAAAATGGACAGATGAGCAGGTCGAGATGACCTCTGAAAAAAGATCGAAAAGGAACATGTCCACATAAATAAATGAGAAGGAAATGAAAATAGCAAGGCACTTCCATTTAAAATAACTAAGTGAAGTACCAAAATGATTAAGTGAAAAGCAACTTTAATACCAAGGAAGCTCTTTAGAGTGAATTGAATTGTTGAGACAGAGTGAATTGTTTAGTTATCAAGAAAGACAGAAACTGGGATCCTGATCACATTGCTTTCCAATATATCCAGTATTTATTTATTGTAGGAAATTTGAAATTGTTCAGATCATAAGGCATCTTCAAGTAGCAAACAACCATTACTAAAATAGAGAGGTCAGATCTCTCAACTGTAGATGAAAAGAATCATAATAAAGTAAAAATCAGAAGCTTTAGATTTAAATGTGAATGCTGGAATGAGACTGATGTCCTAAAAAGTTCTTATACTGTACATACTGAAGTTTGTTAAATGAAGATATTTTAAAAATAAAAATATTTGGGATATATCAGAAAATTTTAAAATCTTCCCATTAATTTGATATGCAAAATGTGAAACTTGACAATGATTTTGTTAACAGCAACAAATTAATGCTACAATATTGTATAGCTGAGGATACGGTTTTAAATATATTAAGTTTAATTTTTTCAGTTTCTTTTAAAGAAACCTTCAAGAGAATTACAAGAGAAGACACAGATAAAATATTTTCAAAAGACCCATGTGATAAAGGATTATTAGCCAAAATATACAAAGAACTTTTAACACTCAACAATAAGGAAACACACTCAACAATAAGGAAACAAACAACTCCATTAAAAAGTAGGCCAAAGATCTAAACAGTCACCTCATCAAAGAAGAGATAGAAAGCAAGCATATGGAAAGATGTTCAACATCATTAGTAAACTTCTAATTAAAATCCCAAGTATACACCTGTTAGAATGGCCAAATTCCAAAACACTGACAACAGCAAATGCTGGAGAGGATATGAAGCAATAGGACACTTATTTGTTGCTGGTGGAAATGCAAAATGGTACAATTACATTGGAAGACAGTTTGGCAGTTTCTTACAAAACTAAACATATTTTTATCCTATGATCCATCAACCACACTCCTTGATATTAGGTTGGTGCAAAAGTAATTGTGGGTTTTGTCATTAAAATAATGGCAAAAGTAATTAAAAGTAATGGCAAAAAGTGCAATTACTTTTGCATCAACCTAAAATATTTACCCAAATGAGCTGAAAATTTATGTCCACACAAAAACCTACACAGGATGTTTATAGCAGCTTTATTCATAGTTTCCAAAACATGGAAGCAACAAAAATGTCTTCCAATAGGTGAATAGATAAATTAAATGTGGTACATCCAGGCAGTGGAATATTATTCAACACTGAAACAAAATGAACTGTCAAGCCATGAAAAGTCATGGAAGAGACATAAATGCTTATTACTGGGTGAAGAGGTCAACCTGAAAAGACTACACAGTGTATGATTTAAACTATATGACATTTTGGAAAAGATAAAACTATGGAGCCAGTAAGAAGATGAGGGGTGAGATCGGGAGAAGGGATGAATGGGCAGAACACAGTGGATTTTTAGGGCAGTAAAACTTCTATATGATACATATGTATGATACAGAGTACATAGCAGTTTAAAAATTAAGTGCACCTGTCCTTAACCATGCCCTACTTTTAATTCTAAGCAAAATCTCCAATAAGCAGCATTTTAAATGTTATCCCTATCTCACACACAGATTTGTTAGTGATTAAACCACTATTAACACAGGGGTGGATATATGTCATTTATGCATTTGTCAAAGCCCAAATAATGTATAAATCCAAGAATGTACCCTAATGTAAACTATGGACTTCAGGTGATGATGGATTAATGTAGGTTCATTGATAGTAACAAATATACCACTCTGAGGGAGGATGCCCATAGTGTGTTTGGGGGTGTGTGTGTGTGTAAGGGGATATATAAAAACTTTCCGTACTTTCCACTCAATTTTTGGGGTGACCTAAATTGCTCTAAAATAAATTTTACTAAATAAATAAATAAATAACACACTCTATGATTCCACTAGATGAAGTTTTAGAATAGGCAAAATTAGTTAATGGTCATATAAGCCATGATGACGGTTTCCTCTGTGGAAGGAGTGACCTCTATGGAAGGTCACATGAGCAAGACTTCTGTGGGCACTGGTAATCTACTTCTTGATCTGATTGAAGTATACACTTTGTAAAAATTCATCGAGATATACACTTACTTGTGACCTTTTTATATGTGTATTATATCTCAATGTCTTAGTAAAGCGTTTTAAAAGTAAAAAACACCCTGTCCAACTTTACATTTACATTTAACTTAATTTCCTAGGAATCATTTGTTTTCTTGAGAAGCAAGTAATCCATATTTGTTTTTCTTCCAATAATTTTGGAAGAAATTAATGAAGTTTGACGGATTAGTTAGGATTTAACCAAGAAAGAGAAACCATTCTAAGAATTTAAAACAATGGACTTTAATACAAGGAAATGGTTATAAAGATGAAAGAATTGAGAAGCTAAATTGGGAATGGGGAATCAAATTGAAGATTAGCAGGCTCAGAAAGCCAAAGGCACTATCACTCATGATTCTCAAGGGACAAAGGGAAGAAGTGGTGTTAATGGGGTTCAGGGTTCAAGGTCACGGGAAGAAGCTGGAGCTAAGGGGTGGGAGGGGAGGGGAGGCTCTGGCTGGAAAATATAGCCCATAGGATCAGTCCCTGTGGAACAAACAGAGGCAGGGCAGGGCAAGGAATGGCCCTGAAGGTAACAACAGGTACAGATGGGCACAAGTGGAAAATAAAAGGTTAAGAAAGTAAGTTTTTCGTTTTCATTTTTTTCTTCTAGAGTAACTGTTACACTAGGCAAATTGATTTACCGGTATTTTTGATGGGCACCAAGTTTAGCTTCTGGGAACTGCATTCAACACACATCTTGTAAATAAACAAAATTACCATTTGAGTTCTACATCCAATCTCAATAAACCAAATTTATGCACCCATAAGTTTATGAAAGCATTATTCACCATCATTTTGAAGTTAATAAAAAGTATTAAGGAAGCATCCCTGCCTTTCAGATTAGATTTAGACTGTGGCCAATGCTCTGTCCACTGTATTATTTTATTGGAATTGTAAATAGGTATATGCTGGTGTTCTGAAGATCACCTTTCTCCAAAGCACATAATAAAGCCACACTTTGAAAACTAGACTTAGGAGGAGGTGGAAAGCCACACAATACCCTCAATATGACTACCACTCACTTTCTCCATTCCCCTCTATTGTACTAAAAATGGCAATGTCATATATTAGACTAATATTAAAGCACCAATCTGTAGGCTCTTGTCTTTTCTAGCACAGAAGGGTGATGACATATGATGATGTAAAATATATTTATTCATCCATTTTATGGCCAGACCAAACAAAGCTTAATGTGAGTGTTCTATTTGTTTAATTGTACATAGCAGTTTGCAAATTTAGTGCACCTGCCCTTAACCATGCCCTACTTTTAATTCTAAACAAAATCCCCCAATAAGCAGCATCTGAAATGGTATCCCTATCTCACACACAGATTTGTTAGTGACTAAACCACGATATCACCATCAAATTTTCATTCAGTTTATGCCATCAAAAATTTTGTCTCATTCTGGTTTATTACTCTGATATTAAATACATTTTACATTTTACAAATTATATAACCTTTAGAATAGAATGAAGTAGTATGGCATTTGCTTAATAAAAACCAGGAAGAGATGGTCAAGACAATCTCTATGTTATATAGTTCACAGTTCAGATGGTTTCTGATAGTAATAATAACAATAAATAAACACAAGATACAGTAAGTCTTTCCTTGTCTAGAACTGCACTAAAAGTATGAAACTGTAAAGCATTAATAATATTTATTTAGCCATCTTGCTCTGTCTCATCAGCAGAGCAAGATGGCTAAGAAATATTATGAAATTATAATTCGATAATATTTAAATCCATTTTCTTTTCATGTAAAGGAGAGGAGTACTTTAAAGAGAAACAGTTCAATATTCATCTTAAGTTCTTTGTCTTAAACACACTCACCTAAAATTCAATGAAGGGACAGCATGAACTTTCCAAAACCATCTATATTCTTTGAAATGGCAGTTGATTATGGCACTTAAAGACTTCCCAAGCACTTCACCCAGGGATTGGTAAATCCTATTTATCTGCAATGAGAAAGTAGACTTTTATTTAGCTAAGCAATTCACACTTCAATATTTATTACACAAACAGGAAGCCAGAATTGGCAGATCTAGAACGTATGATATTTTATAAATCCCCCTTATCCTCTATTAATAATGTATGCAATTTGGAACCTTGCTTTTCATTTAGTATAAGAAATATTTATAATAATAGACATTTATGGTAGAAGTCATTTTACAGATGAGGACAATGACTCCCAGAATGATGAGTGATCATCCAAGATTTAAAAGCTGGTTAATGATACAGAGTGGCCTGGAAACTTGGTTCCTGATATAGCTCTATGGTTTTAGTTGACTAAAAAACCAGAAATAGGAAAACATGGAACTTTCTTTGTTTTCCAAATAGATAGTTTTATGGAATATTATATTGCCATAATTTTCACTAAAGCCAAGGAAAGTACTGCTAAGATTAGAGTTCTCAGACCCACATTTCCTCTAATGGTTTAAGCCTGAGTAGTCATAAGCAAGATATCCTATAAGAGTGGACTACATCAAAGTGGACTACAAAGGCAACCTAATGTTACTTAATAATCCATATGATTATGTTATACAGTAATAACATACAAATTATAAATATTTCACAAGATTGACTGTTAATGTTTCTTAACTAAGCTTAATGATTTTATAAGCTTTTCCCTTCTGAGAAAGACACAAACCCTAGACTGCCCACCCCAATCCCTAGATTCCCGCCCCTATGCCTGGGAGTGACCCAGGCACTACACTTATCATCTGCCCTCAATCAGCCATCCTCGGTGTCCTCTTCCTCCTCACCCTTTCCTCTTTGCTTCTCCCTGTGAACACACTGGCAGGGTGTTACTATCCCAGGTGCCAGATGGCTTGAGGCAGAAATATTTGAAGCTTAGGAAATGCTCATGTCAAGAATGAGGAAAAGTGTGGGGAGAAGGGGACACAGTAAAGTAAAACGGACAAGGCATCTGGAGGCAGTGGGGGTAGAAAGGGAAGGGATGAAAGGAACCCAGCTCTGCACATTTGCTGGGTGATGGGTGCCCTCTGCTTCTGACTCCCACCTAGTGCTTTCCTCTCCCAACCCAGTTTATCTAAAATGACCACAATAATTATTTCAGCTGTCATGACTGGCTTCAGGCTTCCTATGATTTGAAGTACATAAAGAAAATTCTATAACAAAATCTTCCCCTTCCTCTTATCTAAATCCTCAGACATGTTCATTATTACAAGAGGCTTATTTATGACATTGTTTTGCTGTGTCCCCACCCAAATCTCATCTTGAATTGTAGTTCCCATAACTCCCACATATCATAGAGAGGCCAGTAGGAGATAATTGACTCCTGGGGGCTGTTACCCCCATGCTGTCTCTTGTGATAGTATAGGAGTTTTTTCCCCTTTGCTCGGCACTTCTCTCTCCTCCTGCCATGTGAAGGATGTGTTTGCTTCCACTTCCACCATGATTGTAAGTTTCCTGAGGCCTCCCCAGTCATGTGGAACTGAGTCAATTATACCTCTTTCCTTTATAAATTACCCAGTCTCAGGGAGTTCTTTTCTAGTAGTATGAGAATGGCCTAATACAATTTAATAGGATGTAAAGAGACTTTCACTACACAACTAACCACTGTTCTGTGACATTCGTATCCAATAGTCTTTCCCTGTGCTATGATTCTAGGTACATACACGTATTTGACATTCTTTGAATTAAATGTTTAATTACAACAGTAGTACTTTCAGACATGTCTTGTTTCTTAAAGCATATGCTATTATTTTTTTAAAAAATTGGAGTTGGAGTAGGTTAGACCTATGCATCTAAGAATAAGTTATATATTAAAATATTATTTCTCCTCATAAACACAGCTCTCTAAGCCACAGCACCCAGAAATCAATGAAAATCTTATACAATCTTATGTATTATACTTTCACCTAAGGCTATGTCTATGTATATAATAAAGTGAGCACACATAGATACATTTATATCCAGCTCTATCTGGCGATGTAGAATCACTCAAGAAATCACTTGGTATTGTCCTAGGGACCTCTTGGGATTTTCCTGCTGGTTGTTGTTTGTGTTGTATTTGACAATTTTGGGAAGGATGATTTGCATATTTCTTTTTTTGTCCAGGTCCAATGGGTTACTCCAGACTGCAAAAGATTTGGAGGGAGCCTAAACAATGCTCAGATAGAGACCCTGTGTTAAAGTACCCCACAGGTGGTCCAGGTTGACACCTTGACCAGGATCTATGATTAATAAAAGTTGCACCTTGGGTGGTATCCTGATCACAAGCCAGCTTTAGATTCTTCTGTTCCTCCTCCACAAAGAGAGTAGCCCCATTTCACCCCATATATCACAGATAGTTATTGAAAGAAGTTAGTTGTCTAATCTGGAGGCAGATCCATCCCTTGGCTTCTATCCTGCATGCAAAGCAAAATTCTCACATGAACATTGGGTGGGAATAAGAAAATGATACCTTTCTCCTCTTTCTCTCTCTCTCTGAGACAAGGTCTTGCTCTCTCACTCATATTGGGTACAGTGGCATGATCATGGCTCACTGCTGCCTCAAACTCCCCAAACTCAAGCAATCTTCCCATCTCAGCCTCCTGAGTAGCCTTAACTACAGGTGCTCACCATCACACTAGGCTAATTTTTGTATTTTTTGTAGAGATAAGGTTTTGCTATGTTGCCCAGGCTGGTCTTGAACACCTGAGCTCAAACAATCTGCCTGCCTCAGCCTCCCAAAGGCTGGGATTACAGGCATGAACCACTGTGCCTGGCTCTTTCTCTCTTAAATTCTTACTTAAATTACAGGTCAGCTAACTTAAATTCTAGGTTGGCTAACTTGTGAGTAGAAATGAAAATTTAGTGTCATGTTATAAAATAAAAATACAGTATCCTTTACTAAGCTCCCAGAAGAGCTTTCAGCCAGGGTCTGGATTGGAGTTAGACCATAAAAGAAAGAAATATTTCATGTATTTTGAGTGCTGCATTTTAGGCATATAGTTTGGATGGAAGATGCGGTAGGCACATTTTTGCTTAACAAGAGAGCCCCCTCAAGCAGGACACAAAAACAGAATGCGCCACCTAAAAAGGTAGTGGTCTTCATACTGATGATATCGATTTAAATAGAAGTTCAATAATCATTGGTAGTGGTGGGATTTGGCAAAGCATACATGTTTATTACACATTGATTACAACATATATACAAGTTGGGATATGTGGTCCCCTCAACCCAGATTCTGTGGGACCTAGCCATATATTAGACTGGAGAGAACATTCCTGTTATTATTCCTGTTTATGTTCAGACTGATGTTCCTACCATAAATAGCACTCCGTCCTTACTCTCTATTGTTTATTTTGATATATTCCCCTGCACTGCCACTACCTGATATATTATTTATTCATCATCTCTTCACACCAGAATATAGCTCTGTAAAGGCAGGAACTTTGTTCATTGTTGTGCACCTGATGCTTAGAATGGTGGCTGGCACATAGTATGCCTGCAGTAATAATTCACTGCATGGACAAACAAATGTATGAATGAATGTATATTTTTTGGTTGTCACCAAATTTAAATCTATCGAGTCTGGATTTTTTTTCCCACAAATATTTGCAAGTGAGATTAAAGCTTTGAGATGATGATTTTATTTATACATACTTTAGAATAAACAAAGTAGGGTTAGATACAAGATTAACTAGCAGGAATGTAGTAAAAGAAAAATCCTATTACACTGTCTTTCTTATTTTAAAATTTGTCTTCTTTTTTCTTATAAATATTTGGTTCAATTTCCTTTCACTTACCCCTGTAAATTTGCACAACATTTTTAAAAAAATTTCATCACAATCTGAAGAATTCATGGTTATTTTATTCACACTGAAAATATAAGGAATCCAAGCAGTAATTTTAGCTACTTTCATTATTATTCAGGAATGGGCAGCCTACATATTAAAAGGGAGAAAAAAAATGGTGCCCTCCAGGACTTCTTTTGAGGGTATGACTTTTGTCCAGTGGTTCTCAATCAAGGTGATTTTGCTCCCAGTGGATATATGACAATGTCTGGAGACATTTTTGGTTATGCAGGGTGGGTACGTGCAACTGGCACCTAGTAGGTACAGGTCAGGATGGTGCTGAACGTCCGAAAATTCACAGGACTACAGCACCCCAACCCCCAACCAAATAATTGGTTGATAGTACCCAGGCTGAGGAACCCTGGTAGGTGGTCTGAGATCCTTTGAGTCCTAATACTATTCTATAATTTTACCACAGGCCCCATCCAGACCTCTGAAGTTGAACAAAGCAGGTCTAACTTCCCCTTCTGAAGCTTTCTCCAACTCTATATACCATGTGAATTCCTTCTTGCACCTCCCAGCTGTGCTCTTAGACCCTCTCTGTATTCCAGTCCTTAGTTCTGCCGTACCACTCTTGGAGGTCTTTCATTGCAGCACCTGTTATCATTTAAAATTACCGTGAATTTTCTTGTCCCTTTATAAGGGTATGTGAAACTCTGGGCAGGGACTTATTGCTTGTTTCTTCATCATCTCTAGCACATAATCTTTAATGATGAATAGCAATCATCACTAAATGCTTGTTTGAATAAATAATTGATGGTGGAACAGTTAGCAAACATGAAGCTCATGTTTTCACATCTGGTTCCTGTACAGAGTTGCATTATAAACTTACTCAAATAATTTCACCAGATTATTCATTATCGGCCTAAGAACTTCAAAGTGGCTTAGAAAGCTGTAGTAAAATGGATTTGGAATCATGGCCCTTGGACTAAACCCAGAATCACCTCAGGCACAAGGATATTAAGTCAGAGTCAGGGGAGAGGACTGCTGGGAAATGGGCCTTTTTGGACACTTAAAAGTTGGAAACAGAATTAGAGCTAGTGGATACTTAGACGTCCTCTCTATTTTAAGGACTTGTTCTTGTTGACACAGAGCTCAGTATGAGAGACAGGAAGGTCTTGCATGTCTTTATTTCCTATAAAGGGGGATAGCCTATTTCTTCAATCCCCTAGGAAAAAGGGACTATGGCTGTGACAGTTTAGTTGTTCATATTCAGTGTGGCATCTTTGCAGAAGGGGAAGATCACACAGTCAGGCAGGCTTCTCCCACGAGGGATTCTGGGTGCCAAGGAAAGTGCCATTGAGACTGGCTGCATCTGCTCCTATGCTGGCCAGCAACCTCATTTCTGTGAAGTTTTTAAATCTTTGGACACATAATCAGGGAAATTAATCTAATATCAGAAGGGGCTGTGCATGTATAATTTGATTCATCAAATCACAGCCCAATGATTGCAGGAACATGTGTGTACTTCATAATTCTGGGTCTATACAGGCCACTGCTGTACCTCACTTTTCAGTTGACTACTTTAATATTTATCTCTGATAAAAATTGACAAGACAGCAAGAAGATATTTGAGAAGTATAAGATAGTAGTAGAGAATTTGGTTTTAGTCTTGATATTTCATCAATAGACAAGGATAAAAAGTTGTACCTTATCACTTAAAGTAAGATAAAGCAGAGAGAACAATATTTGGACAAAATAGCTGTCAAAAGGAAAAAACATATACATTCAGCAATGAATGTAGAATTTTCATGCCGCAAAGCCAAAGACCTGCTGACATTCCGAACACTGAAGAAATAATATGATGGCCTGTCTGTCAATATCAGTTCTGTTAGGTATCCAGTCAACTGTTTTAAAGGTGCTGAGAAAAATGAAGGTGGTTTATAAAGGACTTCTCAGATGTTCCTTGCACAACAATTTTTTTCTTTCTGAAGGACTGGCTCTGTGTATTTTTCTGTTGCATTTTATTGCAAGGTTAAGACAGTTGCTTATCGAGATAATACTTGCATTTTTAAAAGGCAAGGTGGCTCATGCCAGCAATCCTAGCACTTTCAGAGGCCAAGACAGGCAGATCACTTGAGCCCAGGAGTTCGAGACCAGCTTGGGCAACATGACAAAACCCTAATGATTAAGTTTACTTAATCACTAAACTTAAGTATCTCAGATATTTTGTAGAGACAAAAAAAAAAAAAAAAAAAGAAAAAAAAAAAAGAAAAAAAATTAGCTGGACCTGGTGCTGCATACCTGTGGTCCCAGCTGCTTGGAAGGGTCACCTCAGCCCAGGAGGCGGAGGTTACAGTGAGTCAAGATTGTGCCACTGCACTCCACCCTGGAGAGAGACCCTGTCTCAAAAACAAACAAACAAAAAACAAACCAAAAAAAACCCAAAAGAAATGTGAGAATAATTGGCCTATATGCTAATATTCACTAAAAATCAAGTTTTATTAAAAATCGATCAAGAGACAACAAGAAACATGGAGTTTTAAAGTGCATTTTTTTTAAATCAAAGTAACTTTCCTTTTAGGAAATGTGAAAAATATGGTAAATTATGGAGAAAATTAGCATCATCCACCTTCCACCCTATAGGAAATCCCTATGAAGATTTTATACATTTACTTCCAGTTACACACACACACACACACACACACACACACAGGCATAGGGTTTGTGCATATATACACATACCACACTATTTTTAAGGAAGTAGTTGAGGGACTGTAAACTATATATAATTTTGTATTCGGATTTGAAACTTTTTATGTCCTATTAGCAATCTATACATATTTAGCATGAATACTTCCTCTGATTACGGCTATGAAATTATTTTTATTCAACTTGCTCATTAAAGGATATGATACATATGAAGATAGGAGACATCAGTAGTGACAGAATGCTACTTTATTTTATTCATGTACTTTATACACACATTCACACAAACCACATGTCAGCTGCATTGCAGGGTAAAGCAGTAGTTACTATTTTATTTTTATATTAAGGCTTATTTTGTTATAGAAATCTCTATTGTACAAAACTCAGGTATCCCAAAATATCAGAGTTGCTTTCTTAGAATACACTTTTAAAGGGAGTGATTATCTCATTTTGTATCTTTTTTAAAAATACAATTGAGAAAGAAACCAATGAGAGACTCATTGTGTATTTACTTTCACAAATAATCACTAAATGTAAGTATCTCAGGTTTTCTTAGATGAAATCTCCTTTTATGAATATAAGTAGGGCAATATGCAGCTAAAATCAAGTATAGATAAATGCCACCCCACAGTGATGATCTCGTTAAAACTTTACATTCTCCATGTTGAAATTAATTCCAAGTAAGGCAGAAAGACTCACATATTTTTACTGATTAGGACAAAAAATGTTTACCAAAGTGCAGTCTTTTGTCTCTTGCTTCTCATTACACTTACTAAATTGGCCAAAAAGTGAATTAAATTGAATTTTGCTGGTTAAGTAAAAATGTGTCAAAGATTAGTCTAACCGGCTTTTAAAAAACCAAATTGATACTATGATGTAAAGTTCGATTAGAAAAGAAGGAAGGAAGGAAAAAATAAAGGAAGAAAAGATAAAACTTTATAAAACTAGATATAGACTAAAAAAGGCAAAATAAAAAAGATTTTATAGGATCTCTATCAGTTACATTAGTAACATGAAAAACAACGTGAACGAGAGAGGAGAGAAAACGTTTGCATGCAGGTACTCACACTTCCCACAAATATTTTGAATGAAATTTGTACTAAGCACACGGAAATCCACATTTTTTAAACATCATTCTTCTCTAATATGCATTAAACCCCAATCATAAAGTCTGCTTTCATAAAAAATGTGTATGCAAATGTAGCAGTTATTTAGACACAATTTCACTGACAAACTCTTGGGCATGAAAATCAGATTCTTAATATTTTGTTGTTGTTGTTGTTTGTAATGTATATCTTGTTTCCCTAAGGAAAAAAACACTTGTGTGCAAAATATGGGTGGTTGTTTTCTTAGACAAAGAGATACGTTTTCTGGAAATCATAAAAAGACAGAAGCATCTAATTCTGGGAAAGAATGTTCAGGTCTTGCCCTTTAGTGGTGTATTTCTACCTTAACTGGTGGCCTTGCCTATGATGTATGCCTTAGGAGCCACCTGAGGGTTACTGAGAGCCTGACTTAGCATTTTCATCTGACTCTGAGGGGATGAGTACCTTTTTTATTTTTATTTTTTTAAAAAAAGAAGATAAAAGATAAATCATTTAATTTGGTTCAGTAAATTGCCATGCTACTTTGGAGCTAAAAAGTGTGATCCCATATCCTACATCAGAGGATTTAAAACTTTTTATTCTGAAGACCCCAGGAGTTTTTATGTTTGTTATACATATCAATGTTTACCCTATTAGAAATGAAAACTTATAAACTTTAAAAATATTTATAAATTCACTGCCAATAAAACCCAAAGCTACTTGGCAAGCTAAAGGAAAGCTAAAGATACTGATAGGTGTACTTGCCCTTGTATCTCTGTGATACAGCAAGTTTGTCCCCCAGATACCTTCCACCTGTTTGTTTAGGCCACTTCCTCAAATGCTATTCTCACCCCACAACCACACTACCAGTTTGGAAGGCTGGTGTAGCAGAAACAAGACATACGGGCATTGTATAACCCAGCATTCAGGTTGCAGTTCCTTTTACCCCACTTGTATACTATTCTAAGTGCATTAACCTACCCATCTTTCCCCCTCTTGATTCTCATTATATATTTAAAATCGATTTAATAAACCATGTCATTGGAGCATCTTAAAAGAACTGATGTATAAATTCATTTACGTGACAATGATAAACCCATTACATGTGACATAAATCATACAGATTTTGAATAAAATAGAAATATTTTCCCAAACAAAATTTTGGCAATAAATTAAGCATGGTTTTACATTTTTTTGGAAATCCCCTAATGTCTGGCTTAATGGAAGATAGCCAGATTTATGTATCTGCATTTAATCTGTTGCAATGTTTTGGTTGACAAATGTGAAGAAACTCCAGGCCCACATACATATGTAGTTTGAAATGGTACAGCTTTTTCATAGCCTTTCAGATTATTATAGACAGTTTTCTTTGATACAACAGTAAAATTCAACAAGTGATTATTCCTTAAAAATGGAATGTGGAATCTGAAACAACAATGAACTTCGTATAATCTCTTACCATAAAATTCATTATCTGTCTCATACTTGGTATAGTTTTAAAAAAAATCTATATATAATTTTATAACAAAATGAATTGGTCATTTGGAAAATGTTAGCTCACCTAGTAAGGCAGATCTTTCAAATGTTGATATTTTATTTTCGATAACAAAAAATTACTTTTGTTAATATCACCACAATCTCATCAGAAAGGTATTGAGAAGCTGTCAAACTTATAGTGGCAGATGCAGGCTTTTCAAAATTCTAATTTCTACTTGAAAGTTTGAATTTTATCTTTGCCAGAAATTTCTATCAGTTGTTTTCTCTGAAGTGACAAGCTCACTTCATTCATTTTCAAAAAAATATTTGCCAAATATCCCTCCTGAAATAATCATAGCTTGTCTGCCCATTGTTCTTTCAAATAAAAATGTTCTGTGAAAGAACTGACTAGTTCCACTTGTACCTTGAACAATAATACTTGGAGACAACTATTGCACCTCAACATATTTCAAAAATGCTTTATGTGTACTTCCATTTCCTTGACTATTAAAAGGATGTGGCCTGGCATAGTGGCTCATCCCTGTGATTCCACCACTTTGGGAAGCCAAGGCAGGAGGATCGCTTGAGCCTGGGAGTTCAAGACCAGCCTGGGCATAGCAAGACATACCAAGACCTTGTCTTTACAAAAAAAGAAAACATTAGCCAGGTGTGGTGGCATGCACCTGTATGTAGTCCCAGCTACTCAGGAAACTAAGGTAGGAGGATCACTTGAGCCCAGGGGGTCAAGGCTGCAGTGAGCCACGATCGTGCCAATGAACTCCAGCTTGGGTGATAGACTGAGACTCTGCCTCAAAAAAAATAAAGAATAAAAATTAATAGATAAAATGATGTCATTTACGTCTCAAGACTTAATAACATGCTGTGGCTTACTTTGTTCTTCACTGGAAGTGCATGGGAGTGAAAAATATAACTACCAGTAGAGCTTGGTGCCACGGCCTTCAACCTCTAGTAATGAGGTTCCAGCAGTTTTACTTACTGTTACTTTTGCGCCATTGTAATGGTGCAAAATGCCCACATAGTGAATAAGGCAAATAATATGTTAGAATTGTTATTAAAATAGTTTTTACCTCAAGAATGCCATCAAAGTGTCTCATTTTGAGAACCATTGTCCTAAATGGAAGGGGATATATTAAAGTGGTCGAGACAAAACTCTGAGGTTGAACAGAGCCTTGACTCAAGCACCTTAATAAATCTCACCTGATATACACAGCCACCTTAATATATCTCACCTGATATACACAGCCACCTTAATATATCTCACCTGATATACACAGCCACCTTAATAAATCTCACCTGATATACACAGCCACCTTAATATATCTCACCTGATATACACAGCCACCTTAATATATCTCACCTGATATACACAGCCACCTTAATAAATCTCACCTGATATACACAGCCACCTTAATATATCTCACCTGATATACACAGCCACCTTAATATATCTCACCTGATATACACAGCCACCTTAATAAATCTCACCTGATATACACAGCCACCTTAATAAATCTCACCTGATATACACAGCCACCTTAATAAATCTCACCTGATATACACAGCCACCTTAATAAATCTCACCTCTTTGCTGATTTAATGTCTATGCGATACGGGGCAAGTTACTTAACCACTCCAAGACCCATTTTTCACATGTCTAAAAGAGTTGCTCCTAAGGATTAGGAAGAACTAATAACGGAGTTGTTCCTCAGGGTTAAAGGAGATCACAGTTTCAACTCAACAGATGTTAACTACCATTACTAATATTTATATTATCATTTCTTTTTCAGATCAAGAAGCAATGCTATGAGTAAATCATAATATCAGCTGTGTGTCAGAATTTATCCTACCTAAATCCAAAGTTTAGTTCTGTGATTCTTCTGTGAGTACAAGCTACATGCAGATATGTTTTTCCTGTATTAAGATTGAGATTTTGTCCTCACATGTCAATTTTGCAAATCCTTGGGTAGTCAGTCATGAGAGACGTTTCTCAGTCATTGGTTAGTGGGGATAACTGAGAAATGGTATTTGACTGGGTTCCGGGATCGCCCAGTCCCTGATCTTCTTCCTGTCATATCACGTTTGGGAAGCAGGTATTTCATAATGGTTATGCTATAACCAGAAAGCTGGATCACAAGGAGTCACTGGGACCCTTTTTTGCCTTGGGCCTAGAACAAACACTCAAGAGATGTCTTTTCTGTAACATTTTCTCATGCCCTAGTTTCAGCCCTCCAGATTTTACCACTTTAAGTGGAAAACTGAATTCAAGAAGATGGTCTTGAAAGTAAAGGATGGGGTGTATGGGTATGTGCACTCTCACAAGCAGCCCTTGGCAATAAGCAAGCACTTGGCAGAGACTGAGTGAATGCTATACAACTCTAAGCTCATAGGGACGTCCAGCTGACATAAATGATGGAAATAGGTAATTGTAAGTCAAAGAGACCAGTCACATTGTACCTGCATATTTTACCCTAATGCACATTTTTTACTGTCTCCAAGAAATATGTTCTCTCACATTTTCCTTGAAATTACAAGAGGCTTGCTTGCTATGTTATTCTTCTTACTATCTTTGATCTGAGTACAAAAGAAAAAAACCAGGTTCTTAACAGCAACAACAAAATGATGCAAGCTTGATAATAAGTAACACCTTCCATTTAATCTCAGTGTTAGAAAAATAGGGAGTGATAGTGACAGAGTTGAAATGTGTGTGCCCTGTTTACAGAGAGAGGCCCCCTCTGACTGCCACACAGAGGCGTGGATACAGTGTGGCCCCATCTTCCTATTTTCAAGGTCAGGGTGGAAATCCTGATATTTATGTGAAATTTTCCAATTTATGAATGTTGTCCCAAACTGGGTAGCCCACACAAAACATGTTGGCAGGGTTTCCAAGCTGCCACGTTTTTTATTTCTCCAAATATATAACTTAATTTCCCTCCATGATCTCACTCACCATTATCCTCTGCACTTACCTATGTCATCTCTCCTATTTTGGGGCAAAGAGAGGGGAACAGCGGATGGAGAGGTGCCTTTATCTCCCTCTAGTGGTGAAAACATGCCAAAACAACTAGCTGAATGCTCATTCATCCTGTTTATTGAAAACTTACCTATGTGAAACTCATCCTTCATCTCATTAAATTTAGCAAAACAGACTCTGGCTATTACGTGTGAGATGTGAACCACAAAGAAATTTTACTAGTCGTGAAGATTAGACTCTGGGGTTAAAAAAAAAGGCCAGAAAGAGGGAGCAGGGAAATCAGCCCAAGTAGGGATTTAGAAGACTCAAGAATGCCAGACCTAGTCACCAGGAAAAGAGAAGAATCTAAAAACTTGTAACAGAAAGCAGAAAAACATCAGCATATACTTCAGCTGGAAGGCTTACACTAAGTTTTATGTGTAAAGTTGAGTATAGTGTGAATGATTAATGTATCCACTAGCTAGAGCAGTATTAAGTACTGCTAATTTGATCCCTGTTTTAAGTATTTAATAGTATCTTAGCTCTTACTAATTAATGGAGAGCATATCATATTCTTTGTGTAGAAGCTTCACTTGGGGAAAGAATTTTGAGGATAGAGAATGGAATACATTTTGCAAATAAACAGAATTTCAAAGAGGTCAGTAATACGGAGCTAATAAATGATACTGAGAAAGTTAAAAAATAGATATCATAATAGTTGTTGACAAAAAGAGCCAAACTCTGAAAAACGTTTGAAAAGATAAATTTTGAGCCAAATATGAGTGGGCAATGGTCAGTGACACAGCCCTGTCTCCTGATAACATGTGCCCAAAGTAATCAGGCTACAGCTTAGTTTTATACATTTTAGGAAGACATAAGACATCAATCAATACATGTAAGACGTACATTGGTTGGGTCAGGAAAAATGGGACAACTCAAAGCAGGGGGTGGGGAGCTTCAAGGTCATAGGTAGATTCAAAGAATTTCTAATTGGCAATTGGTTGGAAGTGTTAAGTTATTGTCTAAAGACCTGTAGTCAACATAGGGGAATGTCTGGGCTAAGATAAGGGGTTTTGGAGACCAAGGTTCTTATTGTGCAGATGAAGCCTCCAACAGTGGACTTCACCTCCAATAGTGGAGAGATTAGACTGTAAATGTTTCTTATCAGACTTAAAAAGGTGCCATACTCTTAGTTGATTCTCTTCTGGATCAGAAAAAAGACTTGCAAAGGGAAGGGGATTATCTACAGAATGCAGATTTTCCCCACAAGTGATAGCTTTGCAGGGCTATTTCAAAATGTGTCAAAGAAATATATTTCAGAGTTAAATACTTTGATATCTTTCAGGGCCTGCTGTCTGTCAGATGGTGCTATACTAGATCAGGCTGGAATTTAGTGACCTATTGCTACAAAAAGCTTTAAGATCTATGTTTGAATGTTAATACTGGTCAGTTGTGCCTGAATTCCAAAGGGAGGAAAGTATAGGGAGGCATGTCTGACCCCCCCCCCCCCCCCCCCCCCCCATTTCCTCTCATGACCTGAACTAGTTTTTCAGATTAACTCTGGAATGCCCTTGGCTGAGAGGAGGGGTCCATTCAGATGGTTGGGGGCTTAGAATTTTTTTTAGTTTACATAGCTTTGCTTCATTTGGATGCCCATGCTGTCTTAGAACACTGTACCCAAGTATTACATGCCTGTAGCTCAAATGCCAACTTCCAAGCATGGTTCCCTCTCTTGTATACTCATTTCTTTGCCTCTGCTCTCCTTGATACACTCAGATAATTTAAAGAACTGAAATACAATTGCTTTTAGAAGCTCAATACTTCATTATACTTTTGTTTGAAAACAGTTTTTGAGTTGAGAGTATGTCAGCAAAAGCAACCAAAAGAATGTGGATGTTGTTACAAGGTCAGCTTTTCAGCAGCTGTAGGCAGCCATTACTGGCATTCTGTCAAACAGTCACCACTGGCAGCGGGGCCATTCATGGGCAATGAGTCAGCAGCTCTGACAGCACTAAATACGGTCACCGGTTAATGCGCAAGATAACAGGCTCACATGCTCCTTCAGAAAGTGCCGGTGAGAGGAAATATTTTATTTTTTAGGTTTATTTAGAAGAAGATAGGATAGGTTGTTAAAACCCAGATGTTAAATGAGTGTGTGTATGTGTTAGAATCTAGCATGAAATATTTATACATATGGATTTCTTCTGTAAAGGGAAACATGTTCAAACTGAGAGCTGAAATATCAGAAGCTAGGCATTTCAGATGAGATGATGTTGTACAAAGAAGTGCCTGTCTTACAAATGGGCTCTCCAGTCCAGTAGTCATTAGCTACATGTGGTTACTGAGCAGTTGAAATGTGGCTAGCCCAAATGAAGATGTGCTGGAAGTGTAAAATCTATACTGGATTTCAAGTATACAGAACAAAAAAAAATAAGAAAAAAAATCTCATTAATAACTTTGTATATTAGTTACATGCTGAAATGATAATATTTTTGATATATTGGACTAAGTAAGATATATCGTTTAGATTAATTACATCTGTTTCTTTTTTACTTTTTTAATGTGGCTACTAGAAAATTTACAATTACATATGTGGCTTGCATCCTGTTTCTATTGGATAGTACTATTTTAAAGGAAGACACTTGACATCATCTCCTTCCAGTCATAACACACACACACGTGCACACACACACGTGTACAGTAAATGGATAGGAAGGCAGTGGGTGTTTTAAAAATGCAGGCTACAAAATTCCACTTAAGATACTGATTTGAAGATCCCAGTTCTCTAAGCTATAAAGAACAGTGCAACATAGTGCATAGCACTGAAATATCTTCTACCCTGAAATATCATTAGGCCTCAGCTCTGGGTCCAGGGGAGAAAGAGTGTTAGTCATATTTATTTAATTCTGGCCATTTTATTAAGAAAGAAAGGGCACTGTCAAAGATGCTGAAAAATGCCACTCTCATAGAAGAAAATGAGCTCTGTAGAAATAAATTAGTATTGTTGTCTGGACTTTTCTGTTCTGTTTTGGACTTGTATGCTCTTAAGAATGCTTTGGTGGTGGTGATCAAGACAGTATTATAACATATTGGGCAACAAATTTGACTTAATAAGGATTTTGATAAAGGCCAGGTGCAGTTTCTCACACTTGTAATCCCAGCACTTTGGTAGACCAAGGCAGGTGGATTGCTTGAGCTCACGAGTTTGAGACCAGCCTGGGCAACATGGCACAACCCCATCTTTACAAAAAATACAAAGCAATAGCTGGATATGGTGGCACATGCCTATGGTCCCAGCTACTCGGGAGGCTGAGGCATGCGAATCACTTGGACCCAGGAGGCGGAGGTTGCAGTGAGCCGAGATCATGCCACTGCACTCCAGCTTGGGTGATGGAGCCAGACCTTGTCTCAAAAAATAAACAAAGAAACAAAAGGATTTTGATAAAAGCAAAATTTGGATACCAATTTGGCTGTTTAATCAACTACTAAAAGATTGTAATTTCTAGATTTGCCTGTGTTTTGTGCTTTGAGTCTGATTTGTCACTACTAGTAAATTATCCTGCTAAATTCTGGCTAGTGTTGAGGGATTCCTAGTTGCCTTTCTCCTGTACCCTGCTGCATGCTCTTTCCTTTTTAGTTTCAGTGTTTGAATCAGTTGTATCAGTCAGCTTCTTTCATTTTCTTCTTAGCCAATGTCTACTTTGAAGATTTTGGAGTTTCGGAGTCAAATAGATGCCAATTTGAGACTGAAGTCGCCAATTCTCCTGAAATTTCTCATTCATCCATTTTAACTATTGACTTTAATTTTTATGTGCAAAGCTGGAAAGCAAGCATCTGAGCAGAGGTTTCATTAAGAGTGGCCAGGCCTTCCTGAATGATTGTCCAAAGGTGTATTCTAGTAATACAAAGATGGCAGTGTGTGTGTTTCCTGAACTAGTTGGAAGAAAGCATAAAATTATTCAGATTCTTTTTCATTCAGAGCTAGGCAGTGTCTCCCCCTCATTCTCAAATACATAACCTAATTTTGTCCCTCGAATTCAGAAACTGGAATTTGGACAGACTTCTGTTGGAGAATGGCTTATGGTGTTCCCCTAAAATCTCCATTTAGTAGTCTTCTATCTTCTAAATGGAGAGAGATGTATGAAAAATTTGGTGTATCCATTTAAACTTATAAAAATATTTTAAAGAAAAATTATCTGGTTGGTATTCTAATGTTTTTTAAATATATTTTTGCTTTCTCACTAAAAAAGACATTGTGTTACAATATAAACATTTACATAATAAATAAAAATAGATTCCTTTTATCACTCCAAGTTTATTATTTTTTAACTCTTTCAGTTTGGACAATGAAAGTAAATTGACTGATTTATAATACATTGTGCTTTTTGAAAGGTTTTTTAAAAAAACTTAAATTATTGGCAAGTGTTTCTAAACAATACCAAAAATGTGCCATGTTTGGGAAATATACAAAGGCAAAAAAAGTTAAGGCAAGCTATGACAAGCTTTCAGTATCTTCAGAATAACAATCTTACATTATCTGATTCCACTGGCAGGGGTTAAAAAGATGTTAAGACTTTACAAATATGGCCGGGTGAGGTGGCGCATGTCTGTAGTCCTAGCACTTTGGGAGTCTGAGGCGGGTGGATTGTTTGAGCTCAAGATTTCGAGACCATCCTGGGCAACATGGTGAAACCTTGTCTCTACTAAAAACATAAAAAATTAGCCATGTGCAGTGGTGCGCACCTGTAGTCCCAGCTATTCGGAAGGTTGAGGCATGAGAATCACCTGAGCCTGAGAGGTGGAGGTTGCAGTGAGCTGAGATCATGCCACAGCACTTCATCCTGCATGACAGAACAAGACTCTGTCTCAATAATAAAAAAAAAGACTATGCAAATATGAAAAGATTATGTAAAATAGACTACTGGACTATTAACTCCATTTCACTAGATTTTTAGATAACTGCATTTACTGTGTTTTAAAAGCTTTTTAACATCTAACAATTGTAATTTTCTCTTCTCTTTGTTTCAGTTTTTATAACCAAGAAATTTTAAATAAGGAATCCTGTATATTCTAAAAGTTTATGTGTTGTTAATGAAACTCTTTTGGAGAAACCTAACAAAGAAAAACCACACCACTGAAGCTTGTGACATCTGTGAAATGTGGGTTGGGAAATCTGACAGGGCTAGGAGGACTTTAACATGAGAGTAAAAAGCATGTTGGGACTGCTCCCTGACCTGGAAGTTCAGAAGGGAAGGGGTTAATGGTGATTGCCAGCTCATTTCAAGTCTTTTTAGCACCCTGTTCCCCTAAGGAGAAGAAAAAAAAAATGACGCAATTGTTAGAAATTTATGGTAAGAAGAACACTTCTATTCTTCTAATTCCTAGCAAGACAATGTGCAGAAAATAAAATCCAAACTGTATAGCCAGCCTTCACTGACTTAACCAAGATGAAACACTTTCATGAGTGGCTTACTTCACCTCTTCCAGGACTGACACCTGAACGTAGTGTTTAGCAACACTAAAATTGGAAATAAAATTCATAACTGATACATGTCTAATTAAAGAGATAAAAGCAATGTGGAAATATAACTTTGTAAAAGGGTCCTATAAACTGCTTAAATTTGATAATAATATAAACCATCTTGTAATGCAAACCACACGATTACTGCCAAGAACATAAAATATATTCACACAATTTGATTCTTTCATCTGCAGCAAGAGATGCAGTTGACAATAAAATATCACTCAGTGTGTGCACATGTGTGTAAATGTGTTTGTGCATGTAAAACCTCCCCTTTGTGCTCATTGAAAAGGGTAGAATGTGAAAGTTGACAAATTGGAGAATAGGTAAAATGAAGAATTTATTTTTTTTTTCTTTCTTTTTTTTCTGAGATGGAGCTTCACTCTTGTTGCCCACGCTGGAGTGCAAGGGTGCGATGTCGGCTCACCACAACCTCTGCCTCCTGGGTTCAAGTGATTCTCCTGCCTCAGCCTCCTGAGCAGCTGGGATTATAGGCATGCACAACCACACCCAGCTAATTTTGTATTTTTAGTAGAGACGGGGTTTCTCTATGTTGGTCAGGCTGGTCTTAAACTCGCAACCTCTGGTGATCCACCTGCCTCGGCCTCCCGAAGTGCTGGGATTACAGGTGTGAGCCACCGCGCCTGTCCGACTTAATTTCTTTGTATATATGAACAATTAACTTCTTCCTCAAGGTTTGTCTATTCCATAGCAGGGTTATGTGTCTCCTGGCAGGACTGGTTCATTCATATTCCAACAAAATAAGGGTTTTATTGTGCTCAAATACAGTGAGTTCTTTAGTTAAAACAATACTTGGGCAATCTAACTGCCAGGAATATTACTGTCTTACTAATTATTAGTAGTAAACCTAATTACTTACAGAAAAGAGGACACAATTTAACATGAGAAGTTACCCTTTGGATATTTTTCTGTGATAAAAAGTGAAAACACATGAGTAAATTGAAAGATGCAAGGGTAAAACGCACAATAGTCTGCTTATCTATCTCAGAACTTTTCCTTTTCATTTAATAATAGCTATATCACACTATAAGTGAACACAATACTCAGAAACACCTGCTTAGTCATGCCTTTAGCCACTGTTTCCTTTAGCAGATAAAGTTAAGCAAGTAGGATTCTTAGCATCTTTGAGCAGAGAAGTAGGGCTGGGAGGTGGGGGAGGAGGCCCTGGTGGGCTGGAATGATCTGAGTTATGTCTGGGTGATGCTAATCTTCCCCTTACTCTAAAGTATCACCAATTATGCGAGAGAGAAGGAGGTAGTGAATATGTCCAATAACTGACCGAGAGAAGGGCTTGAGTAGGTAGGCAGAGTATAGAAAGGTCACCTCTTGAACCTAGCAGTTTACTTACCTGTCTACTTAGACTGGGGTTTTCTTTTTGGTCTGATTTAATAATATAATATCACATATTTCCTGCATAGTATGGAATTCTGAAAAACTAGTTAGTAAAACAATTCTTTAATATTATGATCCTTATTTAAAAAATTAGGCCAGGCACAGTGGCTCACGCCTGTAATCTCAACACTTTGGAAGGCCGAGGCAGGTGGATCACCTGAGGTCAGGTGTTCAGGATCAGCTTGGTCAACATGGAGAAACCCTGTCTCTACTAAAGATACAAAGATTAGCCAGTTGTGGTGGCACATGCCTGTAATCCCAGCTACCTGGGAGGTTGAGGCAGGAGAATCGCTTGAACCCAGAAGGCAGAGGTTGCAGTGAGCTGAGATCATGCCACTGCATTCCATTTTAGGCAACAAACTCTATCTCAAAAAAAAAAAAAAAGTTCTTTACAGCTTTCACAGTCCACTTTCTAAACACATACATAGTGAAACATAGATTATCCCACATGGAAGATAAGTTATAAAATCTGTATTTGGATTCAGAGATATGTTTTTAGAATGTACCCATATGAGGTATGTTTTTAGAATGCTCCCAAGAGATTAACTTTCACAATTAAGCTTTGTTGCAGTTAGTATTAAAGGTACTCCCTGGTTCTGAGTATACACTAGCAAGTACAGCACAGTGACCAAGAGCATGGACTTACAAGTGTTACTTATTTTCTCTAAAAGGGTTTCCTCATCTTTAATATAAGGGTAATAACAGAGCTTACTTAGAGTAATCTTGACTTTTGAATTAGGTAATGAATGTATTGTACCTAGCACATGACTGCCACTCAGTAATTGGTAACTGTTCTAGGATTATTAACTAAGGTAAGGCATGGGGAAGTAACTACATTGAAATGGGATCACTGGGACATTTCTAAAGTGCTGTGTCCAAGGTGAAAATCTTCCTGCCAATTTGCAAAGCTCTATCATATCAGCTATTTGAAAATGTCACTAATCCAGCTAGAAGATAGTTGGCCAATGACAGAGAAAAAATTGAGTAAGGTGACCAGGTGAATTACTGAGACCACCGAAGCTCTATAAATAAATCCACAGTTCCTTGGGGAGTCATCCCTCTCCCAAGGCTTCCTCTCATAAGAACACTCTGAATATTGGCTTTAGTAAATTATCTGAAATGGATGACAAGAAAAACTCACCAAAACATTTTGGGTAGACACAAGGAGGCTGAAGTGGGACAATGTATCTGAAGACATACACTATATTGTGAGTCTCCAATTCAAAGCTGTTTGATATTTTAGCATGGATTCCTCAGTGGTATTTTTTATTTTTATTATTTATTTATTTATTTTGAGATGGAATCTAATTCTGTCATGCAGGCTGGAGTGCAGTGGCACAACCTTGTTTCACTGCAATCTATCTCTCCCTCCTGTGTTCAAGTGATTCTCATGCCTCAGCCTTCAAGTAGCTGAGACCACAGGTGTGTGCCACCACACCACCACACCTGGCTCATTTTTGTATTTTTGGTAGAGACGGAGTTTTACCATGTTGATCAGGTGAGTCTCAAACTCCTGAACTCAAGTGATCCACCCACCTCAGCCTCCCAAAGTGCCGAAATTATAGGCGTGAGCCACTGCGCCTGGCCCTCAGTGGCATTTCTAAAAAAATCTTTAGTGTTAAATGTTTTTTTTTCCTTGTTCTTTCTTTCAAATAAAGAATACATTGGAAAAATTAAGCCTTAACTATAGTATTCACTGTAGAGACAAGCAGAATTCAATTCTAGTATTCACTATGAATCACAGAACCTGCTAGAAGTTAGATTGGTGTGCCTAGAAAATGCAGAAGCAATCAATAAAAATGTTAGCTATAAATCCAGGTAGAGGACCATAAACTGAAATACTAAAGGTGAGGCTGAATTTTATTTTTAGCCATCAACAGGTAGAAGCCTATTCAATTTTACCTTGTTTTGATTTACCATGATTATGAGAATAAATAAAAAACATGAGTAAATACGTAGTACAGAGCTGATAGCAGTGGTGATACAGTTTCAAGTATTTTTGATGTGTAATTTGTAACAACATACTATTCACCCATTAGGTTTTTATGTAAATCTTGGAATCCTGCAGGAAATAGTGATATTTAAGAGAAGTTGTACTAGATTCAGATATGATCACCTTGAAACAAGTAAATTGCTCGGATCATGAAGAAGTACCAAAATAAGGTTATCACTATCCAGTTTCAGAATATGTATCCACCCATTTGGATATTCAGTATGAACTTTGCAGTTCCTAGGCTATTGCAGGGTGATGAGCATTACATGGTGGTAGATTGGATCCCTGGACTTAATTACCTAGAAGAGAGATCTCATGGAGATTTCAGACTCATGTAACTGCTTAGCTGTCATACAGTATAAAAAGTGGCAAGAGACAGAAGAGAGGCAAGTTTAGGATATTAGGACTTCAGAGAATGAAGTAAACTAGAAGAGATTATGTCAGTTGAAGCATTTGGGGACCGTCACAGAAGTGTCATTTAAACTAGTGCTGGAAAGGTAGCATGACACTCTCTATATGTTGGTGCTTAATAACTTTTCATTGAGTGAATGCATGAAAAGACATTGGAAGGGTGATAGCTCACAATGCCTGGCATGTACCAGTTACTCAGCAAATGCTTCCTGAATTGAACTGTAAAATTTGAGGAAGAACATTCCAGTCAAGGAAATAAGCAAACACCTGGGCATGTAGAAACAGTGGGTGGGGTATGTGAGGAAAGTAATAGGAAAGGTGGATAGGGCCAAATTTCACAGAATCCAGCTAAGAAGACTGAATGCTATTAGATGGATGAAGAGAACTCATTGATGATTTCTGGACATATTGCAGAGTAAAGACCTTACTCCTTAACATGAATCCCAAAGCCTTCTGAGACCTGGTGCCTGCCCACTCCTCTAGCCTGCTCTATCTGTTATTCCCATCTCCATTCATGCTGAATTTCTTTCAGTTCCTCAATAAACAGTATTTTCTTTCACCTCCAGGTGTTACACATGCTATTCCTTCTGGTGATCTTTCCACTTTTGTCCTCCCCCCACCCTCTGTCTGGCTAACTCCTACTCACCTTCAGGTCTCAGTTTTTGTGTGTGTGTGTGGTTTCTTTTCTTTTTTAAAAAATTCATTTTTTTTTCTCTCTCTCCTTTCTTTTTTTGACAGGATCTCAATCTGTCACCAACACTGTAGTGCAGTGGCATGATCATGGCTCACTACAGCTTTGACTTCCCTGGCTCAAGTAATCCTGTCACCTCAGCCTCCTGAGTACCTGGATCTATATGTGTGGGCTACCATGCCCAGCTAATTTTTGTATTTTTTGCAGAGACAGGGTCTCGCTGTGTTGCCCAGGCTGGTTTCAAACTTCTGGGCTCAAGAAATCTTCCCACCTCGGCCTCCCAAAGTGCTGGAATTATAGGTGTGAGTCACCACACTCAGCACAGGTCTGAGTTTTAACGTCACTTCTTCCAGGAAGCCACGCTGATCCCTCTATTAGGTTAGCTCCCCCTTCTATGTTCTCCCATTGATTCCACACTTCTCATTGCACCATAATGAAATTTTATTATTAGTCTTCCATTTTATGGTAGGCCCTTTGAATGCAGAGATCTTGCCCTTCTGGCAGCTGTATTTCCAGTACATAGCTCCATGCCTGGGATATTAATTAAGTTAATTTGTTAAATGAATGAAACAAACAAGATTGGAGATGAGTCTTAGCGATGTCAATCTGACTCAAGCATATCCCATATTATTGAATGGGGAAAGCCTAGGATTTAAAAAGTAAAAGTGGCTAGCATATAGAGTATGGCCATTAACATATTATAAAATCAAAATTCAATAGTAATAACTAACAGTCAAGCTAACACACATTTATTGAGTGTTTACCATGTCAAGCACAATACTAATACTTTCCAAGTATTACCTTATTTTATCCTCATAGTAATCTTATTAGGAAGGTATTGCTAATAAGTAAATGATATCATAAGTGCAATTATACATTAACAAAATATGACAATTTTTACAAAAACATTGTGTCTACACCTTAAATACCACTTGTAATTCTAGTTGTTACAGCTCACAAGATACATATGAAGTAACTAAGGAGAATAGAATGTAGCTGTATAAAGACAGACTACAAAATTATGGGGCATTCTGTTTGTAAAAAGAAGATGTAAAGTCTAGAAAGCTTTGAATGGTCTCGAAATCATGACAATGGGCTTATCTACAGGAAATCTACTGTTGTTTCAAGAGGTACGGGTAAGGCCCACAAAAAGATGTACTACTAATATTAGTAGGATTGGGTTGAAAATGGAAAATAATTTTTAAACATTCAAATGATTCATGGGTAGTGGAACTATAATAAATTGCTAACGTACATGAAGAATTTGAGGTAAATTCTTAATCTGATAGTAAAAAGAACAATGATATTCTGTACTAACACGTCCTGATACTACTGTAATAGAAAAAGTGTGGTTTTAGCAGGACCAAGGGTCTGATTCAATGCATTAATTTTATGTGATTTACTAATAACAGCACAGAACATCCCATTGCAGCAGTTTTGTTTTTTGGGTCTAGTATAGTGTCGGTCTCTGAAGCTCAATAAATGTTCACTGAATGCTAAGAGAGTGTCCAAAGGTGCCACAGGCTAAGAAACTGAATTTTCATTCTATTTTGAGGTAGAGATATTGGCTTGAAATTCAAAAGATGATTAAGAGTGTCTAAAAAGGAAAGGATCTAATTACCACCCTTACTATAAAAAGATTGTGTCTCAAAAGGAGAAGTAGGAACAAAGCAGGTGTTTACAAGTAGAAGAAAACAACACACAAACATGCACATGCATACACACTCACACACTCACACATGTCTTTCACTATTTACAGTTGATTCATGTATCTGGAACTTCATCCTTGAAATAAAATGAAGAGTTCATCTGACTCATGGTCTATCTGCTTGTTCTTATTTAGTGTTTTGGCAGTAAATCCAGATACTTGGAAGGTTAACTTTTTGTCTTCAAACGCTTGGCTTTCAGGAAGTGAGGATTTTCATCTTCTGTGCCAGGTGCCAGAAAGCAGTGTAATCAGAGATCTGCTTGGCTGATCTGTGCAACAGGGAAACTTGAAACAAATATAAGTCTTTTGACTCTCAAGTTCTCCTGTGTAAAGGACTTTATCCAAGACTTCAGGTCTCTTTTTTTGGTACGTTATGAACTACCAGTTTTGGAGTAAGTGAAGTATGCAAATATTTGCTAGGAATTATAATTCACAGCTTGGAATTTGAAGGCAAATACACGTCATTTTTATATTATTATCCTACATCCACATACAAACTGAAGTCAGAGCAACAAAGTGAATTTACAATTTCCTATGATTTGGATCACATATAGCATAATCTTGAAGTGAGGTGGCTATGTGACAGGAAAAATCAATGAAAAATAAAATAAATATTTTAAAATATTTTTGAAAAAAATTTGAAACAGAATGTAGGTAAAAATTAATCTGGAGTAGATATCAAAAAGAAAGTGAAGGATATCCCAATAGACATGAAATGAAAAAATAAGGTTATAAACGTTAATGTGTTTGGCAGAAACAACCAAAATTTTTTTCTATAAAAATCATAGTTCCCTCATTTTTTTTCTCTAGAATGCAAATAAGCCATGAAATAGTTTAATCCAATGACTTGTAGCTCAAAATAGTGCCTTTTGGATGAAAATTATTCAAATAAACTATTTAAAATTGCAACAACATTTAACACATGTAAATGCTATTGCCAGAAGAGTCACAGGAATGAAGCTTCATCTTTAGGATGAGGGAGGGATCCTACCGGGAAGTATTTCACTGATTGTTGGTATAACGTCCCCAAAGGAAATCCACCAGGCCCTCACGCATTCTTACTTGTTCAATAGCAGCCATTTTGCAAATATATCAATCCCAAGATCATAATCTTCTTTTGTGCACATCATCTTAAAAGCTTACTTGTAAACATTGAAATAGCTCTCTCATTACCTCTGGGAAATCACTGTAATGTCCATTTTCAAGATGATAAATACAGACAGAGATAAATATGTAACCCAAGAACGAATGGGGAGAGAGAGGAGAGCAGAATGGAATGCAGGGACATCAAATTTCCAGTCTTCTGTACACAGTGTTCTTATCTCCAAAAAAATTCTAACGAAGACTTAAATCATTAGAATGGGCTATGAAAGAGCAGAACACTGGCTTCAAATAACACTACTAGAATATTTGAATTACTTGCTAAAACATTAAATTGAAAAATGGAGAACCAACAGTAACACATTAGAAAAATATTAAAGGTTGTCCAAAATTTACTTTTTAACAAAAATATATTTTAAAGGTAAAATATGTGGGCATTTAAAAATACATTTGCAAACACACATGCACACACAAAATTCTTCACTATGATTATGCAACTTACCTAATCTCTTTATTGAAGACAAAGGGAAACAGAAATACATTATAACTTGGAGCAAGTTTTGAAGAATAGCCTAAGTTTAAATACTTGCTATTTGTCTGATTTTTGAAAAATCTTGAGAGTTGGAACAAAGGTTCTAAAAGAATCTGAAGAAAGCAAAATTGTCTTGAAAGGTCTACTTTTAGTGGTAGCACAGTCATTTTAATGGCATCTCAAAAGAGAACAATAGTGACAAATAGAGCCAGAAGACTTTATTGCTATATATGCCCAACTACTCCAATTTCCCTTTATCTACAAAATGTATTTCAAATCTCTCTATCTGCTCTGCTTCCACCTTGTTTTAAATCACTGCATTGGTTTAGGTATCCTATTTGGATGATTTCCAATAGCCTCCTAGCTAGTCAAATTAACTGCTTCTACTCCTACCCCACCTCAACCCACTTATCACAGAAAGCCAGAATGATCTTTTAAAACTAAAATATAATCACATCACCCCCTTTCCTTCCTTGTACTTTTCACTGTGACTTCAGAAAGACCAAAAGCCTAGACATACCACATAAACCATGCCTGATATAGCCCTTGCCTATTTTTCTAGCCTCACTTCTGCCATTTACCACTCAGCCCCTCTAGGGTCCTGTAACTCTGGCCTTTTTCCAACTCCTTAAATGTATTAATCTCTTCCCAACTCAGATCCTTTGAACATGCTGTTTCCTCTTCCTGAAAAATTTTGTCCACCACACAACTCTTTCTTTTGCTAACTCCTAGTCATCCTTAATGTTTTAATGTCAATATTATTTCCTCAGAAAGACCTTCCCTGATTGCCAAACTAATTTAAATTCCCTACTGCTTTCTTTCACAGCACCTATTTCCCCCCCTCATATATTTTCATTCATTCATGCATAAAGGTAGGCATGCATGAATTCCACAACTGTTGCTGAGCACCTACTGTGTACCAAGCACTATTGTAAGTACCAGAGAGGCATGGTTCCAAGCTCTCCTGGAGCCTACATTAGCTAACAGTTGTAAAGATATACTTATTTGTGTGTTGATTTGATGTCTTTTCTTTAAGACTGTCAGCTTTATGATATAAAATCATACAAAAGGCAGAGATCAGAACTTGCTAAATTTTCCACAATTCCTTAATGACAGAGCTAGCCCTAGAAGCCAGTCCAAAATAGGTGAGCGCTTTCCTCATTTTAGGACCACACTGGTTGTTCTCCTACGTGCAGCTCTACTACATTTCCCAGACTCCTTTGCAGCAAAGTCATGTGATTAAATTGTAGCCAATGGGATGTTAACACAGGTGATTTAAGCTCCTTCTAGGCCTGCTCTTGTAAAGCTGCCTGTGTGCCCTTCTATGTCATTTTTCCCCCTAGTGGTGGCTAGAATCTGAGGACTCTGTGGTCCAAGGGTTTGGCAGAGCTTTGAGATGAAATGGGCCTTGTTCTCTGAATCATCACATAGCGGAAAGCCACCTGCTGGTCAGGACCACCCATCCTGGATTGGTAGGTGAGACATTTCAGGATTTATTTGTCATACCATCTAACTTTTATTATACATGTGGCTTTTCTAATAACATTAAAATTTAGGGATCTTAGCCAAAGTGGCTACCCGTGTGTTATTCTCATTTCGAATCCCGACAGCTAAAGAGGAGCCAATGGACAGTTACCCTTGTACTCACATTCACTCAAATGAAAATTGTGGGTCTATCTCACTTCCTCTCAGAAGTCTGTGAACCTCTTAAGAATAATAAAACTAGAAAGGTGCAGTGGCTCACGCCTGTAATTCCAGCACTTTGGGAGGCCGTGGAGGATGAATCATGAAGTCAACAGATCAAGACCATCCTGGCCAACATGGTGAAACGCTGTCTCTATTAAAAACACAAAAATTAGTTGGGCATGGTGGAGAGTGCCTATAGTATCAGCTACTCAGGAGGCTGAGGCAGGAGAATCGCTTGAACCTGGGAGGCAGAGGTTGCAGTGAGCAGAGATAGCGCCGTGTACTCCAGCCTGGCGACAGAGCGAGACTCTGTCTCCAACAAAAATAAATAAATAAATAATAAAACTAGTAACTTCAAATGGTGATTTGTGAAGAACAATAAATCACTTGAATATGTAGTTTGTGCTTTAAAAAATTTGTAGCACTATTTTTGATAGTTCCTATGTCATATTGCTTCTAAAATGATCTGTAATGTACAGTTTATTTGAGGCATTGACTTGTGGCAAATCAAGCAGCTAAAAGTTAAAGATGAAGATTATTACCCTGGTAAATTCATATCATTTACTTAATAGTTCAAAGTGACTTTCAGACATTAAATATAATCAGCACTGGATGTAAAATATGCCTTTTTCACAATAAAATGTAAAATATAACACATATAGTTTCTTATTTTTATATGAGCTGTATCTTCCTAATTTTAAAACTAACAAGTTAAAATGCTTACATCTCGAAAATAAGTTTATTTGTAATTCTTAGCATGAATTATTTTGTTTATTATAAACAAAAGACAGGAATTTAAGTATTGTGTCCAGTTTTTCACTGTGATTTTCATCATCTAATTAGAGATGTTGTATTGTCATTTGTTTATTCTGAAGTAACTGACAAAAAGACCTTTTAAAATATTGATTTAAAGGGTATAGGTTACTGAAAAGGCAGGAAGCACAATCAGACATTTCTTAAAATACTGAACCATAAAAAGAATACCAGCTAAGATGATCACATCCCATGCAGTTAGAAGAATAAGTAGGAGGGGGCCAGGATGTATGTCTTTACCTCTGTTTCTTGATTTCTAGATTAGATTAGGAGACTAGGTGATGGAGATGTACCAAGACAAAAATATTAATAAATGAGATTCAATTTTTCCAAAAAATGGTTAAAAAACTACAAAATGAGTTAAAGAGCAGAAAATGATATAAGCCAGCTTCTAACATCAAGACAACTAAGAAGTCATCTGCCTTATTTTTTTTCTCTTGCAGCTTTCTAGAAAAGATGTTGCAGGAAACTGAAGAGATTCCCTATTTACTTCAATAATATTCATTGGGTGTGCTTGTTCAAAGTTCTCATCAAGGAACCCCTCTCTATTTCTGGTGTTGATACAACTCTTCCAACCACCTGTGAGTCTACACACCATCTGTGTTACCAGATCCTTTCTTGAGATTTATTCTCTACCCTCCATATGGATTTATACATATCTGTAGGTTTTTCTATGAATTGGGCTATCTAGAATGGAAAGGAATACTACTAAAGTTAATATTCCTTCAACAAAGGCTAAATTTTCCTCTTCTTTTAGTTAACAGTAATTCTCCATTACCTCCCCACATTACAGGGTGGGATGAATAACATTCTAGCTTTTGCCAACTTCATAAACAGGCTCAAAAAACCATACAGAAATCTTACTGATAATAAATAACACTGCCCTAGTGGGTACATGCAGGGTTCACTATGAGTGTTTAATACTGAGGATAATGAGCACCTTTTAAATCACACTATTTATTTAACCAAGTCCTCCACCTAGCATGAAAATTGCTAAAGGTCTTCCAGAATCAGGACAGTCTGGAGCCTGACTTTGTAAAAATCCTCATTCCTAAGATGATGACTCCTACATTATGTCGAAAAACTGTGGAGTAAAACATAACCTTGAGAAACTTAGGAAAACATTGAGTTTTCTCCCAGTGTAAAAGTGACCATTATGATCATTATTAAAGATCCGGTTTGTCATAACCTTAAAATGTGCACTAAGGACTCCTAAAGGGCAACAATTGAAAGCATGATTTACTATTTTGAAAATATATTCAAATGCTTAGCATACATTAAAATATTTTCTCGAGTACAGGGAACATTAGAAAGAATGTGATGAGCTGTTTAGAATATTATGTCATCTTTTTATATTTATTGTAATAATGGATTCATTGTGCAAAGGTCTCCACATTCTGGCAGGCTGCAGCAATAGTAGGAAACACCAACGCCAGATACATTTTATATCCTTTTTAGGCTGAAGAAAAAAGACTGGTTGAAATGAACTAAAAAATATGTTTTTCTTTTGCTCAAAATTTTTTTAACCCTCACTGATGTTATTTTCAGATTATAAAGTGAGGGGCCAAATTGTGTATTTCTCAGATATTCTTGATGATTAAAAATACACAAATCAACAGTTACTAACCCAAACTTCTAACTCAAAAATAGACTTAGAGATGTTTAAGTGACTACAAATCCTTGGAGAGCATTTGGCTCCCTTCTAAGATTTAAATGTTTTAATGTCTGTCATCCCAGAAAGCCTTTCGAAATAATGAGTGTGTTTAAACTGGAATCCTTTACAAGTTATTTTATTAGCTGCTATGCAATTTTATTCTCTATGTACCTCAACGAATAAATAGAAAGATTACAAGTAGTCATAAATAATTAACATTAACAAAAACGTCTGCTTGATGATAATACAGTTGACCCCTACATGCTCCATGAATCATTCAGCTTCGTGGTTTTTTGGCTATCTTCTTTATTTCTGTAGTTTCACTCTCTCTATATGTATCTCCACTACTTACTAAGATTTCCACTAGGGGGTGAATAGGACAATAAAAAGATGTAAGTGGGCCACAGTCTGGCAAGGGAAGCTTGAAACTACTTACTCAAAAGAGATTTAGCTTATTTTTTGATTTAAAATATCAGTATGATTCCCATTTTCTATTATCCCTCATAATCACATTGGCCATGATAAGAGTGATAGATAATTTAGAGAAAGCAACATAATATACAGCTGAAGAAAAATGTAATTTTTGATGAATTGCACAGTTTTGTTCTAGCTGGGTAGATCTGGGTTACATTACATAGCAGGAGCTTATAATTTTATAGGTATAAAAGATGATGCTTAATGATGTATGGATATTTAACAAATCATGTAATTAAGGAATATACAATCTGATTGCTGTGAATTACATAATGATAATTTTATTAAGATTTCATGTTGGCATCTATCCCCAAAATGTGGAGCAGAAAACATAATCCCAGCTTTTAAAAAAGACAGTTTCTATCATATAATCTGAAATAAGTTTAAGGTTAAAATTGGGATACTGGTCAGATGCTTCTGACCAACAGCCTACACAAGGAAACTGGATCTCGGGATTTTGATGCCAACATTTCTGGTTTGCCCAATGAATATATTCTCTAAACACCTGCAGAGAATAATAAAGAATAAACGGATTTCCTTAAAGACCTGAAATGAAGGTAAAATCAGAAACAAGCTAATTTGCACATTGCTTCCGGGCCTTTTGTCATATTGTGTTTAAGCCCAGGAACTGGGGAAAGGCTGCTGTCATAATTTAAGAGTGATTCTTGAAGATTCTTATTACAAACTAAGAATGTGCTAATGCAAATCACATACTTTTTAATGAGTGTTAATTTTGAAAATTAAAACTAACATGGTGCATTCTTTTATTAAGATTTCAAAACATTTGGGTGTGTGTTTTACCACCATGAATAAGAACCAATGGGCTATAATTATAATTAAAAGTAGCAATGGTTAACACAGGAGAGGCCCTGAGGAACCAAGTGCCATGACACATCTTGCCACCTTTAGGTACATAGTCACTCTACCACTAAAGACTGGCCATGTCTCCAGAATGTTACCAGAAATAGTTGTCAAATTCCTTTTTTTTTTCAGTTATACCTAATACTCAGAGATGTTTTGCAATAGCCTGCTGCTAAGTTATGGCATGCTAGTTACTCGCATGAATTCCAGGTTAGTGTTCAACAAGCTTGGGACAGGGCAGTGCTGCTGCGACATTTCTGGGAGGGTTTGAAGTTCTGTAACCAGAGAGATTTAACACTGGAGCCAAGGCAGCGTGATTCCCTAATAAAGCCAGTCTGAAGTAAAGTGGAATGTGAAAGCTGTTCTCCTCTTGGTAGACGAAAGCCAAGTTCCCTCTACCAAGGTAGTAAGATTGGGTAGTAAGATGGCATTCAAGAGTCTTAAGTAGTAAAGAAAAGTGCTGTTCCTCAAATCACTGGGCTCCTTCTAAAGTCCAGATAACCTCAACATGAAGGGTGGGAGTTTCTCAGAGACATCCAGCTTCCAGTTCTGCAACCTTTAAAGGGGACCCCAGTGCAGCTCCCAAATGTCTTAAATTCTTATCTTTCTGATGCTACATTCAATTTGGCTGGAGGACACCCTAGAGGGTTCCCAGAATGCCTCAGTGGCTCCTCACAGACTCTCTCCTCCTTTGGAAAGAATGTGGTGAGATTTCATTAGAAAGCTTCTGCCTACTATAGCAGTACCTCATATCCAGTGGATAACCAATATATATTACTTGAAAGGCAGCTATAAAGTAGTTAAACAAGAGTTCTGAATAGAGTACAATCCTTATATAGTAATGGTGCTGGGAAGAATATTAATGCCTATTTGGTGGGTTATAGTTTGCCATAACTTTGTTCTATGCAATGTTTTTCAGGGATTACTTTTAAACTCTTGGCATACATGAAACTTAATTCAGGAAACTCAGCTTTCTGGCATACAATGCTTTCTGTCCTTGCTCTCCATTTCTCTCCACCACTCAACTCCAAGCTGAAGTCCTTATATCAACTTATTTACATTAAAATAAATAAGAGCAGTTGGTCAAAACGTAGTGCCCAATAGCAAAGAACCAAATACAGAATTCCCCCAGCTCTGTTTATGCCTGAAACACAATGTTTGGTTATCTGGGCCACATTTTGAGAAGCAAGGATATTTGATAGGAGGGAGAGGTTGAGTCCAGGGATTGGAGGAATTCCTCCAGAAAATAATCTCATACTATAAGTGAATAGATTGCTTAAATGAATTATTGATATTGTTCCACCTGGAGGAAAGAAGGTTCAAGAAAAGCATGATTGTTGTCAAATATTTAAAGGGCTCTCATAGGAAGAGAGACTAGGCCTGATCAGCCAGGTTCCAGAGGGGGAAGGTTTAGCCTGGGTAAACTGAAGAAGTCTGTACTATTCAGTTATCTGAAACATCTGAGGCTGCTATGGTCAGTGACCAGTTCCTAGTGTGGAAGAGAAGCATGTTCCAATATTAAATTAAATCAATAATATTTTGCGCTTATAACAGAGTACATAGATATTATTCATTAAATGCTAATTATCACATTATTAATAGTTGTAATTATTTTTAGGCATGGAATTTGATAAGTGACTAATAAGTTCCTGTAGGCCTTTGAGATTCTGCAATTCATTAGATGGTTAAAGACTTATCTGGCTTACCCTTATGCTCACGTATTATCTACTCTGTGTTCTAGAAATCTTCTAGATAAGATTTTTATTTTAATATTTATTTTTACTAGTAGCAACATTTATGATAAAATAGCACATCAATTATTTGATTATTAATAAAATCTTTACCCCAAGTTAATAGATACGTAAATTGATGGTGTCTAGAAAAATTCAAATGCCTTCCAAAGAAAAAAAAAGCAAACAACAAATAAACCAAACAACATCTGCCACTGCCAATAAGTCCTTTATATGCAACGAAAGTAGCTAGAAGTCCATAAGAAAAAAATAAACCTTTAAGAATAAACTTTTAAACTTTAATATGAAAATAGAGACTAGCCAGTTCTGGAGTAGGCTAGGTCAAGTCTGGAAGGAATATAAACTTCAAATTGGTTTTTAAAGATGAAGCAAACAATTTAGCTGGGCTTAGGTTCAAATCATGGGAGACACTCTGGGCAGTTGGCCAAAGCATAGTGCCCAATAGCAAGAAGTCTAGAAAGACTCGTAGGACTATCAAGGGGTGGGTATCTGTACCTAGCACATGGTCTGAATTATATTAGCATTCCATAAATGTCTATAGGATGAATGAACAAATAAGTGAAAGAATGAATGTCTGTGATTGGCAGGGGAGGTCCTTGCCATGGGCATTAGGCATTCTTGGTGAGAATGCAGTCCCTATAAGAATAGAGATAGAGGGTAGAAGGGACAACAAGGGTCAGCTCTTGGACCTGGAGCATCAATACAGAATGAAGCCAGAAGGCCAACTGTCTACAGACCAATGAGAGAGAATTGTTAATCTATGGATGCCTGTCTTTCTGCCTGAGAGCATTGGGAAAAAGGAGACAGAACTCAGCAGAGGGACAGACACGCAGGGAGTCAGTCACACCATCCCACAGCTGCTACTGGGAGAGGTAATGAAATGGTCTGCAAGGTGCAAATAGGAAGCTGCTGACAAAATGGTGATGATCATATGAAAATATAAAAAGCATTATTATCTCTGATTGTCCAACTGTAGGTTAATAGTCATTTCTGGCAGAGTTTGAAACTCAGATCAGGAGAAATTTGCATCAAAGCCTTTTACTGGAATTTTTAAGTGCAATCTTTTATACCTTAAAAGATATATTTTTAAAAATAATCTCTGAACTGTTATCCTAATCTTATCTAAGTAAATCTCAGGGAAATGTGTCCAAATAAAAACAGAACAGAATGAAGCCAGACGATGTTACAACTTCTGCTGTTGATATCTGCCAGGCTGGCAGCTGACCTCGCAGTCCCTCTTCATTTCTAAATAGAGAGAAGCACTGAGACTCCATGGGAGCAGAATGGGAATAAGGAAAAAAGAAGAAGAAGAAGAAATTTAAAAAACACCACCACCAATTCTGAGTTTAATTTAACTTATATTTCTTTCCTTTTGAGTCCTGGAGTAGGTCAGAAATAGCTGTGTTTATAGCTTGAACATGAATTATGAAGTTCAATCAAAGTAGGCCCATAAAAACCTTTTGCTGAAGGGGTTTTTGCAGTACTATGCAACTTATCAATTCAGAGAAGTTTAGTTTGAGCAGTGCTTTGGGGTATGAAGAAGGCTTGGGGGGTGAGGTATCTGACTATCGTACTTAAATAGGCCCCTCTCTCATGCTGTATCAATATTACCTGCAATTCTATTATTTATCTTTGTCTCCTTGTTTTTTTTTTTTTTAGCATATTTGTATGGAAGCTTTGTGAAAGCAGGGCTCATTCAAGAGGGTCTCAACCAGGAGCAATTTTGCTGTTTCTCTCCAGAGGACATTTGGCAATGGCAATGTCTGGAGACAGTTTTGGTTGTCACAACTAGGGAGGGGGGTGATGCTATTGGCATCTTGTGGGTAGAAGACAGGGATGCTGCTAAGCATGCCACAAAGCACAGGGCAGCTCTCCACAACAAAGGATGATTTGCCTGAAATGTTAATGTGAACAGGCTGACAATCTCTAGTCTAAGGTGTATTACTGATACCTAAAACAATGCCTACGGCCAGGTGCGATGGCTTACATCTGTAATCCTAACACTTCAGGAGGCAGAGGTGGGTGGATCACCTGAGGTCAGGAGTTTGAGACCAGCCTGACCAACGTGATGAAACCCTGTCTCTAGTAAAAATACGAAATTAGCTGACGTGGTGGCACATGCCTGTAATCCCAGCTACTCGGGATGCTGAGGCTGAGGAATCACTTGAATCTGGGAGGCGGAGGTTGCAGTGAGCCTAGATCGTGCCATTGCACTCCAGCCTGGGCAGCAAGAGTGAAACTCTGTCTCAAAAAAAAAAAAAAAAACAAAAACAAAAAACCACAACCAAAAAACCAAAAATCAAACAAAAAACAATGCCTGGAAAACAGGAGGTGATCAAAAAATACTGATTTAAAATGTGAATGTATGCCAGGATAATTGCTCGAATCTATTATTTTGAATAGTGAAATATTGCTTTCATTGTGGGCAAGAGTACCATATTTTTCTATATTTATGAATTAAGCAATCAGAAATGCTTATGAATTAAGATGATGGTAGCATGTTCCCATATAGAATATAGAAATAAGGAACTAAGATATCCTCTGAGAATTAAGCTGTAAATCAACACAAAGAAATAAACTAGAGTTTGCAAAGTCCCCTTGGGAAGATAAAGAATGATGCCTAGGCAGGTCATCCTTGAGTGTCAGTGTAGGGTACCAACCAGAAACATGGTTGCTGGAGTCAGACTGCCTAGATGCCTATCTCAGCTCTGTCCTTTTCCAGGCAGGTAAATTAATTAAACATTGTATCTCATTTGTCTTCTTCTATAATACAGAAATAATTATAGCTCTTGTCACAGGATTGCTGTGAGGAGTGAAGGAAACAGTGTATTTTAAAAATTTATTATATATAATGCCTAGTGCACAGTGAGCACTCAGTAAATATCAACCATTATTGACAAGACTGAACAATAACTCTACTTAGGGTATTTGCATACCTAAGAGAATAAAGTGTTCATGAGAATTGCGGGGGAGTCAGCAACAGAGGCACAGATAAAGCAAGCTTCAGAAAGGGGATTAATACTTGCTCTCCCAACTTATGCCAGGCATTTTATTATGTGTTCTGTATCCATTACTTCATTTAATTTCTAGGAATACTCTTTAGCTAAAGGAGGCTAAGTAGTAAGCAAAGGTCAGACAATGATAAGAAGTGGTACTGAGATGCCTGGGATCTATCTGACGATGGACAAGCCTCACTCTTTCCAATGTGAAGAGGAGATAACCAGGCAAAAACAACAATAATGAGTTCACATGAAAAAGACTGTAATGACAAATTTACCTTTGCTATTGAAATATATGCTTAGCTCAATGCTCTCAAATATTTGAGTGACCCAGCTAATTGATCTTACTCTGATTTAATCTTATTAAGCAACTCCCTGGTTCTATTTCCCTTTCTATGGAGAGTATCCTTGTAACATTTACATTTATCACTACAAAATTTAATAAACTGCTTTGCAGTTTTATAAGCTGGGATAATACAAATCTACCTCTGAGAAAGAACTGTGTCTGTCTAGCCTCAAATCCACAGGTCCAGGTTCTGTTCTGTAACGTTTAGAGGAAACGCTGCTGGATGCTACACTGTGGTGGTGGGGGGTGAGAGTGCTTTGTGGAGTGGGGACTAAGAGCTAAGCAAATTTTTAGACTAATAGTATCTGAGAGCCAAATGGAATGGGGTTTTAATTAGCTAACTTGCCATATTTGCACATGTAAGAAATTCACTCATTTTTTATATATTCTCCTTTTGGGTACTTTCCCATCCAATTCTGGGGAAGAAATAGATATATTTTTTTCCTATAATTTTCTCACTTGGGCAGCATGTTTCAGACAGTAACAGTGGCTTTACACTTCTGAAGGATGTGATAAGAACTGTGAAGAGGGCAATGAACTGCATTTAATTAAATCCTGGTTGCGAAAAGTAAACAGCAGATATGCCACTGATAGCAACAGACTGGCCCTGAAACAAATTATGGGGGTGCTGAAGATATACCTAGTTTCTTTGCTCTTGGCACAACCTTAGGACATAATTCCATCCATTTACTTTCTTTTAGAATAATTAGGAGCAAATATCAGCAGTTAAGCAAGCAAGGTATTATATAACTATGGCATTTATTTATTTAGAAACTCAGCCATTTTGGAGGGTATTAAGCAACTGGCGGGTGCCAATTATTTTCATCTATCGTCTCTGGGCTCCTTTCAGAAGAAATGCCCTGGAAGTTCCAATCAATGACAAAGTCTCCTAGTAAGTATTCATTGAGTATCATGTCTCCTACAGAATTTCAAAACTGTCAGCAAACAGATTACTAAATTCATTTTAACCAACACCTATTATCTGAATTTCATTCTGAATATTCTTATGGCATAGTCACGATTTTGGATTCTAGAACTCAATGACTTAAAAGCTGTAGGTGAGAAGGGAGATGCTTTAAAATAAGACAAAACAAGATAAACTTAGAAATAAGCATTCTGTATGGTTCTGTTCCTCACAGTGTGGTCCATGGGCAGCTGGGAGTCCCTGAGACTCTTTCAGGGTATCCATAAAATGAATACTCTCTTCATCATAATGCTAACATCTTATCAGCTTTATTCACTGTGCTACTATTTACACTGATGGTGCAAGAACAATGATGTGAAAAGCTTCAGCATCTCCACAAGAATTGAGAGAGTTACCTCAGATTTCACTAGTAATTTTTAACTACAATTTTTTTTAAAAGTTTGTTTTACTTCAGGATGTCCTTGATAAAACATTTAAAATTATTAATTTTCAGCCTGGCATTGTAGGATTAACGGCTCATGCCTGTTAATCCAAGAACTTTGGGAGGCTGAGGCAGGCAGATCACTTGAGGTCAGGAGTTCAAGACCAGCCTGGTCAACATGGTGAAACCATGTCTCTACTGAAAATACAAAAATTAACTGAGCATGGTGGTGGGTGCCTGTAGTCCCAGCTATACAGAGGCTGAGGTAGGAGAAATGCTTGAACCCCGGAGGTGGAGGCTGCACTAAGTTGAGATCATGCCACTGCACTCCAACCTGGGTGAGAGTGAGACTTTGTCTCAAAAAAAATTTTCCTTAAATATCACTCTTAAATATATGTCTTTTTTAACATTTTGTGTGATGAAATGGAAAGTATACATAAAGACTTGCTGCACACCAATGAGTACATGTGTGCACACACATGTGAAACATCTTGTGCAACTGATTGTCAGCTGGGCTAGACGCCTTTTGTGGAACTTTATTTTAAGTGAAAGAAGACCGACAGACAAACTATAGTTATTCAACCTTGGATATTTCACAGGCTTTTTTTTTTTTTTGAAAAAATTCAAAAAAATTTGAAAGAATTTGAGCTGTCACTTCAAGTAAAACAAATGACAGTATTTGTTGCCAGTGATAAGATTGGATCTTTCTAGCAAAAATTAGAAATTTGGAAAACTTGTCTTTGTCTCCATGAGTGTGACAGCTTCCCAGTACCTAAAAGACTTTTGATTGAGATAAAAGATTGATGAGATCGATGGTTATATTAAAAAAGTGGTGTTTTTGTTACTGTTAAGTAAAATAGGTCAATATTTGGAAGACCTACATAAGTTTTGTAAACCAATATCCTCCAAATAATCAATGCACGATGTTATAAAATCATACCTGGGTTAAAAATATATATGAAGTATGAGACAGATAATGGATTTTAATGTAATAAATTATGCAAAGTTCATTAATATGGTTTAAGATTCTACACTGCAACTCACCTTTAAGAAACAATCCTGTGTTGAATATAAGCCAGCACAGCTATTATGAAAAACAGTGTGGAGGTTCCTATTAAATATAGAACTGCCATATGATCCAGCAATCCCAGTACTGGGTATATATTAAAAGGAAATGAAATCTGTAGGTCAAAGAAATATCTACATTCCCATATTAATTGCAGCATTATTTAAAATAGTTAAAACATGGAATTAACCTAAGTGTATATCCATAAATAAAAGAAATAAAAATGTGTCATATATACACAATAGAATACTATTCAGCCTTTAAAAAGAAGAAAATCCCATCATTTGCAACAACATGGATGAACCTGGGGGACATTATATTAAGTGAAATAAGCCAGGCACAGAAAGACAAATACCACATGGTTTCACTTAAATGTAGAATCTAAAAAAGTTGAATTCATAGAAATTGAGAACAGAATGGTGGTTATAGGGGTTAGGGTGGGGAGCTGGGGGATATTTGTTGAAGGATACATTTCAGTTGGAAAGGAGGAATAGATCATAATGCTAACATGTTACTAGATTTATTCACTCTGTTACCATTTGCACTGATGGTGCAAGAATAATGGTGAGTAAAACTTTCAGTGCAACACAGTGATTATAGTTAATAACAATGTATTGTATTCTTGAAAATTGCTAAGAGAATAGATTGTAAGTGTTCTCACTACAAAAAAAAGGATTGAGGTAGTGTATATGTTAATTAGCTCAATTTAGCCATTCCACAATGTATATATATTTCAAAATAATATTTTGTACATGGTATACAGTTTATATTTGTTGATTAAACTTTTTTTAAAAGAAACAACCACTTTTTGAGTTTATGTGCTATATAAAAGAATATCCACAATTTTCTGAAAAGGCTATGAAAATACTCTTGCCTTTTCTAACTACATATATGTGTGAGACTGGATTTCTTCATATACTTCAACCAAAACAACATATTGCAACAGATCAAATGCAGAAGCAATTGTGAGAATTCAACTGTTCTTTATGAAGCCAGATGTTAAAAAGATTTGCAAAAATGTTAAAATGCTTTTTTTCTTACTAAATTTTTGTTTATAAATTATGGTTTATTTTTAATAAAGTGTCATGGTAATATATGAATGGTTTGTTATTTTTGACTTAATTCATAAGTAAAAAAATTTTAAATTTCTTAGTTTAAATTTCTAATTTGGACAATATCAACAGGTGTAACCCATACAAGCAAAGTCCTTTGAATAATTTTTACAAGCATGAAGGCCTCAGAGACTAAAAAGTTTGAGAATAGCTAATGTACAAAAATGCAATTTGGGCAAAGGAGTAAATGCTTTAGATAAAACATGATGAAAACTGCAACCACAGTGAGGGAAAGACAAACATCTCTGGAGGTTTTATCTTCCAAATCTCAACCTCAAATCTAAAAATCTGACTTAAAATACATCAAATAGAAATGCACTATGCTTTCTTTCCTTTTTTGGTTGGGGGCTTGAGGCAGCACATCTGTTTTTCTCCTGTAATACTAGTAACTACCATCTATTGGATATATACCATGTGCTGCAAAACATACTGCAGATTTTCAGTATTATCTCATTAATCCATTAAATTGATATTATTCCATTAAATTGATATTTTGATGATACCCAAACAATTGGGTGAAGTTTTAAGAAAGTATGCTCTGTTTTCTCATTTATTCTCTTTTTCCTTGGGCTGGAAACTCAGGAGACTGTTCACTACTCTATGGTTCTTCAGGTACGGATGTCCTTGGGCTGCCCCAATTCTTAGCAATTAATAGTAGATGGTCAGACAGGGAAATAGATGTGTGTGTGTGTGTGTGTGTGTGTGTGTGTGTGTGTGTGTTCCACAAAACATACCATACTTAAAAGTGAGAGGATCCCTTTGAGTGCATGACCTGTTAGTACTGTGTGTATTCGGTTTTCTGCATACCACCTCTCCCTCTCCCTATCCCTACCTGCCTGCTTTTCTGTTTCTCAGCTTGCAATTTTTCCACTTCACCAAAAATTAGCATGTTTCGTAATGTCCTGATTCAGTTATTTTCTTATGGCTTTCTTACTACAACACATCTTTATATTTCCCTTAATTGTATAATTAAACCTACCATTTATTCAAGCAATACTATTCACATAATTTTAAACATTACATACTGTTTTATGTTTTCCTTGATGTCTGATATTGCAACATCATAGCTTTGACGCTGGTTACTCTAAATATATTGCATTTCACCGACCTTACACTTCAAATGAGATTTTGTGGGCTTGGGCAGAGCACCAGACCTCTCTAGCATTGTATTCTCAGTTCCAAAGAATTAACTCACAGTGGACTTTTGGAACTCACCAAAGGTTGTAAAGAATTGTCTTAATCCAGATATCAGAATAGTTACTATTGCTTCATCACAAGAAAGATACATTAACTTAATGTTCTAGATCTTCCTTATTCATCAAATATGGCTCTGGAATGAGACTACCTGGATTCAAATATTGGTTTTTACCATTTACTAACTTTCAGAATTTTTTTTATCCTCTATATGTCCCAGTTTTGTTAGCTGTAAAATAGGGATATTAATAGCACCACAAATAATAAAAATGAAAGAGAATCTAGTATATAGCAAAGGATATACCAACTCTTAATTTAGCAAATTATTGTTGTTAATTGCAGGTGGACTATCTTAACAGAAAAAGAAAATCTCATTTTATTGCTGAAGATGAAAATAAGCATTAATATGTTTTTAAAATTGAGTTGAAAAACAAGGGAAAATCTTTAGTGAATTAAAATTAAGATTTCTACATAAAAGTTTATAGCAAAGATTGAAGTTCCCTGATAAAATTCTTTGATTTTAAAGCTCTTATGATGAACAATTAGGATAAGCTACAGTTGGCATATTTTACAGGAACAAAATTTACCAGTAAAGGGCTGAATGATTTCTGAAACAGCTGAGAAATCCTGCTGATAGAAAGATTCTCCCTGACAGGGGACAAGAGTTCAAGCTGAGTTCTGGCATTTTCTGCAGAGGGCTTTTCCAAAATAGCACTAGGGAACTGTTAAATAAGGCACCATGCCCAGCGTTTTATAGAAATCTACAACAAAGCATAGCAGCAGCATTTGCAGCCACCACATTTGAAAGAGCCAAGATGCAATGGGAACCACTTGGCTTGCTTGCTAAATGATCCTCTTCTTAAATCACCATTAACATAGGGAACATAAGCTTCATGGACTGGTAAGAAAAAGTTGACACAAAATGTCCCACATGCATGAACCATTTATGTCTGTGGTACCATACAAGGAAAAGGAAAAGCATGGTGTCCTGTAATCTACTTCTGGTGCCAAGGGATTTATAAATCCATTTTGTGAAGTTTACATTACAAATGGATTAAAATCTATTAATTTAATTTAAATGGATTAATTAATATAAATGGATTAAAGAAAATAGAAATAAATTTTATTTTAACTAAAAGCATATTAGATTGAAAATGTTATGAGACACCAAGACAATGATTTTAAAAAGTGAAGTTCATGAGAATGGTACAAAGTAGTAAGCAAAAACTTACCTGCCGAATGGAGAATTGTGAAACTACCGATAGAAGTATAGCTGACTAAATTTGAGGAGAACCCAATGGTTTCATTGTATTGACATAATTGCAGATCATATCTGTAAGCTCTTCTGTGCACAGTGACTCTTGGGTGATGGACAAGTTTGCACATGGGAGTCCTTGGTACACAGCTCAGGGCAGGAGTGTAAACAGACTCCTGGTAGCTCAATTTCCAGGTGGTACCAGTTCCTCGTTACTGACCAACTCTGACATCATGCTATCCTCATCAAATCTTTATTGCTACTGTTAGACCAGATGAATTTAAAAAATAAGCTTTATGGATTATTTTCATGACAAATTCACTGTATTTATGTCTTTTAGTCACTCTCTGCTTCTTAAAACTATTTGCTTTTTTGTTTTCTGCAACATCCTTTCCTGCTCACTAAATACTTGGACTCTCTAGTTAGGTAGATCTCTTTCAAATATCAACTCTGACACTTGCTATAAGTAACCTTCCTGAATCTCAGTTTCCCCAATTTGAAAATAGGGATAACAATTATGCTTTCTCCTTGAGTTACTGTGAAGTTACAATTTGAATAATAAAAATAACTGTTAACCCTTATAAAGGGCTTTCTGTGAGTCAGACACTGCCACAAATTATCCATTAACTGTTTTAGGCTTCAAGCCAACTCTATAAGTTTGGCATTTTTATTATCCTCAAGCCATAGCAGCACAGAGTGCTTAAGTAACTTGGTAATGGCAATAGCTAGTAAATGGTAGAATTTGTAATTTGAAACCAAGCACTACGCGTGCTTTAAACCCCTGTGCTATAATGCTTATAAAATATGTGGCAAAACTACTTGGTAATAATAAACACTCAATACATGATAGCTATTATCATCATTTAAATCATTTTCACTTGTAACCATTACGTCTTTCTCTGGCCCTGTGATTAACTCTGTGTCTCCTAGCCATACCTATGATATTGGGGTCCTTCAGAAAGTTATCCTTTCTTTTCCTAATTCTACGCATTCCTCTCCCTGGGTAACTTCATCTACTCGCATAACTTCAATAACATTTATATGCTAATGATTTCACAGCTTTATCTTTTACTCTGACTATTCTTTGAATTCCAAACGCATATATCTACCTTTTTTTTTTTTTTGGACAGATTGACTGAATAATACCTGAAATGTATCATTTATCTGCTCCACCTTCCCGATGCATTAACACAGCTATAATACAATTAGTCTTCCAAGCTAGCCACTTTGGAATCAGCCTCTACTCCTTGCTCCTCTCTAAATCCGAGAGGTTATTAAATCCTCCCAATTTTATCTCACTCATGTCTCTGGAAACTAACACTCTTTACCTATGGTGCTACTGCATCTATCCAGGCTTCCAGGAACCTCTTCGCTCCAAATAAAATGAAGTTTCCACTGATCTCTTTGCTACTAGTCTCCCCTTTCAAATCCTTTCAGTCACTATTCCCAGCTCTTCATTTTCTTATCTCTGACTACAGTAACCCTGTAACATAACATATGATTATTACAGAATAAGATGATTATACATTACAAGTGATTAGCAGCTAAGGCTTAGAGTTAGAATCAGTTATTTCATTTATGATTTTATAAATTCAGGAGGATTGGGTTACTCAATATTATGATGTGACTGAGTGGTGGGTTGCCTGAAGTGGGATAGAGAAGGTGATGGGAGTCAGGGGAAGCCAAGACCCTATAAGCTCTCCTTTTTATGGATCATCCGCCCAGATGTGAAGTCACTTAAGATGATGGCAGTTGCCAGGGTGTGACAAAAAAAATGCACTGGCTTCTGAACTCTTCAACAAGTAGGTTTATAGTAATGATAACTGAGGTAGAGAGAAGTAAAGGTGGACACCATATATCCCAAAAAGAGATATTCATCCAGCAACGGTAGAATATGCCCTAGAAACCACTTTGGGAAAGGGGGAAAATGCCAACCACATCATTGAATCCTATGGCACAGAGGGTGAGATAGAATAAGCAGCTTTCCCTGGACTGGGCTGGGGAAGCCATGGAATCAGAGGCCCAGCAGACATCCATCAAGCCCAGGAGATGGAGAGATGCTCAGTGAAGAGAGTGACAGTGTGGAGGGTTGCAGGAACAGCAGTCAGTTCAAAATGGAAGAAGTTAGGAGGAAGGTGGTTCAGGACATTGTGTCTGGTGACAGAAGCCCAGGAAAAATGAAGGACTGGAGAGCTTTATATGCTGGGTCATAGTTAACCACAGTTAACAGGCTGGCCCGGAGGACTGAAGAAGTTGCAGGTTTTAAATAGCACTTGTCCTGGAAGCCCAGATGAATGGCCATCTTAGGCTTTCCTGGAAAGATCTCACTAAGACTAGAATTTACTGTTTTTCTCATGAAATACTATCCCAGGAGAACAGGTAGAATGTTGACTGAATTCCTTGGACCACTTTTAGATACCCTCTGAACTAGGGCTGAAAGTACCATACTTATTAGGAATCTGAACAACAATGGCAATAAGATAAAAAGAAAGTAAAGTAAAGGGATAAAAAAATCTAACCAGTTCTCCCAAGTCTCAACCTCACTTAATGCCTCTTAGTACAATTACTTATGGAAACTCTATCAAGGCATACTAACAGAGTACCCTTTGGTAAGTATTGCTTTAGTTGAAAGACCTTCTGAGTTAATTTACAATAAGAAAAATTTTTAAGCACTGGGAAAAACCTGGGTTAATTCTTAAATGAAGTAAGCTTTTTGTGTTTTAATTGAAGCTGAAGTTGAGCTTTAGTAAGGATTGAATTGCTCTTTATTAATAAAGAAAATGGAAGAACTTGTGTAAACATAGTAGAGAATTATTCTAATTGTGAAAATATTTCTATGATATGCCATTTCAAAATTTAATAAAATATTTGATTATTAGTAAAACTCATTAAATTATTTATGCTACTAAGAAGAAAGGTTCTAGATAAAATTATTAACATTATTTCAGTTAAGAAACATTGTATTGTGAATATCATACATTTTAAATAATTTAAACTATGAGTGTGGTAGGTTTAATGTATGTCAACCAGTTTGAAAATATAAGCTTACCAAGTGTGACCAACAAGTTAAGTGCGAAGAAAAGAATGTACAGAGCTTTTAGGAAATCCAGGCAGCCAATAATACTTCACACATATATCTTTCTGCATTAGATACATCTTTAGAAACATTGAAACTTTAGATACGGCAAATAAAGTTGTTATCCAGGGAATATGCAATTTTGAAATGCCAGAAGGTTACTGGAAATTCTCTGATAAGCAATTCTTTGAAAAGGCATCAAGTAAGATTTATCTGGATTCCATGAAAGAAAATCTCAATAAACATAATGCAATTTGAACATTGTGTTAAGTGGAGGCCAAGGGATATGAGTCTTTCTCCACAAATGGATCCCTAACCTGATGGCTAGCTTTCTTTACAAAATTGCATATCATGTCTAAAGACCCCTATGGCAAAAGGGGATCAAAAGAAATCACTGTGTCACTTGACTATGTGAATCTTTTACCAAATCATTTAAAAACCGTTCAGTAGAATTGATCTGGCACACAGCTATCTTATATCTTCTAACTTCTTATTATATTAAAAATAAAATGAGTTATAGACTTTGGTTAGCAGAGAAGGAATGCATAAGAAGGATTTTAAGTGGCCTTCATAAAAGCTAGAGAAATGAGTTAAAAAAGCCTCTGAGTGTTTTGATATTGGTGGACCTAAACTTAATATCTTGAATGGATATGTGAGCATTGGCTGGGAGGATGCTATGGGAACTGACAGGGCCCTGAGAAGAATGGACTGGGAAGGAACCATGGGGTGTTGGAAAGAATTTGTCCTTGGTTAAAGTGAGCAGTGCGGACTTCAGTCATAGAGTAAGTGAAGACGCTTTACACAGGTACCACTGTGAATGATTGTTGGTTCCCCAATTGTCACACATTCTCACACAGATATTCTTGGCTTCAAGGGTAAATTTGTTTGTTTTGATTAACCAAGCAAACACGAAAAAGATCAAGTTAGTTAAATCATCAGCTTTCTTGAAGTGGTAGATATTTTGAATGAGTCGATTGTCAGACTCATCTGTGTGTATAAACTTTTGCTTAAGCAGAATTTATGAATTTTTTTTTCTTCTAGTGGTGATGACAAATTTATCTTGTTATATCATTCTTGTCAGGTTCTTCTAGCTATAAAAACATGCATTGTGAGTCAATGGGAAGGAGCGAGCCCAGCTGGTAACCTGACACCAGGAGCATGTGAGTCCACTTGGAAGGCATTTCTGTTAGTTTGATGCCATTAGCACATACCTTGGACCAGTGAGCTTATCAGCTACAGACAAACGTTTCCACATTAATGGTGAGACACCCTTAAACAGTAAATAATGTCTGGATATAAATCCTCATCATGTGTCCACACATGACACCCCGAGGCTGCATCTGTGTAGGTTCTTAAAAAGAATGCCAACTGAAGCAGACCCTAGAGCCTTACATTATAAAGTAAAGGGATAAAAAAAATTACTAAAATTCAGCCACATTATAGCCTCCTTATCACTAAGATCTATTACTCTGTTTTGGGTGGAAATTGAACTGGTCTGCTCTGATTTTCCCTTTATAAGGTCACGTAGATACTACCTACATTAAATGCTCTGTTGGTTGCTGGAAGACTGTTGGGTCTCTCTCTTCTCAGGTATTAAAGGTGTAATGACCAGTTTGTAACTCTTGAAGATATTTCCCTCTTAAAAAAAAAAAAGTCTTACAAAAGATCAATTTCCTTTTTTTTTTTTTTTAACTTCAGGATACCTTCTGAAGGTTCTTAAAATATCTGTGACAGGCCCATGGAGAATTTTCACTTTGGTTTCTCTGACATTGTTTTACTAAATGTTAATCCATTATCTCTGTTTTTCATCTGCACCTTTATGGTAGAGCAGGCCAACTAAATGATTTCTTCTAAGTTTTACTTATAAGATTTTACAGAACACTTTCACAAGTGTTAGGGTTGTATACACACTCAGTTCTCTGTATGTGTCTGATGTAATAATAACATTCATTATATATCTGTCTAAAGCTTTATAGATTCTAAACTGTTTAGAGAAACTTTATATAAAACAATTCCTCAAAAAAAGCAATAATTGCAAGCCTAATCTTTCTAGTTGCTTTCATGTATCACTAAGCTGCTTGACAGTTTACAGGAATTTCCTGTTCCTATCAGATCAAGTCCAGATTTCTCGTCTTGGCATTCACAAAAACACTCCCATCATACCCTTAATGCAACCAATTAGTTCTTCCAAGCTTCCCCAAAGAAGACAGTCAGTCTCTGAAGTTCATGGAATAGGCTACAGTCAGTTCTGCTTTCTTTCATTGTTTTCATCGTTTCAAGTTTTACCTTCTGCTATTTTTGCAAATACTTCCAGCACATCCTCTCCCATCTCGTGGTCTACCTTCTCCAAGATGTCACTTAATGTCTCACGTTGATACCAACTTTTCCTTCTACTGAACTCCCAGAGCCTGAACATTCTGATCAAAGACTTTTTTTCTTTTGCATGCAATTGTGTATTTGATAATATTTTGTGTATATATATATATATGTATATGTATAAATGTCGATATACATTTTATGTATATCTTATGTTTTCAAGAAGAGAAGTTCCCCAAAGGAAAGGGTCACATTGTATGTTTGTACTATTGTCCTCCGGCACCTAATGCTTCACCTGATGGACATCACTTAAACGGTGTCCCTGGCTGGGCACAGTGGCTCATGCCTACAATCTCAGCACTTTGGGAAGCTGAGGCAGGTGGATCACCTGAGGCCAGGAGTTCAAGACCAGCCTGGGTAACATGGTGAAACCATGTCTCTACTAAAAATACAAAAATTAACTGGGTGTGGTGGCATCTGCCTGCAATTTCAGCCCTTCAGGAGGCTGAGGCAGGAGAATCTCTTGAACATGGGAAGCAGAGGTTGCAGTGAGCCAAGATCAGGCTATTGCATTCCACTCAAGCCTTGGTGACAAAGTGAGACTCTGAAAAAAAAAAAAAAAGTGTCCCAACTGGAATTAATTACTCCACTCCCTGTAAATACTTTCAGCCTTGATGTTGTTTATTCAGCTATTAAAGCACTTATCACAGCTGTTTCCCACTGTGTATTGTGAGCTCTGGATGAGTCACAATCCTGTCTAATTTATCTTTTTATCTCTCAAAGTACCTAAGATGGCATTGTTTATAAAAAGAATTTCACAGTACTTGCTAATTAAGTTTCTATTAAATTTCAACTTTATTTAACATGTCAGCCTTCTCAATAGCCATCTTTTTGAGGAACAAGCATTTCCACAGTTAACATTGATTATACTTGAAATTATGTTGGCATATGTCATATGAGAAGAAAATCTTTGATGCTTTCCTAATTTGTTTACTCAAAAACAAAGTCTAGATTTAAATATAAATTAGTCAGTTGTGCTGTCAGATCATCTTTATTTAAGGGACAGTTGCTATATCAAATATGCAATAACAGATATTATTAAGCATAGTTGGTACTTTCTATAGAAATGTTAATATATCAATGTGCTAGACAGTTCTCAGCATTTTACATTATTGTTAATTTATTTACTTCAGTGTCTTTATGAATTAATTGATCTGCAACTGGCAAAAGTGAAATGAAAATTGTATTTTCATTGTATTGTTCAAGAAAACTTTATGACATAATCCATCCATAACTGATTACCTTGTATTTTTCTTGCGCTTTTGATGTGAATATGACATGATTTCTTTCCTCAGAGGTGGGCCGAACTTTTCATGGACTTGGACAGTCATGAGAAATCATTTCACCAGGCCTTTGGGTAATTTTAATTAAAAATTCAGTTCAAGTCAATCTCTTAAGCTTATCAGAAGCATTTGCCATGTTTTCCCAACTTAAGAACTTGAGCTGAAAATATGAGCATTTTCCTGTTATAAAAGTGCCGCATCTGTGTAAAGTTAAAATAGCTTCTAAGGACAATTTTCAACACATTTGGATCTTCCAAATTATAGTTTTTAAAATGCAGCTTCAGAGAACAACACTGATGCCTCATTCAGTGGTGTGACTGCATTTCTTGCTCTACGTGATGCCTTCTCCCTCAGCACGTGTTTAATTCCTTGTACCATTAGCCTACTCTTAGTTTCTTCATTAGGCTCATGGCCAGGACATAGCACACTGCCTGCCATATAACATTTGTTCAAAAGTACTTGTTGATTGAATGAATGAGTGAATGAGTGAGTTTAAGGATATAAGAGCCCTGAAAGCCCTGTCTTCATTTATTTCTCCTATGGGTTCTAATTGTAGTTACTGATTCTAGCCTAGAATGTTCTCCAAACAGAACACTGCCCTTAAGCTCCTGAGACTAATTGGTGAAAATTAAATGGAGAATCAGAGGATTCCAGAAAGATAAAGTGACTTTTCACAAACAAGAAAATATTTATACTATACATTTTATTAGAAAAGTCACTTCTATCTGTTAGAAAATTCTACAAAACTCCAACACCAAAAAATCTACAGTATGAATGAAGTTTCCCTTGATTTGCTTCTGATATTTATTGCAGTCTCTCAACAACCAAAATAAAAGTCTTGTAAAGTCTGTCTGTTCTTGCTCAAGGCTCAGATCTTGGTTCCTGAATCAGATTTTTTCTTCCTTGTTTAGGTAAAACCTGAATTTTTTGGCCTTCGAGCCTACACTGACAGGGTTATCTTATGCAGCTCCAATGTATTCCTTGTGAATGGTGCCCTGGGAGATCTGCCTCATGGTGGTGTCATATGCCTGAACACATAGCCATGTTCATTATCCCAAGGTATTTCTTTGAAAAAAACTTTTCTATTTTTAAGAAAGTCTGATGTTACTCATCTGTATTAGTCAAATTTCTTCAGAGAGACAGAACCAATAGGGTATATAAAGATATGGATATAAACAGATATAGATATATGGGAGAGGATTTATTAAACAAATTGGCACACATGATTATGGAAGCTGAGAAGTTCCATGACATGTCATCTGCAAGCCGCAGACCTTGGGATGCTGGTAACATGGCTCAGTCCAATCTGAAGGCTTCAGAACTGTGGGAGCTGATGGTGTAACTCTACTCTGTGGCCAAAGCCCGAGAAGAGGAGTGGAGAGGGAGATGAGGAATAGTGTAAGTCCAAAAGCTAGGGAGCCTGGAGTTGTTGTCCAAGGACAAGAGAGGGAGAGTGTACCCCAGCTCCAGCAGATACATCAATATATTCACCTTGTCTCTGTTTTTGTTCTCTCTTGGCTGCTAGCAGATTACACGGTGCCTGCCTGCATTAAGGGCAGATCTTCCCCACCCAGTCCACTAATGCTAATCTTCTCTGGAAACACTCTCACAGACATGCCCCAAAATAATGCTTTATCAGGTTTCTACATATTCCTTAATCCAGTCAAGTTGACACTTCAAATTAACTATCTCACTGTCATGAAAACCAAACTGTAGCACTTTTTACTACACCAGTGTGGTCTATGGATAACAATTCAAGTTGTTCTTTTGATGGTAAATCACACTAGTTTAAATCACGAGTTAGATGTGTAAGTGGTTTCCAATCTCTCCATTTCCCTACTTTACTAGGGTTTAATTGACAAATAAAAATTGCATATGTTTATAGTGTACAATGTGATGTTTTGATATATGTATACATTGTTATATGATTAAGTCAAGCTAATTAGCACACATTGCCTCACATACTTTTGTGATGAGTACATTTAAGAGTTAGTCTCTTAGCAATTTTCAAGTATACATTATTACCAACTATAGTCACCAATAGATCTCCAAAAATTCCTCTTCCTAATTGAAATTTTGTATCCTTCGGCCAATATCTCCCAATTCCTCCCCTCTACCCATCCCTTACAACCACTGTCCTGCTCTCTGCTTCTGTGAGTTCAACTTTGTCTTTATTATTTGACAAATATAAATTTTATATTATGTACATGTTGTTTTGAAATATGTATACATTGTTGAATAGTTAAACTGAGATCATTATCATATACCTTACTTCATGTACTTATTATAATGAACACCTAATATCTACTCCCTTATCAATTTTCAAGAATATATTTTATTGTTATTAGCTGTAGTTGTACAATATGTTGTACTATGTTGTACAATAGAGCTCTTGAACTTATTCCTCCTTTCTAACTGAAATGTATCCTTTGACCAACATCTCCCCAATTTCTTCCCCAGTCCTTTGTAACCACTGTTCTACTCTCAGTTTCTATGAATTCAACTTTTTTAGATTCCATATGTAAGTGAGATCAGGCAGTGTTTGCCTTCTGTGCCTGGTTTATTTCACTTAACATGATGTCCTTCAAGTTCATCCATGTTGTTACATATGACAGAATTTCCTTCTCTTTTAAGGCTATATAGTAGATATTGCAGATATTTACCACATTTATCCATTCATCCATCCGTTTGATGGACACTTAGGTTGATTCCATATCTTGACTATTGTGAATAATGAATGCTACATTGAACGTGGGAGTGGGCCAGCTCCATTTATAAGAAGCATTACCAATTCCCACAGAATTTAGTTCTTTTTAAAATATCTTCTGCAGGATAAAATATATATATATATATATATATAGTTATATATATAACATATATGTAATATATAATATAGGTAATATATAAGATATACATAGATATTACAGATATACATATGTATATATATTTTTAATATATATATTTGTAAATATGTTCCTTAAGAAATCATGTTTCAAATACTATGTAATCATTTGTAGAACTGAGAGAAGATTTTTCTAGATCGAAGGTTCACATTGTATCTATCAATTTTTCCCCTGATTTAAAAAAAAAGCACTTGAAATTTGCAACAAATCACAGTTTTTTAATAGTATTTTATGCAATAGCTCCCAAAGCAATTCAGCTACTCCAAATACATTTTTTTAAATTAGAAAAAAATTTTAACTATGCAATGTGCATTTTGGTTTGTAATAAGTGGTATGGTTTAGATCTGTGTCCTCACCCAAATCTCATGTTGAAATGTAATCTTCAATGTTGGAGGTGAGGCCTGGTGGGGAGGTGATTGGATCATGGGGGTGGTTTCTTATGAATGGTTTAGCACCATCCCCCTCATGCTGTTCTTCTGAGATCTGGTTGTTCAAAAGCATAAAGCACCTCCCTGCTTTCTCTGTTCTTCCTTCTCAGTCCATGTGAGATGTGCCTGCTTCCCCAACACCTTCTAACATAATAGTAAATTTCCTGAGGACTCCCCAGAAGCAGAAGCCACTAAGCTTCCTGTATATCCTGCAGAACTGTGAGCCAATTAAAGATTTTTCCTTTATATGTTACCCAATCTCAGGTATATCTTCGTACAATGCAAGAATAAACTAATACAATGAGTATGCTGTATTTCACACAAATACCTGTTCTATGGATTCCTGTCTTCATTCTCTGTAAGTTAATCATTTTCTATTTTCTGCATCTTCAAATTATCCATTTCTATGAACTTTTTTGATATGAATATTCAGATATTTTCAAATCTATCTAATTTAAAATTGACATTAAAAAAAGTCTTTCAATTTGGTTCCCCATTTAGCTACCTCTCATTTTTCCTTCCTACACCATTAAATTTCCCAAATAGCAATCTTATGTTGACTGTCTACACTTCTCCATCTCCCTTTCACTCCTTACTCCAGTACAAACTGTATCCTTTTCCCACCACCATACTGAACCTGTTCCCAGTAAAATTGTTTCTGACCTCCGAACTGGGGAAGCCAACAAGTACTTCTGTCTTTACCAATCTTTTTTGCTTCATATAATACCACTGGCAGTACTCCCTTAAAAAAAATTCATCCATTGGTTTTGGTAAAACCATTCTGTCCTTATTTTCACTCCTCCATCCTCTTTGGCTAATTCTTCTCAATGTCTCCTGATGACACAATTCCTTTTTCTCAACCAAAATCACAAGTGTTCTCTAGGGTTCTTACCCATCCTTCTTTTCTTTTTGATAGATATGCTTCTTAGAATAACTCATACTGCTCATAGCTTTAAATATTTATATACAAATAACTTTTAAATCAATATCTCTACACCAGATATTTCATCCCATTTATACAAATGACTACTGGATATTTCAGTTTGGAAATCCCATTAAGCATCCAACTCAAAATGGCCAAAGCCATGGTGTGCATCCTTTCCATACGTGAACCTTTTCCCACATCCTCTATCACAATGGATAGCATTACCAACCAGTCTGTTGTCAGAGCCCTGGGAACCATCCTTGATACACCTCTTTTCTTCCTGGCCTCCCATCCATTCTTTAAATCATGTTGATTCAATTTATGAAATATCTCTTAAATTTATCCTCCATTTTCTATCTCATTGACATTATCACCATGATTCCTTTAGAACATTAGGCTCTAAATTTTTCTTGCTTGGAATTTGTAGTATATTCCTTCTTTGCTGGTCTTCCTGGTTTGAGGTTCCCTGCCTTCCATTCCTTCTTATAGACTGTGTCAACAGTGGTTTTCTAACATTCAGATTGCTTATGCATTGCCTGCTCATAATTCTTAAATGGTTTTCCATTGACCCAGTATAAATGTTAACCTGTTTAACATAGTGTTAAAGACCTTTTATGATGCTTCTCCCAATCTGCACAGTCTTATTCTGCACTACTCATTACAACACAGTTTAGGCTTTAGCAATGCTAAACCATTTGCATTTACCTAAAGATATCATACTCTTGCCCCTCCAGTACTTTTTAAATGATATTTACTTTCTCCAGAATAATATATTGCATTCATATTGCACACACTCACAAACACAAATCTGCCTGACATACTTGTAGTCATCTTCCAACTTTCACCACATTTACCCTTCCCTGAATTAATCCTCTGCCTCCTCTATGACTTTTGGGGCTCCTATTTTATCTGTCATGTGAAGTATTGACAATTTGCTTGTATGTGTCTTTCCCCTACACTCTTTGAACTCCCTGGGGGCAGAGATTGCATCCACAGACTTCATAAAGTAATTGGTACATGGCTGGTAATCAAAGTAGATGGTGAATGAGTGAAAATAAATTTTAAAATTACAGGCTCTCCTCATGATTGAGGGTCATTTACTTGAATAATATTTTTATGAAAATGAAAAATGCTAAGTCAAGATTGCAAGTAATTGTTTTCTTTGATCACAATATGACATTGTTTTGAAGTTCTTTCTTCATCCACAACACAAAGCTCTTAAAAACACCAAAAATTCTACATCCTAAAAATGAACAGTTTGGCATAATCTCCCAAAAGTGACATAGGCAGAAAGGAACAATAACACATGATTGGGAGACTGGGAAGATTGGAAAGTGAGTCACAGAATTATAACCTATGTACTCCACCTTGTGAAGGACATGCTTCCACTTGCCTGCTCTATGTATAGAGAATTACCTGATATTATGTTTGAATGAAACAGTAATTTATAGTCACCATTGATTTAAAATGATTTACAGACAATTATTAATCCTTCTATATCTGGATTTTCATCATCAAAATGATTTTTTAGCATTTTCTACAAACATTAAAGCAGGATGAACTCCATAAAATGAGGTACCTTAGACTGGCAAATCATTATTATATGTGTCAAAAATGGTGGACGAGCAACAGTTATGGGTAACATGATGAATCTTGTAAACAGTATATTGAACCAAAGAAGCTGGACACAAGAAGCTACTTACATACTAAAGTTTTTCCCACACCAGGAGATAGACAAATTAAGAGAAACAAGAATGAATTGCCTCAAAAGTCAGTGTAGTGATTGCCTTTGAAAAGGAGGTAGAACAGAGATTAAAAGGGAGCACAAAGAAAGCTTCTCTCCTGTTGGTAATGTTGTTTGTTGGCCTTTGTGGTGATTACATAGGTATTTACTATATGAGAACATTGTTCTGTATATCTTTGCTATATGTCATAATGTTAAACCTTAAGCACACAAGAAAAAAAAGAAATATTAGTTCCTAAATTATTCTGCAGATATAAAATCAAATGTGAAAAACTGAAGAAGTTGCTGTACTTTCAACTATCTGCTTCAGGAATCTTAATTCCACTATGGAAGATAAGATTATCATACGTATATACAAATAGCCTATTTCCCTAAGTGTTACGTTACATTTTTTTGTTTGGTGTCATATTTACGTTGCAAAAATTATGATTCTATATTTCTTCTTTGTAATCATAATTATCCAGAGTTGCTAAATATTAAGTTTTATATGTAAATGGATTCAGTGCTTGCTGAATACCTGTATTTTTATCATAGTTCCCATCTCATTATCTTTGTATGTTTTATAGAAAACATTTAAATATGTGAAAAAATTAAAAGTGATATAACAGACACTTATGCCCCACCTCCCACGTGTAAGTAATGTTAATCAATTTGCTTCAAATTATGTTTTGTGAAGTAAAATCTTCTAGGTAGTATTGAATACACATTAGAACTCATATCCAGCTTTTTTCTATTCTACCCACAGTCATTTATTGACATGACTTCAGTTTTTCTCTCTATATAAATTTTACCATATATAATATGCATCTGTAAATAAAATAGGGGATTATTTTAAAAAATGGTTGACATGAATATTTTAAAGGTCCCAAGATCTAACACCACAGAACCGAACTGAGTTAGACTTGACCCTGGTGCTCTTGGACAAAGTTAATCTCTCTAGACTGGTTTCCTCTTCTGGAAAATCAACAATCTGAACTATTCTCTAGATGATATCTAAGCCTGCTCTGAGCTCTAATGTTTGGTAACCCAGCCCAGAGATTAGCTTCTCTGGATCCAGTATAATGTTGGAAAATTATATTAGCAAAGAGATGAAGGAAATGTGCAGCACAATAAGTTCTCTAAAAATGTGCCTACAGGTATACATTAGAGATATCGTGTGTTAAGTGTCAGACCACCATAACAAAGCAGATTTCACAATAAAAGAATCACACAAAGTTTTTGGCTTCCCAGTGCACATACAAGTTATGTTTACATTATGTTGTAGTCTTTTAAGTGTGCAATAGCATTAAGTCTAATAAAATAACATAGATACCTTAATTAAAAATACTTTATTGTCACAGCTGACTTCTACAAGACATGTAAAAAAGAGCCAGTATCATTATTACTGAAACTATTCCAGAATACTGAGGAGGGGGAACTCTTCCCTAATTCATTCTATGAACCAGCATCATCGTGATACCAAAACCTGGCAAAGACACAACAGAAAAAGAAAACTTCATGCCAATATCCTTGATGAAAATAGATGCAAAAATCCTCAAGGAAATACTAGCAAACTGAATCCAGCAGCACATCAAAAAGCTAATCACCACAATCAAGTAGGTTTTATCCTTGAGATGCAAGATTGGTTCAACATACACAAATCAATAAATGTGATTCATCACATAGACAGAATTAAAAACGAAACCCACAAGATCATCTCAATAAGTGCAGAAAAGGCTTTTGATAAAAAATTTAAAGCAATTCTTCATGTTAAAAATCCTCAACAAACTGGGCTTTGAAGGAACATGCCTTAAAATAGTAAGAGCCATTTATGACAAACCCACAGGCTACATCATACTGAACAGGTAAAAGCTGGAAGCATTCCTCTTGAGAATCAGAAGAAGACATGGATGCCCACTCTCACTACACATATTCAAAATAGTACTGGAAACCCTAGTCAAAGCAATCATGCAAGAGAATGACATTGGAGGCTTCCAAACAGAAAGGGAGGAAGTTACACTATCCCTGGTTGCAGATATGATCCTGTACCTAGGAAGCCCCCACAGACTCTTCCCAAAAGATTTTAGATATGATAAACAACATCATCAAATTTTCTGGGTACAAAATAAATGAACAAAGATCAGTAGAATTTCTTCATATCAACAGCATCCAAGCTGAGTGACAAATCAAGAAGTCAATCTCATTCACCATAGCCCCCAAAAGATAAAATACCTAAGAATACAGCTAGCAAGGGAGGTGAGCGATCTCTACAATGAGAATTACCAAATGCTGCTCAAAGAAATCATAGATGACATAAACGAATGAAAAAACATTCAATGCTCATTGATAGGAAGGATCAATATTGTTAAAATGACCTTATTGCTCAAAGAAATTTACAGATTCAAAGTTATTCCTATCAAACTATCAATGACATTATTCACAAAATTAAAAAAATCTAAAATCCATGTGGAATCAGAAAAAGTCTGAATAGTAAAAGCAATCCTAAGCAAAAAGAACAAAGCTGGAGGTACCACATTACCAACTTCAAACCATACTACAAAGTTGCAGTAACCAAACCACCATGGCACTGGTATGAAAATAGACATAGACATATAAACCAATGGAACAGAACAACGAGCCCAGAAATAAAGCTGCACACCTATAGCCATCTGACCTTCTAAACAAGCAATGGGGAAAGGACTTCCTTTCAAAACAAGCAGTGGGGAAAAGACTTCCTATTCAATCAATGGTGCTGGGACAACTGTCTAGCCATATGCAGAAGATTGAAACTGGACCCCTTCCTTATACCATTGACAAATATTAACATAAGATGGATTAAAAACATAGATGTACAGACTAAAACAATTAAAAACCCTTGAGGAAAACCTAGGAAATACCATTTTAGATGTAGGCCCTGGCAAATATTTTATGATGAAGTTGCAAAAACAATTGCAACAGAAACAAAAATTGACAAATGGGATCTAGCTAAACCAAAGAGCTTCTGCACAGCCAAAGAAACTATCAGCAGAGTAAGTAGACAACCCACAGAATGGTATATAATATTTGCAAACTATGCATATGACAAAGATCTACTATCCAGCATGTATAAGGCACTTAAATTAACAAGCAAAAAACAAACAACACCATTAAAAAGTGGACAAAGACATGAACAGACACTTTTCAAAAGAAGACATATACGTAGCCAACAAGCATATGAAAAAAAAAAGCTCAACATCACTAACCATCAGAGAAATGCAAATCAAAACCACAATGAGATACAATCTCACACCAGTCAGTATAGCCATTAGTAAAATTTTAAAAATAACAGATGCTGGCTAGGCTGCAGAGAAAAAGGGAGCACTTATACATTGCTAGTGGGAATATAAATTAGTTCAGCCATGTGGAAAGCAGTTTGGCAATTTCTCAAATAACTTAAAACAGAACTACCATTGGATCCAGCAATGCCATTATTGGGTATATACCCAAGTGAATATAAACTGTTCTACCACAAAGACACATGCACATGTATGTTAAATGCAGCACTATTCATAATAGCAAAAAAAAAAAAAAATGAAATCAACCTAGGTGTCCATCAATGGTGGATTGAATAAAGAAAATATGAAACATATATTCCATGGAATACTATGCAGCCATAACAAAGAATGAGATAATGCCCTTTGCAGCAACATGGGTGGAGCTGGAGACCATTATTCTAAGTGAACTAATGCAAGAAGAATACCAAACATTTCATGTTCTCACTCATAAGTGCAAGTTAAACATTGAGTACATAGACACAAAGAAGGGAACAATAGGTATCAGGGCCTACTTCAGAGTGGAAGGTAGGAGGAGTGTGAGGACTGAAAAGTTACCTATTGAGTACTATGCTTATTACTTGGGTGAGGAAATAATCTGTACAACAAACCCCCATGACATATAATGTATCTGTAAAACCAACTTGTACATCTACTTCTGGAACTAAAAGTTAAAAAAAAATTTTACCTGCAAAAAATGCCAACAACTATCTGAGACTTTACTGAGTCATACTCTTTTTGCCCATGGAGGGTCTTGCCTTGTTCCTGATATCAGCTGACTGATCAGGGTAATGATTGCTGAAGGTTAGGGTGGCTATGGCAATTTTAAAAAATAAGACAATGTAGTTTAGATGTTTGTCTTCCATAATCTCACATTGAAATATAATCCCCAAAGTTGGAGGTGGGGCCTAGTGGGAGGTGTTTGGATCATGGGGGCGCATGACTTATGTCTTGGTGCTGTCCTCACAACAGTGAGTTCTTGTGAGATTTGGTTGTTTAAAAGAGTGTGACACCCTCCCCTCCACACTTTCTCTTGGTTCACTTTCACTATGTGTTGTGCCTGCTCCTGCTTTGCCTTCTTCCATGAGTAAAAGCTCCCTGAGGCCTCCCCAGAAGCTAAGCAGGTCTCAGCACCATGCTTGTACAACCTGTAGAACTATAAGTCATTTAAACCTCTTTTCTTATAAATTACCCAGCTTCAGGTACTTCTTTAAAGCAATACAAGAATGACTTAATACATAAGAAAACAATGATGTTTGCTGCCTCAGTTGACTCTTCCTTTCCTGAAAGACTTCTCTGTACTGGGAAATGCTGATTTATAGCATTTTATCCAAAGTAGAACTACTTTCCATATTGGAGCTAATCCTCTCAAACCTTGTCACTGCCGTATCAACTAAATTTATGAAATATTGTACATTACTTTTTGTCATGTCAACGATGTTGACAGAGTCTTGACCAGGAATAAGTTCTATCTCATGAAACCACTTCCTTTGCTCATCTGTGAGAACGAGCTCCTCTTCTGTTTAAGTTCTATCAAAAGATTGAAGCAGTTCAGTCACTCTACTTCTAATTCTATTTCTTTTGCTATCTCCATTACATTTGCTGTTACTTCCTCCGCTGAAGTTTTGAACCCCTCAAAGTCATTCAAGAGGGTTGAAATCAACTTCTTCCAAACTCCTATTAATGATTTTGACCTCCTCTCATGAATCACAAATGTCGTTAATAGCATCTAGGATGGAGAATCCTTTCCAGAAGCTTTGGCTTTGCATCTCTAGCTTTGATAATGCTAGAAGCCACCTTCTTCCAACAGAAAACTGTTTTGTCTAAACTGAAAATCTGTTGCTTGGTGGAATTATCTTCCTCAGTCTTGTTAGCTAGATCTTACGGATACCTTGCTGCAGCTTCTACATCAGTACTTGGTACTTCACCTTGTTCAGTTATGTTAGTTATGAACACGGCTTCTTTCTTTAAACCTCATGAACCAATGTCTCCTAGCTTCCAACTCTTCTGTGGCTTCCTCACCTCTGTCAGCCTACACAGAATTGAAGTTAGGGCCTTGATCTGTATTAGGCTGTGGCTTAAGGGAATGTTGTGGCTAATTTGATCTTCCTCCCAGATGGGTAAAATTTTCTTCCTATCAGCAATAAGGCTGTATCACTTTCTTATCATTCATGTGGTTTACTGTGTAGTGCTTTTAATTTCCTTCAAGAACTTTCCCTTTTCCTTTGCATTTACAATTTAGCTGACTTATGCAAGAGGGCTAGCTTTTAGCCTTTCTTGGCTTTCAACATGTGTTCCTTACTAAACTTAATCATTTATAATTATTGATTTAATGTGAGAGACATGGGATCCTTCCTTTCACTTAAACACTTAGAAGCCATTGTAAGGTAATTACTTGGCCTAATTTCAATATTACTGTGTCTCAGGGAATAGGGAGGTTGGAGGATAGGGAAAGAAATGGATGAATGGCTGGTCAGTGAAGCAGTCAGAACAAACAAAACACTGATTGATTAAATTATCTGTCTTATATGGGTGTAGTTCATGGCACCCCAAAACAATTACAATAGCAACATCAAAGATCACTAATTGCAGATCACCATAATCAGTATGATAATAATGAAAGAGTTCAAAGTATTGTGGGAATTACCAAAATGTGACACAGAGACATGAAATGAGCACACGCTGTTGGAAAATGGCACTGACAGACTTGGTTGAGGCAGGGTTGCCACAAATCTTCAGTTTGTAAAAAAATAAAAAATAAAATAAAAATACAGTATCTGTGAAGGGAATAAAGCAAACTGCAATAAAATGAGGTATGGCTGTAATTGTTTTTAAAAGTAATAAGAGTATAGCATGAAGGTGGACTCATTATAATTGACTTATGCACTGAAAACTCTCCTAGTCACGACTAATTCTCATGAGTATAGTATCTTCATTTAGATTAATATGTATAGTGTTTCATAAGTATAAGTCAAGAGCAAAAGGCTCATTGGTGGGGAAATGTTTACAGGTAAGCTGAGCACCACTGAAAATGTCAAGGTATAGTAATGTTTACTGATGAGTGCAAGTGCTGCAAAATTAATGACAACAATCTTTCTTTGTTTATTGCTTTTCAATATAGCTAATCGCAGCATAGGTAGAAAATACTCTCCCGGGTTTTTTTTCTTTTTTTTTTCCCAGAAAGATGGAGGTGGGCATCACCCTTTATTATGGGGTCCACATTGTGGATGCTGGGGCCCCTTCCACTGAGGGTATGCTGAGACTCTAGCCCGGGCTGACCATCTGGCCTCCTATGAGTCTATTCTCCTTCTGTCTCCTTAATCTCAGGCTGAGCATTTGCACTGGTTCCTGGGGGCCTGTGAGACCTCCTTGGCCCCCATCGCCTTCTGTCCCATGTGCTTGACAGCAACACAAGTCAATAGCAGTGAGCTGGGTGGGCTGTGGGTCACCTGGCACGGCAGGCCTGGGCCTCAGGTCCCAGCCAGCAGCTGCAGGGTTCCATGTGGAGGCCAGGCAGTGGCCCCGGCCATCCCTAGACTCAAGGTCAGGCCCTCATAGATGGTGGGGAACGAGGTAAGCAGATCAACCAGGAGGGGTTGGGCCGGGAAGGCCAGGTCCCTTTGTTGCTCAGGTCCACCCTGGGCGCGGGGGAATGTGGTGTCCTTGACAGCCTCGGTGAGCTCATGCATGGTGGCCTGTATCAGCCAGTTGCAGTTGAGCAGGAGCTGGGTGAGGTGGGATGGCGCCCACAGACTGGGCAGCAGCAGGCGCACAGCCATCACTGAGCCCCGTGAAGCGCAGGCCCAGCCTGCCAGCCCAGCTCCGTGACTGCCCAGGTAGCACATGATGTGCCGCATGTCCTGCACAGTGAGATGCCTGAGACCCACCTGCCAGCAGAGTCTTCTGGAGGTTGCTTTTGAGGTGTGTGCCCAGCATCTCCACACCTGCTGTATCTGCCATCTCACTTATTTTTCAGAGATGTGAAGTAGCTCTTCCATGGCCACATACCACTAAGGGGGAGACCAGGTCCCCAAACCAAAATTCTCTGATTTTTGACTCCTGAGCCCACACGGTTTTGTTTTGTTTTGTTTTGTTTCCCCATATTCCCCTTCTGAGAACGATTCCACTCTGGGTCATCCCTGGGGTGCTTTCCATTTCTTTAGCAAAGAGGTGCTGCAGAGTATGTCTGGAGTCTTGGGTACCACTTTTCACAGTTACACACCCCCATGTCCTTCGAGAATACATGATTCTTCTGAACTTATTCCTTGCTTAAGAATGGTACAAGTTCTGAAGAAAGAAATGAATTCATATGAATAAAGATTTATAGAGCTCAGCAACTGAGACTGGAGGAACTTCTAGGACCAGGATTTAATCACTCTCTGCCTGCTAAATTTTCATTACAGGTGAATGAACCTGTCTAAAAAGCTAGAAGTGATTTGCACGAGAGTTGAATGGTACTATTTCCTTGGTGTATTAGAGATGTGCACTCATAGGTGAAGGTTTGTAAGCAAATAAAACCACACCAGCTCCCTCCAAAAAAATCCAAGAATTGTTAAGATCCAAGAGAAATTTTTTTGGGGGGCTTAGATCTATATTTATAAATTTTATATTTTTCTGGGCATATGTTGTATGCGTTTTACAGAAAATTTACACAATACAGGTGAATATAAGAAATAAAATAATCTCCTGTTTCTCAAAATCTAAAGTAGTTGCAATTAATGCTTCCTTCTTAGCCTTTTCTATTAATATATCCATATAATTCTAATTAACTAAATAATTTGTTTCCTGGTTATTGGTATTGTTATATTGTGACATCAGCCTTTCCCTGTGTAATTAACACTTTTCATAGACATTATGTAATAGACATGTAATAATCTGAGCTCATGCATTCTTTATATAGATTATCTCATCGAATCTTTTTAACAATCGTAGGTAGTAGCTCTATTATTGTCCCAATTTGAGAGATGAGAATAAAAAGTTAAGTAAGTTATACTAAAGTCATACAGTTTACAGGAAGACTTTTGTTCTAGATCATGAAAGAAATGGACAACAGCCTAAAGGCATAAAAGGCAACATAATATTTTACTGAGTGGATTTATCAGTTTTCTTATTTCCTTTTCAAATGTGCACTATTATTTATGTAGTTCTTTGCACCCCTCCCAGATCCCTTTGGATCTATACGTTTTTTAAGTGTACCTCAAAACAAACTGTATATGCTATTGGCACAAAAGATAAGTTGACAACATACCACACTCCAAAATCATGCTCTGTATGCTCAGTCACCCTTTATTTCTCAATGCATTGTTTCAGAGAATTTATGAGACACATCTGAGAAGCATCTTAAAAGAGTTCTGGACTTTAAACCAGAAAATTTGTAATTTATACTTCCCTTTAGACTGATTTGTTCTGGCCTTGAACAATTACTTAATCTCTCCTACCTCAGTCTCTTTAGATGTCAAAAGATTTCCATTAGAGAAACAGCAGCTCTTGGTTGGTTTGACTCATCCCAGTTCTCATAAAGACAGCTTCACAGGTGAAATCTTCCTTAGCCTATAGAAGTCTCCTCACATATTTGACTAGTGGCCATGGCTGTAAGAATAGGACAAGCTGATGACATAAACACACTGTAATCAAGCATGACCTTATTGCTGAACTATTCTGTCTAGATTCCTCTGATGCAAACTCCAACAAAGTTAAAACTTGCTGAAAATAAAACTCAATACAGTAAAATGAGACGTGACTGAAAATAATATATGTAGAGCTGGGCAAAAATGGAGGGAGGAAAAAGGATATTGCTAAGCTCTTTGGAGAAAATTGGTCTCAAAGTGTCCATAAGAATTGTTATTGTTTTATTTATGATTCTCAACAGTTAATTAATTGATTTGTTAATCATTCTTGATAGTTTAGAATTTTACTTCCTATTTGCAAAATGGTGTATTTTATTGTTAAAACATACAAGACAGTGAAAAATAATGTAATTCACTAAACATTATTTGCTTGATGATGAGAAGCAGAAGAACACTAGACAGTTATCACCTGAGTCCAAAATTACAATCAAGTAGACAAGGAAGGAATTCTACCCTCAAGAGATAAGGGTCATAAAAGAGGAAATAAAGGGGACTCTGCAAAGGTATGAGTCAAAACAAATTTTGAAGACAGCAGCTATATCAGGTACCCGAAATTGAATCATTACTACAACTGAGCATTCAAATTTAGCTCCAAGAATTGAAGCAGTCAAAAGAAAAAGGGAAATTGACAGATTATATAGGTTTTCTTGAAAAATAAATAAAGCATACAAGCTTGTCTTGAGTGATAAAGTTTTTCCTGGCACAATTCCTATGAGAATTGTGTGGGCTTAGCTCCTTATTCTGAAGACAGCAAGTAGCATTTAGCACAATGTTACTGCAGTTATTCAAAGCCATTCTTTATTTTCCCAAAGTGCCGTGCCTTATGGTAAACTTCAATAGTAATCAAGGGCATAAAATTAAATAGTTACTCAGTAATGGCATTATATGTGTATGAGGAGGCAGAGAAAGTGTTAAGCCAATGTGCTCTAGGTCTGAGAGCAATATACAACAGCACTTAGAGAAGGTATCTTGGCTATTGCACAGTCAATCCAAGGTTAAATTTGTTGACAGCTGTTAGAAGTGCCAATATTCTGCATGGTTGATTGAAGAAAGATCTATACGTTTAAATAGCAGGTGAGAAGGCAGCAGAGTTGACATTCTGATAGGAAAACTAAGAAGCCTGATTTTTATTCTCACAAAGAGATGGGTCACTCTAATACACAGAAATGGATAAACTTTTTTTTCTCCTCAAAAAGGAAAAAAGAAAGAATTCTAAATCTGCTTTTGTGATTTCACAACTTTCATAAGGCATGGTTGAAACAATTGGGGCCTAGAAATTTTTATGAAAAGTTCTCACTATTACACTGCCTGAATCCATAAAAAAAATACTTTTAAAAATATCTGAATATTTGAGTAAAAAGACATACTTATGGGTGCTCCAAGGTATTAAATATTTCAAGTAGCTGAACAAATTGATCTAGTAGGATTATTTAGTATTGTTTATTTGCATAAAGCCTATGTCTTTTATTTTTAGCATTGCTAAAAATTTAAAATCTTCTTCCTGGCAGCGATTAGTAATAGACAGAGCTACTTATTAAGATTACTTCTGACTGTGATAGCAAAACCATGTCATCATAGATGAGGCTGCCTATCTTTATGCAGGCTTGGGTACATAAGCATGTCTCCAATTCATATAAATACTAACCCAGTTATTTAGATATATAAAATGAGAAGGACATGGCACAGTTCTTTTTGTAAGATGAAAATTATAATTGAATCTGTCAAAAGAATAGGGTAGCCTCATCAGGGATTGGAGAGACCTTCTTGGCTTCCCTTAACTGGCAACCATCATAGTAATTTAAGATTCAAATCATAGGGATTTGGAATCCTTGCCATTTCTAGATCAAGCACTGTTATAATCCTTCATCTTGCATTCACTACTGTATCTATTAAACAGAGCCATCTGTAGAAAGCCTTCCTCACTGAGTATTGAAATGCTACCTCTTTGGCCTTTTTCCTAGTTGTTGTATGCAATTCTGTATCTTCTGATCTACTGACCCTGGGTAAAGTGGATTGTGTGAATTCATGAGGAAACAAACTACCCCAATTTCCAGCAAAACCCAGAACTTTGAGTGTTTGTGGAAGAGTGTCACAAGATGTCAAGAGGGCATGAGAAGAAATCAGGAACCTTTCAGGACAAACACCTCTCTCTGTGTTATAAGTGCTGGTAATAGTGACAAACATTTCTCACATGTCTCCTAATAAGTACTCGTAGTATTGTAGAAGGGCTTAAACTATGAGAAAATGATTAAATGTAGTGCATTTTAATTGTTTAGAATGTCCACTTTGGAACTAGGCTGGAAAATATTCAGCTGTATCAAATAGATTTCTACAGAATCAAAGTAGAAAAAAATAGGGGAGCTCCCCTCAGTGGTCAAAATAATATTCCATCTAACCAGGCATTATGGAATCTGTTAAATCTAGCATTTTATAAGCAGACTACAGCGATATTCCCTTTCTCCTCAGTTTGTATTCTTGCCTTCTTTAAAGTCACCATCCATAGTGATCAATTTATTTAAAATACATTTCTTGAAACTCTTAGTTTAAATAATCTTTGCTACCTACAGCTGCACTTCTCAATCAAAAAAAGATTTGTAATCAGAGAAAATTCTAAGGACACAAACAGTATTTCAAGTGGATAAAAATGGTGCATCTTACTAGAAATGTGAAGAAAAATACTTTAATGCTGAATGAAACAAAAGATTCATTATGAAGTAAAATGCAAATACTTGAGAATTCAAAGAACTGGATACAGATGGGAGGCCATTTTGAGCTGTGGCTTCAGTCCCTTTTGTGGGCATGTACTCATTTTATTTTTGCTTTGTTTACTTTGGGGGGGGGGGTTTGGATTTCAGAAGCACTAAACCTCCAAGGAATAGAAACCAAATCCCTCACAATGACATGAAAACCCTTCTATGTCTGGATACCTATTTACTCCTCCAAATTCATCATCTTTCATTTTAGCCTCAGAGTTTACCCTATTATAACACTGTTGGTTACCTCCTGTACACACCATGTCCTTTCATATCTTTGCTCATGTTAGTCCTTCAATCCTGAAAACCCTTCCCATCTTTCTTTATCTAAATAACTCTTACTCATCTATTAAGATCCAATATAAGCATCACCTTCTTTAGGATGTCTTCTCTGGGCCTCTTAACACTGTCTATAATTTACTACAATTTAAACCATCACCATATGTATCTGTCTTCCCACTGGGCAGTGCATTCCTCAGAGGCAGGGACTTGGCACTGGGTAGGTTGCTTAAGACTTCAAATGTAGAGTATAATGCTGAGATTTAGGAATGCCTTACTCCAATATACACGTTGCTGATAATGTAATTTTGACATGAGTCTTGGTTGTGAAATGATTATAAAAATAGACACATTGCTAATTTCTCATTTTTTTGTTGTAAAATATTTTTGTTGTGAAATAGTCAAAGAACATAGCAAATTAAATCTGTTTTCTTTTATTTGTATTTTGAAATACATACCATCTTATGAGCTAAGAAATTATAGACTTTATAATGGTAAGATTTAGATTTCTTATACTGAAGCTGTAGCTATATCAAGTAGATTTCTAAGAAACAGTTAAAAAAAAAAAAAGAGCCCTCCAGTGGTCAAAATAATGCATGTAAATATCCATGGTAATTTACTTAGTATTTTTCCCCTCCACAGAACTTACAAAACTCCAAAGTCTTCCTTTTATTAAAAAAAAAAAAAATGCCTGATTTGATTTTTTTAAATATATCTCTATCTTGAAGGTCATTCATAGATACTAAATGAACTTGAATTTTTTTTCACTAATATTACATAAATTGTTTTTAGCTCTATAGAGAATAGATGTTTATTTAAACCATTTAAATAAACCATAGACAATAGCGGCCCAAATCACCCACTTATCAATGAGTGATTTTGGGTAGTAGTTGGAATTTAACCATGTGAAGGGAATGCTAAATCCTGTCCAGATATAAGTAATTTAATTATTTGCACTGCTGCCATTGAGAGAAATGTTGCTATTTATCAAAACCACTCAAGGTAAAGAAAGGATCCAGTCAACCCTAGCTCTATCTGCTACTTCTGCATTCCCCTTAAGCATGGAGTTGTATTACAACGTGTATATTCCTAGACTTGTAAAAGCACGGTGTGTGTGTGTATGTGTGTCTGTGGGTATGCACGTGCACACACGCGCCTAAGTTGCAATTTTGATGGTTTGAGTAAGAAATGTGTTGGCTTCTTTTCCAGAAAATGCATATCTAAGCCAGGCAGCAGCACTTTCATTTGCTTCATCCCTTGTCATCAGATTACCAGTAATGGTTTGGCAGAAAGCCTGGAGTAATGTCTCTGCCTTGAAAATTGTCAAGCTCTAAAATTTACCCAAATGCTGCAACACTGATTGGTAAGGAGATTTTATTTTGTTTTAATTACATTCTTATATTATCTAATTAGAAATTAAAGCTTGTTTAAAAAGCTCAAACACACATTTGGACATTTGGGTCCATATATTTGATATTCAAAAATTTTTTTTTTATAAATATAGAACAATATATTTATTATAGTTCAAAATCCTCAAAGACCACCTCCAAATGACCCATGCTGATTTATTTTAAAAAGTTTGCAACAACAGTGGGAAAATGCCAAGAAAAAATTGTATGCCCTATAATTTCTTACCCAGATTTTTTTTTTTTTGCTGGTTTTCTAAATATTTGAGACAAAGAAAATGACCATTAGTTTTCCTTTTTGTAAAGTAATATATGCAGACTTATCATTTGGATGTTTCTAAGTAAAAACAAAAATCAAGTTAAGTTGGTATCTATGAATGACCTTCAAGAAATTCAGCCTATTGTAAAAAATGTTATGGGTAACTCTCAGAAAGCATACTCTCTGAGAATAAGTTATGGCCTAAGACAAAAGTTGGCATTTCGGGAAGCTACATTGTGTCTTTGAGGCCACTGGGGTACTATAAAGGAAACTGGAACAATCATTTACTCATGTGCAATGAAAAATATAATGTGACTTGCACACCAGGATCCTCTGCCTCATTAAGTTAAACATTTCCCTCATGTCCTTTTTAAAGGAGAAACTGTAATACTGTAAATCTAAGTAACTTAGATTTATGTTCTGGTGTCTGGCATAAGGCTACATAGGATACTTCTCAGCATTCCAAATGTAAGGTGCTAGGCAGTTTCAGAATATGGGTACAATTAACTTCATAATTTGGCAAACAAGAAATGGAGTTCTGCTGTGTGGCTACTCAAAGAGTTACAAAGGAGCAGCCCTGCTATGCTGAACAGAGATCTTCAGATCCTGTTGCAATAAAATTTTAGAGGAGTTGCTGACATCGTTATAGCCTCTGAATCTTATGGCCCTATGAATAAATATAGGCAAAAATTAATGAGAAGAAAAAAGTGTGTGCTAGGAATTTAGTGCTACCCCCAGTTTTGATTGAATGATCTCTCTTTCTATGGTACAGAAAGAAGTTATATTTCCTAAACAATTTTTTAAATAAAGTATTGGTTTATCTCTTATTTTGAAATGAGGGGGGGAGAAACTGATATTGCTAATGAATGAAAAGCAGGATTATCTTCTCAGAGTGGACAAGCGATGAAAGGACACACACCAGGTCACACCTAAGCCGCCTTAATATTTATGGGTGAACCTTATATCTGGGATTTCTTTGAATAGAGTTGCTGCTAGTATAAAAGTTCATAGAACAATTGCTTCATTTTAAATGTTCATAACAGTTCACAAATATAACATGTTTTATTTAAAGAGAAATGTGGGTATTTTGTTTTTGTTAGTCTATTAATTTTCTTCTTGTACAGAAAAATTCCCATACATGGTATAACTTTTTTTTGAAACCCGATACTTTTTTTCTTTTTAAGCTTTAAAACTTCTGAACTTAAAGCAGGTAAACAAAAATCTACCAAGAAAAGAAACTGAAGTTGTCTCACTCTGTTGCCCAGGTTGGAGAGCAGTGGCACAAATACTGCTGCTTCAAACTCCGGGGCTCAGGTATTCCTTCTGCCTCAGCAGAAGTTTCTTCAGCAGGTATTCCTTCTGAGTGGGACTACAGGCACACACCACCATGCTCAGCTAATTTTCTTTCTTTCTGTTTTAAAATTTAAATTATTATTATTTTTTTGAGACGGAGTCTCGCACTGTCACCCAGGCTGGAGTGCAACCGAACAATTTTGGCTCACTGCAACCTCTGCCTCCTGGATTCAAGCAATTCTCCTGCCTCAGCCTCCTGAGTAGCTGGGATTACAGATGCCTGCCACCATGCCCAGCTAATTTTTTGTATTTTTATTAGAGATGGGGTTTCGCTATGTTGGCCAGTCTGGTCTTGAACTCCTGACCTTGTGATACACCTGCCTCGGCCTCCCAAAGTGCTGGGAATATAGGCGTGAGCCACTGCACCCGCCTGTTTCTTCTTTTTGTAGAGACAGGATCTACTACATTGCCCAGGCTGGTCTTGAACTCCTGGCCTCATGATCCTCCCATGTGCTGGGATTACAGACATGAACACCACACCAGTCAGCCTTAAGGTTGTTGAAACCAGAATTACCAAAGTGTATTTTGTGGTGTTGAAATGTGATATATCTCTATCTCTATCTGTCTATGTATCTGTGTGTAATTATAAAGCTCCAAGGTCAAATTACATTGGAAAACACTGGGTTAAAGAAAGTCAAACACACCCATTTAGTGCAGAACTTGTATGCATTCTTAATGCAAATGTTCACCTAAATCTCCAGGAAAGGGTTATGGTATATAGCATGTTCCAAATTCATTTGATCTAAGATCTTATGCCAGGCTTCCCCAACACACACATAGTATTTCCTAAAATTATTGGCTTCCAAGGACACAAATTGGATTTGCTGATTTAAATTACAATCCAAAGGACCTTAAAATATTGGCTTAAAATTTTTCAACTCCTAAGTGTCTCAATTTTTGAGTTCTGAGTTGTATCTATTACAGTTAGTGCTTAAAACTAAATGCTAAACAAAGGGTAGAGTCCCAATAATATAACTGCTATTTGAGTCTAAATATTTCTAACATATAATATATATCACCATTCCTTTGTGCCATATTCCCTGAGCCTCGTTCTTTTACTTTGCCTACTGGTAAAAATAAGGGCCGGGATGAGAATTGCAGACAATTTCCTTTTTCTCCATTTCTCTACTACATATGAGCAGTTCCTAGAGATAAGAAAATGTAAACATTTCACATTTGCTCTCTCCATTGTGTAGGAGTGCCCCAACGGAATCTCCTGTCACTTCCCAAAACTGTTTATGGGCAGGAACCCCTAAGTGGTAAATGTAAGGATAGGTAAAATCCTAAAATTCCATAGTGGTAGAGAATCTGACAGAAAAGTCACAGACACTCTGGAAATGGCAAAGATTTAGACAGCTGAAAAGTCTCAACAGAGATGAGAGCCAAAAGATGTAAACAGGCAGTAGGCATTAGTATCAGATCACAGGTAGCCTATATTTACCAAGTATGGACCTATTCACAGGTATATATGACTTTAAGTCTAATTCTGTGTTACTAAGAAGGTTTCAGGCTGCCTATTGTCAATAGTGTAGAAATTCATGAGAGTGCTACATAAATACTGGAGTCCTTTCTCTTTCTAAGCACATGGTAAGGTAGGAGGAGGGACTTGACTCCAGATACTGGGCTCAGACACTGGAAAGAGTTGAGGCCTAGCTGAAAGAGGGCCAGTATGGAAACAGCTTTCCGTAAGACATGCTTGCCAGCATACCATGTCAGTTCCCCATGGGTGTTCCCCATGGCAACACACAAAAGTTACCACCCCTTTCCATGGCAATGATCGATGACCCAGAAGTTACCACCTTTCTCCTAAAAATTTCTGCATAAACCACCCCTTAATTTGCATATAATTAAAGATATAAATATGACTTCAAAACCACCTCTCAGCTGCTACTCTGGACACACTATGGGGTAGCTCTGCTTTGCAAGGAGCAGTACCTCTGCTGCTGCTGTACACTACCACTTCATTAAAAGTTGCTGTCTAACACCACTAGCTTGCCCTTGAATTCTTTCCTGCTTGGGTTGAAGTCAAAAACCCTCCTGGGCTAAGTCCCGGTACTGGGGCTCACCTGTTCTAGATCAATGGTAGGATCATATTATAATTCCCATCCAACTGAAGTTAGGTGTGGCCACATGGCATACTTTGGCTCAGGGAATATGAGCATAAGGAAAATGGGTCATTTCCAGGTGAAAATAGCTGTGTGAGGAAGAATCTTCAGCTAATCTATGGTGGCTAAATTGAGTAAGTGAGAAGGAAACCTGGTTTCTATATGTCACTGAAATTGGGAGTTGTTTATTACATGAGGAAACCACACATAGTATATCTGGAACACTTCATATGTCTACATCTTAGTTTTATCATATGTAATATAAAATATATGTCTGTTACCTAAAAAATAACTTCAAACATTGGATGCATCTTGGAAGAATTGCTACATTTGTCTGAGGTGGTAAATATCTTTTAGTTAGTAAACATGATTCTACAAATGTGTAGAAATGAACAGTCTAACACCTGGAAGTTCATATGCATTGGAAGATAAATTTCATTCAAAATTAATCTATAACTTTTAAAAAACTAATTAAGGCATTTAGAATGCATACAAGTTCTGCACTAAATGGTTGTGTTTGACTTTCTTTAACCTAGTGTTTTCCAATGTAATTGTATTAATTCAGTGAATTCATTGTTTCAGCATCTGTAAATCTGTAAACTATTTATAGGAATGAGTACAAAAAAATAGAGACTTAAAAAGAAAAATTATAACTCTATTGCTCTTTTTAAAATATTTAGAGGTTTACAAAACTTTTATGATTCAGAGTGTCTGAGTCATCCTTACATCATTTTTATTTTGTAAAAATGCCAAGTCCAGCTCTATTTATGTAAATAAATGTATTTCTATTTGAAATGTATTTTCTATATTAAGATTTAATTCATACGTGATAAAAAATACATGTTCAACTTAACTTTTTTTTCAGAATTTATTCAGGTCTCTTTACGTTCTTCTGTAATAAGAGTATCTCCTAAACAAGAGATGTTTTAAGAATCTCAAGACTATCCTCTAACTTAGCTTTCTGAGCAAGAAAATACTAGTTGTTGAGAAAGGTAAAATGACTTTTTCAACATATGTGGAGATTAGGACAAATACATTTAAAAATATCAAAGAAAGATACATAAATAAATTTGTTGGCTGGACGCGGTGGCTCACACCTGTAATCCCAGCACTTTGAGAGGCCGAGGTGAGCAGATCACTCAAGGTCAGGAGTTAAAGACCAGCCTGGCCAACATGGTGAAAGCCCATCTTTACTAAAAATACAAAACAGTAGCCAGACATGGTGGCATGTGCCTATAATCCCAGCTACTTGGGAGGCTGAAGCAGGAGAGTCACTTGAACCTGGGAGGCAGAGGCTGCAGTGAGCCAAGATCACAACACTGCACTCCACCCTGGGTGACAGAGCAAGACTTTGTCTCCAAAAAGAAACAATAATAACAAAACAAAACAAAAAACAGGTAAAGTCATGATTTTCTACATTGCTTCTGTAATAAGAAAAAGTAAAATAAAGGGATATAGAATTTTTCAGGTTTGACAGTTTTGTTTTCCCTTCTCAACAAAAATAAAAGGGAAAAAATTGCTAATTAAATTCATTGTTTTAATATGATCTCCTCCAGTACCAGTGTCCTGTGAAGGGGGTGAATAAGTAATTTCACTGCCTACACAGTTGGAATACAAGGTAGGAACTTAAATTATTGAATTAATGTGAAAAATAAGTTTAGCTATTTGGAAGTTATGATTTAAAAATCAGCCACTGTTCAAGAGCTAGTCTAGAGTTCTTTTATAGATGGGGCAAAAAGAAAGGTCAACATCATATTTTCATAGTTTGATTTCATTAAATTCAAAGATGTTTTCTGAAGATACATTTTGGCCCCACCCATACTGGGGCTTTTCACTTTGTGAAGGTAAGAGTGTGCTGTATGAGAAATAATATAAGCCCAGTTTCTTATTTATTTAAATCTCAGAAGTTGGCATGCCAAAGACTCACAATAAATGTGTAAAAAGTTTATAAATGGTTCAAAGAATACAAAATTAATTAAACATCCTTGGAATTAATAAGCTTTATTTCCTCTTCCTCTGGTTCCCATCAACTTTACTCAACATTTAATAAACAAATACAGTTTTTCTTTGCTTAGCATAGGCTTTAAAAATATGATATTCAAATTGCAATTTGAGGCCTTAAAAATTTTAAGAGAAGTTTTCCACAAGCTTTAAGATTTAGGGTCACAATATCATGTTACATAAACACTCAGCTGCTTTCTTTGTAGCACCACACTGTGATTTGAAAGCAATCCAGTGTTTTCTAATGGTTGAAACTGAGGTTGTGTGCAATGAGATAATTTTCATTTAGTTGTGCCTCATTGACATTTCCCCCATTGTGCTATTTAACATTCTGGACTAGATTTGTTGAAATATGTCAGTTTTCCCACTCTATGACTCTTTTGATTATGAATCTCTCTGATAATATACAGCTGATTCACCATACTTAAACTTCTATTTTCTCTCTCGTCATCATAATCAAGTTATACATCGCATTTGGTAAAAAGAGGAAAGAGAGAATTCCCTTCCCCAAGACAGTGACAACCAAGTAACCAAACAACCAACCAACCAAACATGTTTTTGCTGACTCTACTTGACATATACGATCATTAATGATCGCTATTCTAGACAAAGAGTCTAAGGTCAAAAGAAAAAATGATGTTTAGAATGAAAAAGAATATATTAACAAAGGAAATTCCTCAGAAACAAACTTCCTCAGAATAGTCATCTGTTTATTTCTTAAACATTTATTGAGTGGTTCCTATGTGTCAGTTACTGAGAATAAAAAAGTGAGTAAGACACAAACCAGGGCATTAGGGACTCCCAGAATAGTGGGTGAGCTATACACTTAAGGAAGTACAGTGAAGGTGACTTACGAGGTCCACCTTAAAGGAAGAGTAGGGTTCTCCCACAAAGGAAAGAAGCAATAGGCATTCTGAGAAAAAAAAAAAAAAAAAAAAAGAGGTGGACTAGCATGGAGGTAAGATAGTATATGGCATATTCTAGAGGCAGCTATTGTGTGTGATTGAAGTGTTTGTGATAACCAGTGAGGTAGTGGAGTCAATGTTTGAGAGACAGGTCGAGGCTTTGTGATAGACCTTTAAGACATACCAAGGACACTGACCTTTATTTTGAAGGGAGTCATGAACCACTAAAGTTTTTTAAGTAGGGAAGCAATTAATTGAAGTCTACAGTTTTTAGAGGATGGGTATGTTAGTTTCAGCAAGATGTGTGTGTAGTGGCAGGGGAAGTATGTGGATGGAGCTTAGAGACAGGAGAAAAACTGGAAGACCATATAATAGCCAAGTTAAATGATGAAAACCTGATGTAGAACAACTGCAGAGAGAATGAAAAGGAAGGGATTGAAGATGATTTTTAAAGTGTCTTAATATTGGATATAAGCCAAGAGAAACAGAAAGAGTCAAAATCAACCTTTGAGAGCGAAGGACGCTTGTGGGGTGGATTAGAGGTTAAAGAAATTGCCAAGGAAAAGGGCCAGCTAGGGACAAATAATACTATGCAGCCATAAAAAAGAATGAAGTCATGTCCTTTGCAGGGGACATGGATGAAGCTGGAAACCATATTCTCAGCAAACTCAGGAACAGAAAACCAAACACTGTATGTTCTCACTCATAAGTGGGAGTTGAACAATGAGAACATATGGGCATTGGGAGGGGAACATCACATACTGGGGCCTGTTGGGGGGGTGGGGGAGCTAGAGGAGGGGATAGCATTAGGAGAAATACCTAAGGTAGATGACAGGCTGATGGGTGCAGCAAACCACCATGGAACATGTAGGCCTATGTAACAAACCTGCACGTTCTGCACATGTACCCCAGAACTTAAGTATAGTAATAAAAAAAGAACTAAGTATTGTTGACAGCCGAAATAAAGTATTGCTGATAGCTGTGCCTAGTTTAGGTCACAACTAAAAAATAAAATCAGAAAAACTATCTGAAATCATTAATGATTTTGGCAAACTTTGTTATCTTCTCTAGAATGAAGGGTGTAAAAAAAAAAACAACTATAACAGCAGTAGGATGAATTTCCATTTCTGGTAACAGTAATGAGAAATTTGGACTGATATACCCAATGTAGTAAAAAAGAAATTTGAGATATAAAAACAGTAAAGAGGCTGGGCATGGTGGCTCATGCCTGCAATCCCAGCACTTTGGGAAGCCAAGGCAGGTGGATCACCTGAGGCCAGGAGTTCAAGTTGAGCCTGGCCAACATGTCGAAAACCCGACTCTACTAAAAATACAAAAATTAGCCAAGCATGGTGGCACGCGCCTGTAATTCCAGCTACCTGGGAGGCCAAGGCACGAGAACTGCTTGAACCCAAGAGATAGAGGTTACAGTGAGCAGAGATGGATCATGTCACTGCACTCTAGCCTGAGCGAAAGAGAACAAAACAGCAAAGAGCCTTTAATAAGATGGTGAAGATTTGGCACATGAAAATTTAGGAGAAGACCAAAAATCACAGAGATAAGCTCACTTTTAAAAGCTTTTGCCCTTGGGCATATGACTATCGGAAAAAAGATCCAGAGAAACCAGCTTTATACTTCAAGTAGCTTTCTGTGCTTCATAGAGAAGTCAAAGTCCTTGGCCCTCAGGTGGGGCTTTAATTAACTAACCCAGCTTTATGCTGGTGTCAGGAAAGGTCATACTCTCCTTCAGGAGAGCAGTGAACCTACCATTCCTCACACAGATTTGCAGCTTTCTTGTCACAGAGGTGATTCAGGGAACATTAGGAGTTGAACTTTGTCTAAGATGATCCTGGTCAGATATCGCCCCCAGGTGCCTGGCATAAGCAAACCAAAGTCTTCTCTGGAGGAAAACACTATCACTTAGGTCTCAACTTACTCTTACAATCTTTAATTATAATGTAATTTAAAAAATATATTTCCAGCATAGAGTCAAAGATATCCAAGCAACCAAGAAATTAAGACACCATGATAAGAACTAGCAGGAACAGTAATAATAGAAACAAATCCGGTAATACTTGAGATATTATAGTTATCAGAAATATAAAACTACACTTAGGATGTTCAAAGGAATATAAGCTAAGATTGACAATTTTGTCCAAGAATTAGACACTATAAAAGTGATGTAATAGTAGCAGAGAAGTATTTGTCTCTTTGTCAACACTATTTGGCCACATAGTTTAAAATTCTTACATTTCAGAATTTTACATTTTGTATTCTTTTTTGTGTTTTTTTTTTTTTGACACACTGAAAAAACCCAAATCCCACACTGATAAGCCTAATATATTTTCATTTATTTTATAATTCAATAAGAAACATATTAGCTACATAAAAGATATGACTACATGTATTTGTGTGTGTATCTGTGCGTGTGGTGAGCACCCAGGTGCATGCATTCACAAACTTCTTGGAAGTACCTGTGATTTCTGCCAGGTTCATTCTTATGTCAACTATTCAGTACACATCTGGGTAATACAATGTCACAAGACATCCAATGTGACCACAGAAAATTTACAGTTAACACCTGGTCATGGGGAAATGAAAATTAGCTGCAATTGTTTACAACCTAAAGGGGTTAATTATAAGTATTACCAAAGGTTAACTATCATTTAACAAATTGCCTAAACTGTGAGAAGGTCAGATATTTATACTGAAAAGCAAATATTACTGGTGGACTTAGTACACTGACTTTAAAATTCTCTTAAGTCAGATTCTTTCTTGAGTATAGGTCTTGCTTGACAAGAAAAGCGGGGCACTGAGTGGTTATATTCATCAGGGGTCTGGAGGGAGAAGGAAGACTGAGAGGTAGGAAGAATTGGACAGAGAAAGGAGGGAAAGTGCATCAGAACTGAGCTCTGCCAATTTCACATTTGTTTGGCCTCACGAGATTACTCAGTAGTGGTAAAATCAAATGACTTTATCAATATAATGCCCATTTTTCACTTTAGAAGGGTAACACAGTATATTACTTACTCTCACAGAAGTTGAATGAAAAATCCATAATAAGCTCTTCCTTGTTTGTACCTAGTTTAGCCAACTTAGTTCGTTAGAATCTGGTCTATTTGGTAAGACAAAAACCGGCCAGTTACATTTAACAACTGTTCATCTGTGCACTCTGTAATAAGAGCGTCAGCAGATTTATTTTCCCCATATAAAGGAGAATTTTCAATTCACACCATGTACTCTGTGACTATTATGGACAGTATTTACCCAGAAGGAATGCTGTGCAAGTTTGGAAAATCTGTCTCTAAGAGCAGAGGGAAGGTCATTTGACAAAACCAGAAACAAAACCTATACATGGGCAAAACATGAAGAGAACTAAAGTTTGTCATTCTTTTCAAGAACAAGTTTGAAATCCTAAAACAGTGTGATTATAGCAAATCAGACAACCCTTCCTCTACCTCCTCTTCTCTCAAGCTCTGTATAATCAGAACGCCTCCATTCACTTAGCAAATATCAGCTTTTTTTGAAGGAGGGGAACCTGTTTGGAATTACTGAGGTAACACTAAAAAATAACTTCTATTAATTCTTCTCTTCCTGAAAATTGCCTATTTTTTCTCAGTTGCTTTTTAAAAAGTAGAATAACTTTTAAAGGCTCCTTATGCACTTTTAGGCCATCTTTAGAGCAACTTTCCTCTCCTTTTCCTTCTTTTTTTTTGTTTCTCAAATTGGGAAGTGGCTTAGTACCATGCAGGGGAAACTGAACTCCATCTCATAATAATATAGTTTCATCCAATGGCATAATAGATACAGTAACATTCAATCTGTGTTGTGACATAAAACTACTGAGATTGTAACTCAGGAAACTCATAGTGTTTAAGGGAAGAATAGAGGAAAAAACAAATAAGGATAAAGTCAAAACTGAAGTTACAGACTTGCAATGCAAATTTCAAAACCAAGCTAAAATCCTCTTTCTGCTGCACAAAATGTAAAATACCAATATCTTAAGAAAGGTAAGCAAGCTACAACACAGAAAAATCTTTATATCACCTTTTCATTCACAAAGATAAAAGAAAAATTCAACATTAACCATCCCAGAAAACTGATGCACCTTAAAACCAATCTTTTCACTTACCCTAGAGTATGCACATTATGATCTCTTAAATCCTCTTAATTCCAGTACATCCAGAACATATATGAATTCTTAGCACATCGATTTAAAGAACAAACTTGAACCAAATTGTTAATTACAACAGAGGTCATAACAAAACTCCCTGAAATTCTAGGGAGAGCTATGAGTATGAAATCCAGCCTCTAGACTAGTGTATACTGTGTCTATCTTTAACTTGAAAATGATTTGGTTTCACATTCCACTGAAGTCCCACTGGCAGATGCCTTTGGTAAGCTCGCCAATGGCAGGCTTTCATGCACCCTTCCTCCCCCCTCCCCTCTGACTGAGCTTCCGCTGTTACATCTAATGCTGATTTACTCAGCTGTCTTTTTACCTGTCTCTGCATGGGTAAAAGGAGATGCTTTCATTGATGGATATTACAGAAACACTTGGAAGCTGAATATTAGCCTGAGGACTCACTGTGCCTCCCCTGCTATCCCCTCCCCCTACTCACTGCCAGAAACCAACTGACTTCCAAACTTGGCTGCATGAAAAGAAATGTTCTCTGATTGGCATTCCTGGAAGCAGAAAGCAAGGCAGCTCAAGTTTTGTACTGTTACTCAGCATGAATAACTCCCCAGTTACACAAAATACAAACAAGTAAATTTTGTTTTTGTTTTTCTCAACTTTGAGGAGAACCAAAAAAATATTCTGGGGCATTAAAAATATTTTTATTGTAGAACAGCATTTAAGTTTTAATATCCACATATAATCTTACCCAGAATGGCTATTGCTCAGTAGGAAAGGGAAATGGCTTTTCTTGGTTAAAAGTTGAATGAGTCTTAGTAAATGAGTTGGGATCCATTAGGGGAAGAAATCATTATGCTGCCTGCTTGCCAGTATTTTGGAGGGCAACTGTTCAATCTGTGCATTTTCTGTTGGAGAAAAACTTGCTTGTAAGAATTATGGAAAAACTAATTTCAACCAAACAGCAGGAGAGGGTGCAAAACACTTCTACCTTCCTATTGAACCTTCTTTTCAGGACTGTCATGCGAAACTTGAGTGTGGACTGGAAAAGAAAAGGAACTTTTTGGGGTGTGTGTGTGTGTGTGTTATACACATGTATACCTGAAAGAAGAGAAATTGAGTGAATGGAAGCAAGGAAAAAGATACATTTCATCAATTAAAGTCTGACATAAATTAATAATATGGGGTCCCTTTAAATCACCATTAATTAACTTGTATTTCATATTTATTAATATTTAGTGGTCACTGGGGCCAAAAGATCTCCTGCCTCTGAAAATAACTAACCTCTTTATGTTCAAAACATGCAATTCTATAGGCCACACAACTTCTTCAAAATCCTGATGAAGGCTTTATATTTTGGTAACTGGACACATCTCAACCCTAAGCATTTTGGGGTTTCCAAATTTCAGCGAGCTGTGGCTGCCAACTCTGGGCAACTGTCAGCTGGCTGGGCTCAGGGCAGTGGTGTGGCTGCAGCTGCTCCTTGGAACTTACATGGACATCTCAAAAATATTCAATGGCAAAAGGTTGATGCCAGAAAGCAAGTTTTCTGTTTTTGTTTGTTGATGGTTTTAGATCTTCTAATTTAGGCTATATTTTACCATATCTACAGCAACACCATTTTAAGAAACCATGAGGGAAAACTTAATTGGCAGCATATTACTCACCTATTTCAGTGATATTGTGATGCCCCATATACATTGGTGGCCTATAAGTTTTTAGCCTTTTAGCTGAACTTTGTTGTTAGGTGTCTGTGCATGTACGCCAGAACTTAAAGTATATATATAAAAAAGATTAAAAAATAGAAAGAGAGGAGTAAGAAACTTTCCTTATTTTTGTCCCCCAGAGTTGACAGTTTCTTAGGGAAACTGCAGGCTATATGTAATGCTTATAGACAGGGGCATTCTAATGACTTCACAAATGAATGGGGGAAATAACCCAACAGTCCAGAAAGCACACATTTCTGTCTCTGTGTTTCTTTATCCCTCTGTCAAAAACACTCCTCCCCAAGGCTAATGGATGGTGTCAGAACACCAATGAACTAAGAAGGATGGACAGAGGTGTGGCCATCAGTGGTTCACATTCAGCTGCTCTGTGCACCTCGGTTGTACCTCAGAGTGAGCTCTAGCACATAACTGATACTCAAAAAATGGTTGTTGAAACTGAAGAACTGCTCATGTACAAGTGTATATCTTAACCTGTGGAAAATGGTTATTTGTTGGTCCATATCTTAAATACATTTTGTATTTGTCTTGTGAAAAATATGCTTCTCTTCAAGCAATTAACCAAAATATTATATAGAATGTACATTATGTACCAAGTACCTTTACTGAAGCCAAAGAAAATTATACATCTTGTGTGTGTATGCATGCATGTGTGCAATTCTAAATATTAACGTGGCAAATATTTTTTAAGAGCACTTCTACTGATCTTGCTGGCTTATACGAAAATAGACAAAAAAGGAAATGTTAGGTTTGCTAATATTTTCCAGCAACTAGTAAACCATAACAATTTTCCTTATTGAACTATTACTGGCTACTCCTTACAGTGTAACATTCATCAGTCAGATATCTCCTAAGGTTCCCAACTTTATCTCTGCTGCTATTTTCATTGGTGCCCGTCTTAGAAATCTCAGAACACTCTACAACAGGAACAGGAGCATTAGTCCAGATGCAAGTGTGAGTGAGTACAATAAATTTTTTTTCTTCTTTTTCCCTAACCTTCACAAGGCAATATATAAGATTTATAATGGCTAGAACTAAGTCTTTATCATGAGTTAAATATGTCATTTTTCTCTTTTATAAGCACTAACATGAAAGTTAGGATATGATCAGAAAAATAGCTTCTAGGGCTTGCTTCCAAAGAAAACTGGGCATGTAACAGGCAAATCAGATACCCTTGATTTATCATGAACAAGCAGTTAATCTCTCCTCCATTCTCCAGAAATAGACTCTATTAGCACAGTTCTGTGGACGGCAAATGCTGGTAGCAGGCTCCTTGCAAGAGTGACAAAGGTGTTCAAACACAGGTCTTAGTTGATCTGTGAGACATGCATGTGTATGAAGAACCTGGTCACTGAAAAGCAAATGACCTCTGTTCGTTTTTTCTTCCCTAATAAACATCCTTAAGAGACTAGGACAGGCAGTATTCTCAGGGTGCTAGTTTTATAGCTGATTTTTTTTGTCATATCATTTATTTTTAAAAGCAGATAATTTTTATGCAAAATAAATTAGGGTGGAATTGTAATTTTTGTTAAAAGAAAAAACATTAATACATCCAAGTCACTTAAAATTAATTAAAATAGACACTGTTCAAAAAAATTAGAAAAACTACACGTAAACTGCATGAGCAAATAGAGGCTCTATAAACAAATATGGAAGATTCAAAGCAGCAGCGTGCTATTTGTAATCTTATTAAATGCCAATCAACTTAAAAATATACCTAGCAATCTCTCTTCTAGATATATACCTGAAGGAAATACACCACCGCCTAAAGGTATCTGCACTTCCATGCGCATCACAGTGTTATTCACAATAACCAAAATGTGGAAACAACCAAAGTGTTTGTTGACAGTAGAATGAATAAAGAAATTGTGATATACATGCAGACTATTATCCAGCCCCGAAAAAAGAGATCCTGCCATTTGCCACACATGGAAAAACTTAGAGGACATTTTGTCAAGTGAAGTAAGCCAGGCACAGAAAGACAAATCCTATGTGATCTCACTTATATGTGGAGTCTTTAAAAGAATCAAATATATAGACATAGAAAAAAAGCAATAGTTACCAGGAGCAGGCAGAAATGGGAAGATGTAGATCACAAGGTACAAAAAGAGAGTTATATAGTGTGAATAAGTCTAGAGATTTAGCATACAGCTTGAATACTACAGTTAATAATATTGGATTGTATACTGATAATTTGCCAAGAGAGTAGATTATTAGGTACTCAACACACACACACACACACACACACACACACACACACGTGTGCATGCATGCACACATACATACACGAAAGTAACTCTAGGAAACAATGGTATATTAATTTGTTTAACTGTAGCAATCATCTCACTATATATATCAAAATAAGTATATCAAAACATTATGTTGTATATCTTACATACATTTTAAAAACAAAGAAAACCACAGCAGCATGCTATATATAATCCTATGAAATGCCAACAAACTTTAAAATTGGTTGAAATGGACACCCATTATATATGCCTGACACATGAAAATAACTGTAATCATGCAAGGGGCTGTATGTACAAACATAGTAATTACAAAATGTAATTAGTATTACATAATTAGCATAGTATTATAAATATAATTAGTATACTATTAATGTAAAATATAATTCATATTTTTGATAGCAAATAATGGGGAACAATGATAGTTTTGATACAAATAGAATAGCATAGGCTAATGCTTACTTAGGTTAAAAATCAGCATGTATTTGTACATGCACCATGATTTCAACAATATTAGAACACCATAAAGGCTAAAAAATCTTATCAAAATGATTTGGGTCTCCTTTATGAAAAATTTTAATTTACTTTTTGTAAATTTTCTGTAATGACATTATTTTACCTTCATAATTTACACACACACACACACACACACACACACACATACACACAATAATATTCAAGTAGGAATAATTGCAGCATTTCCTCATTCCTCACTCTCTTCTATCTTTGAAGAGGCATCTCTAGTTCTCTGGGTCTCTGTTGCAGGAGCTTATAGGGGAGAGGAGCATAAGGGGGATGAAGATGCTCTTTAATGTCTAAAGAGACATAGAAGAAGATTAATGGGACTTATATTGGTTTTAAGAAAGGGCATGGAGGGAAATATCGAGAATAACAACACTCTTAAGATGGTGAGAACAAGAGAAGAGCAGGTAGGAGAAAGAATCTGGCACACTATGGGTAGCGGGTCGGGGGCAGACTGTAAGACAGATTGGGGAGCAGCCACTTCAATGAAGCAGACTTAGAGGAGATCATGATCTCAAAAAGGGGTTTAGGATATTTGGTCCTAGGATATCTGTCTGGGTGTTTTGTGATTTCTTCTCATAAAATGCAAGAGATGTTTTAACTTTTCCAGATATGATAGTACCAAGTTTGCCTGTCTTTGGGACACTTCATGATACAGATGTGAACCTTAAATCTATAGATATATTTGGTTACATAAACATTTTTGAAAAGTTGGTGCTAATTGTTGGGTTGTGGTGGTTGTTACAACTGGTTTTCTTTGATATGGGTAAGAAATCAGTTTTACCCTTGTCTATACAAACTTTCTGGATCATTTTCTTCTACTTGCACTTCCTTTCCTGTGTCTCTCTCAGTTCCCATGATGAATATCTATTACAGTCTTGTGGGCTGACTGCTGAATGTAAAGTGCCCAACCATTCTGTTTTGTCTGGTCTGAGGGATTTCCTGGGATACAGAATTTTCAGCACTGAAACTAGGAAAGTTCCAATCAAACCAGAGTTAGTCATCCTGTATATGTGATCTGGAAGTTTTAAAGTTATATGTATGCTTTTGAAAAAGATCAGCCTTTTTATTAATTAGAAAGTATTTGGCCCAAGTAGAACAAGACTCTGAAAATAAAGATTACATTTGGTCTTTATCCCTTGTTAGCTGCACAACCTGGGAGAGGTCCTCCACCAAGTGCCACTATTTCTTCATCCTCACAATGAGAATAATAATACTTCAAAGAGTTGTTGTCAACTTCAAATGAGATATGCATATAAATTCAGAATACATAAAATGTATAAACCTATACTTTATATCACATATATTTTACATAAACTTTATATTAGATTACATATAGTTATTTTTCAAAGCAGACTTTAATTATTTTAGATTGAGAAATAATGGAAGCACGAAGAACAGGCACAGCATTTCATGCTATGTGGGGTGCAGAAGAGAGAGAGAGACTGACTGACTAATGAAACATATTTTTTCAGGAGTGTCGGTTTTAGCCTTTGATTTTCTCCTAAATTAATTCACCACGTTAAGGATGTTTTAAGTGGTTATATAGTCCCAGTAACAACCAATATAACATGCTTGCAAAACATATGAGTTATCAACAGTATTAAAAAATAAAGATTTTTAGCTTGTGCAATATAGTGAGACCCTGTCTCTACCAAAAAATAAAAAAAAAGAAGAAGTAAAGAAAAAATTTAGCCAGGCATGGTGGCATTTACCTGTGGTCCCAGCTACTTGAGAGGCTGGGATGGGAGGATCACTTGAGCCTAGGAAGTTGAAGCTATAGTGAGCTGTTATCACGACACTGCACTCCAGCCCTGGGTGGCAGAGAACCCTTGTCTCCAAAAAATAACTAACTAAATAAATAAAAACTTAAGATTTTATTGTATTTTTTCTATACCCCGGGGTGGGGTATTTTTCCTTTGTGGAATCAAGCCAACTCTAATTTGGAACACAATCATAAATATATCCATCATTTGGTGAAACCAGAATGTCCACCTTTATCCCAGGGACAGAGGACCACCTCTTTTGGTTTACTTATTTAACTCTGCCAGCATGTGCTTTATCTGATGCTGCTTAAGAAGTGAGGGTAAAAGTTGGTTTTGAAGTAAAGTGAAAATATATTTAATGTCATCATTTAAAACATGCATATTTTCATAATCAAATGTCTAATCCATATTTGAAATCCAAGTGAAAACTGGTTCTAATTCAAGTTGTTTAAGATCTATCCAGGGTTAGAAATAGGACAATTCTGTTTGTGTGATAAAAGAAAATGACAGGTGATAGCCAAACTGGCTGGAGTTTGGTAGTTATATTCAGCATATTCATTTCTGTTCTGGAGGCTGGGAGGTCCAAGATGGGTGGCTGCATCTGGTAAGGAACTCATGCTGCTTCACAATAGGGTGGGGAAGATGAAAGGAGAGCCTGGCCTATGTAAAAAAAAAAAAAAAAAACCCAGACAGGAGAGACAGCTTTACTTTACAACAACCTCTAAGTAACTAAGAATTCCCTCCCATAAGAAAGGTGTTACTGCCTCTTAATGACCTAACAATCTACCCGTGGAGGCATCACATCCCAACACCACACATTGGGAACCAAGCCTCAATGTGAGTTTTGGTGGGGATAAATCATATTCGAACCACAGCAATTTGGGAACAGTTTTTCTCCAAATAAGCATACTACTATCAGTGTTTTTCAAACTTGTTGTTGTTTCCTATGGAACCTTTTCTTCAAAGGAAATAGTTCACTGAAACTTAACAACGGCAAGGTATAGCTCCTTTAGCAGAAACTCAGGTGTGAAGCCTGTGGCCCCATTTATTCAGCCCCCTCCTCCATGATGCAGTCCCTGCAGGGACACCAGGAGCCCTCCATGAACCTGGGAAGCTCTGCTTGAAAACCATAGACTTCTAGTATTCATGGTATTTGTGTTCTTTACAAACTATTAGCTTTTTCATATTAACAAAAATTCATGCACATATTCTTAAAAGCCACATACAACTGTAGAACTTAAAAGAATTTCCCATCCACCTCTTTATACCTTTGAATCCTGGAAGCAACCATTTTCATCTAACTGTTAATTATGATGATTATTCCATATTTGCATAGGATACTCATATACATACTTTTTTATTTTCAAATATTGATATTGTCTGTTGGCCTCCCATTATGGGAGAGAAGGATTCAGCTATTACATATAATACTTCCTCCAGCCTGTGTGCCCCTCTCTCCCTCTCTCTCTCTCTTCCTTCTTTCCTGCCTTCCTGTCATGTTTTCTCATTCTCATACCACACACATGAGCACATACATGCTTCCCTTGGCTTAATCCTCCCAATTTAATTACACAACAATCTTAGATAAAGCACTAATTAGTGCTTATTACCACTTTGACTATGTATAATTATCCACATGTAAGCCACATGGGAATTTATGATTACATTTCTTTTACATGTTTTTTTCTTTTTCCAAACATTAGTTGTGTCATATTTTTGTTCACTTTATTTTTCATCTGCCCATCTTATATTTTCTCAAGCTCTCCAATAGAAATGCAACATTTCTCTTGATCTAGTCAAATAAGTTAGTTATTTTTTTTAGTACCCCCATGCTTTTTATGGCAATCTTGCTACTGAGCTGTCATCCTAGGAATGCTCTTTGCCTCTCTGTAGTTTGGGTCCCATTTCCTGAATTCTTTGTTTTCCTCTTTCTTGATGAACTCCCTCATGGGTGGGTGGGCAAGCATGCTTTGCAGTAGCTTCCTGAGAAGATGTTTGTGACAAACATTTTGGAGAACTTAAATATTTGAAAGTATTTTTTTATTCTCTTCTTATATTAATTGTTACTGTGACTTTATACAGAATCCATTGTTTAGAAATACCTTTTCCTCAGAAATTTCAAGGAATTTCTTTACTGTCTTTTAGCTTGTGGTATTATTGAGAAGTTATTTTGTTCCCCAATTCATTTTGACTTTCTTTCTTCTTTCTTCTTTCCTTTCCTTGCTTGTTCATTTCTTCCTTCTCCTCTTCCCTCCCTCCTTTTCTTCTTCCAAAACACTTATGATTTCTTCTTTATCCCTGGCAGTCTATTGTCTCATAATAGTACATTTAGTGTGATATGCACTAGTTCTCCCAGTTGATTGTGTTTGAAATTCAGGGACTTTGACTCATTCATTCAGTTCCAGGAAATTTTACTACACACTTTTAGCAATTTGTGACCTCTATTTCTTCTGTTCTTTCATTCTGAAACTAAATCCTTTAGACTCACACTCTAACATTATTATGTTTTCTATTTATCTTCTTTTTGTCATCTACCTCTGGAAGAATCTCTCATCTTTGTTCTGCTGAATATATTATTTCTGCTAACATTTAATTTTTAAGAATTTAATTATTTCTAATTTCTCCTTTTCATAGCACCATGTTTATTTTCATGAACACAATTTGTTTTCTACCATCTATAATATACATTTCAGCTTTTTAAAAAATTATACCTGAAGTGCTGGGGTACACGTGCAGATTTTGCAGGATTGTTACGTAGGTATGCACATGACATGGTGGTTTGCTGCCTCCATCCCCCTGTCACCTCCATTAGGTATTTCTCCTAATGTTATCTCTCCCCAATCTCCCAACTCCCTGCTATCCCTCCCCTAGTGCCCCACCCCCCAACACCCCAACAGACCCCAGTGTGTGATGTTCCCCCTCCCTGTGTCCATGTGTTCTCATTGTTCAACATCGGCTGAGAACATGTGGTGTTTTGTTTTCTGTTCTTGCATCAGTTTGCTGAGAATGATGGTTTCCAAGCTTCATCCATGTCCTTGCAAAGGACATGAACTCATCCTTTTTTATAGTTGCATAGTATTCCATGGTGTATATGGGCCACATTTTCTTTATCTAGTCTATCCTTGATGGGCATTTGGGTTGGTTCCAAGTCTTTTCTATTGTAAACAGTGCCACAATGAACATATGTGTGCATGTGTATTTATAACAGAATGATTTATAATCCTTTGGGTATATACCCAGTAATGAAATTGCTGGGTGAAATGGTATTTCTGGTTCTAGATCCCTGAGGAATCGCCACACTGTCTTCCACAATGGTTGCACTAATTTGCACTCCCACCAACAGTGTAAAAATATCCCTATTTCTCCACATCTTCTCCAGCATCTGTTGTCTTCAGATTTTTTAATGGTTGCCGTTTTACTTATTTATACTTTGGGCTCTGGGGTACATGTGCATATCCTGCATCCTGCAGGATTGTTGCATAGGTACATACATGCCATGGTGGTTTGCTGTCTCCATCCCCCCATGTCACCTACATCAGGACATTTCTCCAGGTCAACACCATTCTAACTGGTGCGAGATGGTATCTCAATGTGGTTTTGATTTGCATTTCTCTAAGACCAGTGATGATTAGCATTTTTTCAAATGTTTGTTGTCCTCATAAATGTCTTCTTTTGAAAAGTGTCTGTTCATATCCTACACCCACTTTTTGATGGTGTTGTTTTTTTCTTGTAAATTTGTTTTAGTTCTTTGTAGATTCTAGATATCAGTCCTTTGTCAGATGGGTAGCTTGCAATTTTTTTTGCCCATTCTGTTGGTTGCCAGTTCACTCTAATGATTGTTTCTTTTGCTTTACAGAAGATCTTAAGTTTAATTAGATCCCATTTGTCTATTTTGGCTTTTGTTGCCATTGCTTTTGGTGTTTTAGTCAGGAAGTCCTTGCCTATGCTTATGTCCTGAATGGTTTTGCATAGGTTATCTTCTAGAGTTTCTATAGTGTTAGGTCTTATGTTTAAATCTTTAATCCATCTAGAGTTAATTTTTGTATAAGGTGTAAGGAAGGGGTCCAGTTTCAGCTTTCTGCGCATGGCTAGCCAGTTTTCCCAACACCATTTATTAAACAGAGAATCCTTTCCGCATTGCTTGTTTTTGTCAGGTTTGTCAAATATCAGATGGTTGTAGGTGTGTGGCATTACTTTCAAGGTCTCTGTTCTGTTCCATTGGTCTATATCTCTGTTTTGGTACCAGTACCATGCTGTTTTAATTGCTGTAGCCTTGTAGTATAGTTTGAAGTCAGGTAATGTGATGCCTCCATCTTTGTTCTTTTTCTTAGGATTGTCTTAGCTATGTGGGCTCATTTTTCATTTCATATGAAGCTTAAAGTGGTTTTTTCCAGTTCTGTGAAGAAGGTTAATGGTAGTTTGATGGGGGATAGCACTGAATCTATGAATTACTTTGGGAAGTATGACCATTTTGACGACATTGATTCTTCCTAACCATGAACATGGAATGCTTTCCATTTGTTTGTGTCCTCTTTTATTTCCTTGAGCAGTGGTTTGTAGTTTTCCTTGAAGAGATCCTTCACGTCCTTTGTTAGTTGTATTCCTAGGTATTTTATTCTCTTTGTAGCAACTGTGTATGGGAGTTTGCTCATGATTTGGCTGTTTGTCTGCTATTGGTGTATAAGAATACTTGTGATTTTTGCACATTGACTTTGTATCCTGAAACTTTGCTGAAGTTGATTATCATCTTAAGGAGATTTTGGGCTATGACGATGGGGTCTTCTAAATATACAATCATGTCATCTGCAAATAGAGACAATTTGACTTCCTTTTCCTAATTAAATACACTTTATTTATTTTTCTTGCCTGATTGCTGTGGCTAGAACTTCCAATACTATTTTGAATAGGAATGGTCTAGTGCCAGTTTTCAAAGGGAATGCTTCCAGTTTTTGCCCATTCAGTATGATATTGGCTGTGGGTTTGTTGTAAATAGCTTTTATTATTTTGAGACACGATCCATCGATACCTAGTTTATTAAGAGTTTTTAGCATAAAGCGCTGCTGAATTTTGTCAAAGGCCTTCTCTGCCTTTATTGAGATAATCATGTGGTTATCTTTGGTTCTGTCTATGTGATAGATTATGTTTATAGACTTGTGTATATTAAACCAGCTTTGCATCCCTGGGATGAAGCTTACTTGATCGTGATGGATAAGCTTTTTGATGTGCTGTTGCACTCAGTTTGCCAGTATTTTATTGAAGATTTTTGCATCAATGTTCATCATGGATATTGGCCTGAAATGTTCTTTTTTAGTTGTGTCTCTGCCATATTTTGGTATCAGGATGATGTTGGTCTCATAAAATGAGTTAGGGAGTATTCCCTTTTTTTTGTATTGTTTGGAATAGTTTCAGAAGGAATGATACCAGTTCTTCTTTGTATGTCTGGTAGAATTTGGCTGTGAACCTGTTGGACCTGGACTTTTTTTAGTTGGTATGCTATTAATTGCTGCCTCAACTTCAGACCTTGTTATTAGTCTATTTGGGGGATTCAACTTCTTCCTGGTTTAGTTTTGGGAGGGTGTAAGTGTCCAGGAATTTATGAATTTCTTCTAGATTTACTGGTTTATGCGCATAGAGTCGTTTGTAGTAATCTCTGATACTGGTTTATATTTCTGTGGAATCGGTGGTGATATCCCCTTTATCATTTTTTATTGCATCTATTCGATTCTTCTCTCTTTTCTATTAGTCTGGCTAGTAGTCTATTTGTTGATCTTTTCAAAAAAACCAGATCCTGGATTTATTGATTTTTTTTTCAGGTTTTAAAAGCTACATTTAACAGCCTTTTGTTCTCCGCACAGTCACTGCTACCTTCAGTTTCTTGTTGGTTAGTTTGCTTTGGTCTCTTTCTCTTGGAGACTTTCCTCTGTATCTGGTATTCTTTAGCTGTCTGCTCAAGCAATGCATTATGGGCTCCAGGACATTACCATAAAAGCATTAGACAAAGCTGAGTTGTTTCACTGAAATGCCCTCAAGAATAGCAAGATCTCTGCCCCCTTGGGTAGTCAGATCCTTAGAAATGTGACCCCTCCAATGTTCCGCCTGAGAACAGCCTGGTTGCCAGTGTCCTGGGAGCTGAGCCACCTAAGAAGGCTTGAAGGGAAAGGAGAGTTTGTTACTACTTGGCATGCATATTTCTACTTAGTCTTCCAGATTTCTTTTCTTTTAGGAGCATTAAATAATTTATTATACTTTAAGTTCTGGGGTACATGTGCAGATTGTGCAGGATTGTTATATAGGTATACACGTGCCATGGTGCCTTGCTGCATCAGTGTACAAAAATCACAAACATTCCTATTCACCAACAGCAGACAAACAGAGAGCCAAATCATGAGCCAACTCCCATTCACAATTGCTAAAAAGACAATAAGATACCTAGAGATACAACTAGCAAGGGCTGTGAAGGACCTCTTTAAGGAGAACGACAAACCACTGCTCAAGGCAATCAGAGAGGACACAAACGAATAGAAAAACATTCCATGCTCATGGTTAGGAAGAATCAATATCATGAAAATGGCCATACTGTCTCCCAGATTTCTATATTGTACCTCACCCTCACCTGCCACTGTCCCCAATAATGCTAAGTTTGTAGCTTCTCTAGTTAAGTTACTCCAGAGAATAATATCCCACTATCTCTCTTACAGGGTCAGAGAGGGGCTGTTGTCAGGCTGCAAAGGGTTGAGGAGGGAATTTGGGAGTCCCGCTGTTCTTGTTAAGAATTTCAAACGGTCCTCTTTTCAGCCTCAAGTTTGTCCCATGGCATCAGCAATCCTTTTTGCCTCCAGTCTTTGCATTTTTCCAGGGTTCTCAATGGAGTTCCCATTTGTTTCTTTTTGGCATCTCCTCTGCAGACACCTAGGTTTCTACATCTCTCTTTAGCTAAAACACATACCACTCATTCATTCCCTTTCCATTATAAACAAAAGTCAATAGCTTTCTGCTGTTGTGTTCTCTCCTGTTTTCTTTAGAAAGTGGGTTCCTTTTTCTTTTTCTTCTTTCTTTTTTTAGTTGTAATTATAGGAGTTCCTTTGGGAGGGAGAGGGTAAACTTAAGCATGTGTCCCATCCACCATTTTAATTGTAATTCTCTGCCTTCACGCTTTAGCACTGCTTTAAAAAGGGAATAAATTCTCAAACATCTCTCAAAAATGATCCCACCAAAGTCAGCAGTTGCGTGTTTGGGGCTGGGGACAACAGGAGCAACATAATATTTCATTTTTCTCCACAAGTATACCCAGTGCTAAAATGAACACTAAATCCCTGCTAAGTATGTAATTATTTCTGTCAGACATGGTAAAGTACAACATTCAATTAGAATAGGAGATCCTTTTATTCTAAAGTTACATATTGTCCCTTATATTAAAACTTTCATCATTTATCTGTGGAATTAAATATCTGAACCTATATAATTATAAATAATTCCTTCATATGCATAAACTATCTATCTTAAAAGTGAAAATACATTTCTTTCGTAATTGAAGTTCTGCCTAAACTATTAATTAAGTCATAACCTAGTCAAGACAAGTAAAACTACTTAGCAGTCATTTTGCATTTGCTTTTTGTTGGAAGACAATGTAAAATGTAATAGTGAACTAATTTCCCTTTCAAGTTGTCATTGTCATTCGCATATAGACCACATTTGTATATTTTGTTATTTGAGATGAGGTTTGTCTTGAATCATTTTATATACCGGTTTTGCTCCTTGCATTATGTCAGTCTGGAGATATCAGTTTTCTAGAAATACTGTACCCTAATTCTTCAAGAGTATCCTGTGAACACTGAAGCTACCTTTTGCACTTAGAGAGATATATATGCATTCAATTATTTCTCCAACTATAGGAGTTGGCCGTGGGCAGAGAATCACAGGTCATTCTTAGCATCCTTTCTTTTCTGGCCACCTTTGCCCTCTCTATGTAGTCTGCTCACCTAGATCTAAAATATTCTGTTGCCATCAGTAATGCCCTAAGACACAGTCAAGGGGGTTGGAAGGTTGTAGGGACGGGTTGCCCTGGGCCTCACACATTAGAGGGTCTTGCTGCTGCAGTCTTCCTCTGCTTTCTATGTCATACCCAAAGAGCTATGAGCTAGAAGAAAAACCAGTGTCCCTCTTCTAACCAAGCTCTGAGCATATAAGACTCTGGAGTTTCCTGCTCCAAAGGCCTTGAGACTGGATCCACGTCTGCCTTCCCAAGGTGGACATGCCTCTAGTATACACACCTTAAAGACTTAAGGGTAGTTGAAAGTGGTTGTTTGTGGGGGATGTGGATGTAGGGGGTATAAGTCCATCTTGGAAGAATGAGCTACAGTGTTTACACACATATGTGCAAGGCCCTTTCAGATATAGGGCTGAACTAGGGATGGGAAGAGAAAGCAGAGTGTCTGAGTGCTCTCTGAGTGGACACATTTAAGAGAATTTCAATTTGAACTTGGCCTTAAAAATCATTATGAATATATACTTATTAAGGTAGGAAAACATATTTGGTTTAATAGTTTATAAGTTTGATTTACAGCTTTTAAATATTTAGATATATTGTTTGTATGTCACTCTGTGTATTCATGCCTCAGGCCCTACAAAATACTAGGGGCATGCCTGACTGCCACATGGCCCTCATATTTACAGCGCAGTGTTCTAAAAGTTACTGGGTGCCTTCCCCCACACTTTCCCTTCTCTATCAAGTTTATCAGTCTTGAACAACAAAAAGTCTCAAAATCATATTTAAAATAAGAAACTCATCAGAGAGCTAAAGACACAAAGAAAGCCAAATAAATTAATTTTCAGAATGAGGTTAACCCTTTCTTGGACAGAAGAATTCTACAGCTGTTATCACTCCTGACGACACAGCAAGAGGTGGAGCACCTTCACCACAGAGCTGGGTAAGGACAACCAGCCCAGCTATTAACACACTTTTAACAGTTGCAAGGGGATGGGTACCACAGATTAGAACACTGAGGTCCCCCAATCACAGAGAGAATCCATGCCTGCCTGTTAACTCCTTCCCACAGATCATCACTGAATATTTGGGAGTGGGTGATACAGGCTGAGGCAGGGCAAGAGAACTGATGAACATCCTATCAAGGTGCACAGGCCTTCATTCAGTGCACAGTAGCAGTTCTCCAGAAGTGGAGAGATGTCCATACACATGAAAAGCTGGGTGCTGGAGTGTAAAGGAGAAAGAGATCCCCCATGGTCCAGAAACATTGGCAGGTAGGCTTTAAGTATGCAGACATCTCTGAAGCAATGCTACTCTCAGTCTTCCTAAAGATAAATTTCTATTTCTTCCCAAAATACATCTAAAGCCAATGATAAATCACACTAAAGCTACAGCAAAGCTTACATTCATATCTAATCATGTTAGATTAATCCATTCTCCCTGCCTTCCCCCCACCCCATATGTTTGCAGCCCAATAGAGAAAGGGATGAGCTTTTTTATGGGAGTAAATATTATTTACTACTTTACTTTTACCCACTGACATACAATAAACAATTATAAAACACATGAAGAAGCAGAAAAGTGACTCTGAAATAAAAAGCATTAGAAGCAGACCCAGAGATGGCTCAAATGTTGGATATAGCAGGCAGAGATCTGTTTAAAAACTATGATAGATATGTTAAAAAGATATAATAAAAAAGTGAGACACATGCATTAACATTGGGGAAATTTCAATAGATAAATGTGCATTATCCAAAAGAGCAAAATAAAAATGATAAAAATAAAAATTATGTATAATAAATGAAGGATTCATTCAGGGAGTTGAACAGCAGACTGAACCCAGCAGAAGAAAAGGTCAGTAATAGTTAAGATATGTCAATAAAATCATCCAAACGGAAACACTAGAGAAAAAAGAGTGAAGAAAATGGAACAGAAATCCTGTGACTGTAACAAAAATCGAACGATCTAAGATATTTGTAATTGTAGCCTCAGAAGGGTAGTGAGGATGAAATCAAGGAGAAGAAATACCTGAAAGGATGATAGGTGAACAATTTCCATAACTGGTAAAAGATATCAACCCATGTATGAAAAAAGCTAGGTAAAACCCAAGCAAGAAAATGCAAAAACAAACAACTAAACAAACAAAACAAACTCCACCACCACCAACAACACATTGAGGCATTTTTTGATTAAACTATTGAACAACAAGGATAGAGGGTAAATCTTAAAAGCAGCCAGAAGAAAAAGGCATTTCACATAGGGAACAACCTTAGGAACAATGTCTGATTTTTCAACTAAAATATTAGCTGCCTTCAGACAATGCAATATCTGCAAAGCACTGAAGGAACGCAACTGTTAATATAGAATTCTATATTCAACAAATTTGTCTTTCAACATGAGGGTGAAATAATATGAGAAAGGTTGAGAGTGTTTGTTTTTAGCAAATATGTACTACAAGAGACAAGGAAGTTTTTCAAGGTGAATTCTTGCTTGAAGCCTGAATCTACATGGAGAACTGAAAATTATTAGAGTAGATAAATGACTAAATATCTGGGTAAGTATAAAAGACCTTTTAAAAATTACCATCATCTACCTACCTATCAACATTTTAAAAACTTACGGCTATTTAAAGCAAAAATAACATATTTTGTGTTTGTTACCTATAAGCAAATAAAATACATGACAACAAGAAAGCGAAGGTCAGCAAGTAAATATAACTATACTTTTTAAAGGTTCTTACATGGTTATTTTTGTAATATTATTTAAAGGTGAACAATAATAAAGATGCATTTGTGCAATCTTAAGACACAATGACTAAAAAATAAAAGCACTCCATTGAGGTATAGTGGGAAAACATCAATGGAGGAGATAAAATGAAATAATAAAATATTCAATTAACTCAAAGGAAAGCAAACAAATAAGAAACATAGGAACAACAACAACAACAAAAAACAGATGTGACAAATAGAAAACAAATACCAAGATGGTAGACTTAAATCTAATGAGAGTAAACATTGCATTAAATGTAAAGGCCATGGTCACCAAAATGGTATGATACTGGTATAAAAATAGGCACATAGACCAATGGAACAGAATAGAGAACCCATAAATGAACCCAAATACTTATAGCCCACTGGTCTTTGACGAAGCAAACAAAAACATAAAGTGGTGAAAGGACATCCTATTCAACAGACGGTGCTGGGATAATTGGCAAGCCACATGTAGAAAAATGAAACATGATCCTCATCTCTCACCTTATACAAAAATCAACTCAAGATTTACCAAGGTCTTACATCTAAGACCTTAAACTATAAAAATGATAGAAGATAACACTGGAAAAACCCTTCTAGACATTGGCTTGAGCAAGGATTTCATGACCAAGAACCCAAAAGCAAATGCAATAAAAACAAAGATAAATAGGTGGGACTTAATTAAACTAACAAGCTTTTGGATAGCAAAAAGAAAAGCAGAGTAAATAGCCCACAGAGTGGGGAAAAAAAACTTCACAATCTATACATCTGAAAAAGTACTAATATCCAGAATCTACAATGAACTCAAATCAACAAGAAAAACCATTCCATCAAAAAGTGGATTAAGGACATGAATAGACAATTATCAAAAGAAGATATACAAATGGCCAACAAACATATGTAAAAATGTTCAACATTACTGATGATCAGGGAAACGCAAATCAAAACCAAAATGTGATACCACCTTACTCCTGTAAGAATGGCCATAATAAAAAAAAAAAAAAAAAAAAACAGTATCTGCTGGTGTGGATGCAGGGAACAGGGGAACACTTCTGAACTGCTGGTGGAAATGTAAACTAATACAACCACTATGGGAAACATGTGGACATTCCTTAAATAACTAAAAGTAGAACTATCATTTGATCCAGCAATCCCACTACTGGGTATCTACCAGAGGAAAAAAAATCATTATATAAAAAAGATACTTGCACATGCATGTTTATAGCAGCATAATTTGAAATTGCAAAAATGTGGAACCAACCAAATGCCCATCAATCAATGAGTGGATAAACTGTGATATATACATATATATATAATATATAATATGTATTATCTAATATATATATATAAATATATATGATATATCGAATATATATAATATATATATTCGATATATCATATATAATATATATGTCTTTTATACTTACCCATTTTATATATATTATATATTTTATATATATTTTTATATATATATATATATATATATATATATATATGTAGGGTAGGTATAAAAATCTTTTAAAGATTACCATCTATCTACCTACCTACATATCTATCATCGTCTACCTATATATTCCATTATATATACATATATAATAGAATACTACTCAGCCATAAAAAAGGAAGGAATTAATGGCATTTGCAGTAACCTGGATGGGATTAGAGACTACTATTCTAAATCAAGTAACTAAGGAATGGAAAATCAAACATCGTATGTTCTCCCTAAGTGAGACCTAAGCTATGAGCATGCAAAGGCATAAGAATGACACAATGGACTTTGGGGACTCAGTGGGAAAGGGTGGGAAAGGGGTGAGGGATAAAAGACTACAAATTGGGTTCACATGGTGAGTATACCAAAATCTCACAAATCACCACTAAAGAACTTACTCATGTAACAAAATACCACCTGTTCCCCCAAAACCTATGAAAATAAGAAATTACAAATAAATTTTTATAAAAGATAAATGGACTCAAGATTCCATTATCAGACTGAATAGAAAACCAAGAGTAAACCACACGCTGTTTATTTAAAAAATGCTTTAAATATAAAAACACATATTGACTGGAAGTTTAAAAATGCGAAAAAAAACACCATAAAAATGTTTGTGTGCCTATGTAAGACACATGAGATATGTTAGACTTCAAGCTAAAGTATTAATATATTATCAGAGATAAAGAGAGATATTTCGTGGTGATAAAAGGATCAATTCATCAAGAAGATATAAAACTAAAAATAGGGCTTCCACATACATAAAGCTAAAACGGACAAAACTAAAGTGAGAATAGACAAACCCATAATCATTATTTAAAGGCAAACAGAAACACTTCTGAGGCCCTTTATTTCAACACACACACACAAATACTATTACTAACCCACAATAAACTGGGGTGGGGTATGTTTTGGAAGAGAAGTCTCTGGGACCTTTCAAGGCAAGTTGTATCTCTAAGGCTGTAGCCTAGAAGTCTGATACAAAATGTGGGAGATTCAGTGTACAGTTTTTTGACAGCCAGCAAGGTTAGGACGTTCACATGTATGACAAGGTATGGATTTTGCAGTCTCTAGGTGGAATGAGTGATAAACAACCTCATCCATGTTCCTGGTTGTCATACAAATATCACCAATTTACAGCCAGTCATGGTTGCTCATGCCTCCAATTCCAGCACTTTGGGAGGCTGAGGCAGGCAGATCACCTGAGGTCAGGAGTTTGAGACCAGCATGGCAACATGATGAAACCTCATCTCTACAAAAATTATGTAGTACTAAAAATACAAAAATTATCCGGGCATGGTGACATGTGCCTGTAATCTCAGCTAATCGGAAGGCTAAGCGAAGAGAATAACTTGAACCAGGGAGAAGGAGGTTGGAGTAACCCAAGATCATGCCACTGCACTCCAGCCTGGGTGATGGAGTGAGACTCCATCTCAAAAAATAAAATAAAAATAAAACAAAGCACAAAACAAAACAAATCACCAATTTATTTGTGTTCCGTGATGAAACAAAGGTGAGGAAAATGTGTTCATACCTTTAATTCCCTCGCTGGCAGTTTGTCTTGTCAATTGCTGACTTTTGATCTGAGTAGGATATTCTGGGTTCCTGGAAGACTACAGTGGCCAATAGGACATTCTCAATCAGAGGCAGTTCTGTGGCAGTCACTTCTGTGACAGAGGCCATGCAACAGGCACACAACTTTACCACTGGCTTATCCTGAAAGCACTGTGGAGCACTGTGAGCATTGTGTCTGCAGGTGAGACCCAGGACCAGGACTCTAGGATTTTCCCCAAAAGATGATTCTATGGGCACCTATCATTGGGCTTCATAGAACTAAAGCATGCTTTATAAATGTAGGGAGAAAGAACATCATGGAATGTTTTCTGCCACAGATGAAGAAAAACCTAAAATTTCTAACAGGCTCTGGCATTTTAAGAGAGGTCATAAAGCACTGGAGAAGTCTTGGTTGGAGGCCAGATTTGAAATAAAGTGGTTTGAAATGCTGTCTGAAGACAGATATTTAAAAACTGATTAGTTCTACTCTTTATTGAGGTTAAAATAGTCTTTCTAGGGGAAGATGGGGAATAAAAATCTAACTATCCAGAAGAAGATGACGTGATGGTTGATGTGACACAAAGGCTATAACACAGGCATTCCCAAGTAGCCAAACCAGAATAATCTTGAAATTTATGTCAGAAAAGTAAAACATACCTATAGGCAGTATTAAAGGAAAGTTTTCATGAAAGTTCCCATCTTTAGGAAAATGGAAAATTGCTTTTATACAAAGGTAAAGAAGAAAGACTGAGTGATCTCAATTTATATGGAAAAAAAGAGGTTGAAATTTCAAGAGCATGTTTGGAAGAACTTCCATATGAGAAGGAACATCAGATCTAGCATTTACTGAATGCTTGTTGAAGATAACAGATGTGTTTGCTGTCCTTAGGTATGACATGGACAGTGGTCATTAGGTGTTGGATAATAAAAGGGTCAGAAATAAGAGACAACTTAGATGAGGAGTTTTGAAGAATTATGCATACCATTAAGTAAATACTTTCTTACAAACTCTTGAAAAAATAATCAAATATACAGTAAATTCACCAAAAGAAACTTATGCATTATATTAAAACATTGCAAAGCAATAGTGCATCAGCAAATGCAAAGATGGAAAGTGACGTTCAAAAGCTTGACAAGAAACGAATGATGGGATTTTATAAAAATAAAACCTCATAAGAAGTTTACCTTATAGGAAAGAGACTTTAGAAAGAGAGAAGAAATGTTCACAGCAGATACATCAGCTATACCCCTGAGGAGCTGGACACCTATAGAAAAGAATTGTTTCTATGTTGTACTATTTTAGTAAAAGCATTATATTAAGACTTGCTTTACCAGACCACCATAACATTAAGAAAAACAGGCATTTTTTTAATGAACAATACAGTAACTAGAGATATTTGAAATTTTAAGAGGTATTTCTAGGCTGAGGCAGGAGGATCAATTGAGGCCAGGAGATAGAAACAGGTCTGGGCAAAATAGTGAGAAGCCATGTCTTCAAAAATAATAATAAAAATAAAAATTAGCTGAGCATAGTGGCTTGTCCCTGGAGTCTCAGCTACTTGGGGAGGCTGCGGTGGGGAGGATAGCATGAGCCCAGGAGTTAGAGGCTGCCTTGAGCTATGATCACACCATTACTGCACTCCAGCCTGGGTGACAGAGTGAGGCTGTCTCAAAAAATAAGAAAGAAAGGAAAGAAAGGAAAGAAAGAAAGAAGAAAGAAAGAAAGAAAGAAAGAAAGAAAGAAAGAAAGAAAGAAAGAAAGAAAGAAGAAAAGGAGAAAGAAAAGAAAGGAAGAAAAACCAGGTGTTTCTGTTGGGTTCAAGCTGATCTGCAGCTTCATCTTTCCAAAAACACGTGGGCGTGTGAGGTTCCCTGACGGCTACAGCACTGCCTCCTCCAGACCATTGCTCATGGTGACTCTAAGAAGGACAAACACTTCTGGGGCACCATCAGGCTAAAGTTCACGCCCCACTTCCACTCCTCTGTGCGTGTCCTAGGGGCCAGCAGCACCATGACAAGGCCAAGGCTGTGGAATCCCTGATATGGACCTGGAAGCGCTGGAGAAATTCAACAAGAACAAGAGGCTATCCAAGAGGTGTGGTGCCTTTTGGCCTCGGAGTCTCAGATGAAGCACATCCCATGGATCATTGGCCCAGGCCTAAATAGGCTGGCAAGTTCCCTTACCTGCTGACACACAATGGAAATATTGTGGCCAAAGGTGATGACGTAGAACCCGCAATCAAGCTCCGGAAGAAAGGGGGTCTATGTCTGGCCATGGCCATTGGCCCCCTAAAGATGGCAGACGATGAGCTTGTATATAACATCCGCCTCACCTTCAGCTTCCTAGTGTTGCTGCTCTATAAGAATTGGCAGAACATTCACACTTTAAACATGAAGAGCACCATGGGCAAGCCCCAGTGCCTGTGTGAAGGCATATTCTAATACATTTTAGTCCCATGCACACACAAAAGAGGGAAGAACCTGCCCTTGTATGTAGAATCTAAAAGAGTGGAACTTGGGAGTGGAGAGTGGGATGGTGGTTAGTTACTAGGGGCTGAATAGCTGGGGCTTGGGGGAGATGTTCCTCAAAGAATATGCAAGTTTAGTTGAGCAGGAAGACTAAATTTAAGAGATTCGGTGTACAACATGGTGGCTGTAGTTAGTAACAATGTACAGTATGTTGAAAATCACAAAAATAGATTTTAAGTGTTCTCACCACAAAAATGATACCTATGTGAGGTAATGCATAGGTTAATTACCTTGATTGGGCCATTCTACAATATATACATGTTGTAACACATCATGTTGTACATGGGAAATGCATACAATTTTAATTTTTCAATTAGAAGCATGAAAAAGAACCTACCCTTTATCCAGTCCTTTAGCTGCTCTCATGCCAGTTAATGGTTATAGCATATACAGTATGACAACATGTAGTCATATGTAAACAAAATGAGGTAACAGGAGCTTATTAAGACTAATGCATGTTCTTAATCAGTTCCTTAGATCTTAAAATGGGATTTTAGGCATTTGGATATATAGATGATAGTAGTGGCAGGAGAGGAGGGAAGGGGAAGAGGCTGGAACGTTTTGAGAGGCATTTTTGTTCCTAATATTTATTTAGGGCCCTAAAGTTGTGTTATGCATATAACTCTCTGCTTTGCCCAGCAGGCCTTTCTCATACAAAACTTTGACTACTTAGCACAGCCTTTTAAACACAGAGGTTAAAGGAATAAAGGGAAAGCAGAGATGTAGAAGCTAAACAAGAGTTACCAGGTGCAAAGTTAACTGTATATGTGACATGGGAGCAGAGCAAAAGGGAAGAAATCCATGTTTACTGAGCACCTACTGTGTGTAAAGGAAACTTCTATATGTTATTTTACTTCATCCTTTTAAATCCTGTGATTTAGAAATTATTATTTCTATTTTATGGATCAAGAAATGGAATGTCAGAGAGATTAAGTGACTTGCCATGGGCTCAGGATTAATAAGTGAAAGTACATAAATTTGATCTTATATCTGTGTGACTCTTAAGCCTTACATTCTTTCCACTGTTTTGAGGAATAAAGAGGCCACTTTCTGAAAGCAGATGAGCCACCTAGCTGTATTTCCTTGAATCCCAAAGACTTGGTTCTGTTCCACTACAAGGTAAATACAGCAGGTGTGGCAGTTAAGTGGAAGTGGGGGAGAACCTTCTAGGCACCTAATAGAACTGGTGAGCCTATATCTAGATTAGACTGCAAAAATCAAGAGGAAAGGGGAACCTGATGGGAGGGCTGGGAGACATATGGTTTATTTCATAAACACACTTGAGTCTCTAAGAGGATGGGGTGCTAGATTAGACTCCCCTGAACTCACATTCCACCACTGCTGTGTCTCACGGTGAGTTACTTAATCTCTATGAACGTATTTTTTATCTGCAAAAAGATGATAATAATATTGACCTCACCCAGTAGCTGTTGTGAATACTAAATGAGCTACTATATGTAAAACACTTAGAAAAATTGGTTAGCACATACCATCATTATCATGGTTGACAGTAAATATATGAATCAGAGTATTCTCATTTAATACACATTTTCTACAACAATGGAAAGCCTGAAAGGTAAGAAAAACAGCAGATTTGAATCGCTTAGGGATAACAATGATTGAACCCAGTCAGACTGGGCCTGAATTGAAACCTCTAGGGCTGGGTTCTGAGTATCTGTTTATCTAAAAAAACTGGGAGGATTTTTTAGATATGTGTAGACAAGGTAGAGAACACTTACTGTTCTACTCACATTTTTGTGTTTTTCTTCCCCAGTCTCTCTTGAATTTTTACATATATATTATGCATTAAGATGCCTGACTGAATTTTGATATGATGTCAGGGGCTTACACGAATGCATTTTATTTCACATTAGGTTGGTGACCCTGGTCATTAGCTCTAAGTTTTTACAACACAAAGAAAAACGAATGCTGTGTTACCAAAATTAATGGGAAAAAAATCTGATATGAAACTTAATTGCTTCATGACACCTATTCTATTTAATTTGTATGATGAATGTGTGTGTGGCCCAGGTATTATCTACTTTTTGGAATGCGGTAGCTTGAAAAAGCATCAGCTGCACTAGAAAACTTATGAAGACAGAATAGTACTCAGAAGGACCCTTCGCAGAGAGTTAGAGACTAGGCATGATGTAATCTATTTCATTAATTTAAAATAAACATAGGATAAAACTCTTGCTAACATCAAAGCAGCCACCAATTAACAGCACCTCAAATCGTGGGGCAAATGCATGACTATTGAAGATTTTCTTTTTTTTTAAATAGAGATGGAGTCTCTCTATGTTGCTTAGGCTGGTCTCAAACTCCTGGACTGAAGCCATCCTCCCACCTCGGCCTCCCAAAGTGCTGGGATTACAGGTGCAAGTCACCGCACCCAGGCTGTTCAGGATATTTCATCTGAATTTAGGGTGGGCCATTCATAAACTGACTGAGTCAAGTATCTTTTCCTGGGTAAGAGCACGTGTAAGTACACAGTATGAGAGTTGGCAAAATGGGAGGAGTATCTATGGTATTTCTGACAGTGGTTTTCAACTCTGGAAACATTTTAGAAATCTTGATGAGATTTCAAGTTAAATATGGAGGCCTGTGCCTTTTACTCTGAGATTTTCATATAACTGATCTTAAGTGGGGTACAGACTCGGATGCTTTTGCTCTGTAGTTAGAGTTGAAAACTGCTGATATATTGGAAAGAACATAAACTTAGTAGCCAGTCAACACAGGCTTGAGTTTTTTGCTGTAATGTTGGCTTGATATGAGGAACTTAATTGAACCTCAGTGTCCTTATCTGTGAAAAGAATGTATACCTTACAAGGCTGCTATGGAGACAAGTGGCAATGAATGTACAGCACTTAGTACTGTGCCTGATACATGGTAAATACTTGAGGTGCTTATAAAGTACCTTGTCTCATGCCTGTAATCCCAGCACTTTGGGAGGCTGAGGCAGGCGGATCACAAGGTCAAGAGATCAAGACCATCCTGGGCAACATGGTGAAACCCCGTCTCTACCAAAAAATACAAAAATTAGCTGGGCATGGTGGTGCACGCCTGTAGTCCCAGCTACTCGGGAGGCTGAGGCAGGAGAATTGCTTGAACCCGGTAGGTGGAGGCTGCAGTCAGCCGAGATTGTGCCACTGCACTCCAGCCTGGCAACAGAGCAAGACTCAATTTCAAAATTTAAAAAATTAAAAATTAAAAAATTAAAAAAAAATAAAGTACCTGGTAGCTTTCTTTCAGCACTTCTCTCTCCTCTTTAGGTATCCACTCCTCCCCCTGAAGCCTGCTTAAAGCTTCCAACCTGTTATCCCCATGTAGTCCTGCCTTACACAGAGGTACTCAATATTTTTAAACTTCCTAAACAACACCCTCCCCCAACTTTAACTGTATCTAGTGCAAGGATTTGTGACCTCTGGAATCACCTGCAGGTCTTTAAAAAATGCTGATATCTGGTCCTACCACCAGTATGTTGTGATTAATAACCCTCATTACTAGTATAATTTCTCCAGATACAGCAATGCAAATCTGTGAAAATTCTTCAGAATGTGGTTTAAAAAAAATTGGAATAAAATTGAAGTGTTCAGGGATAAGGAAAAATATACAGTAAACATTTGGTAAGTCACTTATTCATTCTTCCTTTAGTAAGCATTCACAGAGCTCTAAATTTGTGCTAGACGTTAGGCATAAAAAAGTAATTAAGACTCTGTCCCTGCTTTCAAAGAATTCGCAATGTAGTAAAACTGATAGAAAATAATGCAATTTATTCCCTCATTTATCCATCACTTTTACTGAGTGCCTACAATGCAGCTGGGGACATTTTAGGTGCTGAAGATACAGACATGAAGATACAGGTAAGATACAAACTCCCAAAATGACCATGCTCAGTGGGCTTAGATTTTGGGGGGGGGGGAGAATTAAAGAAAGATGTTGTTATGACAGAAGTAAACACAGGGTAGTTTGGCAATTTAGTTCAAAAAGGCAACCTCTCACCTCTGGATAGGTTTACAGGAAGGCCTCCTGGAGAGAAGACAGGACAACTCAATTTTGAAGAACAAGGAGTTAGCCAGGCAGCTAAGGGATCTGTGTCATATGGTTAATTTTATGTATCAACTTGGCTGGGCCATGGTGCTCAGATGTTTGGTCACACATTAGTCTGAATGTTTCTGTGACACTGGTGGTTTTTTTTCTTTTCTTTTTTTTTTTGTGGTGTGGATGAAATTAACATTTAAATCAGTAGCCTTTAAGTAAAGCAGACTGGCCTCCATAATGTGAGTAGGCTTCATCCAATCAACTGAAGGCCTTAATAGAACAAAGACTGACTTCCCTCAACCAAGAAGGAATTCAGCAGCAGACAGCGTTCAGATGTGCACTGCAATATCAACCCTCCCTGAGTCTCCAGACTGCTGTCCCACTCTGTAGATTTTGGACTTGCCAGCTTCCATAATCGCTTGAGCCAATTCCTTAAAATAAACCTCTCTATATATGTACATCCTATTGGCTCTGTTTCTCTGTAGAATTATGACTAATGCAGTATGCATTTGAGTCAGATGAATTTTTTCTAGTTCTTCTCAAGACTAAAGTCCCACTCCTTGCTTTTTTTCACTATCACGAAGAAATAGATGTCATCCAACTTGATCTCTTTCAACTGTGTTTCCATTTACCTCAAAGGTTCCCCTTATCTTTAGTGGTCACTCCTCTTTTTTCTGTTTAAAAGGGAAAGTACTCCCTTTCCTTTCTAAGACTAATCTTCCACCTGTGCTCCAGGTCCTTCTCATGCATTCTGTTTGGAGTTTGGTCTAATAATTATCTTCTCTCTCACATCTGCAGCCTCTACTCTCCTTTCCCTTAAGATTCACTCAAGCCTTCTCCTGAACCCACATTTCTACACACACAAATGTCTGGATATGTACATTCATGAACATGACTCAGTCCCTAGATGGGCTGGATCCAATGAGCTCATATCCTGCCAGGCCATTTTACAAGAGGTAGGGGCACAATTTACTTGACTTAGGATTTCTGGCCTCCTGTTAAGGATCAATGTTTTGTGCTGGAAATGTCATGGATTCAGCATAGTAACACGGGTTTTCTCAGCTGATCAAGAATCTTGATTGACAGTCATGAATATCTTTGATTAGCTAATTATTGCTTAATAAATGAGAAATGGGCCAGGTGTGGTGGCTCATGTCTGTAATCCCAGCACTTTGGGAGACCAAGGCTGGTGGATCACCTGAGGTTGAGACCAGCCTGGCCAACATAGAGAAACACCATCTCTACTAAAAATACAAAGATTAGCCGGGTGCGGTGATGTGTGCCTGTAGTCCCAGGTACTCTGGAGGCTGAGGCAGGACAATCATTTGAACCCAGGAGGTGGAGGTTGCAATGAGCTGAGATTGTGTACTGTACTCCAGCCTGGGTGACAGAGAGAAACTCTGCCTCAAAAAAAAAATAATAAAAATAAAAATAAAAAAATTATAAATGCCTCAGGGATAAACTTTTAAAAGGAGTAATGAGTTGAGTCTTTTATGATTATGCATGAGGAAACTGTAGGAAAATAAAAGGACAAAAGAGAAGGAGGATAGAGGAGAGGAAATCTGGAGATAAAATGAAGATGAGTGGCAGATGGAAAATTTTAAGGGAGTGAGATAAACACTCAACAGAAGCGCCAGGAACTCACATTACCTAAGATTTTATCTTTTTCTTTATGAAATAACATGATTTACAAACAAAATCTAGTAAAAATATAAGTCTCTCTCAAATTTTTAATGCCAGAGTGCCTTGACAAATCATATCACTGCACAAACACACACATACACACAGTGATGTAGAGTGGTTTGAGGCTACATTGTGCTGAATTATTGGCAGAATAAAATGGCTTGGCTTCTCATAGATAAACTATGAAATCTCATATTTCATTTTTTCTTGGCCTTATTTTTATAAAATTACCCTTCATCTAGTGTGTACAACAAAGATGCAGATTCATCTGAATGTGCCTCATTTTCCAATCTATTGCTCAGAGTATTCTTATTTCTATAGAAACAATACTCATTTTTTTTCTAAAATTTCAAAAAGCATTCTCTCCATAAAGCAATATTCATGTAAGAAAACTGCATAATTGCAACATGCAGGAAAATAACATATAATTGTATTTTTAAAAACCCTGCAGAATAAAGAACTTGATAGTGACATTAAAAGTAGGGCAAGGATAAAAGCTTTACAGAGACCAAAATTCTCTCTTGGGTGAAAGGCTTATTAAATTCTAATTAGTTACATATCTGTGTTTTGTGAATATAAAAGAGTAGAAAATATATACTATTGAATTTTTCTAAGATGTGCTAAAGCCTTTGAGTCATTTCTTAATTGAATTTGATATCAAAATAGCAGTTAGGTAATTTTTTTTTAAGATCTGTACCACTGCATGGCTTAACGCTAAGACAAAGACTGTTGACCTGTTGGTTGATTGATGTTAATTCCAAGTTTATAGGTTATCAATTATTATAAGTGACATAATAAAATTGCATAGATTTTGTATATGCTTCAACTTAAAAATTTCTTACCAATCTATATACTTTTAAGCTCTGATTTATTAAGTCTATCACGAAGCACTTATAAAACAAAATTTTAAATGACTTCCTTCATGATCCTATTTAAATTCTTAAATTCCCAATCTAAAAATACCATAACAGCCAAAAAGTTGATTTTAAACAGCATCATTTATTTCACCTAATTTTAAAGCTCAACTTCTTAAGGTAAGAAATGGTAAATCCACTTTAAGTTTTTTAAATAAACACACATCATAATCTCAGTTCATAAAGCTGATAAAAGGATTAAAAACTTATTAATGATTGTTACCAATTAAAATAAAGATATCTAAAATGTCCAAATTTACCCTCCTTAATTTATAAAAATAGTTGATGCAAGCATTCTAGAACATAGTTACCATTGTTACTAATTCAAACGTTTTGTCGTTACCAAAAGAAACCTCAGGGTTCAACCATTCCTTAACATGGACTTGAAAAGGCAAAATTTGTGGTGTACTGATGACATACATGAAATGATTTATTCAGTGTCTTTCCAACAGTTGAGATTACAGCGATCAGGGTATTTCAGTTATTAACTTAAAAAAACCTAAATGCACTTAACAACAGATGTCATTGCAGAGAAAAAAAGGTGTTGATGGCTTCAAAGTATAATGTGGTTTTAAATCTTTATGGCATATAAACATTAAGGCTCCTTTTATTCTCAAGATCTTTCACACTACTGATAAGGAAGGTCTCTGGTCTACTTTATGTAGCCCTGACTGATGTTTCATAGTGGATTCAGTAGGATCCCTGAAGAACATGCTTTTACATGGAAGATCAGAGTTAGAATTACAGGTTAGAAACTGGATTCTCCCACTGTGAATATAAGATGTCCTGCAATAAGAAGAGAGGTTACAAGTGGAAGACTCCAGCACAGTGGCTCTAACAATCTGTGGCAACTTACACAGTCTGTCTCATGGTTCCAAGGAGACAGGTCACAGACATGTATCCTCACACAGAATTTTTAAAGAACTTTCTCTGAAATGTGTGCATTGAGTGTTATGAAGGGAGGGCTATGTATTGACTTAACTTCACTGTCCATTAGGAAAAAATTTCTAGATGTTTGCCAAACTTTCTACCATTTTTAATTCATAAAAATTGGACTTTTAACTTCTGAAATTGTGTATATCAAAGTTTCCAAATCCAGGCTTTATACTACTTAATCAGCTTAACCTAATCTGATACCTTTTTAAAAAGAAAGATTAATTTCTCTCTTCTCTCCTATGTCACCCTTCTCTGCTGGTTTCCCCATTGTTTATACAGCAACTCCTTCTCAGCCTCGTCTTCAGAGTTCCTCAAGGATGGACATTGCTTTACTTGGTCATTGCTTTAATCTTTTCTCACACAGCTTGCACTGGTAATCTTGTCCATTCTTCTGTCCAACCCAGGACTTTCTCTTGTTACTTGACTTACATCCACCTGCTAGTGGCCATTTTCATTGAGTATATTTCATTAATAATCCTGCAGTCACTGGGTGCTTGCTATTTGCCAGACATTGTAGTGTCAATGGGAAAGACTTGGACATCTCACATGGTCTATGCCTAAGAGACCTCACTACCTGTTTTCCCTGTCTCCTCAAACCTGGTCTGCAATGGAGGTGCCATCCACTCTAGACAGCTGTAGCAGGTTGAATGCTGGTCTCCAAAAGATAAGTCCACCCAGAACCTGTGGATATAACACTATTTGGGAAAAGGGTCTTATATATATATATATATATATATATATATATATATATATATATAATTAAGTTACATCTTGGGATGAAATCATCCTGCATTAAGATGAGCTCTAAATCCAAAGATACATGTTCTTATGAGAGAGACAGAGGGAAGACAGAGAGACACAGAGAAGGTCATGTAAAGAGGAAGGCAGAGATTGGAATTATTTTGCCACAAGCCAAGGAATGCCCTGGGCCATCAAAAGTTAGAAGAGGCAAGGGAGGAACCACCCAGTTAGCTTGCAGAGGAAGGAGTGGCTTTGCTGGGACTTTGATTTTGGACTTCCAGCCTCCTGACCATAGCAAATTAAATGTCTGTTGTTTTAAGCAATCAAGTTTCTGTTAATTTGTTACAGCAGCCCTAGGAAGCACATACAGTACCCTTTCTAAATTTCCCCCAGCTCAAGGGTCCCAATTTTCTCCTTAAGCAGATTCTTAACTGTGTGTTTATTATCCCTCTTCCCTGTTAAAACTGTCATTCTTTGAAAGCAAGACTCTGAATTTCTTCTCTATTTTTAATACCTAATACTTGGCACATAGTAGAAGTGCTGAAAGAATGAAACAAATTTTGTATGTTTGTTTTACTGGTTACAGAAATAGCATAAATCTACATATAATAAAAGTAGATAGTTTAAGTCATTTAAATTATTTTAGCACAGTTTTCTTCTTATTAAATGTTTCTTTTAATTTGTATAACTTTAAAAAATGCCTGTTTATATATTACAATATAGATGCTTTGCTAAGCTGTTTGGGAAAAAATAGCAAAGTCACTCAGAATTATGACTATAAGGTAGAGTGCATGTAAATTAATTTTATTAAGGCAGGATTCCTAAATATATCATTCATAGTTACATATGTTTTGTTTTTAAGACATAAAAGCTTTGCTTGGTAAGTCTCCCTTCTTTATCTGAAGTCTACTGCAGGCAGCCACATACGTGCATGCATTCACGCCCACACTCCAATTAACCCTGTCTGTGGAGGGTCAGTGCATTCATGACGCAACTAAAACAGCAACAGAAGGAGGCACAGATACATTTAATAGTATTACTTATTTGCATATAAAATGGCCAAATGGTCTAATTAAAAGGCTTGGTATGTATTTGAACAAATGAGTATAAAGCAGCTTAAAAAGCATAATACACCTCAACTTTAAAATTGTATTGAAAGACAGATGGGAGATAATAGGCATAATTTCTAACGGAAAATATACAAATGCTTTATTTCTCCACAGTGAAAAGGGCTTTACATTTAATATGCTCCCAGTAGAGTTTATTTTTTCCCATAGAAAGACTATGACTTTCCCAGCTGAACCTAGCCTTTTCAAAGATCCTTCAAAAATGTGGAGGCTGAGCGCTGTGGCTTACTCCTGTAATCCCAGCACTTTGGGAGGCTGAGGTGGGCAGATCACTTGAGGTCAGGAGTTCGAGACAAGCCTGGCCAACATGGTGAAACCCAGTCTCTACTAAAAATACAAAAATTAGCTGGGCGTGGTGGTGCATGCCTATAATCCCAGCTACTCAGGAGGCTAAGGCAGGAGAATAGCTTTGACCCAGGAGGTGAAGGTTTCAGTGAGCCGAGATTATGCCACTGTACTCCAGCCTGGACAATAGAGTGAGATTGTTTCAAAAAAAAAAAAAAAAAAAATGTGTGGAGATGTTGGTCAAAGGGCACAAACTTGCAGTTATAGGATGAATGCCTTCTGCCTTCTGGAGACCTAATGTACAGCATAGTGACTGTAGTTAATAATAATGTAGCGTATACTTAAAATCTGCTAAGAGAGTAGATCTCAATTATCCTCACCACACACACACACACACACACACAAAAGCAACTGTGTGAGGTGATGGATGTGGCTATCCTTAAACTGATGAAGAAGTCTAAGAATAGAATAAAGTGGAATTATTACACCAATCTTTTCTTAGTTGAGGTTCTTGCAGAAATATAACCATAATTTATGTTTGAAAAACAGGGGGAATTCCCCACCCCTATTTTCTGAATGTAGTTTAATGTCTCTAAAGTTTAGTAGATTTAAGGCAACTTCAATGGAGAGTAACGTCACTTTGCACACCTTGAATAATATAATTTTAATTTGGCAGTTATAACCCAATGACACTTAAAATCAACAAACAAAAGGTGTGGGGTGGATGGAACAGAGGAAGGAGGAACCGATGAAGTGGGAAAGATGAGATCATATTTCTTTACAAAGCCCATTTTAATGAGGTCTTTATAAACCAAGAGCAAGGCAAATAATATCCTTAATATAGAAACCCTATAAGGACCTCTGTTACTTTCCCCAGGCTTCCATAACAATTAAGCAACAACTGGTTGGCTTAAAAGAACAAAAATGTATTCTCTCATAGTTTAGGAGGTCAGAAATCCAAAATCAAGATGTCAGCAGGGTTGGTTCCTTCTGAAAGCCCTGGAGGAGAAACTGTTCATGTCTCTCTTCTAGCAAAGGTGGGTGCCAACAATCCTTGACATTCCTTGGCTTGTGGCAGCTTAAGTCCAATGTCTGCCTTCATTTTCACACAACCTTCTTCCATGTGTGCCTCTTTAAATGACCTTCTCAGTAGGAACCCAGGCATTGAATTTAGGGCCCACCCTAATCCAGTATGACCTCATCCTAACTATTATATCTGCAAAAACCCTCCTTCTAGATAAGGTCACATTTGGTAGTTCCATGTGAAACTGCCACCTGGGAACATTTTGGAGGAAGCTAGTCAACCCAGTACAAGCTCTCAGTCTTTCAAGTTCTCAAATTCACACCATAACTCATTAGGTAAATTCTCCACAGTCACAAGTTTTCAGGGATAACTTTTCTTAATTTGCAATTTGTCCAAAGGCACAGTCTCTCATTACATCATTTCTCCTGCATTTAAACAATAAATTTGGAGATCTTTAAGGATAGCATAGAATTATCTGTGTACTCTCTAATGGGTGATTAGCATGTGATAGTCATGGTAACTATTCCCTAAATCAGTAGTTCTCTAACTTTAGTGTTTTTCACAATCACCAGGAGGCTTGTTAAAATACAGATTTGCTGGGTCTCACCCTCAGAGTTTGTGTATCTAACAAGCCCCTGGTGATGCTGATGTGCATGCCCTGGGGATCATACTTTGAGAACCAGTTCCCTAACTGATCATCAGGTAAGAGTTCCTATTACTTGCAGGGAGAAAAATCTTTTCCCTCATGATCTAGTTCCCTTCCGCCAATGTCATGAATGGCAGAGAAAAGTAGAATGCTGCATGGTAAAGAAAGAAAAGGAGGGAGATGCCACTTCCAGTGGTATCATGTATCTATTATTAACTTCTGACTGATGACGAAGTTTAAGAGTAGAACGAAGTGGAATGATTACCCCAACCTTTTCTTAGTTTGAGGTTCCTGCAGAACTGTAATTCATACTTGAAGCTCTTTATCCCTCATATTTTGTGTGTCTCTAAATTTTGGTGGATTTAAAGCAATTTCAATGGAGAGTAATAAATGTGGTGAAAGTAGGGGGGAGGGTTCATTTTTTTAAAAAAATTTATTTAAAGATGTACGTGTGTGTATTTATGTGTGTGTATTCTTTTAAGAAGCTTTTTAGTTAAATTGATTGCCATTGTAAGGTTTTATTATAAGAAACGGTTTTTAAATTCATGAATGTCTTCGACAGTAAAGCAATAGTTAATGGCTCCAATTTCGTTTTACAGAAAACAGTATATAACTTTACCACAGTCTCTAGTATATGGAAAAAAAGGAAATTATTTTAATACTCTTAAATACAAATAAAGATAACTTGGAGAGTGGAAAGAAAAAAAATGCATTTAACTGGATTAAAATGTATTCTCTAATTTAATAATTGTCATGATACAGCATTCTCACTTTCCCCTCTGCACAAGTATAAGTAGTTTCAGAAATGAAATTTATTACTAAATCAATAAAAAACCACAATATTCAATAAAATTGTCAATAAATTAAGGATTATGCCAAGATGTTGCTATAGCATTCACTTATAACCTTTTTCTCTAACACAGTAAGCACGTACAGCACAATGTTAATTTTTTTCTATCAATTATAAGGTATAATAAAAATGGATTATTTCCTATACTGTTAAATCATTGATTTGTAAAGAAGATAAAGTAAATAATACTATTAATAGAGCCCTATTTCATTATTATAGAAATAATGAGCCACCATGCCCAGCCTGCTATTCATTATTATTGAAATAATGCTATTTCAATAGCATTGTAAGAAAGCCACTACTTTTTTCAACTCAACTATGATGTTGAGAAGGCAGCAAATATCAAATATATAATTTAGAAGAGTTAAAAGTTATTTTACCCATGCTCCAAAATTCTGAAAGTACAATCTTTTACTGCAGCATGTGTTTTAAAACACATGCAAAAATATCCTGAGAACTTTTCAGTACTGAGAAGTTCTGATAAGTTCTTAAGGCTCCCAATGATAATATTATAAATTTCATCTTAATTTCTTTTTTAAAATGTTAGGAAAATGGAGTATTTTTAGGGGAATCTATTTTGTCTTTGAAACTGATGCTAAAATCTGTTGTCAAAATCATGTTTGCTGTAGTACACATTTATGAAGTTGTTGCTACATCTTGAAAAAATGGGACTGTTTTTCTTTTCTGGTAAAGCTACCCTCTTCACTATCAAATGACATCTCATAACTATCAGATTTGTTGTGCAGATTATAATTAACATTCAATTCAAATAGATCAAAAATGAAAATATAGCACTTAATATGTTAAACCAAATAATTTTAGATTGTTTTGAGTCAATGTCAATGTTTAATGGAAAGAAATCAAGAAATGTTACTCAAATTTTAATTCTTGAGTCAGGGTCTCCCTCTGTAACCTAGGCTGGAGTGCAGTGGTATGATCTCAGCTCACTGCAACCTCCACATCGTGGGCTCAAGCGATTTTTGTGCCTCAGCCTCTCAAGTAGCTGGGATTACTAGGTGCATGCCACCATGCCTGGCTATACGTGGGTATATTTTGTAGAGATGGGGTTTCACTATGTTGCCCAGTCTAGTATCGAACTCCTGAACTCAAGTTATCCATCCTCCTCAGCCTCCCAAAGTCCTGAGATTACAGGAGTGAGGCATAGCACCTGGCCTGTTATTCAAATTTTCAATTGCTATAGATTCTCAATAACTACCATGAAAACCTAAGATGTATCGTATGTTCAGAATATTTAGTGGAAGCAAGACTCATCTCAATGAACATCAAAATAATTGAGTAAAATATGTGTGGGCTTATTTCAATTAGTTATGATAACATTGGCATGCATTTACTTTAAAAGGCATTCTAAGTATCTTCATGCCCTTAAAATTTATAACTTTCTCATTACTGTATTTAGTTAAATATTTGTTTTGAAATTGTGTTCATTCAATTATTCGACAAATATTTATAGCACCCAGCTATGTTTCTGGCATTATGGTACATACTATGAATATAAGGAAAATGAAAACACAGTTCCTACTCTCAAGGAGTTTGTAGTCTGCTGCAGAAGACATATCTAAAATGAAAATCAACACAGCTGAGGTGCAAAGAGGTATGTAACCTAAAAAGGATGATTAGGGAAAGTTTACAGGGTGAGATCACTTAACACCTCATTCCAGAAAGATAAATAGGAATTTGTCAGGCCAAGCACGATAGTATGGGAAAGGAAGGCATGTCAAATAAAAAGGAAAAGTCTATATGGGAAAAGGTATATGTGAAAAAGAACAAGGTGAAATTACAGAATCTCTAGTGGTTTATTAAGGTAAGCACAACCTAATTTATAATCATAATAATTGCAAAATGGGAAGTAATATATTTCAAGCACTTTATAATTTGTATTTTTGTATACATATTTTGTGGTACAATGTATGGAATGACAGAGGAGATGCAACATTAATTCCAGCTTACTAGGAAGGAAATGGATGGCAAAAGACGAAAAGGAAGTCTAGTTCTGAGACTGTGTTTACTAAAGACCTCCGGAAAGTGGCTTTCCTTAGTTCTGATTTCAGGAGGAACTACAGTAAGGAAAAGAGAGGATGCAACCTTTATTTGTTCCAGTTGAACATAACCAACATCACATTTAAAGGTCTTCATTACATGAGCCTTGGTGAGTAAAGGAAATTGATAATTATACCAAAGAGTGAAACCAGGCACTTATTTCCTTTTGAATTTCCTGTCCAGAATGGCAATGTGTCCTCTTCCCAGTATTAGACGTAACATTTTATCCTTATCCCACATCTACAAAATGAGGATATAACACTCATTTGTGCACTAAGCACAGCTGTCATATTTCAATTAAGAAATAAAAAGGTTGCACACATTTAAATGCCCATTCAGTATTTTTGGAATACTTTAATTCTCTGTTGATTTTTTTTTTTTGTCACTTATACACAGAACTTGATTCAGTTGCTTACCCTGGTGACACTGCAATATAAGAAAGCAATTAAACAACTGTGAGTTTCAAATTTTAAATAACTTTGAAACAATTAGTTCATTTCCTTTTAGAACTATTAATAATTAATTTTTTATAATATGCCCTAATTACCTTTACTTTCTCTCCATCGTCTCTACCTTCCTAGAGTCAACTAGGGAAATCAGGCATTATGGGTATCATGTATGTATTACTGTTACTAGAACTTAGTTAGCAAATAATGTTTTGAGTTAAATCTTACCACACAGTTTGCTTCTACTGGTGAAACTGTTGCCATGTTCCAATGGCCAGTACTCTCAGTCAACCAGCATTACGAGTGGTCATGTGTAACAAGGACATGTAGTTTGCCATAGTCAAGTCTGTCAACCATCTCCATCAATGGTCTTATTCTGGCAATCTTAGTACTGGCCTCATCTCTTAGCATTGCCTCCTCCTTCCCTTAGCTCCAGCCACATCAGTCTCCTGTTGTTCCTCAATAACAGCACACATATTTCAGTCTCAGAATATTTGTCCTTAGTCTTCTTTTGCTTCCCCTAGATATCTGCATGGGCTGGCCCTCAATTTCATTAAGATCCCTGCTCAAATACCACCATATGACAAAGAGACCTTTCTGGACCATTCTATGTAAAAACTCTTCACTTTCCTATTCCCAGTCTGCTCCAATCACTTTCTCTTCTCTTAATCTGCTTTATTTTTATTCACATCACATGATACATTATGCATTCATTTCATATTATTTTCTCTGTAATAGAATTTACACTCCATAAGAGCAGGAACATTTTTTTTTGTTTGTTTGTGGCTGTATAATTGACAATTAGAATAGTGTCTGTCATGCAATAGGCACTAGGTAAATATTAGTTGAATTAATCAATGAATTAAAAATAAGCAAACTTAAACTAGCAATTGGACCCCATGATGACATAGTGATCTATAACTTGGGGGCTTTTTTCGTATTTGTTTATGAAATGGTTTATTACAACATACTAACATCTTCTATCAAGGTGTTTGTTAAATGCATCTTTCAAAAGATTAAAAGGCTAAGTTGGAAACCTGTTCATATAGACTATGAAAAGTAATGACTGAAAAATTTGATTTATATTAATTTCTGAAGAAAATTTAAACATAGAAAAGAGAAGAATATAAGATAAAGTGGCTTGGGAAGGACATTATAAAGGAGGAAATATTTAAACCAGAAGCTGAGGCTGAGCCAAGCAGTGACAGCATTGATGACAAATGGCTGAGACAAAGGGAACAACACGGGGAAAGATTCTGAGTGGGAAAAGAGTCTTTGTTTATTCAAGGAAATATAAGGCCAGCTGAATAGGATGAGAGCTATTGCCACATAAATATTGCAGAGACAGGCCAAGATCACATTATTTGGGTCTTTTAGGTCACAGAGGTAAATTTTCATTGTATATTAAGAGCAACAGAAAGTCACTGAAAGGTTTTAAGCTTGGTACAGGGATATAATATGATACATGTTTTTAAATGGTACTCAGGACTTTCAGAGCTAGACCCAAAGAAATACTTTTTCCTAGCCCTCCTGCTATGTTCACCTTAAAACTCTAGACATTATATATAAAACAAACACAAGAATACTCTGAATGCTGAAGAGATGAAGACAGACTGCTAGGGACCTCAGCCCCTGAGGAACAATGCAGCAGTGAGTTCCCTGGGTTTTCTTTTCACCGTAAACATCCCAGATTAGGCACCTGAGAAGCCAATACTTTGGAAATGCCAACAAGCATTGACAAAAAAGCTCCAATAAAAAGTAAAACAAAAAAGACTTTCTGGCTGCTGAATGGAGAGTGCATTAGCTGAGTGGTAAGACCCGTGGATAAGATGCTGTAATAGCCTGGGGTAAGCGATGTTGGGAACTTGGTTTGAGTGATGGCTGTGGATATGGCTGTGGGGGAGGTGAACACCTGTGGGATACAGTTTATAGGTAGAACCACTTGACTTGTTTTTTGTCTACACATGGGCAGGGTGGAGAAGAAGGCCTTCATGTGAATGAGACACAAACTGTAAGAGTCTGACTGGGAAATTTTCAATCTCTGTGAAATAAGATAGGCAAGCTAAAACAAAGCTCTTTTGTCTTTATGGTTGACAAGACAGATCCATCAGGAGAGCATGAATGGAGGCCAGTTTATTCATAGTGTTGATAAAAATAGTACAACCCCAGGCTCAACAGATGGCCTTATGTTTCATATCAAAGTAAATAAAGGCAATCTGGATTAAAAGAAATTGGAGTTAATATGAGACTAAAAGCAGTGCCCAAGAAGGTGCTCTATTGGACAATATAGAATGCAATGTCATCAGTGAAATCTGTACAATTAACTGAATAGTTATAGGAATAAATATGATCAGAAAAAGTGAGGACAAAACAAAATATAATAGGAAAATGGAATGTTTTTCTTTTAAAGAGATAGATAATCTTTTAAAGATTTTTTTGATTGGACATATAACACCCAGACTATTTGGGGTTCTACTGCCTCTTAGAAGTAATAGAAAAAAGGTGAAGATCCCTGAATAACAATGCAATGAACCTGAAGAGTTGAAATCACTTCATGTTTTAATTCATTTTAGGTAAGCACACTAGAACAAAACTAGCCAATTTTCTTGTTCTTGTGACAATGCACTTAATTTGGTTTATTTATTAAAATATATATAGACCCAAATGGCAATTCTCAGACTTGAAAGTAGAATTTAGGCAGTTTTGGAAAATGCATTAAAAAATGTGTCCATTCACCTGCTCACCACCCTTCTGTGACATATTTTTCTGATAATCCAATATCTGTTCTTGCTTTGGGTGAGCAAGAGGTCCAGTTTAGCATTGCATATAGATTCCCCCTAGCCAAAACTCAATAAAGCAATCAACCAACCCCATGCACCTTCCAGTGGACTCAGGAGTACTCTTTGCTCATTAGTCCCTTAGAAAATAGTATACAAAAAATACTGACAGAAGGATTGCTGAGAAAATCCCACCCTCATCCTGCCAATTTCTAAAACCCTCTAGTTTATTACAATGAAAACAGGTTCCCCCCCCCCTTTTTTTTTGAAATTTTAGGCAATTGGCCTAATCTAAATGAGGTTGTACCCCAGGATAAAAGAAAAAGGAAAATGTGTCACTGTTAGATGCTTTCTAGAGTTGTTCACCTGTCTTCCCAGAGAACACTTGGGATTTTTAAGGCAGAGAGTATGATGTCAAACATTTATTTAATAAGGCACTTAAGAACAAAAGATGACATCTAATATCAGACACTAGTTACTCAATCTTTTTTAATGGTCAGAATTCATCAAGACAAATTCACTCATTTAATTTTAAATTTTGATTCATTTGCCAAATATACAAATCACCAGATCGGTTTCTAAGTTACTCTATAGGAGACCCCATTTAAAGGCTAACTTTTAAAGTACTACAGTCATTAGCATTAGTAATAAAAGGCAATAGTTGTTTCAAATAATAAAGAATCTTATCTAATCTGGCTCTAAAATAATGCTCAGAGAAGCAAAGGAGAAAAAAATCAGCAAAAAGAAAGGAAATAAATTACGATTAAAGCTTGCAATTGTGAAATAAGACAGGAGAGCTAAAACAAAAGTCTTTTGTTAGGACTGAGTTGAGTCGGTATTACAAGTAGGATGTAACTATGGAACAAAGCAACATAAACAGCACTGGTAATCCAGGCACTCCTGTAAACTAGATTAAAAGGAGAGTCAGAAAAGTGAAAGTTAGGATACAGTACAGGGACCTTGTGAATGAGAGGGAAGCTTTTTAATGTTATCCTGTAAACTATAGGGAAGCCTTATATGATGGGATTTAAAGAAGATGCTGATTTATGTTCTTGAGGGGATCCTTATGGCTCTACTGTGGACAGATCACAGAGGAGCCAGAAACCAGTTAGATATTAGCACTTCTTAGAGAGAAACGAAAATGCTCTGCTGACTGTGTTAGTAGTGGGAGGAGAGAGAGAGGGAAAGAGGATGAAGAAAACACTAGGAGGCAGGACCTCCAGATGACATTTGTTTGTAGATTGAGAGGGACTTGTTAGAAGCTGGTACCACTTATTAAGGTGGGAATAAGGGAAACAAATACCATTGTATGAAGATTGCTAAAGCATCAGCATTAGCCACAATCATTCTAGAGACTTGATTTGAATCTAAGTGGGCTAGAACACTTTCACATACTTGTTTCCTGTTTCCTGGCCAGTGGCATTATCTTCTTAAGGGAGAAGTATTAGATGGGTCAAGCATTAAAAAGACAAAAGGTTTGATTATAATGCTATTATGCAGTTACCCGCTATTAACATACTTCTGTCAAGGCCTTAAGGTATTTTTGTTCAGGAGTCAGTGAAAGTCCTTAAAGAAGCAAGAAGTAGAGGCAGACATTTAGGAATTTTGACTCCTGTCTTGGGATGCTTAGGAGACTAACCAAAGCCCACTAGGAATCTTGGAGTCAGGGAAGGAGAGTGTGCGCAGATATGATCAAATGATGGATATTTCTTTCAATGCCTTCAAATTCCATTTTAATCACTCGATATTTTCCTTTCAATACTCTAAACGCTGAAGGAAATGTTTCAATTATAAAATGCTTTATGTAATGTTAATTATCATCAAGTCTTCCTCAAATGAGATTGTTTTACTAAAAAAAAAAAAAAAACTGAAAAGAATTCAGCCTAAACGAGATACAGCTGTCCATCTTTGGGCTTTCTAGTGACCTTTACCCTCACAGCTTTGCTTTCTGGTGTGGGACACACCTCTAACATGCGTGAATAACCAGAGTACAGGAACACCTTCAGGCAAGACTACAGCCCTGTCTTTTAAGATAGGGCAGGCCTACAATTTTTCAATTACATGTGCCATTACAAAATTTATAGCATAGAAATACATATAATGCAGCATGGCAGATGAGGAAGTAATTTGTTAAAAGACGAAAATCAAAGTCTCTACCCAAGAATTAATCCCCTAAGCCTCAAGAAACAGGAGGTAAAAGGTTTCCCCAACTTCCAAAAATATTGTCTTCAATCATTAACATTTAGCTGTGTTTATATGAGCCTTTTAATCTTCCATTAATCCTTGTTTTGTCTCATTTTTTTAAGATTTATCTCAAAAGCATCCAAGAAAGATTTTGGCTGGGTTAACACTTAGTTTGGTTGCTGTGATTATAATTTAGCTGAAATATGCAGAGACAGATTGCACCCGGGGTTATATTGAAATTTAGATTCATAAAGCAAGGGTTTATTATCCAATAGTCTCCTAAACAATCTATTCCAACTTTTGTCATTTAAGCTCAGTCCTATGTCTCTTTAGAAGTGATTTTCAAATGCTGAATTTGTCCTCATAAACCTATACACAAGATGCAGTTTATGTAAACAGATTTGTTTTGTGACAAAGAAAAAGTGAAGCCAACTCACTCAAGAATAACAGTAAGGTATATTTCCAGGAACCCAATATAGTTTAAAAAATAATAATGGATGTCTCTCATAAACTTGTCCAGTGTAAGGGCAATGTGTAATTTTCATTGAGTTAAGCCTTATGCACACAGGTCAGAGCACAGAATAATGTCACATACAATAGAGTAATTCCTTGGCTGGTTGCAGCTCAGAGCAAATCCATAGAAAGATCAATTTTTGCTACTTATAGCTTTCTTTGTGATGAACATGGGGGAAGTGAAGGCAAGAAGCTGACAGGTTGACTGAGGCTCCCTGGCATAAAGAGTTAGAAATTTAATAATTTTTAAAAGTATCATTATAATATAAAAATAGCTCTTCATGCTGTTGAAATATGTATATATTTTTCTTTTGTCAGTGAGCAAGAAGGCCTGATGATCAAACTTATAAAAAGCAGAACATAATTTCTTTCAAAAAATTACTATACAAATCTCCAATCTTTTGAAAATTGTCTATATTTGCAGCAAATCACCAGTATATGGTAACTTATACTTACTCTTTCTACATCATTTTAGGTAACAGCAGATTTATAATCATATGAAAGTTACAACAGGATGGGGCGTGGTGGCTCATGCCTGTAATCCCAGCACTTTGGGAGGCCGAGGCAGGCAGATCACTTGAGGTTAGGAGTTCGAGACCAGCCTGGCCAACATAGCAAAACCCCGTCGTTACTAAAAAGTACAAAAATGGCCAGGCACGGTGGCTCACGCCTGTAATCCTAGCACTTTGGGAGGCGGAGGTGGGTGGATCACCTGAGGTCAGGAGTTCAAGACCAGCCTGGCCATCATGGTGAAACCCCATCTTTAAAAAAATAAAAATAAAAAAGGAAAAAAAGAAAAGTACAAAAATAAGCTGGGCGTGATGGCACACACCTGTAATCCCAGCTACTTGGGAGGCTGAGGCTTGAGAATTGCTTGAACCTGGGAAGCAGAGGTTGCAGTGAGCCGAGATCATAAAAAAGAAAATTATAACAAAATAAGGGCAAGTAATTACTGGGTGGCTCCCCCTCCCCCATGGCCCTTACACAAATTACTCACATTTTACCAACAAAATGTCACTTCAATTTTGTTTAAAGCTTTCGTTGATGACTTGGTATTTGTGAGATAATGGTGGATGTATTGATTGTCTTCATTTTTGAGTTTCCTTGGGATATTGGACCTATGTGACTAATTTGTCACTGGAATATTTACTAGCATAGAATCAGCCAAGCAGGAAATCATGCATTCTAGATTCTTTCTTGATCTGAATTAATCTTTGAGACTCTTCCTTCTTATTGATTAAAGAGGTATGATTAATTCAGAGTTTCAGTACTGTACCGCCTGGGCTCACTTTACAGGGCAGATATGCATGTAAATTTGCCAGCTTTATTGAGCCAGAGTTGCAGAATGAACACAAGGTGTTCACTTAGGATGAACTGACATGTATGCCTTTGGTTAGACAGAGACCAGAAGCAGGAGTATGACAACATGAGAAGAAATATATTCTCATTGCTGGGGAAGGGGAAATCCAGGTTTTTCTTATTGTGGGTCAGTAAGTTCATTTTTCAAAGCACTTGGCTATTTCTTATGCTCTTGTACCAATTTATAGGAAAGCTGTATTTTAAACATTCTTCCCACAGTATGTACTACAGAGCTGAGCCTTTCATGGATCCTTAATGAATGATCTCTGAATAAATGTGTTGCACACTGTGCTTTGAGAAAGCTATGTAAGCTTGGGACCTGGTGTTGTGCTCAGAAAGTGTTGACACAGATAAAACTGACCCCATGCATTATTAATGTTTCCTACAGCCTGCTGAGAAACCAATAAAACAATTTTCTCTTACCTGAAAAAGAAAAAGAATTGGACACAACTAAATAAATTGCATTAAACTCTACCTATTCCCATTCATAGTAAAACATATTAAAGAAATTAAATATAATTTATAAAATCCTGGAGTTGGGAAGAAGATTGAGTTGAAGGTAGGGGGAAGTTCTGAAATCCAGACTTGCATAACTGACATTTTGTTACTCATACTGCTTTAAACAAGGAGGATGGAATTAAGGTACACTATAATCATTTCAATGTTTCACATGCTACTATGAAAATAAATTGCTAGATCTATTTTTTAAGTTATGCATTCCATAATTAAAAATCAACTAATGCTTCTTTGTTGTTGCTCACTATTGTGGTACGTGGTTAAGTTCATCACACACTAGGAAATATATACCAAAAAAGTAACTGAGACATTTAAAAAATTTAATAATTTTCCGTGGAATACATATCCTAGTAGGAATATAAACTTGGATTTATATCACATCCTTGTCTTCCACTGCAATACTCAACAGTGGTTCTTCCCTTTACTCCAAAGGGACTCAAGATTAATTGGGACTGCCAGATCCAGTGTCCATTGGCTAGTCAGACTTCAGGGCATCTCATGTCACTACCATCATCTCTGCTGCTTATCAGATCCCTTGTTCTGACTGGCTGCCTGGATTCACACTTCCCTAATCCCCTTCCCATTAGACCCCAAAGCTCTAAATTGAAATTCGGTATCTTGCCAAGGACTTACATCAATCCCCCTCCTGTGATAGGATTCTGCACTTGTGCTTTCCACATTCACTTTGTAGGGAATCTTGCTGGACGAGGATAGCTACCCTTGAACTCTATCTGCCACATGTTGGAGTCACAGTATTAAACAACATCATCTTTCCTTGAGGCTGCAATTGCAAATGTTGATAACTCAGTCAATACCAACTGCTTCTGACAGTATCCTAAAGGCCCCTTTTGGTAATGGGCATTTATTGCCCAGTCAGTTTTACCCATTGCAACTCTCCAGGCTTCCTCCCCAACACCGAAAACCCAGCAGTTTTTTCTGCCCAGTAAAAACCTGACCTTGAGTAATTACCACAGCGAAACACACACTACAAGTTGCTTCCTCATGAATACATAGATACCTAAAACTTCAGGCATTAGACACTAAAGGTGTTATGAAAAATGGCTTTTTTAAAAAGATAATTTCTCAAATAAAACCTCAATGCATGTGTAATTATAAATATATATGTACTCCGATTTAAAATTCTGGTCTACCAACTAAAGTTTAGAACTTTCCATAAAAGGTCCACAATTATAAGGAAAATTCCATTAAGACTGAATTCCTTGATTTTCTTTTCCAGTTCTCTTTTTAAGATTGAAGGGAAGTTCCTAAGTATGGCTTTCTTGAGTTTGTTGAGCATTATATTATTTCCTTTTTCAGGGGATAGTGCCCTTTGAAGCAAGACATGCAAATATGTCAATAGGCCTCAGCTATTGCAAGAGTTTCTATCATTATTTAAAATATATATATATATTTATTAATTATAGACTTAGGAAAGAAATATATAACATTGTAGTGTGATACATTAGGTATTTTTAAATTAAGACAAACTGGAATGCAGTGTGATTTACATGAAAAACTCCAGTCTTGCCCAAACTCTGTTAGTCTTTGTATTTATTAATGATGCCACAGATGATGGCTTCCATGAGGTCAGTGGCTAGAAAATACTAATCTGCGCATTCGTCTCCCTAAGGAAGTACTCTCATTTCCATTTTGCATAATCAATATTTTCCCATATTCACACCTACTAACTGGCTTTTTACGTAAGAGAATCTATTGCTTTCACAGCTGTCACTCTTTGCAACTCCTCTTGAAGTTAACAGCTGGCTCTGAAATTTTGTGCAAAAACAGCCCCCTTCCTTCACACCTTTCTATCCTGATTGCTGTAGCTCAGGCTAATTTTTCTTATTTTTGTGAGTTCCCAGATGTCTACTGGCCCTACTACAAGGTTGAAAAGCACTTTCCATGAATTAAATGTTAAATTTCAATTGTTTCTTTGTGTGTGTGTGCAGTATTTACATGATGCTTCCATTTTGTGGGATTTTTCTGTTGTCATTTACTGTCCACACTTCTTAAATCCAGTACACCGACTGAATTAATAAATGTTTATTCAGGTTGCTATATTCCAGAAATTGTGCAAGGTCCTTTCATATACGCTATTCTACTGTGGTGAGCAGGTAGCTATAGCACTGCACAACAGGCAGCATTCTGTTTTCCTTTTGGATGACATCATGCTGTTTAACATCCATGAGAATTGTAACAGGTTGCAGGTGAATTAATCTATAAGGCAAATAGAGTACTTTCATCACGACATATTTCTTATACAAGAACAAAAGCATTGTGTTAATGCTGTATGAACTTTCAGCTGTGTTTGGAACTTCATATTTTATACATATTTGATCTATTGTGTGCTGAAAAGACAGCTTTTTCAGAGATTCCTCTTTTGTTTTTTTGGGGGGGGGGGGGGAAATTATGTTTTGCCCACATGATGGTTTAAAATAATTAAATTACCATATTTAATAAATATGTCATTATTTTATATATTTCTTGAACAGTGTGAATAGCAGTATCAGGTCTTGTGTAATGATTGACAACACTGCAGCAAAGTAAATACATAGAGAAACATCTAGATGTAACTTCTAATATCATTTCTGGAAATTTTATTAAAGCTATAAGTGAGATTAAAAAAGCAAACTGAATAACACAGAACCAAGTATGCAATTATGCATTATACCACTAAATAAGATTGTCACAGAATATCACATTTGTAAAGGCTCAGAGGTCAGCTAGTTCAGGTTCTGTAACTCAGGTCTGCAGCTTGTCAGAGATCTGTGGTGGACTTTTTATTAGTATGATATAGAAATAAGAAAAAAATGAGGACATATATGTTTTTTATAATGTAAAATGTAGTTGCTTTTTAAAGTGTGAAAACAGTAATTCTTTAATAAAATTCTGGTGCAAGCAGGTATTAGTTGTGGTGGTGGTTGTTTAAATGGTTGTTGCTTCTGTGTCCATTTTTCCATTTTTAAAAATTACACAGGTATATGAAACCCCAAAGCCTGGCAACACCAAGTGACAATACATCTCCCCCTGTTAATTCTTAATTTTTCACTTTTTTTTTTCACAGAAGTAAAACAACTTCCACAGTCTCTAGTCTCTAGACATTTCTTCAGTAACTTGAATGAATCAGCAACATGAACTGAAAACTTTGGATTCCACCTTTGCTTCCACTGGGAGGCGTGCTAAGTGAAACACTTTGGCAATGTAGACTGGCCTTTGTCAGAAGTGAGTTACTATGTAGTCATTAGTAAGTAGGAATAAAACCAAAGAAGTGTTCAGTTTAGAAAGAAGAAAAAATAGTCCATGGGAGGGAATGAATCACCACAGTACCCATGCACATTCATCCAACTTTCATGAATTTCATGAGATTCAATGCCGGAAGCTGGAAAATATTAACAATATAGTCACTGAAGCAATTTGAAGTTGGACTGTTGTCCTGAATTGTGGGTTCTCAATGGCAAATACAATGATAAAAGTGAATTTGTAGAGTTTTAGATTTAGACTATTTATTAAATTTAAATTTTGCAAACACTAAAATGTAAGACAAAAGAAGGAATAGAAATCAGCATGAGTAAAGATGGTGCAACTTACTACATGTTCCTGGTGAGTTCTGTCTCTCCCAACCTTTCCTAGTCCAACTAGGGAACTGTCCACAGCCAGACTGAGGGGATGCCCAGAGATTTCTGTGTGCTCCCATGACACTACTTCTCTCTGCCTCCTCCCCATGGCCCCTGGAGTCTCCCTGTTCCCTATGCCACACACTTTCTATGATTTGCTTATTCCCAAGAAGGAGGCATTAATTAAGGTTGTTGACCTTCATCCCTAATCAATCACCAGGACTAGATACATCCCACCTTACAGCTTTTTTACTGTGGTTACAATCAGAAGTCTATGGCTCTTATGCCATCCTTTTTCTCCAGGACAACTTTCTTCACATTTCTTTGGATATCTTCTAATCTCACCTTATCTCCCACTATTCAATAAGTCCTAGCCCATTCCTCTGTCTATCATCAGACAAATCCTTTATTGTCTAACCTCTTTCCTGAATGTTCCTGTATTAGTTGGTTATCATACTGCTAATAAAGACATACCCGAGACTGGTTAATTTATAAAGGAAAGAGGTTTAATTGACTCACAGTTACATATGACTGGGGAGGCCTCACAATCATGGTTGAAGGCAAATGAGGAGCATCTTACATGGGTGGAGGCAAGAGAGCTTGCTAGCGAATTCTCCTTTATAAAACCATCACATATTGTAAGACTTATTCACAATCATGAGAATTGCCTGCAAAAAAACTCACCCCCATGATTCAATTATCTCCACCTGGCCCCACCCATGACACATGGGGATTATCACAATTAAAGGTGAGATTTGAGTGGGGACACAGCCAAACCATATCAGTTCCCATACATTCTTGCTCTGGCTGAAATGGTTCTCTTTTGAGAACATGTATCTTAACCCTGGGCCCAGACTCCTGTAACTATTTGACTTGTATCATTCATATCATTATTAATAAATGTATTTCATTATTTTATATATTTCTTGAACATTTATATATTTCTTATAAAATGGTGTTGCGTTTTTCATACATAGAATTTTGTTTTCAAAACTAAACTTTTTATAGAGGTAATTTTATGGTGTTTTGAGACAGAAAAAGGGTTAACCTTTTACAGTGTTTATGAAGTCCCATTTTTGTTTTCACCACTGAAGAATATTATGACTTACTGCATGGTCTACATTTTACAACCCATAAAAATGTTAATTTCATTGAATCCAGCAAAGATTCCTAAGTTGGCATAACAGTTTCTCAGGTCAATTATAAATGCAGAAGAGAATCAGAGAATCTGTGCAAGATGAAGACCCTACCTTCAAGGAGCAACCTGGCTATTGAAAATGTTTAATCTGTTAAACATACACAATGACCATAATAAAATCTCAAACTCTTGGTTGTCCAGCACATCATGTCTGGTTTAGAGAAGCGGTCTTCATAGAGCATAGTTTTAAGGATATGATGTCTATTTTTTATTCTGGATAGTTCATGTTTTGCCAAAACAATCTAGATTTTTTCCTGTGGATTAAACTAGACTGGTCACAAAGGGTAATCTTGGACCATATATTTTTCACTTCCCACAGTTCTTCTTCTATTTAGTCATATGCTTTGGTGCCACACCTTAAATATTGTTGAAGATGATATTAGATAATGTTTTATGGACTATGATAATGTGTATGATGAAGAAATGTTGATAAGATCACGGTTCATCCACTGGATGAGTCTGTTACGTAAAGTCCCCCAATAAGGTGATGTTCCAAGATAAACTTTTCTTTCCATGGAGATTCAGTGTATTTTCTGTGTTTCATACAATTAAAATAATATAAATGACATGTTTCTTTTTATTGTGGACAACAGGAAGCCCAGAAATAAATGTTAATATCAACATAGGAGCTACACAGACTCTTATGGCTTGCATGTTTGAGCTCTATTCTTTCCTTTTCTCAATTTTAATATTTTTGGTTGTTGAATTTTTAAAAATCCCTTTTATTATATGATCTCTGTCAAATTATTTTTGTAATAAAGGGAGAAATTAAGTAAGTGAAAATATAGGCATTAGATATTCCATATTTTGGACATCCTCAATTTTATGTAATATTGTTTTCAGTGAAGGTGATTTATTAAATGAAAAGTTTAAAGAGATTTAATATTAATATCCAAGAGTTCATACAAATGAATTATTCAAAAATCAGAGTAATGTTTTCCAGATTTGTCACTTGGTTTAGTATTTATTGTGTTTAATTACTTATATATGTTTTGTTAATTATAGTGACTATATTGATAAGTGGTCTTAAAAGCATATAACATAAATTAATTTTACCAGTCAAAATTTCTACTTAAATTTAAGTAGAAAAAATCTTTTTGAAGAAGATATAAAATAGATACAACATTTTTTAGTGTTTATACATTGCAATTGAAAAAGTATAAAGACAACACATTCCAATTCATGGACTTCTTTAAAAGAATTCCTAAATTACTTTAGTTAAAGCTTTATATCTTTAAACACCCTAACCTAAAAGGAAAATATATGTTCATATAGACAATGATACAATTACTGTTGGTAACTAATATGTCAAGATCAATGTAGCAAACAACATAACTGCCTCCATGGGCCAAAAGAACAGTAGCTAGGTTAACAGACACGGAATTCCATGCATAATGACCTTAGTAATCATACTGAAGTAGCCAGCCTGGAACCTTTGACTACTGACACTTTATTAGATTACTTGAAAGAGACTGGGAAATATAGATTGCACCTAATTTTCTAAATTAAGAAGTCAGCCAACCACCATTACCTCTATAGCTCATAAGATTTCCAGTGGACATCTTGAGAGTACTTTTTTTGTTTTCAGTTTAACTTTAAGAAACTAGAATCTAGAATTCAATTTAGAATCCAAATTTTGAATTTAAAATGCAAATTTGTCTTCCTTGGACAAACATCTTCATATTCATTGCCAACTTTTTTTTTTTGAATGGAATCCTAGAAGTAAAATTTCACTGATTCTACCAACCTTTCCTCTAATACAGTTTTCCCAAGAAAACCTGCATTAAGAGATCAGTGTGCTGTCTTATTCCTGGACCATCAATGCATATTCTTGATCATTTTAAATATTTTTCCAGTCTAATTTGTGAACAGTGATAGCTCATTGTTTTACATTGCATTTACTTGTGACATTTAACATATTTTCATTATTGGCTATTTGTATATCCTTTTAATAAAATTTCTCTTTTGTTCTGTTGAGCTATTTTTCTCTGAGTGTGGTATTTGTTTTACTATTCTTTAGTGTCTCTTGTGTTGAGAAAATTTTAATTTATAAATACGCAAATTGGACAAAATTTTCCTGTGAATTCTGCATTTGTTGTTTGTTCTTAGAAAGATCATTCCTACCCCAAGACTGTACACATACAATTATATATTATTTTATGATGCTTAAGTTGATTTATGTTTAGGTCTTTAGACCATGTGAAATTCATTTTTACATAAGGTAAATATTGTTTAAATGATACCAAAGAACAAGTATGGGGTATTTGCCATATATCAGGCATTGAACTAATTATTTTTAATGGATTACCAAATTTAACCCTTCCAATATTCATACTAGATTCTTTTATTTTCTTACTATCTTCATATGAGTAAATTAAAACAAACAGGTTATTAACTTTCTTAGGGTCATAAAACTCCATGAGAAAACTATGATTTGAACTCAAGCAAACTGACCACATAGAGATTCTACGGTCAGAATCCACTCAATTTGGAAATATTTAAGGACTCACTAGGTAAAAGTTGCTCTTAGTTCTCACAGTATTTTACTGGGATAAAGGATGAATTTTCATTTTTAAGAAATCTTCTCTGATTGCATCATCTTTGTTCTAATCCCACAGTAATTTAGACAGATGGAATTTGGAACTCAAGACATATATAAAACATTGGTTCCCAAACTGGATTGCTGGGCCCTAAACCCACAGTGTGTTTCAGTAGGTCTGGGTTGTGGCCTGAGAATCTGCACAAATAATTTGACATTTAGATTAGCATAACTGCTTTCTTTTTGTTAGCACTTGCCTGGTATTATTTTGTCTATTCCTTTGTTTTCAACTTTTATTTACCATTTTGCTGAGCATAGTTCTTATTAAACAGCAGAGAGCTACTTAATCAGACTGAGAAATTCATATTATTTGATGTATTCAAGTGTATCGGGAATGTTGACAATTTGAATTTATTTCTCACTTTTATTTTGAAATCTATTATAATTTCATGTTGCTTCATTTTGCCTTTTCCTATCATTTTGAAAACTTTTTTCCCTCTAATGATTTTAAAGTTATACATCTTATTTGTAATTTTCTAATAAGTACTCATAAATTTATAACATACATTTTCAAGTGTATAATCTTTCATGAAAGTCTAATCTACCTCTCTCTCCTCCTCCCTATAAAAGCATTACCACACATTTCCTCCATTTCCCCATCTTTCCCCTTTACTAGATCTCAACTATGTGCTAAAGTCATCTGAAATTATAGTTCCAGGTTATCATTAATTTTACTGCAGACCTATCTTCTGTGTTTTGTACTATTGCCATTCCTTCATATTTTGCTGCATTTATCAAATTTCAGGTGTCAACAATTTCAGAATTTAAATGCATTAAGGTAAATTTCTGAGAATTACAACTTTCTTTGTAGAGAATATGGGATTGTAAATGTGCTTCTTATTTTTTTGCTTTTTAAAACATGGTACATATATTTTTAATCAGCATTGTATTCTAATGCACTAATATAATACAATTTTCTTAATTATTTTCCTTTGTAAAAATGCTATTGAGTCAAGCTTATATGACTTTTCTTGTGATATGCATATTATTTTCAACACTGCAAGTTTTCTCTCTGTAGATTATTATGCTTTCTATGGCAGCAAGAAAGAGTAAGATAGTTGATAGAAAATTAAAAATAGACTCCATTGCCTTAAGAACAGATTAGCTACTCATATTTTGAGTTAACAGTAACTTTAGTAGGATGTGAAAATTTATCTAAGCCCTTTAGCTGAAGGAGTTTAACAACCAGCATTTCAAAAATTAAAAAGGACACAGTTTTGCCCCAATAGTCATGGGGATTTAGACAGTTATAGCTACTAATAGCAAGTTGTTCTGATACTTCACAGAACAGAGTTTGACTTCAAGAGAACAAAGGAAAGAATATCTTTTATTGTCCATGAATTTTTGTTTTCATTTTTCCATGTCGTGCTGCTAGTACAAAAGCAGCTGGCTGACTTACATTATCTCTGTGCCTGAAACTCAACAAAGACCTGCATCCTCTTTCTTCCTTCTCCTCCCATATTATTTGCTATTTAACAAAGGAGAATATTTTTGCTCTGATATATTTGGCCACTTTTTCATAAGTATAAGGAATATTATTGTTATAGGACACAGAAGATGGTAATTTGGTATATAGGTTTTTATTTATTTAACACATGGGTAGTGCATATTTCTCATGTGCAACTTAAAAAGAAAGCCAAATTAGATGCAAATTAGATAATAGCTATACTTCATTATGATAGAAAAGTGAATTGTTTTCTAATTATGAGAAAACATACAGAGGATGTGTTTATATTATACTAAACAAATATCACACTGACAGAAAAATAACTCAATAGGACAAAAGAGAGATTTATGAAAAGGAAATGCAAATAGCCAATGTAAAAACATGCTAAATGACAGTAGTAAATGCAATTTAAAACAATGAGCTATCACTTTTCCCAGATCGGACTGGGAAAGTATTTAAAAGAATCAATAACATGTTTTGATAGCCTAGGAATAAGAACCTAGTACATTCATCTCTTAATAAAAGTTTACTTGAAAAACCATTTAGCGGAAAGGCTCGTAGTACCAGACAAATTCCACTTCCAGGAATCCACAAGAAAAAAGAAAAAATTTGGCAATGAGCAGAAAGATGTTTGCCCCAAAAAGACAAATTCACATTTAGTTTGTTTAAATAATTAGAATCAAATGATATATCAATCAATAGGGGAATTATTTTACAAATTACAAGCATCTATTCATAATTTATTAGGTAACCATTTAAAATCAGAAAGGTCCCTATATTGAAGTATAAAAAAATTGTCAGAATAAATTAAAGAAATGAAAAAATGTATTTCACACCTTATTTTATGTTAGAAAATTATGTATATGTGTGTATTTATAAGTTCTTAGAAAAAGAAGCAGAAAGAAGCAGACATAAACTTATTTTTCAGGAAAGGAGAGAAATTGTTAGAAGAATAAAGAAAGATAATTTTACTCTCTAAACTTCTGTACTTTAAATCTTTATCATGATAACACATTAATGTGCTACTTGTCCAACTAAAACACTGAATTCAGGTATTTAGGGGGCAGAGGTAAAAAATACTTGATGTCTCCACAACCATCTAATCTTTGATAAACATGACAAAAACAAGCAATGGGCAAAGGATTCCCTATTTAATAAATGGTGTTGGGGAAACCTGTTAGCCATATGCAGAAAACTGAAACTGGACCCCTTCCTTACACCTTATACAAAAATTAACTCAAGATGGATTAAAGACTTAAATGTGAATCCTAAAACCATACAAATCCTAGAAGAAAACTTAGGCAATACCACTCAGGACATAGGCATCAGCAAAGACTTCATGACTAAAACACCAAAAGCAATTGCAACAAAAGCAAAATTTGACAAATGGGATCTAATTAAACTAAAGAGCTTCTGTACAGCAAAATTAACTATCATCAGAGTGAACAGGCAACCTAGACATTAGGAGAAAATTTTTTGCAATCTATCCATCTGGATAGACTCTGGATTAACATCCAGAATCTACGAGAAACTTAAACAAATTTACAAGAAAAAAACCAAACAACCCCATCAAAAGGTGGGCAAACGATATGAAAGGACACTTTGTAAAAGAAGACATTTATGGAGCCAACAAACATATGAAAAAAGCTCATTACCACTGGTCATTAAAGAAATGCAAATCAAAACCACAATGAGATATCATCTCACACCACTTAGAATGGCAATTATTAAAAAGTCAGGAAACAATAGATGCTGGTAATGCTGTGGAGAAATAGAAACACTTTTAACTGCTGGTGGGAGTGTACATTAGTTCAGTCATTGTGGAAGACAGTATGGCAATTCCTCAAGGATCTAGAACCAGAAATCCATTTGACCCAGCAATCCCATTACTGAATATATACCCAAAGATTTATAAATCATTCTACTAAAAAGACACATGAGGAGAGCAGAGATCCAAGATGGCCGATTAGGAGCAGCTGAGGATTGCAGCTCCCAGTGAAAGCGTGGAGGGTGAGTGGACGCCGCATTGCCAGACAGATTTTTATTGCCCACAGACCAGGAGATTCCCAGGGGGAGAAGCCCCACGGGTCGCCAGCGCGGCTGGTGTGGCCGGCGCAGCAGTTTTTGCCAGCCCGACTGTTTTCGCCAGCGCTGCTGTTTTGGGCGGCGTCCCGGCACAGCGGTTCCCCATACAAAATACGTGGGTCCGGGTGCCGTTTTAGCTGGCAATTGGAGCTCCGGGAAGGCAGAGCCGCCCATTCATCTGATTAGAAAAGGGGACTGAAACAGGCAGCCAGGCCGGGAGATTTCCCGGGCAAAAAAAACGCCACGAATCTCAGCGCCCGTGGTTTCAGCCGGCGCAGTGGGTCGCCGCACGGGAAATCACACAGATCCCGGCGCCTTTTCAACAGGCGGCTGGAACACCTGGGAGACTCTGAGGCAGGGAGCCAGGTGATCAGGCTCGGCTGGTCCCACCCCCCACAAAAAAACAGCCATCGGAAACGCTCTGGATCCAGAGTTTCACAGCAAGCACAGCTGAGCCCGGGACGGCCCAGCTCTGTGGGGGGAGGGGCGTCCGCCATTACTGAGGCAGTCTGCCTCTACAGAGGTAGTTTGCCATTGCCAAGGCAGTTCTCACTACACCGGTATAAACAGGACTGCAGGGAAGTTCATACGGCAGCTGGTTGGAGCCCACAGCAGCTCAGCAAAGCCTCTGTAGGCAAACAGTGACTAGGCTGCCTCATCGCTGGGCAAGGCAGCCCTGAGAAAAAGGCAGCAGCACCAGGGAAACTCATAAATAAAGCCCTAACTCCCCCGGGACAGAGCACCTGGGGAAAAAGGGGTTTATGAGTTCTGCTGCAGCAGACTTAAACGTACCTGCCCAGCAACTCTGAATGAACAACGGAGCTCACAGCTCAGCACTTGAGCTCCTATAAAGGAAACTCTGTCTCCTCAAGCACCTCCCTCATCCCCGTATATCCAACGAGTCACCTCACAAAGGAGTGCTCAGACGGACATCTGGCGGGTATTCTTCTGGGACAAAGATAGCAGAAGAAGAGACTGGCAGCAACCGTTACTGTTCTGCAGCTCCTGCAGGTGATCCCCCCAGGCAAGCAGGGCCGGGGGTGGACCTCAGCAGCCCTACAGCAGAGGGGTCAGACTGGTAGAAGGAAAACTAAGAAACAGAAATAAATAACTTCATCATCAACAAACGGGACGTCCACTGAGAGACCCCATCTGAAAATCACCAACCACAAAGACCACACATAGATAAATCCACAAAGATGGGAAGAAACCAGCGCAAAAAGGAGGTAAACACCCAAAACCAGAACTCCTCTCCTCCTACAAGGGATCACAACTCCTCACCAGCAAGGGAACAAGGCTGGATGGACAATGAGTGTGATGAAATGACTGAATCAAGCTTCAGAAGGTGGGTAGTAAGAAAACTTCTGTGAGCTAAAAGAACATGTTCTAACCCAATGCAAACAAACTAACAACCTTGAAAAAAGATTTGATGAAATGCTAATGAGAATAACCAACTTAGAGAGGAATGTAAGTGAACTGATGGAGCTGAAAAACACAACACAAGAACTTTGCGAAGCATACACAAGTTTCAACAGCCGAATTGACCAAGCAGAAGAAAGGATATCAGAGGTCGAAGATCAACTCAATGAAATAAAACGAGAAGGAAAGAGTAGAGAAAAAAGGGTAAAAAGGAATGAACAAAGTCTCCAAGAAATATGGGACTATGTGAAAAGACCTAATCTACGTTTGATAGGTGTACCTGAATGTGAAGGAGAGATGATCCAAGCTGGAAAATACTCTTCAGGATATTATCCAGGAGAACTTCCCCAACATAGGAAGGCAGGCCAATATTCAAGTCCAGGAAATACAGAGAACACCACAAAGATATTCCTCAAGAAGAGCAACCCCAAGGCACATAATCGTCAGATTCACCAGGGTTGAAATGAAGGAGAAAATGCTAAGGGCAGCCAGAGAGAAAGGTCGGGTTACCCACAAAGGGAAGCCCATCAGACTCACAGCAGATCTCTCAGCAGAAACCCTACAAGCCAGAAGAGAGTGGGAGCCAATATTCAACATCCTTAAAGAAAAGAACTTCCAACCCAGAATTTCATATCCAGCCAAACTGAGCTTCATAAGTGAAGGAAAAATAAAATCCTTTGCGAACAAGCAAGTACTCAGAGATTTCATCACCACCAGGCCTGCTTTACAAGAGCTCCTGAAAGAGGCACTAAACATAGAAAGGAACAACCAGTACCAGCCACTCCAAAAACATACCAAACAGTAAAGACCATCAACACAATGAAGAAACTGCATCAACTAACGGGCAAAACAGTCACCTAGCATCAAAATGGCAGGATCAAATTCACACATAACAATATTAACCCTAAATGTAAATGGACTAAATGCCCCAATTAAAAGACATAGACTGGCAAACTGGATAAAAAGCCAAAACCCGTCTGTGTGCTGTATCCAGGAAACCCATCTCACATGCAGAGATACACAAAGGCTCAAAATAAAGGGATGGAGGAAGATTTACCAAGCAAATGGAGAGCAAAAAAAAGCAGGAGTTGCAATTCTCATCTCTGATAAAATAGACTTTAAACCAACAAAGATCAAAAGAGACAAAGAAGGACATTACATAATGATAAAAGGATCAATGCAACAAGAAGAGCTAACGATCCTAAATATATACGCACCCAATACAGGAGCACCCAGATACATAAGGCAAGTTCTCAATGACCTACAAAGAGACTTAGATTCCCACACAATAATAGTGGGAGACTTGAACACCCCGTTGTCAATGTTAGACAGATCAACAAGACAGAAAATTAACAAGGATATCCAGGACTTGAACTCACACCTGGATCAAGCAAACCTAATAGACATTTACAGAACTCTCCACCCCAAATCCACAGAATATACATTCTTCTCAGCACCACATTGCACCTACTCTAAAATTGACCACATAATTGGAAGTAAATCACTCCTCAGCAAATGCAAAAGAACAGAAATCATAACAAACAGTCTCTCAGACCACAGTGCAATCAAGTTAGAACTCAGAATTCAGAAACTGACTCAGAACCACACAGCTTCATGGAAACTGAACAACTGGCTCTTGAATGTTGACTGGATAAACAATGAAATGAAGGCAGAAATAAAGATGTTCTTTGAAACCAACGAGAACGAAGACACAACATACCAGAATCTCTGGGACACATTTAAAGCAGTCTCTAGAGGAAAGTATATAGCAATAAATGCCCACATGAGAAGCAAGGAGAGATCTAAAATTGACACCCTATCATCAAAATTGAAAGAGCTAGAGGAGCAAGATCAAAAAAACTCAAAACCTAGCAGAAGACAAGAAATAACTAAGATTAGAGCAGAACTGAAGGAGATAGAGACACGAAAAACTCTTCAAAAAATCAATAAATTCAGGAGCTGGTTTTTTGAAAAGGTCAACAAAATAGACCACTAGCCAGATTAATAAAAAGAAAAGAGAAAATAATCAAATAAATGCAATAAAAAAACGATAAAGGGGATATCACCACAGATTCCACAGAAATTCAAACCATCATCAGAGATTATTACAAACAACTCTATGCACATAAACTAGTAAACCTGGAAGAAATGGATAAATTCCTGGACACATGCATCCTCCCAAGCCTAAACCAGGAAGAAGTCGAAACCCTGAATAGACCAATAACAAGGTCTGAAGTTGAGGCAGCAATTAAGAGCCTACCACCCAAAAAAGCCCAGGTCCAGATGGGTTCACAGCCGAATTCTACCAGACATACAAAGAGGAGCTGGTACCATTCCTTCTGAAACTATTCCAAACAATCCAAAGAGAGGGAATCCTTCCTAAATCATTTTATGAGACCAACATCATCCTGATACCAAAACCTGGCAGAGACTCAGCAAGAAAAGAAAACTTCAGGCCAATATCCATGATGAACATAGATGCAAAAATCTTCAATAAAATACTGGCAAACCGATTGCAACAGCACATCAAAAAGCTTATCCACCATGATCAAGTAGGCTTCATCCCAGGGATGCAAGGCTGGTTCAACATACGCAAATCTATAAACATAATCCACCACATAAACAGAACCAAAGACAAAAACCACATGATTATCTCAATTGATGCAGAGAAGGCCTTTGACAAAATTCAACAGCCCTTTATGCTAAAAACTCTCAATAAACTAGGTATTGATGGAACGTATCTCAAAACGATAAAAGCTATTTACGACAAACCAACAGCCAATATCATACTGAATGGGCAAAAACTGGAAGCATTCCCTTTGAAATCTGGCACTAGACAAGGATGTCCTCTCTCACCACTCTTATTCAATATAGTACTGGAAGTTCTAGCCAGAGCAATCAGGCAAGAAAAAGAAATAAAGGGTATTCAAATAGGAAAGGAGGAAGTCAAATTGTCTCTATTTGCAGACGATATGATTGTATATCTAGAAGACCCCATCGTCTCAGCCCAAAATCTCCTGAAACTGATAAGCAACTTCAGCAAAGTCTCAGGATATAAAATCAATGTGCAAAAATCACAAGCATTCCTATACACCAATAACAGACTTAAAGACAGCCAAATCAAGAACCAACTGCCATTCACAATTGCTACAAAGAGAATAAAATACCTAGGAATACAACTAACAAGGAACGTAAAGGACCTCTTCAAGGAGAACTACAAACCACTGCTCAATGAAATAAGAGAGGACACAAACAGATGGAGAAATATTCCATGTTCACGGCTAGGAAGAATCAATATTGTCAAAATGGCCATACTGCCCAAAGTAATTTACAGATTCAACGCTATCCCTATCAAGCTACCAATGACCTTCTTTGAAGAACTGGAAAAAACCACCTTAAACTTCACATGGAACCAAAAGAGAGCCCGCATAGCCAAGTCAATTCTAAGCAAAAAGAACAAAGCTGGAGGCATCACACTCCCAGACTTCAAATTATACTACAAAGCTACAGTAATCAAAACAGCATGGTACTGGTACCAAAACAGAGATATAGACCAATGGAACAGGACAGAGACCTCCGACGCAACACAACACATCTACAACCACCTGATCTTTGACAAACCTGACAAAAACAAACAATGTGGAAGCGAGTCCCTGTTTAATAAATGGTGTTGGGAAAACTGGCTAGTCATGTGCAGAAAGCAGAAGCTGGACCCCTTCCTGACACCTTACACTAAAATTAACTCCAGATGGATTAAAGACTTAAACATAAGACCTAACACCATAAAAACCCTAGAAGAAAATCTAGGCAAAACCATTCAGGACATAGGTGTAGGCAAGGACTTCATGACCAAAACACCAAAAGCAGTGGCAACAAAAGCCAAAATAGACAAATGGGACCTAATCAAACTCCATAGCTTCTGCACAGCAAAAGAAACAGTCATTAGAGTGAATCGGCAACCAACAGAATGGGAAAAAATTTTTGCAGTCTACCCATCTGACAAAGGGCTGATAACCAGAATCTACAAAGAACTGAAACACATTTACAAGAAAAAAACAAACAAGCCCATTCAAAAGTGGGCGAAGGATATGAACAGACACTTTACAAAAGAAGACATACATGAAGCCAACAAACATATGAAAAAATGCTCATCATCACTGGTCATTAGAGAAATGCAAATCAAAACTACATTGAGATACCATCTCACGCCAGTTAGAATGGCGATCATTAAAAAATCTGGAGACAACAGATGCTGGAGAGGATGTGGAGAAATAGGAACGCTTTTACACTGTTGGTGGGAGTGTAAATTAGTTCAACCATTGTGGAAGACGGTGTGGCGATTCCTCAAGGACCTAGAAATAGAAATTCCATTTGATCCAGCAATCCCATTACTGGGTATATATCCAAAAGACTATAAATCGTTCTACAATAAGGACACATGCACACGAATGTTCATTGCAGCACAGTTTACAATAGCAAAGACCTGGAACCAACCCAAATGCCCATCGATGATAGACTGGACAGGGAAAATGTGGCACATATACACCATGGAATATTATGCAGCCATCAAAAACGATGAGTTCGTGTCCTTTGTAGGGACATGGATGAACCTGGAAACCATCATTCTCAGCAAACTGACACAAGAACAGAAAATCAAACACCGCATGTTCACACTCATAGGCGGGTGTTGAACAATGGGAACACATGGACACAGGGAGGGGAGTATCACACACTGGGGTCTGTCGGGGGAAAAAGGGGAAGGATAGTGGGGGGGGTGGGGAGTTGGGGAGGGATAGCATGGGGAGAAATGCCAGATATAGGTGATGGGGGAGGAAGGCAGCAAATCACACTGCCATGTGTGTACCTATGCAACAATCTTCCATGTTCTTCACATGTACCCCCAAACCTAAAATGCAATAAAAAAAATAAAAATAAAATAAAAAAAAAAAGACACATGAACATGTATGTTTATTGCAGCACTACCCACAATAGCAAAGACTTGGAACCAAGACAAATGCCCACCAATGATAAACTGGATAAAGAAAATGTGGCACATATATGCCATGGAATACTATGCAGCCATCAAAAAGAATGAGTTCATGTTCTTTGCAGGGATATGGATGAAGCTGGAAATTATCATTCTCAGCAAACTAACACAGGAACAGAAAACCAAACACTGCATATTCTAACTCATAAGTGTGAGTTGAACAATGAGAACACATGGACACAGGGAGGGAAATATCACATATGGGGGCCTGTCAGGGGGTTGGAGGGAAGGGGAGGGAGAGCATTAGGACAAATACCTAATGCATGTGGGGCTTAAAACTTAGATGACGGGTTAATAGGTGCAGCAAACCACCATGTCACATGTATATCTACATTAACAAACCTGCATGCTCTGCATATGTATCCCAGAAGTAAAAAAAAAAAAAAAGAAAGAAAAAAAATGCTTGATGTCCTGTCTGTCTGCATGGGATAATGTCTCACAACTAAGAGCTGTCCTGACTTTCATGATCTTGATCACATTATTTTAAACCATTCAAAGTATTTTAATAGCAAAATGAATTTACTCAGTGAAAATATTATTCAAAAATACTATTTTAAGTGACTGCCACATAAGCCTCAATAATATAAGAACAATAGTTGAAAACACAGGTTCTTCTGCCTGAGCCTCCCAAGCAGCTGGGATTACAGATGCGCCCTACCATGCCCGACTAATTTTTGTATGTTTTTAATTTGAGAGGGTGTTTCACCATGTTGGCCAGGCTGGTCTCGAACTCCTCACCTCAGTGATCCACCCACCTTGGACTCCCAACATGCTGGAATTACAGGTGTGAGTCACTGTCCTGGGCCAAGAATGTATTTTTGAAGTCCCTTCTGTTCCCACTCTGAGTTACAAAAAGTGAGGTTCAAAATATTTAAGCTCTTAGAACACTAATAACCAAGCAAATCCTTATTCTTTTTAAAATTCATTCATTTCTCAAACCCATTCAAATTACTCTTACAGAATCCAAACAAAAATGTCTCACCAAATTTAAGGAACACAGAAAAGCTAAAGCTCTTGTTTATTTTTAGAACGAATGTCATCAGATTTCCATCTGTACCAGAGTGCTTCAATCAAGATCTTTTGAGATAATGTCCAGAACAGGATCAGATATTTACATACAGAACATATATTTTGTTTCTTGTATGGCTTATATACATACTATATGCATTTTCAGATTTTTCTCTTATTCACTATAATTTCTGTGTATGTTTTTTTAATTGTGAAAAAGGATTTCTGTGTATGTTTTTTTCAGTGTGAAAAAAGACTAAATTTTCAGAAAACATGTGCTGCAAATAAGTTACTCAATTACAACACTTGAACTCAAGTCTCTGATGATCTACAGAGGTGTACTAAAATGTTTTAGCCATATAATTGCTTCTAGTCCCAGTTACACATATTTGAGAGCTACCAACTAGACTTAGCAAAGATTAATTGCTGATACTGAACAAATGTGGAAGACACCAGACACAGGCCATTACACTTGGCAAGCATCTTCATGTCCCACTCTGTGAAGTTTTTTGTTGGTTTGTTTGTTTTTGAGATGGAGTTTCACTCTTGTCTCCCAGGCTGGAGTGCAATGGCATGATCTTGGCTCACTGCAACCTCTGCCTTCTGGGTTAAAGCGATTCTCCTGCCTCAGCCTCCCAAGTAGCTGGGATTACAGGTGCCCGCTACCATGCCTGGCTAATTTTTTTTTTTTTAATTTTTAGTTGAGATGGGGTTCCACCATGTTGGTCAGGCTGGTCTCGAACTCCTGACCTGAGGTGATCCACCCGCCTCAGCCTCCCAGAGTGCTGGGATTACAGGTGTGAGCCACTGTGCCTAGCCCCACTCTATGCATTTTGATCAATGAAATAGTCTACTTTTGATATCTCCCAAAGTCTTCTAAATTATTTTGCCAACATAAGTGTCCTGAATTCCTTCATTACGGCATTAATGGTATCGTAAAGCGCCAAGCCCCTGGGTTAGTCTGTGAGTTTTAATCCTGGCTCCAGCCCTTGACAACTGCATGAACCTGGGCAAATTATATAATCTCTGCTGGTCTCTGTGTTCTCATCATAAAAGAAAGATAATCATAAGGATCAATTTATTGAATTAAGGTTCAAGTGAGCTTATACATTATAAAGTATCTGGAAATGCATCCAGTACATGTTACAGGTAAATAAGCAACAATTATTTGGATGGTTAAATTCCATTGCTTATCTTTGATTTCACTTTCTGTAACTGATAGAGACTTAATACTGTAGTAGCCATTAACCCCATATAGTAGCCATGATTACCCCAGATTCACTATATCCAAAATAGAATTAATCCTTTCTTTTTCTTCTACTTTCTACCTAGCTAATAGCATAGTCAGTTCATTTTATAAATTAGAAAACTCCAAAAAAATCTTCATTCCCCCATCCCTTCTTCTTTGGTCCTAAACCCAAGAAGTCACCAAATCTTGTTCAAATGCCGCTCTCAATATTGTGCTATGAGTCCTTCTTCCTTCCTCCCAGGAGGGCTACAAAAACTTTCCCCCTCTCTACTTTCGATTCCATCCTATATGCGGTCACCAGATTTCTCTTCTTAAAACACAACCCTGACCACGTCTTCTAATGTTTAAAATGTATTAAGTCTATGTGTATATATATATATATAAAGTAAAAATCACTCCCCCTTCTATTATACTTGCTAGATCCTGTTGATATAGAAACAGTTCTCATTCTCAGAGGTCTTACAGCCCACTAGGGAAGTAGCCAAGTGAGCAAGTGATTTTAACACAGTGTGATACATGCTATTTTTCCTGATATGCGCAAAATTGTATGAGATTAGAGAAGAGGCAGTAGGATGGACTAGGGACAGGAGTATAAGAACAAAGACTTCTTTCCAGGTGTTAAGTGCTTAAAAAAGACAAACAAACAAAAAGAAAACATACTTCAATTGCTTCTTACTGCAAGTGGTGGATACCAAATTCTGCAGCCGTAATCTGGCTATCCAACCCTCCATACAATGACCTCAATTGAGCCTGAGAGCAGCTTTCCACACTCTATAAACCAGCCAACTTGTCTTTTTACAGTTCCACAGAAGAGCCCAAGCACCAGCACATTTTTTTCCCCACTTATTTGCTCATTTACTTCTCTCAGCCTAGAGTGGCCTTCTTCCCCCATTATTTTTCAAAAAACAGGTTAAATGCTCCCATCTCTACAGTGAAGTCTGCTAAAATGCCCTCATCAGAATTAATTTATGTCATCTTTCCTCCCTCGGCCAGTGAGCCCCGTTTTAAAGTAATCTATGCACGCGTCTTTCTTTCCCATTGCCTTGTGCACTAAGAGGAGGCGGGTGCCGTGTCTCATCCATCTTTGTAGTTCCCAAAGGGGCTTTTACAATAATGATCAGCACCTAGGAGGTACTCTGTGAATGCTGTTTGAGTTAAATTAAATTAAAATGGTTGAGAAGGCATTTTCATTCTTCATGATCTTTGGGCACTTCCCTGACAGGCCCTCTATTTAAAGGATTTAACCTTTTGGCAGAAGATGGTCATGTTCTTTTTTCAACTCTGAGGGAGGGTTTTTTAAAACTGAAACAAAAGCCAAAAAAAACCTCTGTTTGGCCACTTAAAAATTATGTAGAAATAAAGTATTATCATTCTTTGTTTCAAGGTTTCTCAGATGCTTTAAAAATTGTTTTGAAATCAAAAGTCAGAAAGGGTTTAAAATTTCTGCCTGAGTGGACAGAGAACAATAAGTGAATTTAAGATGACTTCAAAAAAACTGGACAGAAGCTAACTGTGGTGTTCACATTACCTTGTGCTTTCTGTCTACAGTCTTATTTATTAAATATTTTGTGTTCCCACTTTGCAGAGTTGAATAATTTATATAGAATTCAGCCCTATGAAGTGATAGTTAATAAACAACAACAACAACAACAAAAAAAACAAAGTTATAAACTGGGTAATGGATGAGCAAATGCAAGATAAAAGAAGAGTAAAATAGTTTTGCTCTCATTTACTTATCAGATAGTTTTAAATATTCCAAGGAAAAAACAGCTTATGCAATCACGTCTTCAAAATGCTGATGCAACAGGAGGCCCTATCAGCGTTATGAATGTGTCTATGCAAGAGATAAGGAAACAATGTCTGGCTTAAAGTCACACAGCTTGCTAGTGAGAGGGAGATTAGAATCCACACCTCCTGGCCATCAGTCCTCTACCCACTTCCATAGTATTAGGTCATGATGCCTCCAAAAAAGCGTCACGATTTATATTAAGGGTTAAAACGCAGAATGTATATGCTAAAGTAAATTTAGCAATTTCCAGGATGTTTCTCATGTGTCCATTTTCACTTTTAATATTGTGTTCCCATTCAGACAAATCTCTTGACCTAAGTGACTATAATCACCTCTACCTCACATCAGTGGTTTTCCAGAAAAACAAATGTCTTAAGTTCCAGTTACTCTATAAGTGTACAGAAATGTCCAATTTGATGCTTGAAGCACCTGTAGATTGTAACTGGGTGGAGAGAAGAGGAGAGAGAAGAAGAAGAGAGGCTGCTGATGAATTAGTAGAAGGAATTCCCTGATATTTCCTTGGTAACAGCAACAAACAACTTTTGTTTTACACTTTGTCAGCTGGACTTCCAGAAATAAGCAGAATGGTTAAGAATGGTAGGAACTGAATCAGACAGCTTGAGTTTGAATTCTGGCTCTACTATTTAGTGTGACTACAAGCAACCTTCCCTATGAGTAAACTGGGATAAAAACAGCTATCTTCTTTAAAGCATTGTTAGAGGGGTTAAATGATATAACATATGCAAAAGTACTCAGCATAGATTTTGGCACTTGATAATTCCCCACTAATTTAGCTATAATTGTTAGTGGTAGTATAGAATTATTAATTTTGCTTTTCCATGTATGATAATACGATAGAAAGGAGAAAGGGGGGTTTGGGTGGGGATGGATATAACTAACTAAAGAAAGGAAGAATATTTGTGAGAAGAGATAAAAGTGATTTGGAGACTGATTTCCAAGGGATGAACACACCATAAGCTTTTGATTTTAGAATGCTTTCATTTTCCTTGAAGGAGAAGAAAAAAGAAAACTAAATTTCAGGGGGATCTAGCATGATGGAGCATGAAGAGAGAGGACTAAGGGTAAAAGGACCATTTAAAAATTATTCCTTTTTTTATTACAATGTCATCATTCATTAAAGTCCCTGGTTAGGATAAATTAGCCTTGATGAAGATATTCACATCTTCATTTTGGGAATCAGCCTTGACTGGCCACTGTGGGAGTTGCTCTGCCCTGGCAGGCAGTGGGCTGCCTGACCAGCTTATCTGTATCAGCTATGAGCAGGAGAGTAAAACGCCATCATCACCAAGTGTTTTCTCAAGGATAAAGTGGCTTACAGTGGACTACACAGCTCTGGTCTTTGCATATAATCTCATAGAATGAAAGGTATACACTATCATATCTATGTACTCAAAAAAGCTAGGAAAGCCCCTGGTAGTTACATTTATTAAAAATATTTTATGACAGTGTTTCTTAATAACTACTAAAACTTCAGTTGAGAGAACTGAGGTATGTCTGAAGCATATTCTCACATTCCATTTTCCTAAATACACTTTGCTCTACCCTGGATTAACTGGACTTTCAGAGAATCATGAATTTATATTGCATCATACTGGTGAGTTATAAAGTTGTTTTTACTAACGTACAATTTGACACTGTAATATCAGCTTATATTAAGAGACAGTACATAAAAAAACTATACAAGTGTAACTGTATGAAAGCAGTTACATAGATTTTGTTCATTACAGTCCACAATAACTACTTTGTGACTATCCATGGGGAAAATGTCTCTATCACTTCCTAGTCAGTAGCAGTTGGCCTTCTGCTAAGCAACTGATTTGTTTGTCATTCTCTTGTGAACACTGTGAATTGTATAATCCATCTTGTGTTCCCCTTTGCACTGGATGCTGGAAATCTTGAGGCAAATTTTTGTTTGATCTTGAAGAATATATAAAAATCTTTTAGACATATTTTTGTGCTCTTTCGGCTTTATTTTACTCTTCTACCATTATATTGTCTTCATCTTATATTTCTTTTTATTAAAATTTTAGTTTACCTTGCCATATTATATGCTGACTTCGATCATATACTGTAACATAATGAATGAATTAATAAATCACTTTTTCTGATAATAAAGAAGTTATACAATGATATTTGCTAGGATAAAAGGCAGAGCATATGTAAGTCAGCCTATATAAGTATATAGAATTCTAATATAACGAGAATTCTAAAAGTAGGCAGTCACTAGAATGGGTTCAGTTGCTCAAACAAGTTGGACTTAATGTCTCGTATATCCTTTAGGTCTTTTCCTCATGTTGACATAATAGCTGTTGCAGCTCCACTAATTTTGCTATTTATTAGAGCAAAATGAAAGGAATGGGGGCAGAGGCAGTGCCAGTGGACAGCCACCTACATCTCAATGGCTATGCCTGAGTCACACTGTCACCCATACTTAGACTAGAAAAAAATAATCTGTAACATTTACAACCTATAGAGCAGGGGCAGGTAAGTGAGTAGGGTTCGAATTAGGTATTGGGTGAGAAAACATAAATTATGCTACTGGTATCAACTATGGAACTATGGCAAATTTTCAACTGTAAGTATAAGTTCAAGTCAAATTATCTATTTTTTAATTTTCTAGGAAAATGTAGACTCGCATTTAAAAAACAGAAGCATTTACATGATTAGTGGTAAAGGAAAGGCATTTTTTTTTTCTAAGACAACTTAGGAGGTCCCTGTACCCTAGAAGCCTGATCCAGTTGTGAAACATTACACTAATGCATTAGTTCTGGGTAGTTCTTCTTTTTTATTTTTAGAAAACATTTCAACCTAACATACTTGCAGTTATCCAGAGTATACCATCATTTTCTTAGCCTTATTTAAATCAGAATATGTATGTGTGTATGTGTGTGTGTGTATATATACATATATATATATATATATATATATATGAAGCCATAGAGGTAGTGCCCTATTAGTTTCACCTTCAGCAGTGTGTGTGTGTATATATATACACATATACAAGAGTGTTTGTGTGTGTGTGTGTGTATATATATATATATATATATATATATATATATACACACATATATATATATATATGGCATTACCTCTGTGGCTTCTTTTTACTGCAATTCCCATGCTTTGTTTTGTAGCCACATCTTCTTGCATGAGCTAATAGGGTAATTCATGATTGTCTGTAGTAGGCATTACCAGCCAAGGTGACAATTCTAGACTTCTTAATGGAACAAGCTTCAAGCCATGAAGTTATTCTCTTCTTCAGTTCCAAGTAACTTTAACGATTAATTCTAATAGATATGGCAGAAATTCCTTGAGCCCAGTCAACTAATTTCAAGGTCCTGCACAATGCATAATAATTGCACAGGAAATCCAGGTTTCAAGGGCATGCCTTCATAGCAACCATGTATTAGAAACAGATGGAGTTTTTAAGACAGAAGCATGGAGAACCTGACTCATTAAAATAAGATATAAAAATAGAATTAAATAATAAATCAACCACAGTAGCAGGTATATTAAAATTCCTGGGTACTCCAAAAGGAGAAAAGACTGATGTTGCAGTCCTTTGCTAAAAGCATAAAAGCACTTTCAATGGACAATAGAGGTGTAAGTAATTTCACTTTAAGAAGGAATTCATAGAGAATTTCCCCAAATAGGTGACTTCATTGAGCTTGATACAGGTTCAAGCAAAGCTTGGGATTTGGGCTCATTTATCATGGCTTAGTGGTTTAAGTAACAGTTTAATAACTGAAAATTGGTCTTAACAATGATTTTCTCTGACCGTGAACTAGGCACTTGCCTCCACAAAACTGCTTCTCTGGCTTTTATTTTTGTTCTGTAGAATACAAATAACTCTAAAAAATGGTAGCTCAAATGTACAAGTAACAAAATGTACAAGTAAGTAAACTAGTAGCAATGTCTTCAGTGATATCTCAACATATTTTGGAACTCTAAATACAGATTTGTTTTGCCAATTAAGTAATTTCACCTTCTCTGTAGGAAGCACAGGGACTTGACTAAAAACAAAATGAAACATTGTCTTGTTTTGCTGAGGTTTATGTCTATATCTGGAATGTCTACTGTTAAAATGTCATTCTTTATTAATTTACAGAGGCATCTGGTGAACCACTAAAATATGCTTTTGTATGGGACTAAAGGAAGATAGGAAATCTATTTCTTTTTTTTTTATTGCATTTTAGGTTTTGGGGTACATGTGAAGAATATGCAAGATTGTTGCATAGGTACACACATGGCAGTGTGATTTGCTGCCTTCCTCCCCATCACCTATATCTGGCATTTCTCCCCATGCTATCTCTCTCCAACTCCCCACCCACCACTGTCTCTCCCCTATCTCCCCCGACAGACCCCAGTGTGTGGTGCTCCCCCTCTCTGTGTCCATGTGTTCTCATTGTTCAACACTCACCTATGAGTAAGAACATGCGGTGTTTGATTTTCTGTTCTTGTGTCAGTTTGCTGAGAATGATGGTTTCCAGGTTCATCCATGTCCCTACAAAGGACATGAACTCATCCTTTTTGATGGCTGCATAATATTCCTTGTGTATATGTGCCACATTTTCCCTGTCCAGTCTATCATCGATGGGCATTTGGGTTGGTTCCAGGTCTTTGCTATTGTAAACAGTGCTGCAATGAACAGGAAATCTATTTCTTGATGAGCAGACAACTCTCTTTGGTTTGTGGGAAGTATGACTTGAGATAAAAGGATTTGACTAAATGACCTTTTCAGCTCCTGTGTAATCTGTTTTACTGCTGTACTCCTTTAGCAGAGAGAACTTACCTACTAGATCCAAGTATGGATGCACATTTCCAGGCACACATATAACTATGTGTTTACACTTGAGGTAAAGGAGGTTTAAGATGTTACAGAAAGGATAGTTGTAGAGAGAGAACAAAGCGGAAAGAAAAAATGATGGTCAAATGCTTAAAAAATATCAAGTCTGAGAAAAACAGCCTTAAAAGCAGAGAGTTTTTGATGAGAATCTGCCTAAGATTTCATTGTCTGTTCCTTAGAAGTGGAACCAAGAAATCATCACAGCATTGAAAATTCTTCCCTGCACCTCTCACAGATGAACACCAAATATGCTTGCAAAATGATATGTTCCAACTTCAAATTTAAAAAGTAGACTGAAAAAAGAGTAATAGCCTCCATAAAAATGGGTTCTCATCTCTTGCTCATTGGAAAAAAATCAAAATTTCAAGAATGAGCAAAAAACACAAATCATGCATTCTTAAAAAATAGAAGGGTCAACTTCTCATGCTGGGGATAGTCAGATATTATCTGCATAAGATTAACTCCCCTCTACAAAGTATAGTTCCACCAAATCATAATTTTACATATTCCTATTATTATAATTAATATTTATTTGATTATATACGTATAGGAATATGGTCATTTTCTGTTATTGATTAATTCTAATAACAGTAATAGGTAATATTTAGTTTAGTATGTGCTAGAAACTGTTATGAGTATTTTATATTTAATATACATATACTCACCAAAACCCTTGAAGGAAGTACCATCATTATCCCTATTTTCTCACATAATAATGTTTAAAGCTAATTGCCCAAAAGCACACAATTGAGACTAATATCTGAACTCAGTCAATGTGGGTTTAGAATCCCTACTCCTAACAATGACACTGAACTCCTAAGAGTGTTTTATTTTTAAATTAATTAATCTTAGCCTAAAAAGTGTAAGGACAGCATACTCCAGAAGACAAAAGTCATTAAATAACAACTATTTCACTTTAACTCTCTCGCTTCATTTGAGTGAAACAAAAATTTATGAAATTTTGCAAATCTTTCAAGAGCTTAACAGCAAAAGCCCAAGCAAATAATGGATCTTTGATTTCTAACCAGAATATGTGTAGCCATGCTGTTTTATCATGTAGCACCGGCCACTCCTTTCTACTATCTGCTAAAGACCATAGCTTTGTGTTCTGAAAAAGTGGTGAGTTGAGGGATATACCTACACTTATAATTCTAGGACACTGAGTAAACTATAAGAAAAAGCACTGAGCTAGGCAACAGTGGACTTGGGCCCCATTTCGGTTTTGTGATGTAGAAATGATACCAATCTATTCACAGGCAGGGTAAATACATAAAAAAGAAGATAGATTTGTGGATAATTTAAAATTCCTGGAAGACACCTTGACTAGCCAATCAATTTCTGTTTTGTTTCCATTATGTACAAATAGGTCACATTCTCTCTGGATTCCTGGAAAACCTTTTAGTTCTTTCTGATCAACAAAATAATTGCGCAATTATTTATTTTTAGTTCCACCACTCAGTGTCAGAAGAATAGTTTTACTTGAATTGTGGAACTGCCCACTAGGAAACAATCTAATGTGGAATATACTCTCCTTTAAGAGAAAAACCTGATGGACAAAGAAAAACCTCTGGTCTTACAATGCATTTTCAAAACTTAAACCAAAGATCTAAATATTTTCTCCAGCAGGGATAGATCACATTCAGAATAGTATAAGACAGATACTGATGAACTGTGGGGTCAGACAGAAGGAGCTGAAAGGGCAGGAGAGGGCAAAGGAAGAATTAAAGCTGGAGGAAAGACGAGTGTAAGAGAAAGTACAGTGAAAGATGAAGAGTCTGAAGGGCACTGGAGAAAGGAATGGTAGCAGAGGAATGGCACCTCTGCCCTGGTTGTCCAGCATATTTTCCCCTGATTTTGGAGGCTGGAAGCAATTACTGTGGATCTCCCTGAACCACTGGGGCAGCTGATGCCCTAGAGAGTATAGTATTTATTCATTCCTACTTCACTCATTGTTCTTTGGGAGTCACGGAGACTTTGCAAGGTTGAACAACAAAGAACTCCCATCTCAGTCTCCATACAAATGGTCACTTCTGTATGTACTATAAAGAACATACATAGTTCTGATTTCTTTCAAAAATTTGTCTGATTTCTTTCAAATTTGTTTTGAATATTGTTCCCATTTTTATGACCTCAAAGCAGAACTAAGGCATTAGTGGGTTTTAGAAATTCAGTTTTCATCCAATCCAGACTAAATAATTCACCTTTCATATACAGCTCCATATGTCCCAAACTTACTTGCTTTCAAGTGCTTGGTTTTCTACACAAGTGATTAAATTTAGTCCTCTATTGGACACAAATGGTTGGGTTGTCACAGCTTCTAGGAATATTTTTCTTTTAGATTTTCAGAAACACATAAACCTTTTTTTGTTAAAACCTCTCATGTCTCTACAAAGTTTTAAAAGTTACAATTTTTCCGTATGCCTCCGACAACAGAAAAAACATGCTATCTTTGCATACCAGAGCACCAGCCACCAGAAAAAATAATTTTGCTCTGTCCAAATCCAGTAATGGATATCAATTACTTGGAAAACAGTTTGTAATTTAACTCACTCTTATCTCTTCAAACAGACTATTTATAATAGAAGTCAGACGATATCCTACCAAGCTCATGAGGAGAGTGGTTTTCTGAGTTTCTTTAAGTGAGCTGACTTTCAAAAGATTTTTTTGATTGGTTCTTAAGACTGGAAATTTCATTATCAACCTCATGTCCAAAGGCAAAAATCTGTCATTTATAATGGTAAATATAAATAGTCATTATGGCATGTTATTTGTAGCATGTCAAAATAAGAACATAGTATTCCAGTTGGGAAAAAAAAAATCACAAAGTAGTAAAAAATAAAATTATATATTTTTTACAATTATATTTTCATACAAAGGTGCACGTTACCACACCAATTTACTGCTATGGAGTTCTACTTATTGCTGTTATTTTATTAATACACAAAAGTCACTATTTGTGCTTATGTATAATATGGTCCAACTCAGTTTTTTAAGAGCATTAATATTGTTTCAATATCTCTAAGAGAAACTATGGAGAATACAGTAAACCAAAGATTAGGAACAGCCATCTTCATGTTTACTCAATAATTTAACACACACTAAGCAATGCAGTGACCTACTCAAATCCCTAGAGGACTTTGCCGTTGTCAAAAACATAAACAGAAGTCAACTAACAGCCCTCAAATGCTGAATTTCCATCAATGTCCAAGACACTTGAAACATGAGAGTCTCCCTTAAGTCTTCATTGTCAGATTTCATTAGCAAAATAAAAATAGAAAGCAAGATTGTAAAAGACTATGATCACTTGATATTAAAAGCCATTACCAGACAATGTCTCTTTATAAAAATAACCTTCAAATTAAAATTAATATGATAAAAGACAAATGATCTTGAAGTTTGAGCTTGAGTCATTTTACCTACACAATCATTAGTTTCCTCAACTGCAAATAGTGATCAACAGGCCTGCCTTATTTACCTCAGAAGGTTATGGAGAGGTTCAAAGGAGATTATATATATACATATATAAACTGTGGGAAGTGCAAGGTGCAATATAAATGTGAAATATTATTATAAAATACCCATGAATCTTATGTAGGTTTGTGAGAGGTTTTCTTTTTTAATTTAGATGGACATGATGCTTATAAATTATCTAAGGTAAGCTGCACACATTTTAGTAATAATTATTCTAATCTTTTTCAGGTTTTCCACTTGGGAAAATGGAACACTACACAGGTCACATTAAAGTAGGTTTTTAAGGTGTAAATGTTTTTACCTGTGCTACAAGCTGACTGCTATCTTTTTATAGTCACCTTCTGCAGTTATCAGGAAATGAAATTAAATTATATTAAATTTCTTATTTTATTAAAACAAGAAAATTAAAATGAGAAGAATAGTTTTGGAAAAAATTCTAATAATATTTTCAAAAAAGGAGTATGTTGGTTAAAATAATTTTATTGCATACAGTGATTCTCCTACATCTCCGGTCTTTTGTTGGGGGGTGAATATATTAGGTTACCTCATGATTTGCAAGTGAAGAACTGCTTGAGCAAGACATAGCATCCCCCTTAGTGATGAGTGCTTTGGGAGTAAAGAGGGTCTCTAACAAGTTACTTCATAAGCTTTCTAAAGTGGGACTGAAACGTTGATTTATTTGCTTGAATGTTTTAATTAAGGGCTGAAAGCTCATCTTTCCTGACTCTTAGTTTGTAATTCAGCCTTTCTGTTCAAGAATTTGTCTCCTGTAAATGAAAGACACAAATAATAAATATGCATGCGTCCAGAACAGACATGCGTGCTCTGCTGCCTGCCCCTGCTTGGGCCCATCTGCTCTTATGGCAAAGTGCCCATCGGCAAGCCGGCCCATCTTACTTCAGCAGAGCTGCCAGCCTTCCAACGGTCTGTGTGTGGGTACACCGTGGTGAGAGCTAGCTTTCTGCAAGAAGCCCTTCCACGCAAAATACATATGAGTCTATTTGCACTTGACCACACTTGTTGGTTCTCATATGTCATAAAACAAATGCTCCTAGCATGAATAAAAAGAGGGCAGAGATGCACTAATATTTCAGGCATCAGTGAACATAGAACACGTGCAAAACTTCCTGTAGGAAATGGCTCAGAGTGGACAAGGAGGCCACGGACAAAGGGGGAGGAAAATGATCCATTTATCTATTATTAGTACAAGAGGTAAGAAGTAATGTTAGCTTGAAAGTCCCAGTATGAGCATTTTATCATCCCACATAAAAGTACATTTCCCTCTCTCATACGGTTCTATAAAGGTCTGGAAGAGACAATACACGTACTTAGAGTATTTCCCTGTCTTTGGGGACACTGTTGACCCAATACAGAATGCCCTCTTTATAGCTCTCTTTCAACCTAAATCTGAAAGCAACAAAGCCAAGGACCGGATGCAAGGCCCAGGGAATTCATAATAAAGGGATAATAGTGAAATATTTTAAGGACTACACTGATCTAGGCATGGCCCTGTTCTTTATAAATATTAAAGTGCAGTTACAGAAGGCAAACAAGATCATGAATAGTGACTGACAGAGATCAAGACATGTCATCTAAATTTTTAGGAATTTCATGTGCAAGCATCAAAGGCACTGCTGCAGAAGAACCCAGGAGAGTGACAACTGCTATAGTTACTAATTCATTCATTCAACAAATACTTAATGAGGCTTGGCTCTGTGCCAGGTGCTAGGGATACAAGAAACAGATACAAATCCCTTCCCTTGTGCAGCTTACATTGTAGCAGGAGAGAGACAATGAACAGCCCAATATATGTACACTTCAATGTCAGGTAGTAAAAAAGGCTATGAGGAAAAGTAAAGCAGGAGAAGTGGATAGGGAGGGGACAGGGTGCTCTATTAGGCAGAATGGTAGAGAAGGCAACGCTGAGGATATGTGAACAGAGACCTGTGTGAAGTGAGAGAGTAAGCCACAGACATCTGGAGGAAGAGTGTTCCAGATAGGGGGAAGAACAAGTGCAATGTTCCTGAGCTGGGCAAAAGCTTGGCTTATTCAGAGAACAGTAGTGAAGCAGAGGGAAGAAAGGCAAGGAACAGAGCAATATGAGATAAGGCTAGAGAGGGAGGTCCAAGCTAGGTCATCTAGGACTTACAGGTCATGTTCTGCAGGGGAACTGATGTTTAATGTAAGTGTGATAGGACATGAATGAAGGTTTTAGGTCAATGAATGATATTATCTCAATTCATATTTTTATATGATTACTCTTGCTTCATTCTGAAGGACTAGCCATGGAAGCCAAAGTAGGAGCAGAGGACACAGTCATCCAGCTACCAAAATAATACAGACAAGAAATAATAGTGAGTTGGATTGAATGGCTCTTGGTGGAGTCAGTGAGAAGTGGTTAGATTGGGATATAGTCCGAGAGCACAGCTGACAGAACTTACTGATGGATTGGTTATGAAGTGTCAGCGGAAATGGGAGACAAGAATAACACCTACTCAACACTGGATGACTGCTGGAAACATATTGAGATGAGGGAAGCCTAGAGGAGGAGCATGTATCAGGAAAAGGAGTAATCAAGAGTTGTTTGAAATATTGAGTAAGCAGCTGTAAATAAAAGTCCATAGTTCAGACTTCTATCATCAGAAAATATAATCCAAACACTAAGGATACATCTGTCACCTCGTGAATGCTCAATAAGTGATGCCTTTTATGTTGTGTTTGTTATTGTTACTACCAAACTGATACCATCTTTTGCCTCTAAGATGTTACTTTAGGAAGGAGTTTGATATATGGGAGCAGGGGGACTCAGATAGCGTAGGAATTGTTTAAAACATCTATCAGTACATGTTCTAGTTCTGAACTAGAGAGAAAATCTGAGGAAAACTATAAAGTGTTCAAAAGCATTAGTTATCTAGGAAGGAAATGGCAAGAAAACAGCAATGAAAACTCCGAGAGGAGCTAAACCACAGAGAAAGGATTCTCAGACGTTCTAGCCTCACTTGGGAAGATTTTTTTTTTTTTTTTTTTTTTTGAGACAAGTTTTTGCTCTTATTGCCCAGGCTGGAGTGCAGGGGCAAGATCTCGGCTCACTGCAACCTCCTCTGCCTCCCGGGTTCAAGCGATTCTCCTGCCTCAGTCTCCCTAGTAGCTGGGATTACAGGCATGTGCCACCACGCCCAGCTAATTTTTTTGTATTTTTAGTAGAGACGAGGTGTAACCAGGTTGGCCAGGCTGGTCTCGAACTCCTGACCTCAGGTGATCCACTCGCTTCAGCCTCTCAAAGCACTGTGATTATAAGCATGAGCCACCGGGCCTGGCCCCGGGAAGATTTTTAAAATGAGATGGTAAAGATCCACTTTGGGTCAACTGACTCAGTCTTCGAGGATCCATCCCAGAATCTATCATTTAAAAGTGTTCCTTAGATAACTGCATGTTTGAAACCACTGCCTAAAGACACAGTCTTCTAAACTAAGATGGGAAATGTTTGTCAACACTGGCTATTAAGAGAGCAGGACAGACAGAATATCATGATTGTCTTTTATAATAATGTGGGCCCACGTTTATTATAAATGGGAGATCATTTCTTAAATATTTCAGAAGGTACCTATCAAAAAGAGGCTTTTCCAGAAGGATGCTTTGGAGGCCACAAATCACAGAAATGCCACTGTAACTCAAAGAACATTTAAGACATTAGCTTCTCCTAGAACTGTAACTACAGTCACTCATGCAAGTAACATTATAATGTGAGTTATAAGTACTATGGCATTTCAGAAAGAATATAAAAAAGGGACGAGGTAACCTAGGGATTTGGACCACGGTGTGCCTCCAGCAAATTATGTGAGTTGAGAAAACTTTCTGTACCTTCTTAGATCACAGTGTTCTTAACTTTAGATGGAGGATCTTATTATCTTCATGATTGACTAGAGTTCTATGTTGCCACATTGTTGCTTCAATTGAAAACTTCAGTAAAGAGGAGACAGCTTTGCTTTTAACTGTTTTCCAGTTCTGTATGAGACTTCATTTGAAAAAAGAGTTCCCCCTCCTTTAAAAAAAAGTAGCTTGAAAAGCATTATAGTAAACACTCTCAAAAGTATCTTGTAGGAATAAAGGGACTAACATATGCTAAACCTTCATTACAAGCCAAGAATTTTAGGCTTATCATCTCATTTGGTCCTCAATGCAGTCCTGACAGCTGTAGGGTTATGAATACACCCATTTCATAAATGATGAAATTATGGCTCAGAAGAGTTATTTATTTATTTATTTAGCTAATGCAGTTTGTAATCAGAATTACTCGATTTCAGATTCATATCTGAAGTCCACCAAAGCTCACAACCTTTACGTTAATCCTTAATGTTTCCTTCTAGAGTCTTATGACTTCTGTTTTTGACTTAAAATAGTACAATCTAACTTTATAACATCTTTTCTTATCTCTAAGTGATTTCTGGGGATTTTCAAAAATTGTCTACCATGAAATTTTCCCAAGAGCTTTAGCTTTATATGAAAAAACTATTACTAGGATAGTTACTCCTGGATGTTTAATGGCTTTCTCAAACTCAAGAAGTTAAAAACAAAATCATTATTTTCAATCCAAATCTGTTCCTTGTTTTTACACCTTTTGTATAACATCACCATCCACTCTCTTTACCTTTGACTCCTCCTTCTCCCTAAACCATCCTCTGCAAGGCTCTGATAAATATTTCTTAAATCTATTCACTCCTTTCTGTCTATAAGCTCCTGCTTTAATTATCTCTCATTAAGCTATTGCAATGGCTTACACCTACTCTGCCTGCATCCACTTGTATCATTTAAGTCCTTTTCCTCTGTGCATTCTTCTATATTATAATTTAACCTGCAATTTTGAAAATATTTCCATATGTACCTCTCCAACTATACCAGGAGATATTTCAGGTGCTGTGCTCTATTAATGTTCCTGTCTTTACTACCTAACAGTGTCTCACACATAGTAGCCTCTCACAAAAAAAAAAAAAAAAAAAAAAAAGTTTGCCAAATTAAAAAAAAAAAAGCTGATAAGTCAAAATTGAAGACGTTTGTTGGAGCAACTGGACATTCATAGGCAAAACAATAAGCCTCAACCTAAACCGCAGACGTTACACAAAAATTAACTCCAAATAGATCACAGACTTAAATGTAAAATAATGAAACTTTTAGAAAAAAAAAGAGAAAATCTTCAGGATAGTTAGGTAAAAAAGCACAAACCATTAAAATAAGAATGGATTCTTATCAAATGATCCTCATTAAAATTAAAACTATTTGCTCTGTAAAAGACTTAGATAAGAAAAGACAAGATACATACTGAAAGAAACTATTTGCAAACCACAAATCTAACATATAGAATATATAAAGGACTCTCAAAACCTGCTAGTAAAAATGAACAATCCAGTTAAAAATGGACAAAATATCTGAAGAGACATTTCAAAAAAGGGGTTATATGGATGGCAAATAAGCACATGAAAAGATGTTCAACATCATTAGTCATTAAGGAAATGCTTAGTAAAACCACAATAAGATATTACTACACATGTATCACAATGTTTAACATAAAACACAGAGTTAACACTAAATGCTGGCAAAGGCAGAGAAGATTAATCTCTCACGCATTGTTTATGGGAACGTAAAGTGGCACATCCATTCTGAAATACAGCTTGCAGTTTCTTACAAAACTAAACATCCAGCAGTTGCACTGTTGGGCATTTATCCCAGAGAAATGAAAGCTTGCTTTCACACAAACCTATTCACAGATGTTCATAGCATATTTACTTATAATATTCAAAAACTGGAAAAAACTGAGATGTCCTTTAACAGGTGAATGGTTAAACAAAATGTGTTATATCCATACCTTGAAATACCACTTAGGAATTAAAAAGAATGAATGATGGACACAGGGGGCAATGTGGCCAGAACTCAATGAAATTATGCTGAATTTTTTAAAATCTCAAAAGATTTACATACAGTAAAATTCTATTTATATAACATTTTTGCAATGATAAAATTATAGAGATGAAGAGATTACAGGCTGTCAGAGGTTAGGGATGGAGAAGGGAAGAGAAATGGGCATGGCTATAAAAGGGCAGCACTATGGAACTGTTCTCTATCTTGACTTTAGTGATATTTATACAAAGCTACATATGAGATAAAATTGCATGGACCTAAATACATACATACATACACACACACACACACACACTACATATATATATATATATAAAAAACTTGTGAAATCTGAATAAGTTCTGTGAATTGTGCCTATGTCAATTTTCTCATTATGATACTTTATTACAGTTTTGCAAGCTGTTACCGTTGTTTAAATTGGGTGACAAGTTCATGGGACCTCTGTATTATTTATCGCAACTGCATGTGAATCTATAATTATCTGAAAATAGAAAGTTTTTAAACATTAAGGCATTTGAGAGTATTAAAGAAATTTAGGGCAGCTTCAGTGTGAGAAGTTCCAACAATTTTTGAGCAGTAGCAGCTGCTTTGGTTAATCTTATCCAACAGTTATGGGATGGCTGAGATTCATTGTATTAGTTAAAATTTCAAGCATGGTTATAGGAAGAGATTGGCTAAAAGGTCCTGACCCTTAGTCATTTCCTGTGTGACTAATTTAGTGTGTGGACTTCAGCAGTTTGTCTAGCTTCTCTTTTAAATGAAAGGGTGGGCTAAATGATACCTTTGCTTCTTTCAACTTTAATGTTCCACGAGCACATTACGATCCTAATCCAAAAGTAGAGGATAAGAGTTGAGTTAGACAGAATATGAAAAATATCACTGGGACCTGGTTAGAAGAAAATGGCAAAATCTTTCCTTTTAGTAAGGTCACCAAGGTGGTTTTTGGACAACATTTGTTGGTTATGAGAAAATTTAATCTCTCAAAACAGGATACATTAAGCAATGAACAGTGCTTAAGAACACTTTCTTAGGAAAAGTGGAAACATAACACAGCACCATCCTATTAAAACACATGTAGTAGGGAACAAGAGTAACACATTTTATCTATTACAGTGATCAGGACACTGCACAATATAACTGAATACAAGACTTATCTCACAAATACAACTGTGACTATGGAATAGTAAGATGTTTTTAAGAATGATTTTGTTGTGTGTATGTGCATGTGTGTGCAAGTATTTTTAAAATAATTGGCTAAGATACTAGCATCCTTTTGCATTGTAATAGTATTTTTCAAGGAAGGATCTCTGTAGGAAGTTAAAACCGGAGATGCACAACTCAGATTTCCTCAGCAACAATTATAAACTATATGGATTAGCTGACCAACAGTCCAAACAAACATTAAGGGAGTTTTTTCTTCATAGAGTTTGCTATCTAACAAGCCAAACAAAGCCAGTGAGCTTACTGACAAAAGTGAAAAATCCTGTTTGGAATGGGTCAGAGCTGATCTTAGGGTAGAGAAAGTCAGGTGGAATGAGTTGAGCCAGGTGTTTTGCCATATTTTGAGCCAGAATTTTAAAAGACAGCAAGCAAGGGGAGTCTATCTTAATAGTCCACCCTCCCAACCCCCCACACTGTTAAATTTCAAGGCCAGCACAGGGTGAGTTTCATGGGCTATTAAAACACACATCTTGGCTGGGCATGGTGGCTCATGCCTGTAATCCCAACACTTTGGGAGGCCAAGGCTGGTGGATCATGAGGTCAGGACTTTGAGACCAGCCTGACCAACATGGTAAAACTCCATCTCTACTAAAAATACAAAAATTATCAGGTGTGGTGGTGGGCATCTGTAATCCCAGCTACTCAGGAGGCTGAGGCAGGAGAAGCGTTTGAACCTAGGAGGTGGAGGTTGCAGTGAGCCAAGATCGTGCCACTGCACTGCAGCCTGGGACACTGGGTGAGACTTAATCTCAATACAAACAAAACAAAACAAAACAAACAAAAACCCCACACATCTTGCTAAGGTCTGAATGTTTGTGTCCCCCCTAAACTCATATGTTGAAATCCTAACACCCAACGTGATGGTGTTAGGAGTGGGGCCTTTGGGAGATAATTAGGTCATGAGGACAAAACCTTCATCAGTGGTATTAATTCCCTTATTTAAAAAGTCCCAGGGGAGACTCCTTGCCCATTCCACCATGTGAGGACACAGTAAGGGGTACCATATATGAGCCAGAAAACAGGACCTCACTGGGCACCAAAACTGCCTTAATCTTGGACTTTCTAGCCTCTAGAACTGTGAGAAGTAAATTCCTGTCCTTTCTTAGCCACCAGCTTATGATATTTTGCTACAGCAGTCTAAACAGACTAAGACACAGTCATTCGGCCATACTTCAGTACTGCATTTCTTAAGACTGCCTTAGACATTGCATTTAAATGATTTACTTTTTAATAAAGCCACTGTGATTCACCATGGGCCTTATGTGTCATATCAATGACCCTTAAAGTGTGGTCCCTGAGTCAGCGGTGTCAGCATCACCTGGTAACCTGTTAGAAATGCAAATATTTGGCACCCAATCCAGATTGTTTAAATCAGAAAGTCTGGCAGTGTGGCCCAGCAGTCTGTGTTTTCAAAAGCTCCCCCCACTCAACCAGGTAATAATTCTTACACATGCTAAAAGCTTGAACCACTGTTTTATGCATACATTTATACACACACACACACACACACACACACACACACAAACACATGCACACACAGAGTTGATGTGGAATTAGGACAAAGATAATAAAATCACAGATTTCCTTAAAGATGGAAATCTATCCTCAGCCTAATAAAATAACAGATAACTAACAGCAAACTTTAGGGTCCTTAAATAATCACTGTGGAGTGAATTTTTACCACTAGAACATCTATGTACAATTTAAACCAGATTTTATTTTTTCTGGTTCATTCTCCCAGTTTCCTATAAGTAGGGAAATCTGTCTTGTCAGGAGTCATTATCTGAAAATGCTAAGAAATCACAATTTGGAAGCATCCAAATAGGACTCAAGTTCTGTTTATGTTTCTACTGAAGAAATTTGAGGTAGGGTGCAGGTTGTAGTTAATGGTAAAATCTATTTGTTCATGCAGTTGTTGAAAGAAAGCCTTTAAAACATTGTCACATATCTCCTCATAGCCTTCCTGCTTCTCAGAATGCTTAGATATTTTCTCAAGTTTCATACAACACAGCTTTTTCTTTATCTTATGTTGTTTCATTGTTTCTTAGTTGTATCTCCCAAGTAGAATGTAAGCTCCCTGAGGACAAGAAAGTGGTGTCTCCACCTGCTCAGTGTGGTTCAGCCTTTACATAGACACTGATGAGCAGATGCTTTCATCTTCCTCCAGTCGCACACTGGGTCACCTAGATAGCTGAGATGTCACCTTGCAGTAGACTCATGGCTTCTCAAATGATAATTTAGAGCAAATCATTCAATGGTCAGCTTTGTATCTGGCAGAGCAAGAGTAACATTTTAGGTAGTGCTAAAGAAAATGATGTTACCAATAAAATACTACTTTTGTATTTGAGATTTGCCTTATTTTTCTCTTAGTCTATCACTAGGTAAAGACTGGCACATGTTATGACCATAACTATTTAGTTTTGCAACTATTCTGTATCAAGTTTACTATTAGCATATAGGTGTTGTTAATTAAGTTTTGTGCTTGCCTTAATAGATTTCTATCAAGCTCAGCCAGTGTTTTCTGGATTCATGGACATGGAAATTAGCATAACAAATCCAGCTCACAGTAATGTACACCTTGGCAGTTTTAATGGATATGAGGCAAAAGCCTTCAGGAAAATAAACAGAGCTCTAAAAGCTATGTCTTTGAAAATGCATGACAATCTAAAACAGTTCTGCTATTAGGTTTACCATCAATCTTAGACAACTACCTAAAGTTTTCCATGGATCATTAGATTCATGCAAGCAAACTTCATTCACTGCAATCATCTTGATTATAGCAGTGGTCATATCTTTTGTGAAGCCAGTATTCTGCTATACTGGTTGGCTAACTTATATTCCATAATGTAGTGGTTACTCTTCATCACAGTGGAAAATTTTTATTTTTATTTTTTGACCAAATATGCAAAATCTGGTAAACGATAACCTTCAAGATGCAAACGATGCTTATGTAAGCATTGGAAATGATTTTTTTTCTGAAAGATATCAACTCAAGGATATACCATGTTTTCATGACTAGGGCCCTAAAGTTTTCCATGCTCAGCAATATATGTAATTCTCAAGTATACCTAACAGAGAACACCACCACCACTGTGGAGGTAGGGTTGGACTCTTACTTAAAAGAATCCCATAGTATCAGCTGCAATATCACACACTGCCATCCGTTTGCTGGATTCACCACCAAAAAAGATAGAAGGGTTGTTTATGCTGAGGGGTGTTCAGGGACTGCTAGTGGCAGACATTTATTTCATAGATGAGAGGGCCATTCGCTTTTCCTTTCTGAGAGAGTAAGGGTTACATTTCAATAGTAGCTAACAATCTGACAGTTTCTAGCAGACTGAGGAAAACAGAAAGCTAGAAATATGATTTACTAGTGTGTACCTGCCGTTTTGAGATGAATTTGTACACTTACAAATAACCCCATTTCTCACAGAGTAAGGTACTGAAGCTTAAGTTAAAAATGTAAACTATATTTTACTTTTTTAGGAAAAAAATGGTTGAGGGAGTTTCAATACTAGGGATATCTAACATTTCTGTCCCGTAGCACAACTCCATTGCCTAAACCTACAGCAAAGTCTCCTAAACACACAGACTGGAGTCAGTGGGACTTCTGGGATTAAAAGAATCAAGGGCATAAGCAGCAGGGTGCCCTAAATTGGCCCCGTGCTAAGGAAATAAAACTCAGAATAATGATTGGGCATTCAATGGATGCAGAGACTCAGAACAGAGTCAGAAGAAATGTATCCCCCAAAATAACACAAAATATACTTGAGTTGGAGCTGGTGGAAGTTCAAGCCAATTTCACTCAGATTTTCTGAGTCAAAGTTACCTAAGTACTTGGGAACATTCAAGAAACTGATATATGCATACTTGCCTTATATATTTAAATATGCCTCTATTATTATATATTAATATTTATTCTAGCTATTTCTATAAACTGTGATTCATTTTTACAAATAAAACTTTGAGAGCAGACTCTGATTCTGTAGATCTTTCATTTAATCACAATGGAGAGGTCAGTTAGATAATCCACAAGGTTCTGACCATGATATCACTCTTGATCCACCCAGGGGCTATTCATTCTAGTTACACACGACTTGAAAGCATCCTATCCATGTGAATGGCAGTTTGCACATTTCTTTCTTCTTCACCAACTAGAAGCTATGCTGGCCCCATTTGATTGTTTACTTAGATGCTAAGGCCCAGACACAAGGTTCTGACCATGATATCACTCTTGATCCACCCAGGGGCTATTCATTCTAGTTACACACGACTTGAAAGCATCCTATCCATGTGAATGGCAGTTTGCACATTTCTTTCTTCTTCACCAACTAGAAGCTATGCTGGCCCCATTTGATTGTTTACTTAGATGCTAAGGCCCAGACAACTCTCAAGTTATCTAGTAGCTTCTTTCTCTTTTTTACTAATAACTTAGTCATACAGCCCAGGAATTTCAGCTTTAACTTTTGGTGACTCTGTCATACTGAGCAAGTTAGATAGGGTCCCTTTTCCTTCATTTCTCTTTTCTAGAAATTAGAGCTAATAATACTAGCACAAAGGGTTACTGAGTAGGATTAAGATAATACAGATGAAATGTTCATAATTGTTCAGGACAGATAAGTCTTAAGTAGATATTCACCATTTTTTTTTTCGAGTAACTTTCTTTAGTCTGACTCCAGGTTCAAGAGAAAACTTACAATAATTTTTCTTTCCATGGGGATCAGTCAGTAGGGTAAGAATGTCCTACTCATGCTGATCCTAGTAACAATAATTCTAACTGTGCTTAAGCAAATCAGTATTCTTATTTACAGCTCGGTCTCTGTAAGCTTAATGTGACTTTGCCTTTCAGAGAAGGATCTGGGTTCTGAATTTACGAATAAGGATAAATCCATGGACTTTGATGAATTCACTGAAGGAAATGCTTCTCTAGCAATAGCAATCTCCAGTCTTACCTTTCAACTTCTACAGCACATTTCTGGTTGTTACCATCAGCTGCATGTTTAAAACACACATGGCCATTTAAGTGAAAAACTTGGGGGATGAGATCCATGCATTCTGATTTTAAAAAGTTGCCAATGCAGATCTTGACTAGCCTTTATCATTACTGTTAGCCTTAAAATTCTAAAATTACACCTGGCACGGTGGCTCACACCTGTAATCCCAGCACTTTGGGAGGCCGAGGCAGGCAGATCATGAGGTCAAGAGATTGAGACCATCCTGGCCAACATGGTGAAACCCCGTCTCTACTAAAAATACAAAAATTAGCTGGGTGTGGTGGCACATGCTGGTAGTCCCAGATACTCAGGAGGCTGAGGCAGGAAAATCACTTGAACTGGGGAGGTGGAGGTTGCAGAGAGCTGAGAGCACGCCACTGCACTCCAGCCTGGCAACAGAGCAAGACTCCATCTCAAAAAGTAAATAAATAAAAATAAAATTCTAAAGTCATAAAGAGTCACAAAGATAGATTCTGATTTAGCATGTGGCTCTAGGATGGGGTTTAGATATCTGTACTTTTAACAAATCCCCCCAAATAATTCTGATGCAGTTGGTCCTTGAAATATATTTTGAGAAGCACCATAAAAAAATGGCTGTTGTCATAGTCACTTTGAGCCCCAGGGGCTCACAGAAGGCATGGCAAGCATAAATTATGCCAAAGACTAGTTCTGCCACAAATGCTAACTCCTAGTAAATAATACGGAATGACTGATGGAACAGGGAAGAGAGAAAGCTGAAAATATGCAGTCTTGTCATGGACTTAGTGAAAGCTTTGAGAAGCACAAACAAGGAACTAAAATGTTTGTAATTTCACTATGCTAGGAGCACATCTCCTTTCATGACTATCCAACTAGTTGCTGGATGTTAGCAGGGGTACTGGGGGATGAAACTCAGAGAGAAACAGAGAAAATACACAAAAACAAAATAGATGGAGAGAACAGACATATTTGTAGGAAAAAGGCGGGGGTAACTGGCATAGATTAGCATCTGTTCATAAATGGGCAGAAGCAGTCGAAGCTAAGAAAGAAGTGAAATGCTGATATCTGTCACCTTCTTCCACTCATGACCAAGCTTAACTTTAAAACACACACAAACACACAGACACACAGACAAATTACACATACTCACATGAAACCACAGGACTGTTTTTATCCCTTAAACTACTCTTGGCTGAGTGAAGTTAGATTATTTTGCTTTTATAACCACTCCTAGAAGACTGGTAATAGAATACCATTTCCTTTGGGTTCCCTTCAGTTGCTTTTCCTCCTTGTCTATACAAGGATTCAAATTGTAGAAATATGGGACATCTCTCAATTTCATATCTCACCTCAATCTGAAATATTAGAGGTATTTAGAGAACTATCGTATGTTTGGAAAATAAGGCATAAAACGGAAACAAAACTTAAACCCCAAACAAGCAAACAAAAAGCAGAAACAAAAAAAGGTTTAAGCACTATGTTGACACTAAGGGAAATGAAAAAAGGACAGCTAGATGCTTTGAAATGTTTTCCTATTTTGAAAATGATTCATATTTTGATCAAATTTTCACATCAATCTGACTCATGTATCACTTCCTAAAGGGTATTTTGCAGCATTAGCAAAAATTATTATTTTGTATATACTCTTATGGTAAACATTATTTTTACAGCGTTTGGGTTAAAAGAAGGAGGCAGAATTTATCTGCATGTGGAAAAAAAAATCACCTGACACATTGTGTGTTTATAAATAACAACAAACACAGTAGGAGAAAATCTGGACCACTACCCACAGAAGACACAGTGTGCACTTCCTATCGAAGCATTTTGGTAGTGATTTAATTACCACATTTAAAAAATGTCAACCAAGTAATGATTATAAGAAAGAAGACATATGATTAGGATTGCCATGGCTGAGAGCCTTTATTTTAGAAAGGATGACTCTGTGTTAGAGGAAACACCTGCTGCACCATTTAAAAATCTGTTCTTAAAGGAATGGCTCCTCCAACCTGCCCAAATCATATTATTGAACAAACATTGTATAATGAAGATTTGGAAAAGTTTTATCCCCAAAACATTGCAGAGTCACAACCATTTAAACGCCCAAGCAAAATGAGCAAATGATAAATAGGATCAAATTGAATGTACAAATGAAACAGAAGGAATAACAAAGGCCTAAGACAACTGGTGATGAGGAACAGTGAAAGGATAGAAAACAATGTTTTTCTAAACGAAGAATATGTGTCATTTTAAATGAAGAGATTTCCTCAGCTTACACAGAACAAGACATCTTCAAAAAAAGTGTATATAGGGTGTGTGTTATTGAAACATATGATTTACAGAAACTGAAATATTCAGCTTAAAAGTTCTACATAGTAAAACGTGACACCTAATCCAAAAGCTGAAATATTATTTATCAGAAGAGGTGGATACTATGTGAATATCTATTATGCCCTCTCAGTTTTAGTGAATTGCTAGCTGAAAGTATAAAATTATATAAAATGCTGTCCTTAAAATACAATAAAACTGAACCATATTTAGGGCTGGAAGCCACAGACTACTTCTCAAAGCTGCATCTATTTATATTTTAGTACCGTCATAAAACATTTTAAAACCTTTTAACCTTTTACTTCCTGTTGATTTTGTCTTACCCTATCCTGGGCTTTGGAACTATACCTCAATTACAAAATATCTATACAGAAATGCAGCTTTTCTTTCCTCAGGGCAGCCTTGTAGCCAAGATTCCCTTTAATCTCACATGACCCCAGAGAAAAATGCCAGCCTACAGTAAACAGTGAATCCCCCATGGTGGAGCTGATGTGGTAATGACAATGATTAATTTGGACATCCGCATATGCATCTGTCTCTAACAATACTGTGTGACAAGATCTCCTAAAATGCATCTTCTTCAAATAATGCAGAGACACCCCCCACTCTCGCCTCCAAATGCTTTCATGATGGGTGTCATCTCTAGAAAAGAACATAAAAACAGCTACAAAATCCATTAATGTATGACTTGGCAACTATGAGGAACAAAGGGAGGGAAGTGCAGGCCTGGCTCATTCTCTTAATGTCAACCACAAAATCAGACACGGAGTAGATCTGGGTTAAGGATAGAAAATAATTGTATAATCATTAATATGTACTAACCAAGGAGATGGTTTTAGGTAGTGCATTTTTAATTTTCTTACTATATTTACCTGAAAAAAATTTATAATATAAGCACACAAAATGTTAAATACAATAAATACATTTTCCAAAAACCGAAACTGTTGAGTCAAGGGTCACTGACAGCATAAATTTAGCATATTTTGCAAAGGTTGGAGGGGTTACTCTAGTGCAGTGGTTCCCAACTTTAGTGTGTATCACAATACCCTGGAGAGTTGGCTACAAGACAGAATGTGGGATCTATCCCCATAGTTTGTGATTCAGTAGGTCTAGGATAGAGATTTAAAATTTGCATTAACAAAGAGTTCCAAGGTTGTGCTGATGCTGCTGAGGACAACACTTTGAGAACAATTGCTCTAGTTTAGTGAGAGTTTCAAGGTTGGCTACAATGTCAATAACTTGATTTGATTTTTGCATGAATTTCCCTAGACTGTTGTTCTTTGTGATCTCCTCCGTGTCACCTCTCATTTTTCAGCATATTGGTTTCAAGCAGAGAATTCTTAGCTCCATCTTTTGTATTTAACCCACCAAACAGTGATCAAACAATTTGACAAATCAATACATTTATTTTTAATGCATAATTTTTACATCAAAAGAAATTAATAAGAATACTTTCTAAGAGGGTCTCCTCAGTTAGAATTTAAATATGGATTTTGTGTTCACTGTTTCTTAGTTTAGGAGCATTTTCCCATGCACTCACTGATCTAAAACTGCATTTCAGGTGGACGATATTCTTGGAAATAAAGAGCATTTAGTGAGAGTACAGCAAGAGCTGGGATGGTGTGAACTGCCAGGAAAGACACCTATGAGAGTGGGGGAAATCTCCAACTATGCCACGGCCTACAGTAATGGCTTTCCAGGAGGGGGAGAGAGCATTGATTTGTGGGGAGTAAGAGTACCTGTTTGTGGTCCATGAATCCTACACTGTGGGACTGTATTGTGAACCCATCTATCTGCATCATCACCTGAGGACTCACTTATCCCAGTGACGTGTCAGGTGTTGATTATTCAGAAACAGATCAGCAGTAACCCTCTGAGATTTATCCTCTGAGAAACAATGCAGAGTGATATTTTTTGTTTACGCTTGCATCAAATGTATGCATTGGGCTGTTGCTTCTGTGAAGATGGAAAAAAAGCACTTTTCCCTACTCTTCTTACTAAGTACAACCAAAACCCCTGTATTTTATACACAAAATAAACATACAAAGACACTGAAAGCTGGAGAAAAGAAGGCAAATCAGCTAGGGGACTTCAGAGCTCAAGGAATGACACGATAGTGAACTCCCTGGAATTGTGTGTTGCTTCACATATCCAATACTTGGGGCTAAAGAATCTGGAAACCTAGGAATGCCATCAGACATAACTTTTAAAAGGGTGCCAACAAAACCATACTCTCTCTGGCATAAGAAACAGGAAAGGAGTAGCATAGCTAGATAAAAAACAAATTTAGGCAATAACTGCTCTATTATAGCCACAAAAGACAGAAAAAATTGTGGCCCCACCACACCTACAGCAACACAAGCTGTGTAGGAAACCTACACTTCCACACTTGCCAAGCTGTAACAAGACACCCCAACTTCTCCCATCCCCCACCGTGATGATGTCATAAGAGGCCAAGTAAAAAGCTAGGACTTTCATTTTCACCAGTGGTAATAAAGACCCCCCACTCCTTACCTCCAACTATGTTGTCAATAGTAACTATGGGAAGATCCTGGAGTTTCACCCCTACCTTGCAGTACTGAGTCTCCTTTTTTCTTCTCTGCTAGGATGGTGTCACAGGTGGCTTAATGGAGAATCAGGACTGTCACTAAGGCCTGGCAGTCATTAGGCCACCTCTTCTGTCCCCCCCCCATAGTGTATCAGTGGAGAGACCACATGGAGAACAGAAAAGAAGCACTTCTACCCTTGATAGCTGAAGCATCAGTGAAAACCTGGTGAGAAGCCTGGATTCCCACTTTACCCTACAGTAATATAAAGTCTCCTCAGGTGTCAAGGGAGACTGAGTGAGGAACCTAACTAGGAATCCCCACCTGAAATGAATGCTCATTGAAGTGATGTTAGTGGAACTCGGCTAAATCCAGAAAGTTCAAATAAGATTCAGAGTCTCTTTAACATAGAAGAAAATGGCCAAGTTTCAATCGAAAATCATTCATCATACCAAGAACCAGGAAGATCTCAAACTGAATGAAGATGACAGTCAACAGATGCCACAAACAAGATCCCCAAGATGTTAGAATTATCTGACAAAGTTTTTAAAGCAATCATTACAATATTTCAATTGAATGATTATAAACATACTTGAAACAAATGAAAAAGTAGAAAGCTTTGACCAAGAAACAGACCATATAAGGAAAAAGTAAGTATAAATTTTAGAATTGAAAAATACAACCAAAATATAAAAATCAGTGGGTGGGTTCAATAGCAGAATGGGAATGTCAGAAAAGAATCTGGAGGCTACAAGACAGTAAAATAGAAATCACTCAATTTGAGTAACAGAGAGAAAAACAGATTAGAGAATAAAAATAGAGACAGCCTCAGAAATGTGTGTGTGGTAAGCTGAATAATGGTTCCAATCCCTGGAAGCTGTGAATGGAAAAAGAGATTTGGTAGATATGATTATATTACAGCTCTTCAGATAGGGAGAGTGGCCTGCATTACCCAGGTGGGTCCTAAATGTAATCATGGTGTCTTTAAAAGAGGGAGGCAGAGAGCAGAGGTAAATCTGGCTACAGAAAAGTAAGTAGGAGATTTGATGATAGAGGAAAGAAATTGGAGTGATCCAAGGAAGGAATTGTAAGTCAAAGAATACAGGTGCCTCTAGAAGCTAGAGAAAGCAAAGAAACAGACTGTTCCTTAGAACCTCCAAAAGGAAGCAGCCTTGCTAACACCTTGACATTAGCCCTGTGAAACTGATTTTTGACTTCTGGTCTTCAGAACCATTAGAAAGTAAATGTGCACTTTTGTAAGGCATGAACTGTATGGTAATTTGTTACAGCAGCCATAGGAAATCAATACACTGCGTGACAATAACAAAATGTCGAACATTCATGTCTTGGAGACCTAAAGGAAAGGAAAAATTGGGTGAGGCTGAAAAAGTGTTAAAAAAAATGGCTGAAAACATCCCAGATTTGACAGAAGACATAGACCTACAGATTTAAACACCTGAGTAAATCTGAATGCCAAAAAACTCTCAAATATATCCATGCCAAGACACATCATAGTCACATTTATGAAAATTAAAGACAAAAAAGTTTTGTAAACAGTAAGAGAAAAAACGGCACTTCACCAAAGGAAAAAATCCATTAGAATGACAGTGGATTTTCATGAGAATACATGGAATCCAACAGAAGGAACACAACATTTTTCAATTGCTTTAAGAAAAGGCCTGTCAGGATTTCCCCCTCTGGAATCCCCTTCCACACTCTTCGTGGCAGTCTTTCTCTTCTTCTCCTTTCCTTCTCTTTTCTTTACCTAAATAAAATCACCTTTTTGCAACAACAACAACAACAAAAAGTAAAGGCCTGTCAACCTAGAATCTTATATCCAGGGAAAATCTTTCAGAAAGAAAAAAAAAAATCAAGACATTCTCAGCTAAAGGAAAACAAAAATGTTTTGTCACCAGCAGATCTGACCTGCTCACGAAGGATGGCTAGAGAAAGTTCTTAAAACAAAAAGGAAACAATAAAAGAAGAAACGTTAGAACGTCAAGAAAAAAGAACATGGTAAGCAAAAAATATGAATGAATGCAATAGACCTTCCTTCTTTTCTTGTTGAAGTAAAAATTATAACATTGTCTGATGTGGTTCCAAATGTATTTAGAGGAAATATTTAAGACAATCATATTATAAGTGAAGGTTGTAATGGGAGGTACGGTTTCTATACGTCGTTCAAATTGATAAAATTACAACAGCAGTAGTCAGTTATAAATTATGTGTATATGATGTAACACTCAGTGTGATCATTTAAAAAAATCTCTATACAAAATGATACACTTAAAAACACTATACACATAAAAGTGGAACTCTATAAATGCTCAAGTAAATAACAAGATGGTAGGAGAAAAACCTGAAACCCAAAATAGAGATAACAAACAAAATAATGTCAGATTTAAGCACTAAAGTACTGTATCAATATTTACAGTAAATGTAAATGGTTTAAATAAACCAACTAAAAGACAGATATTAGCAGAGTGGCTTAAAAATATGGCCAACTATATTTTGTATGCAATATATTTTATATTTTATTTGATATAAAATATAAAATATAGGCCAGTGTAAAGTACAAGGATGAAAAAAGACGTATGCAAACACCCATTAAAGGAAAAATGAGTGTCTATATTAATATCAGACAAAGTAGATTTCAGAGCAAATAAAACTACCAGATACAGAGAAGGTTATTATGTAATAATAATAGAGTCAATACACCAAGAGGACATAACAACTCTAAATATGTATGCACCAAACAACAGAACTGTAACATATGTAAAGCCAAAGTGGTAGAAGTGAAGGGAGAAATAGACAAATTCACAATTATAATTGGAGATGTCATATACTTTTTATTAATAAGAAAACTAGACAGAAAATAAGGAAAGATATATCAGAAATTTACAGTAACATCAACCAACATGACTTAATCAGCATTTATACATCACTCTGCCCCCAAACAGCCAAATATACATTCTTTTCAAGTGCTCATGGAACATATACCAGGGTATAGCACATTTTGGGACATAAAATAAACCTCAACAAATAAAAAGAATTGAAATCATATGGCATGTGTTCTCTGAATACAATAGAATCAAACTAAAAGTCAATAATGGAAAGAAAGCAGGAAAAAACCTTCAAACACTTAGAAATTGAATACGATAATTCCAAATAATCAGTAGGTCAAAGAGGAAATCTCAAGAGAAATTTTAAAATACATTCAACTAAATTAAAATGAAATACAATATACAAAATGTATGTGATACAGTGACGGCAGAACTGAGAGGGAAATCTATAGCACTAAATGCATACATTAGGAAAGAGGAAAAATCTCAAACCAATAATCTTAGCTCCTTGTCAAGAACATAGAAAAAGATATTATCTTTCTTCAAGAAAAATAGGAGAAAATAATAATTATAAGAGCAGAAATCAATGAAATGGAGAACAGAAAAACAATAGAGAGAAAAATTAATGAAACAATGTGTTCTTTTAAAAGACAAATAAAATTTACAAACCTCTAGCAAAACTGACAAAAAAGAAGAGAGAAGACAAAAATTAGTAATGTCAGGAATGAAACATCAGATAGCACTAACGACTATGCAGACATCCAAAGAATAATACAAAATATCAGGAGTAATTTTACACAAATAAATTTGACAACTCAGATGAAATGGAACAATTCCTCAATCAACTTAAACTGCAGTAAATCACACAATATGAAACAGATCGTGATTGTGTCACCCACAAATTCATATGTTGAAATCCTAGCTCTCAGGACCTCAAAATGTGACTCTATTAGAGACAGAACTTTTGAAGAAAGTGATTAAGATTAAAGACAGTTTAAATTAAAATGTAGCTGTTAGAGTGCATTTGGGACCGAATCCAATCTGACTGGTGTCCTTACAAAAAGTGGAAATTTGGATACACAGAGAGACACCAAGGATGCTTGAGCGCCAAGGAAAAGATCACACGAAAACATAGTGAGAACTCAGCTATTTGCAAGCCACAGACAGAGGCCTCAGAAGAAACCAAATATGCCAACACCTTGACCTTGGACTTCTAACCTCCAGAACTGTGAGAAAACAAATTTCTGTTGTTTAAGCCACCCCAGTCTGTGATATTTTATGTCAGGCCTAGCACACTCAGATAGATAATAATGAAATTGAGTCCCATAACTAAAAACAAAAATGCCCTAAAGAAGAAATCTCCCAGCCCAGATGGTTTCACTGGAGAATTCTACCAAATATTTAAAGAAAAATTAGCACAAATCCTACATAACCTCTTTCAGAAAATAGAAGAGGGAATACATCCCTATTCATTTTATAAAGCTAATATTATCCTGATACTAATACCAAAAATGGCACCAAAACAGAAAACTACAAGCCAATATTCCTCAACAATATAGATGTAAAAATCTTTAACAAAATATTGGCAAATCAATTCAGTAATCCATACAAAGAATTAATCATACATAATAAATAAATGGAGTTTATTGTTAGGATGCAATGATGGTTCAATAGTTAAAAATTGATCAATGTACTCCACGATATTAAGAAGCTAAAGAAGAAAAATCATATGATCACATTATTTGCTGAAGAAAAGCATTTGACAAAAATCAAAAAATACCTATATGTGAATTTTTTTAAAAAACTCAGGAAAAAATGGAAATCAAAATGAAATTCTTCAATTTGATAAAGAATATTTACATAAAACTTACAGATAACACTATACTTAATGTAGAAAGACGAATGCCTTCCATTGAAGATTAGCATCAAGGCAAAAGTACTTGCACTCTCTAATTTTATTCGTATAGTACCAGAAGTTCTAGCCAGTGCTATAGGACAAGAAAAGAAACAAAACACATATAAATAAAAAATAAATAAAATTGTTTTTGTTTTCAGATGACATGATGGTGGTCTACATAGCTAATCTGTTAATTGGCATGATTTAACATATCATATTGAATACATATATAAAAACATCACATTGTACTTCATTAATATATACAACCATAATCTGTCAAAAAAAGATAGAACTGGCTGGGCACGGTGGCTCACACCTGTAATCCCAGAACTTTAGGAGGCCTAGAGAGGCAGATCACCTGAGGTCAGGAGTTCAAGACCAGCTTGGCCAACATGGCGAAACCCCCTATACCAAAAATACAAAAATTAGCTGGGTGTGGTGGCAGGCACCTGTAATCCTAGCTACTCAGGATGCTGAGGCAGGAGAATTGCTTGGATAGGGGAGGTGGAGGTTGCAGTGAGCCTAGATCGTGCCACTGCACTCCAATCTGGGCAACAGGGCAAGACTCAGTCTCGAAAAAAAAAAAGGTATATATATATTTACATAGAACTAATAAGTGAGTTCAGGAAGTTCCCAGGATACTAGATAAACATAAAAATCAATTAAATTTTAATATATTTGTAATTAATACCTCAACACTGAAATTTAAAATACATTATTATTTAAAATTGCTTAAAAATTACTTATATGTAAGTCTAGTAATATATGTACTAGACTTATATCCCAAAACTATAGATCACTGGTAAAAGATATCAAAGAAGTTCTACATAAATGGAGAAACATGCCACGTGTGTGGATTAAATATCAATTATCCTTAAATTGCTAAGCAGGTTTAACATAATTCCTATCAAAATCTCATTAAGATGTTATTGTTAGTATAGGCAATATAATTCTAAAATTTACATGAAAAGGTAAAGGAATTAGAATAACTAAAACAATTTTGAAAAAGAAGAACAAAGTAGGAGGAATCAATCTATCATAATTTCAATAGTTATTTACATGTAAATCTATGTAATAGGTTTGCAAAGAATAAGAAACCCCAAAATAAATCCAAATATTACCAGTGCAAACCACATATCTTTTAAAGAACTATTATTGAGACTGCATAAAGAATTCTCAAAACACAGCATGAAAAACTCCCAAACAATCCAAATAGAAAATGAAGAGACATTTCACCAAGAAAGATATTTAAATGGCAAATAGGCACATGAAAAGATGTTCACCATCATTAATCTTAAGGAAATGCAAATTAAAGTCACAATGAAATATTGCTACACAGTTATCAGAATGGCTAAAATACAACATAGCAATAACACCAAATGCTAGTGAAGATACAAGGAAACTTAATTTCTCATACATGTTAATGAGAATGTAAAATGGCACATCCACCCTGGAAAAGTTTGGTAGTTTCTTATAAAAGTAAACATGCAACCTCTAGGCATTTATCGCAAAGAAATTAATAATTATACATTAATACAAAAATATTTACATGGATGTCTATAGTAGTTTTAGTTGTAGTAGCCAAAAAATTGGAAAAAAAAAAAACCAGATTTCTTTCATAGAAAACTATGCTGAGTGGAGAAACCATCCCAAAATAATGTATTATTACATTTATATAACATTCTTGCAATGACAAAATTGTAGAGATAGAGAACATATTAATGATTGCAAGGGATTAAGGGGTTGGAAGTGGGTGGTGGTTAAAGCCAAGTTGGTGTGGCCATAGAAGAGCAATAGGAATTATCCTTTTGGTGCTGGAATTTGTTCACCACTGTATCAATGTCAACATCCTGCTTGTGATATTGTACTATCACTTTGCAAGAAGTTACCCCGGGGAAACCTGGGTAAAGGGACCACAGGATCTCTGTATTACTCCTTACAACCAACTGCATATGCACCTCAAATTATCTCAAAATAAAATGTTTACTTAAAAATATTAATTGAACATACTCAAATTATGCAGATTATGTATGGCGATGCAAAATAAATGTGTAGTATGATTTGTATGTTTGTATACATTTTATAACAATGTGTGATAGCAGAAATTATACTTCCGTCTATTTTGGGGTAAGTGACAAGAAAAGATACACACATAGCTGTTCCGATTTCTGTAGCATGTTGATACTATCAAATCTGTTCAGAAAACCCAATTTGGTTGCTGTGGGCAGGTATTGGCACTGTTCTTGGCTTTCACTTGCTGTCAAATAGGCTACCATATGCATTCACTCAAAAATAAACCATTGCTTTTATTATTCCTTGACTAAATACAACTCTCACTGGAAAAGAGTGAGAGAGATCGGTTGTTGATGAGTCTACTTTTACATTGAGTAATAAGTCATTTTTAGGTGATGAAGTTATTAAAGGGAACTAGCTACTAATTTTACATGGTAATCAGTAGGTCTTTTTACTAATGTTACTATTTTTCTCCACCTGGGCACATCATAGGATTACCCTTCTCTTTTATCTTTAGGTAAGTCATGACCATATGACCTGATTTAGCCAATAACATATGAGTAGAAGTGGTAGAAGACCACTTAAAATCTTCCTGGTGGAAGAGTTTAAGAACTGGTGGTGATTCACCATGTTCCCATGTGCCATAATGAAAGACTAAGATGTTCTGGAGATTGGGTTCCTGAGTGAGGATGATACAGAATAGAGTCTTTCACTGACCAATATGGAAGCATAGCATTATCAAGAAATACATGTTTCTACTTTTCAGTCACTGAAATTTTGGAGTTGTTATTACAGCATAACCTAAACTATTATAACTGACTGATACATTTATATTTACATTAAACACACAAAACTCTGCAATAGGACACTGCACTATGACATTAAATTAGAAACTCCAGTTAATGCAGTATTCATTGATGTACTCAATGGCATCCTCCACTCTAACTCATACACACTAGAAAAAGTAAAAAAAAAAATCAAGTCTTACATCTCTTTTTTATGGTATAAATTAGAGCAAGAGTTTACAAATCATTCCATAATATTAAGTTTTATATAAAGCTAAGCATACAGAGAAATGATATATCACCTTCTTCATAGGAATACATGAGTCACAGAAAATAAATGCACTGCCTTAAGCATTTCCAACAGCTTCAAAGAAGATGTGCACACATTTATATATTTACTATATATAAATTGTGGTTCACAATATATGAATTGTAATTCATGGTCAGTATTGCTACTAATCATATCACTACATATTACTCATCATTTTCAGGAAGAAATAACATTGACTAACATTTATCATCAGACACTGTGCATAGATCTTTTTATGCATTATCATACTTAACCAATCAGTATTCACTTTGCTAGTGGAAAGTGCCATGTGACTCAGCTCAAGATCATTTGAATAAAATTAAAATTACTAAAGCTTTTGCCATAATTTTAATCATAACAATTGCTTTGATTTATGTTGAAAGACCCCATTATAAAAATTAACAGGGTCTTTTTAATTTTACCAAGATAATTCAGCAGGTGATTTCATTTTACACTTTATATCCTCTTTTCAGTACATGACCTCTGCCTCCTGGGTTCAAGCAATTTTCCTCCCTCAGCCTCCAGAGTAGCTGGTACTATAAGTGTACGCCACCATGCCCAGCTAATTTTTGTATTTTTAGTAGGGGGCGGGGTAGGTTGCACAATGTTGGCCAGGCTGGTCTTGAACTCCTGACCTCAGGTGATCCACCCACCTCAGCCTTTCAAAGTGCTGGGATTACAGGCATGAGCCACCGTGCTCGGCCTTAAAATTCTTACATTAATTAATGATCAAAAACTCTTTAGGTGTTAAAGATATTTTCCTGATCATTTGAAATGCTAATATAGGTACTCTTGTACTTTTGATTTTAAAAATTTTAATAGTTTGAAATGTTGCTCAATTTACCATTTTTGAACTAAAAAATACATAATATAATGAAACATTTCTCATAATCTGTTAGTCATTTGGTTTTGTCTAGGCATTCATATACCTTCATGTTTTCTATATTTTTCACCTATAAAATATGGGGCAAAAAGTATTCATATAAAGGAAGGTCTTTTTTTCCACTATGTTTTAAAGAAAAAATAATTGAAACATTAGATTAGGAGGTATTAACGATTTTCAACAGCAATGGAAATTTAATGCAGCCGTAAGTTTCTGAGCCAGATGTTATACATCAATAGCTAATAGCATAAATTAAGGAATCAGAACGCTTTGTTTTAAAGATCATCTCTAACTATGTGACAGAGGTCAGGGTTACTTTCCTCCTTGTGTTTCAGTGTTTTCTTCTATAAAATGGATATAATGACACGCAAACCTCACGTGGCTTTTGTGAAGAATACATCATTTAATTTATATATAGACCACAGAATGATGCTCAGTACACAGTATGTGTTCAATAAATTTAGTCACTATTATGTTTGCTTGAACTCATTAATATGAATTTCCCCAGCATCTTCAATATTCAATATCATCTCCATTACTATGGAACCTCTTCTCTTCTTTTGCGTAGTTCAGACAATATCAGGGACTGTGTGATAAATCAATTAAAGTTCTATTTTGAGACATCCTGGCACTTTAAGAACAACAACAACAACAAAAAAAAAAACCCTTCCCAAACTGAAAGTTTGAAAGTAGTTGCCAAGGAAAAGAAATAAAATAACTACGTTACATTAAACCTAAATAACTCTTTGCAAATAGGCAAGTAACCACATAAAGGTAGCACATGCTCCATGTGCTTTTAAAAAAAAGTACTGATAGTTTTTGTAAACCTTCCCTTGTCCATGGGTGGATAATGAGGGGAAATAGTATGTCTCCTAGTGAACAGAGAAGTAAAGAGATAACCAGAGTGACACACATCTCTGATTCAGAACATAATTCAGAAAATTAACATGCAAGCATTTAGGAAAAGATTTCTGTGCTTAGTAAACACCTTCTCATATGTCATTCCTCCACAAATATGTGACTTTTCAGGCATCTTGTTCTGACCTCCATGTCTAGTCCAGAATCCTTCAATACATATTCTCATAGAATTCCTTCTTTCATTCAGGTAATTTACCTCAACTTGCAAGTAATCATTTATTGGCATGATTATTTTATTAAAGCTTGTTCCCCTGTGCAGTCAGAGCTCACAGATCTTTCTGCTCACTATTGAACCCCACTTCTGCACCCCACACCTGGAAAAGAGAGGCTCTGTAGAAGCAGAAACAGTACAATTCTTTCAAACTAGAGGTATGGGACTTGAAAGGAAAAGGTCATGTCAAAACTACCAAGTGAGATAAAAGTAGCAAGCTGTCTCTAAAATAAGTAACAGAAGCTAGAAAACTGGAACACTGAGTTAAGAAAGGCTATATGTATGTATCACAGGATTTATGTTTTAATAACAATCAACACTATATATAAATAGACTTGGAAAAATCAAATTCAATTTCAGTATCAAAAACACTTGTGCCTGATGGCATACAACCACTCTGACCACAGGACTGCACTCTAGCATCCCAAAATAAAGATGTAACCATAATTCTGGGGTGTGTGTGTGTGTGTGTGTGTTGTGGGGAGGGGTTGGTTAACCACTGAAGAGCTGAATGTTTTTTCTCATATCCATAGATCATGTTTCTGTGCCATTTAGTTGGATTCTAGTCTCTTTTTACTTATAATGTTAAGTGTGAGTTTGAAATTATATATATTGAATTTAATTACAGTGAAAGATGAGAATTAAAGGAAATCTATGAATGTCAAAATAATTTTGAAACTTGTTACGTGAAGAAGCAATTAAAATTTACTTGAAAAAAAAAAACAGATGAAGACTTAAGAGAGACATCTGCCCAATAAAATGAATACTGTGAAAGCTCTATGATAAGCTCAAATGAAGAGTAATTGTCTAAATACGTGAGAGTAATTCTCTAAGTAAGTTGGAGCTCACCCCATTGAGACCTTCTTCACATCATGGTTCATTTAAAACAAGTGGAGATTTTTAAAGTATTTCAACTTAGAACTAATGAGAAAATTTGATTTCAGTCTTCATTGCTACACAATTCTGTATAAAGCACATACAACTGGCTAAATGACATGACAGACTCGAATGCCCTTAAAATACAGTTTGCTTTTAATCACTGATAGTTGAAAGAGAATTGCATAATTCTTTTAAAACTGCCAACTCTCGTCAGAGTGACTGGATTAAATATAATTAAACTTGCTCAAAAATCTGCAAGATGGTGGTCTGAAGTAAACGATGGCCATGATTTTAACAAAGAATAGACTAATAACCTAGGAAATTTAAAATTAAGTGCAAACAAACATAGCTTTAATCTGCTTTATAATAATTTACTTTGCTGATACATCTTAACCGTTGAAAATCTCAACTTTGCTGTGAAATGCAACTTGAATCATTGTAGGACATGCAACTTTAATTATTGAAGGAGACATGGTTAATTACGGTGAAAAGAAACTACTCAAATGTTATTTGCCATACTTTTAGTATTTAAAGTTAGACAAGAGGAAAAAGTAGAAAACGAGTTAATTGATCTGAACATGCAGCACATAGCTATAAGGCTCACCTTCATAGAAAGACGTGGTCAATATAGAAGACTTTAGGTACAACGAGTTGATTAGGAGCACACGAAAAGCCCAACTAGACTCTAACACTTAGTAAATGTATGACCTTGGGTAAGTTATTTTACCTCTCTGTGCCTGGATCTTCCCACCTGCAAAAGTTGTTTAATAACATTACCTACCCCTTTGGTGTTGTAAGAATTAAGACAGTGAATAAATCTAAACCATATAGAACCGTGGAACATGTGGCAAGCACTTTTTCCCTAAAGTTTCTACCTTTGGAATAAGCAAAAGAAAAAAAAAACTATTTTTTTTAAAGAAATCAATAACTACACTTCAACAATACAAGTATCTCTTAAGTTCAAAAGGAAACACAAACACTTTAAATGCCAAGTGATAATGATAGATAACAGGAAAACATAAACATCAACTCAAAAGACAATTTTTTTAGACTAAGAATGAATCTAAAACACAGTAAGCTTCACTGCAAGTGTACATCCAATATTTGCACCCCCCCCCCATCCCGCCATCCCCCACCGCCAAGTTCTACAGTTATTTTCCCAAAGCCATACCCCAAGGCTGCCAAAGAGCAAAGTTTTACCATCAAGTCCCAGGAGTGGTACCACTGAGTCCTAGCCCCGCTGTCGCCACCCCTCTTCTCTCTTTGGCTTTGGTCTTTTGACAGACACCTCTCTCCACCTCCCACTCCGGATACCAGAACGAACCTCCCGCCTGCCCTCTGTCCAGCAGAAAACTTCGAGGTGGGCAACAGGCTATAAAAGTCAGACACTCACCCCCGTGTCCACCTGCTCCCGCCGCCCCCGTCCCCGGAGCCAGGAGCCCACTCCCACTCAGGCATCCGCCCGGGCACCGCAGTGCATTGCAACACGCCAGGACGCCGCTGGCTGCAAGGGAACCCTCACGGATGTCCCGGTCAGTACCCTCAAGACTGTTCCCCGACGTGAGTGTCATCCCTAATGGAGGTAGACACGCCACCTCCCACCAGCTCAGCCCGCGAGGATGACCAAGAGGACAGCGACCACAGCAAAAACCACTCAACCCGCGACGCGAGGGAGCCGGCTGCCATCGCCACCCCGGGAGCGGCGCCGCGGCGGCAGCGGGGGCTGCGGCGCCGCCGGGGCCTTCGCGGGCGGCGGCGATTTACCTGCGCGGCCCCGCGCCCTCAGGCCGGACATCCTGCAGCAGCCGCTACCGCCGCCCCGCGGGCCCGAGGCGCCGCCCGCCACCCGGGGAGGCGCCGCGCCGCAGTCCTGGCTGCGGCGCCAGGCACATGCTTCGCGCTAGCCGCGGCCGGCGCCGGCGCACAGGTGGGAACCCCCGCGAGTGGGCGTTGAGGCGAATCCCTGCCCCGCCGGCGCTCTCCGCCCGCTTCCACTCTTGACTTTGCTCGGTGCGCGGCGCCTGCCCTTGCTCCAGCGCCGAGCTGCCTCTGCCCGCGCCCCGGCGCCGTGGGCGGCTGCGGTCCCTGCGCAGCCGGGGCTGCGCGTCATGTGCACCTCCCGCCCCGCGGCGGGCTCCGCGGCATCGGGCGGCCGGGGGGCAGGCGCGGCAGCCCGGCCTCGCGCCCACTCCTCGCCCGGCACACGGACCCCCTCCACCCCCGCACCCTCCCCCACTCCAGAGCTGTCAAGGAAGAAAATGCCGTGCACACACCTTGGAATGGACGGGCGCTTCAGTCACCGACTCGCCAAACTCTTAGAAGGTGTCCATTGGTCTGCAGGGAGGTTTGAGCCTGGAGTAGGAGCCGCTTTCTTATTATTTAATAATGTTGGAAGTGCCGGGTCCGCTGCCAGAGTTGTGGGTCATGTGGGCACAGCAGAGGCTGGCTGCTGCCAGTACCAGGGTTTCCTGAGGATCCTGAAACTATGATCTCATCCTCCTCATCCGCCTCCCCCGCCCCTCTCTCCGCGGGCACGCACGCACAGCACACACACACACACACACACACACACACACACACACTCACTGAATGCACTATCCTCCTTCCTGGACCGAAATATTCCTCTAGAGAAATAGTGGGCACGCTCGTCATTGAAAAAAAAAAAATCTTTCCAGATAGAGATTTGTCTCTTCCAAAGCTTGATTTATGTGCTTTGTTTATTTCCTACAGTTTTCCCTCCCACGTGCAGGAGGTCGGAACAGAGCCTCAGAATTAAGATTAAAAATAATTATTCTCTTATGCTGACCAGATTTCGGTCAGAACACAAGAACTCAAACAGCACAATTTCAATTTAAAACAGAGGCAAAATATACCAGTCTTGAATATAGAATATTCTTAGATGTATGCAGTGGGTTTCTTTCCCAAGCTGCAAACATTCCCCAAACATTACCTCATTTATTTGCAGAGCATCTTTGCAGAGGAGGTGGATGAAAAGGCAAATAGTATTGTCACTTCAGAGACGCAGAGACATTGGTAACATAACATGACCTATCCAAGTACACATAATAAGTCAATATTTCACTATAAATATTCATTGCACAGCTACTCACAGGTTGCTTATTCACTATAATCAATTTCCAGATACTTAGGTTACTGAAAATACATTCTTGATTATTTTTAAGTTACCAATTAAAATTGAAAATTATTTTATCTTACTATATGTATATCTTTGTATGATTTTCTCTTGTATTATATTTCCAGTTCCACGTTTTCATATAATTTTCTTTCTTTTGGGGGGGAATGTGTTGTGTGTATGCACACATTTATATCCAGTTGCATTGGTTAAATCCTTAGATCATAATTTCAAGCAATTTTAGCCAATGTTTTTGAAGTAGTCACCAATTTCATAATGATTTGACTATGCCATTCAAACCCCTTTCACCTGGTGTATATGAAGAGCTACACTACATTTTGAAGAATACAGAGAAGTTTAATACAAGTATCTGTCTTCTAAGTTTACATCTAGTTGTTGAGACAAGATACATATACTAAATGACTGCAGATTAAAACCTTTGTTATTTTGGTGCTGTGAGTTATCACAAAGAAAGTAAAGATACACTTATTTTCTTTTTACTTGATTTTTGTTCTATGTTAAAATCATTTCATTTGCCTCTGTGCCCTATATTTCAGTCTGCCATTAACCCTCCTACCTTTTGAAGGGCCAAGGTAATTATGTCTAGCCTTGCTCTTCTCTTACACTTGCACCATACGCACATAAACGGTAAATGGGGATTGTTTTATATTGTAAAAGTTCTCAGAAAGAACACTCTTGGGTAGCTTCTGTTCAGGTGTAGATAAGAAACTCCAGCAGCCTTCTAATAAACTAGACTTCTAATAACCCAAAAAGAAGAGAAATAGTATGATAGAAAGACTGATCAGAGAAAAGGCAGAAGAGAAAGCAGTCAAGAGAGGGGGAGAGAGGAGGGGGAATGAAGTTACAAGATAAGAAAGTAGAGAAGGAAACAAAAGGAGAAGAAAAAGAGGATCAACCTTCATGTGAAAGCTAAAATTTTCCAAATTTTGCTGCATGGAAAATTTAGGAAATTGTGGACTTTCTTATTGTTAGCAAACCAACGACACCAGGTGTCAGCTCTGCAAAGGATGTGCTGACTGATCTCAATTTTTTAAAAAGTAAAGGATCCACTAGAAGAAATAAGTAGACTGACCTATCAGTACAATGTAATAGTAAACAGGACAATGGGATGAAATAGCCATGGTATGTACATTTTTAAGAAGAAACTAACACTGAAATTCAGGGAGACAGATAGAAAAGCAAAGGCACTGGTATATTAAAGTAGGTAATGAAGAGAGAGGCTTGCAATATTTAAAGAACAAAATAATAATATATTTTAAAGCACTTTCAGATTTTTCCTGATCTTTTCATACATTTTTATGGAGTCTAAAAATAATCAGAAGTAGGCACCTTTATGGACTTCATTTATTTTTTTAAGACAGAGTCTCACTCTGTTGCCCAGGCTAGAGTACAGTGGCAGGATCTCAGCTCACTGCAACCTCTACCTCCCAGGTTCAAGCAATTCTTCTGCCTCAGCCACCTGAGTAGGTGAGATTACAGGCACGTGCCATAATGCCTAATTTTTGTATTTTCAGTAGAGACAGGGTTTCACCCTTTGGTCAGGCTGGTCTCGAACCCCTGACTGGTGATCTGCCTCCCTTGGCCTCCCAAAGTGCTGGGATTACAGGCGTGAGCCACCACGCCCAGCCAGGACTTCATTTGTTTAGAGTGTGATAATTCTCCCTAATTTTCTATAATACATGTTGAATGGAGAAGTACTGAAAATTTTCACTCATTGTTTTGAAACTATTATTTATAGTTTCTGATCTGTCAACTCTAAATGTTGCTCAGTATATCTTCTTCCAATACTTCTCCTAAACAATAGGTCTAGATGGATTTCTGGGAATGGATCATAACAGTGATTTATAATCCCGGATTTTACACATGCTATTGGAGTTAAACTAGAAGCTTTAGTATGTGGCAGACTCTAATGGCTTTGCCACATTTCTGGAAGATTTCTGCAAAAGAGGTGGAGGGCTAAATTGAACAGCAATATATCAAGAGCACTTTCCTTTTGATCTGCATGCTCATAGCAGGATTTGTTTTAATTAGAGGTATATTTAGGTTTGATGGTTATAACGTGTTTCAGAAATGCATTACAATTGCAGTGACTCAATCACTAGCAGTTTGTGTCAATACCTTCATGTAGGTAAAAATATTTTTAATATGGTTATGCACAAACATTTATGGTTTGTACTAGTTTAAGCTATCATTATCAAGGAAAGGGCATTACTGTTTATTGTTTTGCTCTTATAATTTCTTGTTTTTTAAACTTCTCACTGATCTAAGAATGACCATAGGTAAAATCAGAATGTTCACTATATTAATAGTAAAACTACGTATGTACCTATGTTTTAATATGTAATGATATATAGAGTATATATGTGCTTTAGATCAAATGGGGATAGTTACTATTATCTATGAGCTGTTAACAGTTTGGGGGCATGAGGAATTAAAAATTTTGGAATATTCAAATGACTCATATAACAAAAGTAAAAAAGATAGATTCAAAAGGGTTGACAAATAAAGGCATTGCTATTTTTTCAATTAAAAACTCTTATACCCCTTCGGTGTAGACTGTTTCAGGGAAGAATGAGGTCTTGAAAAACACAGAATATACATAAATTTTGCTTCCCCAACCAGCTGGTTAGCTTTCAAGAATGAGAAGTGTGTTAGCAGTTCAACACTGATCAAGAAAATGGATCACCTGAGCTGTGGCTTGGGGAATTAATGGTTAGATTTTTTTTCATTGTGAGCACTACCAAATTATGAGGCTAAGGTGGGCCCTAGGCAGAATTATGAAGTAGGTGAATTTTCTCTCTCTCAATTTCTTTTTTTCCAATGTCTCCTTTTTCCTGCAGAATCCCTGACTGCCCCTGGGCTCCCAGGGATAATCAGCAACCCCTTGCTGTTCTCTTGCTTTTCTGGATACCCACATTGTGGAACTCATCAGCAGTGTAAGACAGATACCATGTTCTGACCTCCCTTGAAATGTGCAAATTGTATCCTAAGTATTCATGAAACCTGAGGGGGATGCAAGTATGTGTTTGTATTAAAGAACACCAAGGGTGTCTGTCCGTTCAGTCTCCTTTGCATACTCAAGATGTATATTTATATAAAGTTAATATGCATTTGCCTATGAAATTCAGTATTAAGGCATGGCCCTGTCAGCTGTTACGGGGTAATCGCTAAGTCTAAGAGAGCAGAGGTAGTTTTCCTTTCATCCCACCCATGCTCTGTCTCCTTAGCCAGATTGAAGCCCCCTGCAGGTGGGCAGGACCTCCAAGCTCAGCAGTCCCTGGCGGTGCCTATTATGGTACTCTGTTATGATGTCTCCTCTGTTGATCTTCCTGTCTGGCTGACAACTTCAGGAGAAATGTTTCCATTCTCCACGGTCTTCTCGAACTGAAGGAGAGAACCTAGCTTCAGGACTGGTATAAGCAGTCAAGTGTATTTTGTTTCCTAGTGTTAGAATGAACAAATCTGTTGACATTCTAAATGGCTGTGAGTCCACCTTATAATGGCAGTTCATTAAATACATATTATCGTGGTTCACATCTCTCAATGGCATCACACCAGCATGCCCTTTACTCCTGGGAGAATTTATTTTCTCAATGGACCATAAACAAAACACAGATGTTTTAGATGAAACTTGAATGCACTGTCACAGTGAAGCCACAGCAGGAAAAAGCCACCTGGAGAGTAGCTTTTTAGAAGGTGCTTACAGTCTACATCTACTCACCTTACTGCTAAAACTGTTTTTACTCTACTTTTAATAGCTTTTTGGCTGAGTGTGTGTGTGTGTGTGTGTGTGTGTGTGTGTGTACGTGTCCAAGAATACAGACTGTCTTGATACATGTAACCAAGGATTATACTGAATAACTCAGAAATATCAATGGCAAATATTGACAAATAAATTTGATCAATACAGATGACTAATCCAAATAATTAAAGACCAGAAAACCCCTACTACTTATTGCACATTAATTACCTGAATAGCTATCTACTTATTTCAGGAAAATGTCAAATTTTTCTATGATGATTTCTAAATAAAACCTAATATTTAAAAAAAATAACAAAGAAACTCTTACAAAGTGAAAAGCTTAGTCAAAACAATTTATATAAAATCAGTTTGCTTGATTTAATTTTTTTCCACTGAAATTATTCTTTACATATCAAGTAGATACAGCCCAAATCTCTTGTAAACCATCAGGAACAATGTTAACAAGCACACATTTTAATTTGAAAGTTAATTCCTACAGCAAATACCATATAATTTAATTGATGCAGAGAAGCCTTATGTGTTATGAAAAACTAAATGAAAAAAAAGGAGGGAGGATGAAGCTAAACTAACCAATTTGTCATCTTTGAAATTGTGTAGTAAATATGTGGGTAGATCCATAATTGAAACTTATTGTTGGGAAATAGAGTATTTTAGTCTTTAGGGGATACATTTTGAGATAATTCAAAGTGTATTTATATGAGGTAATGATTGTTCTAGTAATATGCAAATTTTCTTTGTTAATTAAGATGCTTGTATTTTATATGTGCCACAAATACCACACGTGATTCTCCTGATCTTTCCTCCGTTTTGTCCCTGACCTGTATCACCAGCTCAGCTTGAACATTCCACCTTGTTTCAATGCTTTTTCATTTACTTATTGCTCTAACTTCCCCCTTTTTTACGTCAATCAGCTAGTCTGAAAGAAACAGGGATAGCAGGGATTTTACATGTTTTATCATAACCAAAAGCCAAAAGCTTTAATTTGTACCCAGTCCTTAATCTGTGGTCAGCTCTGTCTTTGCTGCTCAGTAGACATATCTGAAAATTTCTTGATTTTAAAATTGTTGCTATTTTTATTTGCACGTATCTCAGAAAGCATTTTAAGATTCTCAAGGACAGTGTTTATGATGAAAAACATTCTATTATTTTTTCTTCCTTAGAGAATCAAGCATGTTTATTTCATGTAGAAGGTGCTTGAAAGATGTTTATAAGATTAAATAAGGTAAATTAAAGAAATACCTCTGGCACTATGCAGTATGTGGAAATAATTCTTTTGAGCTTGTGAATTCCTTTGACAGATCATGTTTTTATATGGTTTATATGGACAAGATGAACTGGATACCTTGTGTGGTTTGCTTTTGCCATTGGGGTACCTTTCGGTTTATCTGTTTAAAACAAACAAATCAAAAACATTTTTTGATGGCAGAATTATGTACATGGAAAGGTATTCATTTAAATTGTGTGATCAATACCACAGCAGTCTAGTTCTTATTGTAATGACATTTCTTTAATTTAATGAAGAAAAATAATTGTAACTTCTTTCATTTATATTTATGTCTTAAATGATTACAGTAAAAGACTACAAGCATTTAAAAAGTATTTTATATAGCCAGGCATGGTGGTGCATGCCTGTAGTACTGGCTGCCTGGGAAGCTGAGGCAGGAGGATCACTTGAACCCAGGAGTTCAAAGTTACAGTGAGCTATGATCTCACCACTGCAATCCAACCTGGGTGACAGAGGGAGACCCTGCTCTAAGATATATATATAAAAGAAATAGCAGATAGTTTAAGTTCTTTTGTTTTTTATTTCAAAAAAAATAAAAAACAATTTACATGTTTTATAGTAGAAGTGGAGTGAGATAGAGTGAATACTTTAAGGATTATGGTACATAAAGTATTCCATAGTAAATATTCTCTATCATTTTCTTCCCTCCCTTCCATCCTTCTTTCCTTCCTTCCTTCCTTCCTTCATTCCTTCCTCCCTCCCTCCTCTCTCTCTCTCTCTCTGTCTCTCTCTCTCTCTTTCTTCCACCCAGGCTGGAGTGCAAAGACGTGATCTTGGCTCACTCAACTTCTGCCTCCTGGGTTTAAGCAATTCTCCTGGCGCCCGCCACCACGCCCAGCAAATTTTGCTATTTTTAGTAGAGACAGGGTTTCACCATGTTGGCCAGGCTAGTTTTGAACTCCTGACCTCAGGTGATCCGCCCACCTTGGGCTACCAAAGTGCTGGAATTATAGGCATGAGCCACCACACCCAACAAAATTCAAAGCGTATCCTTCAGCCCAGTGATATTCATTTTCTTTGAGCTCATATCAAAGACTTACTCATGGAAACACTATCTTAAAACCTATTCATATATAATGTGCTATATTGTTATCTAAACATTTCATGTGTATTAGATATCGATTGTAAACTTCTAATCCAATATACCAGATGTACAGTTCGCAGCATCTTGTAGGTATTCTAGAAATTCTTGCTGATAGCTTTGTTGATTAACTGAAAATAGACTGCTATTTTGACATGACAGTGCCCCAAATAGGAAAGAGTAATTTATTTGCTTTCTATTTATTGTTAATCTCTATGAGTTTCTGAATATTTAAATATATTCCTAGTACAGCATTAAAGTTGTTTATAATAATGTTATGAAGTGATAACAGAAGTTTTCTTTCTATATTTATACATAAATAAATAAAAATTAAACCCAAATCAATTTGTTTATTTGTACGTGTGTTCTTTTAAGTTTCTACCTTAACCAGACAGGATTACTGTAGTTACCATTCATTTTGGGTAACGTAATTTTATTTCTTATATTAGGAAACTTCTAAAAATGCTTCTGGAGGTAATTGAATACAAAGGATTTTCTCTCTTTGCTATTTTTTTCTGTGTTCTTACAAATTTTTGGTAATTTAAAATTTTAAGCTGATTTAATTTTTCAATTATTTGTCTATCATATTACAAAATGGTTTATATTTGTTCAAAGAAAATGAACAAATATTTCAACAACCAAAAATATTTATTGAATGCCCAATATATAATAAGCACATTTGTTTAACAATACGTCATATCAAAGAGCTGCTGTCTACAATATCTAGTCTTCAGGAAATCCAGGTTTACCACCTGAGTTTTTGTTTCTAAAATAAAAATCCAAATTATAGTATTTTGACATCCTGGATAGAAAGAAAAATACACTAGGACCTGCTTCACTGCTACCTCCACTCCATCTGACATGAAGACATTTCCAGTCACTTTCCTGTTAGTTGGGATGATCCTTACTGGGCAGTGATGAAGGATTTGGCTCATTCCCTTCACCTTTATTTTTACTGCCCCTGCCCCCTGGAGACCTTTAACCTGTGAAACTTTCCTGATATAAAATAAGCAAAACCAGCAATCCTCAGTCTAACCAAAACAGGATAACCCAGTGGGTGCACTATGCATGGGCTTTCAACATTAGCAACAGGGGCACTAAAATACTTAAAAGATTCTTTTTAAACTTCCAAGTCGCTTATAAAAAGTAAATCAAAATGTCTTTGGAATTAGCACTTATTTTATGGTTACTACTTTTTTTTTTTTGCTTTCTTTTACTGAGAATTCAAACATACATAACAGTACCCATTATCCAGGTGCAGTAATTACCGATGTATGGCTGAACTTTCCACATACCCATTCATCCCTCTATCCATATTATTTTAAGGTACATTCTAGAAAGAAGATATATCCACCCATATTATAGTGTATCATTATTACAATTTTAATTTAGAATTACATTATGTGAGTAGGTAAGTCAGAATACCATATTTTCTGTGCACAGAGGTTCTAAAAATCTTAACTTGGCTTCTACTGCAGCACATGTACATTCTTAAAGCCAGTGTGATAGTTTAGAAAATGAACATTAGACAGAAAAACACAATTACATGTGCTTAGAAATACAGTAAATAATTTAGACAACTCATCCCTGGAAGCTCCTATCCATTCTCTAAAGGCTGTTTCTTTTTATCTTAGTATTTATTTCTGAATTTTTCCCAAAGTTGATGTTGTTTTGTAATTCTTCCATGCTTTCATCCCTGATCCAGGTTAAATTTTTCCCCTAAGACCTGACCAGTTTTTTTCTTCTTTTTGTTCATTTATAGTCTCTCTGTCTCTCTCTGTTTCTCTCTCTCTCTCTCTTCTGTTTCCTTCCACTTTCCACATTTCTGCCTCCCTTTCCCTTCCTCCCTAGCTCTTTCTGATCTTCAGTGCACAATCTGACTTTTTGAGAAACGTAACCCATACCTATCAATTTGCAGACACTGATATGACCAAGAAAATTTCCTGTGCCCTTTCCTGGTAAATCCTTGCCTACCTCCTCCACCTAGAGATGATGACTGTTTTATATCTGCCATAACAGATTTGATTTGACTGTTCTAGAATTTTGTGTGAAAGGAATTATACGACATTGTATGCTTTTGTGTCTGTCTCTCAGCACAGCATCATGTCTGTGAAATTTATCAGTGTCATTGTGTGTATCAATAGTTGGTTTATTTTTCTTTGCTCAGCTCCAATCCATTGTGTAAATATATCACAACTGGATCATCCATTCCCATGTTGATAGACATTTGAGTTGTTTACAGGGTTAACACTTATGAGTAAAACTGCTATGAATATTTTTGTACGAGTATTTTTGAGAGTTTCTATTTTTATCTCGGGTAAAAACATGATCAGTTTTATCTTTTTTGATCTATATTTTTACCTTTCTTTGGTAAATATTTGGTAAGTCTTATTGAGGTTACCAATTTATCTATGAAAAAATCAGCTTTTGTTTTTTGTTGACTGTCTCTTTTATCTGTTTTCTTTTTTATTGGTTTCACTTTTTACGCCTACCTTCTGCTTATTTGAGGTTTAATTTACTCTACTTTTACTTGCTTTTTTAATGATGGAAGCTTAGATAGTTGATTTGACAGCTTTCTTCTTTTCTATTATTATAGTTGAATGTGATAATTTTCTAAGCACTGCTTTAGCTGCATCCCTCATATTTTGATTTGCTATTTCTCGTCAATATTCAGTTTATTTTCCTCCTGATGTTTCCAGTGACATTTTTTTTTATCAATCTTATTTAGAAATGTGATTTAAATTTCTGTACATTGGGTGGTTGTTTCTAGACGTTATTCTGCTACTGATTTCCCTTTCCATTGTGGACAGAGAACCTATTCTGAATGATTTCAATCCTGTTGAATTTATTGAGGACTATATTATGATCCAGAATATGATCTATCCTAATGAATAACCTGTGTTCACTTGAAAGTATTTTCTTTTGTTATTGAATGAAGTGTATACATTACATTTAGGGAAATTTGGTAATATTTTTAGAGTCTTCAGTAATACATCCTGAGTTTTCTATTAATTCTATCAATTATTGAAAAAGGGATGTTGAAACCTTTAACCTGTAATGGCTATGGTAGTTATCTATTGCCACAGAGCTGATTACCCTAAAATGTAGTGACATAAAGCACCTATTTATTATTTCAGAATTTCTATGGGTCAGGATTCTGGATGTGCTTAGCTGGGTTCTCTGGCTCTGGATCTCTCACAAGTCTTCAGTCTTCTCAAGACTTGATGGGAAGGATTGACTTCCTGGTTTACGTATGTGCTTCTTGGCAGGACTCAGTTTCTCTTGGGTTATTGGGCCGAGGCCTCAGTTTTTAAGAGCTGTTGCCCAGTTGGTTCCTTATCACATGAGCATCTCCCAACCTGGCAGTGGTTTCAAACAAGTGAGGAATAGAAAGAAGAAGTGAGAATGCTAGTAAGATAGGGAGTTCTAGCAAGACCTTGTATCCTAATCCCAAATGTCACATCCCATCACTTTTACAATATTGCATTTATTAGAAGCAAGTCATGAGATTCAGCCCACATGCAAGGGCATGAACATTAGGAGATGGGATCATTGGGAGCCATGTCAGAAGCTGCCTATTACAATAGTAGATTTGTTTCATTCTCTTTTTGTTTCAGTCTTTAATGCATTTTGAAGCTTTTTATTAGGTGCATAAACATGTAGGATTCTTACATTCTCTTATAGAATGGACTCCCTTTTCACTATCAATTGGCCTTAATCTTTTCTTTATTCTCTCATTTGTGTTCTCTTCTGATTTTCTCTCTGTCTTATTTTTCTTGAACAGTCTTGCTTGAGGTTAATCCATTTTGTTGATACTCTCGAAGAAACAACTTTTGGCATATATTTGGGTCTTGCTTTTTAATGTCTTCTAAAAATCACTATATTTAAAATGGGATGTTAAGTTCATTAACAGTTAATATAATTCCTAATATAGTTGGATTTACGCCTCCTATATTGTTATTTAATTTCAACTTGTCTCCTTTGTCCTTCTTTTCTGTCTTTGTTGTGAGTCATAGGATAATTTTAGAATCTTAAATATATTGACTTTTAGTTTTAGGTCTTTGAATTATTGTTTAATGGTTGCTATAGGAACTACAACATACATTCTTAACTTTTCACAATCTACTTAGAGTTTATATTGTGCCACTTTGAGTAAAGTATATAAATCTTTCAAACATATAGGTCAATTTATTCCCCCACCTTAACCTTGCTGATAAAAGTTTTATATATTTTTTTTCCTTTTATGGTGTAGGCCCGATTTCTTAGTCCATTTTGTGTTGTTATAACAGAATACCTGAGACTGGGTAATTTGTAAAGAAAAGTGGTTTATTTAGCTTATAATTCTGCAGACTGGGAAGTTCAAGGACATGGCACTGGCTTCTACTTGGCTTCTGGTAAGGGCTTTTATACTGGGTCAAAACATGGTGGAAGGTCATAGAAGAAGCAGACACCTATAAAGAGGGACCAAACATGAGTAGGAACCTCCCTTTATAAAAATCCACTATCAGGGTAACTAATACATTCCTATGAGAATTAATCCAGTCTCTCAAGAGTGAAAATACACTTGCTATATGGAGAACAGTACTAAGCCAATTATGAAGAATCCATCCCCATGACCCAAACACCTCCTACTAGGCACCACTTCCCAACATTGCCATATTGGAGATCAAATTTCAACATGAGTTTTGGAATGGACAGACTACATCCAAACAATAGCATTTCAGAGTGTTATAATTTTTTCTTTAAACAGTAATATGCATTTTAAAAAATAAAGAGAGATCGATAGTGTTTTATGCTTACCCAGATATTTGCTATTTCTAATGCTCTTTTCTCTTTTAAATATCTGAGTTTCTCTATAGTATCATTTCCTTTATCCTGATGAGATTCTATAACCTGCAATTTGTAAATATATATATGTTTTACCAAATTTTGGATATAGTCAACCACTATGTATTAGAATATTATTTCTATTGCAGTTTCTTACTCTTATCCTAATAAACTTTAATTATATGTATATTAAGCTATTTGGTATTGTTCCATAGGAACCTGAGGCCCTGGTAGTTTTTTCAGTCTGTTCTCAGAATACATTTTTTTGGTTTTTGTTTTTTTCTGAGACAGGGTTTTTCTCAATTGTAGAGGCTGGAGTGTAGTGACGTGATCAACGCTCACTGCAGCCTTGACCTCCTGGGCTGAAGTGATTCCTCCACCTCAGCCTCCAGTGAGCTGATACTACAGGCAAGCACCACTATGGCCAGCTAATTTTTGCATCTTTTTGTAGAAACAGGATTTCACCATTTTTCACAGGCTGGTCCGCTCACGCCATCTACTTCTCTTGGTCTCCCAAAGTTCTGCGATTACAGGTGTGAACCACCATGCCGGGTACAGACTGCATTCTTTATAGTTACATATCTTCAAGTTTGCTGTCTCATTTTATTGTCATCTCCATTGTGCTTTTTAGCCTATCCTGTGACTTTTTATTTCATATATTTCATTTTTAAGTACTAGTATTTAATTTTTTACTGAGAATATTTTATTTTGTGTCAAGAGCATAATTTTTTTTTTTTTTTTTTTTTTTTTTTTTGAGATGGATTCTCACTCTGTTGCCAAGGCTGGAGTGCAATGGCATGATTTGCTCACTGCAACATCCATGCTCAGGCTCAAGTGATTCTGCTGCCTCAGCCTCCCAATGTCATTGAGCATCATTAAAATAGCTGCTCCAAAATTTTTGTCTGCTCATGCCAATGCCTTGATTGTCTTGGAATTAGTTTCCACATTTTTTTTCTTGAGAATGGGTCACATTTTTTGTTTTTGTTTTTTTGAGTAATTTTGGATTTTAACTGAGCACCGTGTATATAATGTTGGAAATAACCTATTTTAAATTCTTCCAAAGAATGCTGATTTTTTCATTTGTTTGTATCAGCAGGTAATAAACTTGGTTGCAGTTAAACTGCAAACAATCTGTTTTGCAGCAGCTCAAATCTCAGTATAGTTATTTCATTCTTAGCTTCTGTAGTCTGCTGCATGCATGCATGGTTTAGGGTTCTGAACAGCTTGTAAAGAGAACTTGAGTTTTCTTTTTTCTCTGTCTCTCCTTTCTGGGGATTATTCCTACACTTTTCACAAGTTGTGGTATCTTTGAACTCTATCCTTTGTTTCTTTGAGTCAGAAAATCTGCAGATTTTCTATAGGAATTGTATCCAGTTCTGCATGGTGCCTACTGCAGCATTCCTTTAGCCTAAGAGCTGTTCAAAAGGTAAAATACTGTGTGTTACTCCATTTTAAAGTATTGATCACCCCCTGATATCCATTTGCTTTTGTTCCCTCGATGGTGCTTTCAGATGATTGTTTTGTTATAAAGGCAATCTGTGCTATGCACAGTACTGTGTCAATGGAAACCTGTGAATTTTGTAACTGTGTCTTCTCTTTGCACATTAGCTGATACTGTAGAACTATATAAAGCAATGACATGGTTCTGATATGCATGACTTTTAACATGATTTTAGGTAATACGGGGACTGCCTGTATTTTTGTCCAGAGTTATAGTTGTTGTCTTCATAAGGATTATTCTGGTTGGATCTTTCTTATCCACATCAGAAGAGGAACTCTTTCTCCTGATTATTTTCTATAACAGCCTCATGCTATAACACTTTTCACAATTTATGACTGTAAATTTAATTTAATTTACTAATTAGTAAATATAAATTGGTAAATTTATATTTACTAATATCTAATGAGCAGTTATAACAATGTCTGTGTATTTATTTATTTTCAGACTGCTTTGTTACAATCGTACGACAAATAGGAGGCAATCAATAGGTATGCACAGGATGAAATGGTGAAACATTGCATGACTGAATGATGTCTTCCATGATGGTAAAACTAGGTAGCAAAATGGTTTTAATTATAGTCCCAAGATACTTCCAGGAACTGCAATCAGGTAAACAATATCATCACAAAAGTCCACATAAGACCTCTATGCTTGTTTAAGAGCTAAGATAGACATTTTTATGGAAATTATGATAACAAGATCACCTCAGCCTTACTTTTAGATATGTCTGAATAATGCCTAATTGGGGAGATGAGAAAGGCTTGACATGTTACTATTCAATAATAAAGCAAAGTTTTAAACATATAAATTTTTGTCATCAAATGATTAAGAATCTGTGTTTGTATAGTTTTAACAGATCACAGTAATGCCACATTTATATGATTAGAGAACAAATGTCAAATTTAACAGCTTAGAGACTCTCTTTATATAAGACATCTACTGTAGCACTTAGCATAGGGTAAATGCTCAAGAAATGTTAGTTTATTTCTTATTGCCTCATTCTTCTCTTGTTCATAACAGATCAAATAAATAACCTTTCAGACAGTTCAGATTACTAGTTTTAAAGCATAGATGCAACCCTATATGTTAATAAAGCTTAATGAAGCTTAGTTGGAAATTGTCATTTGTTTATGACCTAAAGCAATCTGTACAGCAGATAAAAGTGGAGCATTTATTGTAAAATGAATAAGAACATAGTGATTTTTTGTATAGCTTTCTGGATTTGCTTTGCTTTTGCCCTGGTGAATGAAGCTACAAATAATAAAGGACCTCAATTAAGATTTTAAGCCAAATTTCTCCAGGTGCTAATTTCTTGGCTAGAGTGGAGGAGGTCTTCATAAATGGTCTATATAATTCTTAAGTGAAGTCTAATTCAAGTTATTTCCTTCATGAAAGACCTCTACAGGTTTACATATTTTCATTTACTAAGAGTGTTACATTAGAGTGGGTGGTAACATAAAATTTAATTAACTGAAGACAAGACAGGATCGCTACAGATTGATAATATGAATTTCCCTGTTTTTGGGGGTGTACATTGAGTGGGACTATATATCACTGTCTCTCAAACTTTAATGTGCATAAGAATCACCTGGAAATCTGGTCAAAATGCAGATTCTGATTCTGCAAGTTTGGAATAGAGTCTGAGTCTGCATTTCTAACAAGATCCCAAGTGATTCCTGTGTTGCTGACCACACTTCAACTTGCTAGATTATACTACAGATTTGCTTGCTGTGTCAACTGAGATGGGGCTTAGGATATTTGTTGCTATTTCCTCCCCTTTAAAAAGGTAGTTACTGCAACCATGGAACTCTTTACATTTGCTAGATAGAAAACTTTACGTATTAGGTTTATGCAAAAGTTTTTGTAGTTTTTACCATTACTTTCAATGGTAAAACCACAGTTACTTTTGCACCAATTTAATAAAATAAATTCCAGGTGAAATTAGTGAGGACACTCCATGATTTTAGAATTTCTTGGAATTTTTTTCTTTCGGCACATTTTTTTGGTACACCTCAAATATTCAATAATAAGCCCTTTTTTTTTTCAAAGATGTAGGGTTTATATATAATAAAATGTACTTACTGAAAGGGAATTTAGCTGTCATCAATTTCTCATTTCACAAATAAGGAGACTGGGGCTAGTTTAATTATGGGACTTGACTACTTACATGTTCTGAGGCTCTTTAACGTGCAAAAAGAAATTATATTAACTTGGAAGAAGATCATACTGTGGTGCTACCCCAAATATATTAAATTAACTGCTTTGATTGGGACTTAAGCAATCAATTCCATAAAACAGAAGTTTTTCCCACTGCTTTGAATCAGTTACTTTGACATTAGTAGGCACTGTATATTCAGTAGGAAAACTAGCACTTCTCATTTCTGTTCAAGGTATAAATGGGAACACTTAATTAAATGTTAAAAATTATTCTTTGATAATAAACATTCACTTTACAGAGCTAAGCTCTGCCAAATCAGAAGTCATTGCTTACAATGTTCCAGCAAGGCACATGGATAAAGAGACATGATTAAATAGAATATAACTAATATGTCTGAGTATAAATTAAAAACATGGTAAGTAATATAAATTACTAGGTTTCCTCAGTTTTTAATGTGATGTTCAAATGGAAACCTTAATGTTTTATCTATTTCTTTAAGTGAAGTTTTATTTAAAATTAAAATGGATACAACTCTGACCTCTCACCTAGGCTTGCATTTTTCACTGCAAACAGCATATTTCCTTTCATATGCCTATTTATGCTTCAAATTAAAAGCCTCTAAAAATAAACTCATATCTTCCATTTTCTCTAAGAGCTTTCCATGTTGAACAAAGTAAAAATATAATTCTCCCAACATAAAATTGGAATTGCCTTTGACTTTCTTCTCATTTGCTTATCAGCCAGTTTCACTGATTTTTTTAGAAGCTTTTGTTACTCTATGAGTTTTTGCTATTCTATGACATCACCTTGCTGAAGCTATTATTAGCTCACACCTATTTTTACAAATATCCCTTCTATTGATTTTTCTTCTTCCAGCCTATCTCACTTTTAATTCATTTGTAATAGTTAACACTAGATCATTCCTTTTAAATTATTATTATGCTCACGTTAACTCAAACTCCTGAAACAGTTTTCTATTATCTGTAGAATGATACACAAAATTTTTAGCCCACTGTCCAAAGCTGTTTCTAATTCTGCTCTGAACTACCTTTCAAGCTGCACTTTGTACTAATCTCAAAATAAACCCTCTATTGTAATCAAATTGCTTGACTCTGTCTCCCAAACATGTCAGGTACTCTCTGTCACTTACATCATTTGCCATGTTCTTACCCTTATGGGCATTCCCTTCTCCTGTGTTCCAGTGGATATAAATTTAAGTGGAAAGTGAAAACTACAGAATTTTTGACCGGGAAGAATATTTAGAGTTAATTTAGTTCTACTTCTCACCTCTTGAACCACTTTAACATTGAAGAAACTAAAAATCAGAAAAATTTAGGTTTATATTTACTAATATCTAATGAGCATTATACTAATAATTACAAAACTCAGCTATTTAAAAAAATTATGTGATTCATCTAATGTCTATCATATTACATAAGTTTATGTCAAAATAAAATTTTCTAAAGACCAAAAATCTGCTCAATTTGACTATCATAAACTATCTCAAGAAAATTCAAATGAAGTCCAATTTCCTAGATGTTCTAAGGACTGGTAGCAACAAGTCCTGAACTGACTTCAGTGACTCTAAGATCGTCCTGGTTTAAATAAAGAAATGCTCACCTCGTCTTGCTGATATCATGATAAGTTCCAGTAAAAGTTCAGAAGCTGGTCTTTAAGTAGCATGTTAAAATCTCTCAAGCCTTACTAGTGTGTGTCTGTGTGTGTTTGTGTGTGCGTGTGTGTGTGCATGTGTGTGTTGAGGGGGTTGAGGAGAAATTAGATGATGGCAAAAAGTATGTCAACTAAATTTGGTAAAAATAGCCTTTTATAAGAAAAGATAGTGATAGATGAGAATTATTCTCCTTTATACTAAGGACAAATAGAATCTGCCACATACAAGCTAACATTCTTTTTTGTTATGGGTACCCATTACTCATTTACTATTGAAGAATGTATATTTTTATAGATATATAATAATTGTACATTTTTATGGGGTACATGTGATATATTGATACATGCATACAATGTGTTATGATGCATCAGAGCAATTGGGATATTTATCATCTCAAACATTTACTTTGTCTTTGTGTTGGGGACAACACAATTCTTCTCTTCCAGTTATTTAATAAACAATAATTATTGATATCTACAGTCACCCTACTGTGCTATTGAACACTAGAATTTATCCTTCTAAGTAAGTGTATTTTTTTACCCATTACAGATTAACATTCTTTTTTTTTTTTATATATACTTTAAGTTCTGGGGCACATGTGAAGATCTTGCAGCATTGTTACATAGGTATACACATGCCACGGTGGTTTGTGGCCTCCATCCCCCCCTTCACCTATATTAAGTATTTCTCCTAATGTTATCCCTCCCCAACATCTCTACCCCCTGCTATCTCTCCCCTAGTTCCCCCACCCCACAACAGACCCCAGTGTATGATGTTCCCCTCCCCTGTGTCCATGTGTTTCATCATTCAACACCCACTTATGAGTGAGAACATGCAGTGTTTGGTTTTCTGTTCTTGTGTCAGCTTTCTGAGAATGATGGTTTCCAGATTCATCCATATCCCTGCAAAGGACATGAACTCATCCTTTTTTATGGCTGCATAGTATTCCATGGTGTATAAGTGCCACATTTTCTTTATCCAGTCTATCCTTGATGGGCATTTGGGTTGGTTCCAAGTCTTTGCTATTGTAAACACTGCCACAATGAACATATGTGTGCATATGTCTTTATAATAGAACGGTTTATAATCCTTTGGGTATATACCCAGTAATGAAATTGCTGGGTCAGATAGTATTTCTATTTCTAGATCCTTGAGGAATCGTCACACTGTCTTCAACAAAGGTTGCACTAATTTACACTCCCACTAACAGTATAAAAGTGTTCCTATTTCTCCACATCCTCTCCAGCATCTGTTGTCTCCAGATTTTTTGATGATCTCTATTCTAACTGGTGTAAGATTGTATCTCAATGTGTTTTTGATTTGCATTTCTCTAATAACCAGTGATAATGAGCATTTTTTCATATGTTTGTTGGCTGCATAAATGTCTTCTTTTGAAAAGTGCCCGTTCATATCCTTTGCCCACTTTTTGATGGAGTTGTTTTTTTCTTGTAAATTTGTTTTAGTTCTTTGTAGATTCTGGATATTAGCCCTTTGTCAGATGGGTGGCTTGCAAATTTTTTTTCCCATTCTGTTGGTTGCTGGTTCACTCTAATGAGTGTTTCTTTTTCTGTGTAGAAGCTCTTAAGTTTAATTTGATCCCATTTGTCTATTTTGCCTTTTGTTGCCAATGCTTTTGGTGTTTTAGTCATGAAGTCCTTGCCTATGCCTGTCCTGAATGGCATTGCCTAGGTTTTCTTCTAGGGTTTTTATAGTGTTAGGTCTTATGTTTAAATCTTTAATCCACCTGGAATTAAATTTTGTATAAGGTGTAAGGAATGGGTCCAGTTTCAGCTTTCTGCACATGGCTAGCCAGTTTTCCCAACACCATTTATTAAACAGGGAATCCTTTCCCCATTGCTTGTTTTTGGTAGGTTTGTCAAAGATCAGATGGTTGTAGATGTGTGGCATTTCTTCCGAGGCCTCTGCTCTGTTTCATTGGCATATATGTCTGTTTTGGTACCAGTACCATGCTGTTTTGATTACTGTAGCCTTATAGTATAGTTTGAAGTCAGGTAGCATGACGCTTCCAGCTTTGTTCTTTTTGCTCAGGATTGTCTTGGCTATGTAGGCTCTTTTTTGGTTCCATATGAAGTTTAAAGTGGTTTTTTTCCAGTTCTGTAAAGAAGATCAATGGTAGCTTGATGGGGGATAGCATTGAATCTATAAATTACTTTGGACAGTATGACCATTTTCATGGTGTTGATTCTTCCTAACCTATAAATTATTTTGGACAGTATGACCATTTTCATGGCGTTGATTCTTCCTAACCATGAGCATGGAATATTTTTCCATTTGTTTTTGTCCTCTCTTATTTCCTTGAGCAGTGGTTTGTAGTTCTCCTTGAAGAGGTCCTTCACATCCTTTGTTAATTGTATTCCTAGGCATTTTATTCTCTTTGTAGCAGTTGTGAATGGGAATTTGCTCATGATTTGGCTGTTTGATTGTTATTGGTATATAGGAATGCTTGTGATTTTTGCATATTGACTTTGTATCCTGAGACTTTGCTGAAGTTGCTTATCATCTTAAGGAGATTTTGGGCTGAGATGATGGGATCTTCTAAATATACAATCATGTTGTCTGCAAATAGAGACAATTTGACTTCCTCTTTTCCTAATTGAATAC